>OU426973.1:0-1250000 GCA_911387765.1 Pyrgus malvae | reverse complement strand
TTATTAAATTCATATAAAAGATGTTATACCTTATGTGAAGGTTCTCTGTGATGTGTTCTTCTGTGATGACTGTAGCGGCTTTGGATCTTCGGACAGATTGTCTGCGGGGTTAAATTAACTACCAATATTTATAAAGAAATAATGTACTTAAGTATGCTCGGGACGAATATATGAGTTTTGGTGGAAAGGTTTAGTTGTCCATCACCATCAATTTCCGGTTCCGGAATAGCAGTGCAAATGCATACGATCTCAAGCTAGGCTTTGGCTTGCTAGTGGTTACAGGCGCGGTCGCAGCCTTAAAGGGGGGGAGGAATCACTAAGAAATGGGGGGGAGGGCACTAAGAAATTTGGGGGGAATGGGTGTCCCAAATTGGCTCGCCTTCCATCTGCGCATGACTGTTGGATTTGAGGGGGTCATGTCCCCTGTGACTCCCCCCCACCCCTCCGACTACGCATGTGGTTGTGAGTATATGTCCAAGGGCTGAGTGACTACTTAAAAACATGTGGCCTGTCAGCTCGTCTGCTAATCTATTAATATAAAAATCAAGGTAGAGGAGCCATGGCTCTCCCAAAACAGGTTTGTCGTGAGCTTCCTCAGGGAAGGCCATCGATGATATTATTATGTGAGGTCAACTCTCACATAAGGTATGTGACCACACATCTAGTGTGATCTCTCCAAAGATACAGGATTCTCCTCTAATACAATAAAAATAGTAAAAGTAATGAGGTAAATTAACTGGGGGAATATATCTATCGCAGCAATTTTTGCGGTTATTTTTATTAGTTAAGTAGGTGGTAGAACTATTATGGTTCGCCCGGGGAAGTACCACCGCTGCACCCACTTCAGCCGTGAACCAATTCTATTGTGTTTCGGTGGAAAGGTGCAGTTGCCGGCCACACTTACATGAGGCGACCACCAGCCTCCGGAGTAGCAGCGCAACTACATACGATCTCAGACAAGACTTACATATGTATGCTTGCTTGAGGTTGTATGTAGATGTCCATGGGCTGCAGCGACCACTTAACACCACGTGGCCTGCATGCTCATCTGCTACTCCGTTAAAAAAATAGTTTTTTGTTTTTAGACGAGAATTGCACTGTGAGAATAGCTCTGGCAACACCAGACAAGAAAAAGGGCAGGGGCAGACCAACGGCCACGTGGTGGACAACCGTTACCAAGGATATGAAACTGGCTCAGCTGTGTATACAGACAACTAAGGACAGAGCGTCCTGGTGCCAAAGAACGAGGAGAACCGACCCAAAATAAAGGGAGCAAGCAAGGAAGAAGAAGAAAAACAAGAAGCAATTTTTGAGCTTGGAAAATTCTATTCTGTTATTAAATACAGATCATTGAGATATGTACTGGCTGGCTGGCTGGCTGCAACCCTTTTTTGCGTCCCACTGCTGGGCACGGGTCTCTCCCCATTATTGGGGAGGCCTGGAGCTTACTCCACCACGCTGCTCCAATGCGGGTTGGTGGAGATGCGGGTTAGTGGCCAACCTGCTGTCGGATGTTTTCAAACCGCCCATAAGGCCTCCGACAAGGTTTAACGACTGTTATCTATCGACAACAACCGGGACCGACGGCTTAACGTACCCTCCGAAGCACGGAAACGCGCATGAATTTTTTTGCCACTAGCGGTCACCCATCTCACACCCGACCGTGCCCGTTTGGCATAACTGCATAGACCGCTTGCGAGCTACGCTAGCCGCCGAGCCATGCGCGCTTCTTCTTCTTCGTGCTGAGATATGTACTAAAATACCTCAATGATATAGATGCCCCATGCCCATGGAATGCAGATATCACTTCTCACCACGTGCTTCACCAACTCGGAAGCTTTTGCTAAGTTTTAAAAAGTTTGGCTGCAACCCTTTTTTGCGTCCCACTGCTGGGCACGGGTCTCTCCCCATTATTGGGGAGGCCTGGAGCTTACTCCACCACGCTGCTCCAATGCGGGTTGGTGGAGAACGAAAAAGTTTAAAAAAATATAAATGCCTTACCGGGGGCCCTTCATTACACATTTCTCTTAATCTTTCTTTTAAACATTCTTTCACTGTCGTTAGATATCGTACATCAGATCCTTTTAACTTTTTGTCTTTTCGACCACTTTTTAAGTAATCATACATTCCAGTTCCATTTTCATGTCTAGATTGAAAAAATAAATAATATATCAATAACAAGCAAAATAATTAACGTTATACCTTAGAGCATTACAGGTACTGACAGGTATGACACCCGTCAGAGGAGTAGCCTTTACGGGCGAACCCCTCGTCCCAACGTGCATGCACAATGTGCCTTCTAGTTATACAACTAGTGTGTCAGTGTGTATCAATGTCAGTGTTGACGGTGCATAGAAAATGACGTTGTTAATTGAAATTGACATATTTAGAAATGTATGCATCTGTAGCGATGAAAGAATATTTGTGAATGTGTGACAAAATTAAAATGTGTGCGTTCTTCCCCGCGCACCAGATTTGGCACAAAAATTATGTATCGAAGTGAGGCGCAACGCCCTCTCCACTGATGGGTGATTTACCTTTGATACTTTAAGCGTTATACAAGTTAATAGTTAATAGTGTGTCTTGGGGTACAAAATGCTATATAACATTCAATTATATTGTAATTGTTTGTTCATATAATAAATAATATTAAAAAAGTTCATTCATATAATTAAAGTAATATGATTCACAACATCGTAAGTAACATAAAATATGAAATAGTTTTCTATGACCTTTATAAATGTACATACGAACCTCATCAAATCAAATGAGCAACATCTATATATGGTGAAATCATAATTAATGGAAAAATGCCTTGATTTTTATTTTCTTTTTGCTATATTATTCTGTACCTGGATTTTTTATTTCCGTGAGGTGCTGGTATTAGTTCAGCGTCTCTTTTGTAGCCAAAATTTAATCTTGCAGTATCGTTCGACGAAATACCGTTATCTCTAGTAGGAATTTCATCTAATTGTGTATCTTTTTCGGATTGGAGAGACTTGGCACTTCTTGAATTTGATCGTCTAGAACCTAGAAGAAGGTTTATTGGCGGGAAGTCGAAAAAGACATATTGTGCTCTTGTTTTATATTAAATTTCTTGTATTTTTGAGTTATATCGGAAAAAATTGATGATGTTTTGTTTGATATAGGTAAATGACTGTGCACGAGTGCAGGCGCGGTCGCAGTATTCAATTTTGGGGGGTCGTCAAAAAATTTTGGGGTCACTAAGAAATTTGGGGGAAGAGGTATCCCAAATTGGTTTGTTTCGCCTTCCATCTACACATGACTGATGGATTTTGGGGGGTCATGTCCCCTGTGACCCCCCCCCCCCCTGGGAACGCCATTGCACGAGTGTTGTGAAATAAAATATCAGTGCAAAAATATGTTTTTTCAGCTTGCCTCCAAAATTCAATTGATCACGTTCTGTTAAAGAATCCATCGCTTTACTTGAATATCTAACTGACTTGACTGACTGATTACTGACTACCTATTACTCGTCCAGTTTCAACGAAACTGGCAAAAACGTGATGCAAAAATTATACTTGACGCTGGCAATATGCAGAGTTTGCGATGCCATAATTGAAGAAAAAAACCTAGACGAATATTATAAAGTTTTAAGCTGGTACATTTTTTGGTAATAACATTAAAAAAGTACCATTTTTGTTCTGTGTATACAACAGCATCCTCTCGATCAAATCTGCTGATAGGCTTCTATTGGGTGAAATGTACGGATATTTCCGCAGAGACTCCACGAACATTTCCTCATCGTATGTTCTTGATATGGAACCTACAGTATAACAGTTTCCATAAAACTTGTTTCTTGTTACATTATAACTACCTATCTTATTATAACTAGCTTATTTTATTATATTATTATTTTGACGACCTGCGTAGCGCAATGGTTACCATACCGGACTGCCAATCGAGGGGTCCCGGGTTCGTTTCCCGGCGAAACAGAAATTTGAATGATGAGTTTAAATTTCTGTTCTCGGTCTGGGTGTTTGTGTTCCTGTCTTTGTAAGTGTTCATGGTACCCACGACACAGGGTATTAATTACCTTACTGTGGGGCTATGAGTGTGTAACGTTTTATATTACTTATAACATTTTGTAGGTGGTAGAACTATTATGGTTCGCCCGCGGAAGTACCACCGCTGCATCCACTTCTGCCGTGAACCAACTCTATTGTTTCGGTGGAAAGGTGCAGTTGCCGGCCACACTTACATGTGACCACCAGCCTCCGGAGTAGCAGCGCAACTGCATACGACCTCAGATAAGACTTACCTATGCTTGCTTGAGGTTGTGTGCAGATGTCCACGGGCTGCAGCAACCACTTACTTAAATTAACACCACGTGGCCTCAATGCTCGTCTGCTACTCCATTCAAATAAAAAAAAAACTCCGTACGTATGTGTCGACAATTAAGTGATTGTGGAAATGATTATTTTTATGATGGTCTACATAGAAAACATGCACATGCTACAAAACAAAATATAAACTAAATACCACCAACAATATGTATTTCGTCGCAAAAAGGCATAATCAAGCTTATAAACACTACGATGATTACTCTTTACTTTGCAAATAACTATCGACGTTAAATGTAGCTTAATTAGAAAACAAAAACTACAAACTCCGAAAATGATGAAATCCTGGACTTGAATATTGTGGTGCCCGATTGATTGAAGGTCCTACTGGCCTACAATGAGCCAGCTGAGAAAGAAAAACGTCAAAGTATTAGCATATGGCTGCAACCCTTTTTTACCCGTTTCCGTACTTCGGAGAGCGCGTTAAGCCGTCGGTCCCGGTTGTTGTCGATAGGTAACAATCGTTAAACCTCATCGGAGGCCTTATGTGCGGTTTGACAAAATCCGACAGCGGGCTGGCCACTATCCCGCATTGGAGCAGCGTGGTGGAGTAAGCTCCAGGCCTCCCCACTAAGGGGGAAAGACCCGTGCCCAGCAGTGGGACGCAAAAAGGGTTGCATTAGCATATAAAATCATTAAAAAGTAGTTAACTGACATATTATTATGAGCCTAGGGACACTCTGTTCTTACCAGGTATCGTATAAATAGAGACCATTGTTAAATCTTGGGCAACAGCAGATAGGCGTTGTGGCCAAGATATTATTACAACGAAATTAAATGAAATGAAAAAGTTTATCAACATCATGGATAATAATCTATAATATAAAAATGAATCGCAAAATGTGTTGGTAAGCGCATAACTCAACAACGCCTAGACCAATTTGGCCAATTGTTTTTTTTAAATGTTGGTTGAAGTTCAAGGATGGTTTGTACGGCGAGAAAAATTCGAATAATTGCCGGCAAAACCATAAAAACAGCCCTTTTCTTTTTCCCATACAAATGTTTTCTAACTAAAACGTAGTCAATTTGAGCTTTATTGCTATTGTATAAAGTTCATATTAAATTACAAGCATCACTGTTGTCTAAGCAATGTAGGTTTTGTTCCTAACGTCAAAGATCATATCTATTAAAACAGTGTGCGTGTGTGCGTTGGAGCACAGAATACATCGTTGGAGGAGTTTAATGTCGCCATGATGTTATATAGGTTATAGCCTTCCCTAATAACTGGACTATTCAACACAAAAATAATTATTCAGTAGTTCCTGAGATTAGCGTGTTCAAACAATCAAACATCCACGCGGACGAACTCGCGGGTGGCCTCTATCCCTACTAATATTATAAATTCGAAAGTAACTGTCTGTCTGTTACGCTTTCTCGCTTAAACTAATGAACCAATTTTAATGAAATTTGGAACACAGATAGAGTGGACCTTGGGAAAGGACATAGGATGGTTTTTATCCTACGGGAACCTATAAAACGGGTCCAAGCGGGCGAAGCCGCTGGCGGAAGGCTAGTATACATATACATTGATGTTTGTCATTGTTGTACGGCCATCGGCTGACCGTCATCCGCTTTGGGTGCGCTAAGGCTTATATGGGCTAGGAGAAAAAAGCGGACGGAAAAAAACTGCAGCCCTGTTTTGCTATTGACATACTAAAAGTTCAAATGTGTTATAACGGTTTTAACTATACGTTTACCTGGTAACTGCTCCTATATCTATCGTGCCTGGCAAAACTCTGCCCAAATGCTGTCTCTGTCCCTGTCTCTACTGGGGTCTGAGATACTTGTTCTCTCGGTCCTTCTCTACTGGGTGCTGCGATACCTATAAATACAAAAACATCTGATCTGCACACCAAGACATTATTATTAAACACTATATAAGTAATATTGATTTATATTTATGTGGGAATGGAACGTAAGAGGATAATAGGTAGAATGGAACGTATGTGAATGGCTGAGCGATTGAGTGAAAG
Organism: Pyrgus malvae; assembly: GCA_911387765.1. Taxonomy (NCBI): domain Eukaryota; kingdom Metazoa; phylum Arthropoda; class Insecta; order Lepidoptera; family Hesperiidae; genus Pyrgus; species Pyrgus malvae. The sequence goes on along the minus strand of OU426973.1, from coordinate 1,243,663 downwards.
GAAGGAGTGAGCAGTGACATAGGGTGAATGATAGCATTATTAGGACGGACGACGTTGAAGGTTGAAGAATAAAACAAAGTTTAAAGTTCCAAGTGATTTTAATTTGACCCTCGAGATCCCAATTACTACATTTATACTTTGCGTTTTTGATAATTATTTATATGGTATTTTTACCCGCGTCATCGGCTTTGGGCACCCAATTCACCGGGTTTTTATACACCGAGAGGAAAAAAGCCGGCGGAAAAAAATCTCCCAGAACGGAAACGCGAATGAAATTTTGCCACTAACAGTCACCTATCTCACACCCGACCGCGCCCGTTTGTCTCAGCTGGAAAGATCGGTTGCGTTCTACGCAACCTGCCGGACCATGCGCGATCTAAGCTCTTTATGTAAGTGTACTCCGGTGAAATTAACAGAAACAACCGATTCACCTAAAACTTCAGCCAAGACGGACTTTGCCCTGGGTTCAGCGAAGCGGCGCGACAGCAGCGTGACAGCCAGCCCCGCGTCCTGCAGCCCCTGGACCACCGCCACCATGCCAGCCTCGGAGTCCTCCATGGTTTTAGTTTTGGGGCATAGGAATATGCTGGGAAGCAATAAACCCGTTAGTTGTTTAAGAACGTTGTTTTGATGTGAAACATTCAAAGTGGGTACCGATTTTATCGGCGTGGCGACGTGTCTTGTCAAATCCTTTAAGCAACGAACGCAATAACAGTAACTCCGTTAGTTGGTTTTAGCTGAAAAGCAATTATAATATCAGCAGAGGACCATTTAGTTCGAGTACTTATAAAGCGCGACGACCGGCGATTCATACATTCGCAAATTTTAAATCTTTTTGTACTTTTCCTGATCGCTTACTAAATTGTACGCCTCATAACGCGAAGCGTTTGAGGGAGTGCACTACTCTCAACTAGCTAGAAAATGTGCTTTTCTTGAACTTTTGATTGCCTCTTATCTGTATTTTGCACCGATTATTTCATATGAGCACACCGATATGCAGATGAACTATTAATTTAACATTAGTAAACTAATAAATGAACATTTATTGTGTTTTATATAATTTAAAAAACTGATTGAAAAAAATCTTCTATGGACTTCCGTGTTTCTGTGCGCATGGATCCCGTATGTGGATTGTGGCAATGATAACGTCCGTAATACTGCACATATCGAGTTTTTTTTCCCATTCAGAATTGTTTCTCCTGATCTGGTATTGAAAATGGCAGTTTATTTAATTTAGTATTGTTTAATTAATATTGATGAATAAAAATACCAATTTTTTTAATTTCTCCGCTTCGTTATACTTAGGAATAGAACCCTTTCACTTTTCATCACTTTTCAAAAAAAAATCGACTGTTCTTCATAGTTTTAGTATATCTATATATTAATCAATTTTATTTTGAAGGATGAGATTATGAGGCGTGCACTTTTGGATTTTCCAAACACTTTTATTAAAATAATTGAGAATTTTATTTTATTTTTTTAATAATTGAGAATTTGCGCGACACGTGTCGTCAAAAGTATAGATTAAAATCTACTCACAGCCATTTTCAGAAGCCGCAAAATTGGATAGCACAAGTCGGGCCGATAGCAGCCCTTCCACTGGTCTTCACAGATGATTGGCCTGGAACAGGAAGTCATACTATAATTTTATTCTTCCTGTAATTCTTGCGTCCAGCCCAGCTCCCCGGGAAGGTGGCGCAGTGCGTCGCCACACGCTCTCTCATATGATAATGGAAGAGTGCTGAAAAACACAAATACAAATCTTTTATTTGCGAGAACACTGTGCAAATAGCAGGTAAAGGCATCTCTCTTGGTTTTTCTTTGCTCTGTGGTTCCGCTCCAGATCCAATGGTTCTCCACAAGCGCTGAGACAGCTCCCCGAAGGTTTTAGTGCGGTACGATTCTATACTCAAATTCTAAAGCTGACAGCTTGTTTAAGCCGCTTATCTCAGGACCTAATGGTTCGAATTGGAAAATTTCTTTTGTGCCCATTTATTGGGGAATACTGTAGTACTGTACTGTACTGTAGTCTATAAAATCACACGAGTTACACCGCGTGGCACATCTAGTAAGTTATATACTGCATTTCTCTCAGGCGCGGTCACAGCCTTCAATTTGGGGGGGGGGGGGGGCGCCAAGAAATTTGGGGAGGGGGTTACTAAGATATTTGGGGGAAGAGGTGTTCAAAATTGGCTTGTTTCGCCTTCCGTCGCATGACTGATTTTGGGGACCCTTGGGACCTCACCTGATTGTTCTTATAGTTGGAGACCCCGTGGTGCGAATGCGGGTTGGTAGAGATACGGGATACTGGCGAATATTTTCAAACCACTCACTAAACCTGTGTCAATTTCGTTATGGCTCATCCCAGTAGGACTCAATATCGCTGTTTTAGCCATTTATTCGTTGCGTTTAGCTTATAAAAAGCTGGTAAAAAGCGACTAAATCGCCGCTGGTAAAATTAGTAGGTATGTGTGTTAAGGCCCTAACGGAAAGAACTCTATGCCTCTTCGCTTTTGCCACAAAGACATGGTGAATAACTATTAGGTACTTACATTATAAGCAACCTAATATATAAAGGAATAATGTTTTACAAAAAACTTAAAATTTCGCTCGATATAAACATAATTGACTCTATAACTGATTTAAGATGTCAGAAGCATGTCAGTTTCTTCTTTTCATTCTTCTGACACAATCATGATCAAAACTGATTTTACGCTTCGAAGGTATTGACTCACCCGTCAGATTTTAAATTAATAATTAATTCATAGAGAATATACTATCGTAAGTGACTAAGAAGCGCACATAGCTCGGCGGCTAGCGTAGAACGTAAGCAGTCTATGCAGCTAACCCAAACGGGCGCGGTCGAATGTGAGATGGGTGACCGCTAGTGGCAAAAAATTTCATGCGCGTTTCCGTGCTTTGGAGGGCACGTTAAGCCGTCGGTCCCGGTTGTTGTCGATAGATAACAGTCGTTAAACCTTGTCGGAAGCCTTATGGGCGGTTTTTAAAACATCCGAAAGCAGGTTGGCCACTAACCCGGATCTCCACCAACCCGCATTGGAGCAGCGTGGTGGAGTAAGATCCAGGCCTCCCCAACAATGGGGAGAGACCCGTGCCCAGCAGAGGGACGCAAAAAGGGTTGTATCCAAGGCCCATATTCGGGCCTCATTTTTAGTAAGCCTGACGAAATTATAGCAATATTAAGTATTCATTTTAATGTTATCAATGACAACGCCTATCTTACAAATTCATGAAATAAATTTAACTGTCTAAAGATTCCAAAAAAGGTTAAACCTTATGGACGGATGAATACAGACAGAATAGCCTCCCAGTTGTCATGTTAACTTGATCGAGTAGTAATTTCATTTGTTGCGTACATCTCTCGCATCCCAAATGCGGACTATATCGACCTTAGAGCATCAAAGTTACTGACTCACCCTTCAGTAGAGACGGCATAGCGCCTCGCTTCGATACATAATTTTTGTGCTAAATCTGGTGCGGGGAAAGAACGCACACTTTTTAATTTTGTCACACATTCACAAATATTCTTTCATCGCTACAGACGAATACATTTCTAAATATGTCAATTTCAAATTAACAACGTCATTTTCTATGCACCGTCAACACTGACACCGACACACACAGACACACTAGTTGTATAACTAGAAGGCACATTGTGTATGCACGTTGGGACGAGGGGTTCTCCCGTAAAGGCTACTCCTCTGACGGGTGTCAGACCTGTCATACCTTGATGCTTTAAGATATCGACCAGTGATAATAGTTCCACTAATGGCGCGAGGTCTATAGCATGTATTACAGAAATCTCTCGCATCTCGTGTTCCAGTTTATATTTCAAAACATACACTGTAAAATGTAATAGTCTACTATCCAGTGGTCTACCATCCGGTGGACTGAGGTTATCCTATGGACCAGTAGGTTAAGCCTTAGTGCTACTGCACAGCCTGAACCAAGCCTATGGCGATGACGATTCTACTAAAGAGCGGATCCAGCCCTATGGATTCAAAAAGTACCTACTACAGGATCTTTAGTTAAATGATCAAATTAATCTTATACCTTTAAACGAGCAATTCTTGTATATATCTAAATATTTTTGAATCTCGGAAACGGCTCCAAATATTTTGATGAAATTTAGTACCCTAGTTTCGGGGATGATAAATCGATCCAGCAAATTTTTATTGATAGAAATTGTCGTTTTATTTAATGTTTATGCCGTTAAATATAAAATTACTCTTACTGACATCTATATCTATTGGAGAATATTAAAAAGTACAATATTCTTAGTAGATATTAATAATATTTTGGCGTAGCAACCCGTCAAATGTCGACCGTCAATCCGCCCTTCAAACAAATGACAATGTCGATATGAAAGACATCTATAAAAATTTCGTCAACGGAATTAAAGCTTTCTTGGTCGAATGGTTACGAAAGCTGACTACGGAGCTAGAGGGTCTCTAGTTCCGTAGTCAGCTTTCGGGTTCAAACCTCAAGAAGGCAAGTTGCCTTTTTTATTTTTTGTGACAATTTTTTTTTAAATTGGAAGCTTTGTTAAGTAGTAACACTGTCAATGAATGTTTTGCTTAAAAATAAACCAAGAAAATCAATTGTTTTTATCCGAGCAACGTTCGGGCGTCCAGGTACTATTATTTAATCGAACTTAATAAATATAAAAAAACATTAATTGAACTTTTTTCCTCTACACAGCCTACCGCAGTAGTCCGCCACTGAATATTTCTGTAATAAATAATAGGTTTTCAAGGCTATTGCACTTTAGGCTTACGTAAAACATAATAATATTCTATAATACTTTTTGGTCTTGGTAACAAAAGCAAAGTCAACCGCAAATAGAGTTCATTTCGCAAAGATGGCCGCCAAAGTGACCCAGTTATTAGTTCGGTTCCAGATGACTGCCCGATTAGGACATACGACGCAATAGATTATCTCAAGACAAGAAATTATTTGCATACTCACATTGTATTGACGCTATGGTCAATACTTGGCTCTGTAGCTTAATCTTATATATAAAATTCTCGTGTCACAATGTTAGTAAGGTACCATACTCCACTGAAACGGCTTGACTGATTTTTATGAAATTTTATATACATATTCAGTGGATCTGAGAATCGGCTACTATCTATTATTCATCCCTCTAAGTGATAAAGGTGGCCCACCCCAAACATTTAAACGCGGTACAGAGTTCGCGGGGGCAGCTAGTATTAAATAAGAATAGGTCTACGGTATCCCCTGCCTGCGTAAGAGGCCACTAAAAATTACTTCTGGTGTCGTGGATTTGACCGCACTAAAACTCCCTCGGTGGCCTGCTTCTGCGCTTGGGAAATACTTCGGCATCTCCAGTAGAACGCACCGGTGTCCTCCACGCGCGGCGCCTGGGAACTCGCCCATCTTTGGGAATGCAGATGTGTTCTCCCGCACCTTCCGATGCTTATGGCGGCATGCGGCCACGCACACACCGCGCTCCTTCCCGGGGCTGCTGGCTGGACGGATCGAGCTCCCACTCTCACTCCGCAACTCCGGAAGGCCGGAAGCCCCCTTTCACGATCAGGCAGGGGATACCGTAGCTCTATTCTTAATCCCGAAGCTACAGAGACTCCGCATGAAGGGTATGGAACGTGCATTCCTTTGGAAGCACTGAGGCAGGCCACCTTCAGTCCCAGTACAGAACAGTCTTCAGTAAATATCTCGTCCGGCATTTATTAAAATTAAACAATCAAAATAAACTGTTCCGCATTAATTTCTATAGATATAATGAAACAATTAGAAAAATTAAACCGTTACTAACCGAAATATTATGAAAACAATATCTAATCGATATTAACCTAAAAATAAAATCGATAACGGATTGGTTATAGCGGACGCCAACGGCTAAGCGTTTGACCCTCTGTTTTGATAAACAAATAAACTTAACTGAGGTTCACCATGATTTGAGGGTTTCGAGGACAAATATGCTTTTATTACCTATACTACGACAAATGCAAAGGGAGGGTTTTATGTAGTTTTAATATTACATGTGAGTACGGCTGCACAAAGATCAACATTTATTTATTGATGTCGTCATTAAGAGATTGATATGAAATCTAGTTTAATTATCTTTCTTTTAACTTTCTTTTCATTTTTTCAATTAATATCACAACTGGAGTCTGTTCAGAAAGGGGCATGGAACTGGGGCTTCAGTTGGAGGTTCTTTTATATGAACATATTTTATGTTAAGACTTTAAGATCCAAGCTGTTTTTAATGTAATGCGGTCAGTGGCATAATTATATTTTAAGGATCAAGGTACTCATCACACTTATTTCTTATAATGTTCGAAATATTTTGAACTCATGGTTACCCTACCAGATTCGCGGTTAGCCGTTACCGATTACAGCAACATTGCTGGCGGTTGGACATCTCAATTCATGCAATATTATCTTAATTTGACGGATGGTGCGCTGCCATGGACGGAACTCTTTATTGTCATCAATCAATTGGGTCTGTTTAGAAAGAGAACTGTTGGCGTCGTGTAACTGTCGTGTATTTTTGTAGGATTTTATATAAATAAACTAGCTGTGCCCCGCGGTTTCACCCGCGTTAGAGACGATCATTAGCAAGTGAAGTCCCTTCTGAAGTGCCGTGGACCGGCTTTTTTGTAGGACTATTTAAGATAAATATTTCCATCATACATTACGAATGTGTAACTCTAGCGGTTTTGGCAGCTCACGCCGGAATAGCTCGCAGATGGTAGATTTTTTCCTACTTACTTGACACTTATCGTCATATTTTGGACAATTGACACAATATCTTTATAAATTGTAGCCTATGAGTTATTCTGATGTATAAGTTGTTAAAATTGTATTATTGTTAAGTTTCATTTAAATCCATTCAGTAGTTTTTACGTGAAAAAGTAACAAACATCCATACTTACAAACTTTTGCGTTTATAATTTTAGTAAGATTTTCCAGATCATTTGAGAAATTTCTGGAACTTTCTCGAACATTCTCAATTAAGTAATTAAAAAAGTTTGCAATTATTTTAAAAATCTTCAGATCATTCGAGAAGTTTCTGGAACTTTCTCGAATATTTTCAATTAATAAAAAAAATTGCAATTATATCATTTGAGAAGCTTTCTTGAATATTCTCAATTAATTAAAATTATTTAAAAAAATCCAAATGATACGAGAAGTTTCTGGAACTTACTCGAACATTCTCAATAAAATTAAAATTAAAATAGTTTGCTAGATCATCCCAGAAATTTAGAGATCCACCCAGAAGTCCCTATTGTTTAGAAAAGTACAGATTTTTTTCTTCAGATTTTTCCACCCACCGCGATCAAATTCCCTTACTATCATCTACCTACTAAGGGGTATCCACCCCAACGGGAAGTTGATTGGAGTTAATGATAATAGAGTAAACCGCGTCTTTACGTACAAAGAAAATCCTTTACTTTATATATATATATATATAGGTATATACCACCCACACAAGGTGTGTGTGTGTGGGTGGGTGGGTTGGTAGGTTGGGGTGGGTATGGGTGTTGACTTATTATTATAGGATGTTATTTTCATTCAATTATTACAAATAGATTTTCTATTCTTTCATAATCGAGGTCAATCAGCCACTTGAATGTTATCGATCTCACTTTGTGGAGGCAATTTTTTTTAATTTCATGGGTTTCTACGAGCTATAGGTAACACTCTCATATCTTGGGACTGGAACATTTTTACACCCTTGTTGAAAAAAGAATTACTACGTGAAGTTGTGAAAAAATCACCTACTAAGTCAACGCACAAGCACATCTTTAATCATGAAGCAGTATCTTGCAAACTGACAAACTGACGACTGTATCTGCACGCACCGTAACATAAACTTTCGCAACACTGGCCCTGACCGCGGTCCGTCATGAGACAATGACTTCTTTGAAGACTTGAAGACGTCTTACTTAGTATTTAGAGGCTGATCCAGAGGCCATTAATTTGTCCATTTATCATCTGTATATTTGTTTAGACAAGTCCACTAACTGTTAGGTATTTTGTTATCCACAAACCCTCTAATTTTATACATTATATTTATATATATATATATATATATATATATATATATATATATATATATTTACACTAGTAAACCAGGCAGACGTTGTCCTGCCTTAAATATATTGAAAGAGGATTAGTTTCTTTATAATCTCAAAGAGTTTTTATGTTACCTACTGCCAAATAAAAAATATAAAACAAATAGTGACAGATGTATTGTTATTCAGACAATGTCAAACTTCTGGACGATGGCGCAAAATGGGGGATTCGTTCCTCATTGCGCAAAATCAATGTTTGACAGTTACTAACAGAGCGAATCCGGCAGACGTTGTTCTGCCTTAAAATATCAGAAATAAAATAATATTGCGACTATTAATTGAGATGTAAGCTATCCTATCTCTCAAGTTGGATAGAACTGCACATGGTGTGCGAATTTTATTATAATCGGTTAAGTGGTTTAGGAGTCCATTGAGGACAAACATTGTGACACGAGATTTATATATATTAAGATTTATATTTACATATATATTTATTTACATATGTAAACCTCATTAACAATTTGACGACGCCTAAGGGCCCCGGGCCCAAATTTGAATGATGACTTTTAATTTCTGTTCTCGGTCTGGGTGTTTGTGTTTCTGTCTTTGTGTGTGTCCATGGTACCCACGACACAGGGTATATCTACCCTACTGTGGGGCTATGAGAGTGAAGAGTTATGAGTGTATAGCGTTATAAGCAGCGTGTTGAAGAGAACCGTGCCAAGCAATGGGCCGCAAAAAGGGTTGCAGCTTACGACGAGTATTTTATTATTACGAAGCTATTTTACAGATTTAAGTACCTACAAGACTAAGTTTTCTCTGTATGAATGTGATTTACACAGTCCCCTTTGTCAAATGATGGAACTTGGTAGATTGATGATTGGAACATAGTTGCATAATTATAAGCAAAGATAGCGTTATAAGCAAACCAAAACTAAAACAGAAATTAAAATAAAGGTCAGAAACGTCGTAAATTTCATGCCTATTCTATTTCTAAACAGCTCTACTCAAACATCTTTTATTATAGGAAAATTCTTTTGCGTATTCAGCTCATTCCGAGCTGTTCCAGTACTAACGATTGAAGATGCAATTGAAATAATAAAAATAAATTAAAATGACCTGTATAGCTGACAGTGTCATTAATTTATTTGAAAATCTTCAGTAGCTTCTTCACAAACTAGGTATAGGTACAAGTAACGTGCGTAACCTTGTAGTCTTATTTCTTTTAATTAAATAAGTATTGGTAAGACGAAGAAAACGAATGTGTATGCACAATTTTGGCAACCTGCGAGTATGCTATGTAATCTATACTAATATATAAAGTTAAAGAGTTTGTTTGTTTGTTTGTTTGAACGCGCTAATCTCAGGAACTATTGGTTCGTATTGAATAAATATTTTATTTATCGGGAAAGGCTTTAGGCTATATAACATATTTCTATGACTAACACCAACGTCCACGTTGACGAAGTCTCGGGCTGCAACTAATTATGTCGATCCAAATTTACAAAAACTGGAAGGAACCAGTCTCCAGGACGACTCAAAATTTTCTGTAGACTGCTGTGGTCGTGAAGAAATTGCGTCATAAAGTATCTGTTTTGAGGAAATGCGATTTTGGACTTCGATTATGTTAACCAATGGCGGCTATCAGTGGGTTACTCTGGGCGGGCAACATCAAATGCTTTGGGTGGCCACACGATGGCTCGCTGGGGGTTGGATAGCCTTGGCATAGCCTTTTACTTTTTGAAGCATAATTTTGTTTGCTTAAAAACCCAGAGTCATTGCTTGAAACCACATTTATACCAATATCAAATATGAAAAGCTTGAGTTTGTTTATTTGGGAGCGCTTATCTCAGGAACTGCTGGTTGGAATTGTAAGATTATTTATGTGTCGGATTATCCATTTATCGAGAAAGGTTTAGGCTACATAACATCACGTTACAACGCGGGTAAAACCGCGGGGCACATCTTGTTTTATAATAAAGCTGAAGAGTTTGAATGTTTGATAGCACTAATCTTAGGAACCACTGATTTGAGTTGAAGAATTATTTTTGTGTTGGATTGTCCATTTATAGAGGATGGTTATTGGTTAAAAAAACCACCGAAAAAACTGAAAAGCAATAAGTAATAAATCAGCTTTGAGATTACATATAGTATAGGTACCCTTTTCAATAAAAAAAGAATCATCGAAATCGGAATACTCTGTACAAAGTGTTGCGTGTTCATACATTAATATCAGTGAGTGAACAATCAATAATCAACCGATTTCGAAGTATTTTTATTTATTTATTTATTTATTTTATGTGAAAACACCTTAAACTAAGTTTCACAAAGGGTTAAACCTAATGCCTCTTGGCATTGTCCCCAAGTATCCCCTTTCCAATATTTTTTTTTATCAAAATCGGTCTAGTCTCTGAAAATTATGAGTCGTTACTTAAAAAAATTAAATAACAAAATATACGCGTCGAATAGAGAACCTCTTGGAGAAATTTCAGAAAGGGAGTTTTGGCGAGAAGTCGAAAAAGACATATTGTGCTCTTGTTTTATTTTTACTTTCTTGGTGTATTTTTGAGATATATTGGATAAATTTGATTGCATTTTGTTCGATATAGGTTATCGATATAGTTCGATATTTGTTCGATATAGGATATAGGTTACGGTTAGGTGCACGAGTGTCGTGAATTAAAATATGTTTTTTCAGCTTGCCTCCAAAATTCCATTGGTCACGTTACTCACGTTCTTGCAAAGAAGCCATGGCTTTACTTCATTTACTTGAATGTCTGACTGACTTGACTGACTAACGACTTGCTGACTTTACCTATTATTACTCGCAGTTTCACCGAAACTGGCAAAAACGTGATGCAAAAATTATACTTGACGCTGGCAATATTCAGAGTTTGCGATGCAATAATTGAAGAAAAAACCTCCTCCGTTTTAATTTTTTTCGTCGATTAAAAGGGTACGATAATTTTAATCGTCCGTTTTTATCACCTATCTCTCTACACAAGCGTTGTGTAACAATGAAGTAAAATTTCGAATGTCTGAATGTAAAGAAACCGCAATCATGTGCATAACTTCCTATAATTACAAAAAAGTGTAGATGGCAAATATTTATGTAAATAATTGCATTCTAACGATGCTTCGTGGCTAGTAGAAGGTAAGCGGGGTGGTGATGGTCTTGACCATTTATACGCAACAACGCAATCAATGCTTAATACCTTACAAGTAAACAGTTATAAGGTTATACTTAATAATTGTCCGAGCAAATCGAGGTCTCGGATTTGAGATGGACGTTACGTTACACGTTACACACTCATAGCCCCACAGTAAGGTAATTAATACCCTGTGTCGTGGGTACCATGGACACACACAAAGACAGAAACACAAACACCCAGCCTGAGAACAGAAATTAAAACTCATCATTCAAATGACAGCCTTGACTTGCCTTTGACAGCCTCCGTGGCGTAGTGGGTGATGAGCCGACTGCGAAACGTGAGGTCGTGGGTTCGATTCCCACCCAGGACAAATATTTGTGTGATGAACATGACTATTTGTTCTGTGTCTGGGTGTTAATTATCTATTTAAAAATATGTATTTACAATTATATAAGTATGTCTATCAGCTTTCTAATTACCATAGTACAAGCTCTGCTTAGTTTGGAATCAGATGGTGTTGTGTGAATTGTCCAAAAATATTTATTGTATTATTATATTATTGTAAAATTTCTGTTTCGCCGAGAAACGAATCCGGGGCCCTTCGATTGGCAGTCCGGCATGGTAACCATTGCGCCACGCAGGTCGTCATATTATATGTGGAATATATATGAAACTCAATGTGTGTGCCTATAAAATTTGAGTCCCTTTCGACTTCCCTGGAATCGAGTGGATTTTGACGGTAACAAAGAGAACACCTCGGGAGTAGTTATAAGCTTTCGATTCTTCCGAACAATAAAATATATTTTAAAGTTGGTCCACAATTGGCGGATTAATCGGCGAACATAAATAAAAATAAATTACAGCCGATTCACAGTACCTCCTCCTTTTGGAAGTCCGTAAAAATTGACATTTAGGTAATTGTTGATACAATTATAAAGCTGACAAAAAATTCTAAATCTATGATTAGATTTAGATTTTTTTCGCTACGCAAAGTACGGTATATTCTATAACAAACAAAAACGTCTGCCTCTCTCCTTTCCCATTTGCAATGCCTCACAAGGATCATATTTATTCATGTCTTTTGTATGAATGCAATTAAATAAATGGAATGAAATTAAAAAACGTTGATTTATCCATTATAAATACTTATCAACTAACGCTACAGGACCTTACCTAATGCGTTGATTAAATGTTGATTGTATGTTCCAATTAACCATTTACAAATAAATAAACATTTCACTTCATAAGACTTCATTTATGTCAGATAAATTTAGTACAGTCATTTAAATAAAACTTAAACACATTCTTATGAATTAAATTACGTTCGTGAACATATTAAAATTGAGTAGTGAATAATAATTTATTAACATTCAAATAACAATAATTTAATAGTTATTATAATAATAAATTTAGTTCAAAGTTCAGATTAATAATGATAAAATTAGTTCGAATAAACCGACGTGAGTAGAGCCGTTTTAAAGAAATCTACAGCTAGTAATTCGGCCCGGTTTCACTCGGGTGATTCGAATTTACATGACTAAGTATCAGGCGCGGTCGCAGTCTTCAATTTTGGCGGAGTCACCAAGAAATTTTGGGTGGGGTAACTACAGTACATATGAAAAGAGGTAGAACGGCAATAATGCGCCGTTCGTATGAAAACTGGTGTCGCCGATCAAGCCCCACCTTTCACCTCCATTACATCTGTACCTACTTAAATAAATATGAAGCTTACGCACATATTTGCAATTTCAAATCTAGCCAATCTTAGCGCCGCACAATCACGCGATTTCAAATGAACGAATCACACCCAAGCACGCACACAAGCACGCATATCGCAGCTCTATCGCGTGTTTCTGTAGAGATACGAGCGTTTGCTCATATCCTTGGCGCGTCTGCCCCGCCCACATTTCCATTCTAACCTCTTTTAATATGTTCTGTGGAGTCACTAAGAGATTTGGGGGAGGTGTCCCAAATTGGCTTGTTTCGCCCCCCATCTACGCACCCTGTTAAGTATACTAGTCTACGGTACAGTATCCCACGGTATAGAATAGTACATTTTTCCCAGATGTATGAAAAGTATTCTATGTCCTTTTCAAGGAACCCTCTGTCTCTGTACCAAATTTCATTAAATTTGGTTTCGTAGTTTAGGTGTGAACACGTAGTAGACACACACACAGTAGTAGTATAATATAAAAAATATTAGTATGGATAGTATTATTTATTATTATTATATGGATTGTATACCAGAGGTATGTTGCTATTATGTTTGATAGTATAAACGGTCCGTTTGAACTAGTTCGAGGGCTAACCGCTAACCGGTAGTGTAGCATTCCTGTGCTCCCCAGGGAGAGCAGGCAATGACCTGGCCTGCGTTTAGCTTTCATTATGATTTCCTTATGTCGGGGAAATTGCAAATAATAATGACAAAATGAAAAAAAGTGATTTTTTAAATTCTAGGAAATATGGCAATCTATACATATAATAAAACTGTAAGCAGGGTCAATTCTGTACATTGCATATAAATTTAAAAAAATACTTCTAGGGGTCTTTTTATAAGTAACAGAAACTAAAAATATAAGTTTTGAAATTATTGTCTGTCTGTCTGTCTGTCTGTCTGTCTGTCTGTTGTTAGCTTTTCACGCAAAAACTACTGGACGGATTTTAATGAAACTTTCTTTGTTTTATATATATTGGTCCTCGCTAACATTTAAGCTATAGATAATTTTAAAAATCACCCTTTAAGGGTGTGAAATGAGCGATGAAAATTTGTATGGAAAACTTGGATTTTTTCAATAGATTTTCTTGAAATTTGGTATAAATATTTTCTAACCAAAATAAAAGAATACATGTTTCAGCATTTCCCGAAATTCACCCTTTAAATGTCAATTTTCTTTGAAACTCTTTGAAAATTGAGTGTCGAAACTTGATGTACAGAATATTTTTGTGCAGAGTAATATACTTATAATTTTGTATTTGTAATCTTTACTAACATAGTAAGAATTCTATTTAAGCTTTTTTCAAAACTACCCCTCAATAGCAAATAAAATGGATTCGAAAGTTGGTATCTCAAGCGTACAATAATTAACCTTAACTTAATATTTCATTCTCAAATTCTTTTCCCTTCTTTGAATAATGTGTTTACTGATATATTGTTGAATGAATTTCCGTAACATTAGTGTGTATTTCATATCAATCGGGTGATAAACAAAAAAGTTATGTTCATTTACACAATACGCGACATAAACTTAAAAGGCACTTTGGGGAATTTTTATGAAAGTTTCGGTAACAGCCCATTCAAAACCATAAATAAAAGTTTAAATTTAAGTACCTAAAATTATTTTGAACTCTCACTAATATTGTCGACTATATTAAATATACTTAGATCAGCTTACAGATACTTCAACTCAGTTGTGCGCGCGGCGCTATGTGTGGGTAAACCTGTATATACACAGTGACTTTGTGTGCGTGACAAGAGGTACAGTGAAGTTGCTCGGACGATCACGGCCGCGTCACTGTCACACAAATTAAAGCTGCATAATTACTAGCCCACGCACACATAGCGCCGCGCGCACAACTGAGTTGAAGTATCTGTACTGTATTTTCTTTCGTTGGCCGAGAATGACTAGACTATAGGTACCTAATAAGTGCATCGCGAGCCTTACCGCCGCCGAACCTTACATCACAGGCTCCATTGAGTTAGTTGCTCAGCTTATTAGTCTTCTTTTGGGGTGGAAGATTATGAACAGGCTGCAGCTGAAACGATTATTATCGCTACATTATATCAAGCTGCAACCTTTTTAGCATTCTACTGCTGAGCATGGAGCTCTCCCAATATTGAGGAGGCCTCTAGCTCCGATGAACCAAAATCCAAATCTTACAATCTCACATTAAGGTTGTAAGATACGGAATCTAAACCTTCATACAGAATGTACAAAGCCTTAACAAAACGAGACTACTGCAGACATCTAGGTGACGAATAGTTAAACTTTTAGTGAACCAACTGTTAATCTCAATATCTACCTATTTAGTAATTTGACATTCGATTTATCAACCACAAAGTTTACATGTCATACGGTAGATGGCGTTATTGAGCAATATTCATTTCTTCTCCAAAGTGATTCGATGGAGATAATTTCAAATAAAAGCCTTAAGTCTAATAAAAGTAAGTACATAGTGTAAAAAAAATAAAAAAATACATTTCACACGTATAGCCTCACATTAGGGTAGATATACCCTGTGTCGTGGGTGCCATGAACACACATAGAGACAGAAACACAACCACCCAGACCGAGAACAGTTTAAACTCATCATTGAAATTTCTGCTTCGCCCGGATTCTAACCCGGGACAGTTCGATTAGCAGTCCGGCCGGTAAACATTGCGCCACGCGGGTTGTCCCATCGTTGGGTAGGTATACGTATGATGCTGAACATTGTTAATTGGACCAATGATAACTTAACTCATTTTTTGCGTCTCTTTATTGGGTACGGGCTGAGGGCTCATCCACACACGTTGATTGATGGAGATATTAAGGATTCTTTAAAGATTCTTTATAAAAATATTCTTTATTTCCAAATACAGATAGCACACTGTATAGAGACCCTGCCTTCTGCTTTAGTTTTCACAATGTTATATGAGTTATGACTTATGACCAAACTGCTGTCCGCAAGTTTTAAACCTATAGTTTATTAATTGACCTTACAATTATTTTTCCGATTGTTTAATCCTAAGCACGTGTACGTTTAGAAATTTTATCTCCCAACTACAAGTAGTTGTATAGTGCACCTCTTTTCTGCAGTAGGTTAAAGCTATGTATATAGAATGAGTCTATACATTCTTTGCAGTATAAATTCACCCAATTTACTAAAGATACTATTTTTAACATAGATGAAGCCACGGGCACAGCAGTATCTCTTAACTTTAATAAACGAGGTACATATTTGTAAAGAGAATCTGATTGCGCGAGAAAAGCGAAACGTGAGAAAAGTGGATAGTAAGATCAGTACAGTAAGCATTCCTTACTGTTATAGGTTTGAAGGATTTAGAAAAAATACATTAGGTTTCTTCTGAACATATGAACATTGTATTATAAGTGATTTCACTATATGTAAGAATAATCTACCTACTACTTATTCAATGCAAATAAATAATCTTTAATTTTTAATCAATCCATTTTATAAAAGTCTTTATGCACGCGGACGACGTCGCGGGCACAGCTATATGAAATATGAATATTATTGTAAATTGTAATGTTTTTATGAATGTTAGTTTTTTTTTTATTTCTTGCAATAGGTAATACTTTTAATATATTTTTAAGAATCCTTGTGACATAACAAGAAAAAAAAATATGACTACTAGGTATTTTTTTTGCTTTCGGGGGGAAACCTTCAAAAGGTACCCGGCACCTTGGGAGAGGCTACCGGGTTATGTGGGATTTGACCACACTAAAACCCCCTCGGTGGCTGCCACTGCGCTTGGGGAGGACTCCGGGATCTCCGGGGGAACGCACCGGTGTCCTTCACGCGCGACGCCCCAGAACAGGCCTATCTTCGGGAGAGCATATGTGCTCTCCTGCACCTTCCGATGCTCACGGCAACATGTGGCCACGCACACATCGCCGCCCTTCCCGGGTCTGCTGGTTAGATGGATCGAGCTCCCACTCACACCGTCCACAACCCCGGAAGCCCCCTTTTAGTCGCCTCTTACGATCAGGCAGGGGATACCGTAGCTCTATTCTTAATCCCGAAACTACAGGGACTAACCACTAGGTATACACCTAAACACAGTTTTTGAAGGTTAAAACTGCAAATCACTTGTTTTTCCCATAAATATTTGGTACTGCGTTAGCGGACAGTGACGTCATATATTTCGCTCAGATAAATGATTCATCTAAGATATTTCGCTTCGTTATCAGTATGGCCGTTTTCACCGCTACGTGGCCTGGTGAGGTTTGACTTTGGCTCACATTTCTGTGTTTCGGGGTGCTCCAATCGATGTGGTTCTTGATCCCTATGCCAAATAGCATCGATTGATACAATAAATAATGGTGACCAGGCCGGACTGCCGATCTAAGGGTTGGATTCCCGGCGAAGCAGTGATAAGTTTAAAATATATCTGTTCTCGGTCTGGGCATTTATTTTATAATATCGTTGGGTCTGGGTGTTTTCTGTCTTTGTGTGTGTCCATGGTACCCACGACATAGGGTATATTTACCCTACTGTGGGGGCTATCTAATTCCGAGAACTTGAAAAAAATATATCAATAAATCGAACTAAAAAAAAAATAAAAAAATTATAATTACAATAAAATAAAAAACACGCTTTTTAAGCAAATGAAACAAAAAAGTGACAAATAATTCTTAATTTAAGCAGAAAATAATAATGAACAAAGAATACTACTAAAAATGTGGGGCGCTCCACAGAACATATTAAATTAAAATTGACAGCCTCCGTGGCGCAGTGGGTGATGAGCCGACTGCGAAGCGTGAGGTCGTGGGTTCGATCCCCACCCAGGACAAATATTTGTGTAATGAACATGAGTATTTGTTCTGTGTCTGGGTGTTAAATTATCTATTTAAGTATTTATTTAGAATTATATATGTATGTTTATCAGCTTTCTGATTACCATAGCACAAGCTCTGCTTAGTTTGGAATCAGATGGCGTTGTGTGAATTGTCCAAAGATATTTATTTATTATTTATTTATTATAAAATTCTTTTAATTATATTCTGTGGGGCGCTCTGTGTCATATTTTTCATATATCGAGCAACCCACACTTTTTTCACAATAATACTAGTTTTTTTTAACTATATTTATTTTAATTGCACTACAGCTGCTGTGGGTTATCTTTGGAGTTTTTTGGACCATTACGCGGAGTTACAGTAATCGTGAGAACGACTTGACCTTGTGCCTCTGTACCCACTTGCCTTGAGTCAGTACCCACTGATACCTGTAGGTACTTATAGCTTCTTACGTGTATTAATGTATTACTAGCTGTGCCCCGCGGTTCCGTTCACGTGGGCTATACGTTTTTCCTATAGGAATGAGATACTTTCTCCGGGTAAAAAGTAGCCTATGTCCATGGGCGTATCGAAGGAACAGCTTTTACAAAATTATCACTCAAAAATACACGATACTTTGGACGATAGCGCTTAGAGTAGGGCCACAAATTACGTATCGGCGGCAGCGCGCCGAGGCCGCTGCGTCTTGCTTGTCTGAGGTCGTATTCAAGTGTGGAGGCTGATGGTCACCTAATATACCGGCAACCACACATTTCGACCGAAATATAGATTTTCTCAGGGAAGCTAGTACAGCGGTGGTCCTTCCACGGTTGAAATATGTAAGTTCTACCTTTTTTTTGGTATCGGAGAGGGGTGGAGGAAACCTTCAAAAGGTACCCGGCACCTTGGGAGAGGGAATACCGGGTTATGTGGGATTTGTTACCGCACTAAAAGACCCTCGGTGGCCTGCCTTCTCGCTTGGGGAGGTACTCCGGGATCTCCAGTGGAACGCACCTGTCAAGCGCGCCAAGTACGGGCCCATCTTCGAGAGAGCGAATGTGCTCTGTAGCACCTTCCGATGCTTTCGGCGACATGCAGTCACGCACACGCCCACCGCCCCCTTTTAGTCGCCTCTTACGAAAGGTAGGGGATACCGTAGCTCAGGTAGCGGGCATCGTAGCTTGATTCTGAAGCTACAGGGACGTTATACCTTTTTTTGGTATCGGGGGAAACCTTCAAAAGGTACCCAGCACCTTGAGAGAGGATACAGGATTATGTGGAATTTGTTCCGCACTAAAACCCACTCGGTGACCTGCCTCTGCGCTTGGTGAGGACTCTGGTGAGGATCTCCATTGGAACGCACCAGTGTCCTCCACGCGCGGCGCCCCAAAACGGGCCCATCTTCGGGAGAGCAGATGTGCTCTCCTGCACCTTCAGGTGTTCACGGCGGCATGCGGCCACGCATACACCGCCGTCCCTCCCGGGGCTGCTAGCTGGACGGGTCAAGCTCCCACACTTACCGTCCGCATCCCCGGAAGCCCCCTTTTAGTCGCCTCTTACGATCAGGCAGGGGATACCGTAGCTCTATTCTTAATCCCGAAGCTACAGGGACTACAGGGACGTAATACTTAAGAATCCTTTAATATAAGCCGCAGATTTGATGTTAGTAATAATAAACTTTTTGCCCGGTCAAGTCCGTCTTTAGACATGGGGACTAAGGACCGCTTAACACCAAATGACTGCAAAAACAAAATAAATTAGGTACCTACATATCTAGGTATCTACACCACGTATCTGGCCGCCATTTTAGGTTTTTTAAGAGACCGAAAATAAACTAAACTGGTGCACAAAAGAATCCAATTTTGAAACCGGTTTTGCAGACCAACGTTGATCTAGACTTAGTTTTTAGGGTTCCGTATCCAAAGAGTAAAATGAGACCCTATTTCTGAAACTCCGCTGTCCATCGTTCTGTCTGTCTGTCTGTCCGTCTGTCACCAAGACTGTATCTCATGAAACGTAATAGCTAGACAGATATTTTACAGACGATGATTTCTGTTGCCGCTGTAACAACAACAACAATCTATAAAAATCAGAATCAAATCAGAATTTTTTGCTCGTTTGTTGTTTGATATGGATAACGGCAACAGGTAGACGCTTCAAGTATTCACAGAATATTTAGTGATACCTACTTTAATACATTCACTTTAATGAAATAATTAAATTAAATTAAAAAAAAAATAAGCAGGTATTTCCCATACAAAAAACATGAATGATTTTTTTGTCGTCTATACTAATATTATAAAGGGGAAGATTTGTATTTTTGTATGTTTGTGATGAATAAACTCAAACAACTGTTCCAGTTTCAAAAATATAAATGGTGAAAGCCATTTAGAAAGCTACATTCACCCTGAGTAACATAGGCTACTTTTTACCGCGGGAAAATGCTTCATTCCAGCGTGAAAACGGGTAATAGGGTCAACGCGGTTGCAGCAACTGGCTAAACGCCTATGATTTTAATGGGTCCCCGTAGGATAAAAAATAGCCCATGTGTTCAGGCTTCTTAAACGGATCCACGCGGGTGAAGCCGCTGGCGGAAGGCTAGTTTTTATAGATAATGGTACGGAACCCTTCGTGCGCAAGTCCGATTCACACTCGGCCGGTTTTTTCTATTGCCTTTTCAAAACGGTGAGTCAATCTAGGATACAAAGCTGACGAAAAATACCTAACGGTCATTCACTCAACAAAATGGATTTTAGTAATAAGTCAACAACCAATTGATTGGCGAGGAGCCTCTTCGGTTGTAGTGCCTTTTGTGTTCACGAAGGCAAAACGGTTGGCCTTAAATTAAATAAATACAAATGTTTATTGATTTGAGATATATTTTTCTCATATAAAATTAAATACAATTAGATCTTAAAAAATAAGAATCTAAGAAAACAAATTGTATTTAGGTAATAATGGGTAATGTCTATTTTAGTTATTTAAAAAAGTACCTATTGTATTTTTTTAGAGGCAGAAATTTATAAATATACCTAATAGGCCTTCTTAGGTACTTAATGTAAACTAGGGTAGGTAGGAGCAGCCCCGGGAAGGACGGCGGTGTATGCGTGGCCGCATGCCGCCGTGAACACCTGAAGGTGCAGGAGAGCACATCTGCTCTCCCGAAGATGGGCCCGTTATGGGGCGCCGCGCGTGGAGGACACCGGTGCGTTCCTATGGAGATCCCGGAGTCCTCACAAACGTAGAGGCAGGCCACCGAGGGGGTTTTAGTGCGGTCAAATCCCACATAACCCGGTATCCTCTCCCAAGGTGTCGGGTACCTTTTGAAGGTTTCCCCCCCGATACCAAAAAAAAAAAAAAAAAAAGGTACTTAGATATAGTCCCTGTAGCTTCAGGATTAAGAATAGAGCTACGGTATCCCCTGCCTGATCGTAAGAGGCGACTGAAAGGGGGCTTCCGGGGTTGTGGTTGGTGAGATTGGGAACTCGATCCGATCAGCCAGCGGCCCCGGGAAGGACGGCGGTGTGTGCGTGGCCGCATGCCGCCCTAAGCATCGGAGGGTGCAGGAGAGCACATCTACTCTCCCGAGGGCCCGTTCTGGGGCGCCCCGCATGCAGGACACCGATGCGTTCCACTGGAGATCCCGGTGACCTCCCCAAGCGCAGGGGCAGTCACCGAGTGGGTTTAGTGCGGTACAAGTCCCACATAACCCGGTATCCTCTCCCAAGGTGTCGGTTTTGTAGCCCCCCCCCCCCGAAACAAAAAAAGGTATTTAGATATATAAACCTAGGTAATTTTAATCATTTTCTTCTTAATAAACAATTTTAACTATGTCAATCAAACTTACAAAATTTCATTTACAAAATTAGTAATCTGTGAGTGTAATAACGCGATACGGACACTCTTTAAATATAAAACAATGATTTTAAACAAAGTTATTCATACCTAATCTCTGTTGAAAAGTTATACCCACACCTAACAACACCTTTTTTTTTTTTTTTTTCATTTTGCAAGCCCAATGTTTTATTGTTCAGGATGTTGACAATAATTACTAACTGCAAAATTGTTAACTAAGTAAATATTAATCATCTTAATAAGTGTTATTAAGAAATCCTAATGAGCATTAGGAATTCTATGTATAATTTAATTAACAGAATTATGATAATCTACAACGGTGCAGTGTCAAGCAATATTTTTTCAATATCTCAAACCCGTTTGAGGTCACGGAAGTCGGTCATTATTATTACTCATTCATTACAACTGAAGACTCTTTAAACGTTACTAATCAAAATGGGCACGCTTTATTAAAATTGAATTCGATAAAAGACACTACTCAATTGTTCATGTCTCTGTGGCAAATAAAAAACAGAGAACGCATATCAAGTTAGCAAAAACAATAAAACTTGAATGAACCAACCCGTATTGCTATGGGTTAAGGTTGAGAATATACCCATGAAACCGTCCGTTTCACAGATTCAAAAGCCTTCGACTGTTCGACTCAGTCTGCCGTTACAAACCGCGCGCGTGAGTCGTCGCCGCGTCACGAAATAGATTAAAAAGTCCGTTAAAAGATTCGAAATACAAAAAAAACTATTTACTGTGTCCTCTACAATGTGTAAAGTTACTAAAATGTGATAGCAACGTGTGTGGGGGATCTGTGATTCGAGTGAAATATAAAAGGAACCATTGTTGATATCTAAAACGCTATGATTTCGTAATTCAACATGGAGGACGTTTACACTATAAAGGTGAAGACAAAGCCAGATACCAGGAACGTATACCCGTCGGAGAGGAGGTATTCAGCGTCTACCGTGTCTGGTTTGGCGTGGGTTCACATCGCGTTGGCTGCAACATCGTTTCTACTGGCATGCTTAGCTCTAGTCAATCCTAGCGATGAAAGAAACGAATTCGAAAATGGAACGTTAAGCGACTTTAATTCCACCAGAAACAATACTAATGTAGACCCAAACACTTATATGCTAGTAGTAGCTCCAACAATGCTGACTGTTTTTGCGTTAGCTGCCGGCGTAGCGTCCATACTAGCATCCGTTCGGTGGTACGTCGACCACAACATAACCTGGCTCTTTGCTATGTCCATTCTGTCCACTATTTTCTCACTGGTGTCCTTTATAATGATCGCTGTGTGGTTTATAACCACTTCAGAAGACGATATAACAGATTTTTACAAAGACAAGGAGCCTTTTAAAGAATTTTTAGTCGTCAAACACTCGGATGTGATCGATAGGAATGAATCACATATGATTATTGCGCGTAATTTACCCAATGTTGAAGAAGACTCTCATATGTTTACAAAGCGAGTCCTATCGATAAATATACTGATTGCTTCATTTCTGGAGCTACTTTGGTCCATTTTGAGCGTGAAAATATCGTATAAGGGAATGAGAAATAATTACAAGGAGGAGGACGAAAGGCGCGGCAACTGCATATCTGTAGTAACAACTATAAAAGGCAACAACACGAAAAAACTGCACAGAAACGGCAAGCTCATACCGCCTAAACCGGACATTATTGAACATTATCCGAATAAGAAAATTAAAAGGATATTTCTGGCTCAAGGCGACAACGGTTTCTATTTGAAAAATCAGAATAATAAGGCCAAACCGAATACGGAAACCAGCTCGGAGTTTTATAAGGAGCGAATGATGAACTTTTTGAACCGTTGCGCGTCGTTAGAAGGAATTTCGAACCCAGAAATGAGGACACCAAGCGTCCAATCAGAAGCTGTACTGAATCCTATTCCAGAAGTTGCTAGTATTGAAATAGACCTGCAAGAAAATCCGACAGAAGCTAAAAGCACGACACCAGTCAGCTGGGGAGACAGCCCCGATCACACGGTGTTCAACCAAAACAATATAAACTTCGATAAGATTTTTAGTTTTGGCGCGAAAAAAAGCCAAGATGGCGCGAAGGAAAGCGAGAAACCGACTGAAGAAATAAGTGAAAATACGAATAATTAATAAGCCGTGAAGAAACTGAATGGTTTCGTTCGAAAGTGATTATTTTACGTAATAACAAAACGTTTGAAAGATATTGACTGTAAAAAATATTGAAGGGCGTTGCGCTCAAGTGTGCAATGGTGTGTGTCAGACAAAACAAGGAAATTGCAAAATGCATGCTTGTGGTGATTTCTACTGTAAAAGTTAATTTTGTGGAGCTTTTTGCCATTAAAATTGTACAAAAAAGGTATCGGCCGGAACAAAAAACCTACTGGTGCTCTTTTTTTAAAAAATAAACTGAATTCACAAAACGATTAGTTATGTCAAGAAATAACAGCGTTTTCAAATGAGATTTTTTCCTTTCTCATTTTATAGGTTATTAAAGCCGTTGTGGCTTTAATAGTATGAAAGTATTATCAATGAGTTAGGTTTGCCAATCATTGTGAATTAGATTTCAAAGAGGTCGTGATTTATCATGAATAACATTACAAAAAAATGTGTCAGTTTTGATAAGTGACCTTACTTTAATAAAAAACTGCCACCATTTACGTTTACGAATTGACTGCTTTCAATAATATATAAATAGGTGTGTGTTCATAAAAAAGAAAGCATATTTAATGTACTATTAAGTTTATTTAAACGATTTACGTATATTAATATCTAAATTGTAAATAAACTACATTGATGTATATTAGTTTGTAAGTTATAATCTGAAATTTCACCTTTTCTTTAAGAATCGTTAATAAATGTTTCTGTAGTGTTGCATAAAATTACTTTTAATGTTACCTATTAAAAACATCATTAAGTTAACAAACCAAAATAGAGCCTTATTCATTGCAAAGACGACTGTTTTATTTTGAAGGCACAAGTAGATAATTAATTAATTATAAAAACAAAAAGCAACGAAAATTATAATTAATTTTAATTATTTACAAGTGAAATAAATTTATGGTTAAAGTTACAATACAATATTAAAGCAGTAAAAATACTCTAAACTCTTTTTTGTTATTTATGCTGGTTGTAAGTGTAAACAATTGGATTAAAATTTCAGTTTTATGAAATTTTTATTTTTATTTATCAATTAGTATTTTTTTAAATATATTTAACAACAATACTCCTTTTGGTGACAAAATAAACCAGCAGTAAGAATTACTGTAAAATATGAAATGAATTGAGGAGCGTCAGAACGAAAACTGATAAATCACATTTTTACATTTTGTTTTTTTATGATGTCAATTGGTTGTTCTCGTACATATCTTGCTCTGTGGTTAATGCAACCTGGTAGAAAACTGATATTTCCGCTCCAAATCCGTCCGCGAAATGCCCGGATCTGAACATAAACCGATAATTACATCAATCGTACTAAACAACGATGGCGATCGGGACAGATACCGATAGATAAATCCCTAACATTTTTAATTGTTGACTTTTGATTCTGTCAAAAACTGAACCTGTTTATACACAAGCAGATGTACCTGACAATCGTGAACGACATGATCATGATTCTAATTGTGACATTTTAAGAGGCCGTATACGAAATATTGCCGATTTCGCTGATTTAGCTGATTTTACACAGGAGATTTTGCAGTTAAAATACAGTATTTCCATAACTTTTATTGCACAATATGACTGATCATTTCAATAATAAACTATTAAATGAGCCACTTTTTAATTTTTATTTCGTTATTTTGCTTAACAGACCTGAAGCCGGTGATAGTTTTGTAAATTTTACTGTAATAGGTATAGAATATCACATATATCTGGATCATTTAAAAATCTAAACAGATCGAAAAAATGCCATATATTGCTGTAAAAATCACATACATACTGTACTTTTTGCCACTCTCATACAAAAAATATTAGTAAAAAAACATTGAACTTAGTCATTTTTGAGAGAAAATGGGCCAGAAATTGCAATTGATTTCGGAAAATTTAAACAATCTTTCATAAAATTTATTTTACATAACTATACTTCAGTTCATAATCAATCCGTTTTCTGAAAAATAAATCAAATTAATATGAAAATTTGGCATTAAAAATCTTTTAAAATAACATAAATCTCGCATTATAATTCTTGACGCAAGCTAAAAAAGTGGCTAATGTATTCGATTATTATAATGAAATGATCTGTTATATTGTGCAATGAAACTTATGGAGATACTGTAATTTAACTGCAAAATCTCAGGTGTTAAATCAGGTAAATCAGTGAAATGAAAACCAGCGTTTTATCAAATACCTATATATCCTACAGTATTTTATCAAAAACCGATATATGGTTTGGACTAGTTTGGTCAATAATCGATATATCCATTTTCATTATTTTTATAACTCAACAGGTACCACAGTCACGAATGCAGAATTTAGGTTTCCAAACAGTTACGCTAACACCAAATAAATTGATAGGTTTCGTTTAACTCTAAATTAGGAAACCATGAAGTTGGCCATATTTTTACATTTTTCCACAATAAACACAAAATATTAATGTGATTTATCGGTTTTTGTTCCGACGCTCCTCATTATCTTATCACATGTACAGAATTAAACATTAAAAAAAACAATATGTGGTGCTTAATACTCTACTACAATCAAACAACAATTATTATTATGGGATAATCTCTTTGTACCTATCACTTGGAAAATTTGAACTTACAAAGTAATTGGAGTTATTTTAACTATAAAGTTACTATTTTAAAGTTTTACATTTTTACAACATTAAACTTCGAATGTTTTTTTAAATTTATTTTATGAATAAATCACACATCAATATTAAATTTCGAATTCGAAATTTGGCTGACATTCTATTTTTTGTATTTTTGTAATAAATAAGGAAAAAAACATGAATTTTATTATACTAGAAATGTATAAAAATAAATACAGCATTTATACTGTTCTTATGAATTATGGTTTAAGCGTAGATTTTTTATCTATACCGTAGTCAAAATAAAATATCTAATAGATTTTTGTGTACTTAGATACAACAAAAATGTCAATGTGGCGCATACGATTATGAAATATACGTGGCATGTTTATTATTTTGTTTTTTATTTACCTGTAAGTTTTTTTGTACATAAAAAAAACGGCAAATTGTTTGTAAAGTAGGTTTACGATCGAGATGTTTACGTGATAACGTCCGCACGAGAAAATCTCCATTCGTTTGTATGCCGCTAGAGTGAGAGAGACGGAAGATCGGTCCACTCACTCGAACGCTATGCCAGCCTCCGCTCGTGAGGATTCCGCGTGACAAGTTTCACGGAATGACTGGCAGCGCTCGAGATGAGACGGGAGATCGGTCCGTCTCTCTCTCGTTATACCTGCGATCGCGCTCGTGAGGTTTTGGTGTGACACAAGTTTCTGAACATGTCACCCGACTAAAACGATTTTAAAGACGTTATCACGTCAAAAGAACACAATGCATAATAATACATTGACCAAAAATCTAGCTGACTTGGGATTGACTAACGTTAAATTAAGAATAGTTAATTACAAAAGAATGAATGAATTAATGAATAAAATAATGAAATATTTTATTCACTGCATGGTTTTTTACGAACTCCTAGTGAACTTTATTTTTTTGTTCTGTCTGTTCTGGGCATAGGTAATGCTGAGCTCACGGACGAGTAAAGCTGAGCTGAAGAAAAGAGCAGACGGAGAAATACTTCTGCACTTAAAAAAATACATTTAATAACGTTTGATACCTACGTTACATGGTTTATCCTAACTTAAACATAATTATTATGATCCGCGATGGATATCGATAGTTATTTAAAGCTAGCCTGCATATAAAATTGGTGAGACTCGTCCAAAGTTAAGTATTCTAGTACTTCCCGTACGTTCGTGGGAACGATGCGCGACACCTGCACGGCATCAGATGTTGCCTACGTCAGCACTTTAACACTTCTATAGACTGAGTTACTTTGTCCGTACGTAACAACCGCCCAACGGGTGAAACCGCGGGAGGACCTCTAGTAATATCTATCATTCTTAGCACTTAAGAAAATGCTGTCACGCATCATCCAAATTGTATTATTAAGCGATTTTGTTTACAAGACATGCAAAAAGGTTTTTCCGTCAAGGAAAGCAAACAGATGCGTGCGAAGTGATGAACGGAAGTTAATAAATTATACTTACGATGTAATACAGACAGGTATTAGTACCTGAATAGCGGCTTAACTAACAGGACTTAAATACCGGAGAACATAACAAATTGCAGCTAGTTTGCTGCTATTGCTACAAGAAAATTACTATTCTTCTCTTGTATTTGCGACAGTCAGTTAATTTGTACTATTATTTATTCTGTGTTAATATTAACGGTATACTATTCTAATGATAAGGGGAATCAAACCCATTTATGTAGTATCTCAATTCAATCTTTTAGATATGATCTATGTAAAACGTAAACAATAAAAAATATTTTTATAACCAGTATATTTTATGTGGTCTATCATCTATACTAATATTTTGGAAAAGGGTGAAAAAACTTCGATAGCGTGATTCAGGAATACCCGTAACGCCATCTCTTGATGACTAGCGGAAGGTCGCTACAATATATTATAAAGCTGAAGAGTTTGTTTGTTTGTTTGTTTGGACGCGCTAATCTCAGGAACTACTACATATTTTGAATTGAAAAATTATTTTTGTGTTGAATAATCCATTTATTGGGGAAGGCTATAGGCTATAGATATAACATCCTGCTATGACTAATACCAAAGTCCACGCGGACGAAGCCGCGGGCGGCTGCTAGTATTTTATGAAAATCGGGGTTTCGTCAGGAAAAGTACAAATCATCAAATATCTCAGAAACTACTGAAAATCGGACCGGGTGTTAAATGACTGATTTTACAGCAAAATGGTCTTTACTTATTAAATGGTAAAAATTAATGGTCCTTAGGTCCTTACTTATTAAAAAAAACTTTCACTTCTTGAAAGGAATTACATACACCTACTACAAATCACCCTGTACAGAGAGTATCTAATACCATAAAATTCAGCAGCTTTTTATTTATAGTTGTTACAGAAAAAAATGTGATAAAACCAAATTTAAAACAACAATCAGGCAATACCAATTTTTTAGTGGTTTAATAATTAAGTAAATGTACTTTGCGTTAAATGAGCTTTAATACTTACTAAGTAATATTATAAATGCCAAAGTAACTCTGTCTGTCTGTCTGGTACGCTTTCCCGCTTAAACTACTGTACCAATTTTAATGAAATTTGGAACACAGGGTGGACCTTGGGAAAGGTGAAAGGATATAGGATGGTTTTTGTCCTACGGGAACCTATAAAACGGGTCCACGTTGGCGAAACCGCTGGCGGAAGGCTAGTTAATACATAAAATTATAATAATAGTTTGAAAGCAAGCATGCATGTAGGTAATAACTATTTTAAATCTACAGAGAAAAACAGTTTTTTTAACACGCTTTTATTAACTTGACCTGTATGCATGTATGTATGTATGTAATTGTATCTTTGAACTTCATTTTCATTTACTTCTAGGACTCTGATTAACTTGAAAATTTGCACAGGGGTCAAGGGTCGATGACAATACAATAATCTCATAACTTTATATAAAGTCCTAACTAGGATCATCAGGATAAAAAAATATATACGACGGGCGGCTGATAAATTCGTGGCCTACGGTACTTAATGAAACAAATATAAAGTTTTATATTTTTAACACGTCTAAGCGTCTGATTAACTTGAAAATTTGCACAGGGGTCAAGGGCCGATGACAATGCAATAATATGAGAATAAAAATCCTACTAAAAAATTAAAAATAAATAATGTAGTTTAAAAAAACTAAAAAACACGCTTTTGTGAAAATACGAACTAAAACGTAAAAAATAAGAAAATGTATTTTACTGTAAAAAAAAGGGTGGGGTGGTTTTTAAGATACTATTGACAACATTCACCCCACGCTTTTTTTTACAGTAAAATACATTTTCTTCTTATTTTTTTTATTATTTAGTTCGTATTTTCACAAAAGCGTGTTTTTTAGTTTTTTAAACTACATTATTTATTTCATATAAAGAATACAGTTGTAAACAACAATGCTAATTCAAAGCCGCTTTAGTTTAGAACCTACTAAAACTAAAATAGTATTTTTCTATCACCACGACAGACCTATATGCCTGTTATTTGTCTTCTAAACATCTTAGCTATCGTAAATTATACGAAAGAAAGAAATAGAAACATTTATTTCATACTAGTCTTCCACCAACAGCTTCGCCCGCGTGGCCCCGTTTTAAAGATTCCCGTACGATAAAAACCATCCTATGTCCTTTCCCAAGGTGGACTGTATCTGTGTTCCAAATTTCATTAAAATTGCTTCAGTAGTTTAAGCGCGAAGGCGTAGCAGACAGACAGACATAGTTACTTTCGAATTTATAATATTACTAGGGATTAGGTACACATAGCTATTTTTTAGAAGTTTTTTTAGTTAGAACTTATTAATAATCCTACTTATTAAAATGTAGAACAAATTTTATTCTTAGCGGAAGTTGCCTAATTGGGCCTTATTGGGCTAATCCAAATTAGCAGAGATTTATTTTCTTTTAGCGGAAGAGACAATATTTCATGCTCTGTGAACACGTAACGTGTAGGGGCCGACAAAAAAGATAAATGATTTTTAATTGCCAATACCTACTTAATTATTTTAATGTTGTACTTGTACGGTAATAACCACAGAGTAATAAATAATCATCGTTTTTAAGGTTTTGTACCTTAAAATGGACAAACTACATCCTTGCAATATTGAAATTTTATTGCTTTAATCTCAGATCAAATCATAATGATTTGATCTGATGATGTTATGATTTTTTTTAAGTTTTGTGTAACATAGTTTTTGTAAAGTTATCTATTTCGTTGACGTTGAAAATCAGCGCTGCAGTCCCAACTGTAGCATATGCTGAGTGAATTCCCTTTTGTCACAGGAATGTTCTGTTTTCTTTTTATGTATAATTTACTTAGTTTTATTGAGTATGTTCATTTTTTTAATTAATTATGTACCTATACAGCATGCCTTTGTGACAAATAAAGTTATCTTTCTTTCTTTCTTAATATGATACGGAAATCGGAATAAATACAATGTGTGTTGTGTCTGTACTGTACAATAATATTCATTATTATCAGTTGGAGCACGTACACCCGTACATATGTATGTATATCTCTAGGTGGAGAACCTAGGTTGAGCAAGGGCCCGGACCCGTATTGTTTTTTGTCTTATAAACAGGGTATTTAAAGGTAACTTAGTAGCAACAGTACCTTGAATAATTGAAAAAAAAAACAATTTATATCAACACTATTAAATTTTATTTCATACCTTGGTGATGCTATATAGCATAAAGCCTTCCCCGATAAATGGACTATCCAACTCAAAAATAATTTTCTAATTGTAACCAGTAGTTCCTAAGATTAGCGCGTTCAAACAAACAAATTCTTCAGCTTTATAATAGATTCCACCATTCCACAGCTCCAATGACTAGTTGTTGGGGTATTGGATGTTGTATGGATCACATTGTAGCCAACCCACTGTCAATCCTTTACTATTTTAAACACACAAGGAGGATAACTTATTGAAACTAACGATTGTTCATCCAGTTTCATCACTGAATGACCGCGGTTGCATCGCTATATATATTTTTATTAACCCTTTTTATCAGTAGGGTTAAGTACGACCACAGATAAGATATGTATTGTCCTATCTATGGGTACGACCCAATAAAACAGGATTTGCTTGACCAGGTTTTGCCCACCGGCTGCCGATAGTGCGTTTCTCAAAACAAAACATTCAAAATGCGAGGCCGATAACGCATAACGGCGCAAACTCGAGTAAGTATTCTACCGGGCGCTGCGGGGCGCACTCCTCCAGGCTTTACGCCGGATCTCTCCGGTATATTATTATAATTTTAATCTATGGCCGGATCCGTTAAAAATACCGAGCCCGGCATTTCAACTGAGAGCGCCGGTTGACCGTAGAATATTCTTCGCTTCAAATTAAAGATTAAAAGATTAAAGATTATTTATTTGCTTTGAACAGTACATAAATAGGTGTTACAATTAGTTTATTTAGCATGCAAATAACATAAATTATTTTGAATGTTTCGAATGTTTTGAACATCGCTTCGTGGTTTTAACACGTTGATAAATCGGCCCGGCATATTGGGAGCCCGGCTTTACGGGAAAGGATACAATAAAATAAAGTGGATCAGGTTGAAATTATTAAAAAAATCACAAGGTAGTACCGGTTTTAACTACATTACTTACACACATAATAATTAGGTATGCTGTCGCATTTGTCAAATATTACGTTCTAAAATTCGCAACGTGGTTACATACTAATAAATTTTTAAGTTGACAGGTCTTAGGCAGGTAGGTAGCAGGTATTTTTGTTGCCCAATATTCATTTTAATATTTGTTACATGTCAGTGCGTGGGAATGATCCTGAATAGAAATCAAGTGTACATTCTACCTACTTACCTACCACAATGAAACTAGAAACAAAAAACTAGTATAGTAGTACTTATAGACTGGGTTTAATGCTTGTCTTATAAAGTTGTTATACTTATTTAATGTGTTTAGTAGGTACCTACTCCGAGGTCGGCGATGGTCATTGCAAGAGGTAAAGACCGCTGTCTCCAACACGGAGACACCGGGTTCAAATCCGCGGTGCGTATCACTGCCCAACGATAATTGAAAATATTGTGATAATTAATTACCACGTTTTCCATCACCTCTTCCTCTTAGGCATGCAAGGTGTGAATCAGGCGCGATCGCAGCCTTAAATTTTGGGGGGGTTCGTCAAGAAATTTGGGAGGGGCGGGGAGGGGGCAACAAAGTGATTTGGGGGAAGAGGTGTCCCAAATTGACTTGTTTCGCCTTCCATCTACGCATCACTGATGGATTGGGGGGGGGGGGGGGTAATTTCTCGAAGGCATGATGACAACCAGTCCGCACTTTGCCAGCGTGGTGGACTATGGCCTAAATCCCTCTCACTTATCATAGCAGTATAGGAGACTTGTGCCCAACAGCTGTAGGCCATAAAAAAAGGTTTATTTTTCTCTGCTCCGAGGACTCTGTAGCTCAGGATGAGGTATTGGAGCTACGGTATCCCCCTAGCGCGCATGGCCCGGCGGTTAGCGTCGAACGCAAACGATCTATGTACGAGCTCACTCCACCACGCTGCTCCAATGCGTGTTGGTGAATATGCGGGTTAGTCGCCAAACCACAGATGGATGTTTTCAAACCACCTGTAAGGCCTTCTACAAGATTCGACGACCGCTATCAATCGATAACAACCAGTCGATGGCTTAACTTGCCCTCTTCCGAAGAACGGAAACGCGCATGAAATTACACCCCATGCGCACTTATACAGTGGGGAATGGTACAAGTGTACAACCCCAACCAAGGCCCACGTTGTGTGTAATAGTCTGAATTTGATTTTTTTCCGAAGTCTCTATTGTGGGGGCCCCTCTTTTGTGGAGGCCCCGGGGCTGTTGCACTCCCCTATATCCGACCCTGTAGTTAAGCACCATAAAAGCTAGTTTACCTACGAACGATTTAAAAAATGTTCTTGTATGGCCACAGTTAATCAAATTGACCCCGATGTTTGACAGCGAATGTACATAGAAGTGTAACCATGGGGGGACTTTAATTGATCTATTTTATTATTGGCGATGCAATAATGATGGATTCGCGGCGTCGCAAATATTTGTAAATTCCTCCACTACATACTAAATGGTTTTATTTCATGAAGAACGAAACATACCACGTGATGTAAAGTGGTCATTGTAACAGATTCTTTAAACTATTTTGGGGTCGTGCCATTAGTAAGTTATTGTTCTAAATGGCCACCCGTGGGCCGTGACTGGCCGTGAGCCGTGACAGACCTACATATGCCTACATACTGTCTCACCTCAGGGACATAAACGAAACGTCAATGGCATTATGTTTATAAGTAATAAATACGTCGACTCGTTACGACTATAAAGTTTCAATCCGAAAATTATCCGTTAAATGTATTGATGTGGTGTGTGACACACGTCTAAATGGCGCGGGAAGGGAACTGATGCATATTGAGGGCTGAGTATGAGGGCGGGTCATTTGTCGGATTTATATGGGTCTTTAACTAGAGCCACTAGAGGGAACTCTAATTTAGTTGAGGACGAGTTGTAACGACCGCATAACATCACGTAGCCGAATCATTTGCTACATAGGTACGTTATTAAAAAGCATGAAATATTTAGGTACCAATAAATCTGTTTTCCTACGGACAATCTAAACAATTTTCTTGTATGGCCACAGCCAATCAAATTGACCCCCATGTTTGACAGCGATCTACGTAGAAGTGTAGGCATGAGGGGACTTTAATTAATCAATTGGCGACGCAATAATAATAAACGCGGCGTCGCAAATAATTATTGTGAATAGGGATTTATGTAGATAGGCGCACCCATAACTCGAACGAGCTAACATGACACCTACTGTATATGATGTAAACTTAACCAAATATACTAATATCTATGACATTTGCACGCCAGTATAGGCATAATATGTAGGAATTATTTTAATCTTTATATTTAATGACCATCACATTGTACACATATTATTTTGCAAATAAACGATTATGATTATATGCATCGGTAAGTTCTAACATTTTCGGAATCAGTTTTGGCATATTCAGACCGTTTTTTAATTTATAGGATCAGCGCTATCCCACCGCTCTGGAAATTGGCAATAATAATTCTCCATTGTGTGGGGGCCTAACTTATTTCACCACTCTACTCAAATGCGGGAGGGTCAAAATTTACTTAACTAATATTATGAAGCGCGCATGGCCCGGCGGTTAGCGTAGAACGCAAGCGATCTATGCAACTAAGCTAAACGGGCGCGGTCGCGTGAGAAATGGGTGACCGCTAGTAAAAATTTCATGCGCGTTTCCGTGCTTCGGAGGGCACGTTAAGCCATCGGTCCCGGTTTTTGTCGATAGATAACTGTGTTTAAAAACATCCCACGGCGGGTAGGCCACTAACCCGCACCTCCACCAACCCGCATTGATGCAGCGTGGTGGAGTAAGCTCCAGGCCCCCCTAATAATAGGGGGGAGACCCGTGTCCAGCAGTAAGACGCAAAAAGGGTTGCAGCCAATTACTACAAATATTCTAGGTGGTGGAGCTTTCGTGGTTGGATCGGGCAAGTATCACCGGTGCACCAATTTTTTTGTTTGGTTTGAAAGATACGGTTGCCGACCAGACTTACATGCGGCGATCATCAGCCTCCAGAGTAACACAGCAACTGCATACGATTATGAACTCGGACAATAATCAGAACTCCTTCAGCTTGTGTGGTCATAATCATAAGCTACAGCGATTACAACACGACGTGGCCTAATAATAAAAAATGAAGTTATAAAATTAAATGCTCTTAACGCTATTTGGCTTAATCTTCTTACCTTTACCTTTCGTAGTCCACTGCTGGACGTAGGCCTCCCCTAACGTTCGCCAGTCCTCCCGGTCCTGCGCCTTCTGAATCCAGCGGCTTCCCGCTGTCTTCTTTAGATCATCAGTCCACCTGGTTGGAGGGCGGCCTGTACTCCTAGTGCCGTGTAATGCTAGTGACGTGGCTTAATTGCCACCCATCCAATTTTCAACTGGACTCGGCATTGCTTATAGCTTAAATCCATCTAATTTTTCAACGTTTACTTTCGTTGACTTTGCCCCCCGACACGTGACCCCCTTACTCGAGGCAGGATCATTGGTAATTTTTCACGCTTTTTATTAGCTTCACCTGTATGTTTGTATGTTTGTTTGTAACCGACTTCTTTGGGCGCGATTTTGACCCACTTTAAACGGCCAGATTTCGTTCAAACTTTGTAGATTTATTGAGGACCGATGACAATACACTAATTTGATAAAATTATTCCATTTAAAAATCCAACTAAAAAATTAAAAATAAATAATGTAGTTTAAAAAACTAAAAAAACACGCTTTTGAGAAAATACGAACTAAAAACTAAAAAAATAAGAAGAAAATGTATATTACTGTAAATAAAGCGTGGGGTGCATGGTGTCAATAGTATCTTAAAAACCACCCCCACCATTTATTACTACCCGCGATACTCATCCTCAAACGAACCTAGTCACCGCCTACAAAATTACATTAGGTATCTATGTAGTCTATCTATGCAATTTTGCACAAATAGGTTTCGTCCAAACACCCACGATATGCCATTATTCAGCGATAGAGAAATCGCAAACTAATTGTTTAAAACTTTAAACAATGGACAACGGCTCCCACGGTGTTGTTAATTGAACGTCCGTAGCCGAAGTGGCTGACATCATGATTTTATATCACGATGTATTTTGGTGCATTCTGTGTATTCAGGCGATTTTAATTGAGAAACTCTATAGTAGCCATTTTACCGAATAGCAAGCCTTGTGTTTCAGAAGAATGCTGCGTTTGCAATCAGAGTCTCCAGAGTAATAGCAGAAGTGCATGCCAATGCCATAACATAACATAACAAAAGTTTCAATCAGCAGCTTATGTATATTCAGCTCGGCTTAGGTATATTTCTGATTATAACCGTGCTGCAAGGGTATATTAGGTTAACCAAGACCAAAATTAGCCACTTCGGTTCAGCCGTTCTTGAATTTTAGCGAGACTAACGAACTGCAATTCATTTTTATTAGCTGACCCTGACCCCGCGAACTACGTACCGCGTTTAAATGTTTGGGGTGGGCCACCCTTAACATTTAGGGGGATGAAAAATAGATGTTGTCCGATTCGCAGACCAGAGCACAGAAAATTTCACGAAAATCCGTCGAGCCGTTTCGGGGGAGTTTAATTACGAACACCGCGCGTGACACGATAATTTTATATATTTGACTAGCGAACCCGGAAGACGTTCTCCTGCCTTCAAGTATCAGAAATAAATTAATATTGCGACTATAAATTAAGATGTAAGCTATCCTATCTTTCAAGTTGGATCAAACTGCACACGGTGTGCAAATTTTATTAAAATCGGTTAAGTAGTTTAGGAGTCCATCGCGGACAAAAGACGTGACACGTAATTTATATATATTAAGATTTTGTCACGATTTGACGCCCCTAAAACTAGGGCCAATTCGCCACTGGATAGCAAGCTGAACATCTATAGCTATAGGAAGTACTTATGTGAGCGTTTTGCTTTTCCAAGGTCAGGCCGTCGGATCCGATTGTTCCTGATAGTAAGCAGTCGTTGAACCTGGTTAACTCTTCACGGGCAGTTTGAGGACATCCATATCAAGTTGGATATACCTTTATCTCCAAACCACATTGAAATGAAATAGTTTATTAACATCCTGGGTAAAAATATACAGTTGATGTTTGTCAATGTACGGACATCGGCTGACCGTCATCCGCTTTGGATGCGCTAAGGCTTTTATGGGCTAGGAGAAAAAAGCGGGCGGAAAAAAACTATATTGAAACATGTTGATGAAAAAAATGTTTTTTAACCTTTCTTTATGTTATACACACATATGCACAGGTCTTCTCGGAACTGGCCATATGCGGATTGGTGGACAGGACAATATGCCAACAATAAAATTGAATAACTCTCAAGCATTCTTGGTGATCATGTGGTGGTGAAACGTCGTAATTAATTAAATATCACAATATTATACCCGACTATGGAGCAGCGATAAGCACGCTCATAACTTTCTTTATTAGAGGTAACAGTAGGCCTCTTGTTCACGTCATGGTTGTTCAACCGCACGGCGTGTAAACCGTGAGAGCTTGTACATGACACGGCAAAACTAGTGGGCGAGACATCGCCCAAGTACCCTCTGTTATCAAAACAACTATGCATAAGTAATAAAAAGTAAATAATTAAATAACTGTAACTTGATTTTTTCATCATCACTGTCTTCATCAAATGTGGGTTGTAAATTAATAAATATATCTTTCCAGGAATCATATTTCAGCCGTTTAAATTTATTATCATCGTTAGTCTTACTACTACTGTATGGACTTATGGTCTGAATTAAATGAATTATTATATTACCTTTCCCGAATCAATGTAATCAATAATTCTTGATTTATGCTCATTTTATAACAAAATCGGGAATCAGCGTACGTAAACTGTCACGAAATCGTGCTTAAGTGCGGCGCCGTCAACATACTCCCAAAGACCGCTATACAACACTGGTGAAAATCACGCCGTGCGTAGACGTCTACAAGCTTCCATAGTGATCCATACAACACTGACGACCGTGCCTACACACGGCATATTCACCGTAGATTTTCACGGCGAAAAACCGTGTGTGTACAGGATTGACTGGTAAAGAATGCCTCCAGGCATTAAGTCCGCCCTTTGTACAACCTTTTTTGTTGTTGTAACAATAAAGTATAAATAAATAAAATAAATAAGAGGCCTTAGTGTCTGTACTTGATATCTCCGTGGTCGGAGACCATGGTCTTTATCGCTTGGCCTTCGCAGCTCATCTATCAGAAAAATGTCTCCTCCAAAATTGGTCCCAGTAGCAGTAGAGATTAAGAATGAGCTGTATGCCCTGCCTGATCGTAACAGGCGACTAAAATGGGTCTTCCGGGGTAGCTGGCGGCGCGAGTGGAAGTTCCAACCGTCCACTGTTTTTCTCGGAGTCCTCCCCAAGCGCTAAGGCAGACGACCGAGGGGGTTTTAGTATAATACAAATCCCACATAACCCAATATATTTTTTATAACCCTGGTCTGTTGCCTTATCCCTTACCTGGACCTGCCATCTCAGCACCTTTCCTCTGAACCCTCAGACGCCTGCTCCTCCCAGTCAGTCCTATTCCTACCTCCGACTCCGACGGTCGCATTCAAAATTAATTCAAGTTAGTTTTATTTCAAAGTCCTTAAATGTTACTATTTCTAGTTTTGTGAACTTTCCTTTTTTATAAAAAGAGTTTTAACTAGTGTCCTATAACATGCTGATATCTTGAGAAACCTTAAAATGCTACCTTCGGAAGGACACAAGTAACTAGCAATAAATAAAAGTGACAGGTAAATAAAATAAACACGTAAGTAAAAAAATATTTTTATTTGGCTCAATTTTAGGACTGAAAAACAGTAAAAAACTTAAGAACTGACATCCAATTGTAAACTTAACTACATTACAATAAAATTAAAACTAACATTCACTTTGATTTTGATCTTTGCTTTTTAGGAACCAAACATAAGAGTGGGGTTACAAAAAGTTGAGAAATTCAAAAAGCCCTTTGAAACCTGGCACATTGTACTCATATTAAACGTGCCAGCTCACTCGCTATAATGACGTGTCTCGCACACTACATTAAAACATTCGAGGAACTTTCGAATTGAGTTTCATACTCGTAACAATGTCGACGTATTTTTTAATTTTAATTATAATAAGAACAGAGAACAGTTTTTTTTTGTGGAAGTCGAAAAAGACATATTGTGCTCTTGTTTTACTTTCTTGGTGTATTTTTTAGTTATATCGGATAAATTTGATGGCATTTTGGCAAGTTTGCGATACCATAATTGAAGAAAAAAAATGTAAGATGTCACGTTTTGACAGCTCATTAAAAGTATCTCAATTAATTTGGTAGTCCACTTAGACTAAGAATAATGTACTTACGGTAGTCCAAGACCGGATTTTTTTCTTCAATTATGGCATCGCAAACACTGCTGACTGCATATTGCCAGCGTCAAGTATAATTTTTGCACCACGTTTTTGCCAGTTTCGGGGAACCTAACGAGTAATAATAGGTAAAGTCAGTAAGTCGTCAGTAATTAGTCAGTCAAGTCAGTCAGACATTCAAGTAAAGCGATGGCTTCTTTACCAGAACGTGTTCAATGGAATTTTGGAAGCAAGCCAAAAAACATATTTTCGCACTATTATTTTATTTCACGACACTTGTGCACTGTAATTAACCTATATCGAACAAAATGCCATCAAATTTATCCGATATTTTTTAGTTATATCGGATAAATTTGATGGCATTTTGGCAAGTTTGCGATACCATAATTGAAGAAAAAAAATGTAAGATGTCACGTTTTGACAGCTCATTAAAAGTATCTCAATTAATTTGGTAGTCCACTTAGACTAAGAATAATGTACTTACGGTAGTCCAAGACCGGATTTTTTTCTTCAATTATGGCATCGCAAACACTGCTGACTGCATATTGCCAGCGTCAAGTATAATTTTTGCACCACGTTTTTGCCAGTTTCGGGGAACCTAACGAGTAATAATAGGTAAGCCTCTAGTGTATATTATCAACATCATGTTAGAAACGGGTTGCTTTCCAGATGATCTTAAAGTCACATTAATTAAGCCCCTTCACAAAAAAGGCCCAAAAGACATAATTAATAACTATAGACCAATAGCGTTACTGCCTAGCTTCTCAAAAATTTTCGAGAAAGTAATCTTTTGCAGACTGGTTAGTTACATGAATAGAAATGAAATATTAAGTGATTTTCAATTTGGATTTAGGCAAAATAGATCTACCTCTTGTGCTAGATACAGGATGCTTTCTCAAGTTTGGACACATATTAATAATAAAGTAAAATGCGCCGCTCTGTTTGTCGATATGACCAGGGCGTTTGACTGTGTCGTGCATAACATACTTCTAAGACAGTTGGAAAGAATTGGTGTTCGAGGTATCGCTTATAAGCTATTACAATCTTACCTTAATGATAGGAAACAATCGACGGTACTTACAACATTTAATAAATCGAACAATACGTTAGAAGAGGTTCAATCTAAATTCGAGATTTGTAAAATAGGTGTTCCTCAGGGTAGTGTTCTTGGTCCATTATTATTTTTAATGTATATAAATGAACTACCCACTATAGCAAAATATCCATGTGTTATGTTCGCTGATGATGCAACAATTTTATTTTACAATGAAAACATTTCAGCTGAGGATTATAGGAATGAAATAAGAAGTACACTAGTAACTATAAAAACATGGCTAGACACACTGAACCTCAAGGTCAACTTAAATAAAACTAAATTAAATAACTTGACCGTAACTAGAAGCTTTATATTGAGATGCGTTTCCGTTTCCCCTCTAATTTTGTCCAGTTTTTCGTACACTTTTTACCTACTTCCGGTGCCGTGGCGCCATCTGACAGTGGTAATCGCAGTTTAGCTCGTTGGGGGAGAAGATATTTTAATCATTGGCGTTTTAGTTTCCTTCGGAGCAACACAAGTAACCAGCAATCTTTGTGGTCTTTATACAGTTTTCTATTTCGATACAAAGTTTTAAAAGTGTATAAAATATAAATTTTAAAAGTGAAAATAAAAGTACAAAAAGTGATATCATAAAATTCATCGGTATCTGTAAGTAAAATTACACTTTTCCTTATAACTTATAACCGTTTTTAAATTAAGAATTTTGTAGATACTGAACTTTATAACGGTTAACGACATTCGAGCTGCAATAATTTTGCAATTTTAACTTTACTGATGAATATTGTTCGATATTTTTAACGGTTTTCCGTTCGATTTAAGTTTGAATTTATGCTCGAATGTTACGGTTTTATAGACAGTGTTGCTTTGAAATTGCCAGGTTAATCGTACACTTTTTATAGAAGATTTTTTACTTGTAGGTAGTTCAAAAAATTTATTTATGCAATGGATTCAGCTGCGTCCCAGCAACCACAAGCTGGTCCAAGTGGAGTTTCACGTAAGCGAAGTAGAAGTAGTTCATCTGATAGTAGCTCGAGCACTAGTGAATCTAGTAAATCCTCTGCA
Source organism: Pyrgus malvae (assembly GCA_911387765.1). NCBI lineage: Eukaryota > Metazoa > Arthropoda > Insecta > Lepidoptera > Hesperiidae > Pyrgus > Pyrgus malvae. Next base: position 1,202,239 of record OU426973.1, on the reverse strand, counting down.
AACTCCAAACAAAAGCGATCTCGTCGGCATCGTCATAAAAAGAGCAAGCGCTCTCGGCATTCTAGACGCATGATGGACAAGCTTTTCAGGGAAATGGGCGAGCTTAGGAATCAAATTAATAATTCAAATAGGCATAGATCTGTCGATAACGACGGTATATCATTTTGTTCGGAAGTTAGTGGAGTTCTTTATGATCAAGATTTACCTAACAATGTTCAATGTCCTAATGATTGTCAAAGTGTAGAGTGTCCAAGCACTAATTCAAATTTTACCTTTGAAATCGAAACCAAGGTTAAAGAGCCAACCATACCTAAAACACCCGATAACCTTTTAAAAACGTTAGAAGATCTACAGCGTTTTGGTAGCTCGGCTTGGTCCGATATCAGGTATGCGGACACACAAAAACTGTATAATTATTCACCGGGCTTTGTAGACTTGGAAACAAACGACGAAGTAAAAAGTTATGATACCCTCCGACATTTAGCTTATTCAGACAAAGCTTATGCCGCAGTTACGTACTGTATTTTAAAACAAAACGAATCCTTACAGTTGGGTATACGGGACCTTTTGTCTTGGGCGAAGGATACCAATATAGACTTTGATAATTTGACTGTCAAAGTTGAAGAGATTTTTTCCAGGGGTGCTTTTCACAAGATTTCTTCGGATCTCTTGCAAATGGTATGTGGCCACCGCGCAGAGTGCATAGAGATGCGTAGAGAAACTGTTACTAGTCAAGTAAAGGACCCGTTGGTAAAGGCTGCTTTAAATAAAATCCCTCCTACTTCGACTCATCTGTTTGACCCTAAGCTTTTTACATCCGCGCTGGAAAAAGCCGGAGGTGTTCGAAAGTCCTTTTGGCCTCAAAAACTTGAAACACCACGTTTCAATAATAATATGAATATCCGATCGGGTGGCCGCCTCTCGCGGGGGCAAGGCCTTAGAAAAGCAGCTCCATCGCGTGGAGCTCGCAGTGGTTTGCAAGAATCTAGTTTGTCACGGTATTCTGCTACCAACCCACCCTCGCGGGGTGGATATCATGCAAACTACCCTCATAGAAATCAATATGTTAATCATCAATGGGATGGCAGTAGATTGGATACAAAGGGTTTATTTCGCAACCGAGGTTTGCGGAACGAAAATGAAACTGCGGGAAGTTCCAGAGGTCGCAAGAAATCATCCCATGTACCCAAAAAGAACCCAAACAGATATAGATCCTGACTCGAAACATTTCCAAGCCGGCCAGTTGGTGAACTACCACTCCAATTGGGAGAAAATGGGAGCACCCAGTTTTATTTTAAAATTAATCCGCGGATACCGCATACCGTTCTTTCAAAAGCCACCTCTAGTATATCCGAATGTAACCTCGGAGGTCTCTCGGACTGTATTTTCAACAGAAATGTCGGCAATCATAAAGAAAATGAAAATACAAACAATTTTAGAGCCAGCTCAACTATCCCCAAGTTTCATTTCTCCGCTTTTCTTAGTGCCGAAAGCCGACGGATCGAACCGTCCAATATTCAACCTCAAAGCCTTAAACGAGTATGTAAGAGCAGATTCTTTTCATCTGATAAATATGCAGCGCATACCAGACTTCCTCCAACCTGGGGACTGGATGTGCAAGGTCGACTTGTCCCAGGCTTATTATCATTTGAAAATCGCGAAGTCCCACCGACGATTTCTGCGTCTTATATACGAACAAGAATTGTTAGAAATGACTTGCCTTCCTTTCGGTTTAAATACAGCACCGAAAACGTTCTCCACGTTGACCAACTGGGTCGCTCGTATTCTAAGGGACCGATGGAACATAAGGATTGTAGTATACCTAGACGACTTTTTAATAGTCCAGCAAAACGCGAACACACTTCGCAGTCATGTCACAAAATGTGTAAACATGTTACGGTACCTCGGGTGGCAAATCAATTATCACAAATCCATTCTGTACAATCAAAAGAAAATTATTTATTTAGGAATAGAGTGGGATACAAAGCTCAACCAAAAATCGTTACCAAAGGAAAAGGTAAGGAAAATTGTAAGAAAAATAAATTACATACTCGAAAAAAGAATAGTGATTCTAAAAGATTTACAGAGTATAATCGGGCTCTTAAATTTTGCGAGCTTTGTAGTACCTCGCGGGCGATTAAATCATCGACATACCCTATTATTCAAAAACTCGCTTCCACAGACATTACAAATTACCCATCCAGTGCCTCAAAAGGTCCTCAAAGAACTATCATGGTGGACTCAAAACTGTCATCTTTCAACACCCTTGCATTATCCTCCTCCAGAAAATTACTTGACGACAGATGCTTCGGATCAGGGTTGGGGGGCACAGTTGAACAACAAAGCCCTTTCCGGACATTGGACCAGCGAGGAACAATCCTTACACTGCAATCAAAAAGAGATGCTGGCTATTCTTCATGCACTTCGGAGGCACATAGATCTACTCGCACACAGCTCTGTGCTCATTCAATGCGACAGTCGTACTGCGGTTGCCCATTTGCAAAAAGAAGGCGGCACGAAAAATCTACGGTTGACAGAAATTACGTATCAGATCCTGAAACTTTTAGATCAACATCACATTCATTTCCGCATTCACTATCTTCCGGGACGGTACAACAACTATGCCGATCACCTGTCGCGGTGTCGCCGAGCACCAGAGTGGCATCTTCAACCGAATTGTCTAACAAAGATATTCACCAGGTGGGGAACTCCAGTAATCGATCTGTTCGCCTCGCGGACAGCCCACGTTGTGAGCAATTACGTGTCTCGAGATCTGACGGACACTCTAGCGCTTTACCACGACGCGTTCAGCATGATATGGAATTATCCCTTAGCGTGGATTTTTCCCCCGCCATTTCTAATTCCCAGAGTCCTCTCTCACTTGAATCAGTCCACAGGAATATATCTAGTAGTAGTTCCGCGTTGGGAAAAAGTTTTTTGGCGCGCAGATCTCAGAGCCCGAGCGATTGCACCACCCTTCACATTGAGAAATCTTCGCAACCACCTAATAGATACATCGACAGGACGTCCACCTCCGAAAGTAGACAACATGATTCTCGAAGTTTGGAAATGTGGGGGTGGTCCGCGGCGGTAAAAGATTGGAGTACGGCACAGCTCTCTTTACTTAAGGCGCTGCCTCCACGGGCGAGAGAATCGCGGCGATATTATCGTCGTGCCACGTATTTCTATGGAGCCGTCTCCACACGGCGATATTATCGCGGCGATGCGACGAGTGGCAACGAGGGCGCGATACGTCATTACATCGCCACGAGCCCGTCGCGACTAGCAGCGGGCCCGCCGCGCGCTCGTGGCGCTCTCGCAACCAGCGCGCAGCGGGCGCACTGTCAAACGCAGCGTCATTTCAGCGTTGCCTCTCGTCAAGCAAGGACATTTCGACAAGTTTTTTAAACAATAGTACAATGTTTGACATTGAAAAGTTTATACTTGAAGTGAGAGAGAGACCTGCCCTTTACGATGTTCAGTTGGCTGAGTATCGAAACAGAGAAATTAAAGCAAAGTATTGGTATGATGTGGGAAGTGCTATGTTCACAGAGTGGGATGATCTAACCTCTAAAGAAAAAAAAGAAAAAGGTAAGCGTACAATTTTATTTATTTTTAGGTAATTTTTGTTGTTATAATTGTTAGTTTTTATTGTCTATGGTGTAACAAAATAAAATACATTCGTCGGTACGAAACCGTTGTTTCAACAATAATTATTATTATAAGAAAGATAATTTTCATTAAATGATGTAGTCTTTTTGCCAAGGAACCGCGCCCACTGTGTTAAAATAATCTTTAAATAAGTTTCGAATATGCAACCCCGAATTCCTTGTCCTTTGAAGTACGGGTGTCATATTTTGTTGATTGGATATGTCTTCATTTTCCCCGTCAGTGGCATTTAATGCTCGACGCTTTATGAAGTTGTGCAAAACGCAAGCTGCTTTTATTACAAGAATTGAACTGTCTGGTTGAAGATTTATTGTATTATGAAATATGCGAAATTTTGAGGTGATTTGTCCAAAGACACATTCCACGTAACGTCTTGCACGAGACAGTCTGTAGTTGAAAATTTTTTTATCCGTAGGAAGACATCGACCTGGATACGGTCGCATTAAATTTCGATGAATGCCGAAGGCCTCATCAGCTACAATCACATATGGCATTTTGGGTCCGCCAAATACCAGTTCTTCTTCTTCCGGCAAATCAAGAGCTTCTTCATTTAGCTTCTGGCCTAGAATTGAAGATTGAAATATGGTAGAATCATTTTCACGACCATAAGAACCTACGTCAATCACAGTAAATAAATAATTCGAATCCACCAAAGCCAATAAAACGATTGAGTTGTACTTTTTATAATTAAAGTATAGAGAGCCGGAATTCCGGGGGCACTGAATTCGAATGTGTTTGCCGTCTAGCGCTCCCAAGCAATGTGGGAAATTCGCGTTGTCTTTAAATCCCTCTGAGATTCTTCTCCATGATTCTTTGTTCGGGGCTGCCATTTCTGTAGGTGCTAGCACTTTCCATATAATTCCACATGTTTCTTTTATTAATTTTGTCAACGTTTTTTTCGAAATTCTGTACTTATTCTGAAGGCGTTTATAACTTGTTCCAGAAGCGAGATATCTGGAAAATGACATTATATTTTAAAAATATACTTTATCATATATTTTTTTTTATATAGAATAGGCTCGCGTTTGTTTGCAATCACACCTGACGGAAAGTTTATTTTTAAATGGGATGAAAAACGAAGACTCCATCAAAGCGTTCGGATTTATTAATCTGTGTTGTTTTTTTATTAAAATACATAATAGTTAATTAATATATGTATACTTATATATACTTATAATATTTAAATTAAAAGTTATTTCTTTGCTTCAGGACTTGAGTTAATGACAAAATGGAAATCTTTAAGGGATCAATTTCGTAAGGAGTTAAAGTTGCAGCAATGTTCAAAATCCGGTCAAGCTGCCTCAAAACGACGAAAGTATATTCATTATGATGCATTACTTTTTTTAAAGAAACACACAGAACACGCTTCAACATCGTCAAACATGCTCAATGAGGATAGTCAAGATGTTTTTGAGGACGACGACAGTTCGGTTAATACCACCCCCAGTGTCACGGAACCATCCACGTCTAATAAAAAGAAAACATTAGTACAAATGTTTCTGGAATCTAATAAAGAGATATCGAATGTTATGCGCGAAAGTATAGATATACAAAGAAATAATGTTCAACCACAGTATCGTGACGAGCGTGGAAATGAGGCATTTTTCCGTTCGTTGGTACCACTTATGGACAAAATAAAAGAAGACTGTTTAATTGATGCCAGAACTGAGATTATGGCCGTAATTAAGAAATACACACCATCATCACATACACTGCTAGACTCTTATTCTCGTACATCCACACCAACAAGCGAGGACGATATTGCTCAAATGTTAGAACACTTTGATGAAATGTAAACTATAAGTTTTGATTTTATGTAAGCGTTTAAGTAAAATAAATCTGCTTTAAACTTACTGTAGTGTTACTGCTAATCTTTCACATGGCCCGATACTTTTCCTCATATTAGTATCTTGCTTTGATAAGTGTCTTGATAGTAAACTTAACAGTTCATCGAAAACAGGAATTGGCATTAAATATTCATCTTCAAACCATTCTGGATGATTTCGATATTCTTCATAATTCACATGGAAATGTCCATGACTTTCACGACGTAGCAACATGGGATGTGTCCACCAACGGCGCTTTTTTTTCCTTCTTAACAATAACAATAACTGCATATTCACTAGCGTACTTGCAGAAGCACCCCACAACACTATATCCATAATAAAGAATTATTTTATTGACTGAGACACTACTTATTTCGCTCTCGTCTGGCACATAACTGAATTCTTTCTTTCACAACGCGTCGTCAAGGAAACGCGACGATTCCGTTACGAGTCGTTGCGGAAACGCGACGATTCCGTTACGAGTCGCGACGATACGTGGCGTAATTATCGCTCGTTCGTGGAGATTCTCCGACGATAAAAGCGCGGACTCGTCGCGATTCTCTCGCCCGTGGAGGCAGCGCCTAAGAACTCTTGGCGAAAATCTACACTTAAAACTTATGAGTCTGCCTGGAAGCGTTGGTTGTCATGGGCTAAAACCAAAAACTTTAACCCTATTAATCCTACCGGAGCACAATTAGCTCAATTTCTTTGTGACTTACATTTGATATATAAGTTTTCATATAACACTATACTGTTACATAAATCTGTCGTATCAACATTGTGTAATGCAGACATTTCAAGTAACTTAAGCTCTCATGTTCTCGTAAAACATATTTTAAAGTCCATTAGTCTACAGAATCCCAGGGTCGATAAATCACCGATTTGGGATATAAACAAATTAATCTCCTTTTTAACTACTTATAACGTAGACTCTAATAATTTGTTTCAAATCTCTCGACATACAGCAATGTTATTATTACTTTGCTCCGGTCGTCGAATACAAGATTTAACTTTACTTAGAATCGATCCTAATCATTGTGTGAAAACTGATAATAATATTTTATTTTGGCCTGGATTTGGTTCAAAAACCGATAGTGTGAATTACAGGCAGTCAGGTTGGAAATTTTTTCCTAATAATGAAAACAGAAACCTTAACCCTATTTTTTGGATAGATCAAACTATAATACAACTGAGCGAAAGACGTATTTCTGCAAAAACTTTTAATTTATTTGTAACAGTAAGAGGGATAGAAAAACCCGCCTCACGAAGTGTTATAGCGGGCTGGATCAAAACATTGTTTAAAGCAGCAGGGATTGATGCTCCACCGGGAAGTGTTCGATCAGCTGTAGCTTCCAAAAATTGGTTAAATAATAAAAGCTTAGATGATATATTAGCGCGAGGTAACTGGCGATCAGCTGATACCTTCCGTCGATATTATAAACGTGAAGTGATTACATCTAAAGAATCTGATGATATAACACAATTATTTAATCCAGTCCGTTAATCTTAATGTAGTTTAATTTGATGTGTTTATTAATGAATATTAAAACTAGAGGATTAGGTTCGCTTTCAAAGAAAATATTTAATTTTCTAGAGAATTCATTAACTAAACTAACTACCATTAAGTTAGAAGTCTTATGTCATGCAATTTTGTTTGCATTCATTGATTTATTGATTGTACTTGCTATTTGTGAATTTTGTGATTTGATATTAAATTGCTAATTTATAAAAATTACTCCGGTTTCGAATTAAGAATGACATTTAACATTAGTGATATGTCAAATAAAGACAATTACCTACCGCGATGACCTACCGTATAAAACACTTATATAACTATGAACCTCGTGTGTTAAGAAATTTCATATTATTAAAATTTACGTTTGTATAATATCAAGTTCATAAAATTATAGTACTATTTTTCGTATCAGATTTTTGAAATAAACTGATAATCTCAATTTATTGTTTTTATTTTTATAATAATTGTCACATTGGCGTTGAATTTTTCTCTTGTTGCAAGTGGCGCCACCAGACGATAACAAACACGTCTCAATATAAAGCTTCTAGTTACGGTCAAGTTATTTAATAGCTGCGTTTTACCTGAAATAAAACGCATATTAAAATACTTACCTAACTAGAAGCTTTAGGTTTAATTCTGTCTGGTGACCATATTGATCCAATGATTAAAATATCTTCTCCCCCAACGAGCTAAACTGCGATTACCACTATCAGATGGCGCCACGGCACCGGAAGTAGGTAAAAAGTGTACGAAAAACTGGACAAAATTAGAGGGGAAACGGAAACGCATCTCAATATAAAGCTTCTAGTTAGGTAAGTATTTTAATATGCGTTTTATTTCAGGTAAAACGCAGCTAATAATGCAATTTAAAAATTATAAACAGAACTTAGAAAATCTAAATATTCATTTAAATGCAGTTGAAATAGAAGAAGTAGAGCAAACGAATTTCTTAGGGGTTTCCTTAGATACCCACTTAAATTGGAAAAGTCATATTGATAAAATTAATAATAAAATATCGGCTAATTGTTATGCTCTTTCAGTATTAGTAGATGCGTCAACTCTTGAAGTAGCTAAAAGTTTTTACTATGCCAATATTTACCCCCTTCTAACATATGGCATTATATACTGGGGAAATTCTGTTAATGTTAGTAGAACATTTATATTGCAAAAACGTAGTCTCAGAATATTGTATGGTAAAGCGGGTGACGAATCTATTCGCTCACTATTTTCAGAAAAGAAATTCCTTACATTAACTGGAATATATATATTAGAGATTTGTACTTTCGTTTTTAATAATAAAAACTTGTTTGAAAAGCAAATAAACATGCGCATAAGAGATGTGCCCACGAGACTAAAAGATATTGACGCTTTGTATTTACCTCGAGTAAAATGTCAGATTTTCAGAAATAGTACATACATATTTGCTATTAGAATATATAATAAATTACCCATAGATATAAAACAGTTACCAAATACTAAATTTAAAAAACAATTAAAACATTGGCTTATAAAAAAAGCATATTACAATATAAACGAATTTTTTGAAGATAAGACATCGTAATACGTGCAATAAAAATAGTTTGGGGAGCTTCCGCGTAAAATACATTATAAAATAAGTGTAACTCTAAACAATGCCTGAGAGTTTTTTTTCCGCCGGCTTTTTTTCTCTCATTGACCCAGCGGTGGGTAGGCATCAAAAGCCGATGATCCGTTAAGATTATTCTTATCGGATCTTAAAATAAAATATTTTTTAGTTAATTTTAATTAATAATATTGTATGCCAGAACATGGTAGACTGTTTAAAACTCCAATTATAATTTTAAACATCTTATTGTATGTGTGTAAACAGTCAACAATAAAGTATTTTCATTTCATTTCATTTCATATAACTCAAAAATACACCAAGAAAATGAAAATAAAACAAGAGCAAAATATGTATATCTTTTTCGACTTCCTGCCAAATTTCCAAAACCGGATTAACGATACGTAAAAGTAGGTAGTGTGGCTTGGTTGTAATTTTATTATGACGACCCGTGTGGCACAATAGTTACCATGCCGGACTGCTAGTCGAAGGGTCCCGGGTTCGATTCCCGGCGAAACAGAAATTTGAATGATGAGTTTAAATTTCTATTCTCGGTCTGGATGTTTGTATTTCTGTCTTTGTATGTGTCCATGGTACCCACGACTCGGGGTATATACACCCTACTGTGGGGCTATGAGTGTGAGACGTCTATTTATTTATTTATTTATTATGATCTATAACTCTTTGTAACCACACCCAAAAGTCAAATCTTTGAAACAAACCACGAACTAAAACTAAAAATGCATTGTTTAAGAACTTAAACTAAATTAACGATTAAAACTAACTTCAGTTTAGAAAATTACAACTATTTTAAGAATATTAGACAGAAATGCAATGTCCTTACAAAACTAAACATTTCGTTGCCTAGCGCCAATAAAATTGGCGTTAAGCCCCTTACACACAATACTATCGAAAGTTGTTACTCCGTTAATGCATCAATAAAATTTGTATAGTATTATCATTATGATGTAAACACACAATGGGGAATATAATGTTTTATATTATTATGTTTATTTAAGGTAAAAAGTACTAGCACCAAAAAAAGTAAATTTGGTATAAACTATTTACTTTTAAGAAGCGCGCATGGCCCGTTTGAAATTGTCTTATTTCGACTGGCAAAACAGAAATCAAAACTCGCTGTTTCAATGCATGTGATATGGAAAATCACTTAATAGACGCCAAAAATTTGTCGCTGGTCTATCAGTTGATTAGCCAACTAAGCTGAACTAATTAGCACCCTTTATTATTAAGTAGTATTCTTACGATCGATCTTTCATACATGTAAAATATTTCAAGACACTTCGTTAACAAAATATGAATCCTTTTTATCGGTTTTGATGGGATTCCCACAGTTGTACTGCCAGGATATTTTCTCGACGATAATTATAATTAATTTTCGTTTACAAATAACTGAATTATTAATATATGTTATGTTAATAACTTAGAGCAACAAAGGTACTGACTCACCCCTCAGGAGAGACGGCATAGCGCCTCGCTTCGATACATAATTTTTGTGCCAAATCTGGTGCGGGGGAACGAACGCACACATTTTAATTTTGTCACACATTCACAAATATTCTTTTATCGCTACAGACGCAAACATTTCTAAACATGTCAATTTGATTGCTTTCACGGGTGTCATACGACAGGTACCTGTCAATTTTAACGGTTAATAATGTTTATTTCATTGATTTCATTACTTAATTCTTACACCTAATACAACAATAATTTGGCGCTGAAATACCTACAGACCTAATAAAATGTTTACAAAAATACGTTTTTAATACCATTTTAATAAAAAATGCGTTTGTTAACAAATACGGACGTACAAACGGATGGCTAATATTACTACGACATTATTTATGATTATGATCTTAAATATATGTGTTCACACTGTTGACAGCACCCTAGCTTAAAGGAAAATGTGATAAGATTTATTAAAAATAAATAATAATTATTTTTGAAGTGAAATTCTTTAGCGGCGTTGTGCACTTTTTTTGCTAAATATCGATTTTCGCCAGCAATAATTTTTTTATATAGTTACTAGTGTTCCGCCAGCGGGTTCGCTCGTGTGGACCCGTTTTATAAGTTCCCGTACGATAAAAACCATCCTATGTACTTTCCCAAGGTCCACTCTATCTGTGTTCCAAATTTCATTAAAATTGTTTCAATAATTTAAGCGGAAAAGCGTAGCAGACAGACAGAGTTACTTTCGAATTTATAATATTAGTAGGGATAGCGGTGGGTCTAAGAGATGATTTTAAGAGTCCTATACGTTCAGGCGCAGTCCCGGGGGGGGGGGGGGAGTCACAGGGGACATGACCCCCCCCCCCCAAATCCATCAGTCATGCGTAGATGGAAGGCAACAAGCCAATTTGGGACACCTCTTCCCCCCAAATTTCTTAGTGACCCCCCCAAAATTTCTTGACGAAAAAAATTGAAGGCTGCGCCGCGCCTGTATACGTTGCACCTGTTGATCACGAGTCCTGCGACTGTTGATGATAAATCTTATAGCTGATGATGATGTTACTACGTGAGGGGTTCCTGCGTGAAGTAGGGGTGCTCGAGACAGTCCAGGGTTGTGAGCCGCTTCGCCGGGTCGAACACCAGCATGCCCTGGAAGGAAAAAATTATCTTGTCACAGCAATATGTACTATGTTTTGTTTTTGAAGAGAAAACTTCTTTAGCGCCGTTGTGCACTTTTGTGGGATGGGTAAAAAATGTCAATCTCGCGTCAGGACACGTGGCCTGATCGAATATTCGTAAGACGGAGGGGTGACAACTGATGACGGCTCGACTGTCTATACTTGTAAAATTCGCTTATATCAAGTATTTAAACTATGGACATTGAACAAAGTGCATCTATTAATGAAAAAAGTGACGAAGTAATAGTGAAAGAAAATGAGTGAGTACTTTATAAAAATACTAGATGGAAACCTACTGAAAATACTAGATGAAAAATAATACTGATAATAAAAGCAATTCGAGCGAAATTATTCCCTAACCATTCCAAAATATCAAAAAGGCACAATGTTAATATTGAAGTTTTCACTTTGCCGGCACTACCGGAGTACAACTGGTTTTTTTTCGAAAACTACGAAATATAGAAATGTAAAAAACAAAAATTGTAGTAATTTTTTTTATTACATCCAATAATTTATTAAAATTTTTAAGTAAAATAATTGCATAACGCGATAGAACGACCTATATGACACAAATCACGCCGGAGTCCCATGTCCTGAGTCCTGAGTTCGATTCGCAGTAGCGGAAATATCTGTATTTGTGTGGGTCCATAGGGTACTAATACCTAAAAGTGTGTAAGTAATAGTGTGAGGTTATAAGTGTATATTCTTAAAGCGTCAAAGTATGAAACCCGTCAGAGGAGTGGCCTTTACGGGAGAACCCCTCGTCCCAACGTGCATGCACAATGTGCCTTCTAGTTATACAACTAGTGTGTCTGTGTGTGTTGGTGTCAGTGTTGACGGTGCACAGAAAGTAACGTTGTTAATTGAAATTGACATATTTAGAAATGTATGCGTCTGACTGACATATATGACATATTTTTGATGCTCTAAGTGTGTATTTTTTTCTTACCTTGATGAGATCCACGGCGTGCGGATGCGCCCCGGGCAGCTCGGCGGCCAGGTCCCGCGGCGGGTACTCCGGGAAGCTGTCCGCCGCCACCGCCACGCTGTCCGGCCACTCGTGCCGCCCAGGACGCCCTATCAGCCTGGAATAGTACATATGGACCTATTTACGCAAACCGGAACCAATCCGCACTCATGCCGAAGTTGAGTTAAGTACACAGAAAAGCTTAAAATCGCACCTTCTATCGACCCTGTAAAGATCAAAATGTTTTGACTATTTTGACAGAACAAAACATTTTCATGACATGTTTACCAATCCTCAAAACATCAGTTGTCTAATACATACATTAAACAGCTTTTTCTCAAAACTACCATCATCATCATCATCATGTGTGGGTTGGTTCCGGTTTGCATAAATAGGTCCATAATATAGTTGACATCGCCCTGTTCTGAAATCGTCTTTGTTTCATCCCGTACCACACACTGTATTTTTCATATCACATGTAATGTTTTGATTTCTGTAGCCAGTTGAAGTAAGACTATTTCAGACAAATAGCGCAGAATATCTTATACTATTTTAATCATAGAATAATTCAGAAATCAGATAATAAAAGAGCATTGACAACAATTGACGACAGCTGTCAGATGATTATGATTTTTCATATCACATGCATTGAAACAGCGAGTTTTGATCTGCTTTTGTTTACTACAAATGCAACAATGCAAATGAAACAACATTGTTTCTCCCCTAGGGCAGAAACAACGTTGTTTCTGACTGACACATTCGCATTAGTTTGAAATTGTCTTATTTCGACTGGCAAAACAGAGATCAAAACTTGTTGTTTCATTACATGCGATATGAAAATAAAGTTTAATATTAGGTACCTATATTGAATTGTACATTGGCCTGTGGTTGGGGTAAAACGCAAGCAACCAATACAGCTAAGCAATCCGAACGCGGTCGGGCGTAGTATGAATTGCAACCCTTTCTACCATATTGGACTTGCATAGTCCTAATTGTGTCTCAACTAGGAACGGCCACAAGCTGGCATTTCCGAAATGCCGGCTTCATAAAAAATGTCATTCTTTTATTGGGATGTCCATCAAGATATGTTATTATAATAAAATCCCCATAAAGATTCAATAGTGTATCACACGATCAGCTGTCACGTGTGCCAATTATAGACCCATAGCCACTTTGTTATCTCAAATATATAATGTACTTTTTTTAAAAGAGTGCTGCTGGGTTTTTTTTCCGCCGCCATTTTTCTCTCAGCTCAACATCTAGCCCAAACGGGCACCTAAAGGCGATGACCGGGAAAAAATTACATTCATTAAGTGAATATTTTGTATTCCTAATATGAAATAAATATTTTTTCTGTCTTTCTTTACGTCCCGCTGCTGGTCACGAGTCTCCCATTATTGGGGACACCTGGAGCATACTCCATCACGCTGCTCCAATGCGGGTTGGTAGAATCTTGCCTACGCACAGCGAATCAATCGCAGGTTTTTCCGACAACAAAACAGGTGTGTCTACAGGAGGCCTAACCCCTCACCTGAATATGCAGTGCAGCTGGTCAGAGTCGGAACTTCCGGGAAGCAAAGGAGACCTGGAGTGCAGCTGCGCCAGCACGCAGCCGCTCGACCACACGTCCACCGCCGTGTTGTACGCCGCGCCCAGCAGCACCTCCGGGGGGCGGTACCACAGCGTCACCACCTGCTCCCACGCAACACTACTATATTTAACTTCCTCTTAAAACTACTAAATGTATACAACTAACAAAAAAGACACAAATATAAAACATATTATTGTAGTCTATTACAAAAAAAAAAGGACTACACTCAGCCATTTTGCAGCGAAAGGCTAACACCGATTTGAAAAACTTTGGTAGGTGGTAGAACTATTATAGTTCGCCCGGGGAAGTACCACCGCTGCACCCACTTCTGCCGTGACCCAACTCTATTGTGTTTCGATGGAAAGGTGCAATTGCCGACCACACTTACATGAGGCGACCACCAGCCTCCGGAGTAGCAGCGCAACTGCATGCGACCTCAGACAAGACTTTCCTATGCTTGCTTGAGGTTGACCACTGAACACCACGTGGCCTTCATGCTCGTCTGCTACTCCATTAAAAAAAAAACATGATATAGAAGTTTTTTGAATTATGTCCTGCATATGCATATACAGAAACTCCAAAATTATACAATCAGAGCATGGCTGTATGCCGGCACCTCCACTCCTGACGGGAGATCTCCCTTTACTAGTATCAGTATGTATTGACTACCCACCTTAGACCGTCAAAGTTACTGACTCACCCTTCAGGAGAGACAGCACAGCGCCTCGCTCCGATACATAATTTTTGTTCCAAATCTGGTGCGGGGGAAGAACGCACGCATTTTAATTTTGTCACACATTCACAAATATTCTTTCATCGCTACAGACGCATATATTTCTAATATGTCAATTTCAATTAACAACGTCATTTTATATGCACCGACAACACTGACACCGACACACACAGACACACTAGTTGTATAACTAGAAGGCACATTGTGCATGGACGTTGGGACGAGGCGTTCGCCCGTAAAGGCCACTCCTCTGACGTGTGTCATATCTGTCATACCTTGATGCTCTGAGCTACCCACGGTACTCACCACACTAGTCAGTTTCATCTCGGTGTCATAAGTCTTGGCCAAGCCGAAGTCAGCCAGCTTGACCCTGCCGGAGGAGGTCACCAGCAGGTTGTGAGGCTTCAGGTCCCGGTGGACTATCCGGTGGGAGTGGAGGAAGTCCACGCCTGATAGGATGTCGTAGGACATGCTCTAGAATTGAAGTATGATAGATATGTCTTCGGAAATACTTTTGAAAGACCCCACAACCATCCAAATATACTATAATCGGTTAAGACTGAAAAGAAGGTTTGCACATTGTAATTATTAAGGAGCGAAGAATAATTGAAGTGTAATAAAATGATAATAGAGATAGAGCCTCTTTCACCACCTTCAAGTAGAGTGACAAGTACACTAATTGTCGGTTATAGTCACCCGTAACTTCAATTTCAATTTCACGATGTTTGAGTAGCAATAATCATATGAAAAACTGACCTTTACTTGGGACGTAACTAACCAACGCTTTAGTTTGAGATGGTGAACAAGGCCCTTAGGGTTTATTAACTGTTACGAACCTTGTGGTAATTAGAAATAGGAACTTAAATGAGCACTGAATAAGAATTTAGATACTAAAATGTGAGTCTTTAGGACACACACAGTTCAGTATAAAAGGTTGTAAGTACCTCGTTCCTTATTATTATATTCGTCAGGGATTACACTTAGGCATGAAGATTCAGCAAAGATTGATACGTGAGATACTTCAGAAACTAGATATTTGCATGTCACAAGTAACGAATAAATAAATAGTAGTAGCTACAAAATAAAAAAACGCAACATATGGGATAAATAAATAAATAACATGGTTTGTAAACTTAATAAATAAATTAGTTATTTAGATTTAAGTCAATAAGTTATATAGGTAGATTTGAGTGTATTTTTATTTCTTTAATATAATAATAGTATTTTTTTATGTCTTAATATGGCGGACTTTAAATATATAAAACAAATTCTGTACTTAATACCCATATTTGCGCAAATAAATAATTTTTCTTTTTTTTTTCTTTTATTCGAGTGGCTTCATGAATGGAGCGAAGCCACACATTTTGACTGATATACAATATATAGTTGTAGAAGTTAGGGTTTGAAGGCCTCGGGCGTGTAGATTCAGGAGCTAGGTACTCAGAGTAAAGCTTATCCCACCAAAATCATAAATGTAATAAATTAAGTTTTTAACAAAAAAAATAGAACCGACTTCAAACGGTAAAAAATAAAATTATTCAGTACCTACTTCTTCTTGCTTATGGTAATTACTCTTAAAACTATTTTTGGAGTCGGGCCCTTACTAAAATGTCGTACAATTCGTTCTAAATGGGCACCGACAGTACATACAGTGGGACAGTACCTACATCTTCTTGCTTATGGTAATGACTGCTAAACTATATTGGAGTCGGTGCCCATTCAGAACGAAAGGTACACTATATTTACTATAACAGGACATTTTACTAAGGGCCCGACTCCAAAAATAGTTTTAAGAGTAATTACCATAAGCAAGAAGAAGTAGGTACTGAATAATTTTATTTTTTACCGTTTGAAGTCGGTTCTATTTTTTTTGTTAAAAACTTAATTTATTTCACTCTTTTTAGTAGCTTTAATAATTCTGTATATATGTATAATCATAGTTGGAAATTTTTTCACTAAACTTCTAAATGTTAAAGAGATTTATTTACCTTTTATAATCATATTTATCTAATAGCCATCTTATAGCCTGAAACTACTATCAGTCCACCTGAACCTATAAATTATTGAAAGAATATGCTCTCAGCTCCTAACCGTTGAGGAGTGGTACCTTCAATCATGAGCTTAGCTATATCAGGTGATATTTACCGGGCATATTTGCATTATGTTAAAAAATATGACTTAAAAAATATGTGTGCTTATTAAGTTTCAGTGTTTCCCTCGATTTCCCTAGTATCACATCATCCGATTATGACATAGTGACAGTTGGACCACCTTAGGAGTTTAAGTTTTAGAACAAAAAAATATATATTGAAATAATTTGCTCTCAACTCCTAACCGTCGTAGTACCTTCCATCATCAGCTCAGCAACTTGATATGATGATAATTATACACAAATGCCTGTTTTGCTTTAATAAGAATATGAAAATCAATTGTTGTGTTATAAAATTTGAATGTTCCCCTCGATTTCTCTGGGATCCCATCATCAGACTTTGACTTGGTGACAGTTGGACTACCTCAGGAATGTAAGATTTCGAACAAAAAACCATTTATTGAAAGAATTTGCTCTCAACTCCTAACCGTCGTAGTACCTTCCATCATCAGCTCAGCAACATGATATGATGATAATTATACACAAATGCCTGTTTTGCTTTAGTAAAAATATAAAAATCATTTGTTGTACTATAAAATTTGAATGTTCCCTTCGATTTCTCTGGGATCCCATCATCAGAGTTTGACTTGGTGACAGCTGGACCACCTCAAGAATGTAAGATTTCGAACAAAAAACCATTTATTGAAAGAATTTGCTCTCAACTCCTTACCGTCGCAGTACCTTCCATCATCAGCTCAGCAACACGAGATGATGATTACAATGCACAAATATCTATTATGCTTCAGAAACTATAAGAAAATCAATGTGTGTGCCTATAAAATTTGAGAGTTCCCCTCGATTTCCCTGGGATCCCATCATCAGATCCTGATTTGGTGACAATGGGACCACCTCGGGAGTATAAGCATACGAACAAAAAAAGAATTTTGAAAATCGGTCCACAAACGGCGGAGTAATCGGTGAACATATATATAAAAAAAAAATACATACAGCCGAATACAGTACCTCCTTCTTTTGGAAGTCGGTAAAAAAGGAGAGCCAAGTTCTAAGCGTTAAGCGCTGTCTAGCCAGTTCCTTTGCTTGGACATGGCTTGACACGCTGCCCCGTGTCTCGATTTCAGATTACGCTATACTACTGTGCTATATAGTATAGCAAAGAATGGCCAAATGCTATACTATATAGCATGGCGTTCACATTACACGATATTATCGCTAGCATTTATAGTACCTACATAGCAAGAGAATTTATAGCACAGCATGAACTTAGCGCATCACACCAATTAAGTAGTTTAGTAGTAAGCAAATAATATATAGTACAGTACAGTGTGAACGTCTCCATATTGTATGGTGTGCAATATTGTTGTGCTATGAGCTGTATACTGTATGCTGTTATAATGTGTTTAAGCCATATGCACAAAGATATCATTTTAAATGAAAATATTTTTTGTGGCATATAACTATTTTTGGTAAATATCATTTCAACATATACCATAATATTAAACATAAAAATTCAACCCAAAATTTTATTAATCTATGAAATATGAAACAACTTAAAAGTAATAATAAAAAAAAAATTAATCAAATTTTTGTGGTAAAAAATATATATATATATCTAATGTAAATATTTTTCGTCTTATAAGAAAATCTAATAAGTAGATACCCAAAATTAACCAAATCAAAAGGCTTCCTCAATTACTCTCGCTCACCCGAATCCTATTTTCAGAGAGAGGTCCCGGCGCCCTCTTCAGGTAGGACTCCAGGTCCTGTTCCACGTGTTCGAACACCAGGAAGAGAACCAGCTGGTGGTCCCGCTCTAGGGACTGGCCGCCGTGACATACGTCGAGAAGTCTGGAAGAAATTAGCAGAGATATTTATATAATTAACTATGATAGTTACTAGACCTTTCAGGTTAAATTTGTGACCCTTTGTAACCCTTTCTGTCTCCCAATACTGCAAGATCTCGCCAATTTCGAGATCTCGCGAGATTAGCAGTTTGTGTGTTTTTTTTTTGCTCAGGCAGGGGATACCATTTGAAAATAAATGTTTATCTTATAATACTTTATCTTATAATAATAATTTTTATTATTTTATTCAAATATTGTGATTATTTGCAAAAAACACACTAACTGCTAATCTCGCGAAATCTCGAAATTGGCGAGATCTTGCAGTATTCCTATTCATGAACTCCTGGGATCTCGCTACAGTCCAATCTCGCGAGATTAGCATTCCCTACTGATAAGCTTAGTTGCATTGTTTAGTGTAGATTACTTCCATTCTAAGCTGCATCAGAAGCTTGGACATTGTAATGGAGGATTTTGGGGCCTGCTGTGAATAAGGGCCTACAATGAGGATAAATCATGGATAAACCAGTTCATACCTGACAATATTAGGATGCCGATACGCCTCCAGCTGCCTCAGCAATGCAATCTCTCTCAGAGTAGACAGTGGAATGCCATCCTCTGTCAATGCTACCTTCACTTTCTTCATGGCGACTATCTGACCACCATTGTGGAGATCTCTGGCCTTATAGACGGTTCCATATGCGCCTGGAGTATGGATAAGATGTTTTACTATAAATAAAACTCTATTTGCTAGAGGCGAGTCATCTATCTTCAGATGTTTTTGTTTTAATCTAACCTATGTGAGTTAAGGATAATTTTGTCTAAATGTAACATATCTATTACATTTATTATTGTTTATTCAGAAATAAGATATAATCAAATTTAAGACTTGATTACAAATGCTCAAATATAAACTAAAAATTAATTTCCATTCATTCACCAAAACTATATTTTAGGCTTCAAACCCAGGACATACAAAAAATGTTTTTTATTATTTATTTATTTTTTCCAAATTTGTCAATAGATAGAATCTCAATGGTGAGAGATTGTTTGAAAACGCTAAACTCAGTTCCATTAGAAAAATCATTTTTGTTTTGGATAGTTTTTTTTTTTTTGACAATAGGCATGATGACAGATTTTTAAATACCTTTCCTTATTGTAGGTACACGTCTCCTACTTGCGATTTTTTTTTTATTTCAGCAATAAACTTAAGTTTTAACATAAATTAATGTATTTTCTGCTATGTATGTAACTTGAATTAAGCGCAAAAACGCTCGTAGGTGTCATGGCGTCGGCTTGCTCGTCAAACTTCAAGCAACACGATGACTTTTACTTAGGCGTGACGTCATTCCTTTTGATTGGCGTTTTAGATAACATGGCCGATTGCTGTATTTAATACTTTTATTTTATTGAAAATCTTATTAATCTTAATGTTTATATTAAAACGGGATCATATTTTAGAACTTTTTTAGCATATATTTTTCTGTAAAACCATTTATTCTCTGATTCTTTAATAGTGTCATCATGCCCATTCACACAGCGCCATCTGATTCTAAACTAAGCAGAGCTCATACTATGGTTATCAGAAAGCTGATAAACATACTTCAATATAATTATAAATAAATAATAATAATAATATATAGATAAATTTATACCCAGACACAGAACAAATAGTCATGTTCATCACACAAATATTTGTCCTGAGTGGGAATCGAACCCACGACCTCACGCTTCGCAGTCGGCTCATCACCCACTACACCACGGAGGCTGTCAGAATATTATAGATACTTATATTATAAATCTTGAGTTTATTTGTTTGAAAGCTCTAATCTCAGAAACTACTGGTTCTGATTAAATAAATATTTTTATGTTAAAAAGTCCATTTCTGGATGAAGGAGATAAAATAATGCTATAACGCTGGTAAAACTGCTGGGCACATCTAGTAAGATAATAAATGAATTGGTGTGGGACTAAAACCTGGACAAATAATTTTATTTGAAGCTCAGTCAAAAGTAATGCCTAAAGCTATAATGTAATGTAAAGTTATAAACTAAGAAATAACAAAGTTTAAATGTCAATTCCTCAAAAAGAACTTTAGTACGTACGTAACAAACCATCCTTCTCAGTATAAAAAGATAAATTCAATGCTTACTTATATTTACTTTCATGGCTGCACTATAATTTAAAAAAGCAGTTGCATGAGTACCTGCTACATGCATTAAAGTACAGTATAATCATCAACAATCCACTTTAAGCCTTAATGCTAGACAATAGTACTCAAAATAACTTGTTTACGGATTAGCTTTATGATCTTTTGAACTTAAAAGCAAGCAACACCCTGTTACCGGTTAAGTGACAAGGACAACACAATATGTTTATGTGGAAATCTATCTCACTCTATTCAGGCACCTTATAATCACTGATTCCAGGCAAATTAAAAATGATTAAGGGACAATAACGGGATAAAGACTCCAGTGGGTCGGAGTGTCTCCTTAGGGGCAGGTAGTTAGAATTACTGTATACGCTTAGGGGCACTATGAAACGCAAAGAAAACACAAAAAAAAATTTTTTTTTTAAAAATTTTTTTTTAAAGGGGTCTGGGACTTAGTCGTTTTTTCGATGAAATTTTTTTTTTAGAATTTTAAATATTTCGATACGCCATCGCGTAGGGCTCATCAAGAGAAACATTTTAGGTCATGTTAATTTTTTTCCTAGCACGCACCGTTTTGGAGAAAATTAAATTTTTTTCTTCTCGTTTTTCAATGGCGTCGGGACTTAGAATTTTTTTACACGAAATATATTTTTTTTAATTATTTCTTTTTTTTTTCGCTTTCATCAGAAAGACCTTATCCTAACAAACACTTTTGGTCATGTACATTTTTTTGATACGACGAACCGTTTTCGGGAAATATGAGTTTAATTTTTTTTCTTGAATTTTTCAATAAAATATATCTCGGAAACGGTGCGTCGTACGACAAAAGTTCATATCACTTAAAATGCTTATATAATCTTGCCTGACACGATGGCAAGTTAAAAAACAGGTTTTAGCAAAAACAAAATTTTCGTCAAAAATACGTCTAAGTCCTGCGCCCCTAACGATATACTTCATACAAAACTAACGACACTTAGTAATTTTTTCGATGAAATTTTTTTTTTACAATTTCAAATATTTCGATACGCCATCGCGTAGGGTTCATCAAGAGGAACATTTTGGGTCATGTTCATTTTTTTCGTAGCACGCACCTTTTTCGAGAATTATTTATATTCGAAAAATACCCAATAATTAACTAGCAATTTTATATCATATCTTCCAAGGCTTAGATAATGTAACAAAACAAGTGGCTCTGTGACATCTCCGGCGCTGCGGGAAGACCACTCCCTCCGCCCTAGCGTAAGAAAGCGCGGTACCTGCGCTCGCCTTCGCAGCTTCGGCTTTTTGGTCGCCTTCGGCGACCAGCCTCAGCCGCTACGGCTCTCTTGATGCCTGCGCTTTCCTACGGCGGGCGGGGAGTGGTCTCCCTCCGCGCCTCCGGCTTTTTATATACACTCTAGGGGTAGTACAGACAAGACCACGTGGATAGTGGGGTGCTCTGATTCGGTTTGGGTATTTTTCGAATATAAATAATTCTCGAAAACGGTGCGTGCTACAAAAAAAATTTACATGACCTAAAATGTTCCTCTTGATGAGCCCTACGCGATGGCGTATCGAAATATTTGAAATTGTAAAAAAAAAATTTCATCGAAAAAATTACTAAGTGTCGTTAGTTTTGTATGAAGTATATTGTTAGGGGCGCAGGACTTAGAAGAATTTTTGACGAAAATTTTGTTTTTGCTAAAACCTGTTTTTTAACTTGCCATCGTGTCAGGCAAGATTATATAAGCATTTTAGGTGATATGAGCTTTTGTCGTACGACGCACCGTTTCCGAGATATATTTTTTGAAAAATTCAAGAAAAAAAATTAAACTCATATTTCCCGAAAACGGTTCGTCGTATCAAAAAAATGTACATGACCAAAAGTGTTTGTTAGGATAAGGTCTTTCTGATGAAAGCGAAAAAAAAAAGAAATAATAAAAAAAAATTTCGTATAAAAAATTTCTAAGTCCCGACGCCATTGAAAAACGAGAAGAAAAAAAATTAATTTTCTCCAAAACGGTGCGTGCTACGAAAAAAATTAACATGACCTAAAATGTTTCTCTTGATGAGCCCTACGCGATGGCGTATCGAAATATTTAAAACTCCAAAAATAAATTTTTCATTGAAAATTTTTCTAAGTCCTTGGCCCATAGTGCCCCTAAGGGTACACCCCAACCCTCCAGTGTTTTTAGTTGATTAATTGTCTTAAATACCTACATACGACATTTATTATTACTGTTGCTCTTTGCTCTTATTACAGGTTTAAAATGCGCGAAATTGCCGGCACATGGTTGTAGGTTACTTGGAGTTAAATTGTTATAATAATTTAATGAATTTAACAATTTTACCTGTTCCAATGACATTTAGTTCTTCATATTTCTTCGCAGTTTGAAATAAAGCACTAACATCGTTTGTAGAAGCGATTGCAGGCGGACTTTGGGCTTGACTGGTGCTCGCAGACATTTTAAAAGTTTTTATCCTATTTCACTAACCACATCGAAAATAACTCAAAAATTATGAACCATAAATTAACAACACGGTAACTTAGAAATTAACTTCACTGTTTGGTATTTTATTCCACAAATGAACCTAAAATATGGTCTTTTAGCAATGCTTTTTAAAAGGAATTTCATAAAAGTGTTGCAGCAAAAGCTGTTTGATAACTTTCACAGACTACTGATAGATGATAGTTAACGATAACTTCTTTAGCACACCACTTTGACAGCGAACAATCAACAAACACCTGTCGGATATAACTCTACCAAAACATAAAGTAGATTTTTTTCATCAAAACTTAGAAAGCAATTGGGCTGTTCTATTTGGTCGAATTAAACAAACTACACACACACAGAGTACTTTTGAAATTACATACAGATAAATTGACAGTGTCAGATAAATTGTCACTGTCAGGCTCAGATAAAGGTGTCCTTGGCTCAAGCAGATTGTTTATTAATTTTATGATAATATACGAATAACTTAAAAATAAAGTAAGAATATTGTAATTTTGAACTCATGAATTAAAGTAAAACAATATTTTTTTAACATTACAATAACATCAACTGCATATTTATAATATTTTAAGCGCCATCTTATGTAATATTATCGAAATAAAAGTTTCTTGGCATTACAAAGTAGATGTCACTTCGTTCCCTAAAAAATATTTTTTATATAATATTATGTCCCATAGCTGGGCAGCGAATTTGAAATAAACTGTTAGGCCTAGTCCACCACGGTGCGGTCAAATACGATTTTCAGATAATTTAATCTGTTTAGGTTATACCTAATAGAAATTATATTGAATGCAGAGTAAAAAATAAACATTAACAAGCAAAGGATAATAAACAAAAAATAAATTATTTGAAAACGTCTTTTCTTTAAGTTTTCACAAAAATGACATCAAAAAAGTTGAACATCACGGGCTCGTCCGGGATTTGAACCCGGGACCTCTCGCACCCGAAGCGAGAATCATACCCCTAGACCAACGAGCCACATCATTAGTGATCGAATTTATTGATGAGTTAAAATTAATCAAAATAGCCTTAATTTCAGGTAAAATTTTTATAATGCTGTAGATATGTGGATGACACATACATGAAAATTTCCCCACTTAGGGGTTGTATCATCTACTAGCCAAAGGAATAAAGTTTATAAATATTATATTCCCAAATTTGTACGAAAAGTAATAGTAACGTGTTGTAATTGTTGTATGTTATTTTATTTTGATTTTATCACCAAAATATTAAAGAACATACCTAATCAGTGTTTTAGAAAGTTGAAGCGCGAAAGGAGAAAAAAATTACCGCTACACGACACGACACCCTATCTCTATCTTTCACTCACTCGTTGAAACTTCATTTGTTATCCTTGTTTTACACGAGCGTCTGAGTGGATGACTTCGAAACGCGTCAGTCGACTCAAGACGCTTATGCGCGCGCATGTTCAAACAGCATGGCGTTCATTCGATAAAATAAAATAATTTGGCAACTTTTTAACATGTAATCATTACTAAACAATCATAAAACTCTTACAGTAGCTTCAAAAAATTTAAAAAGATTTTATGAAATAATTTATTTTTGTTCATGTGGAAACGGAACTCGTGTGTCGGTGTATGGTAAATGTGAAAGTTTGTGTAAGTAAAAGAAAATAGTGGTGCGACGTTTTTGCGAGTTTTAACATACTTTTTTTTGTATGAACAGCTGATACATCCATTTCATTAGAACGGTGAGTAGATAAAAATTGTACTATGATCTAGCTTTATTTTTTTTTTGATGCTCAGTTTATTTTCATGTATTTATTTTTAAAAGGATTTTTATTGAGCATAATAATTATTCGATTAGTCAGTCAGCCAGTCAGGGCAGTCAGAGTCAGTTAGATTCGACAGTCAGCCTGTGTAATACACATAATATGGAATATTTCATAAATGGGACAAATTTTTTATTTTTTGATTTGTAAATAATATTATATTATTATCATTACTGTAATTTTGCAAAATCTTGACTTTCAGTATAAATTTTGAAATCTATAATCTATAGTGGTTATACAATTATTCAAACTGTGAGTAAGCCCGCTGTCTGTATCCGTATCCGGTATATGAATTAGAAATTTTGCTGTTTTTTTTAATGAGAGCATTGCTTCACAGATTTCAAATGTATTTTCTTCGTCTGTTCTGATGTCTTTCGTATCTTTACTATTCTTATCCTCTTGTGAATCGTAGAAGATAATATTTATTAGAGATATTATATTATTTATTACAGTTTAAAAAAAGTTTAGTAGTGAGCTTAAGTTTTTCATTTTTAGTTGCTTAGCTTGTAATACCCAATAAGTAAGTACTTTAATCTGTGATTAATTTTAATAAATAACTTTACTCCCACTTAACCTATTTTTTAGTTTATGTCATTAAATTAAACACTTCTGTGGACTTTTGATGGAAGTGTTTGGTTTTGGTGATCACCACACATGAGGTGTTCATAGGGCTACCATCATCTAAATTGCCGACGCCGGATAAACACGGTAAAAATCCCGGACATTTGGGCGAAATATGGTTTCGAAATGAAAATGAAATGAAATGAAATGAAAATACTTTATTGTTGACTGTTTACACACATACAATAAGATGTTTAAAATTATAATTGGAGTTTTAAACAGTCTACCATGTTCTGGCATACAATATTATTAATTAAAATTAACTAAAAAATATTTTATTTTAAGATCCGATAAAAATAATCTTAACGGAACGTTTCGCCCAAATATGGACTATTTTGCCGAGCCTTCTTGAAGGCGGTTTATTGTGGATGAATTTTTAATTCAGATTTATTTTAATTTATCGCTTATCTATTAAAAAAATGGATTTCCCCTGACAACAAATGTGTCCGGGTGTAACAAACAAAAACCTGTTCCAAAAACCTCTGCCGGACGGCCCCCAGACGAAACTTCAAACTAGGACAAATCCGGGGAATTCCTGACCTATATCAACTACAACTATATTCCTGAGATATATACGGATACAGCCCTAGGTGTTCAATAAAATCCAATTTCAAATGGGTCTTCGTACAGCATAAAAGTTAAACAGAGCCGTAGCTAGGTCTTGAGATCCTCTGACTAGATTTTACATTTGCATCGTCTCCACTTTTCAAATCCATCTACCTATCTGATGGAGGCGATGGCGATGGAGAAAGCAATGCTTGGTACCTACCTATTTTTTGACGCGACAGAATCCGTAACGATGAAATACATAGACGTCATTGCCTTTCAAATAACAACAAACAAATGGGCTGCAGCGTTTTTAAAGATTCTACCAAAAGGTTTTCTGCTTTCTGTAAGGCAAAGCATCTGAAATCCCGTAAACAAACAAAACTCCCCGGAACAATTTAATTATGTGTGCCTGTTTGCCAGCATCCCATACCTATATAGCTGCAATAGGTCGGAAATAGTCGGAATAAAACGCTCTCATGTCTGCACACCCTTAGAGCATCGAAGGTTACCCGTCAACAGGACCTGAGTGCAGCGGCAGCCTACTCCTACTTTACACTCAGGTCCTGTTTTGACATGCAAGGCCATAGAACATACGGTTTTGCTCCATAAATCGCACTAATAATACAATAGTGTATCAACTCAAAATCGATCATTTTTCAGAATCAACGAAAAACTTATTACTCACTTCCTATAATAGTTTCAAATTGAATAACTGCCATATGAGTTTTTAGACTGAATTTATCCAGACGATTGATCCAGGCAACAGGTGACCAGAAGGCTGGCACTTACCTCGGTCAAAGAATAGCTTTGGCTATTCAAAGAGGTAATGTTGCCAGCATTCTGGGCACACACCCTCAGGACAGTAATTTGGATGCGGTTTTTTACGTTAATTAGTTTATACTTTTATTTTTAGTTATAGCTTATTATTATTATTATTTAGTACTAGTTTATTTATAATTTTTAAATGTTCAATTTTTTTATTTTTAATGTTCATTGAGATTAAAACCTGACTGAATTTAAATGAATAACATGTTTACTAAAAATAAAAAAGAATACTAATAGTTTAGTTATTTAGAAATTTTGAGTTAAGACTGTCTTCGTCGATAAACTTTTTTCAAAATAAAACATTATTTTTAGTTAAATCATTATTGGTGAAATATTTTGTATTGATAGAGTCTAAATAATAATTTTTTCTACTGTTTTAACTGAGTTTTTGTACATACAACATAGATGAAAACGGTATAGGTGTATGTCTTTACAATGTATGTTTATCCATTTTCTAATATCCGTAGAAAAAAACTCTGCTTAAGTTGACACTAGATGGTATTGTCTGAATGTGGTAGAATATTATTGTTAATATTATATTATATACATTTGAATAAGATAATTTGTTTCATATGAACTGTTTATTATTTTGTTTTGGATATTAATAAATAAATCCAGCTATTTTTTTATTAAAGATTATAATTTAAAGTAAATTCTCATTTTAATCTGTCAGTTACTGGAGTATTACACATGAAATAGACATTTAGATAAAAGAACAAATACCTACTTAAACGAATTGACAAACAAACATTTCGTAAAAAAATAAGATAAACAATCTTCTAAAACAAAAATAACAAGTCTTCTAAAACAAAAACAGTCGTTACTAATACTGATAACTTTAAAAGTATAGTTTATTCTTAACTATTTATCAAAATAGACCTTTAAAAACAAGAATACACAAATATTAAAACAATACAAATTATTTGCATAGTACTATTCATGTTAAAAATATATATTTAATAATTATTATATCCCTTTTCTTATTTTGAGTTAAAGGTATATTGCTTGTGTATTCTTGGGTCAAACCGTTTGAGAAAAATAAAGTCTGATTTTCAGTTCGTCGCAAGTTACGTACGAAAATTTTCTGGTCGTTTTGATCTTCGTAAGAATTTTTGTAAAAAAATGAAAATGGGTGTTCTTTTTCAAGACGAAACACCTTCATGTCGTGCCATGTAACTAAACCTACAAATAAATAAAATTTTAGTCAAATAAATAATTGATGCATGCCTGTCACAAATAGTGTATCAACTCTAAATTAATAAAATAATAATTCTAAGTAAGCATTTTTCTCATAACACTTGTACACATTCGAATGAGTTATAAATATTACTGCAATTGACAAATAGATATTATGAATAATAAATTTATAAACCATACAAAAATCAACTTAACCTCATGACTCAACAAAACTGTATCAAATCAAAAACTACTAACCTAATCAATTATAGTGTCATAAGTAGAAATAATACTTTAATTATTGCTTATGTAAATCAGTAATAGTGTAATAACTCGAAATAACACCAAGCGCGTGTTTAGTTCAAATCAACAATACTTTATTAATTCAAAATAAAAATAAAATTTTTACATACCTGATTCAGTAATACTGTTGCAACTCAAAATATTACGCTAAGCGGCTTGTGCTCTCTCGCTCACTGACGGTTGGAACTAAAGATGACGCAATATTGCGGGAGAGGAGTAGGCAACCGAAATGTCGTAAATAGTGACTTATAGCGCCATTTCTTATCTGTTTCTTGCACTATTCGAACGACGGTTTTGATGACGTGTGAGGAATTAAATTTTACGTGTGTTTATAGTATTATGTCAAATACGAAGTATTTTGAGTTGATACACTATTGTATTACTAGTGCGAAATATGTGTTGTCAAGTGTCTAATCAAGCAAGAACATCGCAAGAAGCGAGATCTTCATAGTTTTAACAACAATAATTTGGATCCATTTAATAAACAAAAGCTGCCTTCAAAATTTAAGTGATACTTTAGATGACATTTCCTGCCACTGGCAGTACACCTATTTTTTTTATAAGGATATAAAACATCTTTAAAAACATACAATAAAGTCTAAGTTTTAGGTACCTAATCGGTAAACAGCTACGATGTTACCTTGGCACATAGGTACCTTGTTGTACAGTGTTACTGTGAAGTTGATCTAGTAAAAGCTATTTAGGTACTAGTTTTAAAGGAACTAAGCGAGCCACGTTACAGAAACCTCGTTACCAAAGGGTTTATAATACTAACCCAAATGCTGGAGCTAGGACTCGCCCAACCGGTTTGCCGGCATGCGTTAAGGGGAAGGTTGATCTGTAGATCGATTTGTTGACACATTGTGTTATAAAGTAATAACTTATACTTCTATAAAGTTCTCGTGTCACAGTGTTAGTTGCCATACTCCTCGGCTTGATGATTTTTTTGAAAGTTTATGTTTATTTAGTAGGTCTGAGAATTCGTTGTCATCTATTCTTCAAGGCTCTAAGTTATAAGGGTGGTTCACCCAAAACATTTAAAGGCGGTACGGAGTTACTATCTCAAAATGGCAGACAGCCTTTTTGTTTCTCACTTCAGCAGCACGGGTCTTTTCCCATAATTGGGGAAGCTTTTTGCAGACTCCATCACTCTAATGTGGGTTAGTGGAGATGCGTTTTACTGGTCACCCGGCTGTTGGATCTTTTCAAACCGCCCATATGGCCTCCTATATGGTTTAACGAGTTCTATCTATCGATAACAACCGGTCCTCCGTTACGTGCCCTCCGATGCACCGAAACGCGTATGAAAGCTACTAGCGATCACCCATCTTACTCCTGACTACTTCACTTTCGCTTAGCTTACATCGTTTACGCAGTTACGCTATATTCTATGTTAGCCGCTGGACCGCGCTTTCTGAACACACTCTACCTTAATCGATCTTCGTGCTACCTACCTTACCACGAATTCGGCGTTTTCGTTTGACACGAAATCGCGCGGAATTTCACTCTCTGTTCATTGATGCTTCTCGTTTCACGTAGTCATTTTGTGGAATGTTGTGAATTTGTTCTCTTTTTATTAACAATTTACCAAATGTGTGGATTGAAAGTGATAAAATGTTGTCGGAATTCTTCAAACAACATTATCCTCCCATTTTGGAACCGACACGACCAGCTGTTGTCAATTATCGACCCATAGCCGCTTCTTTTGTATCAGCTGAACACAATTCATTATGTGAATATTTTGTGTGCCTAATGTGAAATAAATATTTTTTTCTTCCTTTTTTTCATTCTTTCTTTATTTCTACATATAACCGCCCGCAACCACGGTGTCCGAGAAGGACACTGAGAAGTGTCCTTCTCGGCTTTTATAAAGGGCATTGGATATCCATGAGATCTCAAATAGAAAGCATCCTTGCTCATGCGTCCCATACAGGGCTATCCTAGGCTTAAACTTGCCTCCGCTCTCCTAGCTTATCCGGAACTGATCGAGTGCTACCTAACACATGCTGCCTTTCCGAGTTCGCTGTCTGAACGGCTTAACATATTATGAGTGTAAACATTGCCTCCTGAAATCCTAAAAAGCCTCATATTAGTCGCATATCTACGACAGGTAGAACATACCATAGCGCGTATTCTGGTCTCCGAATGACAGCGCCAAACACGATACATTACCCAGACTGTATTTCATAAACTAAAAAGAAAGATCGCAATCAAATCGAGTAACTAAAATGATTCGACAGTTTTATAGTGACTACATTGATTCGTATTTTTACGACTCATCCAATCACCCACATTATTAAAACATTTTCTATAGATCTCGACGATGCAATGCAACCTTACGTGCAACAAGTAACTCGTCTCGTCATGCTCTGTTGGAACTTGGAGAGGATTGCTTCTGTTGCTTCAAGCCAAATTTTCATTTCTATTCCAAATGTGTCCACATTTGTGTAACAATGCATTTTAGTCTTACATGAAAAATAATGTTAGAAAATATGTATGCTTAGATACGTTAATAAAGGGCTCCACTTAAGAGTTTTTCTCCTTTTCTTTTTATGAAATAGAATCACACACATTCTTAAACATTTTCTACAGATGTTAAATTCTCAACGATGCAACGTTACGTGCAGCAAGTAACTCGTCACGCTCTGTTGGAGCTTAGAAAGGGATTGCTTGAAGCCAAATTTTCATTTGCATTCCAAAAATCTCGAAAGGTGTCCGCATTTGCCGCTAAAGGAGAAGTTTTATACGATAGCAATGTTGAAGCGCGCGTGGCCCGGCGGTTAGCGTAGAACGCAAACGATCTATGCAACTAAGCCAAAAGGGCGCGGTCGGGTGTGAGATGGGTGACCGCTAGTGGCAAAAAAAAAAATTACATGCGCGTTTCCGTGCTTCGGAGGGCACGTTAAACCGTCGGTTCCGGTTGTTGTCGATAGATAACAGTCGTTAAACCTTGTCGGAGGCCTTATGGGCGGTTTGAAAACATCCGACAGCGCGTTGGCCACTAACCCGCATCTCCACCAATCCGCATTGGAGCAGCGTGGTGGAGTAACCTCCAGGCCTTCCCAATAATGGGGAGAGACCTGTGCCCAGCAGTGGGACGCAAAAAGGGTTGCGGCCAATGTGGGCATTGCGTTGACTTCTGATCAAGTTAATTTAAAGGGACCATTTATAGCACATTTTCTAGTTATGTAAGATTTTACTGCATTAAAACCTCCTTGGTGGCCTGCCTAAGCGCTTAGGGAGAACTCCGGGATCTCCAGACCACTCCAAGCGCGGCGCCCCAAACGGGCCCATCATCGAACTATGGTACTCTTTCTTTTCTAGTGCTTGCGACGGCATGCGTCCACGTATTCACGCCTTTCAAAGGCCGCTAACTGGACAGTTTGTACTCCCACTCCCGCCACCCGCAACCCCGGAAGTCCCCGTCGGACTCTATTTTTATTCTACGGCCGTGCTTGCAGACACTTGATGGTCGGCGATGAAACGGTATTTGAATAGTAACTAAGTCGTTAAGTTCCAAACTATGTTGAAGATGGTATAGGAATTATGCAATCGGCCTGCGCATTGCACACATAACATCAAACAACAATACATTATGTTATGACATAACGTTAACGCACACAGTGTCGGATTAGCCCTAAGCAAAATAAGCACTTGCTTATGGTGTTACATCTTGTGGACACTAGAAACCGACCACTACTCTTTGCTTTCCACTGCTGGGCACAGGCATCTCCCTACTATTGCGGAGGCCTGGAGCCAGGCGCATTCCCAGGGAAGGGGGGCCACAGGGGACAAGACCCCTCAGTCATGCGTAGATGGAAGGCGAAACAAGCCAATTTGGCACACGCCCCAAAATTTCTTGGAGGCTGAGACCGCACCTGCCTGGAGCTTACTCCATCATGCTGTTCAATGCGGGGATGGCGATGCGGGTTAGTGGCCAACCCGCTGTCGAAACTAGGTAGGTGAACAGACCACAGTGAATAACGAACACAAAATAAAACTATTGTTGGCTCACAGCTCAGAATGCGGGTTTTCGTTAAATAAAAGATAAAACACTTTACAAATTGCACGTTTATTTCGTGTTATGCAGTATACGAATCACATACCTAAATCTTTCAAGAACTAATTAACGACCACCGGAACAAAATGGAGTACTTACATATGTATTAACACTCTAATTATTATTCCTTTAATCCTGTACTTGTTTCACTATCTCATTATCTACGATTTTACACTTTCTAATACTTTTCCTTAGCCACGTCTCGATCCCTCAGTGTTTCAGATCCGAATGCTTGCCGCTTGGTCAGAGTAAATAACGACCATTCGTGCGACCGGAAGTCGGATATGATTAAATAAAACTAACGGAACCAAGATGGTGCCGGAAACAGAACAATCAAATACTGCTACCAAAAATATATACGGAATGAACTAATACAATATTCTTCATATATAAATAAAAGCTAACACTATTATAATTTAAACTTAGTTCCTATTTATTTTCAGTCCGTGGTTCGCATGCCAAGGACAAAAGTCCACGTCGCAGAATACATATACTCCACGTTTTATGAGGTTTAAACTGTTTTAGTTTCTGTAATAAAAACTAAAGAGTTTTTGAAGTGAAAACTTCATTAGCGGCGTTGTGCACTTTTTTTGGGATGGGTAAAAAATGTTAAACTTGCGTCAGGACACGTGGGCTGATCGAATATTCGTAAGACGGAGAGGTGACAGTTGATGGCTCGACTGTCTAAGTATACTTGTAAAATTCATTTATATCAAGTATTTAAAATATGGATATTGAATAAAGTGCATCTATTAATGAAAAAAGTGACGAAGAAATAGTGAAAGAAAATGAGTGAATACTTTATAAAAATACTAGATAGAAGTTAATACTAATAATTCAAGCAATTCGTGCGGAATTATTCCCTAACCATTCCAAGACATCAAAAATGCACAACGTTAATGTTTTCACTTCTGCCGGCACTACCGGAGTGCAACGTGCTGTTTTTTTTAAATAATAGTTGAAAGTAACTAAGACTAATGGGTACGAACAATCTTGACAGTTTGAAGTGCCCTGGGCATGGGCCTTTTAGCCCAAGCCATAACATTCAAAACTAAGGTTAATTAAAAGTTACCGGTTAATCAAGTTTTATAGAATGCCCGCTTAACTCATACTTAATCGTCAGTATGTAGGTAACTAATAACAGTCGTTGAACAGTTATTACGTGGCCAACTTAACGAACAAGAGATTTGAGAGATATGTGAGGAATATATAATTTTATAAGCAACCACATTGTAATAATATACATGAATGGAACGCTCTGGGAAAATCTTAATTCAAATTTCCCACCAGTTTTTTAGAGCCAGAGCCCTAATAACCTGTTTAATATCCCTGTTTATCAATGAACAGTGTACAATTCGTTTTCACTCGAAAAACAAGTGCGTAAAATAAATGCGAAGCAATGCGGGTAGTCAATCATTTTATCTAAAACTGTAAAAGTACCTAATCAACTAGAAGAGGTGACGAGTTGCTAAAGCATACATCCACCATGCGTCTTTGTTTGCGTCCAAAGTGTCGATGGTACCCACGACACAAGGAAACCTACTGTAAGTCTATGAGTGTGAAACCTTAATCTCTCCGCAAGCCGCTCCACGCGCGTTTTTATCCTAGGAATGAGATATTTTCGCCGGGTAAAAAGTAGCCTACGTCACTTTCTAACCCCCAAACTATCTCCGTGAAAGAAGAACAAAGAACAAAGTAGAGCAAACAAGTACACTTTCACGTTTATTATAACTGTATGGATTTATTTCGGGTTCACACTAATATTATAAAGAGGAAAGATTTGTTTGTTTGATTCTATTGAATAGGATCCTAAACTACTGGACCGATTTGAAACATTCTTTTACCATAAGAAGCCGACATTATTCTTGATGAACATAGTCTACTTTTTTAAGCATATAAATGCTTCATTCCTACGGGAAAACGGGTAATATTGTCCACGCGGTTGAAGCAACTGGCTAAACGCCTATTATTTTAATATGGAAATATATCGTCTTACGTCGTATTTCAAATGGATGGAAGAAAGTTAGAGATCCTACGAGGACCTATAAAATGGGTCCACGCGAGTTTAGTCGCTGGCGGAAGGCTAGTATATATACCTTGTTTCCTTGTTTGTTCTGTTGAAGTAGTGGTAGCGGTTTGGTAGGTGGTAGAACTATCATGGTTCGCCCGGGGAAGTACCACCGCTGCACCCACTTCAGCCGTGAACCAATTCTGTGATACATGAGGGGACCACCAGCCTCCGGAGTAGCAACTGCATACGACCTCAGACAAGACTTACCTATGCTTGCTTGAGGTTGTATGTAGATGTCCACGGGCTGCAGCGACCACTTAACACCACGTGGCCTGCATGCTCGTCTGCTACTCCATTCAAATAAAAAAAGTAGTTCCTCCTCTAAGTAGAAATAACCATTAGTTGTAGCTATAT
The DNA here is from genome assembly GCA_911387765.1 of Pyrgus malvae. Classification (NCBI taxonomy): domain Eukaryota; kingdom Metazoa; phylum Arthropoda; class Insecta; order Lepidoptera; family Hesperiidae; genus Pyrgus; species Pyrgus malvae. The sequence goes on along the minus strand of OU426973.1, from coordinate 1,167,367 downwards.
CATCTCTTTTTCCCATTCAGTTCCGGTTAGAGGAGCAAACGAGTCAGTATGTCAATGCATCGCCGATCTTACTTACTTAGCGAGGTAATTAGCTATATTTTAAAACTATTTACACATTAAAACTGGACCGTGTCTACCATAACTATATTGAAAAGACGGGATAATCTTCGTGAAAAGAATTGCGTAATCGTTACCATACCGGACTACCGAGCGGAGGGTCCCGCGGGTTCGATTCCCAGCGAAGCAGTAATTTGAATGAGTTCAAAATTTCTGATCTCGGTCTGGATGTTTGTGTTCCTGTCTTTTTGTTTGTCCACGTCACCCACGACACAGGGTGGTACCTATATCTACCCTAAACGAAAGGTTAAACGTTATTTTTAATATATTTTTTTATTTCTTGTTACAACACTCCACATGTAACGTTATGTTCAACTGCGAATGAGTCAACGTAAACTAGGCGATGTTAAATCCGTGTCGTGTCCTCAATAAATTAATGGAAGAGTCACAAAATTTTGATTTAAAAGTTAGGTTAAATTATAAAACTATTATTTCATGCAGTACCTCCCTTCCTCCCAAATACATAGAAAACATTTTCATGTAATCAAAATAAAATGAGAGTTTTGGCGGGAAGTCTGAAGGGACAAGTTGTGCTCTTGTTTTATTTTCATTTTCTTGGTGTATTTTTGAGTTATATCGGATAAAGTTGATGGCATTTTGCTCGATATAGGTTAATGACAGTGCAAGAGTGTTGTGAAATAAAATAACAGTGCGAAAACATGTTTTATCGGCTTGCCTCCAAATCTCCATCGGACATGTTCTGGTAAAGTAGCCATCACTTTACTTGAACATTTGACTGACTAGACTGACTGATACCTGACGACTAACTGATTTTTTTCTACGACTAAAATGATGCAAAAATTTTACTTGACGCTGGCAATATGCACAGAGAAAAAAAAGACAATTGACCAACCTTAGACTAAAGTGTAACAACAAAAATAAAATAAAGCATCAAATCGTTTAAACAAAAATAAAGCATCACCTCCCTCTGTAAAATGTATATTGCGAAAAATATGTATACCTATTCTCATTGTAGCTTAGTGGATCTTTGAGATGGCGATGCCCATCTTAAGAATACGAAAAGGTTCTTCTACTATAAACTTTAATGGCCGAGATATAAATTTCTTATGTATTTTCTGTGTCATTGTTTAAAATGAATACCACCTCCTGTCCCCAATATTCGCATGTTACAAAAGCGGACGCATGACTCAACGATGCGACAGTTGTTACACAACCAACGTGTGGCAAGGAAATGTGAGCGTAAGAGTTTACGTAGACCCGTCCGCGGGATTTACCAAGGACTACCAGAGTAAATGCACTTAGATCAAATAAAAAAGTATAGATAGAATGCTGCGTACAACGTAGCGAGGCCGGTTAAAACTGCACCACGTATTTTCCTTACACACGACACGCACGCTCATTTGTACGACAACAAAACTGCACTCAGCCTTTGCCAGTCGATTATCGCGTCACATTGAGCCGAATGTTATTAAAAATATAAAAACTTACGAGAAATAAGACGAATTGTGTTGTGAAAGGGTGTAATGATTAGTATTAATAAATAATAAATATAACGTGGCCGTAATAAAACGTGGGCCGGCAACGCACCCATATTTGCAAAACCGGCATCATTTTGTTGTTCGCAGAGCTCATCTTTACTTTTATATTTGATCTGAGACAAAACATAATAAATGAATTTGACATTCATGTTTTTTTTATAGAGCGCCTCCCATAGTAAGGTAGGTTACGTGGATACAATGGACACAAACAGACATGAAAACAAACACCCAGACCGAGAACATCATTACAAAGTCATCATTTCAATTTCCGTTTCGCCGGAAATCGAACCCGGGACTATTCGTGCGTATTCCACAATCCGGCATTATGACCGTTGAGGGAAACGGGTCGCCAATTCGTACAAACCTAATGTTTTTGTTAGTTTATTTTTCGCGAAGCCGAGATTCGTCCAACTTCATGATGGGATGATATACGTAAGGGCTCTATGAAAGCCAAACCCCCTCCCCCTCTATAGGCATGATGACAGATTTTTAAATACCTTTTCCTAATGTAGGTACACGTCTCCTAGTTTCGAAAAAAAGTTTATTTCAGCAATAAACTTTTTTAGCATATATTTTTCTGTAAAACCATTTATTCTCTGATTCTTTAGTAGTGTAGTGTCATCATGCTTATTATAATAATTTGGCATAAGTATTTTATTTTTAGCGATCCAAACCTACTGGCTACTGGTTGAGGAATTTACGTTACGTCACACCCCGTAAAGAAAATGTAATTCAATATACACTACAGTAAATACATAACACTACTAGCCAACAAAAACCCTGCCCATAAAAGATGAGCGATCGGCTGTTAACGGTGCGCCAGGCAGGTGAGGCAGGTGGCGGCGACCTACATTGCATTCAATGAGCTGTCTTCACCTTATCGATGTACTATAGTAGGAGGCGTATTGTAAAACTTCCATGGTTCTACAGGAAATCATCTCCACCGAACGTTTATTTACTCGTAACACACTTTTATTAACTTCACCTGTATGTTTTTGAGGTTGTTTGTTACTCTCCTTTGGACTAAGAGCATTTATACCATACATAGACTTAGGATATAGCGTATGAAACTAAAAAGTGAAAAATAAATATATACTTAAAAAAAATTAAAAAAACACGCTCTTAAGCTTATTTAAAAAAATATTTTTAAATTTTTGGTTTGATATGCTTTAAGCGTATTTTTTAGTTTTTTTTAAAACTATATTTATTTGACTCAGCGACGTCTTCTACCGTTGTGGGCGGAATGAGTATGGATGGACCCCAAGATACCTCTTGTTACGTCTTACTTTCAAGTCTTTCAGAAGTTGGAATATTTAAATAACTTTAATGGTAATTAATCTCATTGGTAGGGAAAAAATGTACGATGTAGCGGGTCGAGAATTCACGCATCAAAGTTATATTGCAAGATAATGTGGATAAAGTCACGGGACTGCTCGCTGGACGGATCGACCTTCCTTCTCACCGCCCACAACCCCGGAAGCCCCCTTTCAGTCGCCTCTTACGATCAGGCAGGGGATACCGTAGCTCTATTCTTAATCCCAAAGCTACAGGGACCTCCTTCGTACCGCGCCTACCTCTGCCATGCATTCGACTTTTACCAAAATGTTTTAAAGACATATCACTCATCAACCGGAGCCAAATCTTACAGGAAACAAAAAGGGGACTGGAAAACCACATTTTAATATTATTAGACACTAGGCAAGCGTAACAGTAGTTTGATCAAACATTACCGTGTTTGCCAAACATTTGCAAAACCTCGTTTTGGAACACCTAACCTAGATATCAAGTATTGGTGACGGATTCGCTTCCAAACAGGTGATACTTCTATAGCGGTATTAGGTACCTTCACTATACTCGAGTCACATACTAATTACTATTAAGTAGAGGGGCGAAATATTTTGGTATGCAAAATGTTATGTAATTGAAACTTCGTAATAAATTATAGACTGGTGGTTAAGACTACGACACATCACGCTGCAAGGGTTCAAACCCTGAGTTGCATCTCTGACGAAGAAAACTTGTACCTAACAGGCGCATTTATAGCTTGCTTGTATGTATCATACAAATGGGATGCACTGGGTCGATGTTTTTTTTTAACCTTTTTTATGTCCCACTGCTGGGCGCAAGTCGAATGTAGGCCAAAGGTCCTCCACCACACTAGAGTGTGAGCCTATTCTCAAAAATCCTTAACAGTAGAAATGTTATATTAGGTATCTTATTTGTTGTCCCTGTAGCTTCGGGATTAAGAATAGAGCTACGGTATCCTCTACCTGATCGTAAGACGCGACTAAAATGGGGCTTCCTTGCAGGCGGTGAGAGTGGGAGCTCGATCCGCCCAGCCAGCAGCCCCGGGAAGGACGGCGGTGTGTGCGTGGCCGGATGCCGTCGTAAGCATCGGAAGGTGCCGGAGAGCACATCTGCTCTCCCAAAGATGGGCCCCTTACAGGGCGCGCGTGGTGGACTGGAGTCCACTGGAGATCCCGGAGTCCTCCCCAAGCGCAGAGGCAGGCCACCGAGGGGGTTTTAGTGAGGTCAAATCCCACATAACCCGGTATACTCTCCCAAGGTGCTGGATACCTTTTGAAGGTTTCTCCCCGATACCAAAAAACATCTTATCTATGATAGAAATAGATGCAAGAGTGGTACTTTCTCGATCCAACCATTAAATTCTATTACCATCACATTCGTATTAAATTCGCGAGCCACATACCTCACCTGCATCACTACGCTTTTGGGTCAATAGTCCTAACTTAATCCATCTCTTTCTAAGATGAGATTCAATAAGTGCGAAAGAGATGGAGGATTGCACTTCCATTCAGTGGGGCACAACGTCGTTGAATAATAAACACGTAACCGGATTTCGTGACAAACATACCGATGTACTGGTTTGTAGACTTTGTAGTACCTACCATAAGTGGCACTACAGGACACAGATGCCTGACTATAGCTCAAAAAACGGTATAAAATCGTTCATGTATCTGTCTGTTCAACTCTGGGATCGAATAGATAAACAAACCACACGATTTATTGACGATGACGACCCGCGTGGCGCAATGGTTACCATGCCGGACTGCCAATCGAGGGGTCCCGGGTTCGATTCCCAGCGAAACAGAAATTTGAATGCTGAGTTTAAATTTCTGTTCTCGGTCTGGGTGTTTGTGTTCCTGTCTTTGTACGTGTCCATGGTACCCACGACACAGGGTATTAATTACCTACTTACTGTGGGACGTTTACTTATTTATTTATTTATTTATTAAATAAATTATATTTGTACTTCGCTTCGCTCGATTGATTTGAGTTTATATGACAACATTAATGTATCATGGTAAAAAGTCTATGATCTGATCTATCTCTCTGCCAAATTTCATGTCGATCTGTTCATCCGTTCTTTTGTGATTGAGCAACAAACATCCATCCAAACGTCTAAATAACATTCTAACTTTTGCATTTATAATTTTACAGTACAGTACAGTAATAGTATACAGTAGATCTTCCTATGAAGAACTTTGATGCAAATGTCACAACGCACTAAATTAGTTACCATCCATACCTGGTGGTGGACAAGGAATTCCTTGCCGGTCTCCGATTTCTACATATTATGTACTAGCGGCCGCCCGCAATTTCGTCTCGTGGAATTTGGTATTAGTCATAGCATGATGTTATTTGTTATGTAGCCTATAGCTTAAATGGATTATTCAACAACACAAAAATAATTTTTCAATTCGAACCAGTAGAACCTGAGATAAGCGCGTTCAAACAAACAAACTCTTCAGTTTTATATAATGTATGGATAAACAAGGAATAGGAGACTCAGGGTAGGAATAGGCATAACTACGAAAAACAAAATGCACGAATCTTTCAAACATGAATGAAATTAAGATTGAATTTTTCCCTTGTTTCAGGTACAACAGGCAACACAAATGTGAATCCCCAACAACTCAAAACCAGTGCTTTTAAACTTTATGTGATAGTTATGTGAAGTGTACACGAATGAACAGTGGTTCGCGAGTTACACAAAATGGCCGCCAAGACAAGATGGCGGACTGCGCGGTTTGGCGCAGTGCTATTCGCTATATTAATAGAAGTTGTTAATGGTAAGTTACATAGCGGCTCTGCTACTCTCTATTTATGTAAATCAGTTTAATAATAAATATTTTGACTTTTAACATTTTTCTGACGAAAGTTGATGCCACTTGGCAAATGTTGCAACATACTTAAATGTTGCCTTTAAACACAAAATTATTTTGGTAGAGAAAATTAGCTAAAACAGTAACTGATACGGATACGGATCTATCTTCTTCCCGGATATCCGCAAATACAGACGGATTAGGACATCTAGAACATGACTACTGGCATTACTTAGCTTTGTAAATCAGAATCTCAGATAAATAAATAAATATATTCATCTGAGATCAGAATCCACAATCGGCTCGTGTTAGCTTACATTAAAAAACAGTTAATAAACTGCAGAAGCGATGTTGTGTTACATTTAGGGTTGCCATCTCTAAAATTTGTCAACCCGGACAAGGTGCGTTTAAACCCCGGATTTTAAGAGCTCAAAACCCGGACATGTCAACAGCGGGGAGACGGTGAATTTAGCGAGTCGGTTCGTCGGCTGATCGCGACATGGGCACAGTGCGTGTGTCGCGGGCGGCCCATACATATTTTTTTTTAAACCCGGACTACAAATGAAGTCCGGCCCGGACGCTCCCCGGACGCCTTCTAAACTAGGACAAATTCAGGGAAACCCGGACGGATGGCAACCCTAGTTACATTTATATCAGATTTTATGCGGCGAATCTCTACGCTTTATCACGTACACGTAATCTTCATTCCAGTGTTAGCTTTTTTGTATATCGTTTTTAGTACTGAAATTGCTTTGCTACTGTTGGATAAAAACATGCGGTTTGATCAAGCGTTTTTGTGCCAATATCTAATCTAATACCTTTAAACGAGAAATTCTTGTATAAACCTACCTAAATATATAGTTTGAATCTCGGAAACGGCTCCTACGATTTTCATGAAATTTAGTGTGCAGGGGTTATAGAGGGCAATAAATCGATCTAGCCTAGATTTCAAAATACCGTTTAAACTGTGCTTTCAACTTAAAAATCTGAAAAAATTACTCTTCCTGCCATCTATCGGCGAGTATATGTAATTCTAATTGTTTTAAATTGGGAGCTGAAGTATGCAGATGGCGTTGTTAAGTTATATCTTTTTTAATTGGGACCTGAAGACATTATTATTTATTCTTATGCCTGAAGTAGATGAAGTTGTTAAGTAAGCCAATGAGTCTCTGAAAAATGAATTGTTTTTATCCGAGCAACGCTGTTTATAAATGGAGCTCTCTTATCTTCCGAATGCCATGATATCATGGAAATGGGGGTGTATGTATGTAGTTATGTACGTGAACATAATCTCTGTCTGCGGCTGTCGATCAGTCTGCTACTCCGGAGTCTGATGGTCGCCTCTTGCGTGTGACAGGCAATAGCACACAATGCAATGCAAGGCAGTGCAACAGTGGTACTCCTTAGGTAGAACTATGAACGTTCTACTACCTATAAAAAGAAGACACATTTTGGTCTAAAAGCCAGCAAATCTTATCATATCAAATGGGTTAGACTGTGGATCCCTAGCTCATCAAACAATAATAAGTATCGGCAAAAAACCGCTCAATTCCAATCAGAAATTCCATCACGGCTTATTCCAATAACAAGATTATCTCAACTCGTGGTACATTCAAGACATCAACGCGCCAACATCCTGTGAATGTGACGAGATGGTTCAGATTGTGTTTAGTTTAGAATGAGGTTTTTGTAAAGCGAAAGTCCTTTAAAAACTTATCTTAAAATGAGTAAGGGCGCCACTGGATATGACTCAATACATGGGACCCTTGATTGGCAGTCCGGCATGGTGACCATAAGGGAAACCAACATAGTGGATGAGATATGGAAGAAAGTTGTCCCATACGAGTAAGCAAACAGTAAATCATTGTTTTCCGAATGCTATTAGTAATGCTATCTAGATGTGAAAGAAGATTTTGTAGGTGGTAGAACTATTATGGTTCGCCCGGGGATGTACCACCGCTGCACCCACGTCTGCCTTGAACCAATTCTATTGTGTTTCGGTGGAAAGGTGCAGTTGCCGGCCACACTTATATGAGGCGACCACCAGCCTCCGGAGTAGCAGCGCAACTACACACGACCTCAGACAAGACTTACCTATGCTTGCTTGAGGTTGTATGTAGATGTCCATGGGCTGCAGCAATGACTTAACACCACGTAGCCTGCATGCTCGTCTGCTACTTCATTCAAATAAAAAAAAGAAGTAGCAATCAGTAAAGATTACTCTCCCCACAAATAACACGTTTTACTCGAGGGTTATTATGAATTCTCCGATATTTTTTCAACAATTCTATCTTCATTACCTTGCTAGTTGTACCTGAAATTTAAAAACACAAGTAATCAAAAATTTAAATACCTACGTATTAGACTGTCGAAACGAGCGAATGACCCGATGTCCTTGAAGATGCGGTTCAAAGCACAGTTTTTGTAGCACTTGTTGCCAGGTATTTATTTGGGTAGATCGGTTTTTTATTAACGATTCACTTGGACATCGAGGTGGACCGGCCATACCAGCATTGTAGATCGAAATGTTAGTTTATTTGTTCTCCATAAGACGCAATCGATCGTCGTGAAAATTTTAGTACCCAAGGAGTAAACAAACAGTCTTTGACATTTTTAAAGTTTTTTAATGTCTCATAGCCGGTCACTCTTTTCGGATTTAAGTGGGATTTAGGCTAAAACCGACCACGCTAGCAAAGTGCGGAAGTCGTCACGCCTTCGGGTAGGTAATTGGGTGCAACTTACAGGCATGCGCGGTGATGGAAAACATCGTGATGAAACTTAACAACTATGCTGTGGAGCGGCGATAAATACGCTCATAGCAGCAAATTTTTTAGTCAATTGTCCGGGATTCGGACTCGAGACCTCCGTCGGAGATTATACAGTTTCTCGGCTATCACAGGTCGGCAATGTCTGTACTGATTTCTTATAAAAGTCTTAGACAGAAACTCGAGAGTAAGAACATGATCTACGATACTCTCCGCATGATCGTATGGCGAAGATGTGGATAGCGGTGGCCGTAAGCTGCGGTTGTAAGCTCGGGAGGGTGCAGGAGAGCTCCATGGCTCTCTCAAGATGGGTCCATTTTTGGGTGCAGCACCTGAAGGAATCTGGTTTATCCCGTTGGAGATCCCACAGTCCTCCACAAGCGCTGAGGCAGATAACCGAGGAGGGGGTTTAGTGGGATGCGAATCCCATATAACCCGGCATCTCTCACACGCAACCCGGTCCACACCGGGGCCACATAATCTGGCATCTCTCCATTTTCTCCGTAGGAAAAATGGTGATCAAAACCGTATGTTCAAGTGTTACCGCTACAGACATTAGTGCTCTTATAAGCAGACATCTGACAGCTAAATTGCTTATTTACTTTCACTTGCTTTCATTTTCTTCATGAAATGTTGTGCGTTTGTTTATTGAAACTGATGGGATGTGATTACGGTAATGTATGCGTTAGAAACTAATTGGGTTTTGCTAATGGCATAGCAGACAAGAACAGTGATAGCCTAATTGTTGACATCGATTTGCGATGTCGCTGGCTTGGGTTCCAATATCGGCATCCACCTCGTCCTTGTCTAAAAAAGTTTGCTATATGCATATAAATAATTATGTTCGACGACCACGTTTTGAAAGAAACCTGATGGTGTCTAATGTTCCAGTTGACTAGAAGTCCGAGTTCCATGTACATATTTTTTTTATTTTAGAAAAAATCGCAAGCATTTCACATAATAAACACATCTTCCTACCAAGTTTAAACTATAGTTTTAACAGTTTCAGAATAAAGTGTCTGTGACATACGGACGGACAGACAGTCACGATAATTTATTTATTTATTTTTACTTTAATTAATACGGTACAAACCAATTACATTAATTAAAGGACATCACAATCATACTTCTCGCTCACAGAACTTCAAGCATACCGACAATATTTCCTTCCATCCATCCGCAAATAAATCACACTCAGGGTAAGTCTCCAGGAGGGCGTTAAACGCTCTAAGCGTACGAGGAATCGGCGAATGAGAGCGCGCGACCGTTCGCGAAGGGTGCAAAGCGAACAATTTGTGCCGGCGACCCCGCCGATAATTATTTGGTACGAATAAGCGACATAGCTCGTCATTTAAGTCTGAGGCGTCGATCTTAGAATGTAAAATTTTGCATGCTGTGACCATTTGTTGGTATTGCCTTCTGACTTCCAAGGAATTGTAACCTAAAGAGCCTAAGAGGAATTTAGTAGGGTAAAGGTATGGATAATAACCATTCACTCTTTTATAAAGATACCTTAAAAATATTTTTTGAATTTTTTCAAGGATTAGCGCATATGTTTTCTCGTATGGGTTCCAGACGCAGGCGCTAGTTTCTAGTTTTGATCGAACCAGAGCATTAAATACCACACGAATGACGTCAGAGCGTTGAAAATCTTTCATGCTCCGAAGGACGAATCCTAGTCGTCTATGCGACTCCTTAGCCAGTGTCATTACGTGGTCGTGAAACGACAGCTTGGGATCAAATATCACCCCGAGATCCTTTACGGAGTTAGTTCGACTGAAATATCAAAATCGAATCGATCATAAATTTAGTTGATAACGCATTGACCTAGTCCTAAGAGGTTCTATAAGAATTTGAACAAACCGATAATACATCGACATAACGGCAGTCACATACTGGCGCGCCCGTCCGCGTACAGTTACTTATAAATATTTGATAGATTTTATTACTGCTTGTTTGTGTAATGGCTTTGGGAATTCGGTTAAAACTGTCGTGACGTGCTTCAAATTAATATCCCACTACTGAGTCCGCGGGTCTCCCAGAAACGGGAACATCGTAGGGATCCACGGCTCCACGGTGATGGAAAGTACTGTGATATTTAATTAAGTACGATGTTTTTCATTACCGTGCATGCCTTAGAGAATTGGATAATTTCTCGCAGGCATGATGTCCACTAATCCGCACTTGACCTGCGTGTCAGTAGGCTATGGCCTAATTCTCTCTCACTGCCAAGAGTAGACCTGTGACCAGCAGCAGAACATAAAGGTAGAAAAGAATATCCTATTGCTGAGTCTGGGTCTCCCAGAAATCAGCAGATCTTAGGTCATAAGTTAGGCATTAGATAAACGGCGGTATGTGAATGTTTAGGGTTTAGGAGAGTTACATTGCTTTCTGAAGATTGGACCATGAGGGGCATCTCGCATGGATGATACCGGCGCTATATATACAGCAGGCGAGCAAAGAAAGTTAGAAAGAGAGGGAATATCATGGTACGCTGTCTATCTCTCTGCTCGCGAAGGGAGCACAGATAAATGAATCTACAGTATTTTGTGATTGACCCGACATGGTCTTATTTACCCCGCATGCGTCAATAAAGACATAGCCAAAGGGTACCGCGATCTTCACTGTCTTTCAAATCGAAGGGTAACTGAAGGTTTTTTTTTAATGGAGTAGCAGACGAGCATGCTGGCCACGTGGTGTTAAGTGGTGGCTGTAGCCCACGGACATCTACATACTACCTCTAGCAAGCATAGGTAAGTCTTGTCTGAGGTCGTATGTAGTTGCGCTGCTACTCCGGAGGCTAGTGGTCGCCTCATGTAAGTGTGGCCGGCAACTGCACCTTTCCACCAAAACTCAATAGAATTGGTTCACGGCAGAAGTGGGTGCAGCGGTAGTACTTCCCAGGGCGAACGATAATAGTTCTACCACATACAAATACCCGCGACCATATAGCACTATATAGCAGGTTCATCATATAGCAGGATAATCCAAGGAAGTCATCTTTGGTTTATCTAAACAACAATGTTGAATAAATAAAAAAAATAAAAAAATGTAGCGACCTTCCGCTACTCGTCAAGAGATGGTGCCACGGGTATTCCTGAATCACGCTATCGAAGTTTTCTGAATGTCCGAGCATATATACAAGCTCCGAATTGAGTCAGTTGGAGCACGGCCGCTCCCCGGGCATGACCACCTCGCCCGGCGGGAGATCTCCCTCCCTCCGATAATATTCGATAATAAAAACATCTGATAAAGACCACCTGTCAAGCGCTCAGGCAATCAATGTTCCGTTGTGAACGGAACTCGCGTGTGTGACAACAATGCGCTGATTTAATTTAATCGGTGACATAACTGACGCGGGAACAATGGATAACTGTGCTGGCTTTCACTGTTGTGTTGTGAGCGACAGAAGATGCGAGGCTGTTCAGGAAGAGCTTCGCAGCTTCTCTTAGTCTTGGATTCTCGCGCCGAAGACCGCGGTTTTCATTCGGCCATCGCTGCTCGTAAAAAGTAGTATAAGTACATACCACTTTCCAACCCCCAAACTATCTCGAAAGAATAACAAAATAAACACACTTTCAAATTTATTTAAGTACTAGCCTCCCTCCAGCGACTTCGCCCGTGTGGAATCGTTTTATAGATTCCCGTAGGATAAAAACCATCCTATGTCCTTTCCCAAGGTCCACTCTATCTGTGTTCCAAATTTTATTGAAATTGGTTCAGTGGTTTAAGCGGGAAAGCGTAGCAGACAGACAGACAGACAGTGTTACTTTCGAATTTATAATATTAAGTAGGGATTGATAACAGTAGGGAATGACTGCTAAACGTGCTCTCCGAACCACGGGAATGCTACTGAAATTTGCCACTATAGACTAGAGATCAACCATCTTACACCCGACCGCGCCCGATTAGCTTTGTTACCATATAAAGCACGCTTCAGTTATTATACTTAACCATCTAAAGCCATTGCCGGTTTTTGGAGAGGGAAACCGGGACCTCCACAAAAGACGGGCCACTACAATAGAGACTTCGAAAAAAAACACACACACACACACTAGTAAACAACTTTTCCTTTCATATGTTTTTCGCGTTTTACAGTACTTTGTACAAATATGATTACATCTTAGACTTAGAGCAACAAAGCCTTCAGGAGAGACGGCATAGCGCCTCGCTTCGATACATAATTTTTGTGCCCAATCTGGTGCGGGGAAAGAACGCACACATTTTAATTAATTTTGTCACACATTCACAAATATTCTTTCATCGCTACAGACGCATACATTTCTAAATATGTCAATTTCAATTCCTATGCACGTCATTTTCTATGCACCGTCAACACTGACACCGACACACACAGACTCACTAGTTGTATAACTAGAAGGCACATGTACGTTGGGACGAGGGGTTCGCCCGTAAAGGCCACTTCTCTGACGGGTGTCATACCTGTCATACCTTGATGCTTTAAGGATTACATTAAATATTAATAACAGAAATAATATTTGTTCACTCCAATCAGGCAATCAGTAAAATATCACTGACTGAAAAAAAATTGTCCATTTTATCTGTAAAATAGTTTGGGGCTAAGGGGCCTCCACGCCTTTGTTGCCCTGAGGCCTCTAGACCTCTAAATCTGGCCTTGTCTACAGCCCTGTAAAACCATTGTATCCTGTTGTAATGCTGATGTTGATATAAACAAAATTACATCATCATTTTTATAAATCCCGTTCCAAACGGAACTCTCACACAGATGTGATGCGAATTGGTTTCGTAATAAAAGATCGACGGATTACAAGCCTTTTGCTATGGTTTCGTTTAAATGTCGATTGTGAACTGTTAACTTGTAATCAAAGATCGAGAAAGTGTAAGTGAGATCTCGTATCTGTAGATTCCAAGGGGCTATAAGAATAAGAAAAAATTACCATTTCTTTTAGGGTTTCGTAGTCAAATAGCAAAATACGGAATCTTTATAGATTAGTTATGTCTGTCTGTCCGTATATCACTTTGTAGTTGAAACTTCGTAGTTAGATGTTCAAATCCTCTTCAAAAACTCTTCAAATTTATGCCTGCATCACCATTGCATGATTATACCACCAGACGAAGGTTAAAGTTCCACTGGCACCATCTGGACTCGTGGCGGTCCTCCACAGTCCGCTTTGCACGCTCCTTTTTACCACGGACGTGTAGGTTATGGAACAACCTTCCAGCTGAGGCATTTTCAGTGGACTATAACATGGGGTTCTTCAGGAAAGCTGTAAAAAAAGCTCTCCTCCAAAGCCGGCAATGCTCGGGTAGCTTCCCTGGGGTTGCCCGTGTTCATAGGCGACGGTGATCGCTTAACACCAAGCGACCCGTCTGCCTTTTTGCTCGGTTTACTTATTAAAAAATGTAAGCTGTAATACAAAAAACACAGAACAGAAATTCAAACTCAACATTTCAATTTCTGCCTTGTCGGGAATCTAACCCGGGACTCTTGATTGCCAGTCCGGCATGGTAACCATTCGGCCACACGGGTCGTCACTACACTACAATACATACACTATATTAATGTGCAAAATTTTACACGTAATGTTTGTAGGGGGTAGAACTTATATGGTTCCTCTGGGGAAGTACTACCGCTGCACCCACTTCTGCCGTGAATCAGTTCTATTGTGTTCCTGTGGAAAAGTCATTTCCCGGCCAGATTTACATGTCCATTCAAACATTTAAAAATGTAAATATTATTTGACAGCCTCCGTGGCGTAGTGGGTGATGAGCCGACTGCGAAGCGTGAGGTCGTGGGTTCGATTTCCACCCAGGACAAATATTTGTGTGATGAACATGACTATTTGTTCTGTGTCAGGGTGTTAATTTATCTATTTAAGTATGTATTTAGAATTATATAAGTATGTTTATCAGCTTTCTGATTACCATAGTACAAGCTCTGCTTAGTTTGGAATCAGATGGTGTTGTGTGAATTGTCCAAAGATGTTTATTTATTATATTATTATTATTATTATTGGTGGTATTTCCTTTTTGAACAAACTACTCATACTTCTTTAAATGCCCAAGCTTTTTGTATAACAAAATGTTTGTCCTTACTACAACAAACAAAGTTATAAACACACTCTAGCGGTAAGACAACTACAGAGAGTAGTACGGAGTAACAGAACAGTTGTGTACACTAGTAATTAAATTGTGGTAACGGTCAATAATCACGGGTGGTCACGCCACAACGGTGGTTACGGTATGGTGTGTTATTGCGAATTATTGAGAATCTAGCTGTTCCCATAAATACGTTAGAAAGGAATCATTATTTTCTCTCCCCTTTTAATTGACTTCATAAAATTGAAGAAGTTCTCAATTCGACTATTATTTTTTCGTACGTGTTACTTGTTTAGAGCATCAAAGTTACTGTAGAGCATCAAATTTATTGACTCACCCTTCAGTAGAGACGGCATAGCGCCTCGCTTCGATACATAATTTTTGTGCCAAATCTGAAGCGGGGGAAGAACGCACACATTTTAATTTTGTCACACATTCACAAATATTCTTTCATCGCTACAGACGCATACATTTCTAAATATGCCAATTTCAATCAACATCGTCATTTTCTATGCACCGTCAACACTGACACCGACACACACAGACACACTAGTTGTATAACTAGAAGGCACATTGTGCATGGACATTGGGACGAGGGGTTCGCCCGTAAAGGCCTCTCTGACGGGTGTCATACCGGTCATACCTTGATCTCTGACGGGTGTCATACCTGTCATACCTTGATGCTCTAAGGTTACTTGAGAACTTTACAAATACAAATATGCTTCATTTTACACCAAAGAAAAAAATGACAACATAGAGTAAGAAATAAAAATAAAGTGAACAATAGGCGGCCTTATCGTTTCCAGCGATCTCTTCCAGACAACCTTAGGGAAGAAGAGATTTTAGCTAATTAGGATGCGAGAGAGGTGCACATAAAAGCTTAAATTTAAATATACATAGATAGATACATACTTATTAAGAGATAAACAAATTTTGATATTTTTTTTAATTGAAATATTTTTGTTTATGAAATGATTTTTATTGATTCTTGTGAAATTGTGTATTGTGAATGTCTGAGAACGACTTCAAACCATTTTTTGCGTAAAATTTGATTTGATTAAAGCGCATATACGCGCGAAACAGCGAAATTTGACATTTTCAGGAGCAACAAGTAGCGTGCGTGTAAGCTTTCAGAAACGACCGTACACGCGCCGAAGCTTGAAACCACACGACTAAACAGCCATTCTCGGCTCTATTTGGCTATCAATGCTTTAAAACAAAATAAAAATATATTATGTATTAGGAAAGATTTACACTTATATTTAACTTTATTTTCGAAAAAAAAAAATAGCCTATATCACTGGCTTAGAGCATCAAAGTTACTGACTCACCCTTCAGTAGAGACGGCATAGCGCCTCGCTTCGATACATATTTTTTGTGCCAAATCTGGTGCGGGGGAAGAACGCACACATTGTAATTTTGACACACATTCACAAATATTCTTTCATCGCTTTCATCGCATAAATTTCTAAATATGTAAATTTCAATTAACACCGTCATTTTCTATGCACCGTCAACACTGACACCGACACACAGTCACACAGTTCTATAACTAGAAGGCACATTGTGCATGGACGTTGGGACGAGGGGTTCGCCCGTAAAGGCTGACGGGTGTTATACCTAGGCTGTCATACCTTGATGCTCTGAGGTCACTGGAAATTATATAATACTTACTAGCTACAAAAATATAGTTTGTATAATATGCTTTATTAATCGTCCTCTCCTTCTGTTTCAGGTTATGAAGAAATCTACACAATATCCCAGCTATCACCAAAATCAGTTATATACGACAAATCAATCCTAGATGTACCAAGAACACAGGCTAATAACCTAGCTTTTAGCATAGAACCAAGCGCTAAATACCATGATGGAACTGAACCAGAACCAGTAAATATCATTGACGATGAAGAAGTTGATAACCACGTCAGAGTAACCAGATCTGCCGACACTAACAGGGAGTCCAGATCAATCAACGTAGACGAAATACCTCTATCAAATAACAATGAAATAGACAATGAACTAGAACTACGGCACATACAAAAGAAATACCGAGACATTGTCCCAACTAAAACGACGTCTTACTTACACAGCAGAGATGACGAAGAAATCATTATGTCGTCTGAAGGTTTTGGCGATAAACTAGAGTTTAAGTTTCCGGGGGAAGCCAAAAGGGCCCCGAAGGGTCGTGCACTCGCACCTACGGGGCCCAAGATTCGTCCTACTGCAGTGCAACCAACTTTCGCGACTGTCAACCCTAGGGAGCCACACCAGAACTCTGACATCCAGAATATTATTACGGGACTCGTCAAGCTCTTGAATGGCAACGTTAATGTTCACGCAAATTCCCAGCTTTTGAATGGAAGACCCGGACGACCGATGGCTTCTAGGATTAATAATCGAGGACCTCCAAAAATATCTGATCTGCCACCGCTACCTGATTTCGATAAGCCAGTCACACCGCCTCACGCTTTCCACCCTACAAAAACACCGCCTCCATACCCCTTCGATCGACCTCCGCATCATGGTGTCAATTTACCTGAGCAAATTGTTCCACCAATGACTCCTCCTAGGCCAGGGTTCCATAGACCGATGCCTCCATGGCAGCGTCCAAGGCCCAGACCTAGGCCACCTAATAGACCGAACCCTGGTCTACCTATGTACAAGCCTACCCTTCCATCTTTGCCTCTAGATCTTCCAGATTTAGATGACAAACCAGAAGACGAAGTAACTGTAAGCGAAAATGAAACTAGTCATTCCGAAAATAACATTCATCATGAAGATAAAGACATGCTTAATCTGTTAAATCTACCAGAAGCAAACACTACTGACGTTCTTGATAAAGAAGTTACTACAATCTCTACCACATCAGAAACAACAACAGCGGGCACAACAACAACAGAATCAACTACCACGTCTACGACTACAACAACTACAGAAAAACCTACAGAAAAGCCAATCGAAAAGCCAACCGAAAAGCCAACAGAAAAGCCGACAGAAAAAACAACTGAACTAACAACCGAAAATACTTCAACTACAACAACCACTACTACTACAGAAGCGCCAAAAACCGAAAAGCCTTCGAAGATAGATAAAGATAAGAAAAAAGAGACTTACACCGAAAAAGATAAGATCAAAGATAAATACAAAGTAACAGAAGACAAACCAATTGAAAAGGTTACAAAGAATGAAACTACAACAACGACAGAACATGTTATAGAATCGTCGATTTCGGAAAGCCCCGTACCTAGCCCAGTATCGCCCACGCCCACTGATGGTCTGATTAGCCACGCACCAACAGTTAGCGATGTGTCTAGTGTAGATGATATCAAAACTTCATCGATCAACTCACAGCCTTTGCCAAGTAAGTTGGTTTTATTAAATATTTAGATTAGAAGATCTTATATGACTCGAACAAGCAAGTACCATCGATGCACTCATTTCCCCCACCGTGAAAGAATTGTATTTTCAAAGACAAAGACTTTTATTTGCACAAATATGGGTGTTTACGAAAGTAGTTTATTTATATTTAGTTCGCCATATTTATCTTCTTATATTTATATATTTCGGATCGGATCCCATCTGTATTGTTTTTGTTGAAAAGTTGCGGTTGGTGGCCAACTTCAAATCGAATGTCTATCTAATATCCAGCCTTGCTTGTAATGTCCATGGGCGCAGAGACCATAATATAATAAACCGTGGCCTGCATTTTGCCATCAATTTCAATTCATTTATTTGCAAAAACACAGTACACCAATAAGGTGTTACAGACATTTTAGTCCAGTGTGCCAATTTACAATTATACAATAATTATTCAATTGAATTTACTAACATACAATTTTTAAATTATTGGCTATTACGCTTCGTATATAAAAGCGTCTTAAAATACTTTTAACGTAATTTTATTATTAAACTCTCTATGAAACTTTCTGGATTTTAAAGACTAAAAATTTTCTAATTTTTTTCTAATTTCTGACTAAAATAGCCGCAGGACTATCCAATGATCCGTTAAGAATATTGTTAACGGATTTTAAAATAAAACCTTTTTTTCGTTAATTTTATTTAATAATATAACATTGTATGCCAGAACATGGTAGTCTAAACAGTTAACAATAAAGTATGTTCTTTTCTTTTTTTTTCTTTCACTATTTTGTGTTTGTTGACACTGGCCAAGTCCGGATTGACATACATACATGCCTTTTGCTTTTAGGCGTTCACAGTGATGAAAAATATTGTAATGAAATATACTCCACATTTCATTACAATATTTAAAATAATAGCAATAAATACGCACAGAATATTTTTTTTCATTCAGTCTCACCAAGGTTTAAGCGCCGCGTACATACTCGTATCTAAAAATTCTTTCAGCGTCCCAGAACATCCCTTACCACCCCTACCGTCCGCGCCCCGGCATAGTCCTGGACGACACCGACTTCAAGCCGCACGGTAGCCGCTACCGTCCGTCCGAGGCGTCCGTGATCACCGCCCCTGAGAGCCACCTGCCGGGCTACGGTGAGACCTTCCAAGTGACAGTCTCCGTTATACAGGGTCCGGGGGAGAAGGGGCCGCATGGTGAGTGTCACGTATTTGATTACATATCCTTTAATCTATGTATCTTCAATGCTTCAAGCTCCACCCATTATCAATACTATTTATATAGTTTAACGAAACGGGCGCAGTCAGAGTTAAGATGGGTGACAATCAGTGGTAGTGGTGGCGGCGGTAGTGGCAAATATGCGCGTTTCCATGCTTTGGAGGACGCATCTTCCCTAACGCATCCCTATCGCAGCCAGCTATGTATATTATTTGTCATCTGTAAATAATTGTCACAATCTGACGACCTCTATGGATCATTTTTTATCATACAGGACTGTCGATCAAGGGTTCTGGTTTGATCCTGAGGCGACAAAATTTGCATAAGTAATGACTTTTACTCGTAATTTCTGTTCTCGCTCTGGGTGTTTGTGTTTCTGTCGTTGTGTGTGTATGGTGTGTGTGTATGTGTGTGGCTATGGGTGTATAGCTTTCTTTAAAGTTACCACTATGGGTCTTTACCCAAAATAACACGAATACGTATGATGCTATATATTTTTATGCAATAGCAACTCCCTCCCTCCCAATTTTTGTAGGCGATAGAACTATTATGGTTAGCCCGGGAAAGTACCACCGCTGCACCCACTTCTGCCGTGAACCAATTCTATTGTGTTTCAGTGGAAAGGTGCAGTTGCCGGCCACACTTACATGAGGCGACTACCAGCCTCTGGAGTAGCAGCGCAACTGCATACGGCCTCAGACAAAACATACCTATGCTTGCTTGAGGTTGTATGTAGATGTCCATGGGCTGCAGCGACCACTTAACACCACGTGGCATGAATGCTCGTGTGCTACTCCATTCAAATAAAAATAAAAATTGAAACATGCACATGCTACAAAATAAAATCTTACACCAAAAACTTACGACCATCATTACGTATTTTGGCCCAAAACAGGGCATCATCAGACTATAAGCTTTGCGAGTAAGCATTGTAGAGTTTATAGCCTTGATAATATAATCGACGATGATGGGCCATTTTGACTCCATCTTTAACATTACAGTGCACATCGAAAACGTGAACCTGTCAGAGCATGGCGACCACGATGACATAATAGTATCACCTTCAGGCGAGCAGGGATTCGTGTCCATCGACGGAAAGCGGACCTATTTGAACCTGTTCGACTCCTCCACCGCTACTAGTATCAGGCCAAGTCAAGTTCAGACTTTGCCGCATCATTCTGGTGAGTTTGTGAACCAATATTCAGAACTGTAGCTTGTTAGTAGGTTTTGGCAAAGGATATTCGACCAGGCGAAGTGGTCACGCGTGAAGAGAGTCACATTCGGAATTTATGTTGTAGGGACATAGATATGTCACAGCACACCGTCGTACAAGCGCAGTAATGCAGTTCCAATTGTATATAAGCACCTTCAGTGCATTTAAATCGACTCGTAGCGAGACTACTTACGGTCTTACAGTCTGTCCATCCCACCAGAAGATCTCGTTCCGGTCTACATCTTTTATTCACCATCTACAATCTCCTGATCCACCATATCCCATATTTGGTGACCTTCCGACTAGAATATTCATCTGCGATCTGGAAGATATTTAGAAAACTTCGATAGTATGATTCAGGATATCAGTAGCGGCATCTCTTGATGCGTTTCTAAAAATCGCATGATAAGCGTCATCTTTTGATTAGTCTTCTGCAACTAATAAATTAATAAATAAATAAATGAATGAATAAATAAATAAATAAAATAAGTAAATAAACAGTAGGGTATACCTGTGTCGTGAGTACCATGGACACATACAAAGACAGAAACACAAACATCTAGATCAAGAACCGAAATTTAAACTCATCATTCAAATTTCCGTTTTGCCGGGAATCGAACTTGGGACCCCTCGATTGGCAGTCTGGCATGGTAACCAGTCCGCCACGCGGGTCGTTCATCTCCATTAAAAACTTGAATAGATCTGAAGATCACTTCTTTAGCTGTTGTAAATCTGCCGTTATCGATGGTTAACGCATTTTACCTAAAGGCCTCCTAAAGGCTGAATAAAAATCAAGTGTTTGTTCCAGCTCCTCCGCAAGCTCCACTAGGCCCAGCGTTGGGCACCGGGGTGGCCATCCCAGCGGACGACCCTCCAGTGCCTCCAGTACACAGGCCTCCGTCAGTACGTCCACATCAACCCTACAGACGGCCACAGCCTACTGTCAGGTACATTACCTCTGTAGTCATTACTCTAGTAATTTGTAGGTGGTAGAACTATTATGGTTCGCCCGGGGAAGTACCACCGCTGCACCCACTTCTGCCGTGAACCAATTCTATTGTGTTTCGGTGGAAAGGTGCTGTTGCCGGCCACACTTACATGAGGCGACCACCAGCCTCCGGAGTAGCAGCGCAACTGCATACGACCTCAGACAAGACTTACCTATGCTTGCTTGAGGTTGTATGTAGATGTCCATGGGCTGCAACGACCACTCAATACCACGTGGCCTGCATGCTCGTCTGCTACTCCATTCAAATAAAAAAATATATATAAGTAGTGCAATGGTAGTCATACATTCTTTTTTTAATTAAAAAAATCGTTATGCGGTTCAATCGCTATCAAGTCAGCATCTGATAATGAGATCCCGGGAAAATGGTGATCATTATTTGTACCTATATTTTTTGTATATCTTATTTTTTTGTTGCAGAATCGACACCTGCATAGTCGGCGACGATTCAACCTGCGATCAAGCACAGAACGAGAAATGCCGGACTGAAGCTGGTAAATCATTATGACATTTTTAGGGTTCCGTAGCCAAATGGCAAAAAACGGAACCCTTATACATTCGTGATGTCTGTCTGTCTGTCTGTCTGTCTGTCCGTCCGTCAGTATGTATACTATAAGAACTATACTGTTGAAACTCGGTGCGTAGAGATGTATTCTGTGAATCACATTAAGATTTTTACACAAAAATAAAAGAGAAGAAAAAAGCAATACATTTTGAGGGTTCCCCATACTTAGAACTAAAACTCAAAAAAAAATTTTTTCATCAAACCCATACGTGTGATATTGAGGTTCCTAATATCATTTTTTTCTAAACTGAATAGTTTGCGCGAGAGACACTTCCAAAGTGGTAAAATGTTGGTCCCCCCCTGTAACTTCTAAAATAAGAGAATGATAAAACTAAAAAAAGTATATGATGTACATTACGATGCAAACTTCCACCGAAAATTGGTTTGAACGAGATCTAGTAAGTAGTTTTTTTTAAATACGTCATATGAGTCCGACTCGCACTTGGTCGGTTTATGAGGCTGCATTCCTTTGCGCTGTTAATTTATTTCACAATACAAACACAACAGCACTAACGGATCCAGGTGGTTCAACCCCCCCCCCCCCAAACCATTCGGGTTCACCCTTGACAAACTTCAAATAATATATGTATCGTGACTTTGGCCCCTTCCAACCAATCAGGACCGGTCCGAGTACACGTGATACGTCAGTCACCACCACCCCCCCCCCTCCAACAAACAAAATTCGGCCCGAACCTGCCCCAAACTAAATTCAAGCTCCCCCCCAAACTGAAATTCTAGATCCGCCACTGCATAACAGTCCACCATCCCTCCATCGCTTCAGGCCTACATCACTCTCACTTCCGAGGGTAGACTTATTCTCGGCAGTGGGTAAAAAGGGTTGAAAAATTTAAAATGTGATCAACTTTATTTTTTCAGGCATATCAAGTTGCCAATGCCGGCCGGGCTATGCGAGGAGAAGCCACAGGGACCCCTGCAGAAGAGTCGTCTCTCTCCTCCTGAACTTGAGGGTCGACCGGATGTATGATAGGAAGGTGAGAATTTCAAAATTTAACTAGTCTTACAGTACGATTTTCGGTATCGTGGGTAGGTACTATGGTACGTAAAGACAAAGAACATAAACATTCAGTAAAAGAAAAGAATTATAAAGTGATTGAAGCTCCCATTTATTCCTTCTTTTTTTTGTTAAAAAATATTTCTCCTTTCTGTCGTGAAATTACTACAATACGATAAAATCAATGCGATTTGGTATTTTGCATTTTTTTTAAATACCTGACCTAATAAGAGGCCGTATACGAAATTTTGCCGATTTCACTGATTTACCAGATTTTATACATGAATACAATATTTCCATAATAGTAGACCAGTGTCGATAATATTTGTAACGTAAAAAAAAATAGTAGGATGAAACTCGTTGAATAGGAAAAGAATATAATAAAAATCCTTAGAATAATTACGTTACAAAAAAGCGAGGAAAAATAAATTACAATCGATCTGAGGTGGGGATGTGGGGACTTGGGGAGGGGAGTTTTAAGGGCAAAAAACGGTTTATCTCGATTTCCGGCGAAACTTCAACTTCCATGGAAAATATTGAATCGCAAAATTGTAGGTAATGAAAAGATCTGTAAATTTGTGTTTACACTTTTTTACATTACCTCAAAATTTATGTAAAAAAAAATTAAAAAGTTTTAGTTTTTTTTTATCATTTACAAAAAAAAAACTTTTTTACAAAATTTTGTGGACAATTTTTGGCCTCTTTAAAGTTTTTGGCCTCTTCAAATATGACCTAAAGTTACATTTATTTTACGAGTGACATCTAGAAGACAGAAAACGTTACTTATTATTAAAACACAAACAAAATACAGACAAAAGTTAATTATTATTTATTATTTCAGGTGGCATGGGGCAGCAAATTAGCTAATAAAGAGTCAGATCTTTACCAGCAGTTGAGCTATGAAGCAGTTAGAGCAGTAAGTTTATTTTATTTCTTATTTTAATGGAATAACAGACAGACAGGCCACGTGGTGTTAGGTGGATGCTGCAGCCCAAGGACACAACCTCAAGCGAGCCTGGTCTTGGCTGTGGTCTTATGCTGTTGCGCTGCTACTCCGAAGGCTGATTGCCTCGTGTAAGACTGACCTGCAACTGGCAGCATCTTTCAGGTAACAAGCACATCTGCTCTCCCGAAGATGAGCCCGTTATGTGGCGCGCTTGGAGGACACCGGTGCGTTTCTATGGAGATCCCGGAGTCCTCATAAACGCAGAGGCAGGCAACCGAGGGGTTTTAGTTCGGTGAAATCCCACATAACCCGGTATCCTCTCCCAAGGTGTCGGGTACCTTTTGTAGGTTTCCCCTCGATACCAAAAAAAAAAGTTAAGTATTTACATTACGGTTAATATACCAATATTGTCTAGGTTAGCAATTAAAATAAAAAGCTACCAAAATAATAACATACCAACGAACAATAGAAACATTATTTCTCAATCGCAAAAATAAAGTCATATTGATTTCTTTTAAAAAATCTTTTTTTACGAATTACCCGTCATTTAATGAGATAGTAATACACAAACATTCGAAAATACGTAGAGAATTTTCAGATGTAGCTCATTTGTGGACGCCATTAAAAAGAGATGGCAGACCCGGCCCTTTTTCTTTACAGCAGAAATGGGTGCAGCGGCGGTACTTCCTCGGCGTTTTATAATATTAATTAACATGGATTTCCATCCATCAGCCTTTAAAAGCACTGCTGGACAGGCCCCCATAATGTACGCTGCTTCATTCGACTCTGCCTGAATCCAGCGGCTTCCCGCTATCTCTTTCGGGTCGTCAGTCCACCTGGTTGGAGCACCGATTCTGTTCCTGCAGCCGAGACGTGGTCGTCATTCGAGTATCTTAAACATAGCCTAATGTTTGATTTTATTGTGATTGTTTCAGATCGACTCGGCGTTTTCGATGACTCCGTTCACGGACGACTACGTGAGTGGGTCAGTGAACTCCATCCACAAGGGAGACGAGGAAAACCAGGGCGTGTTCGTCAATTATACTGTTTTGGTAAGACAATTTCATTTCATTTCATATGCATTGAAACAGCGAGTTTTTATCTCTGTTTTGCCAGTCGAAATAAGACAATTTCAAACCAATGCGAATGTGTCAGTCACCTTCATTTATTTATTATTTACGTCTTTATTTCAAGTCTGTCAGAATCGCATTGACAACTGTCGTCAAATCGTTGTCAATAGATATTACTGCGTTATTTGTCTGAAATAGTCTTACTTCGACTGGCTACAGAATTCAAAACTCGTTGTTTCATTACATGTGATATGAAAAATACAGTGTGTGGCACGGGATGAAACAAAGACGATTTCAGACCAGGGCGATGACAGCCCTTGCTTCGCTCGGGCAGTCACCTCTCACCCTCGTCAGAAATCGTCTTGTTTCACCCATTGCCACACAATATACTATTTCTCTGCTTGTAGTAGGTAGTGATTTGAAATTTTAAAAAGTTCTAAGGCCTTTAAAAATAGTAACGCATTCAACACTAAACGTTCTCGAGGTTTAGTATGCTAAAACATGTGCATATGCTCGCCTCACCACATTCAGGTGACTATACAATAATATGGTACCATCAGGCTGGTCTGATGATGAAGACCGTAGGTAGTAAATTATGGAATATGCATGGAATAAATATTTTGCACACCCATTACGGTATAACATAAGAACTACGTATGTTAATATTAAGATCTCTAATGCTTAACAATGTTCTTGAAAATAAATGAATTGAATTAAAAAAAAATTACAACACAAAACACTTTCTTGTTTTGTAATAGAGCTGGGGCTCGTCAGATTCTTTTCATATTTTGTTCAATTTTCCTGGTGACGAGGACCTGAAGATGGAACTGAAAGGTGACTGATGGAACCCTGATATGCCCACTAGTAAACCCATCGAGTTTGGGCTCGTTAGATTCGTCTTAACAAGTTTTGTACAAATTTATTTATGTTCACCTTTTTAAACCAATAAAATTACAAAGAAGCTTTTGTTAATAGATGGTATAATAGTATTGTTTCGCATTTAAACTTTATGGTACACTTTGTACGTCATTTATGGTAAATGACTATTGTATGGCGTAGTGGTCACCACATTGGTGTGCCGTGCAAGAGTTAAGAGGCATAGAATTCAGGATTCTATTCCCAGTAGGAGAGATGACCAAATTTAAGTCTATTTTGGTTTTGTCTCCGACTTTGTATGTATCTACGGCAACAACAAAACAGAGAATCCTACTTTAGGACTATGTGAAGAGTTTTTAATTTATTTATTTGCGCCCAGATGCAAGAGACCCCGGAAACGCAGCGGTCCAGCGTCGCCACGGACATCCAGAAGCACATCCTGGGCGTCCTCCTTCGTCGCTCAAACAACGTGGGTACCTCTGCACTGTGGGTTGATTCACTCAACGGCGCCGTGCTGCCGCTCAAAGGTAATGGCTGTAAGAGTCCTACTGAAACTAAAAGTGGACTGTATCAAAACAAGAATGGTGCTGATTGTAGGTCCCTGTAGCTCGGGATTCAGAATAGGGCTACAGTATCCCCTACCTCATCGTAAGAGGCGACTAAAAGGTAGCTTCCGGGGTTGCTGGCGACGGGATTGGGAGCTCCAACCGTCCAGCCAGTGGCCTCGGGCATGACAGCGGTGGCCGCAGTTCATCCTAAATGCGAATACATTTACTGTGCTAAATATAAAATGGCTGACAATGAAACAACCAATTATAGGTGGTAAAATTTTATTGGTTCGATCGTGAATGTATTATCACTGCACTCAATTAAACCGCCAAGCAACTGTAATGTGATTCAACCAGGAACCAAACAGCTTAACGTGCCCGGAAGCACGAAAGAAAGAAAGAAAGAAAAAATATTTATTTAATATTAGGAATACAAAATATTCCCTTATTGAATGTCTTTTTTTCCCGGTCATTGACTTTAGGTGCCCGTTTGGGCTAGATTGAGCTGAGAGAAAAAAGGCGGCGGAAATAAACTCCCAGCACTCTTTTTAAAAAAAGTACATAATATATTTGAGATAACAGAATGGCTATGGGTCGATAATGGGCACACGTGACAGTTGATCGTGTGAGACACCATCAACCCACTTCCACCTGCTCACAGATGCGAGTAATTACTAAAACTAATACATTCTATGAAGAAACAGCCTTGTGTGAGCGAGATTCATTCCCACGCTCCTATATCATTAAGATAGTCCTTAGTGTTATAGTAAGCCTTACGGCACAGGACTTAATTGTTTGACTGCATTCTTAAAAGGTTTTAACGGCAGGGACGGAATCTTTATTGGGATTTTATTATATATCCTGATGGACATTCCAATAAGAGAATGTCGTTTTTTATGAAGCCGGCATTTCGGAAATGCCAGGAATCACGCACCCATGCTACTACCGACAGTGTCCATATTGCTTTGCTGCAAATAATCATTGCTGTGACAGCCTGTCTTCTATAAAATACCTACTCTATATTGTGTAATTCAGTTACTTAAAATTACTTTGTTTTTTTTTCTGCAGATCTTGACGAATGTGCCTCACCAGACCTGAATGACTGTCATCAGCTGGCCACATGTACCAACACATGGGGAGCGTTCAGGTATTACTTATTTGTATTATCATTATTTTTTATACAGGTAAATGAACCGGACCAGTCGGCAGACGGGCCTACAGAAGAGAATTTTTAAAAGTGAGCTGTTTTTACAGCTTCTTTGATGAACCCCATTTTATAGCTTCTTTTGATGGTTTTTCTGTTACTCGAAAGAGTGAAACGAAAAAAAGAATAGTTTTTGATGTGATACTGGATGAAAAAAAGGGTGATTCGTTTCTACACAGGAAGCCAGTAGCGGAGAGCTGTATATTCTCCGCCGTCAAACTGCTAAAACTCTTTCTTTTTGTATGTGTTCGAGAACCATCCAAATTGAAAAAAAAAAAGAATTGGAGAGGCCTGGGGCTAACTCTACCACGCTGTTCCAATGCGGATTGGTGGAGACGGTTAGAGGTTTTCGAACTGCCCATAAAGCCTACGACGATGTTTAACGACTCCTTTCTATCGTTAACAACGACAGTTTAACGTGCCCTCGAAGCATTAAAATGTGCATGAGTTTTGCAACTTTCGTAGATGGTAGAACTTTAATGTATATCTGAATTGTTACTGTAGCGACCTTCCGCCACTCATCAAGAGATGGCGCCACGGGTATTCCTGAATCACGCTATCGAAGTTTTCTGAATATCCCAACACATATACGAGGTCCGAATCAAGATAGTCGGAGCGCGGACGCTCCCCGGGCATGACCACCTTGCCTGGCGGGAGATCTCCCTTTGCCAAATCACTTACGGGATATATACCACGAATATAAATCACGACAAAACACACTCACAGTATCATTGCGTATGGTTGTTTCATATTTTGGACGCATATTGTTTTTAAGACACAATAACACTGGATTCTACGCACTAGAAAGTTGGAAACCATCTTCTCGATTGAAGTTTTTGCATTTCACGATTTCTATTGCTTCCTTTACTATTCTAGGTATGTAATGACGTTCCGTCGAAAGAATTTGTGGATTATGGAGTTCTATTTCTATCCAATGGTTAGGGCCCGAGTTCAGAAGATGTACAGCTGTGGCAGATTTTTGTGTCTCGTCACTGTCTTGGTCAGCTAGTACAAAATTCACAAATTTCACACCTGACCTCGCCGGTTTTGCTTAGTTGCGTGAATCGCTTCCGTTCTCCATCAGCCATTAGCGCTTCATTTCCGTATCCGAATTCGGTACAATAACATTTTTAGGATGGTATTGGGGCTCCCGCGGTTCTGTAGTGCCTCAGAAATGTTTGCGCAGAACAGAACGGACGGTTTCGCCGCGATAATATGTAAAAAACCGCAGCTTTGATGGGAGTTTTATGGACAAGCCGCAATGTCATTCTAAAAACTGTTCTGGAAGATTGCACAGCCTTAATGTAACTTAATGTAACTTTACAAATAGTTATTAGTAATGTATATATTAAGTAAGTTAGTAATTTGTAATGTTTCTGATATTTTATGCCTAATTCTATAATTATATGTTTTACTAACACTAGGTCTTAAGTCTATGTTTATTAACAATAATTGTGGAATTATATTATCCGATTAAATAAATAATAATAATTTCAAGCGCGCATGGCCCGGCGGTTAGCGTAGAACGCAAACGATCTATGCAACTAAGCCAAACGGGCGCGGTCGGGTGTGAGATGGGTGACCGCTAGTGGCAAAAAATTTCATGCGCGTTTCCGTGCTTCGGAGGGCACGTTAAGCCGTCGGTCCCGGTTGTTGTCGATAGATAACAGTCGTTAAACCTTGTCGGAGGCCTTATGGGCGGTTTGAAAACATCCGACAGCGGGTTGGCCACTAACCCGCACCTCCACCAACCCGCATTGGAGCAGCGTGGTGAAGTAAGCTCCAGGCCTCCCCAATAATGGGGAGAGACCCGTGCCCAGCAGTGGGTTGCAAAAAGGGTTGCGGCCAATAATTTCAATGTAATTAATATAAACTGTAATTTTGTTTAACCCAGGTGCTCCTGCCCCGACACGACGCTGGACGTGGCGACGGTGCAGTCGCGCGCCGGCCGAGATTGTCGCGCGTGCGCCGCCTCGCACTGCAGCGATAGAGGCACGTGTCGGTACAACAATGGCCAGCCTTACTGCAGGTGACCTACAATCCATTTGGGGCTTAGAATAATTACAATTACATTACAGAAATCAAGTTCGCGCGCCCTAATTGAAGCATGTTGATGTTGATCGCAACACTTTTTAAAAAGAAAAGAAATGTAATAAAATAACCTTTCAGTTTGTTACTCTTTTTATAATTAACATTGTAGTAAACACCTTTCAGTGTTTTCAATATTTTGTAGTGTTTTATAGTTTATTTGATCAAAATAAAAATAAAATGTTAGTCAGATGTGACATCTGTGTGAATCTATTTAGTGCTTCAATTTTGACAGCGCGCTTTTATGTAGACACTCATTCTATAGGTATTTATTGTAAGTTTGGGTGTTTCAGCTGCTCGTCCGGCTACTACGGGTCGACGTGCGAGGTGGACGGCGAGGTGGTGGGCGTGGCCGTGGGCGCCTCGCTGCTCGCCGCGCTCGTCATCGCGCTCACGCTGGCCGCGCTGCTGGCCTGGAGGTGAGCCTGCTCTATTGTCCTGCTCTCACCTGCCTATAAGCACACCGAGACAAGAGAGAGAACAACTCTTGCTTCTTGGAACACAATGTACTCAGATAAACATCAGTGTATTTTTTTTTCAATTATGGCATCGCAAACTCTGTGCATACTGCCAGCGTCAAGTATAATTTTTGCATCAATTTTTTTCCAATTTCAATGAAACTGTACGAAGTAATAACAAAGTCAGTAAGTCGTCAGTAATCAGTCAGTCTAGTCAGTCCAACATTGAAGTAAAACGAAGTAAAACTTTATTAGAACGTGTCCGATGGAATTTTGGAGGCAAGCAGAAAAAACATATTTTAGCACTGTTATTCTATTTCACAAACACTCGTGCACTGTAATTAACCTATATCAAACAAAATGCCATCAACTTTATCCGATATAACTCAAAAATACACTAAGAAAATGAAAATAAAACAAGAGCACAATATGTCTTTTTCGACTTCCCGCCCAAAACTCCCATCAGTGTATTACAAATCGGGCCCTATAAATAGGGCTGTCTAATCGGTCCTCTTGTTTCGTTCTAGTCGCAAATGGTCCCGTGAACAGAAGGCCATAGGCATGGGATCCCCGGTGTTCAACTACATGGCAGCGAATACCATCAAAACGCCGCCGGTCGGACAACCGCCTTATCAAGTACGTATTCATTTATTTTAATCCAAAGACGACCCGTGTGCCGCATTCGTTACCATGCCGGACTGCTGATCGGAGGATCCCGGGTTTGATTCCCGGCGAAGCAGAAATTTGAATGATGAGTTTAAAGTTTCTGTTCTCGGTCTGGGTTTTTGTGTTTCTTTGTATGTGTCCATGGTACTATGGTCCATGGTACCCACGCCACAGGGTATATCTGCTCTACTATGGGGCAATGAGTGCGAAAAGTTATTTATATTATATTTTGTTAAATTTTTTCTTCGTTTTAAAATAATCCAAGATGGTCGCCGTCACAGAATGCTGAATTAAATTTTGTATTGTTAACTTGTAGAATATTACACGTATACACCATAAAATAAATTAAAAAAAATATTAACAAATGTGTTTAGCTTTAAAAGAGTTATATATTTATTTATTTACAAATAAACTGATGAAAATTTCGTTTTCAGGTAACGCTGGAAGAACGAATGCGCTGGGCTCAAATAGCTGAAGCGATGGCTCAAGCCAACCATTATGCTGTAAGTGAAATAGTCTTAATATACATTAAATTTTTTTTATTTTTTATTTTATTTATTTAATGCTTTGCAAATGTTACACAATAAATTTGAATAACAAGTGCGCCTTTTAAGGCATTGCATTTTGGAGAGAATTTAATATGCTTAAATGAATTAACTGTAAAAATTTACAAAAATTGTTTCACCACGTGAAGAAAGCCGATGGATATAAAACTCAGGCGCGGTCGCAGCCTTCATTTTTGGGGGGGGGTGGGAGGTTGCCAATAATTTGGGGGGGGGGGGGCACTAAGAAATTTGAGGGAAGGGGTGTCCCAAATTGGCTTGTTTCGCCTTCCATCTACGCATAACTGACAGATTTGGGGGGGGGGGGGGCATGTCCCCTGTGACCCCTCTCTGGGACCGCGCCTGATAAAACCTGACATACCTAAGGTGGTACGAGTATGTCCCATCTTACGAATATGTACCACCTGAGATGATAACACAACTCCAAATACATCTGTATTCGTTGTTCGTCGTTTATTGTGTTTACTCTGAATACTGATGAAATGAAATGAAATGTAACTCTGGTCGGCATGTATATACATACATTCGGTATAAGGATTGCTCCTCGGTAGAATTGATGCAGTTAAATGATAATTTTATCCTTAAATTACTTCAACAATAAGATTTCCTTGTCAAAGTTGGCTGCAAGTTTTTTGCACTACCGGTCACCCATCTCGTTCCCGACCGCGCCCGTTTGGCTTAGTTACGTAGATAGCTTGCGAACACAAGTTACTTGTTTGAAAAATCAAAATAATGATAATTATTTGGGCAGTTACAAAAACTAAAAATGTTGATGACGTTGATGAATGAATGAATGAATGAATGAATGAATGAATTTATTTATTTAAGCATGCGTACATATTTGGTGTTATAAACAAGGTTAACCGACATACTTTACTGGATACACCAGTGTACAAATATTTTATGCCACATTAAGAGTGTATTAATTTATCAAATTTTATATAAATATAACATTAATTTTCAAGATAAAAATGTCAAATATTATGTCAAAAAATGTAAATCTAATTGCAGTTCAATTGTATTGTTACAACGGTAACGATGTTCATAATGACAATTTCTTTATTCCCCCAGCAGCCAGACCCCGTGCAGGCGATGGCGACGCGTCCGTCGTCCGCCATGTTCGGAGGGTACCCCACGCTGCCGCCCGTCCCTCTACCGAGGTATTTCTTTTTTTTCAATTGTGGCATCGCAAACTCTGTGCATACTGCCAGCGTCAAGTATAATTTTTGCATCAATTTTTGCCAGTTTCAATGAAACTGGACGAAGTAATAACAAAGTAAATAAGTAAATAAGTCGTCAGTAATCAGTCAGTCTAGTCAGTCCAACATTCAAGTAAAGCGATGGCTACTTTACCAGAACGTATCCGATGGAATTTTGGAGGCAAGCAGAAAAAACATATTTTAGCACTGTTATTCTATTTCACAACACTCGTGCACTGTCATTAACCTATATCGAACAAAATGCCATCAACTTTATCCGATATAACTCAAAAATACACCAATAAAATGAAAATAAAACAAGAGCACAATATGTCTTTTTCGACTTCCCGCCAAAACTCTCTACCGAGGTATGTCATTATTCTACTTTAGAAAAGTGTTTCTCTTCCGTTCTTTTTGACACAAAAGAAGCTCTTTATATTGTGTCTGTTATACAGGCCAGCGATCGAAAGTTCACACACAAATGTATTTTTGTATCGCGACGAGCGGCAGTCATGTTTCATAGGCATGTTGTTGTATGTAAACACGCTTTTAATCTTCAGTCGTACGTAGTTTTCGTCAAAATACTTGCCTTTTTGACGTGATAACGTCTTTAAAATCGTTTTAGTCGGGTGACATGTTCAGAAACTTGTGTCACACCAAAACCACACGAGCGCGATCGCAGGTATAACGAGAGAGAGACGGACCGATCTCCCGTCTCATCTCGAGCGCTGCCAGTCATTCCGTGAAACTTGTCACGCGGAATCCTCACGAGCGGAGGCTGGCATAGCGTTCGAGTGAGTGGACCGATCTTCCGTCTCTCTCACTCTAGCGGCATACAAACGAATGGAGATTTTCTCGTGCGGACGTTATCACGTAAACATCTCGATCGTAAACCTACTTTACAAACAATTTGCCGTTTTTTGAACAACATTTTTTTATTTTCAGAATGGGTCTCCACGGTAACATACACACGGGAACCCTGAATACGGTGGGGTCCCGAGCCAACACTTCCACATCTCACCACAATATGTATGGTAAGTGACCATCAAATTATCACGAGGTTGAAGTACAATTTTAACAAGTAAGTAATAGGGTCATGAACACTATGCACAGAAAACCTTGAAATATAAGGTGGCACTAGACCACGCTTGGAAAGCAGGATAATTGTTAGTTTATTTCTATACATGTACATATTTTATTACCTTTTAAATCAATAAAAATTTAGTCAATTCTCTAAAAATAAGTTGTGACGTCACAAATCATTTTCTCATAATTATAAAATGTACGAGGATCTCACGTTTTGACAGCATCTCATCTCATTCAGCATTAAAAGTATCTCAATTGATTTCATTGTCCAAGACCGGATTTCCCCTACATCGTCACATTTTTAGGGTTCCGTAGCCAAAATGGCAAAAAACGGAACCCTTATAGATTCGTCATGTCTGTCTGTCTGTCCGTCCGTATGTCACAGCCACTTCATTCCAAAACTATTAGGACTTCAAAGTTGAAACTTGGTAGGTAGAGGTAATCTCTGAACCGCTTTACGATTTTTATACAAAAATAAAAAAAATATTAATAATTCATGTATGGAAAGCCCACCCTTCCATACATGAAACTCAAACAAAATTTTTTTTTCATCAAACCTATTCGTGTAGGGTGTCTATAGATAGGTCTTTTAAAATGACATTGAGGTTCCTACAATCATTTTTTCTCAAAGTTCCTAACTATATATTAAGATAATTCAAATTATACTTCAGCCATCAGTAAGGTAAAAATTCAAAATATTTTCTTTTCTGTTTTTTTTTAATTCATACATTAATTTAGTGTATATATATATAGGTAATTTTGATAAAATTAGTTTAATATTTTTTAAGTTTATCCTTTAAAAATATATTAATTATCTTCACTAAAATAAGGTTTTTATTATTAACCAGGTTTTTTTCGTAAGGATTTATTATGTATTTTTTGAGCAAAATACATAATTTTGTGACAAGCTGTATTTCTATAAATATTTTATAAGTATTATAAGCTTAGAGCATCAACTCACCCTTCAGTAGAGACGGCATAGCGCCTCGCTTCGATACATAATTTTTGTGCCAACCTGATGCGGGGGGAAGAACGCACACATTTGAATTTTGTCACACATTCACAAATATTCTTTTATCGCTACAGACGCATACATTTCTAAATAATGTCAATTTCTATTAATAACGTATTTTTCTATGCACCGACAACACTGATACCGATACACACAGACTTACTAGTTGTATAACTAGAAGGCACATTGTGCATGGACGAGGGGTTCGCCCGTAAAGGCCACTCCTCTGACGGGTGTCATACCTGTCAATATCTTGATGCTCTAAGATTATTAATTGCAATACAAATATTCCATCACATAGATTTAATTATCTTGCTTAGGGGAAAATTCAAATTCAAAACAATAAAATAAAGCAAAACACTTTTAAATGAATTTTGTTACTTCAATTCAAAATTCTTCGATATAATCAATACTGGCTGAACTTGGTGTATTACCTCTTCAATGTAACCAACTACACTGTTTCTGTCTGCAGGTTACACAAACCACATGGCGGACTCCACCAGCTCGGAGGCCTCCAGCCACGTGCAGGACCGCGCCGACCTGCTGGTGCCGCGGCCTAAGTCCAGGGCTAGGAGCATGCATGTAAGTTAATTTTATGTAAACAATACTGACTAGTGGCGAATGTAGGATTTCAGTTTATTAGTCAGGAGATCAACAAATTTGTCACAAAAAAAACGGGTTGCACTCCGGTAGTGCCGGCAGAAGTGAAACCTTGAACATTAACGATGTGCATTTTTGATATTTTGGAATGGTTAGGGAATAATTTCGCACGAATTGCTTTTATTATCAGTATTATTTTTCATCTAGTGTTTTCAGTAGGTTTTCATCTAGTATTTTTATAAAGTACTCACTCATTTTTTTACTTTTTCTTCGTCACTTTTTTCATTAATAGATGCACTTGTTCAATGTCCATATTTTAAATACTTGATATAAACTAATTTTACAAGTATATTATCGAGCCGTCATCAGTTGTCACCCCTCCGTCTTACGAATTTTCGATCAGGCCACGTGGACCTGACGTGAGTTTAACATTTTTTACCCATCCCAAAAAAAGTGCACAAAGCCGCTAAAGAAGTTTTCACTTCAAATTTTTTTTGTTGAAGAGGCCTGCAGCTTACTCCACCATGATGCTACAATGCGGGTTAGTTGAGATGCGGATTAGTGGCCACGCTATCGCTGGCGCTGTCGGGTGCTTTCAAACTAAGACCGCGCCCATAAGGTCTCCGACAGGGTTTGACTCACAGAACATATTGAAAGAGGCAGAATGGCAATAATGTGCCGTTCGTATAAAAACCGGTGTCGTCGATCCAGCCCCACCTTTCACCTTTAGTACATCTGTACTTAAATAAATATGAAGCTTACGCACATATTTGCAATTTCAAATCTACCCAGATGTAATGGAGGTGAAATGCGGGGCTTGATCGGCTACACCAGTCTTCATACGAACGGCGCATTATTGCCGTTCTACCTCTCTTAATAATGTTCTGTGGTAGGTAAGTCTTGTCTGAGGTCGTATGCAGTTGCGATGCTACTCCGGAGGCTGGTGGTCGCCTCATGTAAGTGTGGCCGGCAACTGCACCTTTCCACCGAAACACAATACTAGAATTGGTTCACGGCAGAAGTGGGTGCAGCGGTGGTACTTCCCCGGGCGAACCATAATAGTTCTACCACCTACCAAAAGGATGACTAATTAATAACATTTGAGTTTGGATTATTTGATGGGCCCCAAAATATTTCTTTTTATTTAAGGGTGCAATCGGTTACTTTTTTAAATTTAATTTAATTATAATTTAATTAATCCAATTAATTAAATTTAATAAACATAGGTACTTGTATAATCCACAGAACCAAACCGGCATCTACTACGACGTGGAGTATGAGAACGCGCCGGAGCCTATATACGGAACCAAGGGGATTCCCCTCTCCACCTACACCGTTAGTCGAGGACCGCCTTTCTATAGGACATAGATTAACATCGTTGGCTGACCTTTTTGTAGGTCAAGCTATATTATTTGTGATGAGACAATATAAAATTCATAAAAAGACTTAAATAGGACATAATGAACAAAATTATAATTGTTCTTTTTGTAGGACGTTAGGTAACTATTAACTGTCCTTTATATAGGACATATGCCAATCACACACACCTTTGTTGGTCAGGTATTATTTAGTTTGTGACGAGACATAATATGCAAATAGTTAAAAACTTTGTTTTACGTTTTGTGCCCATTATTACCAATGGCAAAGTCAAAAAAATATTGGCTTATAAATGTATATTCGGTCTAAATTTCCGATTTTATTGTTAAAACATAAGACTGCTTTTAACGAATATTTAAAGTGTGATCAGTAGTTTTATTGTAAAAGATATGTTTTTAACAAACACATAAAAGATTGATAACAACGAATATACGACGAAGCTTGATAATTATTACGATAATAAATAAAAAATGAATTATTAGATACCTACAATATTTCTTAGAACATCACAAAATTACCAGTTAAATATTAAGGATCGTTGAAAAGCGGGAGGCGCTTAGAAGAAAAAAAATTTTGATTGAATTTTAACATTAATTTAAAAAATGTACATATTATAATATTATTTGTGTATAACATTGCATTTAACCGGATTTTTAATGACACACACTTTTTGACAGAATTCATTATTTTTTAAGCTTTTTGATATTGTTTTAGATTCTGGATAACCATTTTATGACATATGAGAATAATTTAACTATTCGAATGGTTTTATCGTATTTTTATTCCGGTTTGTGAATTTATAAAAAACTTATATGAAACAGCTTTTTATATTGAGAATAGTTTAATTATAGTCATCATCAGTTACTTAATGCATTTATATTGTAAATTTTGATATATTATATTTTAAGACATTGTTTAAATTTTATATTTGTGTATTGTTTTTAATAATAAAAGTTTAAATAAGGAATTATTATGTTTTATTTAAATTTCACCTTTAACATCAACTGGTCATACTTCAAAAGCCGTTTTGAATTTGATTCGGTTTTCGATTCGATCTTGAATTTTATTAGAAATCGATCTAAAACTGACATTGTACACTATAGTAGAGTCAAGGATTAAGAAAAGAGGATTCGCAAATATAAACATTACATTAACTCAGTATATAAAATTGAAATTGAAATATTTTATTTGCTGGATTTAGTTTACACAAAGGTGACATTAATATTTTATATTTATTTTAAGCACATAAAATAAAAACCATCCTATGTGCTTTCCCAAGGTCCACTCTATGTGTACCAAATTTAATTGAAATTAGTTCAGTGTCCAGTCCAATTCCACGCTTGGTCCTTTTTTAGAAGGGCATATAAGGGATGGATCAGTGAACTTAAGTTCGGGACGAATTTACCATAATAATTAATTAAACCCAACCGCGCTTAGCAGACAGACACACAGAGTTACTTTCGAATTTATAATATTAGTAGGGATGGGTTAAACCATATGGAATAAAACTTCGAAATAAATACAAATACACCAAGATCTTAGAATAATATTATGATGACAGCTAGTAAAAACGTCAAGTTCCCGCCAAAATCAAATACTTTTTTTATACTGGTACCAGAACCACCAGTGGTACCGGTTACGGGTACCTACTAAAGAATAGATGTCAAACCATTAAAGTTCAGGAATTGGAAATGCCATTCGATTCTGACATCAAAGAGAAAACATAATAAATAATGTAGTTTAAAAAACTAAAAAACACGCTTTTGAGAAAATACGAACTAAAAACTAAAAAAATAAGAAGAAAATGTATATTACTGTAAATAAAGCGTGGGGTGCATGGTGTCAATAGTATCTTAAAAACCACCCCACGCTTTATTTACAGTAATATACATTTTCTTCTTATTTTTTTAGTTTTTAGTTCGTATTTTCTCAAAAGCGTGTTTTTTAGTTTTTTAAACTACATTATTTATTTTTAATTTTTTAGTTGGATTTTTATTCTCATATTATTGCATTGTCATCGGCCCTTGACCCCTATGCAAATTTTCAAGTTAACCAGAAAATTATATAAATTAACAAAAATCATATTTTGCAAATTGAAAAATGGAATAATTTTATCAAATTAGTGTATTGTCATCGGTCCTCAATAAATCTACAAAGTTTGAACGAAATCTGGCCGTTTAAAGTGGGTCAAAATCGCGCCCAAAGAAGTCGGTTACAAACAAACATACAGGTGAAGCTAATAAAAATCGTGTAAAAACACATTCTTAATTATTACTTTTTATTGAACTGCAAACGTTAGTAAAATAGTACATAAATAATTTGAAACAATTAATACAATACATTGAGTATTAAAGACTGGCTACTTTATATTACTAGTAGGATAATAAAATAAATTATTAATCTATACAATAAATGCATTCAATTTTAGATGAGTCTTATAAAATCGCAGTAAAACCCACAAAATCCTTAAAACAAAAAGCAATATTATGGCATAGTAATTAAATTAAAACCTAAACTATTAAATGCAACTTTTATTACGTCTTAAAAAAACAATTACTCCAATTTTTTGTCTAATTTACTAATATATAAAAACATTGAGCTATGTTTTTTTAAAATGAATAAATAAAACAATTACACATAAATACACTGTCAAAATTAAAATCAAACATTCTTTCTTTTTAAGATTTTTAAAACTTAATAAATGCAGTTCCTCTTACAACCTATTTGAGCCTTTTTATAAATACATAAATATCTAAACAACAATTTCCATGAAAATCAATAAAAAAATACAGACATGAGTATTAAATTTCAGTTCGAAATTTGTCCCTCGAATGTCTTTACGAGTAAGTGACTCGCGTCAAGGGTAATGTACTGCCTACTTTTACCTAATATCATTGTTTTAGTTTATTTAGGGTAGCAGTTATTAAGAACGTTGTAGTTGAACCGGTAACCGGCTTCGGAAACTCCATCCGACACCAGGTTGTCGCTGTGGAAATGCACGTAGAGGGGACCTGGTGGGGTGGCTGAAACAATAAAAAATAATAATTATCATGGGCGAATACTACCGCACCACAGAACATATTAAAAGAGGTAGAATGGAAATGTGGGCGGGACAGACGCGCCAAGGAATTTTGAGCAAACGCTCAAAATTCCAAAATCTCAACAGAAACACGCGATCGTGCTACGATATGCGTGCTTGTGTGCGTGCTTGGGTGTGATTCGTTCATTTGAAATCGCGTGATTGCGCGGCGCTAAGATTGGCTAGATTTGAAATTGCAAATATGTGCGTAAGCTTCGTATTTATTTAAGTACAGATGTAATGGAGGTGAAAGGCGGGGCTTGATCGGCGACACCAGTCTTCATACGAACGGCGCATTATTGCCATTCTACCGCTCTTAATAATGTTCTGTGTACCGCACACTCGATTGGCAGTCCGGTATGGTAACCATTGCGCCACACGGGTCGTCAAAGTTAACGGATATGCGGCTACTCTGGAGCTGCCGATCAGAAGTAAGATTGGAAACCGCTAGCCAGTGAGTTAAATCGTAGTAAAATGCTCCTCCGGAGTAGTCCTTTTGGAGTAAGTTACAGGCTCTTCGTTTTGTTGAAAGTGACAGGTAGAACGCTGAAAAACAGTTATTAAATAACTTACAAGCAATAATCTCATTGGTAGCGCTGGTCCCGCAGAACTTGGAGCCGCGCAGCCCGTCAGCAGTCTGGGCCTCGGGTATGAAGAGGTAGTCCTCCGA
This sequence comes from Pyrgus malvae, assembly GCA_911387765.1. Classification (NCBI taxonomy): domain Eukaryota; kingdom Metazoa; phylum Arthropoda; class Insecta; order Lepidoptera; family Hesperiidae; genus Pyrgus; species Pyrgus malvae. The sequence continues at coordinate 1,126,949 of OU426973.1, read as the reverse complement.
TTGTAAGGCGCCTTGCGTCACCGGGTTGACCTGGCAGTCCGTGTCTAAGTGCATGTTGTCCTCGCTTCGGTAGGCCATCTCGAAGTTTGCTGCTGTTAGCCTGAAAATAAGTGATTCGTTAGAAAAAAACTTTAGAATTGGCTTGTCTTTAGAACTGTAGCGACCTTTCGCTACTCAGAGATTGTACCACGCGTATTCCTGAATCACGCTATCGAAGTTTTCAGATAATCCAAATATCCTACTTCCTACTAATATTAAAAATGAAAAAGTAAGTTTGTTTAGCTACTCTTTAAGAAAGCTAGCTATTGTATACCCCATATTTTAAAACAGGGCTGAAGTTTTTCTCCGTCTGCTCTTTTCTTCAGCTCAGCATTGCCTAAGCGCACCCAGAGCAGACAGAACAAAAAAATAACGTTCACTAAGAGTTTGTAAACGAACCGTACAGTGAATAAAACCGTTTCGTTTCGTTTCATTTCATTTCGTACTAAAATTCAAAGAGCAAATTTTCTAGTAATAAACGTTTTTCATTTTAATTTATTTTTGATCGATTCTAGTCACTTTCGTAAATTATTCTTTCAAGCGTATTATCCGGTGGGGAAGAAAGGTCCTCGAATGGCGACCACGTCTCGGCAAAAGGAGCACAGGCCGCCCTCCAACCAGGTGGACTGACGACCTGAAGAAGATAGCGGGAAACCGCTGGATTCAGAGGGCGCAGGGCCGGACGGAGTGGCGAGCATTAGGGGAGGCCTATGTCCAGCAGTGGACTTTAAAAGGCTGATGGATGGATGGACGATCCGTATAAAATAATTTATAAGTTCACCCATACAGTTAAACTTAAAAACAAGAAATAGTTACACGCTTACTTTAGATATCGCACCTACGGTGCAAAAACGTCACTTCTGCAATTTTTGTCAAAATTGATCTGAGTATAAGAAAAAATAGCTATTATGCCTCTTTATTGGGTGCGTAAATGTCGCATGTGTAGTGTATAATACTTTCCGAGAGAGGGCAGTTGTGTCGTTAGGTTTTGGCGCGAATTTAGCCGTCACTGGGAGAATCAACGTTTTATTGGTCAGTTGCGCGCGGTCCCCTGCATAACTAACAGTCTTCTGGAGCTATAACGTCAAAAATGTAATTGTGACAATTTATTTTTATGTTTTTGGAGCAATAACGACACTTAAGTTAGTTGTGACATTTGTTTCTTGAAATAACTCAGTCACTTGTGTAAGTAATGAGTTACATACACTAGTGACTGAGTGAGATTAAGGGTAAGTTCTGTGTAGAAATATAAAATATTGATACACTTATTTGCTACTTTAATTAATAAAACTCATAAAAAGTGTAATTTCGGGTGTTTTTTTTTTCATATGACACAATTGCCCAGTTAATTGTTTTCTAGTGCCATAACGTCACTTCTGGGAGGGTTGTAAATTTTAAACGTTCATAATTATTTATAACAAAATTATAAGATGTTTGTTTTTACTTTGGCATGAAGTTTAATATTATAGTTTAAATATAACCAGTCTATTTCTTTAATCAATATTACCTATACATTATAATAAGATGTCGAATTTTCAAACGATTCTCCTGAAAAATTACATCATTTGCATAAGTGACGGTGTTGCACCGTAGGTGCGATATTTATTTATTTAACAAGCTTACCACTAACATTACAGTAACACCAATTCGTTAGCGTAGTCATATCTTTTTTTTTCAACAAAATTTATATCTGTAATACATGTGCACATACAAAATTGAAATAATAATAATAAAAAATCAATATAAGTTCAGAGTTTAGTCAGATTTTCTTAACTTAATTTATTAACCTTAATTTAAAAAAAAATGTCATGTCGAATTTTAATTCATTTCCTATAAAATAAATTCATTCACATTCAAATTTAAAATTAAATATAATAGAAAATAAAATGATGTAGGCGAAAATTAATAAATTGAATTCAGTACGTCAAAATAAATAAGAATATCATTTTATACATGGGCCCTACAAACAGGCTCCAATTAACTGGACCATTTAAGCGAGTCATACCTAACCGGATTACTAATGAGAACCAGTTTAACAATTCGGCAATAAATCTTTAAATCAGTCAACTAGGTCACATTCAAACCGTTACATACTAAGGACCAAAAAACAGTTAAAATATCGTTTTTGAAATTACCGAAAACATTTCTGTATTCATTTATAACATTATGAAAAAAATATTTTGGCTTGCGCTTGGCGCAGCAGCTAGCGTAGAACCGAGTAGAACGCAAACGATTTTTGCAACTAAACCATACGGGCGTCGGGCCGGTATGAGATGGGTGACCGTAAGTGACGAATTGCATGCTTGTTTCCAGGCTTTGGAGGGCACGTCAAGCGCCAAGCAAACCTTTTTGAAGGCTTTATATGCGGTTTGAAAACATTTGACAGTGTGTAAGCCACTAACCCGCATCTTCCAACCTGCATTGTAGCAGCGTGATGGAGTACGCTCCAAGCCTTAATGAAATGAAATGAAATAGTTTATTAACATCCTGGGTATTAATATACACTTGATGTTTGTCATTGTTGTACGGCCATCGGCTGACCGACATCCGCTTTGGGTGCGATAAGGCTTATATGGGCTAGGAGAAAAAAAGCGGGCGGAAAAAAACTCCAGCCCTATTTTAAATAAATTTTCAGGTACAAAGGTATATGCAGCATGACTGTGGGGACAACAATGGGGACAAACCCGTGCCCAGCAGTGGGATGCAAAAGATGGCTTGTGTTTCACGTTATGCCTGCCCTACACGTTACGAGAAACCGCACGTGTGGATGGTAAATCGTTTGCGATAAATCTGAAGAAACAGGTCTGTTCAGAGAAATCTAAACGATTTCTCGTAACGTGTAGGGCAGGCATTAGGCAGGATGCCAGCCCACCGATGGGTGGCTGGGAGTAGGGTTGCAATCTCTTAAATTTGTCAACCAGGACAAGACGCGTTAAAACCCCGGATTTTAGAGCCCAAAACCCGGACATGTCAACAGCGGGGGGACGGTGAATTTAGCGAGTCGGTTCGTCGGTTGATCGCGACATGGGCACAGTGCGTGTGTCGCGGGCGGCCCAAGACTTTAATTTTTTTAAAACCCGGACTACAAATGAAGTCCGGCCCGGACGCTCCCCGGACGCCATCTAAACTAGGACAAATCCGGGGAAACCCGGACGGATGGCAACCCTAGCTGGGAGGCAAAGGAGTGGAACGCAAAAAAGGGTAGTGGAGAGGAGACCACGCTGCTCTAGTGCGGATTGGTCCAATGTAACCCAACTTACTTGACTCCGCAAACATCAGGCGTCCTCCTAAAGCACGTCGCGTACCCCATGTTGGCTATGTAGGGTCCAGCGCCTCGGTTGTAGTTGAAAGACTCGAAGAAACCGCTTCTATCAGGGTAGTACTGGAGGCAGCCGGGTGGTGCTGTGGAAGGGCAAACAAAAATAAATCAAAATCCGTAATATTCAGCTATTGGTATACTGAATCACGCTATCAAAGTTTTCTCAGTATCCTTATAATATATACCAGCATGGAACTAAGACCACAGCTAAGATTATCAGAGCATAGCCGCCAACCGGGAAAGTATTACCCACAGAACATATTAAAAGAGGTTAGAATTGAAATGTGGGCGGGGCAGACGCGCCAAGGGTTTGAGCAAACGCTCGTATCTCTACAGAAACACGCGATGCGTGTTTGTGTGCATGCTTGTGTGTGATTCGTTCATTTGAAATCGCGTGATTGTGCGGTGGCCTGCGACGCTAAGATTGGCTAAATTTGAAATTGCAAGTATGTGCGTAAGCTTCATATTTATTTACGAGTAAGTACAGATGTAATGAAGGTGAAAGGTGGAGCTTAATTATTGCCATTCTACCTCTTTTAATATGTTCTGTGGTATTACCGCTGGATCAATTTATAATGTAAAAATTAATTCTATTATCACCAGCAAAAGCTGGAAGCTGGAGAATCGCTTTAGGTTTGGTATAAATGTCCATGTATTACAGCATCCTCTTAAGACCACGTGGCTAACATGCTCGTCTTTTACAACATAAAGTAAAATTTAAAAATTAGCTGACTGATTAAAATCAGTATATTTCTTCAACAAATATAATATTTAATTAATATCTTACCTATCAGGTATTCATCCCTGTCAGCTGTGGAGGATAGTGGTGTTGATGGCAGCGCCGAAGTAATAGCTTCGAAGATTCCGTCACGGTATTTTCTGCAATAAACATAGTTTATTAGCGCCATCTAGCGGGCAGTAGCGTCACAAAATACAAAATGTACTTCAGAGTCACCTAGTGACATGTTTATTAGTAATCATGGGTACTTAATATTTTAATTTGATATAAAAATGTGTGTGTAAATATGTATGTATTCATGTATGTATGTATGTTTGTATGTAAGTATTTATATTTATTAGTGTAGAGTACATATTTCATTATGTACATTGTCATTACCTATTGTCATTTTTCCTAATTCTTTGTTCTTTTAGCTTGTTTATTTTTAGAAGCTTACCTTGCATTCTCAACATCACCCAGGGTCGACCGGTAGACAATGCCAAGAGGTTATGTTATATATATTATACAATGTTTAACCCTTTGTGAAACTTAGTTTAAGGTTTTTCACATAAAATAAATAAATAAATAATTAAATTTTAGTTTTTAAAAGACGTAAAGAAAAATTTGCATTATTGCGAGAAACGATAGTAGCCCCGCAAAGATTAGCCTAGGCTAGATAAGCACAAAGGCGGATTTATTAAGAATTCATAAATTTGTTTTCTACTATTATTATTTTCGTAAACATTATTTTTGGCATGTTTTCTGCTAATCTGTATAGTTATTATATTTTAAGTTGGCATTTCCGAAATGCCGGCTTCATAAGAAGTCATTCATTTATAGGGATGTCTATCGGGATAATATAATAAAATCCCAATAAAGATTCAATCCCTACCTTTAAAACCTTTTAAGAAGGTAGTCAAACAAGTCCTTTGCCGCAAGGCTTACTATAACACTAAGGACTATCTTAATGATAAATGAGCGTGGGAATGAATCTCGCTCACACAAGGCTGTTTCTTCATAGAATGTATTAGTTTTAATAATTACTCGCATCTGTGAGCAGGTGGAAGTGGGTTGATGGTGTCTCACACGATCAGACTCAAATATATAATGTACTTTTTTTAAAAGAGTGTTGCTGGAAGTTTTTTTCCGTCGCCTCTCAGCTCAACATCTAGCCCAAACGGGCACTTAAAGGCGATGACCGGGAAAAAATGACATTCATTTAGCGAATATTTTGTATTCCTAATATGAAATAAATAATTTTCTTTCTTACTTTCTAACCACATACCATCTTTATCTTTTTCATTTGTAGGAAGTAATACTTGTTAATGGATAAGATAGGTATTGATCGGTTAGTGATGATAATTATTTATTATAAACACTGTACAACACTTACTCGTAGATATATGTAGCTACACTACGAGTTCTTAAGATAAATTTTGAACAAACCCTTTGACGACCATTTGGCGCAATGGCTACCACATTGGACTGCCGACCCGAGGTTTCGATTCGATTCCCGGCAAGACAGAAATTTCAATGATGTTCTCGATCTGGTTATTTGTGTCCATGGTACGTACGACACAGGTAATCCTAGTATGAGGTTATGAGTGTGCAGAGTTAATAAAACTTACCCTAAAGTATTGAAGCACTCCAACTGAGTAACTTTGATCTTCCATGTTGCTTGTGGCAGGTGCGGCTGCGAGCTTCTGTCAGCGATGTTGAAGCGCATGTTGAGGACGCGGTTGTTCGTTGAAGCATTCACCTTTGTGTATACTGAAATCATTTGTTACGTTAGGTATAGCTCTAGAGAAAATGTTGTTGCGGCTTTTGACTACTAGTTTTGACTTCTACTATAGTGTCTCATACGATCAGCTGTCACGTGCGCCCATTATCAACACATAGCCATATTGTTATCTCAAATTTATATGTACTTTTTTTTAAAAGAGTGCTAAAGAGTGAGAGAGTTTTTTCCGCCTCCTTTTTTCTCTCAGCTCAACGTCTAGCCCAAACGAGCACCTAAAGAGATAACCGGGAAAAAATAACATTCATTCAGCGAATATTTTGTAAGACGTAAATATTTTGACTTTGATTTTGACTGAAAATGAAAAATATGGCATGAATAACAAGAAATTAATTTTGCTGGGTAATAAGAGGGTATTCTCAAAGGCTATGGTACAGAGTTGCATCATTGTAGGCTTGACATTAAATGGTTTTCCGAGACTTTTTACATGAAATAAACTTTTTTACGGTATTATGACAAAATACGCCAAAAGTAAAAGCGCACTTTAATAATAAAGTACCCATTTAAATAATAGTACCTAATAGTAGTGATGGTTCACGGTCATGGTCACATGGTAACGAAATTTGGGTGCTAAATTTTGCATACAAAGAACTTAGATATGGGGACATAGTTGATACATATATATCAACTAATCACTTACTGTGTTGACCGCTGTTATCTCCACACAGTGGAGGTATGACCTCTGAGTTACCGTGCAAATTGATAACTTGGAAAATGTCATTTCTGCACATGTATCCTGGTCTTTGAGTTACATTTTCAACCGGCTCGATCTGCAATATAAAAATAAATCAGTTAAGTATTTTCAACAAGAAAGGTAAGTGACCCCTGATATACCGCCATCTAGTGTCAAGTAGTAAGAACTCACCGTTGTTGGAGGAGCCAAGTAGAACGTTTCGAAATCAATCCTTATCTGACATACATTATTATTATTAATTTCCACACTATAAGAACATTCAAGTCCAGAAGATTCTTTGTCTACTGGTGGATTGATGAAAACTGCCACTTTTGTATTTGTCCTGATGTCACATGCATTTACTGAAATACAAGAAAAACACCATCTAGTTACAGCAAATTGAAACTACACATTTGGGTCAAAATGTACGGTACATTTTCGAAGGAGCCCGACCAGACAAAGATCGTCGTTGGAGCAGTCTTCAAGCGACCAATGATTTATGAGGAAGTAGTTCGTTTTGGTCCGAAACTAGTCGTTTCCATAAAACATGCTGAATAATAAAGCCGGATATAAATTTAATCATGTTTCACATAAATATACTTTACTTACAAGAACAACAAGTAGCAAAGACTCCACAAAATCCGATAGCCTTTCCTCCCTGGGTATTACATTGGTTTCTAGACAGACAGACTCCGCCGGTCGATCTATCTGAACCAGTACATTGCTCGCCATTTCCAATCGAGAAAATATTAGTAGGACCACCGGTTTGCCGACGTGCTGAAATAAAGAAAATAATAATAAGATATAAAGCAGACAACACATTTTATTGCCATCTAGCGGGGAGTAGGAGAACTACTTACTTCTAAGAAGGTTTGTTGCAGTGCCATATTGTGCTGCTACAAGTAAAAGGAAAAGGCGTTTTATACAATTTAGCGCCATCTTTCGGGTAATATCTGTGGACAAGAAAATTAATAAAATAAATAGGTGAGAAATTGGCTAAAAATTCCACCAATAACAAAGAAAAAATAAGTGAAAAAGATATGAGGTCTCACGAAGAGCCAAACTCGTGAATCTACACGCCTTAATTACGTTAGTAATATTTAGTGTTCTTTGCCTTAATTCTACTAGCCCTTTTTTTGTCAGGGGAAACCTTCAAAAGATACCCGGCACCTTTGGAGAGGATACCTGGTTATGTGGTATTGTGTGGACCGCACTAAAATCCCCTTGGTGGCCTGCCTCTGCGCTTGGGGAGGACTCCAGGATCTCCAGTGGAACGCACCGCGCGCGGCACCCAGTACGGGCCCATATACGAGAGACCAGAAGCGCTCTCTTGCACCCTTAGGAGCTCATGGCGGCATGCGGCCACGCACACACCGTCGTCCTTCCCGGGGCTGCTGGCTGGACGGGTCGAACTACCACTCTCACCGTCCGCAACCCCGGAAACCCCATTTTAGTCTACTTTAGTCAGTTTAGGAAGGAGTTCCGACCCTCACCTCCTTACAATGACAGCCTTTCCGCACTTGTAATGAAATATACTAATGCCGGATTGAAAATATTCTTTTTTTACTGGTGTTTGGTGTACTCCAACTTAGGGATCAGTCTAAGTTTAATGAAAATCGTTTGAAGTTTGTTTAATTTTTTTTATTATAATTATTTATACGAATGTTTCACAGTTTATCTTCTATCCAATAGAATAACTGAAAACTAGAAAGCGTTGCATTGTTCCTAACAAAAGGCTAGGTAAGTACTTATGTAAATCGTAAATCAAAAGCAGGCTTTTCAAACATTCTGTCTGTATGCATTCACCGTTCAATCGTTTTCAATAACATTACCGTAAGTCATAAAATAATGGAATGCGCCTTCTAAACCATTCAGAAGTTATATTTACCTATAGACTCTTATAAAAACTTAAAACCTGTTTCGAAGGAAAAAAGTTACCTCCGAACACTGACCTTACGAAAATCAGTTAAAAAGCTGTAGGTACCTAATCTATCATTTTGACTTAGTCTTTGATTTTATTCTAATAAAAATAATTAATTTTAAAATAATCAACTGCTATTCATAGAATATAAAGAGCAGCGATGGCCGAGCGGTAAAAATTGCGGTCACCGACACGGAGATACCGGGTTCAAACCCTCGGCGCGCACCTCTGACAAACAAATTTGTAATGTGCGTATTTTATCGCTAGTTCACGGATTCTAAGGCCTCATTTATGGAGACGCGGCGCGTCGCGCGTTACATTGGGCGGCGCGGCCCGCACTAAATTCAAACATATGGCGTTGTATGGCGCCAGGGCGTCAGTACGCGGATCAGTACGCGGGAGCAGCACAGTGCAGCAGCCACAGAACGTATTAAAAGAAGCTAGAATGGAAATGTGGGCGGGGCAGACGCGCCAAGGAATTTATAGCAAACGCTCAAAATTCCAAAATTTCTACAGAAACACGCGATCGTGCTACGATATGTGTGCTTGTGTGCGTGTTTGGGTGTGATTCGTTCATTTGAAAACGCGTGATTGTGCGGCGCTAAGATTGGCTAGATTTGAAATTGCAAATATGTGCGTAAGCTTCGTATTTATTTAAGTACAGATGTACTGGAGGTGAAAGGCGGGGCTTGATCGGCGACACGAGTCTTCATACGAACGGCGCATTATTACCGTTATACCTCTCTTAATTATGTTCTGTGGCAGCAGCGGTACGATGCGTGTGAACTAAATACTCTACAAAAAGAGTCGAGCCGACCTTCTCCCTCTATAGTCACCGCGCATGTGATGCTTGCAATTAGAAAGAGTCAATTGTCAATTTTATTATTAAGTATGTAGTAATGGTAATAATGCAGAAGAAGAAACAACTTCCTCCTCAACTCCAAGGTATCAAGTCCCACCATACTATTTACGTATAGTGATGCATGCATACGAATACATAGATGGAGCCATCACGATTGAATATTTCTTTTCATGTGGATCGAAAACGACTGCGTTATATTCTAATCTACTTCGCACAAAAGATATATATAAAACAAAAACAACACTGATGTTAGTAAAATTGGCTAAAGTCCTAATAACAAACCTAAAGTTTTTAGGACAATTCTTCGGAATGTTTTCTAAAACTGAGCCGCGAATCCTGTGTATGAATTAAACGTCAAGCCAAGATCGGATATTGTATTAACCCTCGTTAACGAGCTACCTTCAACGATATAATTGTAGAAGGGTTGAGGAGATCTATAAAATGTAATATAATAAATAATATGTACACAATACCTAGCTGTAAGTTTCCCATAAATGTAAGAACAAAATACAACCAATTTTACGGCAAGAGACCCGTAGTCACAAATTAGAATGTATGAAGTAACGATTCAAAATTCGTGTTAATGGAATTTACCGATGCGAGTAAAGTTAAACCGGCTAGGCCTCGGACCTCATGTAAACAGTTACAACGGTACCTGATCTTGTAAACATGTATTGCACAATCCCACGCGTGACCGGCTGTAGCCCAGATATTTGGGAGAAAATAATTTCTTTTGCTTTCATTAATTAAGTTTGTGATACATTTAAGCACCTTATTATTTTTAATCGACTTCAAGGAGGTTACTCAATTCGACCGTATAGTATATGCGTATAGTATATGCTTATGTATATTTATATGCTATTTTATGTTTGTTCGCGGATAACTTCGTCGTTTATGAACCGATTTTGATGATTATTTTTTTGTTCGAAAGCTTATGCTTATGTATATTTATATGCTATTTTATGTTTGTTCGCGGATAACTTCGTCGTTTATGAACCGATTTTGATGATTATTTTTTTGTTCGAAAGCTTATACTTCCGAAATGGTCACATTGTCAACAAGTCAAGATCTGATGATGGGATCCGAAGGAAATTGAGGGGATCTCTCAAATTTTATTGGCACACATATGTGGAAATATCGCCAATTATGCTTAAACAATACAGAATTATTAAATGAAAGGTACTAAAAGGAGTGAAATTATATAACTTTAACAAAAAAAAAACCGCCTTCAAACGGTATAAAATTGTTCAGTACTTCGCATTTGAAACTTTTCTTGCTTATGGTAGTGACTCTTAAAACTATTTTGGAGTCGGGCCCTTAGTAAAATGAGTACCTTTCGCTCTGAATGGGCACCGAGATACGACCGTCTTGCCTGAGATACGACCTCAGTTTCGCTGCTACTCCGGAGTACTCATTATTGATAGATTTTGTTATCTCAAATATACAATTTGTGCTAATTTTGATTAAAATGGGTTGCATTTTTTTCTGCCACTTTTCTGACAGGTCAACACACTTGGCCCAAAGGGGCACCTAAAGGCGATGACCGAGAAAAAATTACATTGATAATGAGTAAAACGCGGACGCAAGATGCCAGTGATGTCGGCCGTGAGATGACAGATGCTAGTGGCAAAATTCATACGCGATAACATTTTTTTTGTATCGGGGGCGAAGCCTTCAAAAGGTACCCGGCACCTTGGGAGAGTATACCGGGTTATGTGGGATTTGTACCGCACTAAAACCCCCTCGGTGGCCTGTCTCTGTGCTTGGGGTGGAGTCCTCCAGACTCCAGTGAGAAGTGAGTGAAGTGAAGACTCCAGGAGATCTCCAGTGGAACGTACTGGTGTACTCCGCGTGCGGCGCCCCGTACGGGCTTATCTTCGGGAGATCAGATGTGCTCTCCTGCACCTTCCGATGCTTACGGCGGCATGCGGCCACGCACACACCGCTGTCCTTCAAGGGCCGCTGGCTGGACGGATCGAGCTCCCACTCTCACGACCCACAATCCCGGAAGCCCGCTTTTAGTCGCCTCTTACGATCAGGCAGTGGATACCGTAGCTCTATTCTTAATCCTGAAGCTACAGGGACTTGAAAACGTGCGACCTAAGATTGACCTTTGACCTTTGACCCGACATTGGAGCTGAGAGAAGGCCTCTTCAACATTGGGGGGAGAAACCCGTGCCCAGTAGTGGGACGTAAGAAGGGTTGCTGCTACAATACGTTTTTTTATTGATTCTTTGAATTCTGAAGCGTTATGGGACACCTGACACCATATTTTGGCGCATTGCCACTGGGATGGTAAAACAATCAGCTGAAGGTCTGCGGTCACAAGCCGAAACATGAACAATTCGTTAATGATTTCGGCTAAAACACAGATGGATTAATTCAACACAATTTTCACTATTATAGGGTGTCCTTGTCTCTTGTTTTAGATGGAATGTCTTAGTTTTGTAGCAAATTTGTAAATAACACTGATGTAGGAATATGCGAGTAAGGGTCACACTTTTTAATAAAATTAGCGATCATAACAACAATATTATGGTTAAATAACAAGTTATTTTTTTGAGTTTGTGGGGTGGTACGACGTTTGTATTATATATCGTATGAATGCCTGTATATTTGCCTTTTTTTAAAGTGCCCTTTTTAAAATTAATTATTTCTATCTCTGATAAACACAAATACAAAGACTTTTTTTAGGCAAAAGAAATTTGCCTTTTGGTTGTTTGACGAAGTGTGATTAAATTCACCATATTCACCTTCATGATGTATGCAAATATCAGAAGGAATTTGAAAATTTTCATCACATCGTTTAACAAGTTATATAGAAGTTTACAAACTTAAAGTTGTTTGTTATTATCTTTTATATGCGTTATCTATTTGGTATCATATTATTTTCCAAGATGTGCAATTTAAATTAAAACTTTTATGGTCGGATTAGATTTGTATATCCATTATATCCAGCCATTCCGTTATCTTAAATATATAAGTGACCTTTTTTTAAAAGAGTGCTGCTGGGAGTTTTTTTCGCCGCCTTTTTTCTCTCAGCCCAAACGGGCACCTAAAGGCGATGACCGGGAAAATGACATTCATTAATTTAGCGAATATTTTGTATTCCTAATGTGAAATAAATATTTATTTCTTTTTTTATAATGACTTTTTTATATTCCCTGAGTTTTATTGTCAACGCGATATTGACTACAATTTTTTTGTCTTTGTTCCTTTCTCCAAAGCCATGGTCGCCCTAACTACACATGTAATTAGCGCTAAACTATTCCCACAAAACACTAAGCGATTATCGATATATCCCTAAAAACATCGCAATGAAATGATAATGCATTTTAGAATTGCTATTTGCAGGCTGCGATTTATTCGTTTTTATTCATCTGTTAACATCACACAATCCCCATTTCTACAGCTTGAATTAATTATTAATTTCTTATCTTTAAAATTTTAAAAGGATACATCTTAATATATTTAGGTAACAATAAAGCAATAAACATTTTACGCTCATAATGGATATACCTTGTGTCGTGGGTACCATGGACATATACAAAGACAGAAACACAAACACCCAGCCAGAGAACAGAAAAAACTCATCATTCAAATTTCTGTTTCGTCAGGAATCGAACCCCGGACCCTCCGATTGGCAATCCGGCATGGTAACCATTGCGCCACACGGGTCGCCTACATATATATAAATTACGTGTGACGTTGTTTGTCCGCGATGGACTCCTAAAATACTTAACCGATTTTAATAAAATTTGCACACAGTGTCCAGTTTGATCCAACTTGACAGATACTCGTAGGATAGCTTACATCTCAATTTATAGTCGCAATATTATTTTATTTCTGAAACTTTAAGGGAGGACAACGTCTGCCGGGTTCGCTAGTAAATTATAAATTATTCGCGTATAACTAGTCATTTCGGTTCAATGGTGAGCTAAAACAATCAATTTAAGACAATAAATTACTATATATAATAATGAAATTATACAACGTACTATTATAATTATTATTTGGTGGTAGTTTAAGGTTCCAATTTGTTGAAAACATAGTTTTGTTCATAAAAATAAGATACCTATAGATTTAGTGTAGGTGTTTATTGTAAATAATAAGTTTATAATTTAAAAATAATTAATAATAAATTTAAATAATTTTACATTGTTATAATTTTTTATTAGTAAATTAAAATTAAAAAAAAATTAACATTTTTATTATAATTTATAATATTTAAATTTATGATTGGTAATTAAAAACTTTAGAATTATACGAGTAACTGCTTTTCAATATTTATTTAGATTGTAAATAAATAAATGTTTATCATCTTATGAATATGAATATAAATCTAATTAATATAATAATATAAAACATAATATAATATTATTTATAATATTTATAATATTTAAATTTATGATTGGTAATTAAAAACTTTAGAATTATACGAGTAACTGCTTTTCAATATTTATTTAGATTGTAAATAAATAAATGTTTATCATCTTATGAATATGAATATAAATCTAATTAATATAATAATATAAAAAATACGTACGTCTGTCCGTAGCTACGGTGACGGCAACTGCGAAGGGAACCCATAAAGTGGGGGTCTTTTATATACAACACCTTGCCAATGACCGCAACTAGGCCGAGAGCCTGCTGTGAAAAGGCTGTCGTCATTTACAGCTAGATTGCATATTTTATAGCATTGACATTGCATGACATGACATTGCATTGCATTGATCATTAAAATAAGTGTCATTTATATTAAAATATTATGCAATAATTTAATAAAAATAAATAATTTAATATCACAAAATGTACTGTAATAACAATAATTATTTGTCTCCAGTATCAAGGCTCATCAAATGACTATGGATAATAATGTTAAAATGCTATTGAATTATTTAATAAATAATTAATGTGTATTTAGTTAATTTTGTTAAGTGAAATATAATTTTTATATCTAAGTATGTCCTTAAAAAATTGTAGATTGCTCATAAGGCAGAACATACGGACCCGAAAAATATTGTATTAATTATAACATCTGCAATAAAAAAAACTGTGTTCTAGCAAAACAAAGAAATTGAAATTGAAGCCTAAATAAAAAAAAAACAAAAACTTAGCATTTAAAAAGTATAAATAATATTGGGACCTAATCTATTAAATATTCAGGAGGCTTTGAAATATTGATACATCAAGAAAGATGGTTTTTTGGTTACTCTTGCCTCTGGTTCCCTTCATATTTATTTTTAGTGTGTTCCTCCCAAGGTGCTGAGGTAGGCAATTGAGGGTTTTAGTGTGGTAAAACTCTCATTACATCAGGTGTTCCTTACTTTCTTTTGTTTGAATGTAGTAATAGACAAGATGCAGGCGTCGTGATTGATTGGTCGCTGCACACAAAACCTCAAGCAAGCCTAAAGCGTGCCTGAGTCGCCACATATAAGTCTGGATGGCAACTGCACCATCGAAACACAATAGAATTGCTTCACAGCAGAAACGGGTTTAGCGTTGATACTTTTACTAGACACTCGGTCGAACCATTCAGTTCTACCATCTAGCAAACACGTGTTGTACAACTAACGTTTAAAAAAAATAACGTTTCACCCTCATAGTAGGGTAGATATACCCTGTGTTGTGGGTACCATGGAGAACAGAAATTTAAACTCATTCAAATTTATGTTTCGCCGGCAATCGAACCCGGAACCCTCCGATTGGCAGTTCGGAATGGTAACCATTGCGTCACGCAGGTTAATATCTAGTAGGCAAATATCCAGTTACCAAAATTCTTGTCGCAAGCGTTTCAAGAAAGGGCGGATAGTGTTCTAGTGCTGGTTATCCTTTGCTCATCTTGATAGCTGCTCTACCAAGCTGGCGGTAGGGTATAACAAAGATTCATTAAATAACTAAATAATTAGTAAATACTTTATTAGTAAAAAACATAAATTAATGACATACACTTTTTGCAAGCTGTCCCCTAGCCTACGATGCGTCCGCTATCAGCGTGCCCATGCACTTTAATTCACATTCCTCTACGAACTCTCTCAATATAATCAAATATAATCAACGCATAGGTCTATAGAAACACTATGGGGACACCCACACCATGGAACTTTACCAAAACTATTCAAAGATAAGTTTTTATGGTGTTTAACTTGTTTTTTAAATGAATTAGTTACGTATCTGTTTAAATAAATTATACGGCTTCTGACAAGGTTTAAAGACCTATTTCGATAACAACCTTTCTTTGGTATCGGGGGGAAACCTTCAAAAGGTACCGGGCACCTTGGGAGACGATACCAGGTTATGTGGGATTTGTATCGCACGGAAACCCTCTCGGTGGCCGGAGCCTCTACGCTTGGGGAGGACTCCGGGATCTCCAGTGGAACGCACTGGTAACCTCCACGTGGGGCCCCAAAGGAGCCTATGATCCGGAGAACAACTTTCCTGCATCTTCCAGTGCTTACGCCGGCTTGCATGCACTTCACCGTCCTTCCCGGAGCCGCTGGCTAGAAGGTTTGGGCTCCCATTCTCACCGCCCACAACCCCGGAAGCCCCCTTTTAGTAGCTTCTTACGATCATGCAGGGGCTACCATAGTACACTCTTAATTCTGAGCTACGGGAACTAAATAAAAAATAGCTGTGTATGTTTTTTTATTATTTTGTTTTATTATAAAGTAAAATTGCAATAAACTCTATTACAATGTCTCAGCTCCTTCATGTCGCAGACTTGTGGGGTCTCTAGATAACGAGATATAACCGTAAACGAATGTAATACTATAAAAACATTGATTTAACCATTTAGTTAAGTTGCATCACTATAGATTAAGCTATGCGGTGCACGTTGTGGGTGGGCCCCTATTCTCATGGAATACAGAAATATCGCATGCGATATGGGCGTGTAAACTGGATTAAATAAAACTGGAGAAAACTTTAGGTATGGTCTACCACCATATTAAGTTGTAGGTAATTATTATTATTAGAGTTGGTGGGGAAGGATACGAATTAAATAAATAAAAAATATATATAATGCCAGTATAATAGTGTGATGCCGTTACTAGAAAGGATAAACTACGGAACCCTAAAAACCGACCAAGTGCAAGTCGAACTCGCGCACGTAGTGTTCCGTGCCATTATCTAAAAAAAAAATTTAAAAAAGGCCACTGCGACAAGTAAATGATCTATTGTAGCTTAGCCCCGCGTTATTATCTGATTCCCGGTACAGTTGTTAGGAATCGTAAGATGCGCTTGGGATTTAGAAGTTTGACATCTTCCGTGACTAGGCTGCCGCCCAGTATCCGACTTCTGCTATGGGTGAGGGCGACACAGGCGCAGAGGATGTGTATACCGGATTCCTCTTCGCCATTGCAGAATCCGCAATAGCAGTGGAAATTAGGTTTAAGTGGTAGGTAAAGGGAAGTACAACCACTGCACTCATTTCTGCCGTGAAACTATTCTATTGTGTTTCTTTTGAAAGGTGCGGTTGCTGACCATACTTGGCTGCAACTCTTTTTCGGCACGAGTCTCTCCCCCTTATTGGGGAGGCCTGGAGCTTACTCCACCACACTGCTCCAATGCGGGTTGGTGGAGATGCGGGTTAGTGGCCAACCCGCTGTCGGATGTTTTCAAACCGCCCACAAGGCCTCCACAAGACACGGTTTAACGACTGTTATCTATCGACAACAACCGGGACCGACGGCGTAACGTAACGGCACGAAAACGTGCATGAATTTTTTTTGCCACTAGCGGTCACCCATCTCACACCCGACCGCGCTCGTCTGGCGTAGCTGCATAGACCGTTTGCGGTCTACGCTAGCCGCCGAGCCATGCGCGCTTCGTACCATACTTATACGAACGTAACTATTTCAGAGAATTATCAGGCTTTCTTGAGACTATGAGTTGGTGATGTCTACGGATGGGTTGCAGCGCCCACTTTACATCACGTGGTCTGCAAGTTCGTCTGGTACATATTAAAAAAATGGAAAAATATAAAACAAATACAAAAATCTGAAAATCCAATCATGAATGCAAGAAATACAATTCTCATATTATTATGATGTTGTAGAATAGATCTGATTTTATTGAATTATATTAGAATTCAAAATAATTTAAGAAACACTGCGTAACAAAACCAAAACTAACTTTGGAAAAAAAAGTTTAAAGGTAGTTAGTTCGAATCCCAATCACAGGGAGAATTTGTGAAAAAAATATTTAGAATATATTCATACAACATAAATAATATTTAAAACATTAATTTATAAATCAATTTTTACAACCACTAGCATTGTATAAGATATATTACATATTAAACGACATTTGCATTATATACGGTTAGATTTCGAAGTGTAATAGATCTAAAATCCAAAATTATCGATCGTGTGTGGAATAGGGTCCCACTATATTGTCCGTTGCTCACCAGTGTATGTTTATTTTGACCGACGGATGCATCTTACGCAACATATACTAACGGAAGAATATATTATGTTAGGAGATTGAAAGAATTTCAGAATTTGTTGATTATCACATGAAATATTAAGTACTCAAAAGTTAGGATAGTTGTTTCACACTTTTAGGATCCCACTTCTAGGCACAGGTCTCCTCTAAGAATTGAGAAGGATTCAGGCTATATGTATAGTTCACCAGGCTGGCCATCTGCAGGTTGGTGGACAAATTCGCTATTATTGGGAGGCCTGGAGCTTACTGCACCGTGCGTATTGGAGGTTTGTGGTGCGTGTTAGTGGCCAACCTGCTGTCGGATGTTTTCAAACCGTCCATAAGGCCTCCGTGTGTAAAGAATATTATCTATCGATAACCATCGGGCCGGACGCTTAACGTGCCCTACAACGGTGGACGGAGACGTGCAAGCTTAGCTGCTAAGAACGACGTAGAACGCGTGCATTCTACGTAAACCGTCGGGCTATGCGCACTTCATTTAAAAGTACCCGGACTATCGAGCGTTGCTCTGATAAAACGATTGACTTTCTTGGTTTAAATTAAACAAAACACTCATTAAATTAAATTAAAAAAAATATTGTTTTACATTTTTAAAAAAAAAACGTAATATGCTTGACACAACGAACGCACGTCAAATGGCGCTCTTTGCATAGCGTTGCCAGCTTACTTAAGCAAGTATGCTTCTTTGTGGTTCCAGAAACAATTACTCATCTACATTCTGCTACTTGGAGTGGTACTTCTCTATCAAACTATGTTCTACCACCAGTACTTTGTGAAACTGGTCAATAGAGGTCTAGTTCGACGAGAGGCAGTGTCCATTGCCCCCAGCTATGTGTTTATTTTGAACTTGACTCGCGGTTACGCAAGATCAGCAACCATGTATCGAGACAACGAGTATTTCATATACAGGCGGGTAACGTCAGAGTTTTTTTATAAATAAACCGAACAAAAGGCATACGGGCCGCGTCGCCTATAGACACGGGCAACTCCAGGGGCCACCAGAGCATTGCTGGCTTTGGAGGAGAGCTTTTTTTTACAGTTTTCTTGAACTCCATATTATAGTCCACCTTAGGCAAGGCATTTCCGCGGATGGTGGTGGAAATGAATAAATAAATAAATAGGCAAGGCATTTCCGCCTTAACTGGAAGGTTGTCCCATAATTTACACGTCCATAAAAGTCCGTAAGTGCGACTGCGACGAGTCCAGGTGGTGTCGGTGGAACTTTAACCTTCGTTTGGTGGTATAATCCGGAAATGGTGACGTAGGCATCATTTTGAAAAGTTCTTCGAAGCACTCACCATAGTAAAGTCACGTCAATAAGCCAAGTCACAAAAACATGGAGTTTTTTTTTACATGAAAAAAATAGTAAACAGGCATACGAGCCACCTGATGGTGAGTGAGTTTTTTTTAATGATCACAGTTACAATTAATATGAAAGCCTAAAACTGTAATGTATTTTATAGGTATGTAGGTTTTATTTACTTTTAAATTCAATTTACTTACATTACACATGCAGTTTGTCGTATGACGACGTTTAAACTGACGACGCTTAAAGCTACTTCTCTATTCTCTTAGTTACTCGTCGATCAAGTCAGTCTTCCTCAAATTATAACGGAACCAATGATTTGTCTATTTGTGCATGCCTCAGTCGTGTTTAATTAGCTAAGTGGCTTCAAGTGTTTTTCAATAGATAGACTAGTTTTTATTTAATTATTATAAGTATATATTAATATATTAAGTTAGTACTTGTTAATAAAATAATGTGGCTGCTTGGCTGCAACCCTTTTTGCGTCCCACTGCTGGGCACGGGTCTCTCCCCATTATTGGGGAGGCCTGGAGCTTACTCCACCACGCTGCTCCAATGCGGGTTGGTGGAGATGCGGGTTAGTGGCCAACCCGCTGTCGGATGTTTTCAAACCGCCCATAAGGCCTCCGACAAGGTTTAACGACTGTTATCTATCGACAACAACCGGGATCGACGGCTTAACGTGCCCTCCGAAGCACGGAAACGCGCATGAAATTTTTTGCCACTAGCGGTCACCCATCTCACACCCGACCGCGCCCGTTTCGCTTAGTTGCATAGATCGTTTGCGTTCTACGCTAACCGCCGGGCCATGCGCGCTTCTTAAAATAATGTACTTCAATAAAATAATGTACTCAAGCTAAAACTCTTTTTGCGGTGGACTATTGCGCACGCATCTCTCCCCATTATTTTGGAGGTCTGGAGCTTACTCCACCACGCTGCTGCAATGCGCGTTGGTCGAGAAGCGAGGTGGCCACCCCGCTGACGGATGTTTTCAACCGCCCATAAGGCCTCCGACAAGGTTTACAAAGACAAAGATTTTTATTTGCACAGATATGGGTGTTTACAAAGGTGTTTTTATACATTTGGTTCGCCATATTTACCTTCATGAGGTATGCAAATATTACAATAATTAAAACTTAACTAATTACAAATATTAAAATGTACATTGAAATAAATTTCTTTATTATATGTATTATGCTTATATTATTATTATCATTATTTGTACCCATATTGCGTCTTTTTATTGATTATTTTTTATTTATTTTTTTATTTTTCGGATCGGATCCGATCGTCGTCTTTGGGTACCCATATTGCAGGGTTTTTGTACACTAAGAGGAAAAAAGCCGGCGGAATAAAAACCTCCCAGGTTTTTATGGAATTCCTTTAAGCCGCTTTATCGTTTAAAAAATCAGTGACCGAGTAATACGCCTTTTCTAGTACCTACCTAGTTTTAAGTTCCTTTTGAAAATCGTTGCCCGCTTTTATTTTGGGTAACTCTGGTAGGTTATTGTAAATTTTGGGTCCCATGCTAAAGACACTGTTATGATATTGTCTTGTTTTAGTAGCTATTGAACACAGTTTGATTGACTGAAGGACTCCTATCTATCGATAACAAACGGGACCGAATGCCTAATGTGCCGAAATGTACGAAAATGCGCACTTTAGTGATTATTGGATGCCTGAATAAGGTAGACTGTTTAAATACTATTGTTAGATGCAAACACCAAAATTTTTTGTAAACAGTCATCAATAAACGTTTTTCATTTCATTTCATTTCAAGGCTGACACTAGCGGTCACATCTCGCAGCCGACCGCGCCCGGTTTGCTGAGCTTCTGCTGCCAGCTGATGTATATTAAAATATATGTATAAGTGGTAAATGTTTAAAAGTCTGACTGAGGAAAAACCTATTTCTGTACTCTATTCTTATTTGTTTCGTTGGTAAGTTGCTGTTGCCGGCCAAAATTACATGAACTGACCATTAACCTCCGGAGTGGCAGGAACTGAGCATATTATGACCTTATACAAGACTCAGGCTAGAGGTCCGTGGAATACAGTGTACATATAATAACGTGGTCTGTATGTTTGTCTTTGCTCCATTTAAATAAAAAAAAACTAAGCAATTTCGGGAGTGTTCTAAAGTTGTTATGCTCCTTCGGAGACTGATCGCCTATGTGTGGCCGACTATATTTATTTTCACTTTATAATCTGTATTTAAAAAAATCAAACCTCATAAACGCACAGCTGAAGCAGCTGTACCTTTTTGTATTCAGGAGAAAACCTTCAAAAGGTACCCGGCACTTGTGGCCTGCCTCCGCACTTGGAGAGGACTCCGGGATCTCCAGTTGAACGCACCGGCGCACAAACCGCCGTCCTTCCCGGGGCTGCTGGCTGGACGGATTGAGCTCTGACCGCCCACAGCCCTGGAAGACCCCTTTTAGTAGTAGTAGCTACAGGGACTATAACTACTGTACCGTCAGGGGTGCAGTAAGTGAGCAATAAGAAAGGATTCAGAAATTCAACCGATAAGGGGGTTTAAAAGGGGGATGAAGTTTATATGGAATTATCTCATTGGACTAAGCAGTATAAATATTGGTAAGTATATAGAGTCCTGACTAAAAATCAATATAATCAGCATAGGCAAAGATAAATAAGAAACAAAAGTTTGGGTTTCAATTGGATACATGAAATCGAAAGAGAATAATTATTTAATAAACGCTAATGATCATTTTAAACCACGAAGCACAGATTATTTGTGAAACTAATGGTTAAAAGCAACGTCCTTATAAAAATAAAAGCGTGTTAAATACAGTAGAAACACACAATCAAGATGGCGAGGCGAGAGAGCTGTCACAGTTAGTATAAGACCATTTTTAGGTGCTAAACTGCTAAAACATATTACAGTAGATGAATAACTATGGAATGGAATTTAGAAGGAAAAATACGAAAATAGTCAAAAACAGTAGGTTTACCTATTAGTCACTCATGTTTTTTACATATATAGTTCAATGACCGTCAACATAATATATCTATGACTGGGTGTTACTGAGCAAGGTTGTCTGTTAGGTTAACTTTTTGCTGCCATTTTTTGTTTTAAGATTAGCGTGTAATATATAATGAAATCTTATGTGAATGATAGTGGTTACAGTTATATATTAGACTCTGTTTAAAATATTGACGAGTAAATACAGCTTTGAGTAATATGGGTTCCGTGGGCACAAGACATTCGCTCAGACTGATAATAATAGTGTTCTAAATATTACATGTTACTAAATTTAATATAAAATAATGACGTGTAGAGTTTGAGAACTAAATCTCTCGTGCTTTGCGGATTTAATTATTTAAATAGCCGAATATGCAAATAATGCAAACGTATACTCGTTCCATAAATAAATAATTGATTACTTTATTATTGTATCTACAACTTAGAATAAATACGTATAGAATGAGTGTCTTCAAACAAGCGTGCTGTCAAAATTGAAGCGTTAAATAGATTCCTACTGTCACATCAAATCTCAATCATCTCATCAGGATCAAAAAAAAATTGATAATAATGTACATTTTTATAAATTGTGTTATTATTAAGTTTTTTCTTTTATCGTTGTAATTTGTATTTGCATGGCTCATGAAGGTAAATATGGCGTACTAAAGATGTATTAACAACTTTTGTAAACACCCATATTTGTGCAAATAAAGTTCTTTGTCTTTGTCTTTTATCCGAGTAATGGTCGGTCATCCGGGTACTGATAAATAATACAATCGAAGCCCAAGAAGGCATTAACGATGATGATTGACGATATGAATGTGGAGACACTCTCTCAACCCTTTTTATGTCCCACTGCTGAGCACAGGTCTCTTCTCACATGTGAGAGGGATTTAGGCCATAGTCCACCACGCTGGCCAAGTGGCCTGGGAACTGGATTGGTGGACGTCATGCTTTCGAGAAATTATGAATTTCTCTCAGGCATGCACGGCGATGGAGAACACCGTAATCAATTAAATATCACGATATTTTCCATCACCGTGGAGCAGCGATAAATGCGCACATTACAAATTACTTTGTCAGAGGTGCGCGCCGAGGATTTGAACCCGGGATCGGTCGCGATCGCGGTGGAGACACTAATAGTAACGAAAGTTTTAAATTGATAATTTCTAAACGCCCTAAGCCACTTTTCTCATAAGCATCTATAATGTTTTTCTGGAACGGTTAACAGTTTATGTGAGATCATGGATAAAATTAAATATTTTGTAAATTTTTGCACACACACGTTCGGGGTCCCTCAAGACTGGGTGCCGTAAAGTTGTTACATTGATAAGGCTGAAACACCTCTGAAATGAAGATACCTATGGATTTTTTCTTTCGCCTGTAATGTTAATAATGGTAACTACTGGTTAATAATGGTAAATGATGGTATCGTAATATCTATGTGTTTATTGCAACCCTTTTTACGTGTCACTGCTGGGCACGGGCATTGAGAACTAATCGATAGCGAATATGTATTTAGAGGTCTATGAACCCAATACTTATAATTGAGAGTTTCAGACTGAGTGTCTAGGAAAAACTACTGGAACGATTTTAATGAAACTTTCAGTGACGATAAAAGCGAAGGTTTTGAAGTTTTTTTAAAGTTTTAATTATTTATTAACCTATCTGGATTTTGATGAAAATTATGTACGAAAGATATGAAGTACAGCGATGGCCGAGTGGTGAAAAACCGCGGTCTTCGACACGACCAATCCCGGTTTCAAGAAATTTGTAAAGTGCGCATTTATCGCTGCTCCACGGTGATGGAAAATATCGTGACATTTAATTGATTACGATGTTCTCCATCGCCATGCATGCCTGAGAGAAATTCATAATTTCTCGTGATAAATAAAAACCGCGTATTCTATACAGCGTTTATTGACGGATTGTCTTGTATCTTACTTACATATCATCTCGAAAGCATGACGTCCACCAATCCGCACTTGGCCAGTGTGGTGGACTATGTCCTAAATCCTTCTCACTTGTGAGAGGAGACTTGCGTCCAGGAGTGGACAGCAAATAAAAGCTACCTTGGCTGAATGGTTACGAAGGCTGACTGCGGAGCTAGAGACCCGGGTTCGAATTCGAACCTTAATCAAGCATAATGCGATTTTTTGATTTTTGTATTTTTTTTTTGATTTGAAGCGATTTCAGATGGCGTTGTTAAAAAACACTAAGGGCCTCTTTCACCACCTTCAAGTAAAGTGACAAGTATTGTCAGTTAAAGTCACCTGTAACTTCAATTTCAATTTCACGATGTTCGAGTAGCACTAATCATATGATAAACTGACTCGTACTCATAGCTTTTACTTGCCAATTAACTTTACTTGGGACGTAACTAATCAACACTTTTTTTAACGCTACACACTCATAGCCCCACACTAGGATTCCCTGTGTCGTGGGTACCATTGACACATACAAAGACAGAAACACAAACACCCAGACCAAGCACAGAAATTTAAACTCATCATTTTAATTTCTGCCTCGCCGGGAATCGAACCCGGGACCCTCCGATCGGTAGTCCGGCATGGTAACCATTACGCCGCTCGGATCGTCATACATACTTTACTTGGAGATGGTGAACGAGGCCTTAAGCCAATGAGTTGTTTTTCATATTGAACCAAGAAAATCAATTGTTTTTATCCGAGCCACGCTCGGTTGTCCGGGCACTTCTAGTAATAACAAGATATATGTATGTTATTAATTACCTGCCATTAGCGTTGCCAGGCGTCCGGATAAAGCCGGATATAGGTAGGCTTTTTGATTGCGTGTCCGGCCAAAATAAACGGTCCATGTCCGGCTTTTGTTAGGCTTTTTACGCTAAAGAGCGAGCGAGCGGGACCCAGCGCAGGAGAGTCGACTGTCGGTCGGTCGCTCTTAAGACTGATATGGATTTTATTTATATTAGTTAGAATTTAACAAAATTTATGAGAACAATCAAAAAAGCTTGATTATACATACAATTTTTTTGTCGTACCTATTAATACTTAGACACAAAATCCTCAATAATGTAGGGTGTCCGGCCTTTCTATTCAAATGTCCGGTCAAAGTGGCTGGTCTGTCCGGCTATTAGGTTTGGCGACCTGGCAACCCTACCTGCCATCGTCTCATCCTCTGGCGTAATGCGAGTTCTGTAGGCATAAATTACTTTTTAATGTAGCGGCGGGAATCAATGAGTTTATTGAACAAAAAACTGGCCAAGTGTGAGTCGGGTCGCGCACGAAGGGTTCCATATCCTTACCTATCAAAAACGGCAAAAAAACACTTTTGTTGTAAGCCCCTTAAATTTTTCTTTTTATTTGTTATTACAGCGGAAGGACCGGATTTAGGGGAGAGCAACCGAGGCTGCAGCCCGGGGCCTCCACAAAAGAAAAGCCCCCACAATGAGACTCCGAAAAAAACTCAAATTCAGACTAGTCTTTTTCTCTCATATATTTTTTTGCATATTTCAGAACTTTATACAAACATGATTACATTAAATATTAAGAGAAATCACTGACTGAAAAAAATGTTTATTTGGAAAATAATTTAGGGCCAAGGGACCTCCACTGCTTTGTTACCCCAAGGCCTCCAGACCTCTAAATCCGGCCCTGTACAGCGGTAACAGAAATAAAACATCTGAGAAAAATACAAATGTCTGAATGTCACGGTTCATGAAATGCTGCCTGGTGACAAAGGACAGACAGACGGACAGACAGACGGACAGACAGACTGACAGACGGACTGACAGACGGACGGACGGACAGCGCAGTTTTAACAATAGGGTCCAGTTTTACCTTTTGAGTACGGATCTCTAAAAATAATTACATTTCATAGGCACAAGGGCAACATCTCTACGTCATATTAAGTTGCTTTTTGTTTCCGTTGTCTAATCTTTACTAAATTACGTAGCTAAGCCAAATGGGCGCGGTCGGGTGTGAGATGGATGACCGCTAGTGGCAAAAATTTCATGTGCGTTTCCGTGCTTCGGAGGGCACGTTAAGCCGTCGGTCCCGGTTGTTGTCGATAGATAACAGTCGTTAAACCTTGTCGGGGGCCTTATGGGCGGTTGGAAAACACCCAGACTGAGAACAGGAATTTAAAAACATCATTCAAATTTCTGCATCGCCAGGAATCGAACCCGGGACCCTCCGATTGGCAGTCCGGCATGGTATCCATTGCTCCACACGGGTCGTCAAATAATAATATTGTAATTATTATTTTATTGCCTGTAAACCTAAATCCGAATACAGAGCAGCGCTGGCCAAAGCGGGAAAGACCACGGTCGCCGACATGTAGATACCGAGTTCACAGCCCGGCGCGCACCTCTGCCAATGAAAGGAGATGTTTCAAAATGTATGGACCTTTGGCCAGGTATTTGTACACCGTATTAATAAATTGCAAATATAGTATAGAGCTGTTTTATATTAAGCGTTTTGTTGTAAACGACTGGGATTTTTGGTACAAAACAAGAATTTCAAGTCAGAATTGCAACACAATATACTAGAAAAACATATTGGCGGTAATATGTCATTTTGACAATTGAAATTATTAATCTGTGACAAACAGTTAACAATGAAATCAGTTGTTCCGCCATATTGAAAAATGTTGAAAATAGTTGATTTAAATTGGTTTTGTACCGAAAAAGTACATGTTTTAACAAATTTCAAGTATTTTTTTCGGAGTCTTGAGTTTTTTCTCGAATTTTTGAGATGGTGTACAATACCTAGCCAAGATTGAAACATCTCCTTTCCACGCGGCCACGCGGCCCGTCTGCCTTATTGTTTGGTTTATTTATAAAAAAAATTGGTTATGTGCGTATTTATCGCTGCTCCACTGTGAGGGAAAACATTGTGATATTTTATTTACGATGTTTTCCAACACCGCGCATGCCCGAAAGATACTCATATTATCTCCAAGATGATTTCCACTAATCCAAAATTATGGCGTAGATCCCTCGCACTACTCGTCGCAACTCGCACTTCATACATATGCCCAACTGTTGAAAGAAACATGCCCGACGCGCTGCAGCTCCAGGGCAATCGCAGCAGCATCCTGAACGCGTTGTTGTACTGGACGCGCAGAGCGTTGTAGGTTCGTCGCGTATATGTCACCCACAGGGCACTCGAGTAAAATGATTTGCAGAATGACTTGAATAAAATAATTTTTACTGGTGGAGAACATCGAGTAAACCTGCGAGTAAGCATATTGCAATGCCTCTCACCGCCAACGCCCTGCGCTCCCTCGCTACATCTAAATCGTCCCTGAGGTTTTCGGTCGCCATATGATGGGTGGGTTGATGTTTACCCGCTTTGAAGACCATTATCATACTTTTCCGTGAGTTGTATTTAAGCCCATGTGCTCTCGCATACTTTCTCTCAGGACTCAGCAGCACCATGTCGTCGGCATAGCTAAGATTGTTAAAACAAACGTCGTCAATGTGACAGCCCACATGAGTGCTCGACCAGCCCGTTGACATACAAGTTGAACAGCAAGGGTGAGCTAAGCCCCCCTTGCCTCACTAATAATACAATTACATTAATGAATGTCATTTATTCCTGGTCATCCTTTAGGTGCCCGTTTGGACTAGATGTTGAGCTGAGAGAAAATAGGCGGCGGAAATAAACTCCCAGCAGCACTCTTTTATAAAAAAAAGTACATTATATATGTATTTGAGATAACAGAGTGGCTATGGGTCGGTAATGGGCACACGTGACAGCTGATCGTGTGAGACACTATCGTTGACTATCGTAGAGTCACGGTTAATGATAAAAAGAGTTAAACAAAATTTTATGACATTGTGAATTTGTATATAATATGAATTTCGGAAACGCCTCCTACGATTTTCATGTAATATACCTATCGGACATCGGTGTTTATTTTGTGTAAAACCTATTCTTGCAAATAGAGAAATTAGAATTTGAATTCCCCTCGCTTAGTGCCAGTCTTATCCATTAGCCATTATTACATATTTTAATCTTTTTGTATAAAATACTTTACATTTGAGTCACTAAGAGCAGTCTACGAGTAAACAATGACAAAGGGACATTTATACATGTATTAGCTATCGTATTTTGTTTGAAAAACAATGTACCTACTTGAGTTGAGTTGGGGTCTACCGGTCTACTGGCAGAAGGACGGTAGGGTGCAATTTTAAAGGGATTTCTGGATGCTGGATACGACTGATGTTTATTAGCGTTTCGTGCGTAAAAAAAAACTATTAAAAATATTATTCTTTGTTATCAAATTTATTTTCACTTTGTTGGCTGTCTGTCTGTATCAAGTTTAAATGAACAAGCAGTCAAGTATACAGGTGGATTCAGGAGGTCGCGGTCGCCCATCTTTATGGGATATCCACACTTAACCTCCAAAAATGTTGTTGTCTGTCGTTTCGTCGTCGTGTGTTTCATAGGCTAAGGGTATGTACTTTATCTACACCTTTAAACGAGCAATTCTTATACATATATATCTATATATGTACAAGAATTGCTCGTTCGACAGTGGTATTTTTTCTTACATAGCCCTACAGCTGGCTTAAAATACAAACATTGAAATGAATAGTTTATGAAATAGTTTATTAACATCCGGGGTAATAATATACACTTGATGTTTGTCATTGTTGTACGGCCATCGGCTGGCCGTCATCCGCTTTGGGTGCGCTAAGGCTTAT
The DNA here is from genome assembly GCA_911387765.1 of Pyrgus malvae. NCBI lineage: Eukaryota > Metazoa > Arthropoda > Insecta > Lepidoptera > Hesperiidae > Pyrgus > Pyrgus malvae. Next base: position 1,098,196 of record OU426973.1, on the reverse strand, counting down.
ATGGGCTAGGAGAAAAAAGCGGGCGGAAATTCCTATATGATTTACACAGAAGCTACACGGGCGCGTCGCTATAGATGACCACTTGTTGCAAAAGTCTGTGCTTTTGTAGGTGGTAGAACTATTATGGTTCGCCCAGGGAAGTTCCACCGCTGCACCCACTTCTGCCGTGAACCTATTCTATTGTGTTTCGGTGGAAAGGTGCAGTTGCCGGCTACATGAGGCGACCACCAGCCTCCGGAGTAGCAGCGCAACTGCATACGACCTGATACAAGACTTACCTATACTAGCTTGAGGTTGTGTGTAGAGGTCCATGGGCTGCAGCGACCACTTAACACCACGTGGCCTGCATGCTCGTCTGCTACTCCATTCCAATAAAAATAAGTCATTTATGTTCCGGAAAGCTGTCGATATAATATATAGGTTTAAAACAGCACAGTAGTTACATGCCATGATCAAAGAAGTCACTTCCAGTATTTTTATATCCTCAGAGCGATGGCGATGGGTTTCAAGTAGATGGACTCCGTGAAAGAAATTGCATATCTGCAGATGCGAATTTTAATCCTAAATTATTACCCGTTACTTATCTGTATGGAGCTGATATTACAGTTTGATTTTATAATTTTTAGCTGCAAGTCTTTTGCGTCCCACTGCTGGGCACGGGTGTCTCCCAATTAATGGGGAGCGGCCTGGAGCTTACTCCACCACGCTACTCCAATGCGGGTTGGTGCTACATCTGATTTTCAAATCGCCTGTAAGGCCTCCGACAAGGTTAAACGACTGTTATCTATCGACAACAAACGGGACCGACGGCTTAACGTGCCCTCCGAAGCACGGAAATGCGCATGAATTTCGCGCACCCAAACGCCGGCCCGTTTGGCTTATTTGCATAGGTCGCTTGCGTTATACGCTAACCGCCGGGCCATGCGCGCTTCATATCGTATTCCCTCATAGCGATTAAATAGGGTCTTGGACACTAAAACAATTCAACAAAACAATTCAAAATCCTTACCTTAAAAAGCGCTAAATCACGCTTGGAAAGCAATATAATTGTTAATTCTTTTTTTATTAATTCTTGATTTTTATTACCGCTTACATCAATAATAATGAAGTCAATTGACTATATATGATAAGTGACGTCACTTATCATTTTCTCATACAAAATGTATGGGGATGTCACGTTTTGACAGCTCATTAAAAGTATCTCAATTTACTTGGTAGTCCAAGACCGGATTGCACATAAAAATTACTAAAGGCCACACCTTTAAAGGTTTGAAATTGGGACCTCCACATTGTAGACAGCTGTCTTTACCATTTGGCTATCGATGCTCAAAAAAAAACTTACCGATAGTAAATTTTTATAATAGTATTTCCTAGCTGATCTTTACTAACCGTTTTCGTTAAATTGGAATACCTAACAAAAGATTTTTCGTTTCTCCTATAACAACGAGCATTGCAATAACTGATTAAAAATTCTAAAAACAATAGTAGGTATAGGAGTTTGATATAAGTACACAATAAACATATATTATATAAAACTGTGGAAAAGCATTTTCTATACACAAAAACTACAGGGGTTGCATCCCCTCGCTATGATACGAGGGTAAATGCATCCGCGATGATTCGCGCTGCTCACCAGTCAGTCTGCAATAAGTCTGGATTTGTGGCGTGTTGCAGTTCAACCGCTAAACTTAACAACTTCGGAAATGGCTATAATTTAGAAATATTTTCGCAGATCTAAAGATGTAAGGGAAATCAATGAAATGAAATGAAAATTATTATATTAATATTGAAATAAATGAACGTTTTTATAAATTGTGTTATAATTAACTTTTTTTTAACTTTATAATACATATTTGCATACCAAATGAAGGTAAATATGGCGTACTAAATATGTATTAACAGCTTTTGTAAACACCCATATTTGAGCAAATTAAAATCCTTGTCTTTCAAATGTTTCATTGCGATGCTTTCCATATCCGTGCCTTAAAGTGACAGCCAATTCCTCAAAACTTTGTTACGCACATGACCAACGTAGTGGACTGACGTAATTTCAATTCGGAGATGATCAAAATCTGAAAGAAAAATGTTTGTGAAGCACATACCTACAAAACACACAATAAGCATGACAATGCCGCGAGTCGCTATATAAAAAATCTTCTGTTTTAGTTTTGTCATCTTAAATTTCGATCGCATCTACGTGTTTTTATTTCCTCGTAAAAATTTGTGTAATATACATGCATTAAAGCGGTCTCATTCTGAGATGGCGTATACTTAGTTCTGAGAGTTTCATTGCTCGCAACTTCAAGGTACCTTTTGTAAATCTATGAATTAATTATTACTGTAGTCTAATATTGCATTTAATAACGTGCAAAAGTTTCGTCACAATAAAAAAAGTCAAACAACTGGTACCCAAGTACCTATATCGTACTGCCCTAAAACCATGGGCCTAGGGAATCAGATATAAAAAAAAAGATTCTGGCTACAATAGATCTTTTAAAATTTTCTGGTCACAATGCCTTTTGGGGTAACATAACTTAAAAAAAAAGTTAAACAAAATATATCTAGCCTTTTCGCAATCAGTCCAAATTCTCTACATTACAACATATCCAGTAATACCGCTCATGATCCGACTATTATTGGTGGCGCACTTGATCCGCGAACAACAGTGAAAATCTTGATATTCATTTCAATATTTGAAAAGAAATAGTTCGAATCTGCAATTTCTTTTACAAAATTTTCGTAATAAGTTCCTGCCAAGTTTCAATAGCAAAACTTTTAGTTACGCGTTGCGATTATTTTCACACAGGCGCTGATATCAATATTTTGAATAGACGTCTAATCCTTTGCTTTCAATTGTAATATTACAATGGTGGTCGCAGTACAGCTTTTAGAATTTACGTTTTAATATCTGACTTTAAAATTGAAGCGTATTTTAAAACTTTCTTTTCTATTGTTGCTGAATGCTTGAAAATGGTAAAATGTTAAATGTATGAGATAGGCATGCTGTTGAAGTTATTTTGTTCATTTTTCTTCATGGTGGTCATTGTTTGTTCAAAACGAGTGTACCCTTAGCCTTATTATAAGCGTAAACTATTAAAGATCTACACAATGCAGGACGCGGTAATTCGTTTGTTTATTAGGCGTAAGAGATAAGAATATTTTGCGTTTTCTTGTATCTGATGTGTGTCTTGTGCCACTATTGGTGTAGATGAGTTTAAAAGAAAATTGAAAGCTTTTCTGATTGACAAGTGTTATTATAGTGTTCGAATTCTTAACTGACAAATTTAATTAAAATTTTACTATTAAGTAATACCCGACTGCGGTAGGGATATAGAGGATAAATTTTATGTAACATCTGTGTATAACCTGTATTCCACAATAAAGATTAATTTGATTAATTTGATTGACTGATTGCACTATGATCCGTACTTCATAAATTAAAGTATTGCATACCTCATGGAAGGTAAATATGGCGAACTAAATATATATAAACAACTTTGTAAACACCCATATTTGTGCAAATAAATGTCTTTGTCTTTGTCTTTGTCTTTGTCTTAAATGCGACAGTACGTTACGTTTTCGCGCCTAACCTACTACGAGTAACTACTGAACCAATTTTAATTTTGGAACACGGATAGAGTGAAAAGGAAGGGACATTGGATACCTAGCTTTTAATCCAGAAAAAGTGTGGAACTTTTACAAATTGTTTTTGTAAAAATTACTATTGACGCGTTAACACTGGCAAGTTGTGTTAAATGTATTTTTCGCGGGAAGCCATCGCACGTGATCCTGCATCGCGGCGTGTCTAATTAGCAAGCCAGCCTCGGGCCGCGTTTTTATAATACACGTATTACACAACATTGTCTAATAGATACTGGTGGTTTAGCTATCTTGGACCTTTTGTACTTAAATCCATTTTTATTCGTCGAGAAATTATGCGTGACTGTCAGCCAAGGAGTTTAGGCGGGAAGTCGGAAAAGGAGAGTTTTGGCGGGAAGTCGAAAAGACATATTGTGCTCATGTTTTATTTTCATTTTCTTGGTGTAGTTTTGAGTTATATCGGATAAATTTGATGGCATTTTGTTTGATATAGGTTAATTTCAGTGCACGAGTGTTTGTGAAATAGAATAACAGTGCTAAAATATGTTTTTTCTGCTTGCCTCCAAAATTCCATCGGACACGTTCTAGTAAAGTAGCCATCGCTTTACTTGAATGTTGGACTGACTAGACTGACTGATTACTGACGACTTACTTACTGACTTTGTTATTACTTCGTCCAGTTTCATTGAAACTGGCAAAAAATTGATGCAAAAATTATACTTGGCGCTGGCAGTATGCACAGAGTTTGCGATGCCATAATTGAAAAAAAATATCATAGTATTTTCCCTCATCCTGGAATTACTTCACGGCAGATATAGGTATACCAGAGGTATTCCCCGGTCCATCATTTTACTTCATAATTCTATACCACCTATTAGGTACTTGTCTTTTGTCCCTGTAGCTTAGGGATTAAGAATAGAGCTACGGTATGTAATAGGTAATGTTTGATCGCAAGAGGCGACTAAAAGAGGGCTTCCGTGGTTGCGGGCGGTGAGAGTGGGAGCTCGATCCGTCCAGCCAGCAGCCCCGGGAAGAACGGCGGTGTGTGCGTGGCCGCATGTCGCCGTGAGCATCGGAAAGTGCAGGAGAGCACATCTGCTCTCCCGAAAATGGGCGCCGCGCGTGAAGGACACCGTTGCGTTCCACTGGAGATCCCGAAGTCCTCCCCAATTCGCATACTAATACAAATCCCACAGTAAGTAACGATTTTTTTGTACTGATGTTTATGAACTAGGGGCCGCCCGCGACTAAGTCTATGTGGATTTTGGTATTAGTCATAGCATGATGTTATATAGCCTAAAGCTTTCCCCGATAAATGGACTATCCAACACAAACATTTTTTTTCAATTTGAATCAGTAGCTCCTGAAAACAAACTCTTAAGCTTTATATATTAGTATAGATATAGATGTATTTTCAATATTATTAACAGCATTTTACAACAAAAGTATAGCCCACTAAGTAGGTAAGTTTAATTTATTTATGTTTAATTAATGACCAAAATAAATATAGCGGGCGGCATCGCAAACTTTTTCCATCTTAGACGCCCGAGCATTATTTTGTGGGCCGTTGGCACCATGCTTTTAAACGGAGCTTAACCAATGATTACATTCAATAATTTCGGCTTTTGAAAGAGTCAGATATTTTTGAAATGAAATGAAATGAAATGAAATGAAATGAAATGAAATGAAATGAACTGAAATGAAATGAAATGAAATGAAATAATAAGATGTTTAAAATTATAATTGGAGTTTTAAACAGTCTACCATGTTCTGACATACAATATTATTAATTAAAATTAACTAAAAAATATTTTGTTTTAAGATCCGATAAGAATAATCTTAACGGATCATCGGATTTTTCTATACTGACCGTGTTATTGCTATTTTTGTTATAATAATATAATAATAATCTTTAATTCAGATTTTGTGTCCCTATTTATTATGTTAGTAGTTGACAACTTATAGCTAATGTTAGTAAGAAAAAAAATCTATCATAAATATATCATTACATTAACATTAAATCATAAATATATGTTATTAATGATGCTTTTTATCCACCCGCGACTTTACCCGCTTGTAGTTTAGTTTTAGATTTTTTTATAAAATATAAGTGGCTTAAGTTACTCCTTATTACATCAGCTACCTGCCAGTGAAAGTCCCATCAAAATCCGTCCAGCCGTTTCAGAGATTAGCCGGAACAAACAGACAGACAGATAGATAGACGGACAAACAGACAGACCGACAAAAATTGTAAAAATGTTAATTTGTTATATTTACCATACATACATTCATATGCATGTAGTAAAAAGCAGTTATTTTAATATTACAAATAGACACTCCAATTTTAATTATTTGTATAGATGTATAGATTCTGTAATCAAAATAATAAAATTGGGAAGTAAGGACTTGTAGAATTATGCCGTTTAAAAAAATATGTTTGGCTCGTCTTCTTCTTCAAAAAGATGATTTAAAAATGTTAATAGGGTTTGCACTCATTTCTTGGCTACTCCAAGTAACTATTATAATTTGCTACATTGGAGTAATTTATCCTTACTACAAATATTCGACGTGCAGCGCAATTTGAACAATATTACTTACTGAGGTAAATATGGCGGACTGTTAAATGTATAAAACAACTTCTGTGGCTGCAACCCTTTTTGCGTCCCACTGCTGGGCACGGGGTTCTCCCCATTATTGGGGAAGCCTGGAGCTTACTCCACCACGCTGCTCCAATGCGGGTTGGTGGAGATGCGGGTTAGTAGCCAACCCGCTGTCGGATGTTTTCGAACCGCCCATTAGGCCTCCGACATGGTTTAACGACTTTTATGTATCGACAACAACCGGGACCGACGGCTTAACGTGCCCTCTGAAGCACGGAAACACGCATGTTTTTTTTTGCCACTAGCAGTCACCCATCTCACACCCGACCGCGCCCGTTTGGCTTAGTTGCATAGATCGTTTGCGTTCTACGCTAACCGCCAGGCCATGCGCGCTTCAACAACAACTTCTGTAAAACGCCATATTTGCGCAAATAAATCATTTTTCTTTCTTACTTACTTACTTTCTTTCTTTCTTTCTTTCTTTCTTGAATATGTTAGAACTGGATTATATAAGACCAGTATTCCAGGACGCTACGACCATTTATTAGTTATTTTATCATATTATTATGTAAATGCTTTTAAACAGCTCTTGCATAAAATTACTTAATGAAAGATACATTTTAGATCTAGTTTTTTAAGTATATCCCTCTTGATCATACCAAATTCGCGTATCTCCTCTCCTCCCCCTCCCTCATCTGAAGGCTGGATCTATCCGAGGATGTTATGTAGGTCACTTCAGTAATCACTTACCAAATGACCTTCTTACTCTATTGCTACATGTTATAAATCAAATTATGTACGACACAGTTACGACTAAAGATCACTTAAACTTTTTAATATCTGTGAAACGCTTTCAGCGCTTCATCAGTTAAAAGCTACAAATGAAGGGTCCACTGTGTCGCGGAACTCCTCGTGTGGAGTGGAGGAGTGCGGCGTTTAGAGCTTTCTGGCGTTTGCGGCAAAAATTTAAAGGTATCCGTTTCAACAGGCTGATTATCAAATAACGTTATCCATATATTGATTTAACTATTGCGTCAACAAGTATTCTTCTGCTGTTTTGTGTAGATGTCCATAGGCTGCAACCATCACTTAGTAACTCGTGGTCTTATGCTTGTCAGTATTTCCAGTTAAATATTTTATAGCGTCCTTATACTTGTCAATAGATTCTGTCATGGGTATTTCTAAAAAAAGTATTCTAAATGGCCATGGACGTACCGAGGGGTGTGCAAGGGGGGGGGGTGTTGAGCCCCCTGATCCCAAAGATCTCCCAAACGAAAAAAGAAACCTATAAAGAATAAGCTGGATATGCTACCTCCTGCTGTTTCCTTTGTATATTTAATAATTTTTGTGCGTGTTTTCGTGTAACGTGGTAGGTTAATTTACGCGCTCAATGTTTATCTTAAATAGTCCTACAAAAAAGCCCGCCACAATATCTATATATCATGTATAAGCCATTATAGCCAAAATAATGAACCATAACTACAATAAAAATCTTTCTAACGCGGGTGAAACCGCGGGGGGACCTCTAGTAAATAATAATAAGTAGATAAATAGCTGGTTAAAACTTAACTACAGGTTATCCTGTAATCAAGCGCTGTGACCGCGCACTGCATAGCCGCGCGCGCGCGAAAAAAGAAACCTATAAAGAATAAGCTGGATATGCTACCTCCTGCTGTTTCCTTTGTATATTTAATAATTTTTGTGCGTGTTTTCGTGTAACGTGGTAGGTTAATTTACGCGCTCAATGTTTATCTTAAATAGTCCTACAAAAAAGCCCGCCACAATATCTATATATCATGTATAAGCCATTATAGCCAAAATAATGAACCATAACTACAATAAAAATCTTTCTAACGCGGGTGAAACCGCGGGGGGACCTCTAGTAAATAATAATAAGTAGATAAATAGCTGGTTAAAACTTAACTACAGGTTATCCTGTAATCAAGCGCTGTGACCGCGCACTGCATAGCCGCGCGCGCGCGGCTCAGGTGTGCAGTGACTCGCAGCTCTTGAGTGCCCACACTTTGTGGCTGACACACTACCACACTTACGTGCTTCATTGCTTAATTACTACTATATATCTTATCTTCTCTATACCTATATAAAAATGAATTATTGTTCGTCGTAAACGAGAACGGCTGGCTATTTTGGCTTCGAAATATTAGAAATTAGCCTTCCGCCAGCGGCTTCGCCAGCTTGGACCCGTTTAATGGGTCCCCGTAGGATAAAAAATAGCCTATGTTCTATTCCAGGCTCTCTCATCTCTAACTTTCTTCCATCCATTTGAAATACGACGTAAGACGATATATTGCTATATTAAAATCATAGGCGTTTAGCCAGTTGCTTCAACCGCGTTGACCCTTGGTTAGGTGATTTGTTATTATCATGTTACTTTCATTTTTAATAGGTTTAATATCTATATAAAACACTCTCAATTATTGCTAGCTTGCCGGCATAATGTTTTCAGGAGTGCTTATCGGTTTCTAATTCGCAGTTTACCGAACTCCTTTCATATTGGATGAAGGAGAAGAGTATCATCTTTGTCTATGATTAGTAAAAAATTAAAAATAGAATATTATCTACGCTTGCCAGTATGGCGGCGGTTGCATACGAACGGTACTTACGTCGACTAGCGTTCTTTGGCTATGTTCGAAAATATTCTTATGTATGTATTAATCGAAAAACCATCAAAAACTACAAGCGGAACCTTGAAGCGGCAGACTGCAGTCTGGAAGAACGTCCAGGATCCTGTGACTGTATATAGGAGAGGTGGCTTCGATTCAAGAATTCCGTGAGTACGCTTTGATTACTTATGTTGGAGGTGTAGGCATTAATTGAGGTGTTTCCACTTTCCCAACAGTGGGCTTGGGCCATAATTACGCGTCCGCCCACCCAACCCTATTACCCGTTTTTACGTAGGAATGAAGCATTTTCTCGCGGTAAAAAGTAGCCTATGTTACTCAGGCTAAATGTAGCTTTCTAATGTTGAAAGAATTTTTGAAATCGGAACATTAGTTTTTGAGTTTATTCCTTTAAACATATACACTAAAACACAAATCTTTCTTCTTTGTAATATTAGTATAGAATAGATAGGTTTAACTACTGCTAGTCCCTGTAGCTTCGGGATTAAGAATAGCGCTAGCCGATACGGTATCCCCTACCTACCCAATCGTAAGAGGTGACTAAAAGGGGCTTCTGGGTTGTGGGCAGTGAGAGTGGGAGCCGATGACCGGCAAAAATTACATTAATTAAGCGAATATTTTGTATTCCTAATTTGAGCAGCGAGCAGCGATGGCCGAATGGTAAAAGTCGCGGTCTTCTACGCGACCGATCCCGGGTTCAAATCCTCGGCGCGCACCTCTGACAAAGAAATTTGTAATGTGCGAATTTATCGCTGCTCCACGGTGATGGTGAATATCGTGATATTTCATTGATTACGATGTTCTCCATTGCCGTGCATGCCTGAGAGAAATTTATAATTTCTCGAAAGCATGACGTCCACCAATCCGCACTTGGCCAGCGTGGTGGACTATGGCCTAAATCACAAGTGAGAGGGAGACCTGTGCCCACTGCTGGGACATAAAAAAGGTTTAAAAAAAATATGATCAGTTTGGAAGTTGAAAGCGTCCATTTTTTTTCACAATAATAGTAATATTTTCGTTCATTATTGTATTTTAAAAATATTATTTTTAAAATTATTTTTAACTTTTTAGTTCCATGTGCCTTAAAAGCGTATTTTTTAGTTTTTCTAAACTAAATTCATCTTTCACTTTTTAGTCTCACATGCTATGAATACTCTGAGTCCTAAGGAGAGTTACAAACAAGCTTACAAACTCACAAACATACAAGTGAAGCTAATAAAAGCGTGCTAATAAACATGCGACGTCCCGTTTAACGCAATGGTTACCATGCCGGATTGCCGACCTGAGAGTCCCGGGTTCGATTCCCGGCGAGGCAGAAATTTGAATAGGTCTGGGTGTTTGTGTTTCTGTTTTTGTGTGTGTCCATGGTACCCACGACACAGGTAATCCTAGTTTGGGGCTATGAGTGAGTAGCGTTTATTTATTTAAAAATAACAGAAATCGCATGCTTATCCGAAACACGGAATCGATCATAAAATTTCTGCCACTAGCGGTTACCAATCTTACACCCGACCGCGTCTGTTTCGCTTAGCTACAGGGTCATGTAGGCTTCACTCGTTTTTTCAGTAGATCAACAAACTTATCATGTATTATTTAAGTAAAGATAGATTTGCAGTGCTGTACGCAATATTCGGCCCCTCACAGCTGCGCGACGCGACAATGCAGCCGGATCTCTCTAATTGGCGCAGCCTGGAGCAGTGTGCCCCAGCGCCGCAGTGGAGACGGCGACACGACAACTTTTACTATTTTCTTAACCAGTTATACAGAGAATACAATAATAATAAAAAAAAAATTAAAGTGTCTCAAAGGGGCCTCTACGTGTTGGATCTATGTCCCCACTTCTTCCAAATGACCGGGTCAAATAACATCTTCGACCCGTGAAATACAAAGAGATACAAAATAATAGTAATAAATATCTTTGGACAATTCACACAACACCATCTCATTCCAAACTAAACAGAGCTTGTACTATGGTAATCGGAAAGCTGATAAACATACTTATATAATTCTAAATACATACTTAAATAGATACATTAACACCCAGACACAGAACAAATAGCCATGTTCATCACACAAATATTTGTCCTGGGTGGGAATCGCACCCACTACCTCACGCTTCGCAATTGGCTCATCACCCACTATGCCACGGAGGCTGTCAAATATAATACATACTATAATAATACTAGTGGTCCGGCCCAGCTCCGCCCGCGTGCAGACGTTGTCCTGCCTTAAAAGTATTGCAAGAGGATTTGTTCTTTTATTATCTTAAAGAGATTTCATGTTACTGCCAAACGAAAATATAAAACAAATAGTGACATACGAACTGTCCTGTTATTCTGACTGTGTCAAAGTTTAGAACGACATGGCACGAAATACAAACGTTTGACAGGTAGGAACAATTTATATGAGAAAAGTATGTATATAGGCCAGTCATTATCGACATCAAACGACGCAAACGCGCAGGTATCTACGATTCTTTTATATGTTGTTAGGTCCCCTAAGAGTAGTCTATACCAAAAATTGCAACCCTGAAAACCTTGTGTTGCCACCATGGTGCTCGAAAAACTGCGAAATTCTGGCTCTTGTTTCAGTTTTTTTGAAAAAAGTACCTTAAGGAAGCGTTTTTCAGATATACTTGTCATATTATTTTATCAAGCTAACTAAATTTACTACAATTCAAGCCCAATATGAGCTCTCTAAGTCTATTAGTTGCGGAGGTACAGCTAGTCAAATATGGGCAATTTTTTCCAAAACGTGGCAAATTGTCGGTAGGGTTGTTTGTCAAGACATTTGCTGGATAAACTAATGGTCCTAGAGTATAGCCATGAGTGAAGAATTTATAAAAAAAATGAATTAGCTTTCATTTAATTCCAAAGTGGAGCCTCTAGGCCTCAACGTTTCATAAATAATTTAAAAAATAAAAATACCGGATTTCGGATAAATGATGAAAACGTTCTACTGAATAACGTGGGTATGTATTTCTTTAAAAAACATGCAACATTAGTGGTGGTGAATTTGACATTTTATATGTAACATGGTTTCGAATTAAATTACACTTAACAAATAAACATAGAAAAATATCACAATAAAATACTAAGCACAAGGACTGGTTAGACTTTTGCCCTTTTGGACGGGCCGGGTCTCACCCAGTCTGGATCACTGAGAGGGAGCGGGGGAGAAGAGACAATATTTTCTGGAGGTGAAGGCAGGCCGTCATATGGTGTTGGATTGTTCATATCCTCATCCTCGTCGTCTTCGTCCAAAACGATACTAGGTAGTGACGTTGTTGCAATTTCGTCCTTCGCAAAAGGAGCAAACAATTGAGCACTTGAGCCCTGCCTTTCTGCATTTGCATAACACTAAGCATCCTTTTTTGCATTTGCAAGCCACCATTCTGAGCAGGTTCTGAAGAGCGGGCTCTGCGTGCATTGTGACGGGCATGAGACCTTGATTGCTGGTGGCCCATCCCCAGTGACATGGGTTTTTGTCAACCCCTAACCATTTTTGTACCTGATGGTAGGTCCTCCACGAATGATATTTTGCAGTCTCTGAGGTCGATATACGATATACAAATATCGACAATTTTCCACGTTTTGGAAAAAAATGCCCATCTTTGATTAGCTGTACCTCCGCAATTAATAGACTAGAGAGCTCATGTTGGGCTTAAATTGTAGTAAATTTAGTTAGCTTGATAAAATAATATGACAAGTATATCTGAAAAACGCTTCCTTAAGGTACTTTTTTCAAAAAAACTCAAACAAGAGCCAAATTTCGCAGTTTTTCGAGCATCATGGTGGCAACACAAGGTTTTCAAGGTTGCAATTTTTGGTATAGACTACTCATAAGGGACCTAACAACATATAAAAGAATCGTAGATACATGCGCGTTTGCGATGTTTGCCTTTTTTTGTGTCGATAATGACTGGCCTAATAAATAAAAAACAATAATTAAAAAAACATTTTCCAGTAGACCAAACTACGAACATTCTCAAATCCCCTTGAACACACACAAAAAATTTCATCATAATCCGTCCAGTCGTTTAGGGGGAGTTCAGTGATATGCACACACACACAAGAAATATATATTTTAAAGATAGTGTGGTAAATTTAAACAATTTAAAGAATAAAATAGATAATAACGCTATAAATTCACAGCCCCACAACAGGATTCCCTGTGTCGTGGGTATCATGAACACACACAATTTTTTTTACAGTGGTATACAAACAGCCAGACCGAGAACAGAAACAAAAAACTCATAATTTGAATCTCTGCTTCGCTGAGTATCGAACCCGGGAACCCCGATTGGCATTCCGGCATGGCAGCCGTTGCGCCACAAGCGTCGTCTATTTTTGAATGATGCTTTGGCAAACGGAGATCTCCCGCCGGGCGAGGTGGTCTGGTTATGCCCGAGGAGCGGCCACAGGAGTAGATAAACGACCAGAGTGAATTGTTACCTATTCTGGTAGGGTTATCACAATTGGTTAAGACAAATAAAATACAATAAAAACATTTGTTAAATAGTTTTATTATTCAGTATGATAGAATACTTTACAAAATTACTTACTCTAATAATTTTCTTTTTACAAATTTTGTTTTTTAATAATTTATTGTTTCTTTTAATGGTGTGGTAAATTCTAAATCTAACATATAGTTTTTTCAAGTAATCTAATGGGAAACACTCACATGGCATATTAAATTTGCAATCTTTAATATGTTGAAGTATTTCGTTGCCAACATTGACAATATTTACTTCAAGATCAGTATATTCGCGAAACTTTTGCTCGAGCAATTCAACAAATGCGATAAAATTGTCGGGAGTTATATCTATCATTATTGGATTGTCACCAAAGTTCCACAGGTATATACAACATCGGGAAGTGGTTCAAATCTTACTTGCGATGTTTCAACTTAACACACATACCAACCCACCCACATATCTACAAATGTTTTGTAAAATTTCGTAATAATAATAAAAAGGTAAAAGCACATTGTGTACTTATTAAAAAAAAAGAATCATACAATAGAATACAGGTACCCACTTACTTGAAAAAGTAATAATCAAATATTTACTTACCTATTGTACTCCTTGGGATAGTTAAAGTATGATATATTTTTATTTTTTCTAGTATTATTCATACAAACAGTACAGTAAACAACCATTGTTATTAATAAAATACCACGTTTTATATTAAGTAAATATTCAAACTTGCAAAATTAAATAACAAAACAAAAAACGTACGTCGCACAAACCCTGAGATTGTCAACTGGCTGTGCCAACGTAAACCGGTTTTTTCCAGTCTCGCCGCGTACGCGACAAGCGGCCAGTAGTCACGCACACATGCTCCGCGTGCTTGTAGTAGTGCAACCGATTCGCGCGGTTGTATGAAGCTTTCACTCTGGTCGTTTATCTACTCCTGTGGAGCGGCCGCGCTCCAACTGACTCAATTCGGAACTGTATATATGCTCGGATATTCAGAAAACTTCAATAGCGTGATTCAGGAATACCCGTGGCGCCATCTCTTGATGAGTAGCGGAAGGTTGCTACAATACGTTTAAATTTTTTTTCGGTGTGGATGTGTTTTTGTTTTAGAGTGTATTGAGTGTATGTGTTGATGGTACCCCTGATATATGAAATCCTAGAGTGGGATAACTCCGCGAGTTTTTAGCTCTTTTATTACTAAGCCTCCGCTGTCCGTCCGTCTGTCTGTCATCAGGCTGTATCTCATGAACCGTGATGGCTAGACATTACAAATTTTCACAGATTTTTCTATTGCTGTTATAACAACAATTCCTAAAAATATAATAAAGGAAATGTTTATGGGGTTTCCCATACAATAAACGTGATTTTTTATAGATAATGGTACGGAACCCTTCGTGTGTGAGTTCGACTCGCACTTGGCCGGTTTTTAAATTTTATACTGGAGTTGCAAGTATTACAACACAATGCTCGAAAACTTTCTACTTCAGGCACTGAGGTATAATTATTATTATATCTAATTTAAGAAATGACAAAATTTAAATTTTGGGACTTTAGGGGTCCACAAATAAATGTTTCTATGGTCTTTAGTTGCTCGATAAAACCATCTTTTCGCAAGACGAGACGCGACGATATTCGAACTTTTCTGAAATTTTCTTACCCCGTTGTGATGAAGATAACTCATGCGTACTACCTGTGCATAAATATAATACAACTAACTGATCCGACAAATGTTTTACCGTCTTAAATATAAATATTGAATTCGAATTGGTATACCGAAGCATCTCTTTGTCGATATTTGCAGCACGCATTCTGTCAATGGTATGTCAAATGCCATAAAATTATTGTAGTCAAAAGCGTTAATGTTACATTGGACAATAAGAAAATTTTATACGGTGATAGTACTTTCCGATTTTCTTATTTTTTCTTACATAAGAATCTTTTCCTGGCAAACAAAACAAAAAATATTTTTTTTAAATAATAATTATAGTCAAACTGATCATGAATTCACCATAACTAATAACCTTATGGGGGGGCGTTGTGAGCCAACGGAAAACATTCAAGGAACTTTTTATAAATTATTTTCTTAACCGTCTTCGCCCTCCGGATTGGCCTCAAATATATTTGGTTTAGTTCTGATCTGACCAAAAAATGTACGTACGTTTTAAACGTTTTGACAGTTTATGATGATGCTCAGGGCACGGAGAAAGAACGAAGTCTACGGTTCAGGGTCTAATGATGAAGCCAGGATCATATCATCATCATAATACTAGAATTTATGTTCATAATAATGAACAAAAATTTAACACAATAGTTTTACAATAAATAGGAAAAAACTTTATACATATTTGTTTCATTAAGTACCTTAGGCCGCGAACTTATCAGCCGCCGCTCGTAGTTAGGACTTTAATATAAAGTTATGAGATTATTGTATTGTCATCGGCCCTTGACCCCTGTGCAAATTTTCAAGTTAATCAGACTCCTAGAAGTAAGTGAAAATGAAGTTAAAAGATTCCGTCACATACATACATACATACAGGTCAAGCTAATAAAAGCGTGTTAAAATACAATAAATAGAAGATTTAAAACAATAGTTTAAAGTTTATTTTAAAAACTATTTTTACTTTTAAGTTTGATGTGCTTTAAAGCGTGTGTTTACTGTTGCCTTTAAAAAGTAAGTATGAGTTAACGTAAACAATCGGTTTGATTTAGAATTTTTAACGACTACAGGCCGTGAATTATTATATTTAATGGTTAAAGTTCGGACTTTTTAGGCTTTACAAATTTTCCAGGCTAGACGCACTCGAGGCGACCATTTTGAAATTCAATACCGACTATTGTAATAACTTTTGCGGTTATTAAAATTTCCGGTCGTATTTTGCAACTCCAATCAATTTGTTAACTCTGTTTTGAGGGTTTCAATTTGAGGTAAATCTATTGAAATTGTTAATGATTAAAACTTTTAGGGTCTTAGTTTGCTGGCAGTTCTACGAGGTGACCATCTTCTGTAGAAATATTAATGTACTTTTTTTTCTCAATTATGGCATCGCAAATTCTGTGCATACTGCCAGCATCAAGTATAATTTTTGCATCAATTTTTGCCAGTTTCAGTGAAACTGGCAAAACTTGATGGAACAAAGTCAGTAAGTCGTCAGTAATCAGTCAGTCTAGTCAGTCCAACATTCAAGTAAAGCGATGGCTACTTTACTAGAACGTGTCCGATGGAATTTTGGAGGCAAGCAGAAAAAACATATTTCAGCACTGTTATTCTATTTCACAAACACTCGTGCACTGTAATTAACCTATGTCAAACAAAATGCCATCAACTTTATCCGATATAACTCAAAAATACACCAAGAAAATGAAAATAAAACAAGAGCACAATATGTCTTTTTCGACTTCCCGCCAAAAATACATTAATGTACTTAATCAATTTATAATCGTCGAAAAAAAGTTTATTATTTTTTGCTTTTCAGTTTTTCCGGTCGTTCAATTTTTTTTGTTTAAAAGTTTTATCGATAATTTTTAGTACCACTGTTGGGCATAGGTCTCTAGGCTGGGAACTGATATATAGGCAATAGACTACCACGCAGGCCAAGTGTGTGTTGAAAGATGTGATGCCTTTCTATGAACTGTAACCATTGCGCCTTAAGAGTCGTCAAATAATAAACTTTTTACTCGTAGAAAATCTGAAACGTATGTTAAAAGTCCGAATCGTCAACGACCCAAGATCGACTGACAGGCTAAAACCGCTTAGCTTGCGAAGAGATATAGGCTCGCTCTGCGTGTTCTACCTACTTTACTATGGTGAGTGCTCCGAGGAACTCTTCAAATTGATGCCTACATCAATTTCCATGATTATACTACCAGAAGAAGGTTAAAGTTCCACCGGCACCATCTGGACTCGTGGCGGTCCTCCACAGTCCGCTTTACACGCTCCTTTTTACTACAAACGTGTAGGTTATGGGACAACCTTCCAGCTGAGGCATTCCCAGTGGACTATAACATGAGGTTCTTCAAGAAAGCTGTAAAAAAAGCTCTCCTCCAAAGCCGGCAATGCTCGGGTGGCTCCCCTGGGGTTGCCCGTGTCCATAGGCGACGGTGATCGCTTAACACCACGCGGCCCGTCTGCCTTTTTGTTCGGTTTATTTATAAAAAAAATATTTCGAAATTTTTAAAGCCGCATAAGTAGTCGTCTCCACGCCATCCCTGGTCCGTAACTTCAGTAAGTATACAATGTTTCTTTACAAAAAACTGAAATAATATCTATGCTCAACATATCTACAAGAAATGTCTGTCTGTTGTCAGTCTAGATATCTTATTAGAATTTTGTGTAAAAATTTTTTTTTGTCTAAAATGAGCAAGAAATGTATTGTTGAGATGTTTCCTCTCGGTCCATTCTTGATACAAAAGTTACATAATGATACTCTTTTGTAAGAAAAACTTGATAAAAAAGTTGTGTAGAGTTTTATACTTGGCATATTTGGGTTCCGTGCCTAAAGGGTAAACCTTTACTTAGTACGTAAGTACATTATTCTTAGTCTAAGACTGCACCCATTCACACATTCACATGATGCGTGTGTGCAGTATCTGTGAAGCCTTTCTTTTTTTCTTCAATTATGGCATCGCAAACTCTGCATATTGCCAGCGTCAAGTATAATTTTTGCATCACGCTTTTGCCAGTTTCGGTGAAACTGGACGAGTAATAATAGGTAAGTCAGTAAGTCGTTAGTAATCAGTCAGTCAAGTCAGTCAGACATTCAAGTAAAGGTGAATGTAGCTTTCTAATGGTGAAATATTTTTTTAAATCGAAACAGTAGTTTTTGAGTTTATTCATCACAAACATACAAACATACAAATCTTTCCTCTTTATAATATTAGTATAGATAACTCAGAAAAACACAAAGAAAATAAAAATAAAGCAAGAGCACAAAATGTCCTTTCCGACTTCCCGCCAAACCTTTTAGAATGTTATTTAAAGGTTATTTATAAATTTCAGAATTTTATATTTTTTTAGTAATTAATACTTCAAATCATTAATACTGGCTGGAAGTTCGCCTCGCGTATATTTTTAATTCGGATGAATGCGAGCTGCATCTATGAGGGATACACAAAAATGTATGTTTTTCGTGAATGAGCACATTTCGGAGCCCGTTTGAGTGGCTGAAAAAATATCAGTAGTGATGGGAAGAACTATTGTCGATAATATTGAAGCATCGATAAAATTTAAACGTCGATAAAATTTAAACGTATCGCTTCATAGACTCACAACAGGATACCCTGTGAACACACAGAAAAACAAGACAAGGATAGTATACAATACCTAGGCAATCGAAGTATTTTATTCATTCAAGGTGTCGATCGTATGCTGGATAGGTTAACATGCCAGACTGCCAATCAGAGCTTCGATTTCTGGCGAAGCAGAAATTCTAATGATGGGTTTCAGTTTCTTTTCTTGATCTGGGTGTTTGTGTTCATGTTTTTGTGTGTCTCCATGGTACTTATCCACGACACAGTTATCCTATTATTGAGCTATAAGTGTTTAGCGTTGAAAAAGTGGAATACAAAAAAATCTTATAACAGCTACGTTTCCATGGTCAACGGCTCTAGATTATGGTGGGTAATATTGGCAATGATTCAAGCAGAGAGAGACGGAGAAATATTCTCAGCAGCACTCTTTTAAATCCCACTTATTGTTACATCAATATCTATTATATGTCTTTAAATCACTATTTACATAACGCTTCACACACACACATATATCTGAAATCTTACTGAAATAGAACCCGGGACAAGACATTGTGTCATACTGATGGGCGCTCCTTAGTGGGAAAGAATTAGAGTTGACATTAGCACGCTATTTGATTATTGATATTTTTCGAATATTTTGAAACCGTCCATAACATAAGACGTCCGTCCGGCGACGACTATTATGATAAAACGTCAGAAGCTCGGAAACGAGCATGAATTTTGCCACTTCTGGTTATCTAGACAATAACATAGTTGCATGCACTTTTGGTACTCCATTTGATAAAAAATCTTAATTAGTCGTATGTGCCGGGATCGAAGTCAAATCTCTAGTTTGAAATGTCATGTCACTTTACTACCAGTAGGACGGATGACATTGTACTCGTAACTTTTATCGATACTCATAGTTACCAGTCGACATCCCTACTCTAATGTGAAGTGAATGCTAAAGTTTGCATATTTGTACATTTTTCACTCGCACCAGCTTTCTGTAAAACTTTTTTTGACTAAAAAGTGCAAACGAAAGGCCATTGGTGAAAATTCAAATGATTTTCGAATATAGAAAATTATTTTTTATATCTTTAATTTCGTAAAACTTTCATGATTCGCATATTGCCGTTTCAACTATTTATGTCCTGCAATTATTTTGTATTTTGGTTGTAAGGTACGGTTGCTGCCCACCCTTTCGTAAGGCTTCGGAGTAGCTATCCGGTCTTGGACTACCAAACTACCATATCAGTTGAGATACTTTTAATGAGATGTCAAAACGTGACATCATCATACATTTGGTTTGTGACGTCACAAATCTTTTATTTGTTTATTTGTATCACCTTAAAATAAGGGTTACAGGGTAAGACTTAATGCCTAATGGCATTCTCTGCCAGTCAACCCTGGGTGATGGTGAGAACTTACTTACTTACTTTATATCAGTTGATTAGATTTAAGTAATGAAATGTAATATGTAATCTACGCTAACGCATTAGGTTAGCCTGTAATGTTAGCTGTAATGTGTACTTATATAAATAAATAAATAAATAAAAAATATATATATAGATCCGTAAAAATCATGAACGAGTATGTAACTGAATTAACAATTATCCTGCTTTCCAAGCGGAGTTTTGTGCTACCTTTTTAAGGTACCTATGCATTTTGATTTCTTTTTGTGAATAGTGTTTTAACACCCTTTTTTTCTTCAATTATGGCATTGCAAACTCTGCATATTGCCAGCGTCAAGTATAATTTTTGCATCACAAAGTTTCTGCCAGTTTCTGTGAAACTGGACGAGTAATAATAGGTAAGGTCAGTAAGTCGTCAGTAATCAGTCAGTCAAGTCAACCAGACATTCAAGTAAAGCGATGGCTTCTTTACCAGAACGTGACCATTTTGGAGGCAAGCCGAAAAACCCTATTTTCGCACTGTTATTTTAATTCACAACACTCGTGCACTATAATTAACCTATATCGAACAAAATGCCATCAAATTTATCCGATATAACTCAAAAATACACCAAGAAAGTAAAAATAAAACAAGTGTTTCTGTAGAAAGGTGCAGTTGCCGGCCACACTTACACAGTGCGACCATCAGCCTCCGGAGTAGCAGCGCAACTGTATGCGACTTCAGACAAGACTTAAAATGGCTTGAGGTTGTGTGAGGTTGTGTGATGGACATTGTGTAAATGACAAAGTCATTTGCGGTTATTCTAGAGCTTAGACTATGTTCTAGAGTGCGGGAGATATCTCAAAACATGCTTACTACCACAGAATAAGTCTGTGCTTATTACATAGAACGACAGCCTCCGTGGCGTAGTGGGTGATGAGCCGACTGTGAAACGTAAGGTCGTGGGTTCGATTCCCACCCAGGACAAATATTTGTGTGATGAACATGACTATTTGTTTTGTGTCTGGGTGTTAATTTATCTATATAAGTATGCATTTAGAATTATATAAGTATGTTTATCAGCTTTCTGGTTACCACAGTACAAGCTCTGCTTAGTTTGGAATCAGATGGTGTTGTGTGAATTGTCCAAAAATATTTATTATTATTTTTTAAATAATAAATAATAATAAATAATATTTTTTAACTAATAAATAATAATAAACGTTACACACTCATAGCCCCACAGTAAGGTAATTAATACCCTGTGTCGTGGGTACCATGGACACTTACAAAGACAGGAACACAAACACCCAGACCAACATCAGAAATTTAAACTCATCATTCTTTCTGTTTCAGAATAGAACCCGGGGCCCCTCGATTGGCAGTCCGGCATGGTAACCATTGCGCCACGCGGTCGTCAAATCAATTTTCATTGATAGTGTTCATTGAGATTTACATGACATAATCCATATTAATCAATACTTTATATTATTATAAATTCAAAAGTCACTCTGTCTTTCTGTCTGTCTGTAACGCTTTCCCGCTTAAACTACTGAACCAATTTCAATGAAATTTGGAACACAGATACAGTGGACCTTGGGAAAGGACATAGGATGGTTTTTATCCTACGGGATTCTATAAAATGGGTCCACGCGGATAAATCCGCTGGCGAAATGGTAGTTTTTTATATTTTCCACTCTACTATTTAAACAAAAACACCGCGGTTTTGGCTTAAATTGTCACTAATTTTTTAAATCGTAAAGCGGCTTACAGAACAAGAAGATTATGTTGGTCTGATAGTATCGTGACTATGGCATACAGACTGACATTACGAAACGACCAGAACCTATCGTATCCGGATAGCCGCTGGTCCGTTTTTATTTTCAATTTTATTCATAAATAATAAAACAAAAATTAAATCCGACATCGACGCGGTTTGTATGTAAAGTGCGAAATGCAGTTGTCCATTCAGTACATATCACCCGCGGGGATTGAACCCGGTCGAGGGACATGGCCATTTATTGTGCGGTATCCGCCTACAGCGATTTTCGACCCACTGATGATGTTTACAAGAAGTGATATTGTGTAGGACTTGTTCGGCACTGCTCTCTCCCTATTGTTGGGAAGGCCTTTTTTTTGGTACCCAGGTAAAGGTTTGGTAAAGGTGCCCAGCACCTTGGGAGAGGACACCGGGTTATGTGGAATTTTAACCTCACTAAAACCCCCTCGGTGGCCTTCCTCTGCGTTTGGGGAGGACTCCGGGATCTCCCGTGGAACGCAGCGGTGTCCTCTATACGCGAAGCCCTGGAACGGGCCCATCTTTGAGAGATGTGCTCTCCTGCACCTTCCGATGCTTATGGTGGCATGCGGCCACGCACATACCGCCATCCTTCCCGGGAATCGTTGGGGAGGCCTGCAGATTACTCCACCACGCTCCAATGTGGGCTGGTAGAGATGCACTAATCCGCGTCTCCACCAACCCACATTCGGTCAACCCGCTGTCGGATGTCTTCTAACAGGCGATAAGGCCTCCGAAAAGCTTTTTTTTTAATTTGAATGGAGTAGCAGACGAGCATGCAGGCCACGTGGTGTTAAGTGGTCGCTGCAGCCCATAGACATCTACATACATTAAGCAAGCATAGGTAAGTCTTGTCTGAGGTTGTATGCAGTTGCGCTGCTACTCAGGAGGCTGGTGGTCGCCTCATGTAAGTGTGGCCGGCAACTGCACCTTTCCACCGAAATACAACAGAATTGGTTCACGGCAGAAGTGGGTGCAGCGGTGGTACTTCCCCGGGCGAACCATAATAGTTCCACCAACTACAATGGTTCTTCTTTTCGGCCTTTTGTAGTCCACTGCTGGACGTAGGCCTCCCCTAACGTTCGCCAATCCTCCCGGTCCTGCGCGTTCTGAATCCAGTGGCTTCCCGCTGTCTTCTTTAGGTCATCAGTCCACCTGGTTGGAGGGCGGCCTGTAATCCTTTTGACGAGACGTGGTCTCCAATCGAGAACCTTTCTTCCCCATCGGTTAATACCGACAAGGACATCCGACAAGGTTAACGACTGTTATCTATCGATAACAACCGGGACCGACGGCTTAACGTGCCCGCCGAATCTACCAGTGAGATAGGTGTCTCACACTCGACCGCGCCCTTTTGCCAAAACATCCAAAATTACGTTTAAAGTTTATTTCGCCCGCATCTCAATTAATTGTATAGGCGTTGGATTGGTTCTGTTTGTGTAAATTCGTAAAGCAATAAAACGGGAATAAATTTTCAAAAATAGTTTTACGTCAGCTCTCTGTGACATATAGGCAGATTACACATTGTAGACACTCGAAAATATTATAATGGATGCAAACTTTTAAGTAAAGTTTTAATATAAGCATCCCATACTACGGTTGAAGTTATAATATTAAAAATCTAGACTCCGCCTGCCGTGGATTATATGTATTTTCCGTAGGAATGACATATTTTCTCTGGGTAGCTAAAGTCTCTCTCCTGCCCCCTAATTTTCTGTGTACAAAAATGTCGTGGGACACCGGATAGGAACGAAGTTCCTTATTATAAAAATATTATAATTTAAGTTCTATTCGAGGTATAAAGAAAATAATTATTCGGGTAAGTATACATATTTAATTATGATTTTTTTATCGATACAAAGCAAAGAAACTTCTTTACAAAATTATCTTAACACCTTTATTTTATTTATAATGATTTATAAAAATATATAATAATAATAACCGTCATCACGTAGACCATATATTAGGCACTGTATAGCCAATATACATAGACTTATACATAAAAATATATAAAAATATAAAATATAGACAATATATATAAAAATATACGGACGTATTTTCCGGGCTAGGTACCCCTCTCCGCAACGCCCTATAAGGAACTTCGTTCCAAAAAAATCAGGTCAATTCGTGGCACCGTTGCGACGTGAATAAAGGACAAACAATTACATTTATAATCCCTTTAGCTACTAGAAAACTGCCTCAGTATACAGTTCGGCGTCCGCGACCAACATAAGAATATTTAACATTGATAGCAATCTGATATTGTACAGTTTTGTAAGCATCAATTCAATTCTTTTAAGTCAGTTAAATATGTTTAATAAGGCAATCAAAATATGTATCAGGCTCTCAACATATAAAGATAATTAATTTGTAATCTGTGTATTAGGTTTTAAAAATTTGACCTACTTACAAGTAGTATATATTTTACCAAAATAAGTAAAAAATAATTGGGATTGAATATTGGTTTCGGCCGAAATCCATTACGTGATCATATCATCATAATATTAATTTTAGAGCAGTTTTTTTATTCCCGGGTAAAATTATTCAACGAATAAATGTTACTTTTATAACATACTAGCCTTCCACCAGCGACTTCGCCCGCGTGGATCCGTTTTATAGGTTCCCGTAGGATAAAAACCATCCTATGTCCTTTCCCAAGGTCCACTCTATTTGTGTTCCAAATTTCATTAAAATTGGTTCAGTAGTTTAAGCGGGAAAGCGTAGCAGACAGACAGACAGATAGACAGAGTTACTTTCGAATTTATAATCATAAAGAAGGGAAGAAGGGATTATTTATGAAAATGATAGCGATAATATCTTTATCTGGGGATGGAAAATAGGTACTTAATGAAATAAATGTGATGTTACTCGTATCGTATTACTAAGCACTCAATTTTCGACGCGATTCTGCGTTCGTAGCAGTGGCGTAGCTATCATAGGGCCAGGTGGTGCAGTGCACCAGGGCCCCGGAGCTCAGGGGGCCCTCTAGCCTCAGCTTTGAAAAGAATAATAATAAAATAAAATTAAAAAAATTGAAAAAAAATATTATTTGACTCGAGGCTCGAGCCTGCTCACAAGATTTTCTTTTTTTCAATTCTACCGTAGCTTATATCTACCGAAGAACTCATTTTCTCAAAAGAAAATTGCGATTTGCGTCGTTGTTTATTTATTCCCTTTTTCTTCTATTAAACACATGGAGATTCTAATAGAGACGATGTATGGATTTAGCCTACTAGGGATAATTCAACTCACTGTTTCCTATTCTTATTACTATCAATAATTTTAAAGGCCAATATTAGTTCAAACTACGCGAAAAGAGGGGAGGAGGGCCCGATTCTCTCCCTATGCACCAGGGCCCTTGTCCCCCTAGCTACGCCACTGGTTCGTAGCCTAGATTCTAATCGCTAGTGTATGATCGGCTTTATACTCTTATAAACAATGGCGTTTACTGATCAATCTGAATTTTATGTGCCATTTTATTCGATGTACATTAAACTACCTGCAGATCTAATTACTACGAATGTTATGGAAAACGTCTAAATAATATTTTGCTATTTAAAAACCTCAGGATTTTTAAATTTGAATGGAGCAGTAGCAGTAGGGGATTCCGGGGTTATGGGCGGTGAAGGTGGGAGCTCGATCCGTCAAGCCAGCAGCCCCGGGAAGGACGGCGGTGTGTGCGTGGCCGCATGCCGCCATAAGCATCGGAAGGTGTAGTAGAGCACATCTGCTCTATCGAAGATGGGCCCGTTCTGGGGCGTCGCGCGTGGAGGACACCGGTGCGTTCCACTGGAGATCCCGGAGTCCTCCCCAAGCGCAGAGGCAGCCACCGAGGGGATTTTAGTGCGGTCAAATCCCAGATAGCCCGGTACCTAAGGTTCTGGGTACCTATTAAGGTCCCCCCCCCCCCCCGATACCAAAAAAAGGCCCCGTGGTGTGAAGTGGTCGCTGCAGCCCATGGACATCGTTTCACAAAGATAAAAATGGACACTAAGAGGTCCGCATACGATGATTTTATTTAGAAATGAAGAAAAGAAAGATAACAAATTTATTCGCTATAGCACATGAAGCACACATAATATAAAGCAGCAAATACAAAAAAAAGAAATAAAAAATGAGCATATCAAAATAAAAAAGACAAACATTATTTTTATTCTAGTTGACTCAACATAAAATCTATGTTGCAACAATGCATTAGGAATGGGATCTTTACTACTTGTACTAGGTATTATTTATTCTGTGTCTACTCAGCGTATGCCATGGTTAAGATAGATTATTAATCAGAACAGAAATGTAGGATTTGAATTTTTGAATTTGAAAATTTCTATTCCTTTACAAATACTTTACATGGATATATCCTATACCAGGAATGGGAACGGGTTCAAATTCTGTTACGTTGTACTTTTGACTAACAATGTGTGTATACAATGTATGCTATGAGGTGTTTGTAGAAACCAAGAAGCTGGTCACTGTGTACATGTGTTACCTATACATATATACGTATTACATACGTAAGTACAGTCGTCTAGTGATAACAAATTAGTGTCATTTGATCAAGTTGGTGGCACCGACGTGATCTGAACCCGCTACATTCTAATCTGGAGACAGATCGTCGAAATATATTAAATATCAAAACATTTGACAGCCTCCGTGGCGTAGTGGGTGATGAGCCGAATGAGAAGCGTGAGGTTGTGGGTTCGATTTCCACCCAGGACACGTATTTGTGTGATGAACATGACTATTTGTTCTGTGTCTGGGAGTTAATTTATTTATCTATTTAAGAGGCCGTATACGAAATTTTGCCGATTTCGCTGATTTAGCTCATTTTATACAGGAGATTTTACAGTTAAAATACAGTTTTTCCATAGGTTTTATTGCACAGTATGACTGATCATTTCAATAATAATATAATATATAATATAATATAAATATCTTTGGACAATTCACACAATGCCATCTGATTCCAAACTAAGCAGAGCTTGTGCTATGGTAATCAGAAAGCTGATAAACATACTTATATAATTCTAAATACATACTTAAATAGATAAATTAACACCCAGACACAGAACAAATAGTCATGTTCATCACACAAATATTTGTTCTGGGTGGGAATCGAACCCACGACCTCACGCTTCGCAGTCGGCTCATCACCCACTACGCCACGGAGGCTGTCAATAGTCAATAATCATAAACTATTAAATGAGCCACTTTTTAATTTTTATTTCGTTATTTTGCTTAATAGACCTGAAGCCGGTGATAGTTTTGTAAATATTACTGTAATAGGTATAGAATATCACATTTTCTCTTTCTTTCTGGATCATTTTAAAATCTAAACAGATCAAAAAAAATGACATGTATTGCTGTAAAAATCACACGCATAGTGTATGAGCCACTTTTTGCCACTCAAAAATATTTTATCTGCAAAGATCATAAACTTAGCATATATTATATTTACGGCAAAGATGATTTTTCCATATTTTTCTAAAATATGAAGCTACTTTGAGAAGTAGGAGAGGAGAATTCATTAAGAATTATAGGAAAGTTAAGTCGTCCGAGTTATGAAATGAAATGAAAATACTTTATTGTCATTTCATTTCATTTCAGAGTTATAGGTAGTGCAAGGAGGGAAGGTATAAATGAATAAAACAATCGTAGATATATCATTATTCGTTTATTTATTCACTGAAATACATTATTATTTTCTAAGTTACACATTTGTCAAATAAATATTTATATAAACTGTAAAGTTGTTTTGTTGCTTAGGTTTGATACCTTTCATATATTCAGAACAGAAAAAGAAAATATACTTAACACAGTGTTTAAAAGAGAGAAAAAAAGTTATACATAGAGAACATAACTTAAAAATATCCTTATAAAAATGTTATTATACAATATATTTTTAAAGGACACAATTGTATGCATGACATGACGAATTTAATGTTACTGATCAATGGCCACATTTACATGAGGCGACCACCAGCCTCCGGAGTAGCAGCGCAACTGCATACGACCTCAGACAAGACTTACCTATGCTTGCTTGGGGTTGTATGTAGATGACCATGGGCTGCAGCGATCACTTAACACCACGTGTCCTGCATGCTCGTCGGCTACTCCATACAAATAAAAAAAATATATGTAAAATTATGAAATTAATTTTAACTCCATCCATTTAATAATTTATTATTTTTTTATTATAATTTGCTATATGACATTTAGATATTTTATAATCAGTCATTTATTCATTCATTCATTTTCACATGTATGTTTTAATTTGTAAATTGATTTAATTTACAAATTAAATCAATTTACAATAAAATTAAGGAATTTAAAGACTATTTAATAGACAAATGCTATTATTCTATTGATGAGTACTTACGTGACACTTAGCTAATGAAATGAGTATGTTTATATTGTTTCTAATTTAGTTTCTAATTGACATTATTAAAAAAGTTGACTATATAAAGAATCTAATTTAATAATTAATTGATGTAAATGCAATATTTTTCTTTAAGATTGACATTATTAAATTAAATTTTAAGTATATTTTTTGTAATAGTGATTTTTGTATTTGCATGTATAAATTCATTAATATGTAATAAGTAGTAAAATAATCAAATGTTCTCTATAAATTTGCATACCCTTTTGGGTTAGGATAAGAGTACTGTATTCACTACTTGTAACAACTGTTTAACCTTATCTTGCAAATAAATGAAATTGAAATTGAAAAAATTGAAAAAATTATAACATACTACATAACAAATTTAATGCAATAAAGAATTACTGAACAAAACATCTGTACTAACAAGACATACTCCGATACAAAGATATTAGCAGTTATAATTAATTATTCATTTCTTATTGGGAATACAAAATATTCGCTTAATGAATCTTGGCCTTTAGGTGCCCGTTTGGGCTAGATGTTGAGCTGAGAGAAAAAAGGCGGCGGAAAAACTCCCAGCAGCACTCAAAAAAGTACATACATATATATTTGAGATAACAGTATGGCTATGGGTCGATAATGGGCACACGTGACAGCTGATAGTGTGAGACACTATAAACCCACTTCCACCTGCTCACAGATGCGAGTAATTACTAAAACTATTACATTTAATATAATAACCAATATGTTAAAAGGTAAGATATATGTTATAAAAACGAAAACGGAAAGGAGAAACGAAATATTTTTATTTAAAACTATAGGTACCAAAAAAAAATTCGTTATACAATAAACATTTAAATTGCAATAACAAAATATTAAGGTCTCTAATTAACTTTAAGTCTTAAGGGTCAAATTACAGATACTTGTGAAATTGGATCAAGTTTAACCCGAACATCATGACATGAGATTTATAAAATGACAGAGAATGCACTGTTCTCGTATGTGATAATGTATACAACATTAATAGTACGCACTCCCGCATTCCTGCCCGCAGTCAGTTAAAGTGCGGATACTGCCTATTGTCGCGATTAGTCACTAGGGGACGGGTAGGAAGTCAGGCCGTCATGAACGATGCACAAATAAATATATTCTTTAACTATGTCGCTAAAATTGAGACTCAATTTTTTTTAAGTGAAAACTTCTTTAGCGGCGTTGTGCACTTTTTTTGGGATGGGTAAAAAATGTTAACTCGCGTCAGGACACGTGGCCTGATTGAAAATTCGTAAGATGTAGGGGAGACAGCTGATGACGGCTCGACTGTCTATATCATAATAATCATAAAATATGGACATTGAACAAGTGCATCTATTAATGAAAAAGTGACGAAGAAATAGTGGTAGAGAATAAGTGAGTAACCGCTTTATAAAATACTAGATGAAAACCTACTGAAAATACTAGATGAAAAATAATACTGATAATAAAAGCAATTCGTGCGAAATTATTCCCTAACCATTCCAAAATATCAAAAATGCACAACGTTAATGTTCAAGTTTTCACTTGTGCCAGCACTACCAGAGTGCAACCCGTTGTTTTTTTTATTATTTTTGGGAAACATACAATCTTATGATACACTAGCGGCCGCCCGCAACTTCGTCCGCGTGGCCATTAGTTGTAGAATTTTTATAGAATAAAAGTAGCCTAAGTTACTCCTCATTACATCAGCTACCTGCCAGTAAAAGTCCCATCAAAATCGGTCCAGCCGTTTCAGAGACTAGCCGGAACAAACAGACAGATAGACAGACAGACAAATATTGTAAAAATGTTATATTCTTATAATTATGTACCGTACATACATTCATATGGATGTAGTAAAAATATTTTAATGTTACAGACACTTCATTTTTATTAATTTGTATAGATTTACAATATTACACAAATTATAATGCGTTAGTCAGCACAGTTTCCACTGACATATGAATATACATAATATACATATGAAATGAAATGAAATGAAATATTCTTTATTCACTGTACGGTTCCTTTACAAACTCTTAGTGAACGTTATTTTTTTGTTCTGTCTGCTCTGGGTGCGCTTAGGCAATGCTGAGCTGAAGAAAAGAGCAGACGGAGAAAAACTTCAGCCCTGTTTTAAAATATGGGGTATACAATAGCTAACTTTCTTACAGAGTAGCTATGGGCCGATAAGGAACATACGTGACAGCTACCGCATGTGTCAATGTCGTCCCATATAGTACGTAACAGCATTTTAGTAGATTCGAGTGATAAAGAAATGTTTAAAGGAACAGACTAAAAAAAAGGTTTACCAGATTAAAGATAATACAGATACTTCAACTCAGTTGTGCGCGCGGCGCTATGTGTGGGTAAACCTGTATATACACAGTGACTTTGTGTGCGTGACAAGAGGTACAGTGAAGTTGCTCGGACGATCACGGCCGCGTCACTGTCACACAAATTAAAGCTACATAATTACTAGCCTACGCACACATAGCGCCGCGCGCACAACTGAGTTGAAGTATCTGTAATATTTTTGTTGAGAAATATAAAATATAAATTAAAATCCAAGATCACAGTACTACAAATTTCACAGTCAGGTTATCCATCATCTTATATATAAAATTCTCGTGTCACAATGTTCGTTCCCGTACTCCTCCGAAACGGCTCGACCGAATCTCATGAAATTTTGTTTGCATATCGGGTAGGTCTGAGAATCGGTCAACATCTATTTTTCATCCCCCTAAGTGATAAGGGTGGCCCACTCTAAACATTTTAACGCGGTACGGAGTTCGCGGGGGCAGCTAGTAATAATATATGATTGGTCTAATGTTTATTTATTTATTTATTGACACACCAACAGCGCTACATACAATATTTCGTAATTAAAAATTATTTCTAAACATATATACTAGTATGCATGCCAGTTACAGGTGCATACATCATTCACTTAATACATAATGTTGTTCTCATACCTTTATACATGACATATACTTGACCATATACTTACAGCCAAAACCAATACGCTACTTAAAATTTACAAAAACATTTTACTAATAAACAAAATACAATAAGGGCCTCTTTCACCACATTCAAGTAAAGTGACAAGTACGCTAATTGTCGGTTAAAGTCACCCATAACTTCAATTTCAATTTCACGATGTTCGAGTAGCACTAATCATATGATAAACTGACCCGTACTCATAGCTTTTACTTGTCAATTAACTTTCCTTGGGACGTAACTAATCAACACTGTACTTGAAGATGGTGAACGAGGCCCTAAGGGTGATAACACTTGTAACAAGTTATAACCTTACAAAAAGTTGCGTGATAAAATAAGTCCGATTATACACAATTAAAAATCAACTTTCAGCTCAGTACTAAACTAAGTAGCATTTTGTGGCATATTTGTTACACGTTATCTTCTCTTTTACTGCTTCTGGAATGTTCTCGTCGGTTGGGCGCCAGAAAAACCTTCAACTTAGACAAAGGTATGCACAATCATCTAAATCGATCGATTTTGCCAACGGATTTTCATCTTGAGATGTTTGTGTGAGTAGTTCGTGTAACTGTTTCAAAAAGTTCTGTTCAGTCAATTTTTGGGAATGTCATTAGTTGTAAACAAATACAATGTTCTCAAAATTTTGCTTGTTTGACCATAAATAGGATAGAGTATATCTGTCGCAGCCATCTGGTTAAATCAGCCACTCGATTAAAATGCTAGCCCGTTCATTATACGCCGGCTTTCGATTCAATGCCTAGACCGATAGTTGATTGAACTTGTATCACTCAACGTTCAACTAGCTTATTGTGAGTATCCCCTTAAAATTTAAGTGGCTGACGTAAAATCAGGCAGATGATTTAATTTTAGTTCA
This sequence comes from Pyrgus malvae, assembly GCA_911387765.1. NCBI lineage: Eukaryota > Metazoa > Arthropoda > Insecta > Lepidoptera > Hesperiidae > Pyrgus > Pyrgus malvae. The sequence continues at coordinate 1,066,190 of OU426973.1, read as the reverse complement.
TATTTTTTCACTGCGGCGCTAGTAGTCACCAAAACAAATATGGCATTAGAAAGTGCAAAGATACTGGCTTGTTTTTGAGTTTCTTAATTTTTTTTTAATTTAATTAATCAAAATTTTAAATAATTAGTTACATTTTGTATGTCAAGTAATCATTTAAGTTGCGCACTAACGTTAATGCAAGCCATTATTAAAAAGTCGTCTATATTCCATTTAACAAAACGGCTAAGTGACGTTCAGCCAAGTCGTTGGATGCTACATTCAACGACTTGGCTGATTGTCATTTAGCCACTTCATTGAACGTCGGCGTTTAATGAACGAGCCAGTTGTAGGCTAGCCTTTTAATTGAGTGGCTGATTTAACCAGATCCTCAAAACACTCAGGGAAGTTGGGGAAATAATGATAGTTTTTTCGCATTGTTTCGCGAACTCCTAAAATCTATTTGGAATATTTGCCCAATCAGAACAAAAGGTATACATACCATTTTACTAAAGGTACTATCCCAATCCCAAGTTTGTATAAAGAAAAATTTTATATGTGAATTAACTATTATTTTGTGCTATTTAATTCAGTAAAGTACTTTCAAATTTTTGTTTGAAATCAATTTATGATTTTTTTAACGTTATAAATTGATGTCGGTCCCTTGTCAAATTTTATATCATTTACAATGTTCGCCTTTAGTGACAACAGGCCACATGGACTAAAGTTATCGTAACAAAAAGTCTCCAATGGACGGCAGGTGTAACATTAGCTTTGATGCAGTGCTTAAATCGATGTAGGATTAATATTGAGGCTGTGTTTAAGTAATGTGTGTTTGTGTGTGTGAGTGTGTGCGTCAATCTTCATTCTCCTTAGTTCGTAGTCTTCGTGCGTCGAAGTGTATATACAATACATGCCCTTATCAGTTCTCCGTCCAGTTGTATCAACACACGGGGCAAGAAGAATGACAAGGGCACGTCATTGTATATTTGTACTCTTCTCTCTTGGTTCTTCTGTCTTCTTTATCTTCTGTCTCACTTTGTTTCTTCGTAAATTATTTAATATTACTTTTATTTTCGTTCTATTAATAATATTTAAACATTGTCTTAAGTAAAAATACTGATTTAATGCCACAAGTTTTTTTTTATACAATCTTGGATGTACCAACACCAAAATCTAAATTAAAGAAATGTTTTAGCGACTTCTTTATAAACAATTTTACTGGTCAATTTTGTCCGTATAATAGACTCAGCTTTTCATTAGTAATTATGATTAGTGTATTTAGTGATTAGGTATCAGATAATTGTATTACATCAATGATTCTGATTGCACTCTGTATTACAGCACTAATAGTGATTGAATTTGCCAGCCAACAAATTGTATATATCATTTAAGCAAGTTCTCAAACGTTACCGACACCCGACTTAGCGTTTAATCCAACGGTAAGCTCAAAAATTGAATGAATTTACATCGAGAAATATCCTACAATCTTAAGTCTCTACCAAACAACCAACATTTTAAGCAACACAAACATCAACTTCATACACTCATATCCCTGGACAATACATTCACTTAATAACTCTTAAATTATGATGTACTGCTAAACTTGTTATAAACTTCTTGCGGGGAGTCCAGTGGGATCCAGTTCCCGGTCGTTCGAGAGTCTTGAAATCTTGGGAAGCACGAAGATGTACCTTTACTCTTCAATTTTGTACCTGAAACGTAAGAAATAGGGAGTTTAGATTGTGAAATTTGGCGCCCAACGTGGGATTACTTTATAGGATAAGCAAAATATTTAAATTAAAATAAAGTTTTAAAATTATTTTTATGGGCCTAAAAATAATGTGCTATAATTAAAAGATAATAAATAAAAGGCGTGGCACCTATTTCAGTCTTTACTTTGGTGTTTCGAAGTAAAGGTGGGGTTGCAGATTTTATTGACTCGTGTCGCTGCGGCCCATGTAAATCTACACGACATAAAATATCAAGCAAGGCTTAGTGGCATTGCTACTACGGAGGCTGATAGTTGTTGCCTCATGTAAGTTTGGTTGCCAATTACATCTTTCAACTAAAAGACAATAGGATGGCTTCACAGTTAAAATGGACGCTTGCTTCAAGTCGCATTTTAAAAATTAAAGTGGCAAGGGTATCAGATTAAGTCACACAATAAAATATTTTTAATTCAGTAAAACCTCAGTGCCCCAGACCTAGAAATAGGTCAAAGAAATTAATGGATCCAAAAATTGGCGCCCAACCTGGGGCGAGGTTATATGATTAAAAAATCATATTAACAAAATTCAGAGGGAAGTGGTTTCACTCCCCTTCCGTTCAGGCCTCAAGGGAAGAGGGCCTCGCATTAATATGCACAGCTGGATTATGTTCAAGTCAATAATTAATTGCGATTACTGTTTTAATCTTTTCGTTATTTATTATGTAGGTATTTTATAACGGTGCTTTTCTGCGAATAACCAACTAGATAGAAAGATACAACAAGATACAAAGATATAAACACAAACACCCAGATCGAGAACAGAAATATTAATGTGCCACACTTTTTTAAGCCGTAACACTTCACTTATCTAAAGAAATATCAATCTTCACAATTCAGTGTCATTATAATTCTAAAATACAATCTACCTATTCGCAAAAAATTCAACGCGAAATAATATACTGCAAGAACAAAACTAAAATACTACGAGAAGGTTCACGATCGCCACTACAAAATGAAATGGACAACATAAGTAAATATCCGCCCACCAATACGACGTAGAACAAGCGTAAATACCGTCCACTGAACATTATAGCGAAATGTCGTTAAGCGAAACCACAATTCGTACGACAAGCCGTCACATACAAGATGCGAACAACGATTTATTACATTAAAGTCGGGAGATGTAATGACGCGCGAATGAATTTTTCATGTTCCGCCCGATTGGAGTCCCGCCGGCATCTGGGACTAATCTGGAGCAACTGACGCTTTATAACCCCGCTAGATGGAGTCGAGAGTTTACGCGCTCCGACGCTAGATGGTGCTGTTTTCATTTTTTAATGCTTTAATAAAATTGTTGGTTGTTTGTACAAAGTATGTGAGTGATTAGATTCTATGGGTGTGTTGCTTTTACGGAAGAAGTTACTTTGCTTTTGTATTTAAATGTACTTTGTGTAAAGAATAAGCATGCCATTTGTACTGTCACTTACATTTTAAGAATTTAAAAACTGGATAAAGTATAAAATATAATTAAGTTTCTTCGCTTTGCCAGACTGGTACGTTTGTAAATGACAAGCGGTTTATTAAATGAAGAGTTATTTCTTACATTAATTAACAACAACTTTGAGGTTATATTTGTTATATTTGCCATCTCGTTTCTTTTAAAAACTTGTCTTTTCCTGTTGTTGTAGGAACATTCAGCTTAGAGCAAGCAAGCTGAATTTTCCACATGAAATTAGTAAAATTACTCCCAATATCACCAAAATAATTTTCTCGGCAAATACGAAAAATTCTCGATACAAAAGGATAGCAACGAAAAATATTTACGACCGACAACCCCTACTCATTACTACCCCCATTAATAATATAAGGTGCTTAAGTGTGACAGAAAAAGGTCATAAGAGGTCATTAATAAGATAGAAATGACCCTAGAGGTCGTTACCGTGTTATTGGTAAGAGTTCTAAATCAATTTTTTAATTTCTTGGTCCCTCCATCGTGTTTCGTTTAATGCCTGATATAGTAGTAATTTTAATTTAGCTTTAATGGCATATCGAGAGCTTGCTAAAGTGTGTCTAAGTTTATTACTGCCACATTGCAAGAAGGACCGGCAAACGATGGGGAAGATCCTCGAATAGCGACTACGGGAAGGAGAACTGGCCGTCTTTCAACCAGGCTGTTCCACGTTCGCCCAAGGTTCAACCAAGCTCCAACAATGTTTAATAAATGATATCTATTGACAAAGATCGTTACCGACGGCTTAAAGTGCTCTCCAAAACTAATGTAATATAAGAGTAATTATTTTACAGAATTATCATTTAAAAAATCATTTGGCTGCAACCCTTTTTGCGTCCCACTGCTGGGCACGGGTCTCTCCCCCTTATTGCCTGGAGCTTACTCCACCACGCTGTTCTAATGCGGGTTGGTGGAGAAAAAATCATTAAATTTATAATATTTATGATTGATTTGTCAATGAGGAAACTATGAAGGTTCCTTTTAAATAATGTCACCTCAAAGTGACTCTGGATCGTTGAGGGCAGTTTGTTGTTTATAATGGGAGCTTTGACAAATCAATCATTCAATCATTAATTTATTTGTCGAATAATTTTACACAGTTGTACTTTGCTTATGCTTAACTGCGTAGATCGCGTACATTTTACGTCAGCCGCAGGGCCACGCCCGCTTTAATTATTCTCATAGTCGGTTTTAATCTTGTACACTGTATAGCTGGTGCAGTTCCGGTATGGAAACTTACCGATGCGGTTAATAACAGCCTCTTGAGACTCGTAGTCATTGAACGGTAATTACGGAGCGTTCTAATAGTCTTACTCTCTGGAGAAACACTTTATCAGGCTCGCAATTCTGTTAACAGGCGATTCAGGCTGAGAAATTTTTGAAAAAAATATTTCTAAAAATATTCTTGTCTCCTATCTCCGTGCAAACAGTTAGGTTATGAGTAAGACTATAATAATGCTTGGAGTTTTCGCTTTTAATCGTCGATTTAGACATTTTGAGAATAAAATTTCTTAAAATATTCTTGTCCTCTGTTCCCCGAATTACGACTATTCGGTAGGAATATAGGATATGATTATCTCAATGCAGGGAATGTGTCCCTAATCATTAATGTACGTAGTCCGTATCTATTCCGGTTCTATTTTGGTAGCATCTAAGTTATTTCTATTTAAACTTATCAACCAGGTTTCCTAACGCACCCAATGCGAATACAAAATAATCATTTCATAGGTGGTAGAACTATTGTGGTTCGCCCGGGGAAGTACCACCGCTGCGCCCACTTCTGCCGTGAACCAACTCTATTGTGTTTCGGTGGAAAGGTGCAGTTGCCGGCCACACTTACATGAGGCGACCACCAGCCTCCGGAGTAGCAGCGCAACTGCATACGACCTCAGACAAGACTTACCTATGCTTGTTTGAGGTTGTATGCAGATGTCAATGGACTGCAGCGATCACTTAACACCACGTGGCTTGCATGCTCGTCTGCTACTCCATTCAAATAAAAAAAAAACAGCCAATTTAATAATGTCTAACGACTTCGTGTTATTTCGTTACCAGAAACTTAATAAAACAAAACTGGACTCAGTTTCGTTCATTACATTTGCTACCACTATTTCAGTTGTCAGATTTAAAGTTAATAATTGTTCGTTCACAAGCAATTTCTGAAATAGACTGTACGATTTCAGGAACATTATACGATTGTCGAGTAAATTCAATTCCAAACGCCAGTTGCCGGTCGATTAGACGAGAGCGGTGGCTTGCTTCATAAATCTGGGTAAAACTCTCCTTTTTACTCGGCGATTTTGTGTTTTGTAGTCAGAATTTGCTAACGTTTGTACCCCTGTGTGGCAACTTCATATATGTAGTTTGTTCAGAAGAAAAAGCAAGAAACGGTGGATCCTGTTAAAAGTTTGTCATATTTCTAGTGTGTTCTATAGAACGATCTGACTACACTTTACTTTCTAAAAAGACATACTGTTATTCGAATTTATTTACCTATAATAAAGGTTATTCTTTTCCTACATCAGGCACCAGGTTCTCACTCTGTTAGGTTTGAGATTTATGTATTACTTCTGTGCCATATAAATTACTCTAAGACCTTATTGTAAGAACTAAATAAATGAGTTATTTATTATTATTATTATTATCATTATTGTTCTACAGGCAGAACTGATCAGAATGTACTGTAGTGTGGCTAGACCTTGTTAATATAAGATCATTTGATTCATTCGCAATCAGATCTCAGTATTGTTAATAAATTTATTAACAATCTCAGACAGTTCTCGGTCTTATTTGTGGTTAGGTGTTTTTGATCTCTAACGAGTTCTTAATTTTTCTTACAAAGATACCATGCGTTCTCTAATTTGGGAGAGTTTGCTATAGCAACATGGGCTACTTGCTACCAAGCACAGAAGTCGCTTAGCGACCAAATAACCTCCCTTACCTCCAGCGATATATTTAAAAGCAAACTGGAAACCCTAATTTGTTTCCATCATCCCTAGTACTGTCAAACGTAATTCGAGAGCAAACAGCCATATTGACTAATGAGAAACACGTCAACGGTGTTTAATGCTGAGCACGACCCATTGACAAGGGTCCGTTATCTATTTTGCAGTTCACATTCAACCATTCAACGTTCACTCTCGCTTCATACAGTGCTCGACTTGGCGCCCAACATGGGACCAAAAAAACATTCTGTTCATTTGAATACTGAAGTAAATATTGGACTTTCGCGTATTTGTGTCAGCAGTAACTAACACTAACGTAACAATTGGATTTATATATTCGACGACCTGCGTGGCGCAATGGTTACCATGCTGGAGTGCCAATTGAAGTGTCCCGGGTTCGATTCCCGGCGAAACAGAAATTTGAATGATTAGTTTAAATTTCTGTTCTCGGTTTGTGTGTTTGTTTTTCTGTCTTTGTATTTGTCCATTGTACCCACGACTGTATATCTACCCTACTGTGGGGCTATGAGTGTGAAGTGTTATTTATTTATATAATAATGTTCAAAAATGAATACACCTATTCCTTTTTATTAGTAAAGCGTTAGAGGCATTTCATACTTTTGTCTTTTGTTTCACTTTAGTTGTTATTTTAGTTCCCAAAATATACATCCGTATTCTCTATTCACGCTGGCTGTAAAGCCTATAAGAGAATTACTACTGATTGACTTAGGAGAATTACTATTGAGAGATTAAGATTTTACAGATTGAAGTTTTTACAGCTTTAAATTCTACGATAGGTTTAGTGGTACTAGTGGAGATTTCTAGTATTTTCAGTGCATAAAGCATAAGTCTAGTGTTTGCTCTGCTTCGTTTTAGTAATGAAAACCAGAAGCAGAATATTTACATCACCATTTAATTAACAAAGCCTTTTATACAATTTATAAGTAACGATTTAAGGTTTCTAATAACATTTCCATATACAACCACAATTAAATAACAAGTAAGCACAGATACAAAATTTCAGTACGCAATCGGGCAGAGTTACTTCCGTTGTACGATCACAACACTAATAATCCCCCCTTAGAGGAGGCCTCGCTTTTATAGGCGTTTTCTCCTACTACATCACATTTTTTATTCAACTACCGACGTTAATTCCTAAGATTCGGTTACATGCTGTTTTGTGTTTAATAAATTGACACTTCTCTTTTCTTCGCTAAAATTTGCAAGCTCCCACTCTAAATAAAGCACCTTTTATTCGTCTCTTACGTCCGGCAGAGGTTATCGCAGTTTGTGTTCTCGTCCCTAACTACAGGTACGTTAAAAGACCTTTTTAAATTAAATAACCTACTCAGTTCGCATAAAGTGTAATTTTACAGACTAGTTGTTTTGGCCTTTAATGCGGAGCACGAACAATTGACGAGGGTTGGGATATCTATCGCAATACACTTTTGTTGGTTTCGGAACTTATGTTTAAATATTACGACGATACAATGGAATATTAGTAGGTACTTAGCAGTGGCGGTCCCAAGGGAGGGGGATCACAGGGGACATGACCCCCCCAAAATCCGTCAGTCATGCGAAACAAGCCAATTTGGGATACCTCTTCCCTCAAATTTCTTAGTGACCCCCAAATTTTCTTAACGACCCCCCAAAATTAAGAACTGCGACCGCGCCTGGTACTTAGTTGGGAAATTTGCTTGAAAAATTTCCAAACTTTTTTTTTTAAGTTGGCCAACAAATTGCCCCAACAAAATATACATTAATGTAAATTTTTGTCAAGTACAATTTACCAAAATTATATAATAATAAATGACGACCCGCGTGGCGGAATGGTTACCACGCCGGACTGCCAAACGAGAGTCCTGGGTTTGATTCTCAGCGAAACAGAAATTCCAATGATGAGTGTAAATTTCTGTTCTCGGTCTGGGTGTTTGTGTTCCCGTGTCCAATTACCTTACTATGGGGCTACGTATATTTATTTAAAGTAATTCTCTTTAAGATATCTTAGTGAACTTTTATATTATGTAGACCGTTTGACCTCCATTAAGCGTATGAAATAATTCAGTTGCTGTCTCAGCTGATGCTTTTTCTTCTTCTGTTCTTGTTTCTCTTGTTTCAAATGGCGCAATTATGTCCCTCCACAGAACATTATTAAGAGAGGTAGAACGGCAATAATGCGCCGTTCGTATGAAGACTGGTGTCGCCGATCAAGCCCCGCCTTTCACCTCCTTTACATCTGTACTTAAATAAATACGAAGCTTACGCACATATTTGCAATTTCAAATCTAGCCAAAAACAATCACGCGATTTCATATGAACGAATCACACCCAAGCACGCACACAAGCACGCATATCGTAGCACGATCGCGTGTTTCTGTAGAGATTTTGGAATTTTCAGCGTTTGCTCAAAATTCCTTGGCACGTCTGCCCCGCCCACATTTCCATTCTACCTCTTTTAGTATGTTCTGTGTGTCCCTCGGTGTGGCTGGCAACTACAAATTTCTAGCGTACTACTTTAAAGCAGAAATAAATACTTCATCAATCGCATCAAACGTGTGTAGAAATAGTCTAGTAAAAATTGAATACAGTAATTTTTGTTTCTGTTGGCTGCCACCCTTTTTGCGTCGTGTGCTTTTTGCTGGGCACGGGTCTCTCCCCCTATTGGGGAGGCCTGGATCTTACTCCACCACGCTGCTCCAATGCGGGTTGGTGGAGATGCGGGTTAGTGGCCAACCCGCTGTCGGATGTTTTCAAACCGCCCATAAGGCCTCCGACAAAGTTTAACGACTGTTATCTATCGATAACAACCGGGACAGACGGCTTAACGTGCCCTCCGAAGCACGGAAACGCGCATGATTTTTTTGCCACTAGCGGTCACCCATCTCACACCCGACCGCGTCCGTTTGGCTTAGCTGCATAGACCGATTGCGTTCTACGCTAACCGTCGAGCCATGCGCGCTTTAAATTTCGAATTCAAATGGGCGCAAAAATGTCTGTTTCTGTAAACCTAAGATACCCTTACGACAGCTACAAATCGTTTAGCAAAGCATATTTTAACTATACTACATCAGTCATCCTATCTTTGCATAACAATATTCCTTCCAGCGATACATAGGTAATCGGTTTTGATTTTATGGCCCATAATGATTTCGCAAACGATATTCAGAGCGCTTGGGGTAAATTTTAAGGGTTACCAGATATTTTATGAGTCATTAAAATGGGTCGAATGATGCATCAAGCAAGATGAGTGAATGTGTTTCGTGTCGTTTAGAGATTGGATTCTAGTAGACTCGGCAAAATGTAAGCGCCATCTATTGTCGAGTAGTGGAAAGTTCTTACCGCCATCTTTTCAACAAAAGTTTGACTTGTGATAATGACTGAATATCAGCGTTTTATGATAAAAATATTTTTAAGCCTTCAAGTTTTTTATGGAAAAAAAGTTTCAGAAAATTGCTTAGAAATAAACAATTTTTTTTACAAAAAAACAAACGACTAAAAATACTATTCCAGAACAAACATCAAGACCTACATATTGATGAGTACTTAGTAAATATAAGTTGACTATTAATTTTTTACTTTTAAGCACAAAAAGTAAGCATAAAAAAATAATAGTTGACTATTAATTTTTTACTTTCTGTGCTTAATATGCAATTAAAAAAATTAAAAAATTAGTAGTAATAGTCAACTTACATTTACTACTCATCAATATGTAAATCTAGGCACGATCTGTGCTTATTTTTTTAACCTTTTTCTGTGCTTATAAGTATGTACCTATAATTATTGTTATTTTTGGAGTCGGTTAAAAACAGCATTAAATTAAATTTACTTCATAAGTTATGTATTTTATGTATGAAATCGTAACAAATAACTTGGCAGAGCTTTCGAATGGGGTAGTAAAATTAATGCACCAATTTCGGTTAACATTCATATTAGGAATATAAATATTCCCTTAATGAATATCATTTTTCCCGGTTATTGACTTTTGGTGCTTTTGATTTTCAGTTTTTTCAGGTCCTATATAATCTTGACTTGGTGACAATGGGACCACCTCGGGAGTACCAACGTTTTGAAAAAAAATCGGATTATTGTCTAAAAAGGTATGCGTGGTTACACATAAAAAAAATATACGCGTCGACTTGAGAACCTCCTCCGTTTTTTACACTAAAAACAAGGCCAAACAAGTGCGTCCAATTCTGAAGTGCCCATTATCTGACATCTGCGCCAATTCTGACATTATTGCGCTGCGAATGCGAGATTCATTGCTAAGTGCATGATTTGCATGCAATGATCATTCGGAGTGGACTCGACCGGAAAGGGATTGTCTTCTCCGTCATTGTTATTGGACGTGATCATTTCTTTATTTTTCTCTTTACTTATGATATACCTGTACCGAATTATAGTATACTGAATTTCGCACCAATGTCTCCATTCTTTAAGAACTCGGCATCAAGCAACGCCTCTCAGCGTTGGTTCAAAAACGCATTTCAATTTCAAAAAAGAATTGGCCATGTCTCGCGGCGAGAAAATGATTCCATTGAACGACTTGTCGTTCCAGGCAAGGTAAAAGGAAAAAGTCACGTCAATCGTTGGTGGTCATTTACATGAATGTACCAGGCTTACCACCAACCGAGAACAATGGCGACTGCTTGTGTGTGAGGCGTATAACATCTGCTCGCAGCAATGATTCTAGATGACAACCACGACCACTCTGACAAGAGTGTTACGACATAGAAGATGATATACCTGTACAAGACATAAAATATCTGGTAGGTAATCCCAAAACAGTCCTTGTAGCTTCGGGATTAAGAATAGAGCTACGGTATCCCCTGCCTGATCGTAAGAGGCGACTAAAAGGGGGCTTCCGGGGATGCGGGCTGCGAGAGTGGGAGCTTGACCCATCCAGCTAGCAGCCCCGGGAGGGACGGCGGTGTATACGTGAGCACATCTGCTCTCCCGAAGATGGGCCCGTTCTGTTCTGGGGCACCGCGCGTGGAGGACACCGGTGCGTGCCAATGGAGATCCCGGAGTCCTCACAAACGCAGAGGCAGGTCACCGAGGGGGTTTTAGTGCGGTCACATCCCACATAACCCGGTATCCTCTCCCAGGGTGTCGGGTACCTTTTGAAGGTTTCCCCCCCGATACAAAAAAAGGTAATCCCAAAACAAGTAGCAGTAAAACAACCACAAAGCAAAAAACCATGAATTTATGGTAAATTCACAATGTATTTTTTTTATGTTGAACATTTAAACGGATATTCAGTGTAGCGAACTGTGGCGACGTGTCTTCTCAAGCTACTTGCTAGCATACAACGTACGCAGTAACATCGTCAGCGTGATTCAGAAACCGATGCAGTACCTCGTGAGTGCTCGACCCATTCAAAACAACAAGAAGGATCCCTGAGATAGTTTGGATAAATTATACGCATACCTACCATCTGTATAATATTTACTTTCACATCAGAGAAAGTGTTCAGTATTAAGTACTTTAATCATTTAGCCAAAAGTACACACTAGAGATCGAAATCTGAAACTGGGCATCCTAATTTTGATACACACAGCTTCGAATTCTTTTAGTAAGGAAATTAATATCGTATTACGTCAGTAAATAAATTCCACAATCACAATTAGTTTCCAATTCCCCACATTTCCGGCACTTTTCTCATTTAATCTAGCAACCCTGGTAATTCTCACCCTCTTAAATTATAGTGCATACATGCAAATGGGGGGTAGTTTAACAATGGTGCAGCTAGGGCATCAATTCAGCCTGCCGCCTGCCGCAGACAACGTTGTTTATTGCAAACATTGGTATTAGCTGTTTGAATTTGGAATTACGAACGATCTTCAATAGTTTTAAAAAGGATTCGATTATTCTGTATTCATAGTTGTAAATATAAATATCACGGCTGTACTCACGTGGTTTTATTCGGGGATGCCCGACTAGTCCTAATTGTGTTTCAACTAGGAACGGCCACAAGCTGGCATTTCCGAAATGCCGGCTTCATAAAAAAAGTAATTCTTTTATTGGGATGTCCATCAGGATATATAATAAAATCCCAATAAAGATTCAATCCCTGCCTTTAAAACCTTTTAAGAAGGCAGTCAAACAAGTCCTGTGCCGTAAGGCTTATTATAACACTAAGGACTATCTTAATGATAAAGGAGCGTGGGAATGAATCTCGCTCACACAAGGCTATTTCTTCATAGATTGTATTAGTTTTAGTAATTACTCGCATCTGTGAGCAGGTGGAAGTGGGTTGATGGTGTCTCACACGATCAGCTGTCACGTGTGACCATTATCGACCCATAGCCATTCTGTTATCTCAAATATATTATTATGTACTGTTTTTTTTAAAAGAGTGCTGGGAGTTTTTTTCCGCCGCCTTTTTTCTCTCAGCTCAACACCTAGCCCAAACGGGCACTTAAAGGCGATGACCGGGAAAAAATGACATTCATTAAGCGAATATTTTGTATTCCTAATATGAAATAAATATTTTTTTCTTTCTTTTCTTTTCTTTTCTAGTTCATAGTTGTCATTGCAAACATTGGTATTAGCACAATACAAAGAAAGGCAGGCGCTCCTTGTATTGTGACAAGGAGCTCTTAATAGGTATTAGTTTTAATGTAGAATTTGGAAAACTTGGATTTGGAAATTTGGAAACTATCTTCAAAATTAAAAAAAATAAATATTTAGACGTATGGCCTAATTGACAATCTAAATTGTCGACCTGAGATAATTTCACACGGGGCACAGATAGGCACGGTGCCAGGGGAGGGAGGGGGGGGGGTCACAGGGGACATGACCCCCCAAAATACATCAGTCATGCATAGATGGAAGGCGAAACAAGCCACCGTTTCCCACCTCTTCCCCCAAAATTCTTAGTGACTCCCAAATCTCTTGGCGCCCCCCCCCCCTTCCCCCAATTGAAGACTGCGACCGCACCTGGATGCAGATACATTTTCAAAAAACTAGCAACTTGTTGCTCGCACATATGAACTTCTTTCATGAGCACTTATCACACACTAAGAACATAAATAAGAATATTTGAAGCGTGCAGATGAAAATCGACCAAATGAGGCAACGCGTGACACCACTTTTAAACCCTGGTTATACTGTACATGTAACATGGAACATGACAGGCTTTATTCAAGAGTAACAATTTTTTTAATAAGGAGGATAAATGATTAAATGATATTAATGTCGGACGACAATAGACAACAATAACAGAAGTTATTCTATTTTCGATGACTTCCTACAAATATAATATGATTTGATTTTTAACAATATTTGAAATTTAAAAAAGTTTTATGTGTTTGGCTGAATACATTATAAGGCCTACCTGCTTAGAAATTAAAAAATAAATTAGGTACTAAAGAAACAGAGCAAATAGAAACCCTTTTTAATCAAGAAATAAAAAATCCGTGTGAGATATTACAGGATGTTTACAATGCATTCACAATTGCACATTGCGAAGGATAACGAGACCTGCATCCCTTCATAAGACACCAAAAAAAAACAAAGGCAGAGCAATCTCGATGAGGGCGGACACAATAGCGCCAGTGTGCTGGACGTAGACTTCAACTGCTTCCACAATGGAAGGTGGTTGTTGATCACTAACGTATTAGCCGGGGTTTCATTGTTTAGACCTGGTACAGCCCTGATTGGGGTGCGATCGTCTGTGATGGACTGCTAGGGTAGTTTACAATGATATTTTTTCAATATACCGTTTTTTTTGTTTGCCGGACTGGGATTGGTTTTTGATTGATCTATTTCATGGATGTATAGTACTGTATTCACTGCTGTTTTTTATTTTTAGTTATAACTATATCTATATGTTTTTAGTCGCCTCTTACGATCAGGTAGGGGATACCGTTGTGTGTAAATGTCCATGGACTGCAGCGACCACTTAACGCCACGTGGCCTACATGCTCATCTGCTTGAAATAAATAATTATCCAATCCGTATCCGAAATTTCATATCCATAATATCCCTGATTATAACCATGGCCACATATTCTCTTAACTAACGCTTCAAAGGCTTTGCGAAGCTGCATCTAACGCTTGCAAGCTCATTATCATAAATAAATTATCGAAGTGGTCCGCGCATGTAATCTCTCGCCGCGCGCACGGACGATCAATATGGTCCAGGCAAACATAGTGGACTGTTTAGAAGGAGAATAAACGTGACCGTCCCATTTAGTGTAATCTACCGTGTGGAAGCGCGCATTGCCCAGCGGTTGACGTAGAATGCAAGCGATCTACGGAATTAAGCGAAACGAACCACAGAACATATTATTAAAGAGGTGTGAATGGAATTGTGGGCGGGGCAGGCGCGACAAGGATATGAGCAACGCTCGTATCTCTACAGAAACACGCGATCGCACTTCGATATTTGTGCTTGTGTGCGTGCTTAGATGTGATTCGTTCATTTGAAATTGCGTGATAGTGCGGCGCTAAGATTGGCTAGATTTGTAATTGCAAATATGTGCGGAAGCTTCATATTTATTTAAGTACAGATGTAGTGGAGGTGAAAGGTGGGGCTGGATCGGTGACACCGGTTCTTATACGAGCGGCGCATTATTGTCATTCTATCTCTTTAATATGTTCTGTGAAACGAACGGTCGTGTGTTATATGAGTGACCGAGCAAATTTTTATGCAAATTCTCGTACTTCGGAGGGTACCGGACTTCTAGAAGCCATCGCTTTACTCCTGTGTAAAGCAATGACTACTTTACTAGAACATGTCTGCTGGAATGTTGGAGGCAAGCCGAAGAATCATGTGTTCGCACAGTTCGTTCCGAAGATTGCAGGTTCGAGTCCTGTCACGGTCGCCATATAAGGTTGTAAGAGGAGGTTGGAATCAAACCATGACGAATGCTCAATTGATACTATTTATTCATGGATTACACATGCAATTTATAGGTTTACGTACTAGTCTTACACACTAAAATAATCACACTACAGTTGTTTTACTCCACAACATCAGCTTAATTAACTTGGATCAAACAAAATGACTTTAATCTATACTAATATATAAAGCTAAGTTTGTTTGTTTGAACGCGCTAATCTCAGGAACTTTTGGTTCGAATTGAAAAATTCTTTTTGTGTTGGATAGTACATATATAGGGGAAACCTATAGGCTATACATTACATCAGTGATAGTTTTTTTTCCGCCCGCTTTTTTTCTCCTAGCCCATATAAGCCTTAGCGCACTCAAAGCGGATGTTGGTCAGCCGATTGCCGTACAACAATGACGAACATCAAGTGTATATTATTTTATTACCCAGGATGTTAATAAACTATTACAATTCAAACTATTTCATTTTATTTCATTTCATCATGCTATGACTAATACTAAAGTCCACGTGGACGATGTCGCGGGCAGCCGTTAGTCCGATATAACTAAAATCCAAGAAGCAAAGAAACACAAAACAAGAGTACGATATGTCTTTTTCATTTTTCCGCCAAAACTCAATCGTACAGTTGCAGTAAAAAAAAACAACGAAACATTGAAGACGACCCGCGTGGCGCAATGCTTGCCATTCGAGGGGTCCCGGGCTCGATTCCCACCGAAACAGAAGTTTGAATTTCTGTTCTCGGTCTGGGTGTTTGTGTTGCTGTCTTTGTATGTGTCCATGGTACCCATGACACAGTGTATTAATTACCTCACTGTGGGGCTATGAGTGTGTAACTTTTATTTTTTGTTGCTGCAACCCTATTTAACGTACGTATCCTGGTCACAGGTATCTCTCTATTATTTGCAAGCTGCTCTGATGCGGGTTGGAGATGCGGGTTAGTAACAAAACCTAAATAAGGCCTCCGACAAGGTTTAACGGCTGCTATCTATACCAGGACCGATGCTTAGACTTAAGTAGCCCTTCAAAGCACGGAAACGAGCTTGAAATTTGCAACTAACAATCACCCATCTCACACCCGACTGCGCCCGTGTCGCTTAGTGCTGCGTAATTCGCTAGCGTTTATCCTATGCGTTTATCCAACCAATCATGACGTCCAATCAAATGGGACTCAGTCTTGAACCCACCTGGGATCAAAAAGCCCGCCATCATTCATTACCGTCAAACAAAAGCAGTTACGGTGTCTGAATATTTTACACCCCATTCCGAGGTTCTCGGTGGCAATTTGGCGATACGATGCGCTAAGGGAACGCGTTATGATGCCCGTTTTAATAAACTATGCATGTTGTTGTATTGACGTGATACGATACATTGGGGTCAGCGCCATCTGTTGGCGGCGGGCGGAATCTCGGTTTGCGCAGTTTGCGGCTAGATAGAGTGAGAATGCTATAATCATAGACATAATAATAATGCAGTATTATGCAGCCTCCGTGGCATAGTGGATGATGAGCCGACTGCGAAGCGTGAGGTCGTGGGTTCGATTCCCACCCAGGATAAATATTTGTGTAATGAACATGACTTTGTTCTGTGTCTGGGTGTTAATTTATCCATAATTAAATTTATGTATTTAGAATTATATACCTAAGTATGTTTATCAGCTTTCTGATTACTATAGTACAAATTTTGCTTAGTTTGGAATCAGATGGTGTAGTGTGAATTGTCCAATATTATTTCCTTAAAGAATTGTTATACGCCTGCTCTGTGCTTATACGTCAGAAATGAATGAAGAAGCAATAGTTCCCCGATGGAACCATGTAATATCTACCACATAATAATATGTACAAAAAAAAAATAGGTGACACCGGACACGATTTGCAAAGAACTTGCAATTCGGTAACGCATCAATATTTCCAATGCAAAGCGCTCAGAAAAATCTAATTCCGCTACTCGCCGCGGGATGGCGCGGAAAGTAATCACATTAGCGGAACAAAACGACCCCTTGGGACAAAAGCGTTGTGGGTTCGAAGATTCGAAGGTAGAATTTGTGAATCGTTTTAGAAAATTAATGTTCTACTTTCTAGTAGTAGATGAAAATCGAAGCACAGTTTTAAAATAGAGTTTTGAATTGAAACTGAATTCCCAGTACCAGTAGGTACCTCCGCAGCACTCACTTCACTGCTGTTGAGCAATTCTATTTTGTTCCAGTGGAAAGGTGCAGTTGCCGGTCACACTTACGTGAGGCGACCATCAGCCTTATCAGTAGCAGAGCAACTGCATACGACCTCAGACAAGACCATATGCTTGCTTGAGATGTCCATGGGCTGCAGCGACCACTTAACACCACGAGAAATCTACCTTTTCAATATTCGATTTTTTCTCAACCTTATTATATCCCACTGCTGGGCACACGTCTCCTCCTACAAGTAAGAGGTGTTTAGGACAATGTCCACCACGCTGGCCTAGTGCGGTTTGGTGGACATAATGCCTTCGAGAAATTATGTGTTTCTCACATGGATACCTATCACAATGTTTCCCACCATCTTGGAGCAACGATATATTACATTACAAATATCTTAACGACGACCTGCGTGGCGCAGTGGTTACCATGCCGGACTGCCAATCGAAGGGTTTCGGGTTCGATTCCCAGCGAAACAGAAATTTGAATGATGAGTTTAAATTTCTGTTCTCGATCTGGGTGTTTGTCTTTCTGTCGTTGTGTGTGTCTATGGTACCAACTACACAGGGTAAATCTACCCTACTGTGGGGTTATGAGTGTGAAACGTTAAAAACTAAAACTTAGAGTTTTGGCGGGAAGTCGAAAAAGACATATTGTGATCTTGTTTAATTTTCATTTTCTTGGTGTATTTTTTGAGTTATATCGGATAAAGTTGACGGCATTTTGTTTGATACAGGTTAATTACAGTTCACGAGTGTTTGTGAAATAGAATAACAGTGCTAAAATATGTTTTTTCTGCTTGCCTCCATAATTCCATCGGACACGTTCTAGTAAAGTAGCCATCGCTTTACTTGAATGTTGGACTGACTGGACTGACTGATTACTGACGACTTACTTACTGACTGTGTTATTACTTCGTCCAGTTTCGTTGAAACTGGCAAAAAATTTATGAAAAAATTATACTTGACGCTGGCAGTATGCACAGAGTTTGCGATGCCATAACTGAAAAAAAAAACTAAAACTTAGTCAGAAGTGCGCGCCGCGGCTTTGAACCCGGTATCTCCGAGTTGCAGACCGCGGTCTTCCTCGCTCTTCCATTGCGGATTGGTTTTATTTACCCGGGTAGCACACCAAAATCAGGTATTGAATAAACTCCTATTCTCTAACATGCCTTGCCATCGCCAGCCCTACTAAAATCCATTGTGTCTCTATCAACAATGGCTCACAACTTTTCCTGCTTCTAGTTGCGGATTATGAATATTATGAAACATGAATAGGGAATTCTGTGTGTGTGTGTTCTCAATTGTGTGAGAAGGAGACCTGTGTCCAGCAGTGGGACATAAAAAAGGTTGAAAAGAAGAAAAAGAAGAAGAAAAGAATAGGGAAAATATAAAACTAGTACATAATATACTAGTGGTCTGGCCCAGCTCCGCCTGGGTGCAGACGTTGTACTGTGTTAAACGTATTGAAAGAGGATTTGTTTTTTTGACTCTTGAGTAGCAGTCCGGGATGGTAACCTTTGCGTTACACGGGCCATACTCAGACAAACAAATCGCAGCATTGTTTGATTAAAAATATTGTTTTATTACAAAATCTTTTAATCTGCCAGCCCTATCTCATCCATTGTTCCTGCTATCCCACAATAGACGCACTATGTGAACAGAGAATGCATTTTCAAAATGGGAGTTTAATGCGGGATGGATATCTCTAGATGTGGCCAGGTGTGCAGTACCGCCTCTTACCGCGTTTGAGGCTTTTTGAGCCTTTATCTCTTTTGTTGATTGCTTTGTTGATTTTATGTTGTGTTCTTAATCTTTGGAGCGATTAAATTATAAGTAAGGAATTTATTTTATTTATACTCGTATTAAAACTTATTGCAGAGCAGCGATGGCTGAGTGGTAAAAAGCCGCGGTCTTCTTATGCGACCGATTCCGGGTTCAAATCCTCGGCGCGCACCTCTGACAAATAAATTTGTAATGTGCGCATTTATCGCTGCTCCACGGTGATGGAAAATATCTTGATATTTAATTGATTACGATGTTCTCCATCGCCGTGCATGCCTGAGAGAAATTTATGATTTCTCGAAGGCGTGACGTCCACCAATCCGCAATTGGCCAGCGTGGTGGACTATGGCCTAAAATCCCTCTCACTTGTGAGGAGACCTGTGCCCAGCAGTGGGACATAGTTTGAAAAATAAAATACTTAATCTTATTTTTGACGTGATAACGTCTTTAAAATCGTTTTAGTCGGGTGACATGTTCAGAAACTTGTGTCACACCAAAACCTCACGAGCGCGATCGCAGGTATAACGAGAGAGAGACGGACCGATCTCCCGTCTCATCTCGAGCGCTGCCAGTCATTCCGTGAAACTTGTCACGCGGAATCCTCACGAGCGGAGGCTGGCATAGCGTTCGAGTGAGTGGACCGATCTTCCGTCTCTCTCACTCTAGCGGCATACAAACGAATGGAGATTTTCTCGTGCGGACGTTATCACGTAAACATCTCGATCGTAAACCTACTTTACAAACAATTTGCCGTTTTTTTTTTTAAATAAAAAAGTTCTGAGATTCTCACAATATTCATTATTTGCGAGTATCTTAGCGACAGACAAGTAGATGTAGAAGTTATTTTGACGTAGTGCGTGGCGCAGTGGTTAACATGCCGGACAGCCAATCGAAGGGTCCCGGGTTCGGTTCCCAACGAAATAGAAATTTCAATGATGACTTTAATTTTCTGTTCTCGGTCTGGGTTTTTGTGTGTCCATGGTACCACGCAGGGTATCATCTCTGTCCCACTGTGGGGATACGTGTGTGAAGTGTTATTTTCTTTTTCTTTTATTACTAGTTTAAATAAATACTACATGCACACTCGCGCACGTGCGCGTACACACACACACAGACACACACACACACACACACACACACTACACACATTTGTGTTAGTTTTAGTGTTAGTTAAGTTCTAATACTGAGTTTTAAGATTTATGTATGGAAGAGCGGGACATCCTGGCACAGGTATGTTATTTACATAAAAGGATGTCCCAACAACGGAATAATGTACTGTAAAACTCAATGTTATCAATAAATATTTTTTCATTTTAATTTTCATTTCAAATGACCAAAAAAGAGTTATTTTTTCACCCGAGTTAGAAAGGATCATAATCATCAAGTGATTCTTCATTAAAAACCGCACAACTCAAAATGTAGTAGACAACCCCCCCTCACCCCCTCGCTTTGTCGCCGCGAATATCTGCGCTGTAATTAATCTGTGGCTGCGACAAAGTGGATTTCACGACTGACGATACTCTGGATTTTTAATGGGAATAATGTGACTTTAGGCTCCGTTGTGGAGTTTTGTACGGGAAAACGTACTGCTACTTCTTTAAATCCTATTACTCCTATATTTTGAATTTAGGGAACATCGTCTATACATCACTGTTCTAAAGTGTAAGCAGGTCCATTGCTGAATAGACCACCCCTAAAATTTGTGACTCAATCCGGCCCTGAGGGCCCACTCTGTAAGCCCGTATCCGAAACTAAGTGAATTTTCGGGCCTTATTTTTGAATTACATTGAGGAAATTCTAGCAATATTATTCACTCAATAGCTTCATATCATCAATGACAACGCTTATCTTATTAATTCATGAAAAAGAAGCGATCTGAGTATGCTAAAAATGATTCCGTAAATGTTAGAACTTACGGACGGATACTTACAGAGTGGGCCCTCTGAGCCTTCTGAATCCAGCGGCTTCCCGCTGTCTTCTTCAGGTAGGCAGCGCACCTGTTTGGATGCATGTGCTATTTTAAGCAAGGCGTGATCGTCATTAGAATAACTTTATCTAGCTATGTATTCTGTAAAACCGGTGTTTTTTAACTCTTTAACAGCCCTATGTAAACGGACTTACAGACCAACAAACAGCAAAAAGTTTATGTTAAGGTACTGTAAAAACTGTACTGTAAAAACAACGCAATTCTAAATATAGGCCTAAACGCAAAGATTGAGACACCTAAGCCTATACAAGTTTAAATCAAAAGTCATTGAGTGGCTGCAAGAATATGACTATGACAGCGTGGAAAATATGTTTAAAAAAGTGGAATAGCTATAAAAAAAACCTCGGATTAGCGATCAACACATATACTTACACACGCTTACACACATATGCGCGCGCGCGCCCACTTGTAAACACACACACACATACACACTCATTGCTGCTGCTGCTGCTTTATTAATTAGTGTTTTTTTATTTTCATTTTATCTTCTTTTCTATTCTCCATTTTAAAATTAAGTGTTTGTAATAATTAGTTTGTAGTAATGTTTACGAGTCTCTATCGGGGAGGTCACTGACTTCTGCAACACAGTTTTTATTTACTAAAGCGGAAGTCAGGGATTCCAGAAGCAAATGTGAATCATATGTTCTGTGATTAATAAAGATTTGTATTTGTATTTGTATAGTTCGCAACTTCCCATACCCCTCTCGTTTTATTTATTTATTTTATTTATTTATCGGATAACAGAGATCCATTTTTGTTAGTAAAAAGAAAAATAAAACTTATGTCTAATGTTAGTAATACCTAAAATTAATAATTTTGTAAACATTACATCAAAAATTTGCAGACATTGTTTTGTCATCGCGTATATCTGCGCTGTAATTAATCTGTGGCTGCGACAAAGTGGATTTCACGACTGATGATACTCCGGATTTTAATGGGAATAATGTGACTTTACACGGTTATAGACTTCATACTGCTGTGTACTCGTACTATATGTTACAGAGTTTGAAACAAACTGTTTTATTAAAATTAATAGAATCAGGCGTTACTTTTGGAACTCCATTGTTATAAAGTTAGGTAAAAACTACTTTGCAACAATCCGCAATCAGAACGTATGATGGTGTATACCTTTTTCATGCAATAGCACCTCCCTCCCTCCCACATAGGACACATGCACATGCAACAACAAAAAGTATACACCAACATACGTACCACCACCAACACGTGTTTCGCCCCAAAACAGAGCATCATCAGGGTTATTGACTCTACGACGGTTACCCGCAAAGTCTCTTTTTTTTTACTAGGGGCCGCCCGCGGCTTCGTCCGCGTGGATTTTAGTTTTAGATGTTTTCTAAGATAAAAGTAGCCTAAGTTACTCCTTATTACATCAGCTACCTGCCAGTGAAAGTCTCGTCAAAATGGTCCAGCCGTTTCAGAGATTAGCCGGAACAAACAGACGGACAGACAATTTTTTTAAAAATGTTATTTTGGTATATGTACCGTATATACTTTCATATGCATATAGTAAAAAGCGGTTAGTTTTATTTTACAAACAGACACTCCAACTTTATTTATAGATATAGATGTTAACAGTTAACACAAGAAAGAAGGAGCATGCAGGCCACGGTTAAGTGGTCGCTGACCATTGATATTTAGACACAACTTTAAGCACTTTTCCACCGAAATACATGAGGCTACTATCAAGCCTTCAAACGCAACTGCATACGACCTCAGAAAAGACTAGGCCACGTAGGTTAAATGGTCCCTGAAGCCCATAGATATCTACAACCTCAAGCAAATCTGAGTCTTGCCTGAGGTCGTATACAGTTGCTTCGTTACTCTGAAGGCGGAAGGCCTCGTGTAAGTCTGGTAACCCCACATTTACACCGAAACAATATAATTGCTTCTCAATCAAAAATGTTTTGATAAACAGGAAGGGGGGGGGGGACCTTCTTAAGGTACCCGGCACCTTGGGAGAGGATATCGAGTAATGTGGGATTTGTACCGCACTAAAACCCCCTCGGTGACCTGCCTCTGCGCTTGCTGAGAACCCTGGAGCACCAGTACGACGCACCGGTGTCCTCCACGCGCAGTGTCCTGTACGGGCCCATCTTTGGGAGAGCAAATGCGTTCTCCTGCACCTTCCAATAATCACAGTGGCATGCGGCCACGCACACACCGCTGGCTGGACGGATCGAGCTCCCACTCTCATCGCCCGCAGCACCGGAAGCCCCCTTTTAGTCGCCTCTTACGATCAGGCAGGGGAGAGGATACTGTAGTTATATTCTTAATCCTGAAGCTACAGGGACTAACGCCTGTTACACCTGGCTGCAACCCTTTTGCGTCCCACTGCTGGGCACGGGTCTCTCCCCCTTATTGGGGAGGCCTGGAGCTTACTCCACCACGCTGCTCCAATGCGGGTTGGTGGAGATGCGGGTTAGTGGCCAACCCGCTGTCGGATGTTTTCAAACCGCCCATAAGGCCTCTGACAAGGTTTAACGACTGTTATCTATCGACAACAACCGGGACCGACGGCTTAACGTGCCCTCCGAAGCACCTAATTAAGTCTAAGCACTTATTACACCTAAGAGGGTAAAATTAGGCATAGGGGTTATAATTGAGATCCAAGAAATCCACGAAGAATATTCACGTCATGCTAATGATCCTTTTTAACGCGGGTACAGTTGCGTTGCTACTTCGGAGTAACAACTATACTGTTACAAGTAGGTAACACGAGAGTTCTCCACTAGTACTTATTAAAAGCAAAAGAGAACTTCACAGATGGCATATTAAACAAAAATATGCACTGATTACGGGTTCATTTTATAAAAATCGCGGAATATAACAAGCGTAACAATTATGCTGACAGAAAGCCTAGTTTTAACAAGTTATACCAGTAACTCCGCTATCACAAAGTAACAGTGGGGACCGCGAGGCTGAATGTGGATTTACTCGAGCACGCCGCCCTAGTGCATTTTACAGGATTATGATATGATGTTTTTCGTTTCTTTGGCGGGGATAGTGAGTAAAAGCTTTTAATAGTTTTTAGTCGGGATTTTTTTAAATCAGGACCTTCAAAAGGAACCCGTCAGATTCAGGTATGTGGGATTTGTAGCGTACTAAAACCTGGGTCGCCTACCTCAGCGCCTGGGTAAGGCAGGATTGGTTAAAGACTGCTATATAGTATAGTATGCATTTTAATAATCGTATGATTAGATTGTGTCGCAAGATTCTCGGATGATGGCCACAAACGCGCAAAGAAATTTTTATATAAAACACTCAGAGTATATTTATCAGATCTACAGACTGAAATGAGGTAACCATCAGATTGTGCTCTAGCAGCGTATAGGATACGACGTCTAGAAAGATTTAGCTTACTTAAGGTTGTGTGTGGTCCATGGGATACCGCGACCACAGTAACCATTACGACATCGACGTCGACTCATCTGCAACTCCATTCACAAAAAAAAACGGCGCGCTCTAGCAAACCCTACAATCCCCTCGCAGTCGCCCACTATAACGATATTACTCAGGATGGCGTGGGGTGGAAACACCCTGGGGGGTTGCAACCCCTAAAAAATACGAAGTTTTCAATTTAATATTTCCGCCCATTAAAATTTCGCTCTCGTCGAACGAGACTAGCTTGAGGCTGGCTGTCGCGCGCGGCTTTGTCTGCGTTCTGTTGTTCGCTACAATTATTATTATGATTATAAGTCGATGTTCTTCGTTATTTTTGTCGCGATTTTTGGATTTTTATTTTTTATTTTTAGTAGACGACGAAGGAAGCTTGGTGGCCCTGCGGCTGGCGTAGAAAGCAAGCGATCTACACTTAGGGTCAGGTAAGGGATGGGTGATCGCTAGTGGCAAATTTGATTCGCGTTTTCGTGCTACGAAAGGCACGTTAAGTCTACTTTGATAGAAAGCAGTCGTAACTTAGTCGGAGGCATTATGAGCGGTTTTAGATCATTCTATGTATTGCCAAAGAGTAGGGTTGCCATCTCTAAAATTTGTCAACCAGGACAAGATGCGTTAAAACCCCGGATTTTAGAGCCCAAAACCCGGACATGTCAACAGCGGGGGGACGGTGAATTTAGCGAGTCGTTTCGTCGGTTGATCGCGACATGGGCACAGTGCGTGTGTCGCGGGCGGCCCAAGACTTTATTTTTTTTAAACCCGAACTACAAATGAAGTCCGGCCCGGAGACTCCCCGGACGCCCTCTAAACTAGGACAAATCCGGAGAAACCCGGACGGATGGCAACCCTACCAAAGAGGTCGAATAAGCGATCGCGCTACACCGGAGACCATACCCTCAAGTAAGTGAGGCCAAAAATCATAGCTTTCAAAACAGAACCTGTAGGTGGCAGTACCTTAACGGTTCGACCGGGGAAGTACCACCGGTGCACGTCTGCCGTGAAGCAATTTTATTGTGTTTCGGTGGAAACGTGCAGTTGCCGGCCACACTACATGAAGCGGCCATATCAGCCTTTGACTTTAAGACATATATACATACACGTATATCATTCATATCTCATTAACATTTTCATTTCATATCAATAAAAAAATTCTACTGAAGACTTGGCTGTATGGGCATAGTTCCCTTTGCCTACCCAGAATGGGTGAAGAAAACAAAAAAAATGTCTCCATATAGGTAGTTTAGGTATTCTTTTTAGGTATTCTTTTACGGTTGGCGCCATTTTTCAAAAACGTTTTTTGCGTGATTGCTTCATTTTTTCGCAACTGTATTAAAAATAGTTGTTCAGTACACGTGCGGAACCGTCATTGGAAGGAGTTCCGACTGTCAACCCTCACCTCCGTCTGCGCCTCGGCTCGGGTAGACATTTGTTGGAACTCCTTGCAATGCCTTTCCGCACTTGTAATGAAATAATACTATTTCAAATCTGTGGTATAAATAAACTTTTCATACTTTTACGACAGCCATTACCATTAAAATTACTATACGAATATCCCCACAAAACCTGAATAGCTCACAAAAGCGCCATCGAATCACCCATAGCACTAATTAACCCAATGAAAATAGGACTGTTACCGGTTGAATACCGATACGCATACGGCGCATACCATACATATTTGAATACGTGTCGTATTTGATACGCGTGTTCAAATTGTATTCGTGTTTGGACAGGACCGTGTGACGTGACGGTTTGTAATTAGGTAACCGTATTTATGTGGATGAGAGTTATGTAAGACTAGGGTTGCCATCACACATCATCACATCACAGTTGCCGATTTTAGAGCCAAAAACCCGGACATGTCAACAGCGGGGGCACGGTGAATTTAGCGTGTCGGATCGTCGGTTGATCGCGACGTGCGGGTACAGTACGGTTGTCGAGGGCGGCCTAAGACGTTATTTTTTTTAAACCCGGACCACAAATGAAGTCCGGCCCGGACGCTCTCCATACGCCCTCTAAACTAGGACAAATCCGTGGAAAACCGGACGGATGGTAACCCTATGTAAGACTCGTAAAAGGAATGATGTGCAAGTAAGTAAAAGGTTTAAATAAATAATGTAGTTTAAAAACTAAAAAAACACGCTTTTGTGAAAATACGAACAAAAAAGTAAAAAATTAAAAGAAAATGTATTTTACCTTTTTAGTTCGTATTTTCACAATAGCGTGTTTTATTAGTTTTTTAAAATACATTATTTATTTTTGATTTTTTAGTTGGATTTTTTCATTTATTGCATTGTCATCGGCCCTTGACCCCTGTGCAAATTTTCAACTTAATCAGACGCTTAGAAGTAGGTGAAAATGAAGTTAATAGATTCCGTTACATACATACATACAGGTCAAGCTAATAAAAGCGTGTTAATACCTATAGGGTTCAGTTATAAGATGGCAAGTCATTTTAAAATGGTAGGTACCATAATATGAGTTACGTTATGGAAACTATTAGGATCGTCCGTTTAAATACTACCCGTTCTATTCCCGACCGGTCGCTAGTCCCAGGGCGGGATTTAGGGGAGGGCAACCGGGGCTACAGCCCCGGAGCCTCCACAAAAGAGAGGCCCCCACAATAGATACCATTTTATTTGGAGTTATAATTGGAGGCCAAGGGGCCTCTACTCCTTTGTTGCCCCGAGGCCTCCAGACCTCTAAATCCGGCCCTGGCTAGTCCCTAAGTTTTGTAGATTGCTCTCGTTCTACACCAGTCGCGGGGCTCCGTAGAGCATGTTTCTTTATTATTATAACATAGCAAACAACAAAAACAGAACAAAAAAAATAACGTTCACTAAGAGTTTGTAAATGAACCGTACAGTGAATAAAGAATATTTCATTTCATTTCATTTCATTTCATTTCATAGCCTAGTGGAGCACAGATTACCTACTCTAGAACTGATACGATCGTATAGATAGGTGTTGCGATATATCCCCAAGTTTTACCTATACTGTGGTAATTGGTATCAATGACGACCTGCGTGGCGCAATGGTTAACATGCCGGACTGCCAATCGAAGGGTCCCGGGTTAATTGCTGGCGAAATAGAAATTTGAATGATGGGTTTAAATTTCTGTTCTCGGTCTGGGTGTTTGTGTTTCTTTCTGTCTTTGTGTGTGTCCATGGTACCCACGACACAGGGTATATCTACCCTACTGTGGGTATCAAATCAAAAATATTTATTTCATATTAGGAATACATAATATTCGCTTAATGAATGTCATTTTTTCCCGTTCATCGCCTTTAGGTGCCCGTTTGGGCTAGATGTTGAGCTGAGAGAAAAAAGGCAGCGGAAAAAAAAACTCCCAGCAGCACTCTTTTAAAAAAAAAGTACATTGAATCATTCATAGCGTTAATTAACCGAATGAAAACAGGACAGTTACCGGTTGAATACCCAGTAACAGAATACAGTTACACAATACGCATATGTCACGTATATGAATACGATACATATTCAAATAAAAATCGCCGATCGCCGATGCTAAAAGGAGTCTGGCATGGCCGTCAATCAGGACAAAGACAAAGACATTTATTTGCACAAATATGGGTGTTTACAAAAGGTGTTTTTATACATTTGGTTCGCCAATTTCCCTTCATGATGCATGCAAATATTACATTAATAGTTAAGATAAATAAATAATAACGTTTCACACTCAGCCCCACAGTAGAGTAGATATACCCTGTGTCGTAGGTACCATGGACACATACAAAGACAGAACACCCAAACTGAGAACAGAAATTTAAACTCATCATTCAAAGTTGTTTTGCCGGGAAGCGAACCCGGGACCCTCCGATTGGCAGTCCGACTTGATAACCATTGCGCTACAGGGGTCGTCAAGATGATATTTGTATCCCCACAAAACCTAAATGGTCCATAAAAATGCCATCAAATCATCCAAAGTATCAATGTAAAAACAGGTTAGTTACAGGTGGAATACCGTAACAGAATACGGAGACATTCGCGTATTTGAATACGTGTGTTTGGAGAGGACGAACTAGAGTGGCGGTTTGTCATTAGGCACCCATACCCCCTGTTTATGTGTTTAGGGGTAGTAGCTACGTAAGAGATAAGTTAACATTTCCACGTGAGAAATAGCATATTTTTGGATTCGAAAACACTAGCCGCAGTGCGTGTTCATGCGCGTTTTTGCGTTTTCAGCTATTCCTAAACCGTGCGCGTTTAGTAAACGCCGTTTACTCGTAGTGCATGCTAGTAGGTAAAGTCAGTAAGTCGTTAATAATCAGCCAGTCAAGTCAGTCAGATACTTAAGTAAAGCGATGGTTTCTTTACCAGAATGTGACCAATGTAATTTTGGAGGCAAGCTGAAAAAACATATTTTCGCACTCTTAATTTATTTCACAACACTCGTGCACTATAATTAACCTATATCGAATAAAATGCCATCAACTTTATCTGATATAACTCAAAAATACACCAAGAAAATGAAAATAAAATAACACGAAACACAATGTCTTTTTCGACTTCCCCTCAAAAACCTCAGAAATCCTTTTTATATAAAAAAAATGTGTGAGTTTTGACGTCACGTTTTGACAACTAATTATAAGTATCTCAATTTATTTGAGTCCGAGACTGGATTGCTTCAGAAATACGAAGGATTGCGACAGAAATGGGTGCAGCGGTAGTTCCTTACCGGTCAATCATGCAAGTTCCACTGTTCCATTGAATTCACGTTTTTGAAAGAAAGAAAGAAAGAAAGAAAAATGATTTATTTGCGCAAATATGAGTATTACAGAAGTTGTTTTATATACCTATTTAAAGTCGGCCATATTTACCTCAGTAAGGTATGCAAATAAATACTAAAATAAAAAAATACTAGGAATATTAAAGAAATAAAAAATTACACTTAAATCTACCTACCTAAATAACTAGGTATTTAATATGTTTACAAACCATGTTATTTATTTATTTATCCCATATTTTGCGTTTTTTTATTTTGTAGTCATGAAATTATTTAGACGTTTTTTATTATACTATTATTTGACATGTATGCCTTTTCGGCCACGCCCTTATAGGGGTGACATTACCCTACTGACCGTAACCCCACACATCCGCCCTTAAATCTCTTTGAAACGTCTTCCAAGTGCCACAAGTGCGATTCACTCCTACATGAAAAGTCGATCGCGATTCTCCCCTTACGTGAAGACACCGATTTGGAAGAACGGTTTTAAGTATGAAGTGTTTTAATGTGAGATGAAGAAGTACTTTTGTAGATTAAATGCAAAAATTGAAAAAGTGCAGTGTCCTCAGTAAATTTTTTTAAGATTAGTTTAGCCTTCCGCCAGCGGCTTCGCCCGCGTGGACCCGTTTAAGAGGAAACGCGGGTTCATTTGAAAAATAGGTATTTTGGAATAACTATTGCTATCGCGCTGCGCCCTGCGCTATCCGCCGCGTGCGATAGGGACAGATGCAGCTCAGACCGATTATACCTACAAACTTTCTTACTAAATCGAGGTTTCGTATTCTCCTCTTCCCTCCTTCAAAATTGAGTTTATTAATTTTTTTTTCACAAATATCAAGAAATAGAATAAGTCTATGCCCCTATGTTTTTATTTGGTCGTAAAAACCTTTCAAATTTGTTTTGCAGTTGTTGGATTAGGGCTGTATGAAAGAGGCATTTTCTACGATTTTTGAAGAGTCATATTTTCTGATCTAATTAATTGATTGAAAAAAACAAAACATAGGGTCATAGCTTTAGCAGACTTAGATATTGTCACAAAAAATTATTCCTCTAGAAGCATTATCCAGGGAGGAAATAGGAGAATACATTTGTATGGGAATACGGCGCTAGCGTTTCCTCTTAATGGGTCCCCGTAGGATAAAAAATAGGCTATGTGCTATTCCAGGCTCCATTGCTATATTAAAATCATAGGCGTTTAGCCAGTTGCTTCAACCCTATGGACCCTATTACCGGTTTTCACATAGGAATGAAGCATTTTCCCGCGGTAAAAAGTAGCCTATGTTACTCAGGATGAATGTAGCTTCCTAATGGTGAAAGAATGTTTGAAATCGGAACAGTAGTTTTTGAGTTTATTCATTACAAACATACAAAAATACAAATCTTTCCTCTTTATAATATTAGTATAGATTAAATACATATTCTTATACAATACAGATTCTTATAAATTTAAATATAGAAAAATAGGTGCAATTAACTGAATAGGTCAAAATTCTACTAGAACTCCAAAAGAATTTCACTCTCCGGGCGATTTATCTACAGTAAAATATCCTCATTTTGCGCAATTAGAGAGTCCTTTGTCAGTTTGTTTGTTGAGGACTGGAAGTTAGTTGTGTGTGTCCTCCGGTGCATGTGTGCGTCCTTTGAGGACCGCTTTGATGGTTTTGATGGAATTTACCAAGTTACCTGGGTAATTGTGAGGATACTGTTAGGAATTGTTTATTGTAACTTCAAATAATACAAATTCTGTCACATGAGAATATTCTTTTGTGTTTCGGAAGAAGGTGCGGTTGCCGGCCAGAGTCAAAGGAGGTAAATGTCAAAATATTTATTTCATATTAGGAATAAAATATTCGCTTAGTTAATGTTATTTTTCCCTAACCTATATAAACCTAGGTATATAAGAATATGAAAATAAAAAGTGGCCAAGTGCGAGTAGGACTCGCCCATGAAGAGTTCCGTAGTAGCAAGCATTATTATTTGTCGTCAGCAAAAATAACTTTGTTTTTCATAGCGTTCGTATGAACGACAAATTAATATTTGCGGTCTTTAAAAATTTACAATATCTCAAATACTGCATACTATATTTCGTTGGAACCAATTTTCGTTGAAAGTTTTTATTGAGAAGTACAACATATATTTTTGATAGATTTTTCACTTTCTTACTTTAAAAGTTAGAGGGAGGTGTACACACATTTTACCACTTTGGAAGTGTCTATCTTTCAAACGATTAACTTTGAGAAAAAATGATTTTAGGAACCTCAATGTCATTTTAAATGACCTATCTATAGACACCCTACACGAATAGGTTTGATGAAAAAAAAAATTTTGTTTGAGTTTCATGTATGGAAAGCCCCCCCCCCCCCCCTTATGCATTTTATTTTTATTTTTGTATAAAAATCGTAAAGCGGTTCAGAGATTACATCTACCTACCAAGTTTCAACTTTACAGTCCTGATAGTTTTGGAATGAAGTGGCTGTGACATACGGACAGACAGACAGACAGACATCACGAATCTATAAAAGTTCCGTTTTTTGCCATTTGGCCACGGAACCCTAAAAAAGAGCACAATATGTATTTATCGATTTCCTGCCAAAACTCCTGCACTGCCTTAAACCGCGGAATCAGTTTATGTACTGCAGACATGACATATTATTCTTTAACGTTGAAGATGATGTCTATAAATCAATGAATCGAAATTTTTGCATCCAAAACTATACAATGTACTTCCATCCATCCATCCATCAGCCTTTTAAAGTCCACTGCTGGACATAGGCCTCTTCAATGTTCGCTCCGTCCGATCCTGCGCCCTCTGAATCCAGCGGTTTCCCGCTATCTTCTTCAGGTCGTCAGTCCACTTGGTTGGAGGGCGGCCTGTGCTCCTTTTGCCGAGACGTACAATATACTTATTATGTATAAATAAATACTGCTGTCTTTGTCTATCCAGTTTTGAGGTAACGGTACCCCTGAGTCCCGCACCACACTATTAATTCCTTGGCATACATGACGAGGGTGCGAAGTTATTAAAACTAATGCTTTTCGTGATTAATGTTAATGAGCTAATGAAATTTAGAGCAGTCTTCGGGAGTCTTGGGGCACTGGTCCACGGTAGTCTCCGTCACGAGATGAGAAAATGCATGTTATAAATTAATCTAAGTATACTAAAATATAAAGCTGAAAAGTTTGTTTGTTTGAACGCGCTTATCTCAGGAACTACTGGTTCGAATTGGAAAATTCTTTTTTGTTGGATAGTCCATTTATTGCGGAAGGCTTTAGGCTATATAACATCATGCTATGGCTAATACCAAAGTCGACGCGGACGAAGTCGCGGGCGGCCACTAGTAATAAATAAATAAAGTTTCACACTCATAGTCCCACAGTAAGGTAGATATACCCTGTGTCGTGAATGCCATTGACACACACACACACAGACAAAAACACACACACCCAGACCGAGAACAGAAGTTTTAAACTCATCATTCAAATTTTTGCGTCGCGGGGAATCGAACCCGGGACTCTCCCATCGGCAGTCCGGCATGGTAACCATTGCGTATAACACGGGTCGTCATGTTGTAACTAAAAATGATATAATTTTTATTTCAAATAAAAAAAAATCTACATTATGAAATAACAACAGTTCCTCATCAAAAATTGTTATAAGGCCAAGCTCACTAATTACTTTTAGCATTAGCGATGCACGATTTAGCGTATGCAACGATGCTACATCACGTTTTGTTTTGTTAACGGAATCGTGCGTTTTAGCGACTTGGATTTTTTTCACCAGTCTTATAGCACGGTCAAACACTATGAAAAACAAACTTACTTTTTTTCTATAATCATTGCATGTTACTACGGAACTCGTCATGGGCGAGCCCTACTCACATTTGATAGCATTTTAAGGATACCCAAAAATAAGTTTAATAAGCACGGCCATCCATCCCAATGCTGATATCTCCTCTCATTTAGCTTTAGATGTATAAATATAGTAAGTAATGTATAAAGTGCGTGAAGCGCGCATGGCCCGGCGGTTAGCGTAGAACGCTAACGATCTATGCAACTAAGCAAAACAGGCGCGGTCGGGTGTGAGATGGGTGACCGCTAGTGGCAAAAAAAAAATTCATGCGCGTTTCCGTGCTTCGGAGGGCACGTTAAGCCGTCGGTCCCGGTTGTTGTCGATAAATAACAGTCGTTAAACCTTGTCGGAGGCCTTATGGGCGGTTTGAAAACATCCGACAGCGGGTTGGCCACTAACCCGCATCTCCACCAACCCGCATTGGAGCAGCGTGATGGAGTAAGCTCCAGGCCTCCCCAATAATGGGGAGAGACCCGTGCCCAACAGTGGGACGCAAAAAGGGTTGCAGCCAATGTATAAAGTAGCCAATAATAACCATTAACAAACAACGACACAGCGGACGCTAAGGACAAGGCCACAGAGGGGCGATGTCCAATTTACTCATTTTATTGAGCGACAAACAGATATTTCGTGTGTACGCTTCTTTATTATGACTTTTCGCGTCTGCTTAGGGACGCTGGAAGAGATATTTCTTTAACGACTTTGTTTTTGACCAAAAAACCGCCACCCATTATAGTGCTGTCCTCTAAAGTCTGTGGGAGTGATATTGCTTATGCATAGTTTCCATCCATCCATTAGCATTTAATAGTTTACTGCTGGACATAGGCCTCCCCTAACGTACGCCACTCCTCCCGGTCCTGGTCCTTCTGAATCCAGCGACTACCCGCTGTCTTCTTCAGGTCATCAGTCCACTTGGTAGAGCGGCAGCCTGTACTCCTTTTGCCGAGACGTGGTCACCATTCGTGGACCTTTCTTCACCGTCGGTTGTTGGTCCTCCTAACTATATGGCCTGCCCATTGTCACTTTAGCTTGCAGATTTTGAGAGCTATGTCGGTAACCTTTGTTCTTCTACGGATTTCATCGTTACGGAAAAGACCGTATCTGAGCGCCGTAGGCATAGTTTGTTACTATGCCGAACTGTCGTTTAAAGGGAACCGGTTTCGATTCGCAGTGATACATATAAAATTTGGTTCTTAAGAACATCCCTTTTTCCAAACTTCTACAAGATGAAAAATATTTTTAACCTATTACGGGAAAATATTAATTTATTATACATGGTTTTAAAAGAACTTTAAATACTTTTTCAAAATACGGAACCATCGCGAATAAAGTTTTTTTCTTTTTCTGAACATGTCATTGTTGACGACAATGTTCAATACATCAACATGCTGGACTATTGATTGCCCGTTCCGGGTTCGATTCCAGGTGAGGTAGAAATTTAAATGATAAGTTTTCGGTTTCGGCGTTTTTGTTCCTTTCTTTTTGTGTGTCCATGGTACCCACGACACAGGGAATCCTAGAGTGGGGCTATGAGTTTAAAGCGTTAATTTTAGATATCCGGTCTTATTCTCTTTATACACATAAACATCTACTTCCTAACAAAATGTCCCTTTCTTTGAATCCAAACGTTAAATTCTAAATTCTACCAACAGCGAGCCACATCCCTCAACTAAACATCCCTGTGACCGCACCCCCGAGGGTGTGATGACCTCATGTCATTTCGGCGTAGTCTCTCGGCAAATTTCGGCTATCTTCGGCATTTGTCGGCAATGTGAAAAAACAGGGGACTTTCGAAGGTTTGTATATGGACGAATAAATGGATAGCAATGATGATATTTAAAAAAAATACATGAAAATGTCACCGGTATGATACTTCAGATTGGTTACTGTCCCTCGATTGCATGAATAGACTTTTGGCGGGAAGTCGGAAAACACATATTGTGCTCTTGTTTTATTTTCATTTTCTTGAGTTATATCGGATGAAGTTGATGGCGTTTTGTTCGATATAGGTTAATTACAGTGCAGGAGTGTTGTGAAATAAAATAACAGTGCGAAAACACGTTCTAGTAAAGTAGCCAATTAGCCATCGCTATACTTGAACATCAATCTGACTGACTAGCTAGACTGATGACTGACGACTTACTGATTTATTCTATGATTACTAAGCGATACCAAAATTATACTTGACGCTGGCAATACGCAATTTGCGATGCCAATATTTAAAAAAAATGAATATGACAGCTACTGTCAACGAGAACGCTGACAAGTATATGAGGCAAAATTTGCCAAATTGTTAGATTTCTAAGGGTCATTTTTAGAGCGGCTAGAACACATCTTCGATTGTTTTAATATCTTTGATTAATAGGTATAAAATAACTTACCAGTTCAAAGTTATCCAAATGAAGAAGTCTTTATCGGTATCAACTCAAGCTTCTTACACTTAGTTCTTGAAACTTCGGCATTTTATATCTGTAAACAAAATAAAACATACTTAAATATTTTATATAGGTATGTATTTATATTTATTGTTACGCTATAGTATATTTGTTACCCTATAAATAAGTATGTTATAGAAATTGTTAACGCCAAACTATTGATTTCCACCTACCAACAATAATCTCACCATCGCCATGGGTTGACTGGGAGAAAATGCCATTAGGCATTGTGAACCTAGTTTAAGGTGAACAATAAAGAATTAATTTAAGTAAAAAATCTGTTTGACTTGCTATTTGTTACAGAAAACATGACTCTTATGCATATTTAAACAACAAACAAATTTGCTTAAATCTTTTTCAAATTAGATATCAAAGTCTGAAATAACTTTAAAACAGTTTAAACAGTTCCATTTAAGTACCATCCCTAAGTTCAACTGCAAGTAAAATTTGGACATCTGCCGAAAAATAAACGCAATGCAAGTTCAAGCGTTCACGGTAGGCCTTCGAGTGTAAATGTGGATTCACTCGAGCGCCGTTAAAATTTAGTGCATTAAAATGATTTAACAATATTCAGATAATAAATTAAAAGACAAAAGATTGATTCATTTGCGCAAATATGGGTATTAAAAGAGTTGTTTTATACATTTAATACTCTGCTATATTTACCTTAGTAAGGTATGGAAATATTGCTAATAGAAAAAAAAATTGACTAAAATCAAACCAACCTATTTAAGTATTACATTTACGATCCATATTAAGTATTGATTTATATTTATTCCATATTTTTCGTTGCGTTAAATAATTAAATGTAAGTAAAGCTTCTATAGCTTTGAGACTGGCGTAAAACGCATATGGCTAAGCGAAAAGGGTGCGGTTGGGTATGAGATATAGGTATGCCCGCTATTCGCAAATTGCGTACACGTTCCCGTGCTTCAGAGGGCACTTTAAGGGCACGTTATCGATAGTTAGTAATTATTTAGAATCTTTATTGCTTTTCAGGTAACACACTGCAGTTGAAGTTCATTATCATTCCTGTTCTTAGTTTGCTCACATAGTACCTGTGGGCCTAGACAAGTGGCATAGTGGCATTCGACACCACGTGACAATTCGTTAGCTAACGTCAATCTCATACATTTTTCATTCCACACCACAGTATCTTTTGACGTGCTTGAGTAAAACCAAAAATCCCCTCTAGGGCGCAACTACTATTAAGAGAAAAGCAAGCGAAAACGACCCGTATGCTCTTTCAGTCATTAGGGGAATTTAAGCTTTTTGTATGAAGTTTATCGCAACTTTAGGCCTTAATGTCTGCTTTAAGAGATCGTACAGCGGTATAAAGAACGTTTTTGACGTTTATTTTTAAGGAACCCTCGCTTGGATTCTTGGTATACGAGGAAATTATAATTTTAAGTAACTTGAAACGGAAATAAAAGTCAATCGGTGTTTCTAACTAAATCTAGTGTGCGTGGCCGCATACCGCCGTAAGCATCCGAAGGTGCCGGAAAGCACATCTGCTCACCCAAAGATGGGCCCGTTCTGGGGCGCCGCGCATGGAGAACACCGGTGCATTCCACTGGAGATCCCGGAGTCCTCCCCAAGCGCAGAGGCAGGCCACCGAGGGGGTTTTAATGTGGTCAAATCCCTCATAACCAAGTATCCTCTTCCAAGGTCCTTTTGAAGGTCCCCCCGATACTTAAGAAAATTGTATAGAGCTAAACATGGCCGTTCAATATGAATAGCGCAAGCCGATATTTGTCCTTATGATATAACAAATCGGTTAGGGTGTTAAAGAGCTCCAGTCGCAATGTGCAGAAAAATAAACATTTTAATAATAAATTAATTTGATGAGTAATAAACAACTTTCCATACAATAATAGCGATATAATAAGTATTTATGACACCCTGAGTCAATACCTTTGTTGCTCTAAGGCAGTGTTTCCCAAACATTATTCTGCCATGGCCCGGTAATTTTCACACTTCCCCTTCGTGACGCACTTAATACTTTAAAGCCCAGGCTGGTTTCAATAAGAAAAATGGTACACATTTATTAATAGTAAAATGGTTTATTAATTATTCATACTTGGTATGGAAAAAACTTTTAAACTAAAATTTAGTCACTGCATTTTAGTGCAAGGTATGGACCTGCTGCTAATTTTTCACTAAAGAATCTCAGATCGTGGAAACGACCGCGACCCGGTATTTAATTTTGAGGGCCCGGTCCCGGGTCGCGACCCATCAAATGGGAAACACTGCTCTAAGGTATTATCGCACTGTGGAGGTGATACCGAAGAGAAACTCACGAAACCCGCACTTGGCCAACGTGGTGGACTATAGCCTAAAATCCCTCACTTGTGCTCAACAGTGGGCCATTAAATATAAATAAGCCAAACAAACTATAAATATATACTACATAAACACTGGCAGCAACCAAATATCTCTGTACAGTCAACAAAATAATTACGAGGCCTATTCAGACGACCTCAAAGCAGAGTGTCCAAACTTGTCAGAAAACCTGTTTACGAAACGTCCAAAAATTGAATAAAACATTACACAAGGCTCTCAAAAGACAATCCCCCCCCCTCCGCCCCATCCCAGCAAAACGCTTAAAAATCCGTATAATCACAGTCTTTAGCAAAGAGAATCACAAAAAATATCGCGATGACAAAGGGGATGATATCTTCAAAATGGCGGCTCTAATTAAAAACTCTAATTTCAAGATGGCGCGGCTTTGGCCTACGGTTTTGGGAAAATAAACAGTGTTTTTTACGTTTTAAAAATGCGGTACAATGATTGCGTTTATCGCAATAAAATAACGTAAATTTATGCTTTTATCCATTAGTTGCGAAGCAATCGTCTTGATTATTTTTTTCAATAATGGCATCGTAAACTCTGTGCATATTGCCTGCGTCAAGTATAATTTTTGCATCACGCAGTAGTCATAAAAAAAATCAGTAAGTCGTCAGTAATCAGTTCAATCAACACAGATCGTACCTACATATTGATGAGTCGAAAATGTAAGTTGACTAATAAAAGTAATAAATGTAGAAGAATACGCAATTACTTTTTTACTTTTTTGTGCATATTAATTTGTTTTGAATGGTTTTCTTTTGAAGTCGGTATTTTTTTGTTAAAATTTTTGTTTATTTTTTCTTTTTAGTGAATTTGAAGTACCTACACTAATTTGTTTGAATATGGGTAGATAGATCTATTAAATAATAATATTTTTAAACGTATTGTTCTATTTATGTAAACAGTCAACAACAAAGTTTTTTCATTTCATTTACCGTACCCCTCTTAAATCACTCCTGAAGTATCTAACTATCCTTAAAACCTACTCAGTCTCACTCACAGATATACGGTTTTATTCTCTCTATACACATAAACATCTACTTCCTATCAAAATGTCCCTTTCTTTGAATCCAAACGTTAAATTCTAACAGCGAGCCACATCCCTCAACTAAACATCCCTGTGACCGCACCCCCGAGGGTGTGATGACCTCATGTCATTTCGGCGTAGTCTCTCGTCAAATTTCGGCTATCTTCGGCATTTGTCGGCAATGTGAAAAAACAGGGGACTTTCGAAGGTTTGTACACGGACGAATAAATAGATAGCAATGATGATATTTAAAAAAATACGTAAAAATGTCACCGGTATGATACTTCAGTTTGGTTACTGTCCCTCGATTGCATGAATAGAGTTTTGGCGGGAAATCGGAAAACACATAATATTGTGCTCTTGTTTTATTTTCATTTTCTTGGTGTATTTTTGAGTTATATCCTAATATCGGATAAAGTTGATGGCATTTTGTTTGATATAGGTTAATTACAGTGCACGAGTGTTTGTGAAATAGAATAACAGTGCTAAAATATGTTTTTTCTGCTTGCCTCCAAAATTTCATCGGACACGTTCTAGTAAAGTAGCCATCGCTTTACTTGAATGTTGGACTGACTAGACTGACTGATTACTGACGACTTACTTACTGATTTTGTTATTACTTCGTCCAGTTTCATTGAAACTGGCAAAAAATTGATGCAAAAATTATACTTGACGCTGGCAGTATGCACAGAGTTTGCGATGCCATAATTGAAAAGAAAAAAAAAATGAATAGCAATGATGATATTTAAAAAAATACGGGGAGATTTGGCGGGAAGTCGAAAAAGACATATAGTGCTCTTGTTTTATTTTCATTTTCTTGGTGTATTTTTGAGTTATATCGGATAAAGTTGATGGCATTTTGTTTGATATAGGTTAATTACAGTGCACGAGTGTTTGTGAAATAGAATAACAGTGCTAAAATATGTTTTTTCTGCTTGCCTCCAAAATCCCATCGGACACGTGCTAGTAAAGTAGCCATCGCTTTACTTGAATGTTGGACTGACTAGACTGACAGATTACTGAAGACTTACTTACTGACTTGTTATTACTTCGTCCAGTTTCATTGAAACTGGCAAAAATTGATGCAAAAATAATACTTGACGCTGGCAGTATGCACAGTTTGCGATGCCATAATTGAAAAAAAAAAAAAAAAAAAAAAAAAAAAATACGTAAAAATGTCACCGGTATGATACTTCAGTTTGGTTACTGTCCCTCGATTGCATGAATAGAGTTTTGGCGGGAAGTCGAAAAACACATATTGTGCTCTTGTTTTATTTTCATTTTCTTGAGTTATATCGGATAAAGTTGATGGCGTTTTGTTCGATATAGGTTTATTACAGTGCAGGAGTGTTGTGAAATAAAATAACAGTGCAAAAACATGTTTTTTCGGCTTGCCTCCAAAACTCCATCGGACACGTTCTGGTAAAGTAGCCAATTAGCCATCGCTATACTCGAACATCTATCTAACTGACTAGACTGATTACTGACGACTTACTGATTTATTCTATGATTACTGAGTGATGCCAAAATTATACTTGACGCTGGCAATATGCAATTTGCGATGCCAGTATTAAAAAAAAATGAATATGATAGCTACTGTCAACGAGAACGCTGACAAGTATATGAGGCAAAATTTGCCAAATTGTTAGATTTCTGGGTCATTTTTAGAGCGGCTAGAACACATCTTCGATTGTTATAATATCTATGATTAATAGGTATAAAATAACTTACCAGTTCAAAGTTATCCAAATGAAGAAGTCTTTATCGGTATCAACTCAAGCTTCTTACACTTAGTTCTTGAAACTTCGGCATTTTAAATCTGTAAACAAAATAAAACATACTTAAATATGTTATATAGGTATGTATTTATATTTATTGTTACGCTATAGTATATTTGTTACCCTATAAATAAGTATGTTATAGAAATTGTTAACGCCAAACTATTGATTTCCACCTACCAACAATAATCTCACCATCGCCATGGGTTGACTGGGAGAAAATGCCATTAGGCATTGTGAACCTAGTTTAAGGTGAACAATAAAGAATTAATTTAAGTAAAAAATCTGTTTGACTTGCTATTTGTTACAGAAAACATGACTCTTATGCATATTTAAACAACAAACAAATTTGCTTAAATCTTTTTCAAATTAGATATCAAAGTCTGAAATAACTTTAAAACAGTTTAAACAGTTCCATTTAACTACCATCCCTAAGTTCAACTGCAAGTAAAATTTGGACATCTGCCGAAAAATAAACGCAATGCAAGTTCAAGCGTTCACGGTAGGCCTTCGAGTGTAAATGTGGATTCACTCGAGCGCCGTTAAAATTTAGTGCATTAAAATGATTTAACAATATTCAGATAATAAATTAAAAGACAAAAGATTGATTCATTTGCGCAAATATGGGTATTAAAAGAGTTGTTTTATACATTTAATACTCTGCTATATTTACCTTAGTAAGGTATGGAAATATTGCTAATAGAAAAAAAATTTGACTAAAATCAAACCAACCTATTTAAGTATTACATTTACGATCCATATTAAGTATTGATTTATATTTATTCCATATTTTTCGTTGCGTTAAATAATTAAATGTAAGTAAAGCTTCTATAGCTTTGAGACTGGCGTAAAACGCATATGGCTAAGCGAAAAGGGTGCGGTTGGGTATGAGATATAGGTATGCCCGCTATTCGCAAATTGCGTACACGTTCCCGTGCTTCAGAGGGCACTTTAAGGGCACGTTATCGATAGTTAGTAATTATTTAGAATCTTTATTGCTTTTCAGGTAACACACTGCAGTTGAAGTTCATTATCATTCCTGTTCTTAGTTTGCTCACATAGTACCTGTGGGCCTAGACAAGTGGCATAGTGGCATTCGACACCACGTGACAATTCGTTAGCTAACGTCAATCTCATACATTTTTCATTCCACACCACAGTATCTTTTGACGTGCTTGAGTAAAACCAAAAATCCCCTCTAGGGCGCAACTACTATTAAGAGAAAAGCAAGCGAAAACGACCCGTATGCTCTTTCAGTCATTAGGGGAATTTAAGCTTTTTGTATGAAGTTTATCGCAACTTTAGGCCTTAATGTCTGCTTTAAGAGATCGTACAGCGGTATAAAGAACGTTTTTGACGTTTATTTTTAAGGAACCCTCGCTTGGATTCTTGGTATACGAGGAAATTATAATTTTAAGTAACTTGAAACGGAAATAAAAGTCAATCGGTGTTTCTAACTAAATCTAGTGTGCGTGGCCGCATACCGCCGTAAGCATCCGAAGGTGCCGGAAAGCACATCTGCTCACCCAAAGATGGGCCCGTTCTGGGGCGCCGCGCATGGAGAACACCGGTGCATTCCACTGGAGATCCCGGAGTCCTCCCCAAGCGCAGAGGCAGGCCACCGAGGGGGTTTTAATGTGGTCAAATCCCTCATAACCAAGTATCCTCTTCCAAGGTCCTTTTGAAGGTCCCCCCGATACTTAAGAAAATTGTATAGAGCTAAACATGGCCGTTCAATATGAATAGCGCAAGCCGATATTTGTCCTTATGATATAACAAATCGGTTAGGGTGTTAAAGAGCTCCAGTCGCAATGTGCAGAAAAATAAACATTTTAATAATAAATTAATTTGATGAGTAATAAACAACTTTCCATACAATAATAGCGATATAATAAGTATTTATGACACCCTGAGTCAATACCTTTGTTGCTCTAAGGCAGTGTTTCCCAAACATTATTCTGCCATGGCCCGGTAATTTTCACACTTCCCCTTCGTGACGCACTTAATACTTTAAAGCCCAGGCTGGTTTCAATAAGAAAAATGGTACACATTTATTAATAGTAAAATGGTTTATTAATTATTCATACTTGGTATGGAAAAAACTTTTAAACTAAAATTTAGTCACTGCATTTTAGTGCAAGGTATGGACCTGCTGCTAATTTTTCACTAAAGAATCTCAGATCGTGGAAACGACCGCGACCCGGTATTTAATTTTGAGGGCCCGGTCCCGGGTCGCGACCCATCAAATGGGAAACACTGCTCTAAGGTATTATCGCACTGTGGAGGTGATACCGAAGAGAAACTCACGAAACCCGCACTTGGCCAACGTGGTGGACTATAGCCTAAAATCCCTCACTTGTGCTCAACAGTGGGCCATTAAATATAAATAAGCCAAACAAACTATAAATATATACTACATAAACACTGGCAGCAACCAAATATCTCTGTACAGTCAACAAAATAATTACGAGGCCTATTCAGACGACCTCAAAGCAGAGTGTCCAAACTTGTCAGAAAACCTGTTTACGAAACGACCAAAAATTGAATAAAACATTACACAAGGCTCTCAAAAGACAATCCCCCCCCCTCCGCCCCATCCCAGCAAAACGCTTAAAAATCCGTATAATCACAGTCTTTAGCAAAGAGAATCACAAAAAATATCGCGATGACAAAGGGGATGATATCTTCAAAATGGCGGCTCTAATTAAAAACTCTAATTTCAAGATGGCGCGGCTTTGGCCTACGGTTTTGGGAAAATAAACAGTGTTTTTTACGTTTTAAAAATGCGGTACAATGATTGCGTTTATCGCAATAAAATAACGTAAATTTATGCTTTTATCCATTAGTTGCGAAGCAATCGTCTTGATTATTTTTTTCAATAATGGCATCGTAAACTCTGTGCATATTGCCTGCGTCAAGTATAATTTTTGCATCACGCAGTAGTCATAAAAAAAATCAGTAAGTCGTCAGTAATCAGTTCAATCAACACAGATCGTACCTACATATTGATGAGTCGAAAATGTAAGTTGACTAATAAAAGTAATAAATGTAGAAGAATACGCAATTACTTTTTTACTTTTTTGTGCATATTAATTTGTTTTGAATGGTTTTCTTTTGAAGTCGGTATTTTTTTGTTAAAATTTTTGTTTATTTTTTCTTTTTAGTGAATTTGAAGTACCTACACTAATTTGTTTGAATATGGGTAGATAGATCTATTAAATAATAATATTTTTAAACGTATTGTTCTATTTATGTAAACAGTCAACAACAAAGTTTTTTCATTTCATTTACCGTACCCCTCTTAAATCACTCCTGAAGTATCTAACTATCCTTAAAACCTACTCAGTCTCACTCCTTTGCCGTCCATATTGTAGTCTAGTCAGATTGTGGATTTTTTTTTCAATTATGGCATCGCAAACTCTGTGCATACTGCCAGCGTCAAGTATAACTTTTGCATCAATTTTTTGCCAGTTTCAATGAAACTGGACGAAGTAATAACAAAGTCAGTAAGTAAGTCGTCAGTAATCAGTCAGTCTAGTCAGTCCAACATTCAAGTAAAGCGATGGCTACTTTACTAGAACGTGTCCGATGGAATTTTGGAGGCAAGCAGAAAAAACATATTTTAGCACTGTTATTCTATTTCACAAACACTCGTGCACTGTAATTAACCTATATCAAACAAAATGCCATCAACTTTATCCGATATAACTCAAAAATACATCAAGGAAATGAAAATAAAACAAGAGCACAATGTGTCTTTTTCGACTACCCGCCAAAACTCGATTGTGGAATTCACTACCGCCTAATATTCGTGAAATATAAAAAGTATCCTTGTTGAAGCGTCGTGTCAAAGAACATTGTTTTTCCTTAACATAGAATGTCATATTATATATGTATTTATTATTATATATTGTATAAATAGCATTTTGGTTAAGCAACTTGAATGCCGCGTGGTAAAAAGGATGACTTTAAGCGCAGCCGTAAACGCTATGCTATTTACCGGTTTGTCTTGCGGGATTCACTGCTTGAATACAAAAGAAGTATATGCTGCTGCCTTTACCTATTTTTATAGTTTTACCGGAACTTCATATCCATTATTTTAACTGATGAATATTT
This sequence comes from Pyrgus malvae, assembly GCA_911387765.1. NCBI lineage: Eukaryota > Metazoa > Arthropoda > Insecta > Lepidoptera > Hesperiidae > Pyrgus > Pyrgus malvae. Next base: position 1,021,540 of record OU426973.1, on the reverse strand, counting down.
TATATAGGAAAACACTAGTGGTCCGGCACAGCTTCGCTCGGGTCTGCTCCTGGCAGAATACTTTTAAGGCAGGACAACGTCTGCACGTCATGCCTTAAAAGTATTTGTATCCAGTCGTTTGACATACAAACGACAACAAGAAATATATATATTAAGATTTAGTATATTATGTCTTATATATAAAATACTCGTGTCACAATGTTAGTTACCATACTTCTCCGAAACAGCTTGACCGATTTTTATAAAATTTTATATGCATATTCAGTAGGTCTGAGAATCGGCTACTACCTATTTTTGATACCCCTAAGTGAAAAGGGTGGCCCACCCCAAACATTTAAACAGGTCTGCTGGAAGAAATTTCTGTTAGGAATAAGCAGTACCTTGGTACTATATTTCTTTTAATTCACATTACTGATACTTATTTCCTTATGAAGCGCGCGTGGTGCGGCGGTTAGCGTAGAACGCAAAACGATCTATGCAACTAAGACAAACGGGCGCGGTCGGGTGTGAGATGGGTGACCACTAGTGGCAAAAAAATTAATGCGCGTTTCCGTGCTTCGGCCTTAAGCCTTCGGTCACGGTTGTTGTTGATAGATGGCTGCAACCCTTTTTGCGTCCCACTGCTGGGCACGGGTCTCTCCACCTTATTGGGGAGGCCTGGAGCTTACTCCACCACGTTGCTCCAATGCGGGTTGGTGGCCAACCCGCTGTCGGATGTTTTTCAAACCGCCCATAAGGCCTCCGACAAGGTTTGACGACTGTTATCTATCGACAACAACCGGGACCGACGGCTTAACGTGCCCTCCGAAGCACGGAAACGCGCATGATTTTTTTTTTGCCACTAGCGGTCACCCATCTCACACCCGACTGCGTCCGTTTGGCTCAGCTGCATAGATCGCTTGCGTTCTACGCTAGCCGCCAGGCCATGCGCGCTTCAGGCCATGCGCGCTTTGATAGATAACAGTCGTTAAACCATGTCGGAGGCCTTATGGGCGGTTTGAAACATCCGACAGCGGGTTGGCCACTAACCCGCATCTCCACCAACCCGTATTGGAGCAGCGTGGTGGAGTAAGCTCCAGGCCTCCCCAATAATGGGGAGAGACCCGTGCCCAGCAGTGGGACGCAAAAAAGGTTGCAGCCAGCCAGCCAAATACTTATTTCTGTGTATATAAATAGTTAAATTAAATAAATAAATATAAATAACGTCTGTAGGAACCGTTCCCACACGGGATAGACAACAGATTACGAACCGGCGGACGTCCGCGCGCTCATTCGCGGGAGGAAGTCGCCAATAGCTCTTTCCCGCCGTGACGTACGTCACTACGCCCCTCCGGTTATCGATAGAAATATCGATATAATGGCAATATGCTATTTTTCTCTATATGAGAAACAATCTAAATATATTGGACATTATGTACAAAAAATCTAACTACACGCAGTTTAATTTCTTATGAAAAATAGCTCACGGGTTTCGAAATTTCGAAATTTCTAAATTTAAGGCCTTAGAGCATCAAAGGTACTGACTCACCCTTCAGTAGAGACGGCATAGCGCCTTCCTTCGATATATAATTTTTGTGCCAAATCTGGTGCGGAGGGAAGAACGCACATATATTAATTTTGTCACACATTCACAAATATTCTTTCATCGCTACAGACGCATACATTTCTAAATATGTCAATTTCAATTAACAACGTCATTTTCTATGCACCGACAACACTGACATCGATACACACACTCACTTTTGTATATATAGAAGGCACATTGTGCATGTACGTTGGGACGAGAGGTTCGCCCGTAAAGGCCACTCCTCTGACGGGTGTCATACGTGTCAATATCTTGATGCTCTAAGCTTAAGGCACAGGTTAAGTAAACCTTTTTTGTTTTCGCAAGGAGGAAACCTTCAATAGGTACCCGTGGCCTTGAGACTTGGGTATGTGGGATTTAACCACATCAAAACCTCACGAAAAAAAAATTTATAAAAATTAATTATCAATAAATCATTTTATAAATAATTTTTATTTTATTTTTCAACACATTCGAATGTGTGTTCGCAAGGGCCCTGTGATAGGTTCTAAACCTGTGTTACAGGTCAGTGGCCAGACCTTTGCGCTTAGGACCCCGGGATGTCCTATGAAACGCACTGGTGCCCTCCATGCGCAGCGCTCCAATTGCCATTTTCCCGAAGCTGGATGGACGGTTTGACCTTCCATTCTCGCGGCCTGAAGCCCCCTTTTAGTCTACGTCTACGTTCAGCGTGGTGGAGTAAGCTCGAGTCTTCCCTTATAGTGGAGGAACCCAACAGTGGAACGTTGGGTTTGTCTACTTTCTTCTTCTAAACAAAACAATCACCTATCTGTGTCACGATGTCTGTTCTGCTATGAATGTGAGGCGTGCACATGTTGTTTTAGTGTGCGTAACCTCGAGTATCGAATAACGTCAGCATGACAATTAAACGTAGAAGAGTTGTGTGCCTAAGGTAATATTTTCAAAGGTTATTTAAAGGTTTCAATGTTTAGGACTTCGTGAAATAGAATTCGTGGCTGGCTGCAACCCTTTTGCGTCCCACTGCTGGGCACGGGTCTCTCCCCCCTATTGGGGAGGCCTGGAGTATACTTCAGCACGCTGCTCCAATGCGGGTTGGTGGAGATGCGGGTTAGTGGCCATCCCGCTGTCGGATGTTTTCAAACCGCCCATAAGGCCTCCGACAAGGTTTAACGACTGTTATCTATCGACAACAACCGGGACCGACGGCTTAACGTGCCCTCCGAAGCAATTTTTGCCACTAGCGGTCACCCATCTCACAACCGACCGCGTCCATTTGGCTTAGCTGCGTAGACCGTTTCCGTTCTACGCTTGCCGCCGAGCCATGCGCGCTTTAAAACCACAAAGTGTAAGTAACGCATTAAAATGATAAAACTATGCAAGGAGCCCATGCTTCACAATATTTTATGTAAAATAGTGAATTTTAATGAGAACTCCGGTTTGACGTAGACTACTTGAAACTGTAGTTCCATTGGGCCGGACAGTATCCCTCCATGGTTTTTAAAACAAGGTAAAAAGTTCCTTGTTGAACCTCTATGCCACTTATTTAATATTATTATAAAGTCAGGTTATTACCCCTCTGAGTGGAAACTGTCCAGGGTTACTCCCATACCTAAGACTGCTAATAAGTCCTGTGTTGAAGAATATCGCCCCATAGCCATACTGCCCACAGTGGCGAAAATATTTGAACATATTCTTCACGCCAAAATTTATAGGCAAATAGAACCATTTATTTGCAATGAACAGCATGGTTTTAGAAGAAGGAGGTCAGTTAATACTAACTTGTTGACAGTTGTCGATTTCATTTCCGCCAGAGTTGACCAGGGGAGGCAGGTAGATGTCTTGTACTTTGACTTCCGGAAGGCTTTTGATAGGGTTGACAATGACATACTGCTGGAAAAGCTCAGTGCCTTAGGCTTCAGTCCGGGCCTCTTGAAGCTCACAGCAGACTATCTCCGCGATCGCCAGCAGTATGTTCGACTCGGTCTTTTTGAGTCTCAGCCCTATCATACGCGTTCTGGAGTCAGTCAAGGATCGATTATTGGCCCACTCCTATTTATTTTAATGATTAATGACCTTCCCAAGGTCATTAAGCATGCACAATGTCTTCTTTACGCCGATGATTTAAAATTGTACATGGAGATTAAATCGCAGGCTGACTGTACAATGCTTCAACGTGATATTGATGCAGTGTTTCAGTGGGGTATTGAGAATAAAATGGCTTTTAACCCGGCAAAATGCACAGTAATGACTTTTGGGCGAATGCGACAACCAATCAAATTTATATATAAACTTAACAGTGACGTAATATCAAGACCGATTATCGTAAAAGACCTAGGTGTCACGTTCGACGAGAAGCTCACCTTCCACGACCACATAACGACATTAGCGAAGGAGTCTTTTCAACGTCTTGGCTTCGTTCTTCGTAACTGTAATGATTTTCAAAAGATCGAAGTAATAAAGGTTTTATTTAATACTCTAGTTCGGAGTAAGTTAGAAGCTAGCTCCTGTGTGTGGCATCCATACGAGACCACATACACACTTATTTTAGAAAAAGTACAAAAGGCATTTTTGAGATACCTCTATAAACGCTGCTACGGATACTACCCGTACATGTACCCAACTAAATTTCTCCTGGGCTGCCTCGGATATAACTCCTTGGCCACACGAAGAGCCAAAGATCAGTTGGGTATAATGTGCAAAATTCTTAGAGGTATCGTAGATGCTCCAGACCTACATAATGAGTTGTGCAAACTTTTTGTTCCGGACAAGTACCGCCGCAGCAGAAAGCACAACCTCCTCGTGGTGCCCAGATGCCGCACGGTGGCCCGCGCGCGCTCCCCCGTTCCGCGCACGCTCTCGGCGCTCAACGCTCTCCTGGACGCTGCACCACACTGTGATCTGTTTGTAGATGAATGGAAGGTAATTTTGTCCGAATGCCTGCGCTATTGCGAATTGACTGCGTGATGGAAAATTATAGTGACATTAAATGATTATTATATTTTAGTATAGTTGCTTGACATTTTTATTTGTTTAATAACTTGAATTATTATTTATAAATGTTATATTGAACCCTATTTTGACATTTAATATTTTGGACATTTCTGCAATTTTAATTTGACTATTGTTTTCTATAAACTGTATTACCTGTGTTCCTATTATTATTATTATTATTTGATAATACTATTTGTAAATTTTAAAATGTAGGCGACAATTATGTTTTTTTTCTTCTTCTTAACTATTATCATTATTATTTTGTAATTTAAATTAATTAGTGTAAGTGGTTGTGAGCCGTGCTAATTAATTAAATAAATAAATAAATAAAAAAAATAAAAAGTAGTGATTCCACCCAGTTGTTGGGTTTTCATTTAGTTTTTAGGGTTCTGTACCTTGTAAGGAAAAAACGGACCCTCTTATACTGCCGTCATAAAGAAAAAGGGCACAACTAACATTTTTTCCGAAATTGAGTTATATACATATTCGAAATCAGAAAAAAGGCCCATCTGCCAATTTTTGTACAATTTTAGGAACTAGATAAACAGAAATACCGTAAGCTTAAAAGGCACAACTGAACCACTTTTAAAATTATTGTACGTAAAAAGAGCACATCTGACCTATAGTAAGTCAAAAGGAAGATGCGGCTTTTATTTTTACCACGATAAATATAATTTATTTACTTGAAAAGGCATAATTGATCTGCATTAAATATTAAAGGCATAATTAACGCAGATGTGCTCTTTGATTTAAAATTTACCAACCAGACCTTGATACCTATTTAATTTAAAAGAAAAGTCACAACTAGCAGTTATGCCTTTACTACCAAAATTCTTTGACTAGAGGTGAAGTGCTACGAAGTGGATCCCGCCAGGGGAGGACGGCGGTGTGTGCATGGCCTCATGCCGCCGTAAGCATCTGAAGACACATTTGCTCTCCCGACGATGGCCCCTTGCCGCGCGTGGTGGACACCGGTGCGTTCCACTGGAGATCCCAGAGTCCTCCACGCGCAAAGGCAGCCCACTGAGGGGTTTTTAGTGCGGTACAAATCCCACATTACCCGGTATCCTCTGCCAAGGTGCTGGGTACCTTACGAAGGTTTCCCCCCGATAGAAAAAAGGTATCCTCTCACAAGTGAGAGGGATTTAAGCCATAGTCCACCACGCTGGCCAAGTGCGGATTGGTGGTATGTATTATAGTAGTTTATCGCTGCTCCACGGTGATGGAAAACATCGTTATATTAATTGGTTATGATGTTCCCCATCGCCGTGCATGCCTGAGAGAAATTCATAATTTCTCGAAAACGTGACGTCCACCAATCCGCACTTGGCCAGCGTTGTGGAGTATGGCCTAAATCCCTCTCACTTGTGAGAAGGAGACCTGTGCCCGGCAGTGGGACATAAAAAAAAGGTTGAAAAAAAAAAGTAGTTAAAATCACTAACCTTACTTATATTCCTTAAATATTTAAACACTCAACTGCTCACAAGATAATACTATAACAATATGCGATACACGATTGACTGGCTTATCTCCTATAACAGATAAGATGTCGACACCCTTATCAATTTATCAATACTATCGTAACATATGTGTTTATTATGTAATTGTTGTAGAAGAGATAATGATAGACACTGTATTCGTATTTTTGACAAAAGAACCCGATTGTTCGGTTTAGTTTGGATAATAATGTAGAAAAATATTAATTTGTAGGTGGTAGAACTATTATGGTTCGCCCGGAAGTACCACCGCTGAACCCACTTTAGCCGTGAACCAACTCTATTGTGTTTCGGTGGAAAGGTGCAGTTGCCGGCCACACTTACATGAGGGGACCACCAGCCTCCGGAGTAGCACCGCAACTGCATACGACCTCAGACAAGACTTACCTATGCTTGCTTGAGGTTGTATGTAGATGTCCATGGGCTGCAGCGACCACTTAACACCACGTGGCCTGCATGCTCGTCTGCTACTCCATACAAATAAAAGAAAATAATCGAAGCCTGATTATTTTAATAGCCAAGGAGCTGTGGGGCGGAGTGTGAAGCATTATTTCTTTATTTTATTATATGTATTTAAAATGGTTTAAAAATATTGAAACTAATCCATGGAAAGTTTTAATATTAAGAAGGCATGGAAAATTTGCCAGGAAAATAGTGAAACAATATATTTATTTTCTCATGTAAAATGTACACACATTTATTAATTACGAGAATTGATTTCAAGCTGAACTCGTGTGTATACGCTTCGGAGATTCATTGAGGACTGCGCTAGTGGAGATTTTTGCAATTAGTTGCGATTTTCAAAACTATTCTAGGCTGTTTATAGTGGGTTCGTAGAAGCGGAAATACCACCATTATGGGAAAAAATTAAAAAAGGTGCGGTTACGGTTTGTGAAAAGGAGCGGTACAGTTAATAGTCACATTTTTTTAATAAATAAATAACGTTCACACTCATTGCCCCACACTAGGTTAGGTACCCCTGTGTCGTGGGTTATTTCACAACACTCGTGCACTGTCATTAACCTATATCGAGCAAAATACCATCAACTTTATCCGATATAACTCAAAAATACACTAAGAAAATGAAAATAAAACAAGAGCACACCTTGTCCCTTCAGACTTCCCGCCAAAATCCCCAACCTCTGTTACACTTATTTGCAAAACCGGCCTCACTTTGTTGTTAGCAGAGCTCCATCTTTACTTTTTTGTTTGATCTGAGCCAGACTACTCATAATACCTTGAAGACATGATGTCCACCAATCCGCACTTGGTATGGTGGACTATGGCCTACATCCCTCTCAACAAGAAACTTGACAGCTCCGGCAATTTGACAACGTGGCGTAGTGGGTGATGAGCCGACTGCGAAGCGTGAGGTCGTGGGTTCGATTCCCACCCAGGACAAATATTTGTGTGATGAACATGACTGTTTGTTCTGTGTCTGGGTGTTAATGTATCTATTTAAGTATGTATTTAGAATTATATAAGTATGTTTATCAGCTTTCTGATTACCATAGTACAAGCTCTGCTTAGTTTGGAATCAGATGGTGTTGTGTGAATTGTCCAAAGATATTTATTTATTTATAACAAGAGCTGTGCCCCAAAACACACCCAAAATATATTTCACACCCATAAGAAATCTAAGTGTATTGCTATATTCATAAAAATGTGCATTAACAAGTCGATGACTCTCGTCGCCTCTCGAGTCGAGAGCTTAGCTGAGGACTGAGCTTGTGGAGGTTTTGCTATTTGTTGCGGTTTTCAAAATTATTCTGTTTTTTGAAGGAGGAATTGTAGCTTTCAATAATCCCTAATACATAATCCCTAATATCCCTACTAATATTATAAATTCGAAAGTAACTCTGTCTGTCTGCTAGGCTTTCCCGCTTAAAGTACTGAACAATTTTAATGAAATTTAGAACACAGATAGAATGGACCTTGGGAAAGGACTTAAGATCGTTTTTATCCTACGGGAACCCATAAAACGAGTCCACGCGGGCGAAGCCGCTGACGGTAGGCTAGTAACACTATAAAAAGAACCGTCCACACTATTGGTGGTAGAATTTACATGGCTTGTTCGAATAACTGCTAATCCTGCATTAATTTCTGTCGTGGAGTATTCTTTGTCTGTAAAATTAAAAATTTTAAAATCCTCCCGACACAAAAAATAAACTCTAAAAACGAACAAATAATATTTTAAACCATTATAATTATTATCGTCACACATATTATGTAAGTTCAAATATTTTTACTTTCCAAGCGTCGGCGTCGTCGCGTCGGGAGACCACTAAGTGAGAAAAACAGGTGTAGTCACAGATTGCAACAAAATAATTTACTCTGAAAAATTCGCAAAATGGACACAATCGTCAACGTCGTCAGCCCTCATGCTCACAAGGGATAAAATTATCTATGACAAAAAAAAACTAAACGAAAATCGGTTCAACCGTGCTACGACACCTCAGACAGATACACAGACAGACACGTTAAACTTATAACACCCCTCTCTTTTTGCGTCGGGGGTTAAAAATAAATCGCCAAATGAGTTGCTAAACTCAAGCTGCTACTCAAGAACGGCTGAGCCAATCCGGCTGATTTTTGTTTTAAATTTTTTGTAAAACTAGAGAAGGTTTTAATAGAGAAAAATTGCGAGGAAAACCCGTTAATTGACTTTTTTTCTAATACGAACCCCAAAGTAAATTAAAAACTGCTCTGCTGACAAATAATTTGACGTCATCGAAACTAAAGAAAGCTAGCTATCTAGGTTGTATCGGAGCATAGTCACACATTATGGTTATCATTGTTTCTGTTTCTAGAATAAAGAAGACTTGGTGAAATGAAATGAAATGAAATTTAATATTCTTTATTCACTGTACGGTTCATTTACAAACTCTTAGTGAACGTTATTTTTTTTGTTTTGTTCTGTCTGCTCTGGGTGCGCTTAGGCAATGCTGAGCTGAAGAAAAGAGCAGACGGAGAAAAACTTCAGCCCTGTTTTAAAATATGAGGTATACAATAATTAGCTTTCTTACAGAGTAGCTATGGGCAGATAAGGGACATACGTGACAGCTACCGCATGTGTCAATGTCGTCCCACAGCTAGTTAACATTGGCAGTTTGATTGATTTAAGTCTATTACATCAGTTATAGAAACAGCCTTGTGGGACTACAGCTCAATCCCAAGCTTTTTTATCAATTAAATAGTCCTTAAGATCGTAATAAGCCTTGCGGCACAGGACTTGTTTGACTTTCTTTTTAAATCTGTGCAAAGGAAGGGATTGAACACTTTCCGGAATTTTATTATATATTCTGATCGACATCCCGATAAAAGAGTGGCTCTTTTTATGTATTATTTATTTATTATTTATTTTTGCGGAGCCTACACTTGGGGAATGCAAGTTTGTGGCCATTCCTTGTCGAAACACAGTTCGAACTATGTAAATTCAAAAAGGTCATAAATTCGTCTATATTTTTACGAACATACATTACACGTGGTGCACGAAGAAAGAAAGAAATAAATTATAAAATATTTTTTTCATACTAGGAATACAAAATATTTGCTTAATGAATGCCATTTTTCCCGGTCATCAACTTTAGGTGTTGTTTAGGTGCCCGTTTGGGCTAGATGTTGAGCTGATAGCTAGGTGGTAGAACTATTATGGTTCGCCCGGGGAAGTACCATCGCTGCACCCACTTCTGCCGTGAACCAATTCTATTATGTTTCGGTAGAAAGGTGCAGTTGCCGGCCACACTTACATGAGGCGACCACCAGCCTCCGGAGTAGCAGCGCAACTGCATACGACCTCAGACAAGACTTACCTATACTTGCTTGAGGTTGTATGTAGATGTCCATGGGCTGCAGTGACCACTTAACACCACGTGACCTGCATGCTCGTCTGCTACTCCATTCAAATTCAAATAAAAAAATGACAAGCAGAAAAGTACATTTATATATTTGAGATTAGAATGGCTATGGGTCGATAATGGGCACACGTGACAGCTGATCGTGTGAGACACTATAGCCACGGTATAGACACGGTAGCCATCATACTATGTTATTAGAAAGCTGTATTAATTAAAAGTATTTATTCTTTATTTAACACTTTTATTTTTGACTAATCCATATTCATTTACTTTCATAAAGTATGCTTTATTCTCTGTCCAAAATACATATATATGTAGATGCTTCATATGAGCCAGACTTTCCACGATGGCTTACATAATCTTTTTTATTTATTTATTGAATACTGTTTAAGTATAATTTTATGTGTCAACGCATAAAACATTTCGTCCCGAACAAAACAAAACATACATAATCGATGTACAATGGCCTTAAAGATTTCAAAACACCATTTTTTCTCGTCTTCTTTAAAACAGACGATAAAATCTATAAGGTACCTAAGGTCACTGGCATAGAAATCGAAAAACAAGAAGTGCCATTGGGGTGTAAATGTGTCCGCACCAATTTGAGCAAAATGCTCAAATTAACGACCACGGAAGTACATGGAAATATGAACCTTATTTCATAGTTGTGAACGTATTTAATAGAACGCACGTGTTGTTAGCGGCATCTAACGTCGAGAAGTGATACTAGGTGGTGAATTTCTGTTTTCTATGGCAAAATTTTGTAAGTGAAATTATTGTTAAACAAAAAATAATCTTACGCCTGTAACTTTAAGATCGCATATCGAATATCATTCACAGTGTTATTTATGGTTATACTGTCAAACTTTTTTCAAATTAGTGACCAATGGTATGAATCTTTTTTATGTATTGTAATGTGCATTATGCAGGGCTTTTAAAAAGGTGTGTCTGTTTTCTATGGCAAAATGTTGTAAGTGAAATTATTGTTAAACAAAAAATAATCTTACGCCTGTAACTTTAAGATCGCATATCGAATATCATTCATAGTGTTATTTATGGTTATACTGTCAAACTTTTTTCAAATTAGTGACCAATGGTATGAATCTTTTTTATGTATTGTAATGTGCATTATGCACGGCTTTTAAAAAGGTGTGTCTGTTTTCTATGGCAAAATGTTGTAAGTGAAATTATTGTTAAACAAAAAATAATCTTACGCCTGTAACTTTAAGATCGCATATCGAATATCATTCATAGTGTTATTTATGGTTATACTGTCAAACTTTTTTCAAATTAGTGACCAATGGTATGAATCTTTTTTATGTATTGTAATGTGCATTATGCACGGCTTTTAAAAAGGTGTGTCTGTTTTCTATGGCAAAATGTTGTAAGTGAAATTATTGTTAAACAAAAATAATCTTACGCCTGTAACTTTAAGATCGCATATTGAATATCATTCATAGTGTTATTTATGGTTATACTGTCAAACTTTTTTCAAATTAGTGACCAATGGTAATTCAAATTCAAATTCAAATTTCTTTATTTGTGAATTTGTGTGTATGAATCTTTTTTATGTATTGTAATGTGCATTATGCACGGCTTTTAAAAAGGTGTGTGTTTGGAGACACTGTTTCTGGTGCAAATAGTAGGTTATAAGCAAGTTATAAGTATAACATCTCTCTTGTTTTTTCTTTGCTCTACGGTCCCTCGGGACTGTATGAATCATACATGATTGAAACTGGGATAGAAGTATACGATAACATATTCATGAGAATATTGAATTGTAAACACGATGTGACGAAATATATTTGCCCGACTGTCCTTCGGCTTGCTTATTAGGGACGGGCACGACACGACGTAAAAATCGTGTGATATGAAATGAAAACATTTATTTTGTGAAAATTTGGCGATGACCCGTGTGGCGCAATGGTTACCATACCGGACTGCCGATCTGAGGGTCCCGAAGCAGAAATTTGAATGATGATTTTAAATTTATGTTCTCGGTCTGGGTGTTTGTGTTCTCTATTCATGTCTGGGTGTCCATGGCACCCATGACACCTACCCTACTGTGGGGCTATGAGTGTGAAACGTTATTTATTTATTTATTTTGGTGTTTGAGTACAACAGTACTTAAACTGCCTATCTTATTCAGACATACAAAAATTTATAAAATTTAAATTATTATTTATTTACTGAATTAAAATTACTTACACTAAATTTTAACTTGACACGTTGAAATTAACCTTTAGAAAAGTAATCTAAAATAAATCAAAAGTCAAAAGTAAAAAACGTCTATTCTAGGTAAGAAACATTATATGTACATGTTAACTACAGAAATGCTCATATCTCAAAACTTACTCTACCGATTTAAGTAATACTTGAATTAAATAAAAAATGCATCACCTGGACAAGTCTTAGATTGCAAAAATTTTTTGGATAATCATATTTACGATATTTAGCACACGTGCTTAGAATCATAAATATACAATAGTGTTATATCATCATTCTCAAATATTCCACCCATCAGCTTTTTAAAGTCCACTGCAGTACATAGGCTTCCCCTAATGTTCGCCACTCCATCCGGTTCTGCGCCCTCTGGATCCAGCGGTTTCCCGCTATCTTCTTTAGTAACGATAACGTCCACCTGGTTGGAGGGCGGCCTGTGCTCCTTTTGCCGAGGCGTGGTCGCCATATAATTAAACTCAAATATTATCTGATTGCAATAACTTCACATGCACAATAATAACCTCATTTTTTGAAAATTACGCTTTCAGAAACCGAGCATTCAAAGAAAGAAGAAGAGAAAAGAAGAAGAAAGAAAGATAAAAGAACTATGTTTGGTTAAAATTTTAATTATTGGTTTGACCGATTATGATATCAATAATTTTTCATATATTATTTCTAACTGGATATCTCCAAATGAAAATCCTGTGGGTGATTTGATATCTTACTCGAAGCTTCACAACCATCACAGTAACAGTCTGAGAACTGAATCCAAATCAGTAACAGCACAATTATGCAATTGTCTTGTATCTTAGTGGCGAACAGGAAACGCCTAGTTTAGTCCCAATTCTCTGAAACACGCCGCCTTGGGGTAGCCCTAATGATTTATGCTTTGGTTATGATGACTTTTAATACTAGATGAAGAATGCATTCAAAATTCTCTAAATCCATATGATGCCCGTAGTACTAGTGTACAATTTCCAACTAATCCAAGAGGTTTGAAGTTTTACCGCAAGAACTTTATTGCAGCTTAGTGTAATAGCCAACCGTTAGAAAAAATACTGACATAGACCAAGAAGGAAGAAGCGAGAAGACGCTTTACTAAATTCGAAAACACATTCGAATTTAGTAAATACTCGTCTTTCTTAAGAAATACAAAATCATTTAAGTTCGATGAGCAATAATACAAGTACTTCTGCAAAACTAAATGAATAAAAACAACCTCTTAGGTACTTGGCTGCAGCTCTTTTTGCGTCTCATGGCTGGGCTAGTGTCTGTACCCATAATTAGAGACTTAAATAGGCCCTAGCTTACGTAGTTGGCAAGCAGTAATGTTTTCAAAGCGCCCATTAGGCTTCCGACAAGATTTTGAATGCAAACAAAAATATTACTGGCTTTATTGTGAGTTATAAGGAATAATCTTCCAAACTTATCACGACACACGTTATAAAATTAGAATGAATACATTCAACTCTTTATCTGTCTTTTCCGATACCGCGATAAGCCGGGACTTTGGCCCACTTGTGTGAATGAGTCGGAGATATGATTTAACATGATTCAACGACCGCTGAATCATTTAGATGTCCATTTAACTGGTGTAACACGCAGTCCTAACGTGTTTACTATAAGAAATAAGAGATTACAGCAAATAGGTTAAAGTTCTTAGTGATTAATAATTGTAATTGTTTGATAAGGGCAGAAATATTTTTGGAATGAAACAAGTTTCGTAATTTGGTGTAAGATTAAGGTTCCCAACACTTTAATGTAGTAGGAGCCATACTGTTTGTTCTTATTTATTTTTATTTTAATGAAGTAGAATAAGAGATCAAGAAAGAGAGACCAGAGAGACAATAGCAGCTGTTAAGTTGTTACTGCAGCCCATAGGCATCTACATACAACCTGAAGATAGCCTTTTCTAATGTGGTATTTCCACTCTGAGGGCTGATATGCAGTACGAAATATAATTAAATTGCTTTACGACAAAAACAGGTGCAGTTGTGGTATATCCCTGGAAAAAAAATGATACGAACTTTTCTGAAATTCAATAGAAACTAAAAATTTCCAAAAGAAAATGTTCTGTCATAACAAATTTAATAATATATGAAGTTGTATAAGCGTAGAAAATGGCAGTCGAATGGAATAAAGTTAGGAAATATTTTTCCTTAGATCTTTAAAATTGAATAACATTTTTCGGAAAAACTTGGTTTAAATCGAAGTAGCCCAAATACTTATTTTAGATTCTTATGAGAATTTTAGAATGCTTTCGTTCGAATATTTCGTTACGAATTGATATTAAAACTATTTAAAGATAAGTTTTTGTTGACGTGACAAGCTGTCTGTTAGGAGACTTCTTTTCCACTGTAACCGTTAATTTATTGCAGAATAACGGGCTGTTTCATGTCAACCCTTTTTTGTATCAGGGCGGAAACCTTCAAAAGGTACCCGGCACCTTGGGAGAGGCACCGGGTTCTGTGGGATTCGTACCGAACTAAAACGCCCTCGGTGGCCAGCTTCTGCGCTTGGGGAGGACTCGGGTATCTTTAGTTGCACCGGTATCCTCCATGCGCGGCGTCCCAAAACGGACCCATCCTCAGGAGAGCAGATGTGCTTTCCTGCACCTTTCGATGCTTACGGCGGCATGTGGCCACGCACACAGTGCCGTCGTTCGCAGGGCCACTGGCTGGACGGATCGAGCTCCCACTCTCACCATCCACAACCCTGGAAGCCCCCTTTTAGTCGCCTCTTATGATATGGGGGAAACCGTAGCTCTATTCTTACTCCCAAAGCTACAAGGACGTTCATGTCAACCCTAACAACATAAAATTTAAAATTTTCTTTGATTTAACTACTTAAAACAGATTTTAGCAATCGCACATGTTTATACATACTACAACTACTAAAATTCGTTTGCGTTCATGAAATTAAATACATACTTGAAATAGTTACTTAAATTTTAAAACTCTCAATGCGGTAACAAACTGACGCGTCCACACACACCTTACACGTGGATGATTTTTCTGTTCCGTAAACCAAATGATTCTTATTTAAATCACTCCTAAATTTATCCCCATAATGTATTATTCTCTTAGGTTATATGAGTATGGCGCACGTCGTATCGTGTCGTAAGATCTAAACGTCTTTCGATCCACAAAAACATTTTGAAATAGTGTATTTAAATTTCAAATCCTTGCTCGATGACTTCTTTGATAACGGGGGCACATTTTGAATACATTGTCATGTATGTGAATGTTTGTGAACTGGGAATATTGCAAGATATCCGGTAAATATTTAAGGTGGGAAAACTTATATCGTTCCAAGAGAAGTACTTAACAGTGATACCGTTAAGAAATACTACTTTGTCTTTCCGAAATGCCGGCTCTATAAAAAAGTAATTCTTTTATTGGTATCTTCATCAGGATCTATATCTATACCTCAGAATCAGATCTATACTAATATTATAAAGAGGAAAGATTTGTATTTTTGTATGTTTGTAATGAATAAACTCAAAAATAACTGTTCCGATTTCAAAAATTCTTACACCATTACAAAGCTACATTCACCGTGAGTAACATAGGCTACTTTTTACCGCGGGAAAATGCTTCATTCCTACGTGAAAACGGGTTACGTGAAACAGTGAAGCAACTGGCTAAACGCCTAGGATTTTAATATAGCAATGAAGCCTGAAATAGCACATAGGCTATTTTATATCCTACGGGGACCTATTAAACGGGTCCACGCGGGTGATGCCACTGGCTAGAAAGGCTAGTATAATATAATCCCAATAAAGATTCAAACCCTGCCTTTAAAACCTTCTAAGAAGACAGTCAAACAAGTCCTCTGCTTGCGGCTTACTATAACACTAAGTACTAAATTAATGATAAAGTAGAGAGGGAAAGAATCTCGCTCACGCAAGGCTATTTTTAAGCTAAATTTACTAGTTTTACAATTACTCGCATCTCTCATCGGTAGGTGGAAGTGGGTTTATAGTGTCTCATACGATCAGCTGTCACGTGTGCCCATTACCGACCCATGGCCATTTTGTTATCTCAAATATATAAATGCACTTTTTTTAAGAGTGCTGCTGGGGTTTTATTTTCGCCGCCTTTTTCTCTCAGCTCAACATCTAGCACAAACGGGCACCTAAAGGCGATGACCGGGAAAAAATGACATTCATTAAGCGAATATTTTGTATTCCTTATATGAAATAAATATATTGACTTTGACTCTCAATGAAAAGGTGCGGTCGTCGGCCACACTAACGACTAAGATTATGTTTTTGTGCCTTCTGGCATTTTGTTTGATATTGACAAACGTTTTACACACACAGATATCATAATCTGTGGTTTTACACGTTTCACGCTAATAACCCTCACAGTATGGTCGATATACCCTGTGTCGTGGGTACCCTGGACACACACAAAGATATGAACACAAACACTCAGACCGAAAACAGAAATAAAAACTCCATTTCGATTTCTGCTCAGCCGGGAATCGAACCCGTACTCCCCATTTGCAGTCCGGAATAGTAACCATTCGAACATAATTATTATCTATAATTATGGTATAGTAGGTGTATTTTTTTAATGATAGTGTCGCACACGATTAGCTGTCACGTGTGCCCATTATCGACCCATAGCCATACTGTTATCTCAAATATATGATGTATTTTTTTTAAAAGAGTGCTGCTGGGAGTTTTTTCCGCCGCCTTTTTTCTCTCAGCTCAACATCTAGCCCAAACGGGCACCCAAAGGCGATGACCGGGAAAAAATTACATTCATAAAATAAATATTTTTTTCTTTCTTTCTTTCTTTCTTAATACACCTTTTTAACCAACTTCAAAAGAAGGAGCAGGTTCTCAATAATGTTGGCATTGTTTTTTACTAATATCATTCTTCGTATTAGTTAAATACTCAGAAAAACCTTCTTTTTTGATGTCCGGTAATTAATTGAAATGGAAATAGGGTCACCATTTCCGCCTATATAATTGGGATGTTGTCACTATGTACAAAAAATTCCATACGCATACCTTAAAACCCGCGTGGCGCAATGGTTACCATGCCGGACTGCCAATCGAGGGGTCCCGGGTTCGATTCCCGGAGAAACAGAAATTTGAATGATGAGTTTAAATTTCTTTTCTCGGTCTGGATGTTCGTGTTCCTGTCTTTGTATGTGTCCATGGTACCCACGACACAGGGTATTAATTACCTTACCGTGGGGCTATGAGTGTGTAACGTTTATTTATTATTATTATGATTACTTTAAAAAGGTTGTAAGTACTGAATTACTTTTTGAACCAGGATAAAATGTAATTTATTCATTTTTCTAAAGGATTTTTATTGTCTTTTAAATCGATAACAATTTAGTCAATTGACTATAACAGCTTGTGACGTCACAATTTTTTTTATAAAAAAATGTATGAGGATGTCGCGTTTTGACAGCTCTATACACAGCAATATACACAGAGTTTTTTTTTAATTTGAACGGAGTAGCAGACGAGCATGCAGGCCACGTAGTGTTAAGTGGTCGCTGCACCCCATGGACATCTACACACAACCTCAAGCAAGCATAGCATCTTGTCTGAGGTCGTATGCAGTTGCGCTGCTACTCCGCAGGCTGGTGGTCGCCTCATGTATGTGTGGCTGGCAACTGCACCTTTCCACCGAAACACAACAGAGTTGGTTCACGGCAGAAGTGGGTGCAGCGGTGGTACTTCCCCAGGCAAACGATAATAGTTCTACCACCTACCAAGTTTGCGATGCCATTGTTGAAAAATAATGATAACTACTGTATTCAAGGCCGCAATATTTCCAATAACAGCCTCTGGGGACGAAACCGATTGTGTATCGGAAATTATTTGTGTAACAATATTGATCTGTACCTACTGTTTGATTTTAATTTCTGAGTTTTTCTATTTCGCTCTTTTCCTCAATGGTTGTCATTTTTTGTTAGGATATGATGGATGAATGGCAGTTTGTGGACAGAGAATTGGTGTGGTTACTTTGTTAACAGACCTTAAAAACTGTATTTTTATGTATGTTACCTGTTACCAATTTTGAGGTTTGTTTTTTATTGAAAAGTTGATGCTTTTTATGTAGTCCCATTAAAAATAGTTCCAGAGCTGAATAGTACTTTTTAAGTTATCTTTAATACTCAATACCTTAATGTAGGGCTGCCGTCACCTAAATTGCCGACGCCGCCCGGACGCCCTTCAAACTAGGAAAAATCCGGGGAATTCCGGACGGATGGCAGCCCTACCTTAATGTAATACTGTATTCTAAGTATTTGATTCATAATGAGTATGTTACATTGTATTTTTCTTTAAAAACAAC
The DNA here is from genome assembly GCA_911387765.1 of Pyrgus malvae. Classification (NCBI taxonomy): domain Eukaryota; kingdom Metazoa; phylum Arthropoda; class Insecta; order Lepidoptera; family Hesperiidae; genus Pyrgus; species Pyrgus malvae. The sequence continues at coordinate 1,003,101 of OU426973.1, read as the reverse complement.
CTTTTTGTTGATTCTTTCGAAGTCGTTCAACATTATTATTTATTATTTAAAAATTAAGAAATAAAATAAATATATTCTTACTTTAGAAACGGTTCAAGTTTAATCAAAATTGGTTTAGTAGTGTTTCAGATTTCTGATGCCAACGAACTTCTTGAAAATATACGAGTACCTAGGTATTAAACTTTCAGTCAGTTTTAAGTTACTTTTTCAAAATTACTTATAAAAATATTTTGGTCATTAACTTACAACATACCTTATTGGTCTCGTGTAGCGTGTCGGATATGGTCATTTTTATAACCATTTCCTTGAAGTATTAGATTCCTGCAACAAACATATAAAATTGGTTACATCTAAACGTTCCAAAACTAAGCAACTTTAAAAACAAAACACGAGGAAGTTTAAACAGGGCTTATTCTCTCTTCAGACCCTTGTTTATTCAAATTGACAATATTACCATGTATTAGGTGGATGCCTGGATGGAGTTCTTATGTTTTTCCTTTACGGATTCAAAACAATAGTTTGGAAATATTTAACGATCTATAAAATAGAGGCACACAAAATATACACTCTCCATCATTTTTTTTACCAGAGATAACAGTCATTTAGGCCAAATATTCCGCATTCAAAAATTGGCCACAACAAAACATGTCTCAAAAGCCGAGCATCCAAATCAACAGCGTTCGAAAAAAAAACATGAATTCAAACTGTCAACCGGACGCAATGGCGACGGAAAAAATTGAATATTACGAACGGGAAGTGACGATAAACGCTGATAGGAAACGCTGACCCCGCGATAAGGACCCTGGCCTGTTTGAATTTGGAACGATTCGGACTATATTTTTTAATTTAAACAAACTTGGGCATGTTGGTTTTACGGGAGTAAAGTTGTCGACACGATAAGTACATAATAAAATCGACTCCATTTTCTGATTTTGTCGTCGGTTAAAGTGAAATTTGATATTAAACTCGAAGATTTTCAAATATTTCAGTCTTATTCCAAGGATAATTCTTTTCCATCAATCATCGGTTCCTTTAGCAATATGGTCGAGAGTTATTGTCGGTCTACGTATTTCATTACTGTTTCTGTCGTTTTGGCAACGGAACCCTGAACACAAATAGAAATAATTCATTATAATATGTATCAGTACAACTCTCAGTATTGTCAATTGAGCCAATTTGAAGATACAAAATGTATAAGAGGTCTCAAGAGACGAGACTCAGAGACTCTTATTGGAAGACTGTAGATTTCTTGGAAAAGAAATATTTAACCCGGGATTGAGCTTTATATTATTATTATTATGAGTGACTCATTTAAATAGTACAGAAAATACCACTGAAACTACAAGAGCCGATATAATGTGTTGTAAGGAACCAATGTCCACCAATCCGCACTTGGCCAGCGTGGACCTTGGTGGACTATGGCTTAAATCCCTCTCAATTGTGTGAGAAGGAGATCTGTGCCCAGCAGTGGGACTTAAAAAAGGTTGAAAAAAAAGGAACCAATATCGATTTTAGTGTAAAAATCAAAAAGAACTAGTAGGCAATTTTTTTGAATAATCTTTCAACTTAGTCGGGAATCGAAACTACAAATATTTCAAAAAGTTTATTGTTATTTTTGCACAAATATACGATACGTTGTTAGTGTTACAAACAATTACGTAGCGACTTTCCGCAACTCATAAAGAGATGGCGCCGCAGGTATTCTGAATCACGCTTTCGAAGTTTTCTGAATATCCGACCAAATAATAATATACAAGCTCCAAATTGAGTCAACGACTGACTCATTAAACGGGTCCACGTAGGCGAAGCCGCTGCCGAAAGGCTAGTGTTAAATAACATGACGCCATTTTATGAAAACTATCGGTCAGAAACATAATTTTTTCTTTCAAAAGCTTTCTTTTAACATGAAAGCCATCACAACGAGAAAATGTCTTTTCCGATCCAATAAGATAAGAAATTTTCAGTCGTCAAAGAGAAGAGAAAAACGGGATGAAGACAAAATTCTATTATAAAATACTTAATCCCGCTTCCGACTATCTGAGATACTGTCAAACGCAGCGGAACCGTCAGCGGCCCGCAGCTAAGATAAGGGCAGTTTATGAAATTGTGGTTAGAAAACTATTATAAACTAAATTATAGTTTTTGGTCAAATGTCCGGCTCGAAGGACCAGAAATGAGTGGTGAATCTGACAATCTTCCTAGAAATAATTATAAACGTTAACACACTCATAGCCCCACAGTAAGGTACTTAATACCCTGTGTCGTGGGTACCATGGAAACAAAAAAGACATGAATACAAACACCTAGACTAAGAACAGAAATTTAAACTCATCATTTAAATTTCTGTTTCGCCGGGAATCGAACCTGGGACCCCTCGATTGGCAGTCCGGCATGGTAACCATTGTGCCACGCGCGGGTCGTCTAAACATATATTTGTAATAATTATTTACAAATATATTAATATTCGGCTTTTAGAAATGCTTAAAGGACGATATTTTACTGTTTCATCTCCTTGAGGTATATACGCTTGCAAAGATGAGTTAAAAATCTTCAAACCTCATTTAAGATATTGCATTGAACCTTAAAGTACCAAGGTATGACAGGTATGACACCCGTCAGAGGAGTGGCCTTTACGGGCGAACCCCTCGTCCCAACGTCCATGCACAGTGTGCCTTCTAGTGAGTGTGTGTATCGGTGTCAGTGTTGTCGGTGCATAGAAAATTACGTTGTTAATAATTGATATTGACATATTTATAAATGTATGCGTCTGTAGCGATGAAAGAATATCTGTGAATGTGTGACAAAATTAAAATGTGTGCGTTCTTTCCCCGCACCAGATTTGGCACAAAAATTATGTATCGAAGCGAGGCGCTATGCCGTCTCTCCTGAACGTGAGTCACTAACTTTGATTCTTTAAGCATTGAACACAATAATTTGTTAAGTTAAAGAGCAGAATTGTTCAATTTCTTACCATGAGGTAGTGGACTAAATCCGTGTTGCGCAAGGTAACATAAAGGGTCCCGGTTTCGATTTCCAGCGAGACAGAAATTTGTATAAAATGAAATGATTTTAAATTTCTGTTTTCGTGCTTGGTGTTTGTGTTTCTTTGTGAAGTTTTCGTTGTTTTAGTGTCTTAATGGTACCAACATCACGGGGAATTGTTGACTATGTCGCTGGTAAAACCATGCGGCACAGCTAGTGGAAGGAAAGAAGGAAAGAAAAAATATTTATTTCATATTAGGAATACAAAATATTCGCTTAATGAATGTAATATTTTCCCGGTCATCGCCTGTAGGTACCCGTTTGGGCTAGATGTTGAGCCGAGAGAAAAAAGGCGGCGGAAAAAAACTCCCAGCAGCACTCTTTCATAAAAAAGTACATTATAATATATTTGAGATAACAGAGTGGCTATGGGTCGATAATGGGCACACGTGACAGCTGATCGTGGAATAGTCCACGCCCATCTGAGGAATATATCAATATAATAATATCTACAACAGTCCTAGTCCTACGTCACCGGCGCCATAACTGCAAAAAGTATCACTGTCATATCGCAGTCTCCTAGTCTCTCCTTAGGGTTGTGCTATTTCACTATGGGAATTCTTTGTTTCAGGATCACCTATGGCTGAGTGGTGAATACTACGGTCTCTGGTACGGGAATATCGGGTTTTAATCCTCGACACCTCTTACAAAGGAATGTGCGTATTTATCGCTGCTCCACTGTGATGGAAAATATTGTGCTATTTATTTAATAACAATGTTTTCAATCACCGTGCAAGACTGAGTGAAACTCATAATTTCTCGACGGCATGATGTCGACCAATCCGCACTTGGTCAGTGTGGTGGATTATGGTCTATACGACCTACATCCCTCTCTCTTGTGAGAGGAGTGCCCAGGACTGTGACAAAAAAAAGTTTGAAAAAATAATGTACAATATGCATAAATTTTATTTTAACATTGTAAAATTGCAAATAATAATGACGAAATGTAAAAAATTTTTTTTAAACTCTTGGAAATATGCAAATCACTCCTTTTTCTCATGGTATTTGGTACTGCATTTGACGTCAAATATCGCCTTGTCAGTATGGGCCGTTTTCAACGTTAAGCGTGAGGTTTAACTTTGGCTTCTTAGTATAAATACGTATAGAATCAGTGTCTTCATACAAGCGCGCTGTCAAAACTGAAGCACTAAATAGATTCTTACAACTGTCACATCTGACAAACAAAATATTTTTATTTATATAGTTAATTTGAACTTTCAATACTACAAAATATTGAAAACACTGTGAAAAGTTAATTTATTAGACTTCTTTTGTTTTTAAAAAGTGTTATGATAAAATTTAACCTTAAGTCTTACGGAGCGGCCCGGCGTTTAGGCCATTAAAGGCACCAAACAACATGCTTCAATTTGGGCGCGCGAATTTGGTTTCTATAATGTAATTGTAATTATTCTAAGTTTGGCTTACATTTATGACTTTCGTGGTGCTCCAATCGATGTGGTCCTTTAAAAACACTTGATGCATATGCCAAATAGGATCGATTTTTTTTTCAACCTTTTTTTTTATGTCCCACTGCTGGGCACAGGTCTCCTACTCATAAGTGAGAGGGATTTAGGCCGTAGTCCACCGCGCTGGCCAAGTGCGGATTGGTGGACGTCATGCTTTCGAGAAATTATGAATTTGTCTCAGGCATGCACGGCGATGGAGAACATCATAATCAATTAAATATCACGATATTTTCTATCACCATGGAGCAGCGATAAATGCGCACTTTACAAATTTCTTTGTCAGAGGTGCGCGCCGAGGATTTGAACCCGGGTTCGGTCGCGTCGATGACCGCGGTTTCTTACCACTCGGCCATCGCTGCTCATCGATTGACACTATAAAAAATCATGCAATGTACCTATACACGCGTAACATTTACTCCGTGCAACCCTAGCCGTCGCGCCATTACACGCGAATTGAGGTCAATTGTTGTTGTCCATCGGACTCGTAACGAACGCCATGTCTCAAATAATTTGGAAATGGAACGCTGTTCGAATGGCGGGATGGAATCGCTTGTCACATTATTGTGTATGCTTTTAATATGTGTTGATCTATGGTTATTTTTAATTTTTAGAGGTGTGGCAGAGGAACAACCCGAACAACATTACGGAGTTATGGTGGGATAACAAGAGGCATGTTGTACAATTGTTACAAGAGTTAATGAATTTTTTCTGGTTGAAATATTTATATGGTAAATAACTCGACTGCAGGAGCACATCTTACCTTCCAACCAGGTGGATTGACAACCTACAGAAGAGAACAGATATCCAGCTGTGGACTATGAAAGGATGGATGGATGATAAAATTGATATTTATAATTCAAATCAGCACCTAGCATATTAGGATAATAATATCACATTTTCATTACACGTCGCGGTGTGTAACTAGTAATGCTTACACCGCAAAACCGCCAATGACTCAGTGAGAATAGCTCACGTTACTAAGAATCTGTACGTACAGGTTCGATTTATTAATGCTCTTTAAGTAGAGCTACTACCTAAACCCTAAGGATCAAAATGGTATAACTATGAACATTTGAAAAATGGTACATCTGTGTCGGCTAGGCAAAAACAATTCCAAGTATTGTAAATATTAACATCTTGGTTTCGTGTGGTCTCCTTAGTCACTCTTTTACTACCTAAATATGTTCTATTTTATGATGTCCAATCAGCTATGTATGTTGTGAAGCGTGCATATGCACATTGCTCTGGTGTGCGTAACAACGAGAGCGCTCAGTGTCGAATAACGTCAGCATGACAACTAAGCCTAGAAGATTTGTCCGTGAGTTACTATTTTATAGGTTTTATAACTTTTCACGGCGACGGCGAACCCCGTATGGTTCAAATAAAATAAATTATTATAAAAAGCACAAAATTGGGTTTAAGTCTAATTAATTAAAACTGTAAAATTTAAAACTACTTTAATCTTTCTCAGTCTAAATTAAGATTAAGATTAAGTCATTAAAATAATCATTTTATTATAATATGTATAATAATATTTTGTAAACCTTAAGGGGTAAATATGGAGTTCTAAATATTTTGTAAAACCTTTTTTCATCCATATCTGTGCAAATAAAGTATTTTCATTTCATTCCATTTTTCATTTCATTTCAGATTTCTGTTTTAACGCTTCAAAATTTGTCGCATACTAGCGCACTTGTCAGTACAACCACAGCCGATCTGTCTTCATAAAATAAAACTTCTATAACTCTCTATTTCCCTCTATTTTTGGTAAAAAACTGACCATAACAATTTAACGCTGTGCCCAGGTCTCCTCGCTGGCTAAAACAAGAGCACATTGTCTTTTCCGACTTCCCGCTAAAACTCCTAACGTCATTGGTTAGTTTTTGGCGGGAAGTCTGTAAGGATATGTGCTATTGTTTTATTTTCATTTTCTTGGTTTAGTTATATCTGATAAAGTTGATGTCATTTGGTTCGATATAGGTTAGACAGTGGTGTTGTAGTGCGTGTTGTGAAATTTAATAACAGTGGGAAAACATGTTTTTTCAGCTTGCTTCCAAAACTCCATCGGACACGTTCTGGTAAAGAAGCCATCGCTTTACTTGAAAATCTGACCGACTATGATTACTGACGACTTACTGATTTTTTCTACGACTGCTAAATGATGCAAAAAATATACTTGACGCTGGCAATAAACACAGAGTTTGAGATGCCATAATTGAATATTGAAATGAAAATTTTGAATGGCTGCAAGGATTTTATCCAATGCCGTAAAACGAATTAAAAAAAACTATGGGTTGCTCTCCGGTAGTGCCGACAGAAGTGAAAACTTGAACATTAACGTTGTGCATTTTTGATATTTTGGAATGGTTAGGGAATAATTTCGCACGAATTGCTTTTATTATCAGTATTATTTTTCATCTAGTATTTTCAGTAGGCTTTCATCTAATATTTTTATTAAGTATTCACTAATTTTCTTTCGCTATTTCTACGTCACTTTGTTCATTAATAAATGCACTTTCTTCAATGTCCATATTTTAAATACTTGATATAAACGAATTTTACACTTCAATGTCCATATTTTAAATACTTGATATAAACGAATTTTACAAGTATAGACAGTCGAGCCGTCATCAGCTGTCACCCGCCCGTCTACGAATATTCGATCAGGCCACGTGTCCTGACTCGAGTTTAACATTTTTTACCCATCCCAAAAAAGTGCACAACGCCGCTAAAGAAGTTTTCACTTCAAAAAACGTTATTATTCATAAACTTTATATATTTTTTAATTATGTTTCAACTAACCAAAAGGTTCCTAGCAACAAGAAGTTGTACAAAAACTTAAAAATAAGAGCTACAGGAAAAAAGCAACATAATGACGACAATACTCCAGGAAATACCTACGTTACAAGTGCGTTAATAGTAACATTAATTAATAATTAATCCTTGAACTATTTATAGGAATTATGATAAGCTCCAGGCCACATGGCACGACTTCTCTCATGTGTTGTGTTTAGTTTAATGTGTTGAAATTCCGTTCTCATGACATCAATTGCCTACTTCAATTTTAATAATGGCGTCGCAAACTCTGAGCATATCGCCAGCGTCAAGTAAAATTTTTGCATCACTGTAGTCGTAGAAAAAAGTCAGTTAGTCGTCATGTATCAGTCAGTCTAGTCAGTCAAATGTTCAAGTAAAGTGATGGCTACTTTACCAGAACATGTCCGATGGAATTTTGGAGGCAAGCCGAAAAAACATGTTTTCGCACTGTTATTTTATTTCACAACACTCGTGCACTGTCATTAACCTATATCGAGCAAAATGCCATCAACTTTATCCGATATAACTCAAAAATACACTAAGAAAATGAAAATAAAACAAGAGCACAACTTGTTCCCTCAGACTTCCCGCCAAAACTTCGAATTGCCTACTTATAGATGTCCATGTCACGAAGTCCGTTCGATTATGGATTATAAGTTTCAGGGCCTCGTTCACCATCTCCAAGTAAAGTGTTTATTAGTTACATCCCAAGTAAAGTTAATTGGCAAAACTATGAGTACGGGTCAGTTTATCATATGATTACTGCTATTCGATCATCGTGAAATTGAAATTGAAGTTACGGGTGACTTTAACCGACAATTAGCGTACTTGTCACTTTATTTGAAGGTGGTGGAAGAGGCCCTTAGTATGTAACCTCGAGAGCGCTCAATGTCGAGTGACGTCAGCATTACAACTAAACGTAGAAGAGTTGAGTTAGGTAAAAAAAAGTTTTTTTTTGTTTATGACACAGATGTTCAGATTTATTTGCTGACGCTTCAAAAGCTTACTCACACAAGCACGCAAGTCAGTCCGATTTTGTGACCCGTCCGCTATAAGGCTCAGTAAGGCCTTAAATTTTGAATTAATAAAGTATTTACTTACATAGTATTTCATAATCGAACTTGATTTTCGAAATATTTACACGTAATATTTTAATATTTAATTTTGTTACATCCACCTCCAGAGGCGATGTAGGTACAGTAATAAATCCCTCATCGTGGAGTAGTGATAAATATGAACTTAACAAATTACGTTGTCAAAATATCTAGGTAGGTATTTCCTTATTAAAAATCGCGGTATTTATCACTCGGCCATTGCTGCTCATGTAACATTATTAAGGAAAATGTCAAGAGTAGGTATATTTATTTCCTTTTAAATTCGAAATTTATTTCAACTAGTGGGCCCCGCAGACGTTGTCCTGCCTTAAAAGTACTGAAAGAGGATTAGTTTCTTAATCATCTAAAAGAGTTTTTATGTCACTGACAAATAAAAAAATAAAAAAACAAATATCTAGTGACCGATGAATTTTTATCCAGACTATGTCAAACTTCAAGACGATGGCGCGAAGAACCAATATTTGAAAACCTTCCTTGAACTTCTACTGATATTTCAAGACCAAAATTAGCCACAGCCGTTCTTGAGTTTTAGACTAACTAACGAACAGCAATTCATTTTTATATATAGAGATTTTTGACCTAACTTCAAAATATTTCTGACGTGACAACATTTTATAAATCGATGAGCGCCGGCTAGTCATTAGCTTTAGGCCCCCCTTTCCCGGAGGTTTATTTTGGCAGAACGCTAAGATTTGGTGATCATTTACTAAATTTGGTGTTCGAATACAATTTGAAGTGCAGTCGTGACTAAAATAGCTAGTACTATTGTAATTTAGACTTTATTTTTCTGGTGGTATCAAAGCTTTTTATGGTGATCATTATATTTAACCCCAAAAATATATATATCTACATAAATAGCAGTATTTTTAAACGGGAAACCACAGAATTATTTTTGTCTATGCGGGAATCCCAACGAGTAATAGTAACTCCAAAATTCCGCATAACAACAAAATCTCCTTAACAATTAAAAATGGCGTAAGATTCCAACAATCCGGCCAACTTAACAGCTGTCAAACATTTGGGCTAACGTTCGCCAATCGAGAACTAATAATAACAATGTCATTGTACAAAATTCAATGCAAAAATCCCGTACCGTTAGGCGCATTGTTAAACTGATCTTTGTTAAAGAAATGAATGAAACCTATTTTTGTATAGGCAGCTGATTCTTGCATCTGGTTTTCGAGTTGCCATCGACGTTGACAAATGGTAGGGGGAAGTTGTATCGACAATTGATTTTACACTTTATTGTCAACATCTTAAGATTAGTTTTTTATTAATCGATTTGTTAAAGGAAAGCAAATAACATTTGCTTCCGATTTTAATGTAATAATAATGAGATGAGGGTTGCGGATCATGGGAATTACATGGGTTGATTTTTCTCATTTAATGAACATGTTTTTTTACTAAATAAGCAAACGAGTACCCATGCAGGACTTGGGGTAAATGTCGATCGAAAAATACATATTATTATGATGTTCAACTAGGGCTGCCATCCGTCCGGATCTCCCCGGATTTGTCCTAGTTTGAAAGGCGTCCGGGGGCCGTCCGGCCGGGGTTTTCGAAAAGTATCCGGGTGTAACCCGGACACTTTTGTTGTCAGGGGAAATCCATTTTTTTATTAGATAATCGATAAATTGAAAACAATCTTAATTAAAAATTCATCCACTATAACCCGCATTCAAGAAGGCTCGGCAAAATAGTCAACGATCGAATGGAATTAAAAATATTAACGATGTTTTTATTTTTGTTGCAAAAAAATAATTTTCCAGAGATGTCCGGGGAAAAAACCATATTTCGCCTAAATGTCCGGGATTTTTACCGTGTTCATGCGGCGTCGGCAATTTAGGTGATGGCAGCCCTATGTTCAACTAATACTTACCTACAATTCGAAAAAAAAAAGTCTACCTAACTATGTTAAGCTATTATTATATGTAGAGTACAATGCTGTACAATATAAATTTTCCTTGTGTACAACACATTACATTAAATAATGTAACAATGTTTCCACCTATCTGTCCCAGAGTGCTGCTCGATTTTTTTAAAACGTATCTAATACCTTTAAACCAACAATTCTTGTTTATAAATAAATTTATATTAAATCTGTTTTTTGAAAACGGCTCTAACGATTTACATGAAATTTAGTATGCATTGAGTTTCGGGACGAAAATCGATTTCATTTTTAGAAAATATCGTTTTATCCGTGTTTTAAGGCAATGTAAAACTGCTTAAATATCAGTAGAATACGAGGGTTAATTTCGCCTACATCTAGGTATATCAACTCACGTGGGAAATCGGTCGGTCCCGAAACAATAGGATCCCAGTTCGAGTCCTATCCGATTATTTTTTAGCTAGTGAGGTAGAAAATCTATTATCCGATTTTTTTTCAAGTAACGTCGGGGGTCGACAAGAATTTGGGGGGGGGGGGTCACTAAGAAATTTGGGGGAAGAGGTGTCCCAAATTGGCTTGTTTCGCCTTACGTCTACGCACTACTGATGGATTTTGGGGGGGTCATGTCCCCTGTGACCCCACCCCCCTGGGACCGCGCCTGGTAGATACCATGAACACAGATATCATCCAGCTCCTCGACACCACGGACCAAACTAGAAAGCTCAAACGGACAAAACCATATGAATGAGTGACAATATAGTGTAGTGCTAGAAAAAAAACACAAGAACAGTGTGTCACAACCTTAATACCTATGCTACAACTACGAGTAAGAAGCGATACAATGTGTCAATGGACGTACATTTCTTTAATGTGTATTTATATTAAATACCCTTTAAGTTAGCGTAAAATTACTCATTTATAGTCATATCGTATAAATTAGGCTACATTGTAATATACATATTTTTTTTATATAAATAAACCGTACCGGGCCGCGTGGTGTGAAGCGATCACCGTCGCCTATGCAAAGTGCTGAAGAGTTAAAGTGATCAAGTGCTAATCATGTACTTTATACCACAAATAAAAAAATGCTTTTGGACATCGAACCCAGAGTTCTAGATCGGCAGTCCGTATGGCACTCATTGCGCCACAGAGGTAAAATATTTCACAGCATATAATCCACTGGGCGAATTTTAAGTGTCGATTTTTGAAGAATACTTAACCACTAAATATGTAAAGAGACGCAATGCGTAAGATCGTAACATCTTTCGAGGCCTTTGAACGTCTCAAAAGGCCTCAAAAGGCCTCCATAGGTCAATAGGGGATGAAGAGAGATTATCACAAGTGGAGCAGTCGAGTGGCTGTGTTCAGATAAAAGCCGAGATTGGAGAATGTGGCTATAGTAGTATAGATGACGTGTGACGCAATGGTTAACATGCTGGACTGACGGGTCCCGAATTTGATTCCCGGCGAAACAGAAATTTGAATGAGGAGTTTTTCTGTTCTCGGACTGGCTGTTTGTGATTCTGTCTTTGTATGTATCCATGACACCCACGACACAGGGTACTTATACCCTACTGTGACTATGACTGTGGAGCGTTATTTATTTATTTATTTTATGAGATTTACATACCTTTGGCGGGAAATTTCAAATGAAAAACCTTGATATGGATAATAGGCTATATAAGGCAACGATGTATTAAAATTGAATGATTCGATTTTTTAAGTTATTTTGTTAATGATACATAATAACATGGAAGTGCGCATGGCCCGGCGGCGAGCGTAGAACGCAAGCGATCCACCCAGCTAAGCCAAACGGGCGCGGTCGGGTGTGAGATGGGTGACCGCTAGTGGCAAAAATTTCATGCGCCTTTCCGTGCGCTTCGGAGGGCACGTTTAGCCGTCGGTTGTTGTCGTTAAACCTTGTCGGAGGCCTTATGGGCGGTTTGAAAACATCCGACAGCGGGTTGGCCACTAACCCGCATCTCCACCAACCCGCATTGGAGCAGCGTGGTGGAGTAAGCTCCAGGCTTCCCCAATAAGTGGGAGGGACCTGCCCAGCAGTGGGGCGCAAAAAGGGTTGCAGCCACATAATAACATTAATAAAAAAAATACAACAAAATGGCACCAAATTTCTTGTACATGGGAGTTTTTTCGCGAACTTGAAAGAGTCCGTTTTGCTTTATTTTTATTTTCTTAGTGTACTTTTGAGCTTCTTTTCTTCGATTTTAATTCCAATTACTAATTATAGAAAGACGACTCGGGTGACGCGACGGTTACCATATCAGACTGACAATCGGGGGTCCCGGGTTTATTTATTTATTTATTAATTTATTTATGTATAATCTTAAAATGTAAACATTACAGATTTTAAATCTAAGGCGTTTACAATTTTTGAAGGCAACTACCAGACGTTTTGCGAAATACATCAGGTGCAGAAAAGAACAAATCGAGACTTTGGTCAAACTCTAGAACACCATTAAGAAGGGTCAGTGCACGTATGAGAGGTGACTCTCTCACCAATTGCATCCTGCAACCCGGAACTGCGAACAAATAATGTCGACGAACGTGGGCATACTTTGGGACGCTCAGGTTCGATTCCCCGAGACAGTTTAAATGGCTAGCCCAAACGGGCACCTAAAGGTGATGACCGGGAAAAATGACATTCATTAAGCGAATTTGTATTCCTAATCCCTACTAATATTATAAATTCGAAAGTAACTACGCTACTACGCTTTCCCGCTTAAACTACTAAACCAATTTTAATGAAATTTGGAACACAGATAGAGTGGATCTTGGGAAAGGACATAGGATGGTTTTTATCCTACGGGAACTTATAAAACGGGTCCACGCGGGCGTAGCCGCTGGCGGAAAGCTAGTATGAAATAAATATTTTTTCTTTCTTTCAAAAGATAAGTTTAAAATTTATATTCTCGGTCTGGATGGTTGTGTTTTTGCCTTTTTGTGTGTCCATGGTATCCACAACACAAGGTACATATATATATACCCAACTGTGGGACCACGAGTTTAAAACGTTTTTTTTTATTACATACATTAACTAAAGTATCAAAACTCAGTCTCAGCTAATTGCAAGCACAAACATTGATACGAGATTATTTTTTGCTGACTAGAATAGTAATTCGAAACTTATAAACAATGGCTTCATTTTTATAAGAAACTCCTGACGCTGTAATGTTCATGTTGAAACTAATCTACATACTAATATTTACAATGTATAATGTAATTGGCTGGCTGGCTGCAACCTTTTTTGCGTCCCACTGCTGGGCACGGGTCTCTCTCCATTATTGGGGAGGCCTGGAGCTTACTCCACCACGCTGCTCCAATGCGGGTTGGTGGAGATGCGGGTTAGTGGCCAACCCGCTGTCGGATGTTTTCAAACCGCCCATAAGGCCTCCGACAAGGTTTAACGACTGTTATCTATCGACAACAACCGGGACCGACGGCTTAATGTGCCCTCCGAAGCACGGAAACGCGCATGTTTTTTTTTTTGCCACTAGCGGTCACACATCTCACACCCGACCGCGCCCGTTCGGCTCAGCTGCATAGATCGCTTGCGTTCTACGCTAGCCACCAGGCCATGCGCGCTTCATAATGTAATTAATATGTAACAAGTAACTTGACTAGGGAGAGAGATGGACGGAGAGAGCTATGTTTGGTATTTTTCTTTGCGACAAAATCCGTAACGATGATATCTATAGACGATCGATGGTTCAGTAGGAGGACGGACAACCGATGGATAAGAAAGGTCCTCGAGTGGCGATCACATCTCGGCAAAAGGAGCACAGGCCGCCCTCCAAGTCCCTGTGGCTTCGGGGTGAAGAATAGAGCGACGGTATCCCCTGCCTGATGATGATGTGACTAAAAGGGCCTTTCGGGGTTGCGGGCGGTGAGAGTGGGAGCCCGACCCGAGAGGTACGCCGTACGGCGCGGCGGTGTATGTGTGCGTGGTTGCATGCTGCCGTCAACACGTGGAATGCAGGAGAGCAAACCCTTTTTTTTGGTATCGGGGGGAATCCTTCAAAAGGTAACCGGCATCTTGGGAGAGGATATCGGGTTATGTGGGATTTATACCACACTAAAACCCCCTCGGTGGCCTGCCTCTGCGCCTGGGGAGGACCCCGGGATCTCCAGAGGAACGCAACTGTGTTCTCCACGCGCGACGCCCCAGAACGGGCCCATCCTTGGGAGAGCAGATGTGCTCTCCCGCACCCTCCGATGCTTACGGCGGCATGCGGCCACGCGCACACCACCGTTCTTCATGGGGCCGCTGGCTGAACGGATCGAGCTCCCACTCTCACCGCTCACAACCCCGGAAGCCCTCTTTTAGTGGCCTCTTACGATCAGGCAGGGAATACCGTAGCTCTATTCTTAATACCGAAGCTACAGGGACAACCACGCTGTTCTAATAAGTTATAAACTGAATAATACGCCAAGACAACGAAAATAAAGGAGAATACGGCACGTTAAAGTCACACTAAAACTTCAAGTAAGATTTAATAGGGTCTACTTTTTACCCTTTAAGTAACGCAGCCCTTAACATACCCGCCTTTAAGGTTTAGTGTACAAACAAAAATATCTTGATAACAAACGGAGCTCTGTTTATTTTTAATTAAAATATAATTAACTAGGGTCACTCGAAACGGAAATGCCTGGAGTCAAAGGTTGTTTGGGTGGCCATAATTTGACTAAGACTGTATTAAAATGATTACGTATTACAGATAAAGGAGGGAGTTTCATTAAAATACTTATTGCGGCCAAGACACTAGGTACATACATTAGCCATCGGCTATTAAGTCGCTAAACGCAGCGATTCCGCATTCGAAACTCGCAAATCAGTGCCGCGACTATGTTTAAAAACGAAACGAAATAACACTTTACACTCATAGCCCCACAGTAGGGTAGATATACCCTGTGTCGTGGGTACCATGGACACACCAAAAAGACAAACACCCACACCGAGAACAGAATGAAACTCATCATTCAAATTTCTGTTTCGCCGGGATTCGAACCCGGGAATTCGATTGGCAGTCCGGCATGGTAACCATTGCGCCACGCAGGTCGTCAAATTATTTATTTATCACAAACCATATCTACTATTGTGTTTCCATTTACAGTGTTGGTCAATAATTACTAGATATTTTATTTGCATTGTAGATCGCAAGCGATCTATGCAGATAAGTCAAACGGGCGCTGTCGGGTGTGAGATGGGTAACTGCTAGTAGCAAAAATTTCATGCTCGTTTCCGTGCTTAAACCTAGTTAAACCTAGTCGAAGGCCTTATGGGCGGTTTGAAAATATCCGACAGCGGGTTGGCCACTAATCCGCATCTCCACCAACCCGCATTGGAGCAGCGTGGTGGAGTAAGCTGCAGGTCTTACCAATAACGGGGAGAGACCCGTGCCCAGCAGTGGGACGCAAAAGGGTTGCAGCCATTTTATATTATTTACTGTTTCTACTTCTTCTTTCCCTAACGTTACTATAATTGGTACCGATTTTGGTGCGTTCCATCATAGTGTTTAGTGAGCCATTGAACTACATATTTTAAAGTGCTATGTAATTAAATTTTCAATCTTCCTAAGTTTTAATTTTTGACTATTAAAGCTGTATTGTCAACGAACAATATTGTTTTATGTTTTGTGATATTAGGAAGATCGTTAATGCACAAAGAAATAAAAAAGGTCCTAAGATACTGCCTAGAGGAACTCCTTAGGTTATATTTCTGTATGATGATCTACTTGTTACCTTCTCACTATTTATAACTTTCGAAAAATCAGTGCATTGCTTTCTAGCTTTCCGATATTTTTAGATTAGTATCCATACTAATATTACAAATTCGAAACTAACTCTGTCTGTCTGTCTGTCAGTAACGCTTACCCGCATGAACTACTGAATCAATTTTAAGGAAAGGAACACAGGTTTTTATCTTACGGGAACGTATAAAACATGTCCAAGCGGGTGAAGTCGCTGGCGGAAGGCTAGTAATCATATAAACTCATCCCTTGAGCGAATCTCGATCGAATCACAAGTATTTAAACAAGAAACACGCATCGAGCGACGTCTGTACATAGTATCTATACGATGGTTACGCAGTCGAGATAGGCGTGGCCTTGCGACCTACTGATAAGTGCTGATAGTGAATGAAGTCGCTGTTTGTTTGACCACGTGCTGGCCAGCTGGCTGAGTGTAAGGTAAACATCCATGATGTTTTTTTTATTTGAATGTAGTAGCAGACGAGCATGCAGGCCACGTGGTGTTAGTGGTCGCTGCAGCTCCTGGATATTTACATACAACCTCAAGCAAGCATAGGTAAGTCTTGTCTGAGGTCAGTTGCGCTGCTACTCCGGAGGCTGGTGGTCGCCTTATGTCAGTTTGGCCGGCAATAGAATTGGTTCACGGCAGAAGTGGGTGCAGTGGTGGTACTTCCCCGGGCGAACCATAATAGTTCAACCACCTACCTATTATGTTGTCAGTGTCACGGAGTTTCAAAAAACGTACACCTCCAGGGGAGATGGCACGAAGTATCCAAGCACTAAGTAGCCAAGCGAAACGGGCGCGTTCGATTATGAGATGAGTGGCCGCTAGTGGCAAATTTTGACGTGACAACGTCTTATAATTCGATGGAGCCGACTGCACGCACGAACAAACATGACTCCTGTGGCGTTACCTCGCTCTGAGGCGTTCCATTTAAGGCTTGAAGTGCAAGCGAGAGCACGGAACGAGCGACAAAGAGGCACAATCGGCATCCGCGTTCGGCAGCGTTCGACATCCGACTCCTACTTGAGTGAATCGCTCACGTCCGCGTGGACAGCTGCTATACAATAATACATTTATTTACATGTTTTCGTCAAGTATGAAGTGCAGTGAAAAGTGAATGTGGTGTCAATTGTTTATAGCAACAAGTCTTTTCTTAGGACGTTGTCACGTTCAAGTATCGTCAGTAAACCGAAATGAAATGAAATGAAATATTTTATTTGCACAAATATGGGTGAAAAAAAAAAGGTTTTACAAAATATTTAGAACTCCATATTTACCCCTTAGGGTGTACAAATTTTAATTTAATTTGATAAACTAATTAAATTTAATGACTTAATTTAAACTTAAATTCTAAAATTACTATTAATTACGCAATATTCACACTAGATAACACTTTCACGTTTAGAACTTTTACTATATATTGATATTATATTATAACGTATTACATATAAATTGTTGGGGTTTTATATTTTTAATTTACGATTTACTCTAGAGCGTATTGTTAGCTATTTGACAGCTTTACAGACAACCGATTTTTTAATTCGGAGTAGTTACTCAGCCAGACGAGTCGTCATTCGTCCCCACAAGTGAATGAGATCGGTTTTAATAGCAATAATGCTCGCGACGTATGCGCCCCTGTGATCGTGGCGGGATGGGGTATCGCATGTTCGTGTAAATATGATTTAGGTTCAAATCGGGACATTAATAAATATAGTTTAAAAAAACTAAAAAAAACACGCTTTTGAAGCACATCAAAAATTAAAAAAGTGAAAAATAATCTATATCTATACAAATAAATAAAATTGGAGTGTCTGTAATATTAAAATAACCGATTTTTACTACATGCATATTATTATGAATGTTTATACTTTACATGCCAAATTAACATGTTTTAAAATTTTTGTCTGTCTGTCTGTTTGTTCCGGTTATTCTCTGAAACGACTGGACCGATTTGGACGGGTCTTTCACTGGCAGGTAGCTGATGTAATGAGGAGTAACTTAGGCTACTTTTATTTTTGAAA
The DNA here is from genome assembly GCA_911387765.1 of Pyrgus malvae. Lineage (NCBI taxonomy): Eukaryota > Metazoa > Arthropoda > Insecta > Lepidoptera > Hesperiidae > Pyrgus > Pyrgus malvae. The sequence continues at coordinate 984,980 of OU426973.1, read as the reverse complement.
ATTCTACAACTAAAGTTCACGTGGACGAAGTTGCGGGCGGCCGTTAGTCTTTAATATAAGCAGAAAATAATTATGAACAAAATGTACCAGTAATAAAAGTGTGGGTTGCTCTGTCCACTCCGTACTCGACCTTTTTTTTTTTGACCGCACTAAAACCCCCTCGGTGGCCTGCCTCTGCGTTTGTGAGGACTCCGGGATCTCCATAGGAACGCACCGGTGTCCTCCACGCGCGGCGCCCCAGAACGGGCCCATCTTCGGGAGAGCAGATGTGCTCTCCTGCACCTTCAGGTGTTCACGGCGGCATGCGGCCACGCCGCCCCTCCCTCCGTCCCTCCCGGGGCTGCTAGCTGGACGGGTCAATCTCCCACTCTCACCGTCCGCATCCCCGGAAGCCCCCTTTTAGTCGCCTCTTACGATCAGGCAGGGGATACCGTAGCTCTATTCTTAATCCCGAAGCTACAGGGACTTCCGTACTCGACCTGCGGATTCGACTTTTGTATACATCCTTCTCGTCAGAAAACAAAAGAGAAAACAAATCTATAGAATAGTATATATACATTTTTGGTGTACACGCAAAGTGCTTGGTCTCTGGTGCAAGCTGCGATTTGAACTTGAGAATCCCGTGGTGGTTACCGATGTAACCACTATTGGTACCCAAAGTCGACGATCGGAACTGATCCGAAATATAAATAAATAAATATTTTAAATTATAAAAGGCGCAATATGGGACAAAATAAAAAAATTGATGTTAATGTACATTTTATAATTGTGTTATAATTAAGTTTTTCTCTTTTATATTTTTCTCATTGTAATATTTGCATACCTCATGAAGGTAAACATGGCGAAATAAATGTATAAAAACACCTTTTGCAAACCCATATTTGTCCAAATAAAATAATAATAATAAAGATAGTTTATTGCTTCAATACATAAATATACATACAAAATAAGTTCAGATTTCATACTTAAACATTTACAATTAATATACACCTACTGTTGGAAGCAAAAGGAAACGGCTCAGCTGCAGCAGACCCAAGATCTATAAACCTGGGCTGATTTTCAGCCGCTCCGAGTTCCCTGAGACCTTATGCGGGAATTAAATGTCGTAGTCAGCGTATAAAAACCCCGTGAATTGGGTGCCCAAAGCCGACGACATGGGAAAAACACCGCCTAAATAAATTCATAACTCCTACTAAATAAAAAACGCAAAATATGGGATAAATAACATGGTTTGTAAACATAATAAGTAAACTAGTTATTTAGATTTAAGTCAAAAAGTTATATAGGTAGATTTAAGTATATTTTGATTTCTTTAATATAAAAATAGTATTTTTTTATTTTTTTTTAAATATTGGCATACCTTACTGAGGTAAATATGGCGGACTTTAAATATATAAAACAACTTCTGTAATACCCATATTTTCGCAAATAAATCATTTTTCTTTCTTTCTTTCTTTCTAGTTCCCCCTACCGCTGCTTCGAGCGTCTAAAAGTCTTTGTCTTTGTCTTTGTCACTCGGCTGTCACTGATATAAAGCTAACTAGCGAATCTAATACCTTTAAACGAGCAATTCTTGTATATATCTAAATATATTTTTTGAATCTCGGAAACGGCTCCAAAGATTTTGATGAAATTTAGTACACTGGTTTCGGGGGTGATAAATCGATCCACAAATTTTTATTGACAAAAATTGTCGTTTTTTTAAATGTTTATGCCGTTAAATATAAAATTACTCCTACTGACATCTAAATTGGAGAATATTAATAATATTGTGGCGTAGAAAGCCGTTAAATGTCAACCATCAATACGCCCTTCAAACAAATGACAATGTCGATATGAAAGACCTCTATAAAAATTTCGTCAATAGAATTAAAGCTTTTATGGTCGAACGGTTACGAAAGCTGACTACGGAGCTAGAGACCCGGGTTCAAATCTCAAGTAGGCAAGTTGCGTTTTTTATTTTATTTATTTGTGACATTTTTTTTTAAATGGGAGCTAGGTATTTCATAAGGCTTTGTTAAGTAACACTAAGTCAATGAATGTTTTGCTTAAAAATAAACCAAGAAAATCAATTGTTCTATCCGAGCAACGCTCGGGCGTCCAGGTACTATTATATAATATCTACTTCCAAATAGTCCACATCTGGTATTCGCATGTTTTGGTATTCGAAGGATTAAGAATTCTCTGCAGTTGTGGTGTTCTACGACCACTATTCGTAGAACTCTTTTGTTTATTAACTCTTTGTTATTATATTGGCGGATGTTATTATAGGACCAGCGGCCGCACGCGACTTTGTCCGCATGGTAGTTAGTTTTAGATTTTTTCTATACTAATATTATAAAGAGGAAAGATTTGTATTTTTGTATGTTTGTAATGAATAAACTGAAAGCTACATTCACCCTGAGTAACATAGGCTACTTTTTGCCGCGGGAAAATGCATCATTCCTACGTGAAAACGGGTAATAGGGTCCACGCGGCTGAAGCAACTGGCTAAACGCCTATGATTTTAATATAGCAATGAATACATAGCATACGTCGGATTGCGGATTGTTGCAAAGTAGTTTTTACCTAATATTAAAGTTTCTGAAATAATCCTAAAACAACCATCAGTAAGGCAATGGTAATTTTTTAAATCACTACTACCTATTCTGAAATTTTTTATTACACAATGACATAAAAACGGACTTACTCTAACCTATCTACAAATTATTCTACCATCCACATTGAGTTGATCGACGACCCGTGTGGCGCAATGGTTACTATGCCGGACTGCCAATCGGAGGGTCCCGGGTTCGATTCCCGGCGAAACAGAAATTTGAATGATGAGTTTAAATTTCTGTTCTCGGTCTGGGTGTTTGTGTTTCTGTCTTTATATGTGTCCATGGTACCCACGACACAGGGTATAACCACCCTACTGTGGGGCTATGAGTGTGAAACGTTTATTATTAGATATTATTATTATTTAATTATTACTTAGTACTAGTACATTATACTTCAATGACTATCCTTTACAAAAACATTCCGGGACAACACTCCATCATACGCACCCTAGTCTCAAGGCCCACATCTGCCCCGCACGTGTGAGGACAATGGGCCATGCGGGTAGGGGCCCATACGAGGGGCCCGTCTGGACGGAGGCTGGATAGTGAGCTTTGAATTTTGTGTGTAGTTCGAAATAGGTCAGTGTGATTCTAAAATTTTGAGTTCCGCACTAAAGCGCCCGTATACGAAATTTTGTCGATTTCGCTTATTTAACTGATTTAACACATGAGATCTTGCAGTCAAATTACGGTATTTCCATAAGTTTCATTGCACAATATAACTGATCATTTCAGTAATAATCTAATACATTAGCCACTTGTTTAGCTTGCGTCAAGAATAATAATAATAATAATAATAATAAACGCTACACACTCATAGCCCCACAGTAAGGTAATTAATACCCTGTGTCGTGGGTGCCATGGACACATACAAAGACAGAAACACAAACACCCAGACCGAGAACAGAAATCTAAATTCATCATTCAAATTTCTGTTTCGCCAGGAATCGAACCCAGGACCCCTCGATTGGCAGTCCGGCATGGTAACCATTGCGCCACGCGGGTCGTCATTATTATGTCATCATAATTATAATGTGAGATTTGGGTTACCTACTTTAAAAGATTTTAATGCCAAATTTTCATTGTTAATTTGATTATTTTTTCAGGAAACGGATTGATTATGTACTGAAGTGTATTTATGTCAAATAAAGTTCATCCAATTTGCGGAAATAAAATGCAAAGGAATTCTGTGTCACAATCCATCAGGCTGATTAATAATATTCATTCATATATGAAAATATTGCAAAGAAAGAAAATTAATCTGTGCATACAGTAAGCCTTTGTCTCACTGCTAGAGTATCAGATATATAGTATTTTAAATATATACACATTTTATGTGAATTTATTTATTACTAGTGATACGTCCCGGCTTAGCTCGAGTTATTTTAATTTATATATCCTGCAATACTACCTATGTATCCTACGGGAACAGTATATTTTTCTGGGATGTAATATGTGCCTATGTGCTATTCCTGGCTATAACCTATCTCTGTGCTAAATTCCATCCAGCCTCTCTTACGTGCTTGTAGAACAAACCAAATATAAGTTGAAACTTTCGCATTTTTCTAAAACCTTTAAACGATGAAGAATTGTTCTCTTGTTAACGACCCGCGTGGCACAATGGTTACCATGCCGGACTGACAATCGACGGGTCCCGGGTTCGATTCCCGGCGAAACAGAAATTTGAATGATGAGTTTCAATTTCTGTTCTTGCTCTGGGTGTTTGTGTTCCTGTCTTTGTATGTGTCCATGGTACCCACGACACAGGCTATTAATTACCTTACTGTGGAGCTATGAGTGTGTAACGTTTATATATCTTGTATATATATTTATTTACACTTTATTGCCACAACTAAACTATGTTGTAGAAAGGGCGGACTTAATTAACTAATTTTTTTATGAAATCATTTAATAATATTATATATATTGGCATACCAGGTAAACGATTTTTATGAAATGTAGTACGCAAGGGGTTTCAGGGCGATAAATTGATCTAACTAGTTTTCCTTTATAGCATGTCCTTTTATCCGTATATTCAGGCAATGAAAAACTGTTTAAATATCATTAGAATACGATGGTAAATGTCACCTACATCTATAAAAAATTTTTTTTTTTAAATATTTTTGGATAATTCACACAACACCATCTGATTCCAAACTAAGCAGAGCTTGTACTATGATAATCAGAAAGCTGATAAACATACTTATATAATACTAAATAGGTACATACTTAAATAGATAATTAACACCCAGACACAGAACAAATAGTCATGTTCATCACACAAATATTTGTCCTGGGTGGGAATCGAACCCACGACCTCACGCTTCGCAGTCGACTCATCTCATCACCCACTACGCCACGGAGGCTGTCAATAATCTGTATAAGGTTGTTATAGCTCAGATGGGAAATCGAGCGGTCCCGAAACCAGAAGGGTCTTCAGTTCGAGTCCTTTGCGATTATGTTGTCCTCTTATTTTAAGTTCCTTTCTGAGATTATACCAAGAAAATCAATTGTATTACAGCCACTTATATCAGTATAGATTATGGTAAAAACCTTGCAGGGTGCTATGGTGCCAGACCACCGGTCGTAGGTTCCTTCATAGGGTTCGATTCTTATCAAAGCACTGAACGATTTCAGTTCAATTTCTATTCTTGTTCTACGTGTACGTGAGTATACGTGAAAATCCGAGTGTAAGGTAAGTAAGTGTAATATGAGTATGAACTGTGTGAAGCGTCAAAAAGCTCATAATGTGTATGTTTCGATTACTCGTTTAATCGCTTCTCGCTTTCGATACAACCTTTACCTAACTACCCTCAAACCATTACAAAGCGGCGTTCTCACTTTGAAGCCGAATTTTCAAAGAGTTTCAACTATTCGGGACGCGGAAAAAATGTTCAAATTAACATCAACAATGTGTTAAATTAATATTAAAATTTTGGGGCGTTTATGTAATGTTCCGGTAAAAATAATTTTGGATTTCGGTTAGGTTTTTTGAAGTATGAATTTTGGGTGAGAAGTTCAGTTGTGTTTGCAAATTGTCGTCGTTTTAGACACTAAAACTATATTTTTTTGGAAAAAAAAATATTCATCATAATCTACATATCATAATCTATTAGGGTCTTAGAATAAATACGTATAGAATGAGTGTCTTCATACAATTACAAACGCGCTGTCAAAATTGAAGCACTAAATATATTCCTACAGCTGTCACATCTGACAAACAAAATATTTTTATTTTAATTATGTGATATTTCTTATCGGTATTAAAAACGATATTAATTGATCATATCGACATGATGCGAATAAATAATTATATTTAGGAACTTTAAGGGCCGGTTTTAATTTTTTCTTCAAAATTAGTTTTACCCTATGTACCCCAAAAGAAACAACAGAACCCCAAAACAAATAACCCTGTACAATAACTTCACAAAATGAACCATTGATCCTGCATCCCGCGCCAAAGCACTTAATTTCAAAATCAATACGTCCCACTTCCCTAATTTGCAGAGAATCCACTAATGGAAGGGTGCGGCGATGACCTGGTGACTTTGCTTTTTAATGTACGTAGGTACTTAAAAAAAGGAGGTTATCTGTTTAACCCGTATGTATACGAAAAGGTTACATACTTATAGCCCTACTGTTTCTCTGTGTAATGGGTACCATGTGTCGTGGGTACCATGGACACAAAGATAGTAACACAAACACTTAGATCGAGAAATTAAAATCATTAAAATTTCTGCTTCGCCGGGAATTGTACTGAAGACCCTCCGATCGGCATAGTAACCGTTGTGCCATACGGATCGTCAAATGTGATATTATCATGCCAAATGTTGGTATTACACGTGTGGTTAAATTCGTAAACGTATGTTTGTTTGTTTGTCCACAAATTTGTCGGAAGCTAACGATAATATCTAGCTGCTTCTTTTTATTTAAATCAGGTATTTTCCAACTTAGGGAATAGTCTATGTTTCATCATAATCGGTTCAGTAGTTTTTGCGATATATAGCAATTCACGATTTGTGTAAAGGTCATGTGAATCATATAATTATGTAGGTACCAGAGTTGTTTTTCATATACAAGTAAGTACGTATTAAGGGGCCGTATACGCAATTTTGCTGATTTCGCTGAATTACCTGATTTAACACATAAGATTTTGCAGTTAAATTACAGTATCTCCATAAGTTTAATCGCACAATATAACAAGTATATTAATGTAAAATAAATTTTATGAAAGATTGTTTCAATTTTCCGAAATCAAACGCAATTTCTGGCCCATTTTCTCTCAAAATCGACTAAGTTCAATGTTTTTTTTTACTAATATTTTTTGTATGAGAGTGCCAAAAAGTGCCACACATTATGTATGTGATTTTTACAGTAATACATGGCATTTTTTTCGATCTGTTTAGATTTTAAAATGATCCAGAAGTATGTCATATTCTATATCTATTACAGTAAAATTTACAAAACTATCACCGGCTTCAGGTATATTAAGCAAAATAACGAAATAAAAATTAAAAAGTGGCTCATTTAATAGTTTACTATTGAAACGATCAGTCATATTGTGCAATAAAACTTATGGAAATACTGTATTTTAACTGCAAAATCTCCTGTATAAAATCAGATAAATCAGCGAAATCGGCAAAATTTCGTATACGGCCTCTTAAGTTGGATTAATTTCATAAATTAATTTTATTACTATTAGAAGAATATATTTTGTGTTTTACATATTAACTGTGATGGAACTCTTAGGATTATCATAGTCTATGTACAAGTTACTCTGTCTGTCTGTCTGTCTCTGCGTTTTCACACCTTAACTACATAACCAATTTTAATGAAATTTGGAACACAGATAGAGTGGACCTTGGGTGTAATATTTGTTTGTCATTGATTGACAAGTACATAGGCTTACCTGTGATTTTTATGTAACATCTTTTTACCTGTACTTTGACAAATAAATGAATTGAATTGATGGTTTTTATCCTACGGGAACCTATAAAACGGGTCCACGGCGGAAGGCTAGTATTAAATAAATTGTACATCAGAAGGAGCTTATGGTGTTATAAGAACAGTTACTGAACAATACCGATCTAATCAATCGTTTCGATCGGAGAGGATATAATGTGAAAATTGATGATTTTTGAGTTTGGGAAGACGCGTCCCCACAACGAAAGACAAAGACAAAGACAAAGACAAATAACTTTATTTGCACAAATATGGGTGTTTACAAAAGTTGTTAATACATATTTAGTACGCCATATTTACCTTCATGAGGTATGCAAATATTACAAAGATAAAAGAAAAAAAAAACTTAATAATAACACAATTTATAAAAATGTACATTATTATTAATTTTATTTTATTTTTATTTGGTCCCATATTGCGCATTTTGAAAATTAAAATTTTTAAATTTTATTTCTTCAAGTATGTATTTATTTAGTTGTTTGTTTATTTAATTATTTATTCATATTTATTTGTACTTCGGATCGAATCCGATCGTCGGCTTTGGGTACCCATATTGCAGGGTTTTTGTACACTAAGAGGGAAAAAAAGCCGGCGGAAAAAAAACCTCCCAGGTTTTTATGGAATTCCTTTATGCCGTTTTGTCGTTTAAGAAATCAGTGACTGAGTAATACGCCTTTTTCAGTAAATACGTTTTAAGTTCTTTTTTAAACTCGTTGCCCGTTTTGATTTTGAGGAATTCCGGTAGACCGTTATATATTTTTGGTCCCATGCAAAAGACACTATTATGGTATTGTTTCGTTTTAGAAGCAATTGAACATAATTTATTAGGATGCCTTTTTGATTTGAAAATAGGTATAATCCGCCGCATTAAGTACATGTCCACATCAAAAGGCATTTCGAGGATTGTATGCTTAAATCTCAAGCGAGAAGTACCTACAAAGTGCAAAGCCCTCTCAATTAACCCTCAGACTACATTTAAATATAACTGAGGGTGTGAAGACCTACTTACGAAACGCCGACTCATCCTCTTCGAGCCTCCATCCTGCTCAAAAACCTTGCATCCAAGTCATTATCATTATGAAAAAAGCGAGTCACTATTACGCGTGACTTCCGGTCAATTGAGTTTCAGAATTTAAGTGACTGGGAGAAAATTGTATTGAAAATTTTTGAATAATTTGTACTTTGAATCTGTTAAAAAATAGATTTTAGGGTGGTTGGATAGCCTGTGGAGTACAAAGGTCCTTAAATGTTGGCAACGGCTAAAAATTTGAGTGGATTGATAAATTTATTCATTTTACATAAAATTGTTCGTTCCCGTACTCCTCCGAAACGGCTTGACCGATTCTCATGAAATTTTGTGAGCATATTGAGTAGGTCTGAGAATCGGCCAACATCTATTTTTCATCCCCCTAAGTGATAAGGGGCCACCCCAAACATTTGAACGCGGTACGGAGTTCGCGGGGTCAGCTAGTATACAAATATTAAAGTGTTGATACATATGCCAATTTTTTTACAATTTTTGTCTGATTGTCCGTTTGTTTGTATGTCGGTCTGTCTGTCTGTTTGTTCCGGCTAATCTCTGAAACAGCTGGACCGATTTCGACGGGACTTTCACTGAAAGGTAGCTGATGTAATAAGGAGTAACTTAGGCTACTTTTATTTTAGAAAAATTCTACAATTAATGTCCACGCGGATCCAATATAAAAATTGGGTAGCGGCCAATCGTGTACTCAAAATTTAAATAGCCACTTTAAAATCTAACATCCTTAATTTTGACGAGGTAGAAGAAAAATGGGCTCCAATCCATCCTTTTTTCCGTGCTTCGGAGGGCACATTATTCCGTCGCTCCCCGTTGTTACCAATAACAATCGTTAGACTCTGTCGAAGGTCATGGAGTCGTGATTGAAAACATCCGACTGCTGGTCTGTCACTAACCCGCATAAGCACCTCCGCCATTCTCCGCTAACCCGCATTGGCGCAGCGTGATGAGTATCAACTATGGGGAGAGATCCGTGCCCAGCAGTGAGACGGAAAAATGGTTGCAGCCAGCTTTTTGCACGGGTCTCTCCCCCCTCATCCTTTATCTGAGGGGACTCAAATGACCAGCTGTATTAATATAGCTGGACAATAATGATGGCGGTGAAAAAAGTTTCTTTATGTTCAGATTTAGTTGCATTAACTACATAAAATGATACTTTTTTCCTATCGTGGACGATCCGCGTGGCGTAATGGCTACCATGCCGGACTGCCAATCGAAGGGTCCCGGGTTCGATTCCCGGCGAAGCAAAAATTTGAGTTATGAGTTTAAATTTCTGTTCTCGGTCTGGGTGTTTGTGTTTCTGTCTGCGTGTGTGTCCATGGTACCCACGACACAGGGTATATCTACCTTACTGTGAGGCTATGAGTGTGAAACGTTATTACCTATTATTATTGTAGATGTAGTCTGACCATCAGATACGAAATGTATCGAATTCACGAAACCAGGACTTTCCCTTGTCAATCTGGTAACCCTACTTAATTAATTAATACGCCTGTGTGCACTGCACACTAACATAAGTGTACAAACTCGTAGAATTCATAAGATAAACACAATTATCATCAGTAGCCCTGAATGTCTTATCGTTTACAAATAACCACCTATCTCAGTCATAAAGAAAATAAATAAACTTAATTTGAAGTTATCGATGTTTGAACTCTGCGTCTCATTTAGTTTATGGACCACAGGAAATAACTACCATAGGGAGTTTTGGCGGGAAGTCTGAAGGGACAAGTTGTGCTCTTGTTTTATTTTCATTTTCTTGGTGTATTTTTGAGTTATATCGGATAAAGTTGATGGCTTTTTTTTTTCGATATAGGTTAATGACAGTGCAGAGTGTTGTGAAATAGAATAACAGTGCGAAAACATGTTTTTTCGGCTTGCCTCCAAAACTCCTTCGGACATGTTCTCGTAAAGTAGCCATCACTTTACTTGAACATTTGGCTGACTAGACTGACTGATACCTGACGACTTACTGATTTATTCTATGACGCAGAAATTATACTTGACACTGGCAATATGCACAGAGTGCGCTGCCATTTTAATAATGAAAAACTACCATAGGCTATGGTTGCTTTTTTAATTCTTTGTGAATATTTTAGAAGCTTTTAAGTACAGCCAATATCACTTATGGACTTTTTTACGTGTGAAAATTCGTTTTCATAAATATAATAATATATTATATGTTATAAGTCTTATTACCCATAAATATTTTAATTCTCTTTTGAATGAATTTCTTTATGCAAATAAATTCTAGCCGGCATGACTTTCAATAAATTCGTTAAAGTATACATAGGTATAATATGTTGCTAAGGCCAACATCTTGAGTTTAGATATTGATTTTGACGACCCACGTGGCGCAATGGTTACCATGCCGGACTGCCAATTGAAGGGTCCCGGGTTCGATTCCCGGAGAAATAGAAATTTGAATGATGAGTTTTAAATGTCTTTTATCGGCCTGGGCGTTTGTGTTTCTGTCTTGGTATGTGTCCATAGTACCCACGACACAGGGTATACCTACTGTGGGTCTATGAATGTGAAGCGTTATTTATTATTTATTTTTCTGTTAGGTATTGTCAGGGATTACACATTTAATTAGCCAAGTAAAAAAATATACATATATTGTTTAATTGAATACAACTTACCGCCAAAATGAACAGGCCAGCCACACGATTAACGCACAAATAACACGCCATTATGTTAAGAGTTTAAAAATAGAAGCCCGCCAAAACCACACTCGCGAAATTAAAAAATAACATCGAAAAACTACACTATAAAATTCTAAGCTTATTACGCGTTAGTTTTGGTGTTAATAACTTTTTTGGTTTGAATTTGGAACGAAACAAGCTGAAAGGACGGTTGAAATCGCACTGAATCGAATGAGCGACGAGAAGCGATGTGATTTGAATGAAATAGAGTGAATGACTGACAGAAATAGTCGAATCGAAGGGAGGAATTTGTACAGAAATAGATCACGCGCTTCAAGCGCTTGAACTTTAGCATAAATATTTATTATTTGTTCGACACAGTGGTAATATTTAGATGTTGAAAAATAACATTGAGTTAGTTTTGATAGACGCATTGTTTTTCGAGGTGAAATGTAACTAATATTCATAAATCATTAGTTTTTTTTTGTATAGGATATGAAAACCTAGCCTTTTAATAATGTACAGTTATGTAAATTAATACTCATAAATCATAATAATATTTTTTTAATCAAATTTTAAATTACTATTCAAATATCGATATGAAAACTAAATGAAACAGACCTCACAGTGTGTAGATTTTCCAAGAAAATGCATATCTAAAAAAATTATGAATAAACTTAATATAACTTAACAAAATGTTGTGAAAAAACGATCCATTTTATCAATGTTATTCTAGACATTGTTTAGAAAAACAATAAGTGTGGCCTTTGTTTAATGAATGAAAAATCTTTATAAAACAAACAACGGAACTATAACAAATATTAAATAATTATTAGACATTTTTTCTCATTATGTAACTGATTTGACAAAATGTTGCTCTGCAAACACAACATTAGTTTGCAGTTTTAGAATATTTATTGAAGGATTGGTTCGTCTATTAAGTATATATAAAAAATATTGTTTGTACAACCATTCGAAGCTTCCAGCACACCATTTTGGGTGCTGTCAATCTATAGCTTTATAAAGATTTTTAGTTTTTAATTTTATTATTAAATTTAGATTTTAAAGTAAAATTTAGATTTAATGATTTATACTGTTGATTTTTATTCATTTATTATTGTTTTTTTAATAAAAAGACACAAATAAAAAAAATCAAGCGTAAAATTTAATTCTAATAGTTTTTGGCGCATATAGCGCTTAAGCGCTACATGATCCACCACACTATACAACAAACCGACCAATCGCGTTCGAACATTCCTTTAGCCATGACACAATGGTAGGGCGGACAATACGCCTGAAATTATTACGTAATTGTAGTTTTTTTCTATTGCGAAGTTTTGAACTTTGCTTGTATGGACGCGAGACATGTAGGTACATATTTTTTAAAGAGTGCTGTTGGAAGTTTCTTTCCGCCGCCTTTCTTCTCTCAACATTTAGCCCTTGATGCAATTTTTTCCCGGTCATCGCATTTAGGTCACCTATATGGGCACATTCATATTTTGTATTCCTAATATGAAATAAATATTTTGACTTTGACTTTGGCAGTAGCTTGTTGCACCTAACTTCAGAGGAGTTTTGGTTGGCGGGAAGTCGAAAAAGATATATTGTGCTCTTGTTTTATTTTCATTTTCTTGTTGTATTTTTGAGTTATATCGGATAAAGTTGATGGCATTTTGTTTGATATAGGTGAATTACAGTGCACAAGTGTTTGTGAAATAGAATAACAGTGCTAAAATGTTTTTTCTGCTTGCCTCCAAAAATTCCTAACGACTTACTTACTGACTTTGTTATTACTTCGTCCAGTTTCATTGAAACTGGCAAAAAATTGATGCAAAAATTATACTTGACGCTGGCAGTATGCACAGAGTTTGCGATGCCATAATTGAAAAAAAAACTTACACATGACCCCCCCCCCCCTCCCAAATCCATCAGTCATGCGTAGATGGTATCAGTTTCTCTCAGGCATACTGGCATACAACGTTGCAATTAATTAAATTTCATAATATTTTCCATCACCATGGAGCAGCAATTAATACGCACGTTACAAATTCCTTGTTCAGAAGTGCGCACCGAGGATTTGAACCCGGTATTGTCGTGTCGAAGACCGCGGTTACCGCTCGATAAGTTAGAAGTTTTTAATACATAAACCAAATACTGAGAGTGTTTAAATTTCCCACAGGAAAGAGATTATGTTAAATAATTTCCATAAACCTACTTGAATACTCCCTCAAAGCAAAACCAAGTTCCCACAAGTCTCTTTGATGACAAATTTAGAATGCCTCTGGAGATCAAACAGTTGACATTACTGGAATTATTTAATCTTTGAAAGAATGCCGCCATTTTATTCCTTATTCAAAAATTAAAATGTGTGGCATAGAGAACATGCCTGTTTTTAATTTATGTATATCAGTAGTAAAATAAAAAAAAACAACGGGTTACACTCCGGTAGTGCCGGCAGAAGTGAAAACTTGAACATTAACGTTGTGCATTTTTGATATTTTGGAATGGTTAGGGAATAATTTCGCACGAATTGCTTTTATTATATCAGTATTATTTTTCATCTAGTATTTTCAGTAGGTTTCATCTCGCATTTTTATAAAGTACTCACTCATTTTCTTTCACTAATTCTTCGTCACTTTTTTCATTAATAGATGCACTTTGTTCAATGTCCATATTTTAAATACTTGATATAAACGAATTTTACAAGTAAGTATAGACAGTCGAGCCGTCATCACCTCTCCGTTTTACGAATATTCGATCAGGCCACGTGTCCTGACGCGAATTTAACATTTTTACCCATCCCAAAAAAGTGCACAACTGAAAATTTCTTTAGCGAAGTTTTCACTTCGATAAAAACACATACACATACCTAATATTGTTTGTTAGAAGTTTCTACAAGAGACGTTTTTTTACATACGATAAATTAATAAAAATGTCTCTTCAAAAATATAACATTCCTGGCTAGTAATAAAAAATCCAATGCAGTGTAACAAAAAGGATTCTTAGACAACTTTTCCTAAACTTCTAACTTTACGGACATAGGAAAACACTCAGCTGTTGCTAAAACATTAAAACTTTTTTTAGAACAGGCTACATTGCTTTAGAGCTTCCGGCAATTTTTCTTTTTTTAGCGGTTTTCGGTCTTTTAACTTCGTTGGATTCTGGTTTTTTGGGGTTGCGATTGGTAAATAAAATTTTAATTAAGTACATTCTTTTTATAAAAATTTGGCGTTGTTTTGTTTTATTTTACTTAGGTTTAGATTTTTACTAATGTTTTTGTAATAATTAATGAAGACTGGATAATATTGTGTGCAACAAAGTTAACGAATAAGCAACACAGTGATCTTTGTAGAACAAATATCAATCCCTACTAATATTATAAATTCGAAAGTAACTTTATCTGTCTGTCTGCTACGCTTTCTCGCTTAAACTATTGAACCAATTTTAATGAAATTTGGAACACAGATAGAGTGGACCTTGGGAACATAGGATAGTTTTTATCCTACGGGAACCCATAAAACGGGTCCACGCACAACAACTCTGTCCTCCAACCAGGTGGACTCATGGACTGACGATCTGAAGAAGATAGCGGGAAACCGCTGGATTCAGAAGGCGCAGGATCGGACGGAGTGAACATTAGGGGAGGCCTATGTCCAGCAGTGGACCTTAAAATGCTGATGGATAGATGGATAGATAGGATGTAGTGGCCAGCATTTATCATATTTTCTTTAGTTTGGTAATAAATCTATGTAGAATTTAATGGAAAAAACCTCTTCCTACTTTTAAAATTAAGTCAACACCGCGCTATAAACCAGAAATAACTCAAAAATCTTATTTATGCAACTCTTTAACAATCCGACGAAGTCTAACTTTAAAATTCATTTTCGCGGTGAAAATTAAACTTTAATATTTGATGCTGGAGTATCCGAAGTACTTGACGCGCTCCAACCACTCGCCATGATACTTTAGTATTTTCTGAAAAATATTTTTTTTCAATGAGAATTACTTTTTTGTTTTTTTATTTCGATACTTATAGGTATTTTATATTATATTCCTTGGTTTAAATTTAACATTTTCAAAAAGAGTATTAAATAGTAAACTAAATATTTAATTTTTATTTATATTTTATACGGACGTCTGCAAACACAACCACGCAAGCCTAAGTTTCCATACATCCATCCAACAGCTCTCGGAAGTCCACTGCTGAACGACATAAGGGGCCATACATAAATTACGTCACACGAATTTCAGGACTTTTTAACCCCTCCCCCCGTCCTTGTCATAGGTTGTCACATTTTTAGAATCCCCCCTGGTGTGACGTTACACATTTTCTTATTTTATACATGTATTTAAAAATAATCAAAATTAAACAGTTATTTTCATTTTTATAATATATTAGTATTAATAAAAATAGATAGAGTTCGTAAATATTTAAAGTTTTTCATTCACATATAAATTTCGCGTTTGAGTATTTTAAATTTTAACATGTGACATCACTAAAATGTTTTTTTATGGTAATCAAATTTCGATCACGGGCCGACCAAGTTATAAAATTAATTATAACGACTCCACTCTTCGCCAATAAATAAATAAACGTTACAAAAGCATAACCCCACAGTAAGGTAATTAATACCATGTGTCGTGGGTACCATGGACACATGCAAAGACAGGAACACAAACACCCAGTCCGAGAACAAAAATTTACACTCATCATTCGAATTTCTGTTTCGCCGGGAATCGAACCCGAGACCCCTCGATTGGCAGTCCGGGATGGTAACCATTGCGCCACGCAGGTCGTCGATGAACCTATGAAATTCGAAATGTGTGCACCGATTGTTCTTCTCAAGTCGAACATTACAAGAACAATCACCTTTTACATTTATTATTAATCTACTTACATTAATTTACATTACATACAATCATTTACATTACAATTACTAACGGGAAACGATACATTTTGTAATTGTACGCAAGTTTATGTTTATTATCGGGTTTATTCGCTCTCATAAAGTGTTTAATAGAATTAAGGAGAGTTGTTTACATTTATGAGAGTCTGGTACCTAAAATTCTATCTGTTTCTAAAATCTAAGGAACAATACGATTTTATTGAAGTGTTCCTTGAACAGGTTTTTGGAACAATTCTATAGTTAACCATGCAAAGTATTAAAGACATAACTAAATTATTATGTGTAGTTGTAGTATACTTTAAGTACATTATTCTTAGTCTAAGACTTATACTATAATCCTACTTATATTATATCGATGACTATAATACTATACGATTAATTTTGAATAAGAAAAGATTCCTAAAGAACACTAAAGATTAACAGGGATGTCAAATATTACCGTGCCGACTATTTTGTTTATATATATATATATATATATATATATTATCTATTTATGTATATCCACTATATCTGTACTTATAAATATAAAGTTTACGCACATATTTGCAATTTCAAATCTAGCCAATCTTAGCGTCGCATAATCACGCGTTTTCAAATGAACGAATCACACCCAAGCGCACACACAAGCACGCATATCGCAGCGAGAACGCGTGTTTCTGTAGAGATATGAGCGTTGCTCATATCCTTGGCGCGTCTGCCCCGTCCACAATTACATTCTAACCTCTTCAATATGTTCTGCGGGTTATGATACGCATAGTGCATACCCTAGTAACTAAAAAGTACGCGTCGAACTCGGCATCGTCCGTCAGACGCCATTTTGGAAAAATGAGATCTCTCGCTGTAGTCATGCTGATCCATTCGATCGATCCAGCCGACTGACTCCATTCGGGGCTTGTATATGCTCGGATGAAGCGCGCATGAAGGGGTGACCGCTAGTGGCAAAAAAAATTCATGCGCGTTTCCGTGCTTCGGAGGGCACGTTAAGCCGTTGGTCCCGGTTGTTATCGATAGATAACAGTCGTTAAACCTTGTCGAAGGCTTTATGGGCGGTTTGAAAACATCCGACAGCGTTACTTGCGTTACGGCTAGCCACTAAGCCGTATCTCCACCAACCCGCATTGGAGCAGCGTGGTGGAGTAAGCTCCAGGCCTCCCCAATAATGGGAGAGACACGTGCCCAGCAGTGGGACGCAAAAAGGGTTGCAGCCATATGCTCGGATATTCAGAAAACTTCGATAGCGTGATTCAGGAATACCCGTGTCGCCATCTCTTGATGAGTAGCGGAAGGTCGCTACACCACTATTATTTATTCTCGGCTATCACTGCACGTTTAATGGCTTTGAAAATTATCGTCGAAAAAACGCAAGAAACCAAGAAAAAATTCATCCTCTTTTAGGTTTTATGAATTCCATTACAATTTCTTACTGGATCGTTACTTCTTTTACAACAAAGAGTTTTCATTTCTATTGTAGGCGTGGAAATAAAATAAAAAATATGAAAGAAATGGTTGGAAACTGCTTTGCTTTCGGTTCACAATGCGCGGTGGCCTATATTTAGAACAAAAGGCCTCAGCTGCTGATCTTTTAGCGCAAGTTCTCTATTAATAACCTTAAAAAAGAATTGGCTTAAGTTTTTCCCTGTAACTTAAGCCAAGCAAATTTGGTTTAAATCGGTTTAGCTATTTTGGAGATGGCACGAACTGATTAATACCACATTGTAATGTCAACTTTTGTTTGCGTAAATGTGGTTGTTCATATTTAATAAATTATCCATTATTAATAAGACTTTTAAGCAAATATTATAGGAAAAATTAAACTAAATTTTAATCCAATACAATAAAGTTCCGACTTCACTGCGAGAATTAGAGTTCAAGAGTTTAAAAAAACTTCAAGTCTTTTTTAATGGACAAATATTACGAGTACTATTCAATTCATGATTTTTTATGACACGCATGTTTAATGCTAAATTATTATATTTGACATTTGTATTACATTGACATAATATTGTTGAATTGAATCAATTTTTTTATGTATCTGATTTAATTAGAATATATGACCGAAATCTTTGTATAAATATAAAGATATTATGAAAACATAGCTAAAAGAATGATGAATGATGATTGTTGCAAGTTTTAAATCCGGTCTTGGACTACCAAGTCAATTGAGATACTTTTAATGAGCTGCCAAAACGTGACATCACCATACATTTTGTATGAGAAAATGATAAGTGACGTCACTTATCATATATAGTCAATTGACTTCATTATTATTGATTTAAGCGGTAATAAAAATCATGTATAAAAAAGAATTAACAATTATATTGCTTTCCAAGCGTGATTTAGTGCAACCTTTTTAAGGTAAGGATTTTGAATTTTTTTGTGCATAGTGTCCAAGACCATATTATTGGTGCATGAACTGAATGAAATTTTAATTATTTGTATTCCCAGAAGGGTTGAATATAGCGTAAAATTATAATAAACATGTAAGACCTTTTTGGCCTATATTCAGAAATAAATGGATTGAATTGAAAATCCATTGAAATTGTTGTATTATTAGTATGTAAATAATTAGGTGAAGCGCGCATGACTCGGCGGCTAGCGCAGAACGCAAACGTTCTACGCAGCTAAGCCAAACGGGCGCGGTCGGTTGTGAGATGGGTGACCGCTAGTGGCAAAAAATTTCATGCGCGTTTCCGTGCTTCGAAGGGCACGTTAATCCGTCGGTCCCGGTTGTTGGCGATAGATAACAGTCGTTAAACCTTGTCGGAGGCCTTATGGGCGGTTTGAAAACATCCGACAGCGGGTTGGCCACTAACCCGCATCTCCACCAACCCGCATTGGAGCAGCGTGTTGGAGTAAGCTCCAGGCCTCCCCAATAAGGGGGAGAGACCCGTGCCCAGCAGTGGGACGCAAAAGGGTTGCAGCCAATTAGGTACTTCTTTTTGTTTTATTTAAGTTTCTTTGTACAAGGTTAAGCTTAAATCACGAAACATTTTCATACCGCATTTTCTTCATACCAACATGACGCAATGGTTACTGTGCTGCACTGCCAATCGAGGGTCCCGGGTTCGTATCCAGGAGAAACAGGAAGAATTATGAGTTTAAATTGTTCTCGGTCTGGGTGTTTGTGTTCCTGTCTTTGTATGTGTCCATGGTACCAACGACACGGGGTATAAATTACCTTACTGTGGGGCTATGAGTGTGTAACGTTTATTATAATAGTTGTATAATATTCAGCATTTTACTATTCTAAAAGTTCTTTTTTATTTGCACGACGGCACCCTGATATGAAAGGAATGGTACAGAACCGCTGTGCTTTTGGCTCACAATACGCCGTGGCCTATATTTAGAACAAAGGGTCTCAGATGGCTCGGTCTCTTAGCAGCCTCCTAGTAATAAGGAAAATGGTTTCTAGGTGCCTGGGAGACCTGTTAGAATAGTTTGAGGCTAGATTTGAAATAACTTCAAAAAATAGTAGTTCTCAATTTACTTGAAAAGGTTATCAAACGAAAAAGAAATGGTCTAAGATTATATTACCTTTGTAATTAACGAGTAGAACTATAAGAATTTTATGAGGTTTTTATTAAGGTTTTTCAAAGGTTATTTTTCGTCTATCCAGACGGTTAATTGAGTGTGCCCATGACCCATGAGCTGGCTAATAAGTTTAGCTATCCAGCGGGGTAATGTAGCCAGCCCAAGGAAGGACGGTAATTTGCATGCTGCCTTTTATATTTAATGTGTAAATTTTCTATTTTTTTTGTTTTCAATATATGTATTATTTTCATAAAGTGAATTTAGATATAGTTTAAAACAACTGAGGGATTGGGGCGATTGGTGGACATCATACCTTCGAGAAAATTATGAGTTTCTAATAATAATAATATCACAATATTTTCGCTTTAGTAAGCGCACTTCAATTTATATTTCAATTTATATATTTGAGATAAAAATGACTTTTGATCAACGATGGGCACATGTGACAGCTGATCGTGTGAGACACCATGAGAAGCATCACATTATCTTTCCACCAAAACAGTCTATCTCCTGAATACCATCGAAATATCCGATGGTCATCTTCACTGAGCATGCGATAATAACATACTAAGAATTTTCAGCTTTGAACCTGAACTTAGGCCTTAGTAATTGGAATTCCTTTTCTTATCCACTCGGCTATCCCAATTAATCGCTTAGCCTATCCAATAATTGTATATTGCTTGATAGTATTTGCAATATGCGTGCACAGATTGTGGCGGCAAGGAGCTGGTGTTGTGCCAAAGGGAGAAGCGATGTTTGGGAAATTAATAACAGAGATTGTCAAGGAATTTGTTTAAGGGAAAAATTAAGGCACACGGTTCATGCTGAAAACGGGTAAACTACTCATTAACTTCGTAGGTATATTGAATTTAATAATAATAATAATAATAATTGTTTATTGCGACAAGCATGGTTTACAAGGTGATAAAATACATTTAGGGTTCAAACATACTTGGCTGGATACAGCATGCAATGTTCACAGTTTTAAAGAAAATATAATAAATAATATCAAAACAATTAAATTTAAAGTAATATGTCAATTAATATACAGATTACAAATGAAGAAAGTATAATAATGTCAAATTATAATAAATGTCATCTGTATTTCAATTCTTATACAATACATTAAAATTACTCAAAAATCTACCTAACATGTCAACATTTTATGATTACACATTGTTCTTCAATTACAATTTTATAGTTATCCCGATCCTATATTACTATTACATTACATATACTCTCCTAGAGAATAGAAGCAATTTTCCAGTAACCATTCGAATAGTGACTTTTTAAATGGTGTTAAAGTTAGGGTTTTAAAGTGTTCTGGCAAATTATTATATATTCTAATGCACATGCCATGGCAGTTTCTTTTGTAGAGTCCTGTTGTAGAGAATTGTCATCGTAAAACAAAATCATACAGGACTGTTCAGAATGAGAATAGGCGTGGAACTGTACACACTTTTTGACGTCACTCATAATTTGGTCTCCTTTATTGAAAATGCCTTATTAAAATAATTATGAAATCTGTTCATAAAAAGAATTGACACGGAAGTAAGTTTTTTTTTCTTTTCTATAGTTACGTCTTTTGTTTTATACGAGATTTATATAGTTCACAAAACGCACATTCTATTTCTGAACAAACTGTAAAATTTGAATTTGGAATAACGTTGCTTATGTCATTGTTTCGACCACAGACTTGTGGCGGCAAGGAGCTGGTATTGAGTCAAAGTGAGAAGCGATATTCGGGAAATTAATAATATTAAACATTTTTAGAGGTTCGTTCAAAATGTTATTTCTTGGTTTTTGCTCAAAAATAAGTTATAAAAACTGTTCCAAATCTGAAAAAGCATGGAGTTATGGGCGGTTTGGGACTTTCCTTCAAGTTTTTTCACTCGTTTTTTATAGAATTTGCATTGGCTAACAAAACTGTCAAGCTCATTCTTTTTTTGAACACACTGTGACATAGTTTTCTTTCATATTTTGCATTTCGAATGACGTTGCTTATTGTCACAGTTTCAAGACAAGACTGTTAAAAATGTACCTACCAAGAAGAAAGTTAAAGAAGTTAGAAGCGCTTTTTTCCTTTTTGAATGATACGAGTTTTTATATTTCTATTATTGGCACCGTTGTATAAAACGATTGTGTTCACAAACAGATTAGGCGTGGCCATGATGTGAACAATAATAGCTCCTTAAAAAACAAAAGGAAAAACTATGGGAAAAGTAAAAAAGCTCCCTAATTCATGCCAAATTGCTCATTTCTTTTAGAACAGTCTTTATTTTAAATAGTTTATTTACATTATGTATCAAGATTACTTATTGAAATTATTAAGAAACTATGGCTGTCCCGTTTTGGCTTAAATCGGTATCTTACCTATCTGCTGCTTGGCTAACCAAGTACCCATATTAATTACTTTGCAATATGCGTGCACAGATGGC
The DNA here is from genome assembly GCA_911387765.1 of Pyrgus malvae. Lineage (NCBI taxonomy): Eukaryota > Metazoa > Arthropoda > Insecta > Lepidoptera > Hesperiidae > Pyrgus > Pyrgus malvae. The sequence continues at coordinate 962,858 of OU426973.1, read as the reverse complement.
GCTGTATCAGTAAATGCAGGTCCCTACAAAGGCGTGGAATTTCATTACACAATGCACTAAGAAGATTGTTGCGTCACGTTATCACGTAAGAAGACGTACGTGTCAAAGGAATTAATATCGGAGGAAGGGATCGCTAAAATTTTTGGCAGCAATAATAAACAGAAATTTGCACGAAAATATGTGTCATAATTTCTTAAATTAAACCGACTTTAACTTGTCTACCTAACAGGAACAAATTTTAATACTACTAGGAACCCATATTATGCTTCTTGAAATGTGTAGATGGGCATGTCTCAAAAACTAATAATCCGATTTTAATAAAATTGTTTTTTTTTAAATAAAATGTTAATCTAAAATTTTATACAATTTAGAGAGTACCTACAATAATCAAAAACTAAAATAATTAAAAATTAATTTATATATAAAGCAGCATCCAGATTGCTGCCATGAGGGTGAGTGAGTGCCCAGAATACTGGCAGCATTACCTCGCTTCGCTGAGCTATTGGATAACCTACAACCAGACTTATGAAATTTGGCATACATGCTTATAAGCTGATGGACTAATTTATCTAAAAATTGTGCAAATCTGGCAGTACTAAAAACATATACTTACATCGAATTGATAACCTCTTTTTTTTAAGTCGATTAATTAAATTCTCTACCGTGCCTATTATCTTTCTGAACAGGCTCTGATTAAAATTTTTATTTATTTAAAAAATAATTTGTAGTTTGATTCATGGCAGGCATAAAATACTAATTACCAACATCACAATCATTATGAATTTGGTTATAAATATAACGTTCAATTACAATTTAATTGATTAGTTTACTAACCGATTATTTTTAGAACTTTTGGATGCGATTTCAAAAATATCATTTAAAACTTAAAATTATTATTTTGCCCTAGTTCTTTTCTTTCACTTACATATTGCCATATCATTTTTTTCTGCTTTTTATAGCTCGAATTTCAACCACTGCGCAAACACTTGGTTTTTTATTAATATTACTAACTTACATGCAATATACGAAGGGTACGGATACGATAAGGTCCCGGAGATTATAATACAACTGAAGTGGTCCCAGTGCAGGTATTTCGCGTAATCCGGGGTAATTTTTTGCTTAAATTGTTTCATGTAAGCTGCGGTATATGAAATATTTGTAAAAAGGGTTTTGTTTTTAAACTGTTACTAAAGTTACGAATGTATACATGTATGTTTCTGAAAAATGTTAATATTGAGCTGTCGTTTGAATGGCTGCAACCCTTTTTGCATCCCACTGCTGGGCACGGGTCTCTCCCCCTTATTGGGGAGGCCTGGAGCTTACTCCACCACGCTGCTCCAATGCGGGTTGGTGGAGATGCGGGTTAGTGGCCAACCCGCTGTCGGATGTTTTCAAACCGCCCATAAGGCTATAACAAGGTTTAACGACTGTTATCTATCGACAACAACCGGGACCGACGGCTTAATGTGCCTTCCGAAGCACGGAAAAGTGCATGAAAATGTTTTGCCACTAGCGGTCACCCATCTCACACCCGACCGCGCCCGTTTGGCTCAGCTGCATAGACCACTTGCGTTCTACGCTAGCCGCCGAGCGCGTTATCGTTTGAATAGTTACAAATTATTTATTTCTGTAGGCACGTTCATGAAAGTATACACAAGAAGAACATCCAAGCGGTGTCCAGTGCAGTGTGATAACCTCCTTAGCCAATAAAACACACCCGTATTCATAAACTATACTATGAGGCTTAGACTAAGAATAATGTACTTACGTAACTATGAGGCTTAGACTAAGAATAATGTACAATACGCTATGAGGACTCATATTGCTCGCCAACGCATTGGGTCATCTAAAATAATTCATAGACCATACATTTTTTTTCTTCAATTATGGCATCGCAAACTCTGCATATTGCCAGCGTCAAGTATAATTTTTACATCACGTTTTTGGCCATGAACGAGTAATAATTTAATAGGTAAAGTCAGTAAGTCGTCAGTACTCAGTCAGTCAAGTCAGTCAGACATTCAAGTAAAGCGATAGCTTCTTTACCAGAACGTGACCAATGGAATTTTGGAGGCGAGCCGAAAAATCAAATTTTCGCAATGTTATTTTAATTCACAACACTCGAACGAAATGCCATCAAATTTATCCGATATAACTCAAAAATAAACCAAGAAAGTAAAAATAAAACAAGAGCATAATATGTCCTTTTCGACTTCCCGCCAAAACGTACTAGACGATACTTTTTTTTCCATTATGGCATCGCAAACTCTGCATATTGCCAGCGTCAAGTATAATTTTTGGCGTAACGTTTGTGGCCATGAACGAGTAATAATTTAATAGGTAAAGTCAGTAAGTCGTCAGTACTCAGTCAGTCAAGTCAGTCAGACATTCAAGTAAAGCGATGGCTTCTTTACCAGAACGTGACCAATGGAATTTTGGAGGCGAGCCGAAAAATCAAATTTTCGCAATGTTATTTTAATTCACAACACTCGAACGAAATGCCATCAAATTTATCCGATATAACTCAAAAATACACCAAGTAAGTAAAAATAAAACAAGAGCATAATATGTCTTTTTCGACTTCCCGCCAAAACGTCCTAGACGATACTTTTTTTCTTTTTTTTCCATTATGGCATCGCAAACTCTGTGCATATTGCCAGCGTCAAGTATAATTTTTCCATCACGTTTTTGCCAGTTTTAGTGAAACTGGACGAAGTAATATAATAACAAAGTCAGTAAGTCGTCAGTAATCAGTCAGTCTAGTCAGTCCAACATTCAAGTAAAGCGATGGCTACTTTACTAGAAAGTGTCCGATGGAATTTTGGAGGCAAGCAGAAAAAACATATTTTAGCACTGTTATTCTATTTCACAAACACTCGTGCACTGTAATTAACCTATATCAAACAAAATGCCATCAACTTTATCCGATATAACTCAAAAATACACCAAGAAAATGAAAATAAAACAAGAGCACAATTTATGTCTTTTTCGACTTCCCGCCAAAACTCCTCTAGACGATACTTCAGTGAAGGCTGTCCTACTATGCGTTTGTCAAAATTGACATGAATCGATAGATTGACATAACGAACACACGACGTCAAATAGCGCTCTTTGCATAGCATTGCCCGCCTACTTATACAAGTACCTATGCTTCTTGAATACAAGTACCTATGCTTCTTGAATACGGCTGTGAATCTCTGAAGAAAATCAGGTTATTATCTGAACAATACTCGGTCATATCGGGGGTTGGCTTTAGTAGACTGCCGCACGAATTTGTTGGAAATAATTATATTGGTAGTTAGCTAGGTGATATAACATTATAATTCCAAAATATTATCGTTAGGAAACGTGTAGTTTTTTAGATATTAATTTTTAAAGTTTTTGAGCAAAAAAAGCGCATTTATCCTTTTTGTTGTGTATAATTTTGCATTAAAAGCGCACCAAGACGTTCTGTTTCACTGTACTGTGACTTATTAGTGCATTGATACATCAAAGAATGTCAAACCTTTTTTGAGAAAAAAAAGACAAGACAAAAAAAGTTTTTGTGTTTTTATAGATTAGGGGAAGGGGGGTTTCGGGGGGCTTGCCCCCCGAATAGGGGGAGGCGGGGAGCTAAGCCCCCCGCCAAGAAGATACAAAAAGGACTCGTCATTTTAAATGAATGAGATCGGTTAGGTTAGGTTTGACTTTTTTTAATCAATACAAAAAAAGGAACCCCGCGCAGCGGGGTTCCGTCGACATGGTACCATTAATTTTATTTCGCTCGGGAGGAGCATGATTTAAAAAAAACCACCAACATAACCTACAAAAAAGGGGGGCGGTTACGGCGAAAGAAAATTAATGGTACCACGTCAACCAATACTGAGTGATCGAAGGTTTTTTCTTTTTTTTTCTCAAAAAAGGTCATGCGCCAACATGAAATGACATGACATGACATGAGCAAGTCATGACGAAGTCATAAAAAAAATAAGCCCCAAAATCGCTGGTGGCGCGATACGGAATAATTATCAATTTTAATAAATACTTGTTTTTAAATTTATTAATGTGTTTCATTTCACAAGTAAGCCATATCACATTTCATACATGGTTAGAATGTAATGTATTTTTATAACTCTTTTCTAACTTATAAACACTCTAGCTACACTCTAAATACATAATGTAAGAAATTAATATCAAATTCCATAAATTTTGGGGTTAGAATAGGAAAATTGATTTTTCTCCTTAACTATTAGTTTCCTTACTTTCCCCCTTTAGGGGGAGGGTCAAACCTCCCCCCCCCTCCCCCACCTCCCCCAAAAACCTATAATTCGTGCGGCAGTCCACTAAAGAAACCCCCATATCGGTACTATAAACGCAAAATTCTTGGCAATTATTTTTGCTTGATCTTTTAAGGAAAATTAAATATACAGGCATCGTTACCTTACAATATCATGGAATATATTTTATTCTCTGTATTATTTTACAATGACTAAGCAGATTAAGCATGTATTTTATTTAAAAAAATATTCTATGTTATAAAAAGTCGGATGCTAAAATAAGTGAATATGCCTCCGGATGCCACTGTTATGTGGATCTGTGAAAACCGTGATTTTGACCATCACGTTAATGTTGGGGTTAAAAGGGTTACAAAGTGGGGTGTTTGGGGACACGTAATGTTCTTGGTTAGACAAAGGGATGGAATGCAAGTTTACTGATGGCGAATGCTTATGAAAAGGCCTATAATTATATTATGTTACGTGTAGTTTTATTTAAATGGTCGCCGCACACCAAAGACCTCTTTATTAAAACTCAAAATTCCTGAGTTTTGGCTGAGGTCGTATGCAATTATCATATAAGTCTGGCAGGCAGCTACACCTCTCCACCAAAACACAATTGTATTCTTTCATCCACCGGTGGATGCTAAGGTAAGTTAATAATAAAAACAACGGGTTGCACTCCGGTAGTGCCGGCAGAAGTGAAAACTTGAACACTTTTTGATATTTTGGAATGGTTATTGAATAATTTCGCACGAATTGCTTTCATTATCTGTACTATTTTTCATCTAGTATTTTAAGTAGGTTTTCATCTAGTATTTTTATACTCACTCATTTTCTTTCACTATTTCTTCGTCACTTTTTTCATTAATAGATGCACTTTGTTCAATGTCCATATTTTAAATACTTGATTATTTGAATACTTAATATAAACGAATTTTACAAGTATAGACAGTCGAGCCGTCATCAGCTGTCACCCCTCCGTCTTACGAATATTCGATCAGGCCACGTGTCCTGACGCGAGTTTAACATTTTTTACCCATCCCAAAAAAGTGCACAACGCCGCTAATGAAGTTTTCACTTCAATATGTCTCAGGATGTCACTGATATGTAGATCTGTGAAAACAGAGATTTTGACCATCACGTTAATGTTGGGGTTTACAGAACCCTTTTAGGGTTACAAAGTGGGGTGTTTGGGGACATGTAATGTTCTTGGTTAGATTAAGGGTTAGAATGTAAGTTTGCTGATGGCAAATGCTTGTGAAAAGGCTTAACGTTACTTTGTGTGCCAATTTAAAGGATTCAGTAAAAATTAATTAACTTTAAGTACTTAAAAAAGTAACGCACATTTTTGTGTATAAAAATTGAAATTATGTTGATAGGTAATGGGTTCCTAATTATAGGATTACCTTTTGCACAAATAATGTATCAGAAAAATTAATGTATTAAGTGTCTGTTAAACTAAAACTATTTTTATAGCTTCATTGTTAAAACAAAGATTTCAAGGAATAATCAACATACTCGTATTGAAAGCTACATCAAATTAAAATACATAGGTTTAATTACAAAATTAGTTTTTAGGGTTAACTACTTATTATACGAGTACCTATATAATATGTATTTATTTATTTAAACTTTTCTACCATACAAAAGCATCGGATAGAAGGTGGACTTAATGCTTAAAGCATTCTCTACCAGTCAACCTTAAGGTAGTGGGAGATCAATGAAGGCGGTAACAAAGAAACAGTAACGAAATGTTACAAGGAGGAAAAAGAAAGCAAAAAAATTGTGACAGAAAGTAACAAATAGGAACTGTATAAAATATGTAACGAGAATTATAAAACATATAACAAAGATGCACAATAATCATAAAAAAATAATATACGCAGAAGTGTAACGTGTAACGAAAAACGTAGATATAATATTATTATATATCTGTAATATAAATATAAACGTATAAATATAAAATAAATAGTTACATATACGTAAATACCTATATATTATATTACTTACTTTTAAACGGAGAATTATTGCACACATCTCTTCCGCCTTAGGCTATGCCTAATGTGAACTTTAAGGTCATCATCCCCCTCGTATATATTAAATATGTATTTATTATTTATGTATAATCTAAATATATATGTTGTAGCCGCACAAAAAATACTTGTAACTAAATCTATAGTTTTTACTTTCTGAAGTTTTTTTTATATTAACATTTCTCGTGTGTCGCAGTTGTTACCATACCGAACTGCCGATAGAACGGTCCCAGGTTCGATTTCCGGCGAAGCAGAAATTTCAATGATTTGTTTTGTTCTTGGTCTGGGTGTTTGTGTTTCTGTCTTTGTGTAGCTTCATGGTTAAAAGTGTTAAAACAAAGCTGTGTGTATCCGTGGTACCCACGACACAGAGTATATCTACCCTACTGTGGGGTTATGAGTGTAAATCGTTTATTAAAATAATATCTACAAAATAATGGACACAACACTCCAAAATAATCTGTGCTTCAAAATTATTGTGTAATTCTTATCTGTGGTTCGTACAACAACGTAAATGTTGCCCGATGTAGCGATCGCCGCATCCGGTTGCAAAATCCGCGGTTACATCCGCACCTATAACCATAACCGGGGAAGATTCGGTGTTTAAATAAATGAGCGCCGTTACCCCCTTTTATGGAGGGGTAATAAAGGATTATTTTGGGTTAGCGAATGAGTATAAGATGTTAGAAGGAATGTTTTAGTTGCCTATGTATTACATTCTTTAAAACTTGTTAAATTAGCCACGATATGGATAGGGTTACCAACTTTTTTTACATGAATGAAAGTATATTTAGGTCTGAGAAGGAAAATAAACAGTATTTTACAAAATGTACAGTACCTATTTAATTTTTTAAAGACATATTTTTAGTTCTTCTCGCGCAACTTATCAATTTAGTTATTTTTAAAAGCTTCATAAGCCTTAACACAATCAAAACTATAATTAAAATAATTACCTAGCTCATTTTTTATTAAATTAATTGAAGCTAATATTAGTTTAAATTGAAGCGCGCATGGCCTGGCGGTTAGCGTAGAACGCAAACGATCTATGCAACTAAGCCAAACGGGCGCGGTCGGGTGTGAGATGGGTGACCGCTAGTGGCAAAAAAATTCATGCGCGTTAAGCCGTCGGTTCCGGTTGTTGTGGATAGATAACAGTAGTTAAACCTTGTCGGAGGCCTTATGGGCGGTTTGAAAACATCCGACAGCGGGTTGGCCACTAAGCCGCATCTCCACCAACCCGCATTGGAGCAGCGTGGTGGAGTAAGCTCGAGGCCTCCCCAATAATGAGAGCAGACAGAACAAAAAAATAACGTTCACTAAGAGTTTGTAAATTAACCGTACAGTGAATAAAGAATATTTCATTTCATTTCATTTCAATGGGGAGAGACCCGTGCCCAACAGCGGGACGCAAAAAGGGTTGCAGCCAATATTAGGTAGTATTTGACAGATTCGTTCTGAAACGCTCGATTGTGACTGCGCTGCACTAACTTAAATTAGTGTTCGTCTGAGATGTTGATTCTGAAAACAGTAGGTATTTTGTATACCTACTTTATTTTTGTTCAACAGTAAAAAGTATAATGTAGTGAAAAACAGTATAATACTGTTTTTAACAGTATGGTTGGCAATTTTAGATATGGCGTAAAGTATTTATAAACAATGGCATGAAAATATCATCTATTTCTTTAAGATAACACTGTAAGTTTGCTCTGTAAGGTACAATAAAGATACATTTTCAAGATTGCCTTTTAAATTCTTATTACACTGAGATGAAATCAAGTTATTATATAATGAAGTGAAATATTAAATAATAGTTTCAGAGTTTAGATTCCTATTCCCTAAATAGGAATTATAATTGTAATTAAATTAGTGAAATGGTTATAATTCCCTTTAAATCAGGTTGGTAAGTTTAAAAATAAGCGAATACTCACTCATCCGGATATCCGCCATGATACCTGAAACAGAAAATATTCATAAGTTAAAGATATTGTAAGTATTAGAAAATAGGAAAACATCAAAGTTAAAGCCATATGATGAAACGTGTAATTATGTGTGTGTTTAAATTATATTATTCATTTATATTTATTGTATTTATATTATATTTATATTTGTAACGTTTAATTAATAACGTTTCACACTCATAGTTCCACAGTAGGGTAGTAATACCCTGTGTCGTGGGTACCATGGCCACACACAAAGACAGAAATACACACACCTAGACCGAGAACAGAAATCTTTCAAATTTCTGTTTCGCCGGGAATCGAACCCTTCGATTAGCAGTCCGGTATAGTAACCATGGCGCCGATTGGCGCCACGCAGGTCGTCGAATACAATACAATACAATTTATATAATACATATTTTTTTAAATGACAGTAAGTATTTTTAATCGTCGTTTTGTAACTTTATTTGCGTAATTGCGCAGGGCTTACAGTGGCTTAGAGTGCTATTTATAAAATTTATAAGTAGGTAAAAATTTTATAAATACATGGATATAAAATAAATAATTTAGCAAAGTATGGTTTTATTTATAAAAATATATCACATAATCACATAATAGAAATAGGAATAAGTAGTTCCCCTACTCATCGTTAGATGGCAATATTACTTCTTTTCATGCAGCAGTATTGGAGCGCCTGTTGGAAAGTTCGTGCAATGTGTACGTGAACCACAATTCTATCTGAATACTGACATGTACGAATATCAAGAGAAATATTGCTAACTTTTATACATATTGTTAAAACTATATATATATATATATCTATATGAATACTATCGTGTGTTTGCTACTGGTTTATGATATCTTTTATTTAAATAAATGATGAGCAGGTGGGCCACTTGGAGTTTCGTGGTTGCTGCAGCCCAGCGATACCTCACTAAACCTGAACCTAGGTCGTATCGTATGCCTGTCGTACAAAATTGCGCTTTTATTGTATTAACTTTGTGGTTGCCACATGTAAGTTTCAAACACATCTTTCCAACCACTAAGAAAACGAATGATAGTAGAGGTGCCCTTACCTATTATTTGTACTAGAACCAGTGTCTCCATCGAATAGAGTGAACTCACCTAAATTCAGACAAGTCATTTTAATTGTTTTAGATTTTATTCTTAAAATTGTAAGGAACTCATTCTAGAGTCAGCAGTAAGACGTGTTTTTGCAATGATCGTTTATAAGCAACTGCTAGCCTAGGCCCTAGGGCTTCTTCGTGCCATCTCCTCTCGTGGGTTTTGAAAGTCCGATTCTCTTTGTCTGCCGTCTCTATCTGGATGTATAGAGGCGGGACATCTGCCCATCAGTGGGACGTCAAAAAGCGCAGCCTAAACCAACTAACCAACCACTCGAACACAGTAAATTGGATAACTCGCTTCAAAGTTGGAAAAAATAAATAAATTCTAAACTAGAGCACTCAAAACGAGCGGAAAACTTCGAGAGTATTCCGAATTGATTTTTGAAAAATTGTCGCCAATAACTTTGAGTTATACTCACTAATTAGCAGAACTGAAAATTTTCAATGGCTGTTCGAGAATTTATAAGCTGTTGGCTGTTGGTAATATCCGTTTCCGTTTGTTTAATAGCAGTTTGTTCGACTTTTGAATTAAGAGGTTCAATACAATTTTAAGTCGTTTCGTTGTTACGTCTGTACCTATAGAATATTGAGTATTCAATAAAACAAATTGCTATGTTTTTAGAACAGGCGTTTTAGCTACTCGCGTAGACTTAGAATTTTAGAATATTCTTGCTGATCTCGCGAACTCCGTAACGCCTACTAATACCTACCTCGACGAACCAATGGACTGCCAATCGAGGGGTCCCGGGTTCGATTCCCAGCGATGCGGAAATTTTGATGATGAGTTTAAATTTCTTTTCTCGGTCTGGGTGTGTGTATTTCTGTCTCTGTGTGTGTCCACGGTACCCACGACACAGGGTATATCTACCCTACTGTGGGGCTATGAGTGTGAAATGATATTTATTTATATGGCTATTAAAAAGTAGGGATTGGTGGTAGGAGGGTAAAAATGATATTTTGTCCACTCGTATATTGAAAAATAATTTCTTATGATAAATAAAATGCAATGTTTAGGGATTATTACAAAGGAGCAGCGATGGCCGAAAGACAACAGTCACCGACACGGACATACCGAGCGAGATCAAGTTCAAATCGCGTGCACGTACCTATCACAAATAAATCGGTGATCCGTGGTGAGGGAAAATATTGTGATTTTATTTAATTACGACGTTTTCCACCACAGTGAATGCCTGACAGTAATTGATAATTTCTCGAAGGCCTAATGTCCAACGTGGCCTATTGGCCTAGTCAGAGATGGACTATGACCTAAATCTGTCTCATTTTCGAGAAGGGAAACAGTTGAAAAATAAATTATAAAACAATTATTGGAGGATATTTAGTACTTTTTTCTTTTTTCTTACTGAAAATGTAAATAAAACGTTCAGAGTATTCATCAGTAAGTATCAGACTAACTTTTCTCGTCCATGATCAAAGACAAAGACTTTAGTTGTACAAATATGCGTGTTTACAAAAGGTGTTTTTATACATTTGGTTCGCCATATTTACCTTCATGAGGTATGCAAATATTACAATAATTAAAAACTTAGCTAATTCCAAATATGTATAAACATACAATGTACATTGAATGGTTCGATCTACTTTGCATTAAAATTTAGTATCATAGATTAGTATGAATATATGTTTAGTATCATTCACGAAGATAATAATATAAAGCCAGTCAGCTTACGTTAGTTTCCTCTGTCAAATGAATGTGTTGAGAAATTTCGTTACTCTTAATCATCGGGGGCGTAGCTCAGATGGTAGAGCGCTCGCTTAGCATGCGAGAGGTACCGGGATCGATACCCGGCGCCTCCAAAGTTTTTTAGTTGTCATTTGTATTTATTTACTTTTTAATTTTATTATTTTACGTTAAAATTGTATTGACTGAAATTTCGCTATATTTTTTTTGTTTGCACTGATTATGTTAAATATGAAGATTACACAAACGTGATATTTTATCGTACGTTTATCAGTGATAATAAACTTTAACTTGATGTAATTTAAATATTTCATTATTAACTATATAATAAACAAATAATTATCAAATATCATTACTATTTTCATGATGTTGGCAATTCTGTGGCATAGCCACGATTTTGATTAATTTGTACCTCTACCCGTTACTAGATGGCACTGTTTCCAGTTAACTAATTCAATGTTACGAAGTAGTGCAAACATTTTCATGTGTACTGCCGTCATAATGAGAAAAGGCACATCTAACATTTTATAAATATGGAGAAAATCGAGTTTAAAGTTTTTATTGGTTTTTGGCGAAAAATATCGACAATAATATTACTTTCGAAAATAGATGAATTAAAATAAATTCATTTTCACGATTCCTATACAATTATTGAAATATAAGTTTTTATTTTATTTGAATTTAATAAATAATCAACATTTTCTCTTTCAACGAAGCAAAAAAATGAAGTAAATTTATTAATATTACGAATAAAGGGCATAACTAACCAATTGTGACTTTTCAGTCTGACATTTTGTGAAAAAATATGAAATATTACAATGAGAAGGCATATTTATTAAAATGTGCCTTTTCGTTTGACTAATATTATACAAGAAGAATTTTGGTATTAAAGGCATAACTGCTAGTTGTGACCTTTCTTTTAAATTAAACATCAAGGTCTAGTTGGTAAACTTTAAATCAAAGAGCACATCTGTGTTAATTATGCCTTTTCAAGTAAATAAATTATATTTATCGTGATAAAACTAAAAGCCGAATCTCTGCATATGTGACCTTTTGACTTACTAAGGTCAGATGTGCTCTTTTTACGTACAAAAATTTTAAAAGCGGCTCAGTTGTGCCTTTTAAGCTTACGGTATTTTTGTTTATATTGTTTCTAAAATTGTATAAAAAATATTGGCAGATGGGCCTTTTTTTCTGATTCCGAATATGTATATAACTCAATTTCAGAAAAAATGTTAGTTGTGCCTTTTTTCTTTATGACGGCAGTGTAATTTTCGGTTATCTTATGAAGCGTGCATGCATGACACTGTTGATTCTGTAGAACGCAGACGACAAGGTAAACCAATGTCGTCGTAAGACTAAGAAAATTCGTGCGTGTTCCCGTAGTAGGACCCTTGTAGGAGACCTATTGATCCACTTTAAAACATCCGACAGCAGATTAGCGGATGCTGTGATTCTCAAGTAAATGACATTAGAACAGCTTATTAGAATTGGCTTCAGGCCTCCCCAATTATCGGGAGAGTCTCATGCTCTATTATAGAATGAACAAATGGTTAAAGCCAAATGAAACTAAATACCAAAAAGATCTGTTAAAGATTAACTATCAACTTTTATATTTTTATAAATTTTAGGACTACTTTGTCTCAATCAAAACATACTATGATCGTTCGTGAATTCATAATTCATTTAATTTATTTCGTGGCTACTCTATAAGATAGCTAAAACTAATTATGTACCAAATTATTACCAAAGAATGTCTACAATACCGCACAGTAAAATAACAATTTTCATAATTCTTTTTCATATACTCTTTTAAGTCGTTCCCGTATTGAAATAAGTGTCATTTAGTGTCGGAATATAGTACTTACACCCCTGAGCCTCTAAAAAGAAAAATCTCGCATTTTTCTTTACACAAAAATATTCGTATCATTGAAAATTTGAGCAGCTCGGTGTGTGCAACGTGCCATGGCCGAAAATCTGATTTCACAGATATGAGCCTCTCATTTCGCTTATTACGATTGAATCCATTATGAAAACCGCGGGAAGCGAATGATTTTCGAAACGGCACGTGTTTATTGGTTTTTGGTTTTTTAATTCGATTTATTGACGAATTGGCGGTCATTTTAATTTCAACGATTTTATTGTTGCTTGAAATTTTCTTTTGTGTTTCGAAGAAACGCCTTTCTGATATTTAAATCAATAACAATGTAGTCTTTTGTGACGTCACAAATCATTTTCTCATACAAAATGTTTGAGGATGTGACATTTAGACTGTCAAATTTAGGTATGTCAAAGTATCTCAATTCATTTGGTAGCTCTATACCGAATTGGTTTCGAGTCTTGAAAGAAGAGTGTTTAAGATATAAGTCAAAGTGTATGGAATTTCTGTTACATTTAGTTCAAACATTGTCCTTTGAATGTAGTTTGTAGGTGGTAGAACTATTATGGATCGCCCGGGGAAGTACCACCGCTGCACCCACTTCTGCCGTGAACCAATTCTATTGTGTTTCGGTGGAAAGGTGCAGTTGCCGGCCACACTTACATGAGGCGACCACCAGCCTCCGGAGTAGCAGCGCAACTGCATACGACCTCAAACAAGACTTACCTATGCTTGCTTGAGGTTGTATGTAGATGTCCATGGGCTGCAGCGAACACTTAACATCACGTAGCCTGCATGCTCGTCTGCTACTCCATTCAAATAAAAAAAAGTGTGTAACACATTTCACAGAGAGAGAGCTAACGCGCATAATCCTAAGACAAATTATTGTAGTTGACATGTGCACAAACGCACAAAACACTTTTTTTTGTGAGTATGCATATCCTGAGGTTTCATTAGAAAAATAAAGGGGACCTCTGAATAAAATAAGTTGATTTCCAAATGAAAAATGGTTTTAAAACCATAATATTCTGAAAAGGTTTATTGATTGATTATTAAATCATTACATTAACACAAAAATAATGCACCATATTCGCAATGGTGCATTAGTCCAACTTATTAATTGCCGACCTGTGTGGCGCAATGGTGACTATGCCGGCTGCCGATCGGAGGGTCTCGGGTTTAATTCCCGGCGAGGTAGAAATTTGAATGATGAATTTAAATTTGTGGGTGTCCATGATACCCACCACACAACGTATTATCTACCCCTACTATGGGGCTGCGAATGTTAAACGTTATTTAATTGATTATTTTATCAATTTTAATAAAACATTATCGTATATTTACATCGTATGTTCGAGTATGTGGAAAAACCTAAAATAATACAACATTCGCAAAACCCTTTCTAAACATTTTTAATCACTTTAAGTGTGAAAAAGGCCCTTCGTACACAATCACAAAGGGGCATTGACGCCTTATCGGGCTTTTGGCGCCAAATCTGACATTTGACGCTCGGAAATGTCAATGCCTTTCAAAATGGCGCAGACGTTATCATAGGGGTTGTGACAATTTTAATAGGATCGATCGTTAAGGTCTTTTTTGAGCATTTTTTGGTGAATAAGATGAAGTAGAAAGTACTGAAAAAAAAGAGAAATTACCTGTTGCCTCATCTATACGGGCTCATCTATACACACGGAGGTTAAAATAACCCAACATAGCCCTCTATACTCAATCACAAAGATACTGGGTCTGTTTTATTACAGAAGAATGGAAAGCTACACTCAGTGAGTTTTAACAGAAATCTCATCATTGCTCATCTTTTTCTAGTGTACATTCACACGAGAATAAGATTATATATTTCTGTATTATTCTTTACTAAACTAAAATTTTAATATTTTATTCGCTTAGTAACCTAATAAATGGTTGATTTTATTTTATGATACTAGGGAAATAAGATCTTAATTTTTTTTAGGACAAACGCACACCCCGCATATTAAGCTTTCTACAAACAAAGCTTGAATTTCATATCTGTTTATGAAGGTACGTTTGACATCAAAGCAACCACAGCCGGAGTCAACCGCTTAGACAATGTAGCTAGCTTTAATCTGCAGTTCCCAAAACCGAAGTTTGTAGAACTTTCCCGTCTTCCGCAATATTTTGGCATAAATTCAAAATATGGCAATTATGAGAACTATTTTAATACTAAAACAGCGCCACCTAGCGCTGAATTTATCGTCGTTCCTGTCATTGTGAAATTTTAAATTCATAAAAGATTCCACTGTCGTCCCAGCGATATTTATTCGATCAAGAATGAACAGGCGCTAGGATGCAGTAAGGAATTAAGTCATCTAGTCATAAAATACAAAAATTCGGCAGATAGCAAATTGCAGGAGAATAGTTGAAAATCTTATAGTTACTAACTATCTTGGACTAGAATAGACTAGACACAAATTCTATTATCGTTGCCTACTTTGCTATAATATGGTTTCGTAGTAAGTTATTTTGTAAAAAGATAGTGTATCATACGATCAGCCCTCACGTGTGCCCATTATCGACTCATAGTCATTCAGTTATCTTAAATATATAAATGTACTTTTTTTAAAGAGTGCTGCTTGGAGGTTTTTTCCGCCTACTTTTTTCTCTTAGCTTAATATTCATTAAACGAATATTTTATTAATTTTATATTCCTAATATTAATAGTAAATATATTTCTTTCTTTTTTTCTTTCCGTCTAGCCATTGTTTGTTTTTTTAATAAAATCAAATCTTTAATAATTAAGTCGGAGTCGCAGGTACTTATAGCTAGAGAGCTGTTTATGGAGAATTATGAGATTTAAAAAAATCTTTTAATGTCATTAAATAGTATACGTACCTAGGTAGTTCATTCACTGTATCATTATTATAAGTAGGTACTCAAGGACAATTAAATTAAATTAAATTTTATGTATTTGCTTGCAAACAAAAGCACTATATTTAGAAAAAACTACACAAGTACAACAATTCTTTTAAGACAAATGCAAAACCCAACAGATTAAAGTCATATCTGTTTATGAATGTACGTTCGACATCAAAGCAACCACAGCCCGAGTCAACCGCTTAGACAATGTAGTAACTTTAATCTACAGTTCCCAAAACCGAAGTTAGTAGAACTTTCCCGTCGTCTCCCGCCATATTATGGCATAAATTTAAACTATGACAACTATGCGAATTATTTTAGTGAAACAGCGCCACCTAGCGTCGAATAGCACTGAATTTATCGTCGTTCTTGTCATTGTGCAATTTTGAATTTGAAAGATTCCGCTGTCCTAACGATATTTATTCGATCAAGAATGAACAGGCACGGCTGCAGTAAGGAATTTAGGCATCTAGTCAAAATATAACACTGAATTGTTTGCAAATTGCAGGGGCATAGTTTACAATCCTTTAGTATTAACTAAACTAGGAGATGCTGCACCAAACATTCTTAGAATCCAATTCTAAATTCTAAAGTCTTATTAAAGTATAGTTGGAGTTTTGGCGGGAAGTCGAAAAATACATATTGTGCTCTTGTTTTATTTTCATTTTCTTTGTGTATTTTTGAGTTATATCGGATAAAGTTGATGGCATTTTGTTTGATATAGGTTAATTACAGTGCACGAGTGTTTGTGAAATAGAATAACAGTGCTAAAATATGTTTTTTCTGCTTGCCTCCAAAATTCCATCGGACACATTCTAGTAAAGTAGCCATCGCTTTACTTGAATATTGGACTGACTAGACTGACTGATTACTGACGACTTACTTACTGACTTTGTTATTACTTCGTCCAGTTTCATTGAAACTGGCAAAAAATTGATGCAAAGGTTATACTTGACGCTGGCAGTATGCACAGAGTTTGCGATGCCATAATTGAAAAAAAAAAGTATAGTTGACTAGTTTGTTACAATGAGATTAGGTAGAAAGTTATTTTTGTAAGTATCAAGAGCGAATAATAGTTGCTTTTATTTAACCGACTTCATGTAAGATGGTTATCAATTCTACTTTCAGTATTTAAAAAATCCTTTTTGGTATGAAATCAAATCCTTTTTCGTACGTCGAATTTTTGTGTGGCGATGTTTCTTTTCAAACTTTTTATACAACTTTCGCTGGAACATGTGATGTGATTCAGAAACGGGTACTGGTACAGCGCTATCTGAGTAATACTTAGTTATTAAGGATAACTCGCGTATGGCATAGAGACAGAATATATTGACCTATTTATTTTGATATTTTTATTCTGGCTGATCCATATTTATTGCAAACTTTCCTTTTAGGCACTAACTGTACTAATAAATATAGATTTTTCACATTTGCCAGATACCTTTTGTTATTTGTTGTTAAGTTGACAGGATTAATGAAAATTACGAAGCAAACAATTTGACAAAGCGACATAATCCATACAATAAAACTCAAAACTCGTAAAAATTCGCCCTCGATCATAAAAGGCGTCTAACGGACCCCTATTTTGACATTTCGCGAAATGCCACAGCATATTATGACGAAAGGTGAAAACAAAATGGCGCCGTGTAATACCACGCTATTCTTTCCGCTTTGTTGGAAGGGTATGCCGAGGTATGGATAGTTTTTAATTTACAACCCCTGCTTTTTGATTTAGGCGCTAGACAAGTTTTTGATGCCTATGGCTCTTTTATCTCGCGAATGACGGTTTACCACGGTTGTGGGGGTGTTCGCACGTACTCGTAAGTTACCTGTGTGCGTTACTTAAGTAGTTGCCAATCCGCCATCAGATTTCAAAAGTAACTCTGTCTGTCTGTCTGTAACGCTTTTCCGCTTAAACTACTGATCCAATTTTAATGAAATTTGGAACGCAGATAGAATGGACCTTGGGAAAGGACTGAGATTTTTTTTTTTCAATTATGGCATCGCAAACTCTGTGCATACTGCCAGAGTCAAGTATAATTTTTGCATCAATTTTTTTTCAGTTTCAATGAAACTGGACGAAGTAATAACAAAGTCAGTAAGTAAGCAAGTCGTCAGCAATCAGTCAGTCTAGTCAGTCCAACATTCAAGTAAAGCGATAGCTACTTTACTAGAACGTGTCCGATGGAATTTTGGAGGCAAGCAGAAAAATCATATTTTAGCACTGTTATTCTATTTCACAAACACTCGTGCACTGTACTTAACCTATATCAAACAAAATGCCATCAACTTTATCCGATATAACTCAAAATACACCAAGAAAATGAAAATAAAACAAGAGCACAATATGTCTTTTTCGACTTCCCGACAAAACTCCCTATTAATAGATGTGATTGGGATAGTGAGCATCCTTTGTGAAAAGTCTATTCAATTCAGTTCAATTTATTTATTTGCAATAAAACAAGATAAACTCAACCTCACACGTAAATTTTCTTTCTAAACAAAGAATGCAAAGGAATATCAAATGATTTTACAATAAATAGAAAAACGCCATCATGAATAAAATTACGCGTATCAGCGCACAAAATGGCCGCGGAAGAAAAACCTTTTAATAGGTATTCCACTCAAAAATTCATTAACCACAAACAAATAAAGAAAACGAGAAAGTAATTAATATTACGGGGTTTTTTGTTTAAACAAATGCGGTGGCCTCTTAGCTTATTATTGTTTTCTATTGTATTTGACTCTGTTAGAGCAATTATTTTAAAAGCTAAGGTAATTAAATTTTTTATTATTAATAAGTGAAATGGGAAAAATATATTGTCAGTTTATTTAGAATCGTCACGTTCAAATTAGTCAGTCATATTTTATAAATGTCTATTTAATTCTGCCGTATAGCTTCTACGATCAGCTGTCACGTGTCATAGCCATTCTGTCATCTCTTTTTTAACTTCCCGCCAAAATTCCGTTTGATTCGTTTTGTAACGGAGTTTGTGGTGCTTAGACTTCGAATAAT
The DNA here is from genome assembly GCA_911387765.1 of Pyrgus malvae. Classification (NCBI taxonomy): domain Eukaryota; kingdom Metazoa; phylum Arthropoda; class Insecta; order Lepidoptera; family Hesperiidae; genus Pyrgus; species Pyrgus malvae. Next base: position 944,019 of record OU426973.1, on the reverse strand, counting down.
ATACTTACGTTGTGGTGAAAACACCATAATTTAAATTCAGATACAAGCTTATGAAAAGTATTAAGTACCTACTAAATTATACTGGCTATGAAAGCTCATGGTGTTTTCTAAAAAACATGATTCGACAAAACATTTCAGTATCGGCGCCATCGTTTATACATCTAACGATTGACGTAAAAGGCGGGAAATTAATCACAGATTCAAAATTTACGAATCAATCATCGTACAGCGATAATTTATCTGTGGAGATATACAGATCAAATAATACAAATATTAATCGTCAAGAACGGTTAGAAATACAAAAGGTAAAGAAATATTTAAATACCGATTTTGCTTTAGAAATTACTCGTCTAATGCGAAATAGAAAGGTAGGACTATTGTTTTAAAAGTTGTACTGGAGTCGTACGGAAGCGTGCCTAGCCCAGCGGCTAGCGTAGAACTTCGATCTATCGGTGTGATGGGTGACCGCTGTAGCAAAAAATTCATGCGCATTTTCGTGCTTTAGAGGGCACGTCAAGCCGTCGGAGGCCTTATGAGAGGTTTGGAAACTGACAGCTGGTTAGCCTACCGGATTTCCACCAATCCACATTGCAGCATCAGGTCTACCCAACATGGGGAGACACCCGTGCCGCGTGCCACGTTCGGTATTAAATGGAGGGTAATGGAAGGCAAGCGAGATCCATTGGTAAAGGAAGCTGTCATGGATTTAATTGGTGACTGGACATAGGTTTTTGTGCATTGGAGGGCTTGGTTATCAGTCGTGTTTTTTTAAATTATATTACTTAACATATTAGTTTCAACTGTATTCGTGTATTAGAATTTTTAAATTATATTTTCATTACATTCTTCAAATTCATAGTACTGAAAGCGGATGACAATACAAATATTTTACGTAAATTTTAGCGTAGTCTAAAAGCATACGGAATTTATATATTTAATACTTTACACAAAGTATATTTTAAGACCCATAAAAAACAAGTAACTCAAGATGGCATATTTTGAGGCTCGACGTTCAAAATATTTTTGTTACTTATATCCATTAATTGATTCTAATGCTTTAAGAGTAAAAAGTAAAACCTTTAAATAAAGTATTAAAGAGAAAAAAAAACAAGTACCATTATTCACTTCTAATGTCATCGATCGAGTGTTTTGGCGGGAAGTCGAAAAAGACATATTGTGCTCTTGTTTTATTTTCATTTTCTTGGTGTATTTTTGAGTTATATCGGATAAAGTTGATGGCATTTTGTTTGATATAGGTTAAATTATAGTGCACGAGTGTTTGTGAAATATAATAACAGTGCTAAAATATGTTTTTTCTGCTTGCCTCCAAAATTCCATCGGACACGTTCTAGTAAAGTAGCCATCGCTTTACTTGAATGTTGGACTGACTAGACTGAATGATTACTGACGACTTACTGACTTTGTTATTACTTCGTCCACTGGCAAAAAATGATGCAAAAATTATACTTGACGCTGGCAGTATGTACAGAGTTTGCGATGCCATAATTGAAAAAAAAAAGAAAAAAAAATGTCATCGATCAGTCATTCGCGACCGAAACTATAAACACGATCTACCACTGAAATAAAAATAAACCTAACTTAGAATAATTACAATTACATTATAGAAACCAAGTTCGCGCGCCCAAATTGAAGCGTGTTGATAGGTGCCATTAATGGCACCAAACGCCGGGCCGCTCCGTAAGACTAGTTAAATTTTATCACACTTTTTAAAAACAAAAAAAAACTAATAAAATAACTTTTCACGGTGTTTTCATATTTTGTAGTATTTTATAGTTAATTTGGTCAAAATAAAAACATTTTGTTTGTCTGATGTGACCGCTGTAGGAATCTATTTAGTGCTTCAATTTTGACAGCGCGCTTGTATGAAGACTGACGTTCTTAACGTTATTATTCTAAGACACCTAAGATAGAAACGGTACAAAACATAGCAAGCATTCTCAGTTTGGCATTTTCAAATACATTATTATTATTTGTGGAGGCCGACCACCCCTGCAAATTACTGAGGTGAGGGTTCCCACCCCTTCTATTTAAAGACGCTATGCAGGGCTGATTTATCTCGGCAAAGTGAAAATAATGTTGTGTTGGATTTTATCAGTTATTACGGGTTATGCTGAGACTTAACCACGTTAATGGAAAAATGGTTCACGCTTATAGCCCCTAGGACTCTGTGTCGAAAGTACCATTGACATACAAAGACAAGGTCACAGATAAGAACAGAAATTTAAACGCAACATTATAATGTCTGCCTTGCTGGGAATCGAACCCAGAAACCCGGGAATTAACCCTACGCTGGACAGTTCAGCATTTTCAACCTTGCTACTCCAGAGGCAAATGGTCGTTTCGTGTTTTGAGCAAAATCCCAAAGAATTTCTTCTCGCCAGAAATGACTCTGAAGGTCTCTTCTGATATTCACAATACCGTCTACGTCATGGGAGCCCTTGAAAGCAAAGCTGGCAACGCAAAGCGACTCCTCTGGTGTTGCAAATGTCCATAGACGACGGTGATCTCTCACCATCAAGTGGCCCGTATGCCTGTTTGCTAGTTTTTTTATATAAAAAAAAAACAATATGGCAGTCTTATCTGAACCCACCAAATCATCGGTCGAATAAACAAAAAGTCAAATTAAGGCCTTTACCAAATTTAGAATTTTTGAAAATAGAATTTATACTCTCTTAAAATTAATCCAAAGCAAAAAGAATATTATTATAGAAAATCCAAACACAAAAATTGCTTCGCTGTCAAATTACAGACTAAACAATTTTGATTGTAGCGAATCAAGTTGATTGTGGATTCCTTACTAATAACATACATAAGTGAGTTTGTTTTTCAGTTTGTTTTTCGGTTGTAACTCTTTCTTGGCTTAACTAATCAGCTGATCATTATGAAATTTATTATACATTCTTAATGGTATAGAAAATGTAGTATAACTGTAGCGCGCATGGCCCGGCGGCGAGCGTAGAACGCAAGCGATCTACGCAGCTAAGCCAAACGGGCGCGGTCGGGTGTGAGATGGGTGACCGCTAGTGGCAATAATTTTATGCGCGTTTTAGTGCTTCGGAGGGCACGTTAAGCCGTCGGTTCCAGTTGTTGTCGATAGATAACAGTCGTAAACCTTTTCGGAGACCTTATGCGTGGTTTGAAAACATCCGACAGCGGGTTGGCTACTAACCCGCATCTCCACCAACCCGCATTGGAGCAGCGTGGTGGAGTAAGCTTCAGGCCTCCCGCATAATGGGGAGAGATACATGCCCAGCAGTGGGATGTAAAAAGTGTTGCAGCCAATCAGCTTATCAATATGAATTTATTGTACTGATACATTGTAAAGAGTAAAGAAAAGGTAATATTATATATGTAATTGTAGCGTGCATGTCCCGGCGTCTACAATGGCTACAGAAAAAACATAGACAAAAAAATCTTTCACAGATTAGTAGCGAACCCTACGCTACAAGCCCTAGGGAAGATGAAAAATGAAGGCGGTTCCCCATAATTATTCCGTACAGTCTTTTATGGGGACGGTTAGTGTAGGGGTGGTTATCGATACTTTCATTATTTGAGTCATTTCTTTAAATAAAAGTATTGGGTATATGAAACAAGCAATAATAATAATAATGTTATACATTGTGTTAGTTTATTTGTTTGTCCTTATTTCACGTCGCAATAGTGCTTCGGTTTGACCTGATTGTTTGTTATGGAGAAAGTTCCAAACTGAAGGTGGCTTTTTACCCGCGAAAATATCTCATTTTCTTAAAAGAAACGATTAAAAGACGCGGGTGAAGCCGCATGCGGAAAGCTTATATAATTGGGGAGCGAAGAATTAGGGAGGATGGGCTTTTGCCAATTTATTGCAGGTTAATACTCTTTTAACCTAACTTCTTAACATACATATATACATTTTTATATATAAACTAGTGGACCCCGCAGACGTTGTCCTGCCTTAAAAGTAATAAAAGAGGATTTGTTTTCTTATCATCTTAAAGAGACTTCATGTTACTATCAAACAAAAATATAAAACAAATAATGACATACGAACTGTCCTGTTATTCTGAATGTGTCAAAGTTTAGAACGGCACGGCACGAAATACAAACGTTTGACAGATAGGAACAATTTATATGGGAAAACTACTTATAAATAAAAAAAATAATTAAAAAACATTTCCAGTGGCCCAAATTGTGAATCTAAACCATCCTCGAATCCATTTGAATACACACAAAAAAATTCATTAAAATCTGTCCAGCCGTTAAGGAGGAGTTCAGTGACATACACACTCACAGAAGAATTATATATATTAAGATAAACCGAACAAAACGGCAGACGGGCCGCGTGGTGTTAAGCGATCACCGTCGCCTATTGACACGGGCAACCTCAGGGGAGCTACCCGAGTATTGCTGGCTTTGGAGGAGAACTTGTTTTACAGCTTTCTTAAAGAACTCCATGTTATAGTCCACTGGAAATGACTCAGCTGCAAGGTTGCCCCATAACTTACACGTGCGTGATGAAAAGGAGTGTACGAAGCAGACTGTGAAGGACCACCACGAATCCAGATAGTGTCGGTGGAACTTTAACTTTCGTCTGGTGGGATAGTGATAAAATGGTGACGTAATTTGAAAAGTTCCTCGGAGCACTCACTATAGACTATAGTGAGTGCTCCGATTACTATGGTCCATAGTAATGTGACTATAGTGCCTATGACTCTTCGCAAGCTAAGCGGTTCTAGCCTATATAAATAAACGAAGTACTAATATAATTTAAACATTACAAGTTATTGTACAAAATTTCGAATTAATGCTACTGCGTGTATTATGGAAACGGAGCTTATAGCTATTTCGGAGGCATTGTCATATACTCAAGTTATCAGTTATGACCAAATTTTAATATTGACAGATTCTAAAAGCGCACTTCAGCACTTGGCTCGATGTACCTCGACTTTTCGAGGAACACCGATAGCCTATACGATTTTGGATCAAATATTTAAGATACAGTCCAAAGGCATTACTTTAGTTTTGCAGTGGATACCATCGCATATAAACCTTGAAGGTAATGAGGTTGTGGATAGCCTAGCGAAACAAGCCGCTACAGATGGGGAACCCTACCATTATCTACCCTATTATAGTAATTTTATAGGAAGAATAAGAGATGAGATATATAATATGTGGAAGGAGTACTTTAACGAAAGATCGAAGGAACGAGGAATATGGTATAAAACGATCCAGCCACATCCTATGAATTCACCGTGGATTGATAAGGCAGTATTGTCTCGAAATGAGATGGTAACTGCTCTGAGGTTGCGTTCGGGCCACGTTCCGGGCCATAAATTCATGTTTTTAATGAATAAAGCGACGTCTCCAAACTGTCCATTTTGTGGTACAATAGATGATGTTTATCATATAGTAATGGAATGTGTCCAGAACGCCAGCTTCAGAAGTCAAGTCCGAAATATGTGTTGTGGTCATATGGGTGATTGTAATAGTATTCTGGCTGATCCCACGTCGGTATCAGCCAGAATGCTTTACAAACTCGTTGATATAAGATTTAAATAGTTAGTAAGTAATTGGACTGAATTGTTGAAATGTAATGAAATGTAATTTGTTGATTTCATCAGGGCGACATAATCGTTGTAACGACAAAGCCCTTTCCAATAAAGAATTAAAAAAAAAAAAAAAAAAAAGTTATTGTACAAACATAATATTATAATCTAATATTGGACAGTTATGGAGAATTATGAAGCTAATTAAACGAGTAAAACAATTTGCCTGAAGATATTGTCATCAGCAGAAAATGGACAATTAAGGTAGTAATAAAAAAGTTGTAGCCATCAAAATTAGACTATTCATAAGACTCAATAACAAAATTTGATTTAAATAGATAAATCAGACTTTAAATACCTGTCAACTGAAAAAAAAACAAAATACCCATGACTTTGCGAGTATCCGTCGTAGAGTCAATAACCCTGATGATGCTCTGTTTTGGGGCGAAACACGTGTTGGTGGTGGTGCGTATCTTGGTGTATATTTTTGAAGTGAAAACTTAAACAAACACTTAAACAAAAACTAAAACTTCTTTAGCGGCGTTGAGCACTTTTTGTGGGATGGGTAAAAACTATGAAACTCGCGCGGGGTCACGTGTGCTGATCACAAAATTTCGTAAGATAGTAGAGGAGACGAGGAAGATCGACCTTCATCGATCTGATAATTCGATGAGACATATTGTTTACCAAATATAATTTATAAACATATATGCCTATGATAACTTGACTATCGAAAAGTGTTCATAGCTATTTTTAATTTAATTAATTTTAATAAATTTTCTTTCATATCACCTTCACTCTTGTAACAACCGAACGAGTGAATATCTTCACCGGCTCTTAGACCAAGACGGAGGGGTGACAGCTGATGACGGCTCATCTGACGGCTGTCTATACTTTTTTTCTTCAATTATGGCATCGCAAACTCTGCATATTGCCAGCGTCAAGTATAATTTTATCTTAAAATTCGTTTATATCAAGTATTTAAAATATGGAAATTGAACAAAGTGCATCTATTAATGAAAAAAGTGACGAAGAAATAGTGAAAGAAAATGAGAGAGTACTTTGTAAAAATACTAGATAGAAATTTAATAGGTACTGATAATTCAAGCAATTCGTGCGGAATTATTCCCTAACGATTCCAAGACATCAAAAATGCACAACGTTAATGTTTTCACTTCTGCCGGCACTCCCGGAGTGCAACCCATTGTTTTTTTTATTGTTGCATGTGCATGTATCCTATGTGGGAGGGAGGGAGGTGCTATTAAAATCTAACGCAGTTTTTAATATTTCAAAAAAATTGGTAATAAACGTGAATGTTACGCTGGCGATTCACTAGTCCATACTAATATTATAAATTCGAAAGTAACTGTCTGTCTGTCTACTACGCTTGCCCGCTTAAACTACTGACCCGATTTTAATGAAATTTGGAACAAAGATAGAGTGGACCTTGAGAAAGGACATTGGATGGTTTTTTCCTACAGAAATCTTTAAAACGAGTCCACGCGGACGAAGCCACTGGCGGAAGACTAGTAATTTATAAAAGCTTAAAAATGTGCTTTTTGTATTTTATTGATGAATACTACATATTCAGTCGTCTACCTAATCCCAACAGTGGGTATTACATAACACAGTTCAAACTGATAACGTATTTTTTATAAGTCCGTTTGGTTAGGCGATTTGTTATTATAATGTTACTTTAATTTTTTCATAGGTTTAATATCTATATAAAACACTCTCAATTATTGCTAGCTTGCCAGCATGATGTTTTCAGGAGTGCTTATCGGTTTCTGATTCGCAGTTTACCGAACTCCTTTCATATTGGATGAAGGAGAACAGTATCATAGGCCATAATCTTTGTCTATGATTAGTAAAAAAATAAAAATAGAATGTTATCTACGCTTGCCAGTATGGCGGCGGTTGGGAGTTTTGGCGGGAAGTCTGAAGGAACAAGTTGTGCTCTTGTTTTATTTTCATTTTCTTAGTGTATTTTTGAGTTATATCGGATAAAGTTGATGGCATTTTGCTCGATATAGGTTAATGACAGTGCACGAGTGTTGTGAAATAAAATAACAGGGCGAAAACATGTTTTTTCGGCTTGCCTCCAAAATTCCATCGGACATGTTCTGGTAAAGTAGCCATCACTTTACTTGAACATTTGACTGACTAGACTGACTGATACCTGACGACTAACTGACTTTTTTCTACGACTACAGTGAGGCAAAAAAATTACTTGACGCTGGCAATATGCACAGAGTTTGCGACGCCATTATTAAAATTGAAAAGTAAATATTGAATGGCTGAAAGGATTTTTATCCAATGCCGTAAAACAAAATTAAAAAAAAAAAAAAAAATATGGCGGCGGTTGCATACGAACGGTACTTACGTCGACTAGCGTTCTTTGGTTATGTTCGACAATATTCTTATGTACTAATATAAAACCCATCAAAAACTACAAGCGGAACCTTGAAGCGGCAGACTGCAGTCTGGAAGAATGTCCAGGATCCTGTGACTGTATATAGGAGAGGTGGCTTCGATTCAAGAATTCCGTAAGTACGATCTGAATTACTATAGGTTGGGTGAGTGGGCATTAATTGAGATGTTTACACTTTCCCAACAGTGGGCTTGGGTCATAATTACGCGCCCGCCCATCCACCGTTAAAAATATTTTATATTGTTACTCTAATAGTGCAGCGTCTTCGTAATATTCTTCCATTAGGTGAGCAGATGTCAAAGCAGCCCTTATAAAATTAGGGGCGCATTTCCGCTGAAGGTGTCAGAGAAATATGACTGAAATCAGTTTCAGCTGAACTAATAGGCAGCCGTGCAAACAAATTTCATTACGGTCCTCTCCATCATGGCCATTAATTTAACAATATAAATGTTAAAATCAAGGTATGGAAGTGGTCGAAATTTCGTTTTAGCAAGAAATTTTAGTTCAATTTTATTTTAATTAGGACCTCTTTCACCATCTCCAAGTAAAGTGTTGATTAGTTACGTCCCAAGTAAAGTTAATTGGCAAGTAAAAGCTATGAGTACGGGTCAGTTTATCACATGATAAGTGCTACTCGAACATCGTGGAATTGAAATTGAAGTTACGGGTGACTTTAACCGACAATTAGCGTAATTGTCACTTTACTTGAAGGTGGTGAAAGGTCCTTATTATTATAGCTGACAGTTTTCTATGTCATGTTCAATCAAAAACCACAGGTTTATATCTGTGAAAGCCAGTCCTGGATTTATAAATAGGCCGTACTTATAGGCCGCAGCCTAGGGGCGGCAGCGTCCTAGGGGCGGTAGATTTCCGAGGAGGGTTTTATAAAAGTCAAACGAAAAGAAAAAAAGTGGCCTACACTCATAAAAAATATAAATTTGGCACTGGTCGAAGCCTAATATTTTTTGTATGAGTACAATGTATTTTTTTTATTTGAATGGAGTAGCAGAAGAGCATGCAGGCCACGTGGTGTTAAGTGATCGCTGCAGCTCATGGACATCTACATACAACCTCAAGTAAGCATAGGTAAGTCTTGTCTGAGGTCGTATGCAGTTGCGCTACTACTCCAGAGGCTGGTGGTCGCCTCATGTAAGTGTGGCCGGCAATTGCACCTTTCCACCGAAACACAACAGAATTGGTTCACGGCAGAAGTGGGTGCAGCGGTGGTACTTCCCCGGGCGAACCATAATAGTTCTACCACCTACAAAACAATGCTGCACATATTCATTGATTCGAACAGGGCTGGAGTTTTTTTCCGCCTGCTTTTTTCTCCTAGCCCATATTATAAGCCTTAGCGCACCCAAAGCGGATGACGGTCAGCTGATGGCCGTATAACAATGACAAACTTCAAGTGTATATTATTACCCAGGATGTTAATAAACTATTTCATTTCATTTCAATAGAAGCCTCTGAATTATCGTTGCTAAGATAGAAATAAAAAAGAGAAAGACATTGGTAAGCTAACGTTTACTGTCTTTGAGATTAGCTACATTAGTTCAGTTTCAATAAAAGAAAACCCAAATAAAATAGTTTCTAAGCTAGAGTATTACAGATAACAATTAAATAGTCTGCCATATTTACCTCAGTAAGGTAAGCAAATACTGTTGCTATTTAATTGTAATTGTTTTCATTTTAAGAGAATTAAATACTAAAATAGTTTATGCATATGCCAATGATTTACCGTAGCTGAAAATCACAGTAAAACAAAGACATAAAAAAGTATTAGGTTATGGCAGTAAAAAGTCTTGTTTTTCGGCCTTTACTTAGAGCTATGCATTGTTGAATAAAATACGCAAGAATACTTAAGATACAAAAATTGGCTTGAGCTTACCCCAGGGACCTACTTTAGGGCCCCTTTCCTATATCTTATTTTTATACGAGCTTTCTTTGACTGTACTATTTAATATTTAAAAGGATATGTCTTTAATAAATATGGCTTACATTTATTGACTAAGCGAGAATCCTTTAATAAAAACTTTATTTGATTTCGGCAACTGTTAACACGGATGTTCTGTAAATGATTGCGTAATCCTATAATGGGAAATTTACAAATTAAATTATTTATGTTTTATTTTATTATTTATTATGTTATTTATTTTGATACCTATTTTGGGATAGTCTCTAAATGCTATTTTTTTTACGATTATATCATATTTCCAAAACCTATGACTCTAATCCATACTTCCATACTTAATATTATAAATTCGAAAGTCTGTCTGTCTGCTACTCTTTCACGCTTAAACCACTGAACCGATTTTGATGAAATTTGGCATAAACATAGAAAGGACGCTGAGAAAGAACATAGGCTACTTTTTGCCGCGTGAAAATATCTCATTCCCACGGGAATAAATGGAATGAATGAAATGCGCCGTGTACTGTTATAAATACACTACATGTTATTACTTACTTCATTGACGTCCATTATCATATTTTATAACTTATATTCTATTGTTTTATTCTTATACTTTACTTTTCCTATAGTATTTCTTTTCAAAATTATTTAATTTCGGTGTTTGTTTATTTATACTTTCACGCAGCTATCAAAATTGTCACGTCTGACTTTTTTGTTACTTATTTTTTTAATTCATTTTAAGGCATTGTATAAAAATCCTTTTAGCCATTCAGTATTAAATGAAAAGAAAATTTTTATGTTTCTTATTTCATTTCATAGATTAATAAAGTTATAGTATTGTCTTTGGCTTAGTCATGTTTTTTATAGTATAATTATTATAAATTATTATTTTTAAATAATAAATGAATATAATGTTCTTCGAATCTTTATATATATATATTATACCTATAAATGAATTGCTGTTCGTTAGTCTCGCTAAAACTTAAGAACGTCTGAACCGATATGGCTAATTTTGGTCTTGAAATAAACGTTTAAACGTTTCACACTCATAGCCCCACAGTATATACTCTGTGTCGTCGGTACCATGGACACATACAAAGACAGATACACAAACACCCAGACCGAGAACAGAAATTTAAACTCATCATTCAAATTTCTGTTTCGCCGGGAATCGAACCCGGGACCCTTCAATTAGCAGTCCGGCATGGTAACCATTGGGCCACACGGGTCGTCAAATCAAATATTAGTAGAAGTCCATTGGTTCTTCGCGCCATCGTCCAAAAGTTTGACATAGTCTGAATAGCAGTTCATCTGTCACTGTTCGTTTTTAATTTTTTATTTGACAGTAACATAAAAACCCCTTGAGATGATAAAGAAACTAATCCTCTTACAAAACTTTTAAGGCAGGACAACGTCTGCGGGATCCACTAGTAAGTAATATTTTATGTTTATTTCTATAGTGATTTCAAAACTTTATTGGGTATCTTTATTTTTCTCCATGACACTAAGCAATATATCTGTATTAGGTATTAGTGGGATATTTACTTATAAGTGTGTTACTTTTTCTATACTTTACATATCAACAGGAAACAAACAATATAACATATGATATATTGATTGTTTGTAGGCCAAATCAAGACAATTATAACAAACAATATCAATATGAAACTTCAATGTTCTTGCGTTTCTGTAATGGTTTAGTATAGCTCCAACTACGTAAAGCTTGATTCCTTGCTTAGATATATCATTCCTAATAGAACGAATACTTACACATTTTCCCTCACTACGAGCAAATAGGACATTCAAGCCACTATTCTAATTCCTATCTACAGCTCTCCTTTATGTAACTAAAGATTACCCAACAAGTAGATGGAACCTTGCTACGTTAGTAAGAGCGAGAATTTCTCTAATAGGGTGCAAATCTTCTTAGGATTAAGTATCGCGGCCCTAGGAAATTGCTAGGATTTAGCGGTAAGATAGACGTACTTGAAATTTCTGGTTTTTATCTGTAGAAACAGTGCAGTAGAAAACATTGTAAGATAATTTGAATTATCCTGTACTCCCATTGCGATAAATAAAAAAGAATTTAGTATTTCTTTAGAAAACACGTAACAACTTGTTGATCAAACCTTGGTAAAAATGCCTACCACCTAACGGCGAAGTGAAATCACCATGAGGCAGTGATCCTCATGAGTCTGTCCGGGTAAAGAGGTTGTTCCTCGCTCCCGTTGTCCCTTATATGTGTCCATAGTACCCACGAAACAGGTTATATCTACCCTATTGTGAAGCTATGTGTGTTACATGTTAAATTATATATGGTTTAAAGTTTCGTCTGCTCTGGGTGCGCTTAGGCAATGCTGAGCTGAAGAAAAGAGCAGACGGAGAAAAACTGCAGCCCTGTTTTAAAATATGGGGTATACAATAGCTAGCTTTCTTACAGAGTAGCTATGGGCCGATAAGGAACATACGTGACAGCTACCGCATGTGTCAATGTCGTCCCACAGCCATCTGTCTGTGGTAGTGGTGGTGGTAGAATAGAATAGAATAAAATAGAAACAGAATACCCTGTCGAACCCGGGACCCCCATTTGGCAGTCAGCAGGTAACCGTTGCGCCATTCAGGTCGTCGAACCACAGTGAGAGTATTAAATAAACAAAGATGTCTTACAATATTTCCGCCTACATAATTCTTTTATTACTTTATAATTAGGACCGTAACATTTGTCTAAATAATTATATGCAGTGACATTTCCGCGGAATCTTTTTTTTAATTTAAATTAAGTAACCGACGAGCATGCTGGCCATTTAGTGGTCGCTGCAGCCCACTGACATCTACACACGACCTCAAGCAAGCTTTGCCTAAAAAATCAAAAAATCCCCTTTATCACAGTGGCTTACACCGCGCGCATCCGTTTTATAGGTTCCTGTAGGATATAAACTATCCCATATCCTTTCTCAAGGTCCACTCTAACTGTGTTCCAAATTTCATAAGATTAAGCGGGAAAGCGTAAAAGACAGGCAGACAGAGTTACTTTCTTTACCTATAATATTAAGTATGGATCAATTGATTTGGTAGTCCAAGGCCTCATTCTTGAAGCGTGGAAGAGAAAATAGACCAAAAGAGGCTACATTACTTTTTTTTCAACCTTTTTTGTGTCCCACTACTGGGCACAGGTCTCCTCTCATAAGTGAGAGGGATTTAGGCCATAGTCCACCACGCTGGCCAAGTGCGGATTGGTGGACACATTACTTTTAGACCCTGTTAATATGAATTTAAAATTTATAACGTAGAAAATAATCCCATACATTATATTGTATGCTATCTACATAGATAATATCCGACATTACATACCTTACTTAGCGAGTAATTGAAAAGTAAAGTAGATCTTACACTAAAATCATGACAATTTTTTTTTGTTTTCATCTTCCTTTTCCAAAATCTGCACCCAACGACGTATATGAATACAAAGTGGAAATATAATGTACGTGTACCACCTGTTCCCTGTGTCATGGATTCCAATAATAATGTAATAAATAGTTTATGTTAAGGTTCCTTATAGAGTAGGAATACCATAATCTCAGACCTACTAACTACACCCCGAGTGGCTTATATTTTTTAACACGCTTCCTCTGTATGTTTGTGAGTTTGTAAGCTTGTTACTCTCTTTTGTACTAGATTTTGATCCACTTCCAACGGACAGATTTAATTCAAACTTTGGACACTTATCAAGAATCGGTGGCAAAAAAATAATTTCATGAGTTTATCTAATCCCGGGAACTAGAATAAAAATATATTTTTACCAATAAATTGAACTAAAAAATGAAAAATAAATATTAGTTTAGAAAAATAAAAAACACGTTTTTGAAACATTAACAAATAATAATAATAATAATAATAATTTGTTTATTTCTCACCCACAATATAGCTTATGAATACTAAATTTTACATAGATATTTATTGTCTTAATTATACATAAATGTTATCACTTATATTAATTAATAAACTAGTACCTACATTCCAAAACTTTGACCTGAATATATAAATATTTATTTTTATCATTATAACTTTAAAAAATGAAAAAAAAATCACAATCTTCTTGTGAAAAATATTCCTTAATATAAGCAGAAAATAATAATGAACAAAAAATAAGTATAAAATATGTACTATATAGTATTATCGTGAGCGCGAAAAGCGTGGGGCGCTCTGTGCGCCATATTTTTCGTGTAAAAAAGTGTGGGTTTCTCCACACTTTTTTCACAAAAATACTATTTAGTATTTTTTATTCATTATTATTTTCTGCTTATACTAAGGAATATTTTTCACTTAGTGTGTTTTTAGTTTTTTTTAATTATTTTTGTATCTCAGGGCTGAGCGAGATTCTCCCCCCATTGTTGAGGCTTTGAGGCCTGGAGCTTACTCCACCGCGCTGTTTCAATGCGGGTTGGCGGAGATGCGGGTCAGTGGCCAACCAGCTGTGGGATGTTTTCAAACCGCCCAAAAGCCTCCGACAAGATGTGACGACTGCTATCTATCAACCGGGACCGAGCTTAACGTGTCCTCCGAAGCACAGAAATGCGCATAAAATTTGACACTAGCGGTCACCCATCTCCCACACGACCGCGCCCATTTCGCTTAGCCGCGATTGCATGCGTTTTACGTCAGCCGCCGAGTCATTAACGCTTCAGTGTTTAATTATGGTGCAAGTATTTATACCCACTTAAAATAAATATGACTCAAATTATTTTATGATTCTTATCATGTTGTCGTCTAATTTGTATAAAGCATTAAAAAACAAGAGATGACAAATCCTGACTAATATATTTTTATGTGAAAGTTCATTTCATTTTCTATTTATTTTTCTGTTCGTATGCAGTTGCTACCCTTAGAGCATCAAAGTTACTGACTCACCCTTCAGTAGAGACGGCATAACGCCTCGCCTCGATACTTAATTTTGTGCCAAATCTGGTGCGGAACAACGCACACATTTAATTTTGTCACACATTCACAAATATTCTTTTATCGCTACAGACGTATACATTTCTAAATACGTCAATTTCAATTAACAACGTCATTTTCTATGCACCGTCAACACTGTCACCGTCACACAAACACACACTAGTTGTATAACTAGAAGGCACATTGTGCATGGACGTTGGGACGAGGGGTTCGCCCGTAAAGGCCACTCCTCTGACGGGTGTCATACCTGTCAAACCTTGATGCTCTAAGTTGCTACCCCACAGGTTGATGCATGTCCTGGCCTCATGTAATCCCATGTAAGTCTGGTTAGTCTGGTCAGCAACCGCACCTATTTATAGAACCTATATAAGTGCTTCACGGCAGAAATGGGAGCCGCAGAGGTACTTCCTTTTTTTTGAAATGAAATGAAAATACTTTATTGTTGTCTCAGGCATTGTTTAGAGTTAATATTTTACGCGGAAGCTCCCCAAACCATTTTAATGCAAGTCATCAAAAAATTCGTTTATACTATAGTATACTTTTTTATAAGCCTTTAGTTCTCTTTTAAATTTATTACCTGATAGTTGTTTGAAATGTAGGTATGGGTAATTTATTGAATATTCTAATAGCAAATATGTATTACATGTACTATTTTTGAAAGTCTGACATTTCACTCGAGGTAAATATAAAGCGTCACTATCTTTCTGCCTCGTGGGTACATCTCTTATGCGTATGTTTATTTAGATTGATCGCTCGCTTTGCCATACATTATTCTAAGACTGCGTTTTTACAATATAAATGTTCTACTAACATTGACAGAGTTTCCCCAGTATTGACAGAGTTTCCACGGTCGAACCATAAAAGTTACGACTCTGGGTAACACAAATGTCTCAAATGAAAAAATATATTTTGTAAATTTTCGACGATCCGTGTGGCGCAATGGTTACCATGAAGGACTGCTCGGAGGGTCCGATTTTCGGCGAGGCAGAAATTTCAATGATGACTTAAAATTTATGTTCTCGGTCTGTTTGTTTCTGTCTTTGTGTGTGTCCATGGCACCTACGATACAGGGTATATCTACCTTTCTGTGGGGCTATTAGTGTGAAACGTTATTTATGTTATTATTTATAGATATAAAGAAGCTACAGGTGCAACCGTGGCACCCAACTAGTCACACATAAACGTGATTAAAATTAACTTTATCTTTAAAAATCGATACTGTAATTTTTATCTTATCACCAAAATTGTCAGTGACAATGACACTACACAAAAACAAATGACGAATGACTGATTTACATCAAAAAAGAACCGACGTCATATCTAAATATAAACGCCAAAAACGCTAAAATAACACTGTATTATATTTATTGCACTATACTAAAAATAGTTTAATGCTCTAGAAATTATAAGAAAGTAAGCTAAAAGTTCGTGATGAAAAAATGATGAAGCGCGCATGGCTCGGCGGCGAGCGTAGAATGCAAGCGATCTATGCAGCTAAGCCAAACGGGCGCGGTCAGGTGTGAGATGGGTGACCGCTAGTGGCAAAAATTTCATGCGCGTTTCCGTGCTTCGGAGGGCACGTTAAGCCGTCGGTCCCGGTTGTTGTCGATAGATAACAGTCGTTAAACCTTGTCGGAGGGCTTATGGGCGGTTTGAAAACATCCGACAGCGGGTTGGCCACTAACCCGCATCTCCACCAACCCGCATTGGAGCAGCGTGTTGGAGTAAGCTCCAGGCCTCCCCAATATTGGGGAGAGACCCGTGCCCAGCAGTGGGACGCAAAAAGGGTTGCAGCCAAGCCAGCCAAGCCAAGCTAAAAGTTTGTAGGTAGTAGAACTTTTGTGCTTTTATACCAACCCGCATTGCAGCAGCGTGGTGGAGTAAGCTCCAGACCTCCCCAGTAATGGGGAGAGACCCGTACCCGGAACGTTTATGGAAAGGGGCGATTGCCGGCCACACTTACATGAAGCGACCATCAGTATTGAGTAGCATAATAGCAACCACAGGTAACACTCACGTTTGCTTGAAGTTGTGTATGTCGCAGCCTGGTTAATTAAAATCAACCATAGGCCTAGGCAATGAATTGCATAGTCCCTGTAGCTCCGGGATTAAGAATACAGCTACGGTATCCCCTGCCTAATCGTAAGAGGCGACTAAAAGCTTCCGGGGTTGTGGGGGGTGAGACTGGGAGCTCGATCCGTCCAGCCAGCAGCCCCGGGGAGGGTGTGCGTGGCCACATACCGCCGTAAGCATCGTAAGGTGCAGGAGAGCACATCTGCTCTACCGAAAATGGGCTTGTACTGGGGCGTCGCGCGTGGAGGACACCGGTGCGTTCCGCTGGAGATCCCGGAGTCCTCCCCAAGCCCAGAAGCAGCCACCGAGGGGATTAGTGTTAATGTTAGAATTAGTTAGTTAGTAGTGCGGTCAAATCCCACATAACCCGAAACCATCTCTCAAGGTGAAGGGTACCTTTTGATACCCCCCCCCCCCTACCCCGATACCAAAAAAGCCACTGAATTGCATAAGTGCAATGTTTGTCCAAACATACATACACTTATGCATTAAGGCACATGTGTTTAGAAGCTGATATAGACTAATATGCAAAAACAGTGCAATTCTATCAATCCCAACTTCCCTTCTAACATTTTTTATATTATAAATTCGAAAGTAACTCTGTCAGTTTGTCTGTCTGCTACGCTTTCCCGCTTAAACTACTGAACGAATTTTAATGAAATTTAGAATACAGCTAGAGTGGACCTTGGGAAAGTACATAGGATGGTTTTTATCCTACGGGAACCTTTAAAACGGGCCCACGCGGGCGAAGCCCTTGGCGGAAGACTTGTAATATATACATACATCGAGTTAACGACCTCCTTTTGAATTCGGTTAAAAAGTCCGAAGACAAGAGTCAACTTCAAACGACTTTCTTATCAAATTAACCAAATTAGATAGAGTTCAGATTACCACAAACTTCGAGCCCACTATCGCCTTATCCTTTAATCTGTTTAACGGGATTTTAAACAGTGTTGGAAAGTCCATCATCTTACTTAATGGGCTGAAAATTGAGGGTAGCCTTATAATTACTTGGTAATTAAAAGGACAAGATGCCGAGAAAGTTTAACGGGAAATGGTGTTATGTTTCTAGCTTTAAAAATGGTAGGGAGTTGTCAACGTTTGTTCAAGGAATATTTTTTATCGAATATTTTAATTTATGCTGAGGCAAAGTAATGGACTTTGTATTGAGTTGGAATGATGGTGAAGCGCGCATGGCTCGGCGGCTAGCGTAGAACGTAAGAGATGGGTGACCACTAGTGGCATTTACCGCTATTATTCCAAAAACCTTAAGCCCTGTCCGCACTGCGAATTTTCACCGCGCGGTTTTTTTCTTGCAATTCTGTTACACATTGAATCTTATAAGAGTATCCGCACTGGCGATTAAAAAACGCACGGAAAAAATCTGTGACCTGATGCAAATTGAAACGGATTTATTTTCGCACGAAAATTTTGTGTAATTTTAAGTAGTATAACTATGGCCGCACCGCTAAATAAAATTCACGCGTTTAGCTCAGTCGTGCACTGACAACAGTAATGACAAGATGTCACGCGTTTCCTCTCCCGCCCGATCGGCAGGCGAACAGAAGTTAGCAGAAAATGACAACATTGAAATAGAACAATTAATTAATCGTTTTGATGCACAAAATATAGCTACCTTGTGGGACAAATTACATCCTAAGTACAGTATCAGTAAATAGTTAAGGTAAATCAAAATTTTTCTGATGCCCATTACACGTTCCTCTTAGCCGGGAACTGCATCGAACTGACAAAAATCGCCGAAATTTTACTTGCGGTACGTATTAGGCGTAATTTCGAGCACGGAATATAATTCGCAAGAATAAATATCGCAGTGCGGATTCAGCCTTATTAACGTTCCACATTCATAATTACATTCTACCACCGCCCCACAGTAATGCTGAGTAGGGTATTTATACCGTGTCGTGGGTGCCATGGGCACACACTAAGACAGGAACACAAACACCCAGACCGAGAACAGGAATATATACTTATCATTCAAATTTCTGCTTCGCCGGGAATCAAACCCAAGACCCTCGGCAGTCCGGCATGGTAACCATTACGCCACACAGGTCGTCGACCTTACCTTATGCGTCAAAAAGAAAAAAAAAAACTAAATTGGTACGCAACCACAAGAAAAAATAATTATTATCTGAAAACACATCCCCATTTCTCAACGAATGTGTCTCTGAGGCTTCAGAGAACCATAGAACATTGTTTATTCCCAACTTTTCCCGGGAATTTAGGCAAAATTCATATTCCCGGAGAAAGGCTCTAATGGACGTTAATGGACACCGGCAGTTAGCAGCAGCAAATGGATTAACTTTGCCTGTATTTTAGGATATGAAATTTTGAAAAGACAAATTGTTTTTAACCGGTGAAAGATTGAGGTTCCGTGTCATTGTCGATATTTTTATGCTTGACTTATAACCTTAGAGCATCAAGGTATGAGGCTTAGTGGCGGACCCGCTGTCCGATATTGTCAAACCGCCCATAAGGCCTCCGACAAGGTTTAACGACTGTTATCTGCGGGTTTCATCTATCGAAGAGCCGACAAACGGTAGAGGAACTCTTCAAGTGACCTATGTCCAGAAGTGGGTTTAGGCTGAAGAGGGAAAGAGAGAGAGAGAGAGGTATTTTGTACTATTGTTTAACATTGTATCATAAATTAAGGACTGATTTAAGTTTTTTGGCCTTTAGTTGTTAAATAGCTATGACATTTAAAATAGTTTGGCATTATTTTTTGAAAATCATAATTAGGTAAGTACGTAATATTACAACAATCCGAATAGCTAGAATCAGAGTTTAAAAGTGGTGTAATCTCTTTGGTCGATTTTCGCCTGCTCGCTTCAAGCATTCTTATCTATCTTCTTAGCGTGTGTAACGTGCTCATGGAAGAAGGTATGTATGTGCGACCATCAAGTTGAAAAAATATTTTTTGAAAACACTGCACCACTTCTGCACCTAACTGTTTATAGATATTTTTTGTAATTTTTATCTCATCCAAGAAGGTCGCATTATAATTGACCAACAAGTTGACAGGACAGGTTATTGTAAATGCTTGAATCAATATTTTTTGTTATTTTCACCGACAATAATTTTTCACCGACATATAATCTTGGATAGGTAAGTCGCCAGGCTCAACAGATTTCACCATTAAAACATTTTCACAATTTTTCTCATCATAATTTCTCGATAGTAATCCAAACTATCGACAACTACTGTCCCATCACTACGCGCTAGACGGGCGTTATCGATCGCTGAACCCGACTCAGATGAAATGAATACATAAGAGGCTGCAATAGCCCAATGCTTATAGTTCTGTATAGCGATAACTAAGATGTGCCCCGTGGTTTTACACGCAATAGTCAGTCAGAAACCTGATATTAAAACTCATCCTTCCAATTGTTGCCTCGCCGGGAATCGAACCCGGGAAATTTAAATTTCACCTCAAAGTTACCAATTTACCTGTCAATTCCAAGAAGAAGCCTATGCCCTACACTGAGACTTTGAAAAGCGTTGAAAAAAAATTTTTTGCCTCGTCAGGTATCGAACCTGTCCCTGTAGCTTCGGGATTAAGAATAGAGCTACGGTATCCCCTGCCTCCGTAAGAGGCGACTAAAAGGGGGCTTCCAGGGCAACCCCGGCGGTGAGTGTGGGAGTTTGTTCCCCCCAACAGCCCCGGGAAGGACGGCGGATTGTGGAGTTCCACTCCATCAGCTTGAACATGTCTTCCAGTGCAGCGGTAAACAGCTTCGGGGATATAACATCCCCTTGTCGTACTCCGCACTGCAGTGGAATAGGTCCAGTGCTTCCGTCGAGGACTCGGACTGTTGGTTGCGGCTTTGTATAAACACTTCAACACCTCGATGTACCGATAGTCTATCTGGCATCGCTGGAGAGACTCTAGCACTGCCCAGGTCTCGATAGAATCGAATGCTTTCTCATAGTCCACATACGTAATACATTCTGTATCTAATTTAAGACAATATAATTTTATCATAACTAAATTTAAATCAATTAATATTATGTTAACTGTATATTTAACTTTTAATTTTAATCATTTGCACACCGGTTCTACCGGTAGAGTATGTAAGAATATAAAAGAAGCCAAAAGAAATAACTTCAAAAATACAGATTGTCGGTATTTTGACACTAGCAGTATGTCTACTTTCTCCAATTACTAGTTGAATATAAATTCTGCTTTTTTCATTAAAGCCAGACGAAAATATAAAACCGTTAGTGTCTGATGGAAGCTTACAGTCAACACGATAAGACATGTTTCTGCAATGTTATTTAATGCCATAACGCTCGCGCTGTATCGAACCTATGCGAACAAAATGCTATAAACTTAATTCGATATAACTCAAATGCCAAGATCATGAAAATAAAACAAGATGACGATATGCCTCGTACAAGTTCCCGCCCAAATTTGTCTGTGGTTTATAAAAAATTGTCGAAGCGGCAGCTAAGCGATAAAGACGTGTGCTATGTGCTAACCCACGGAGCGGTGAGCGCATAGGCTCATAAATAGGGTTGCCATCTCTAAAATTTGTCAACCAGGACAATACGCGTTAAAGCCCCGGATTTTATAGCCCAAAACCCGGACATATCAACAGCGGGGGGACGGTGAATTTAGCGAGTCGGTTCGTCGGCTGATTACGACATGGGCACAGTGCGTGTGTCGCGGGCGGCCCAAGACAAATTTTTTTTTAAACCCGGACTACAAATGAAGTGCGGCCCGGACGCTCCCCGGACGCCCTCTAAACTAGGACAAATCCGTGGAAACCCGGACGGATGGCAACCCTATTCATAAAAAATGCATAGGTTGTAGTAATAGTAAGATGCGGCATAAGATAAGTGAGCAGGCAACCACCCATCTTATTACTTGGTGCCGTGCATACAATAACAGACAAATATTAAGAAATATGTGGATGAGGGTTACCCATACAAGTGTATACTTATATATTAGTGAATACTAATTAGTATTGTTTGTTTATTTGTCCTTCTTTAACATCGCGTCGGTTATGGATGGAGGAAGATTCATTAGGTATTGTTGTTCCTATTTGAGGGTATAATGTATTAAAATTTGACTTTTTCTAAGGCGGGTGAAACCGCGGGGCACAGTGAGTTAGCGAGCGAAAATTTAATAAACATTATTTTGGTCATACAATATATTTTTATCGGCTTTTCTTGTAAAAAAGGTATTAAATATCGAAAATGAACTCGATATTATTAATTGAACATACATCAAAATGTGTCAGTCATAACTGGTGATGTATTTCCCGATAATACAATTTAGTGCTACAAAGATGGGTTCAGGATAAAATTATCAGATAAAAATGCCGACATGTTTTTCGGTGTTTTTTTAATTCGTCCACAATCTTTCAATTTATCTGCGGCTTTGTAGAAGTTCTTTATCTGTTTTTATTATCTGGTGTACTCGTATTCTCGGCATCGCCATTTTTTAAATTTTCCAATTATTATGAAAAAGCGTGGGGCGCTCTATTTTCGCTTGCTTATTATTTTCTGCTGTTTATATGAAGTAATTTCTTCAGTTTTTTCAGTTTCATGTGCTTCAAAGCGTGGTTTTTAGTTTTTTAAACTATTTTTTTTTAAATCATAGCTAATTTTTTTTCTCCGTCTGCTCTTATCTTCAGCTCAGCATATCTTAAGCGCTTCCAAAGCAGACCATAAAATGACGTTCGCTAAGAGTTTGTAAAACCGCACAGTGAATAAAATTATTCTATTTCTTATTATATCTTTCTTTCTATCTGAAGAAGCTTAAGAAATATTTTTTTTACTTTCCATCCATCCATCCATCAGCCTTTTATTGTCCACTGCTGGACATAGGCCTCCCTTAACGTTCGCCACTATTCCCGATCCTGGGCCTTTTGAATTCAGTGAATACCCGCTGCTTCTTCAGGTTATCATTCCACCTGGTTGGAGAGCGGTCTGTACTCCTTTTGCCGAGACGTGGTCGCCATTCGAGGACCATTCTTCCCCATCGGTTGTCGGTCCTCCTAACTATATGGCCCATTGTCACTTCAGCTTGCAGATTTTGAGAACTATGTCGGTAACCTTAGTTCTTCTACGGATTTCATCATTACGAATTCTGTCGCGTAGAGAAATACCAAGCAAAGCTCTCTCCATCCATCTGGGTAACCCTGAGCTTATGGAATAGGCTAACCGTAAAAGACCATGTCTCAGCACTGGCAACACACACTGCTCGAAAGAAAACTTTCGACTTCAGGCACTAACAGGCACACACACACACACACACACACACACACACACACACACACGCACAAAATTTAAATTTAATTCTTTTAATTATTTGTATTAGATTTTAAGTTCTGCTATTGTTTTCAAAATGTACTTTTATTGTATTGAATTCGGAGGTGGGCATAAATAGTGGCAACACAGTTTATACTATAGCCACTGTTTATGAACATATAAATTGTAAAAGTGTTTTTCTGTACAAATAAATATTTTAATCTTTTAATCTTTAAAGGTATTCTGGACGAGAAGACACTTTGTAATTTGGGTCAGCGGTGACCTCTCCTCTGACTTGGATGTGTAAAGGGAGCGCAGGGCATTGGCAGTGAGATGCAACATGTTGGCACGCAGGTTTGCACGCTGTAATGCCGATGTAAAAACTACTCTCTTCGAGGCATATTTTCAGACGTTCTACACCTGTAGGGCTGTAGCTTGTGGGCCAAATGTGCCTCCCGATCGCTCAATGCCCTGCGAGTCCAATATATTGATGGATTTAGGATGCTGATGGGGCTGCCTCGCTTCTGCAGCGCATCCGGCATGTTTACTGAGGCAAGCGATGACTTTAAAAATATTGTGCGGAAATTCGTGGCCTCAGTGATGCGGCGAGTGAGGCCAGTACCAGCAGTCTTATCAACACAATACATTGGAATGCATGCCACATGAACGTTACACACTCATAGCCCCACAGTAATGGGTACCATGGACACATACAAAGACAGGAACACAAACACCCAGACCGAGAACAGAAATTTAAACTCATCATTCAAATTTCTGTTTCGCCGGGAATCGAACCCGGGACCACTCGATTGGCAGTCAGGCGTGGTAACCATTGCACCACGCGGGTCGTAATGGACTTGAGAATTACTAGATGGAATTTTCTTTTTACAATTAACTTGAGAATTGAGAAACTTAATGTTAAAAATTTAATAATGTAATGTTTTTATTACTAACATAGTTTAAGGAATTTACTAACACCATAAGGCCCTTGTGACCGATTTAGAATTGAAAATAAATAAATAAAATATTCCTTTACTCACATCAATGTCAGTTTGTAAACAACTCAAAAAAAGGGTTGCATTCCGGTAGTGCCGGCAGAAGTGAAAACTTGAACTTTAGCGGTGTGCATTTTTGATATTTTGGAATGGTTAGGGAATAATTTCGCACGAATTGCTTTTATTATCAGTATTATTTTTCATTTAGTATTTTCAGTAGGTTTTCATCTGGTATTTTTATAAAGTACTCACTCATTTTCTTTCACTATTTCTTCGTCACTTTTTTTATTAATAGATGCACTTTCTTCAGTGCCCATATTTTAAATACTTGATATAAACGAATTTTACAAGCATAGACAGTCGAGCCGTCATCAGCTGTCACCCCTCCGTCTTACGAATATTCGATCAGGCCACGTGTCCTGACACCAGTTTAACATTTTTTACCCATCCCAAAAAAAGTGCACAACGCCGCTAAAGAAGTTTTCACTTCAAAATTGTTTAATACAACTTATACTATAACTGCCATTTTAGCCACCAATATGTTCCACCAAGTCAATATCTTTACAGTTGTATCATTACTATTATCGGTTTAACACAAAATCGATTTAAATTATCTGTGATTTTTCTCTTTCCCGCTAAAAGCACTATCGCCGCAACAAACCTAAGTCAAGGGTTTGTAAAATAAGGGATGAACACCCCGTGGGGTGAATGGCAGGTGGCGGATCGGCACAGTTAGAGGCGGTCGATACCGCGCGACTTTAGGGATGGGCTTTATATCGATACAATTATACTATTTGCATACCTTACTGAGGTAAATAATGGCGGACTATTAAAATGTATAAAACCACTTTTGTAATAACCATATTTGCGCAAATAAATCATTTGTCTTTGTCTTTGTATCTGGCTTTAAAAATGAGATAAAGTAATTTAATTTAAATTTTTCAATTTCAATTTAGTTTATTAAGGTTTACAGTTGTTATCGGAAATATAGTACTCATATCGTTACCAAAAAGATATGCAATAATTATAAAAACATTTTTTTTACAATTACTATGCCATAAGAGCGACGAATGACAGGGCGCTAACATTTATTTATTTATTTATACACTTTATTGTACACCACTTAAAAACAAAGAAGTATTAATTACAGATTTTTGTGATATACTCACTGTACACATAACGGTCTGGCGGTGCTAAGCAGCGATTTCTTCCAGACAATCATCGAGGTAAGGAGTTAAGGAAAGAAATTAAGATAGAGGTAGGGTGTACAGGCGAGCCTTAGATATGCATTTTTTTAATAAGATGAACAGCAATGAATATGAACAGTGTAAGATAATAATAAAGAAGAAACCAAGTCAAGTTCGCAGGTAATGCGCCATGACTTTGCACTTAAATGAGTTGATGAGGGAACTAGATAGACTGATGCATTTAGGGAGGGAGTTCCAAAGGCGAACTGCAGTAGCAGTGAACTAGTTTTGGTAAAAACATGAAGAGTGAGGAGGGATACTTAAAAGAAGGTTGTCTAAGGATCGAAATGATAGGTTGTGAGTAGAATGAAGGAATTGAAAGCGTTGCGAGGTATTTCACTTTTTCATTACCTACTAGGTAACTACTAATAAATTTAAGTTCAAACAATAGTTTTGGCGGGAAGTTGGAAAAAAGATGTACTCTGCTTTATTTTAATTTTCTTGTAAACCTTATCAGGTTGATGGCATTTTTTGATATAAGTTAAACATAGCGCACGAGTGTTGTAAAGTAAAAATGACAGTGCGAAAATAGTCGTTTCATGTTTTATCAGCAGCCTCCAAAACTTGAACTTGAATATCTGACTGACTTGACTGATTACTAAAGACTGATTTGACTTTAACTATTACTGGCCCAAATTCAACAAGTGGGCGTAAACTGGATACAAAATTAAGTGTTCACTTGACATTGGCATTATGCACAGATACGATATCATTACTAAAAAAAGAAGAAAAACAGGATTTTGTCAGTCCATTTACAAATAGGGTCTTGGACACTATGCACAAAAAAATTCAAAATCCTTACCTTAAAAAGGTTGCACTAAATCACGCTTGGAAAGCAATATAATTGTTAATTCTTTTTATACATGATTTTTAGTACCGCTTAAATCAATAATAATTAAGTCAATTGACTATATATGATAAGTGACGTCACTAATCATTTTCTCATACAAAATGTATGGGGATGTCACGTTTTGACAGCTCATTAAAAGTATCTCAATTGACTTGGTAGTCCAAGACCGGATTGGTTTTGGATCCAAACGAGAACTTAATCATAGAGTTATTTAAATCTATACTAAAATTATAAAGAGGAAAGATTTGTATTTTTGTATGTTTGTAATGAATAAACTCAAAAACTACTGTTCGGATTTCAAAAATTCTTTCACCATTAGAAAGCTACATTCACCCTGAGTAATATAGGCTATTTTTACCGTGGGAAAATGCTTCATTCCTACGTGAAAATGGGTAATAGGGTCATCGCGGTTCAAGCAACTGGCTAAACGCCTATGATTTTAATATAGCAATGAAGCCTGGAATAGCACATAGGCTATAAAAGTGAACTAATAAATAACACTACTATAAATACACTTATTTTAGTACTCTCTTACGATATCATTGAAGAGTTATTGAATTTTCATACATGAATAATACGGTATATACCGGGATAAGCCAGCGTCATCCTCGAAGGAAATTGATTTCCTATACGGAAGTAATATTCATGTATATTTATGTTTCTTCACAACTAGTTATAAGCGTAACTTACTTAAGATCTTATAAATAAATAATAATAATAAAAGTTGCACACTCATAGCCCCACAGTAAGGTGGATATACCGTGTCGTGGGTGCCATGGACACACACAAAGACAGAAACAGAAACATCTAGATCAAGAACAGAAATTTAAAACTTATCATTCAAATATCTGCTTCGGCGGGCATCAAAACCGGGACCCTCCGGCAGTCCGGCATGCGAACCATTGCGCCACACGTGTCGTCATAAACCGAGAATGTTTAAAGTTTCTCAAAGGAAAGAGATTATGTTAAATAATTTCCATAAACCTACTTGAATACTCCCTCAAAGCAAAAACAAGTTCCCACAAGTCTCTTTGATGACAAATTTAGAATGCCTCTGGAGATCAAACAGTTGACATCACTGGAATTATTTAATCTTTGAAAGAATGCCGCCATTTTATTCGTTATTCAAAACGTTTTTTTTATTTTTTACGGCATTGGATAAAATCCTGACAGCCGTTTGTTGTTCTAATAATGGCATTGCAAACTATGTGCATATACAGCGTCAAGTATAATTTATTAATTTATCAGTAAATCGTCAGTAATCCAGTCAGTTAGATGTTCAAGTAAAGCGACGGCTACTGCTATGGATGGTCCGGCATGGTAACCATTGCTCTACAGGGGTCGTCAAAAATCCTAAATACCTATATCGCAAAATGTATTTTTATTTATATAAAGCAGTAGACGAGCATGCAACATGGTGACAAGTTGTCGCTGCAGCCAATGGACAATTAGCGGTTTCAACTTTTTTGTATCGGCGGAGGGGGGAGGGAGGGGGGCACCGTCAATAAGTACCCTTGGTACCGGCACCTTGGGAGAGGATACCGGGTTATGTGGGGCTTGTATTGCACTAAAACGCCCTCGGTGGCCTGCCTCTGCGCTTGGGGAGAACTACGGGATCTCCAGTGGAACGCACCGGTGTCCTCCACCGGTGCGTTCCACCGGTGAGTTACTTTCGAATTTATAATATTAGTAGGGATATCGATCTAAAGCTGAGGCCTGAAAAGTCACTAACGACAAACTCCTAAAAAGTGTCTGCAGAATAAAATTTCCAAGTATTGTCTAATAAAAAAGATATTGGCACACTTCTGATTTTACACACCCTGTATAAACAATTGGCTATATATAGCGCGGTTCGCCTCCCCTTGAGCAAATTTAATAAAGTCGTAACAGGTAATCTGGGTTCCGTATCGGGGTTGGCGGTTGGTCAATTTACCAATTTTCGGTAAAATTGCAGTGTATAAAATTAGTAATAGCCGAGAGCTTAAGATACCGTATTCTAACACGAGAGATACGAGTTCAAATCCCAGCGCGCACTGCTAAGTAATTCATACATATTTATCGCTGTGTCACGGTGAGGGAAGGCATTGTAATATTTCATTACGATGTTTATCTATGTTTAAACGAGAAATTGTTGTATATACCTAAATATATTTTTTGAATCTCGGAAACGGCTCCAACGATTTTGATGAAATTTAGTAACCTGGTTTCGGGGGTGATAAATCGATTCAGTATGGTTTTACTCCTGCATTAAATCAATTTTAATTTCCTCTATGCAAAAGGAAATACACCAAGGCTCCGATCTTGCAGTTTTAGCAACACTCATTTGTTTAATAACGACCCTCTTAATTGTTCAATAGGCTTTTATAATAAGAACATTAGACAAATCTTATATGATGGAAAAAAAATTGATCTTGGAATAAAATTTTTTCTTAATTTTCTCAACAAAATTATTGTTATTTTTAATCTGGTAAATCTTTATATCTTTATATATAACTCCACCAACCCGCATTGGAGCAGCGTGGTGGAGTAAGCTCCAGGCCTCCCCAATAATGGAGAGTGACCCGTGCCCAGCAGTGGGACGCAAAAAGGGTTGCAGCCAATTGAAAATGTTAATAGCCTAATGTCATCAATAGATACCACTAAACTTCCATGCGATTGTAATATGAACCCTTTTGATATCTAGAGAAGTCCTGTGTTCACCGGTCTTATAATAAGAAGAATGAAAAAAAAACTTCCAATATTCTAGTTATGTTAGCAAATGGTTATAAAAATTATAAGTATGTATCTGATTTATTAAGGGATTTAGTAAATAAAAAGCAAAATAAAAAATAACAAGAAAAAAAGATTGTAACTTCCACTACTAATTTCAACTGAATTTAATAATGGACAGAAAAACTTAATTAAAATAATTAAATATTTCTTAAGAGCATATTATTAAGGAAACTTTAAATATTTAGTCCCTATTAAGTCTTTAATTATTAATTAAGTAGTAATTTAAAAAAGTTCATCATATATAGCTGCTTCATTTAATTAAATTATTAATTAAGACAAGCTAAAGTGATTAAAGAAAATTTAAAATTTTTAGACTTATTATTCTTATTAAGTCTTCATTAAAGTCAGAAGTTCAATAGAAAAAAAAACCTGAAATGCGATTGAAGAGATTAAAGGTTGCGATCATATCATTTTAAGAGATTAAGACGAAAAATTAATGAAAAAATCAAGGCTGCCAAATTTTTTAATCATATTTCTTTAATTAAGTTTGAAAATATTAAAAAGGGAATTCCCGACGAAAAATGTGAGGTTAACAAAGCTACTTTAGCAGAAAAAATAAAAATAAATGCTAGGCTTAAATCACCCGATATTTCATAGCTAAATAAGGAAGAGCTAAAACTTGGAAGACATTTTTTAATAAGTTCAACTCAAGAAAAAGTTTAACATTAAGAAATAACGATGTCTAGTATTGAGAGAAGTAATATAATAAAGTTCGGCTAAATTATTTCTTATTGAATGAAAAGTTTCTTACTTAATAGAAAGTCTAACAATGCTGGCTGCCCAGGAAGTACTGAAAATGAATATGAAAGATTTCTTAATATACTACAATATTATGAAGAAAATATGCATCGTTTCTGTTATATAAAAACGCCAGATGATGAGAAATATGAATCAAAAACTGGGTGGATAAACAATATTAAAACTGTTTTAGTCTTCATAATACAATTTTTAATATAGAAACAAAAAAATGGGGTCTATGTGGTGAGGACTTCGTAAAGAGAAACGTTTGATGAACCCCAGGATTTAATAGTTTACAACATTATTAAAATAACAAAACTAATATAAATAGAAAATTTTAAAAACATCTTTGTTCGCTTGACGGATAATTAACGTTTCATTATTCGCAGAGATAGCGAACAATTATATACAGTAGAACCTCGATAACTCAAACCTCGGTAACTTAAAAACCTCTATAACTTAAAACACGCAACCTCTATAACTTAAATAAGTTATCTCTGTATTGGCCCTCAGTAACTTAAAGAAATGTTTCCACAACCTCTATAACATAAAATTGTGATTTTGAAAGTGTGCAAAACAAAAGGTTTCGGTATTTATTGCTTGCACGTGTTCCTAGTTAAATTTTTAACGTAAACAATACATAATATGTCACCTATTGTTTGCTTCTTCGAAATTCTTTAAAGCTTTGCGGCGGTTAGCCTTAAGACAACGGCTTACTTGGATCATAAGTTTTTCATCATTGTCCTGAAAACATCGCTTTACCTACCTACTTAATATTATTCGATTTAGAAACTGTGAATTGTTTAAAACAAAAGAAAATCAGACTTTTAAGCATACTAAACCATGTTGTTTTATTTTTAACTTACGTGTGCAATGTGAATATTTAAATTTGATTATTTAAATTTCTGTATTTTATTGAACCAAGCCTTCTGACGCATTCGAGTAAAAATAGGAACAAGGGTACATACATACGTACATACCTACCTCTATATTCACCTATCCCTAACATAGACCCTTGATAACTTAAAACCTCTATAACTTAAAATATTTTGTGTTTCCCTTGGACTTTAACTTATCGAGGTTCTACTGTACATGTAACAAAAGTAGTGGCAAGAAGATGTATCCTAATTTTACTATAGTTTTTGTGCGACTTTTGAATATATTGGGCCCGTGAAATAATGAGAACAGACAAAATGTTTCTGAAAATGAACAATAGTAATTCGATTTCATCAAGGGAAAGATTTAAGGCATGGTGTACCATTTCAAGATATATTAAGGAGAACGCACAAGAAAGATAAATAACATAGCAATTTACTAAATGTAGAGTACGCATATCTTTGTGTAAAAGGTTAAGCAAATCATGACCATCAAGTTAGATGGAAGTAATTAACTTGAAAAGGGCTTTTCATTGTGCGTGTGTATGGCTAAGGCTGACGTGAGAGCATTCAGTACTGCCTAGAGGGCGCTAGGAGTGCGAAAGTGGAAAGTTTGTTTGTTGGACCTCCTTTAACGCCACGGTGGAGTGATTTT
This sequence comes from Pyrgus malvae, assembly GCA_911387765.1. Classification (NCBI taxonomy): domain Eukaryota; kingdom Metazoa; phylum Arthropoda; class Insecta; order Lepidoptera; family Hesperiidae; genus Pyrgus; species Pyrgus malvae. The sequence continues at coordinate 912,696 of OU426973.1, read as the reverse complement.
ATGAAACGTTTTTGTGAATTTCATTTCATTTCATTTCACGGAGAGAGTTAGGAGGCTGGAGAATGCCATAGGTTTTTTTACCGTGGTAAAACATCTCATTCCCGTAGGATGATCCATATAATGTTGTATGTATTTATTTCATCCTTTCGAACGCGGCTGATACCGCGGGGCAAAACTAGTCCTTTATATTCAATACCATGAAAATCATAATACCGTAAAATTCCAAAGATTCCAAGATTTCTAAAGATTTGAGTAATATAGTATAGTTCTACTGCTCTACATATTAACGAGAGACACAATTTCGAAGAGATACAATGGACCAGCAGTAGTAAAGGTTGCAGGTAGCAGAACTATTGTGTTTCGCCCGGGGAAGTACCACCGCTGCACCCACTTCTGCCGTGAACCAATTCTATTGTGTTTCGGTGGAAAGGTGCAGTTGCCGGCCACATTTACATGAGGCGACCACCAGCCTCCGGAGTAACAGCGCAACTGCATACGACCTCAGACAAGACTTACCTATGCTTGCTTGAGGTTGTGTGCAGATGTCTGCTACTTCATTCAAATTTTTAAAAAAAATGTGTTAAAAGATAGCGGTACAATCGCCCAATACATTTACCTTTAATGGTAGTACTAATGATGCTTCTACTGAGATGAAATCGCATTCTATTAAGATTAACCCCAACGCTCTTACGAATGAAGGAGACGTCGTGTTATGAAATAAGTGTGAATCATCTGTTGCATGAGAAACTTGCTTTGTACTTTTTTGGAATCGTAACAAAAGTATCGGTCACCTGTTGAAAGACAACAGAGCTTAACGATATAGAACCAGTTACTGCTTTTTTCAAATCTGTGTGATCGATTGAAGCAATATTGGAGCAGATCATAATTTGTGTAAGACAAAACATAAAGAGTTTGGTACACGAATAATAAGACCTGTCATCGTAAGAAGTTATGAAGATGGTGCAATGATGGCAGATTCATACAGAAATGAAATGATGACCGAAAAATGATTGCAGAATCATGCTTTTCATTTCAGTATTGATGAATTTTGGAAAACTATGTATATCAGAGGGAAACTATTTTATGAAGAAGAAACGACCTTTTTATAACATTAAACATTACGTATAGTTATTGTAAATGTCTTTAATTGGAAATACCCAATTAGTCTAAATTTCAAATAAATTACAATAATCAAGAAATTACTTGATGATTTTTTGATTATTGTAACTCGTAATTTCTCGATTATAATAATTATAAAAAATAGCGGTACGTTATGTCAAATGTATTGTTGAAAATATAAAAGTAAATAAGACTTTTAAGATAGTTGGTTACAATTAAAGTAAGCTTTTTATAAAAAATAATTACAGTTAATTTTTACTGTCCATTTTTTTCTAAGATGAAGGGTAAGCTCCACCTGGACGTTTGTAATTCTTTAAGATGGCAAAAGTTAAATCTTTACCATTAATTTGATACAATGAAAAAAATACAATACAATACCAAAAAAATCTAAGATTACTAGTAAGTAATCTTACTGTAGCAAGTTCAATAGAACTGCTATTAAATCATCTGCATTAAATTCTTGTTAGTCAATTTACTTGGGAGGAAATATTCCCAATATTTGCTTAACGTTAAAACATTCCCTATAATCACTTACCTTTTCCTGAAGTATCAGCCGTAAGAATCGTTTAAAATTTTAGAAGTCAAACTTCTTGTATCGCTGATTTTATTTAAATTTTACCCATCGATCTTCACACAATTTAATTTCGCGACAAATTTAACTAACGTGAAAAATGTCTGCAATTAAAATCGAAAGACTTCATTTACCGCGAAGAGAATCAAAAACCCGTAAAGCTTTTAGTACTAATAGCAGTGTTCAAAGCTCCCTGATATCAAAGATGTCTGCGCGGAAATTTAAGATAAAGCTCAATTGTTCGTGCCACCCGCAGACTTTTGTCTGCATCCAGCTTCCCTAGAGTAACGAAATTGCAAACTCCTATTAAAATGACGAGAGAAATAAGCATTCGCCTCTTATTCAATTGTGTCTGTGTTAATTATTTTCACCTCAAACCTACCTTCAAGGTAGGCAAAATCGTGGCCGCACAAATTTGGACCTTAAATCGATTGCACTTCGGCAAGTTTTACATTGAAGCACCGAGGCCACTGTGGTTATTTTTACCCTCCCCGCATCTGCAGGAAAATCGATAAGTACCCTCAAACACGTGCTAGAAATATTTAATGACGCGCAATTCTCGGACGAAACGGACGATTTGCTAAAATAAATTAAAAATTTCGTCGAACCACTTACCTTGGCTCAGCCAGCAGCAACCACCACACAGAAAAGGGCAAAATATAACAGATAAAATAAAAAACAAAAAAGATAAAAAATAAATGATTTATTGGAAGTAAACTAAACAGAGGAAGGAGTAGGAAATGGGGTTTAAAATGCCGAGAATTTAGAATTTTAAAACGCGAAGTACGTGCGTTCACGGCAAAAGGTACTGGCTCTCTGACTCGAAGGCTCCGAGGGCGCGTTTTTATATCCCTGCGGGTGACGGGAGGGGGCAGAGCGGCCATTTTGAACGTTGCCATAGAAACGAGGAGATGGCCTATTACAGGAGGGTGGCGGAGATTAGTTGTATGGATAGCAGACAAAGGGATGCTGGCGAACGAAATAAAATTCATTGAATTTGTGAAACGATTTTGCTAATGAACATAATTGTTATATAAAATTTTATCATGGCCTTTCCTTTAAGAGAAAGCCGATCTAAGTAAATAGACTTCAATAAAAAGAGTACCAATAAAAATTGTTATTATTGTTGTGTACGTATGTTTGTAAAGTTAGAGCAGAGACAGGCGAGGGGTAAAGTCCACGGATATACCGAGTTCGTATCTCAGGCGCGGAACTTTGTAAAATAAATTAATGTAAGTATTTTATTGCTCCTCCATGGTGAGCGAAAATATTATTACAGTAGTGGTGAAAAAATGCATGCATTTTTGCAGTAAAGAAATAGTATTTGCCGAAAAGAAATTCTCGTGGGAAGGTGTGACCGTCTCGGTGTCAGTAAGGAGAGTCTCACACCCTTATTCATAAACAATACTATGAGGTCTCATAGAGCCGGATTTAGGGGAGGGCAACCGGGGCTATAGCCCGGGGCCTCCACAAGAGAAGGGCCACCACAAAAGAACTCCGAAAAGAAAACCAGACTAGTAAACAACTTTTCCTTTCATAGTTTTTTCACGTTTTATACAACTTTGTACACACATGATTACAAAATTAAATATGAACAGAAATCAACGATCTATATTTCTTCACTCCAATTAAGCAATCAGTAAAATATAAACTGACTGAAAAAAAAATACCATTTTATTTGGAAAATAATTTGGGGCCAAGGGGCATCCACTCCTTTGTTGCCCCGAGGCCTCCAGACCCCTTAATATGGCCCTGAGGTCTCATAATGCTCGCCAACGCATGGGGTCATCTAAACGAATTTATAGGCAATACTTGAGTGCAGGGGCGTAGCCACACTGGGGCAAGCTGGGGCGCTTGCCCCACCCTGGCTCTGACCTATAAGGTGCCTAATTAAACAATTTTTTTTCTTATACATACTAACAACAATCATAATATCCGTAAGAAAGTTACACAAAAAATTAGTCGACATGAAAAAAAGTGCGATCTAAACAAAAAGCGCGCACGATTGACCGAACGCGCGCATCGCCGTGCCGTTTATACTCAGGGTCGTCTTACAATATTTGGCGTGCCCTCACACTCTTGGCAATAACATTACAAAATACAAAACATGGGCATGGCCAATACTTTTATAAAGATTTGAATAAACTAAATATTACATTTTATTAAAACGCGTAATTCATAACACCGACTATTCATAACTATCCTGTGTGTAATTGTTTATTTTCTGTAGGTACCTGAAAATATAAACCTCTAAATTTACAGATTAACAAATTGGCATAGGCGCAGACCCCAAATGGCTCAAGTTACAAAAAAAATACTGGGGAGGGGGGGGGGGATAGGTTGCCCCACCCTGAGCCAAAGGCTGGCTACGCCCATGCTTGAGTGAAGCCTGCTACTATGCGTTTGCCAAAATCGACATGAATCGAAGACCTCGTATAACGCACGCACGTCAAATAGTGCTCTTTGCATAGTGTTGCCTGCTTAAGAAAGCATGCTTCTTACATGGGAATTTTTTTCCCGCCGACTTTTTTTCCTCTCAGTGTACAAAAACCCTGCAATATGGGTACCCAAAGATGACGATCAGATCCGATCCGAAAAATAAAAATAAATAAATAAATAAAATAATCATCTAAAAGGCGCAATATGAGTACAAATAATGATAAAAATAATATTAATATAATAAATAAAACTGTTTCAATGTTCATTTTTATATTTGTAATTAATGTTTTTATGTTTTTAATTATTGTAATATTTGCATACCTCATGAAGGTAAATATGGCGAACCAAATGTATAAAAACAACTTTTGTAAACACGCATATTTGTGCAAATAAAAGTTTTTGTCTTTGTCTTTCTTAAATACGGTTGTCAGTCTCCAGAATAGTAGTGAAAGTGCTTGTTTTTATAAAAGCTCTAATCCCACTGTTTTATGTCAAGTTTTGAATTTTGAATGTATTGTTTTTGGTTTGTTCGTTGGCTTTTTGTCCTTGTCAGTATGGTAACAATTGTAGAGAATAAAGATTACGTAAGTACAATGTTATTATTTCTTATAATTTGGAGTTTTATACATATTTTACACACTGAAGGTGTGTCAGAAAAGTTCTACAATGGTTAACGCTATAGAATATAATAAAAAATATATCGGAATGACAGCTAACGATCAAGATCACGTGACATTTCGATAAATAAATGTCAATAGATTTTTTATTCTATTCTACAAGCGTCTCTACGATATTAGAATGCAGTTTGCCGACCACACATTTAACATTATTAAATAGCATTTTTGACGCAATACTTAAAAAATCTTTTTGTGAATAAAACAATTTAATTTTGATTGATAGCAACGTTTATATTTTTAGTAAAAGTACATTTTTAATGAAATCCAGTCAAAAGCAAAATCCTTATATCTATATCTAATTGACTAACAAAATATTAACTCTCCATTACACCGATGTCACTATTAAGAATCAGCTCTCAAAATATAAGCTTTTATGTTCAATTGAGATAAAAAAACATCTTTATGTATAATTTAAATCGAAATAATGTAACCACGGTAGTAACTATTGATGTTTGAATTCGATTCGAACTCATATGTATCTAATACCTTTAAACGAGCAGTTCTTCGGAATCGGCTCCAACGATTTCTATGAAATTTAGTACCCAGGGGTTTGTCGACCCAGCCAGGTTTAATTTTTAGAAATTGTCGTTTTGTCCGTATTTACAGCGATACTCAACTTAAATATGAACTGAAAAATATGACTCTTCCTGACATCTATTGGAGAGTATTACTAATATTATGGCGTAGAACGCTGTCAAACGTCATAATTTTAAACCATATTCTAACAAATGACAATTGGAGTTTTGGCGGGAAGACGAAAAAGACATATTATTGTGCTCTTGCTTTATTTTTACTTTCTTGGTGTATTTTTGAGTTATATCGGATAAATTTGATGACATTTTGTTCGATATAGGTTAATTATAGTGCACGAGTGTTGTGAATTAAAATAACAGTGCGAAAATAGGTTTTTTCGGCTTGCCTCTAAAATTCCATTGGTCACGTTCTGGTAAAGAAGCCATCGCTTTACTTGAACGTCTGACTGGCTTGACTGACTGAGTACTGACGACTTACTGACTACCTATTATTACTCGTTCATGGCAAAAAAGTTATGCAAAAATTATACTTGACGCTGGCAATATGAAGAGTTTGCGATGCCATAATTGAAGAAAAAAAAAGAATTTCGTTGATATTATTAAAGACTTTGCCTTGGTCGAATCAATTAATCAAATATTTTGCGTTTATTTTTATTTTTTGTGATATTTTTTATCGGTGTTTTCTTAGTAATTAAATTATAAATAAGTAAATTAGAAAATCAATTGTTTTTATCCGAGAACCTCTCGGTGGTCCGGGTACTTGGTACTTATTCTAGGTGGAATGACACCCTGAAGAAGCTGTAGCTTGGATGGATGGTACTTTTAGCAATGAATTTAACGTTCAACAGTTCAATTGAGAATAGAATAGAATAAAAACTCATAGCACAGTAAGGTAATTAATACCCTGTGTCGTGGGTACCATGGACACATACAAAGACACACAAAGACATACACAAACACCCAGACTGAGAACAGAAATTTAATCTCATCATTCAAAATTCTGTTTCGCCGGGAATCGAACCCGAGACCCCTCGATTGGCAGTCTGGCATGGCATTGGCATTGTGCCACGCGGGTCGTCAAAACGAATGAAAGAATGAGATAAAAATAAACTTTGAATTCGACGAAAACACCGAAGAAAAGACGAGCGTGTGTAAAAATAAGTTATATAAGTAAAGCTTTTACGTAAGAATTGGATTTGCTTCAAGAGTGCCTCTTTTGAAACTAACTTGAATTTTTTTTCAACCTTTTTTTTTATGTCCCACTGCTGGGCACAGGTCTCCTTCTCACAAGTGAGAGGGATTTAGGCCATAGTCCACCACGCTGGCCAAGTGCGGATTGGTGGACGTCATGCTTTGAGAAATTATGAATTTCTCTCAGGCATGCACGGCGATGGAGAACATTGTAACCAATTAAATATCACGATATTTTCCATCACCGTGGAGCAGCGATAAATGCGCACATTACAAATTTCTTTGTCAGAGATGCGCGCCGAGGATTTGAACCCGGGATCGGTCGCGTAGAAGACCGCGGCTTTTACCACTCGGCCATCGCTGCTCATGAAACTTGAAATTTAACAAACTCAAATTCAAAACGGTTTTAAGGTTTTAACCTACAATGTAGATCGACCCTAATGAAGACTTTCAATTATATTTGGTTTGCTTTAAGTATGAGTGCTCCAAAGGTTTCTAATATATCAATAAAACACAGTCAAAAATCGCGTAAATGATGGTTTCGACAAAACTCCACTAAATATTATTACACTGCAAATATTTCACCAATACTTATTTTGCAGTCTGTACTACCCAGCGGCTGTACCAACCCTCCATCTTACTCACACATAGATCTATCTCCACACTTTACATCTCACGCACATGCACGTGTATCCCCCGTTTTCCAGCTACGCACACAGATGGCGCTGTGTTCGAAGCGAAGTACACGGGAAAACCAACACTGTGTCTTGCCGTGTTCTAGAAAGACGCGAACTATTGTCGAATGTACCGAGTGTACAACATCCACGCGCTTCTCTTTCAATGTAAAGGGTTGAACCGACAAACTGTTGCCGTCTCTGTCGCTCCGCCAACCTCTCGCTCTCGAGTATTTCAGTGTAATAACTTCGAGCCCTGCACTTTTTTTAATTTCTTTCACAAGCCAAAGGTACCGTTTTTTCGTCAAACAAAAGTTTCTGTTGACTCGAAATTGTTGTGGCGGGCTTCTTTCTCTCGGATGTCTAGATAATTACTAGGATACGAACCTTTTGTACAAACATATTTTTTCTTTGCATCGCTCCCTATAGTTATTGCATCCAAATGTTACCTATTTCAAGTCTCCAGCGAGAGCCGTTAATATTTTAGCAATGTTATTTCTCGACTAATTGATTTTCAGCGATTTACCACTTTATCCGAATCGAGTAAAGTCTATTTTTGGTTGGGATGGCAAATTTATGTAACGTAGTAACTTTCTGCTGGGTTTTAATATTTTATAAGGTATGATATTGTTTATACTCCTCAATAGATGGCAGCAGTTCTTCGAGGCGAGGATAACTAAATTCCAAAATATTTATTTTAAACAATAAAATCCAAAAATGTATTTTTGTGACTGAATATTCATGGAAGTTTAAGAATGACAAATTGAGGAAATATGTGAAGACTTATTATAACATTTGAATTTGTCAGTATCGCTACTCACCGCTAGATGGCGTGAGTTCATTTTGCTGAAGAGTAAAAGAAAAAAAAACATTAAGGTAACAACGATTTTTACGGAATAGAATAAGATTTGATATTATGGATAGATAATACCTATTACAGAATAGATAAAAATTGATTAATTTGATATACATAGACTGACTATTACAATTTGGAAAATTGTAAAATACCTAGTGTAAAATATTGTAAATATTGTAAAAGAAGTGCGCGCCGAAGATTTGAACCCGGGATCGGTCGCGTCGAAGACCGCGGTTTTTTACCACTCGGCCATCGCTGCTCATGATTAGTGCTACTCAAACATCGTGAAATTGAAATTGAAGTTACGGGTGACTTTAACCGTCAATTAGGGTATTTGTCACTTACTTGAAGGTGGTAAAAGAGGCCCCTAGCCTTATAAATAAACCTCTGAAATAAATGATTTATTATTATTACTAGCCTTACACCAGCGGCTTCGCCCGCGTGGACCCGTTTTATAGGTTCCCGTAGGATAAAAACCATCCTATGTCCTTTCCCAAGGTCCACTCTAACTGTGCTCCACATTTCATTAAAATTGGTTCAGTAGTTTAAGCGGGAAAGCGTAGCAGACAGATAGACAGAGTTACTTTCGAATTTATAATATTAGTAGGGATTGCTGATATATGTTTTCATTCTCAAGAAATATAAAAAGATATTATCGGAAAACCTGGTTTCGCAATAAATAGTTTTAAAGGTAAAATAAAAACCGGCCAAGTGCAAGTCGAATTCACGCACGAAGGGTTCGGTCGGTACCATTATCTATAAAAATTCACGTTTATTGTATGGGAGCCCCCTTAAATATTTATTTTATTCTATTTTTAGTATTTGTATAACAATAGCGGCAACAGAAATACATCATTGCCTTTGATTATCCATAGAAATCATTGCATTAAGATTGAAAGAAAGGTTAATTGTGGTTTACGATTTATGACGTATTAAAAAAAACTACTTACTAGATCTCGTTCAAACCAATTTTTGTTGGAAATCTGCATCGTAATGTACATCATATATTTTTTTAGTTTATTCTCTTATTTTAGAAGTTACAGGGGGGGCTACAATTTTATCACTTTGGAAGTGTCTCTCGCGCAAACTATTCAGTTTAGAAAAAAATGATATTAAAAACCTCAATATCATTTTTGAAGACCTCTCCATAGACACCTCACACGTACGGGTTTGATGAAAAAAAAATTTTTTGAGTTTCAGTTCCAAGGACCCCTCAAAATTTATTCCTTTTTTCTATTTTTGTGCAAAAATCTTAATGCGGTTCACAGAATACATCTACATACCAAGTTTCAACAGTATAGTTCTTATAGTTTCGGAAAAAAGTGGCTGTGACATACGGACGGATAGACAGAGAGACAGACATCACGAATCCATAAGGGTTCCGTTTTTTGCCATTTGGCTACGGAACCCTAAAAACAGATTTCAAAACGTGAGCAATAAAACTTTTTTCTCATAACATATCCCAAAAACCTTTATTTGGAGTCGTGCTAATAGATCGTGGATCAACTTTTCAAAGGTGGGCTCCAAATGAAGTATTTGGAAATCTGTATAATTAGTAAGAAACGTTCGGTACGTAACATAGGGTTTTCGAGTTGTCGACCGCTTAATACTGACCTCCTTGGCTTCATATTCAGACTCCGAATATCACATCAGTTTAAAAGGCCGTATACGAAATTTTGTGAATTTCGCAGAACCTGATTTAACACGACATTTTTCAGTTAAAATACAGTATTTCCAAAAGTTTCATTGCACAATATAAAGTACCTGATCATTTCAGTAATAATCTAATACATTAGCCACTTTTTTAGCTTGCGTCAAGAATTATGTGAGTTTTACTTTACTTTAAAAGATTTTAATGCCAAATTTAATTGTTATATTTTTTTAAGGAAACTGATACTGAACTTAAGTATATTTATAACATATTTATGAAAGTGACTAATTCCAATATGCTGAAAGCAAATGCAATTTATGGTCCATATCCTCTCAAAATTGACTAAGGTCTATGTTTTTTTACTAATATAAAAAGTGACTAATTCACTGAATATTCGATTTTAACAGCAGCATGTTTATAATAATAATCATTTATTCACAGAAAATGGTATGGTTACCGGGTAGTACAGTTTCTAATATATAATATAGCACTCATGTTCGCCATGACTGGCATGCAATATCTTATAAATTTTTAGAAAATTTGTTAATTTATGCTAACATTTACATTATAACCTTATAGTTCACACATATCAATCTGCTTCTATACCTATTACAGTAAAATTCACAAAACTGTCACCATCTTCTTCAGGTCTGGGCTAAAACACCGACAAGCGAAAGTAGACAAATCTTTCAAAAACAAAATAGTGGTGTTTGTTGTTGTGAGAAGTACATATTGATTGTGGACAGCAATAAAGGGTGGTGTGAAGTCTGTCTGTCGATGGCTGGACATTGGACATCTCTTATTTATTTAATAACCCTACGTATGTTTACCTACTTTAGTGCCGACCACGTCTTTCTTCGCTTGAACTTGAATAAATAAAAAAACTCCTTTTAAACTGGTCTTGTGGAACTTTTCTATTCCAATTTGATCATTAAATTGATCTACAAGCTTAAATTTCAATTGAGGAATGGGGATAAAGTTAAACAACGGTGAGTGCAGGCAAATACTTAGCAAATAGAGTACGGTCAAAATAAAATGAAGATGGATGCAATTAAGCTAAGCGTTAAATGTCAGAATGTCGGAGGTGACCACAAAGGTTAGCCACCACAGGTGGCAAAAGGGATAGTGGCAACTAGAAAATAGACTTGTTTGGTTTTTTTTCTGCCGGCTTTTTTCTTCTCCCCGTACAAAAACCCTACATTATGGGTACCCAAAGCCGACGACCTGATCCGATATAAAAAGAAATAATTAAATTAAAAAAAAACACCTAAATAAATGCAAATTTAAATAAAATTTGTAAATTTTTATAAGGCGCAATATGTGATCAAATAAAAAAATATAATATAGTACCTAATAGTAAAAATAATATTGAAATTGATATAAATGTACATTTTTATAAATTGTGTTATAAATAAGTTTTTTTCATTTATCTTTGTAACTCTTTTATCTTTATACCTCACTAGCCTTCCGCCAGCGGCTTCGCCCTCGTGGACCTGTTTAATGGGTCGCGTTGATCCTATTAGGTACCCGTTTTCACGTAGGAATAGGAATGAAGCATATTCCCGCGGTAAAAAGTATATATCAATCAATCAAAACAATCAATTGATTGATTGAAAAAGTATTTATAAATTATAAAAAGAATTTTTGAAATAGGAACAGTAGTTTTTGAGTTTATTCGTCACAAACATACAAAAATACAAATCTTTCTTCTTTATAATACTAGTATAGATGAAGGTCAATACGGCGTACTAAATATGTATTACCTAACAGCTTTTGTAAACACCCATATTTGTGCAAATAAAAATCTTTGCCTTTGTTGATCGATTTCAAAAAAGAAGATTAGCAGCTTTTACTAAGTAGTTTAAAAAGTAGAAAAACACGCTTTTTTAGCGCACACAGCGTGTTTTTTAGTTTTTTAAACTGCATTATTCATTTTTTACTTTTTAGTTCATAGTATTTTCACAAAAGCGTGTTTTTTAGTTTTTTAAACTACTTACATTATTTATTCTTAAATTTTTAGAAAGATTTTTTTCATATTATTGCATTGTCATCGGCCCTTGGCCCCTGTGCAAATTTTCAAGTTAATCAGACGCTTAGAAGTAGAATAAGCACCGACTCCAAACTAGTTTTTTGTGTTTTTTATTCACTTTATTATTTAAAGGCGAAGTTGCAGATTCATTACTACAATAAATAAAACAACTATAGATCATAATTTTATAATTACACACAACAAACAAAAACATCGTCCAAACAACAATATACACAATATTCGCTACCATCAACCCGATAGCAGCGCCAACATCGTTCGAGTTTCTATCCGAATGATCGAAGCACATATTGTCCTTCCAAATACAGACTATACCTAAAAACATCGACATTATAAACGATAAAACTAAGTGAATTATAATGAAAGCTGTGTACGTATTTATTAGCTTATTGCTCTGAGTGCAGCAGGCGATGAGAAGAATAACATTCGAGATAAAAAGAAGCCACATGATGATGAGGAGACTGTAGAGGAAAATGGCTAAGAAAATTTCCCCGTGGAATTTTGATTTCATACTCTCCGTATCTAAAAGAAAATCGGTCGTCTATAAAGTCGGTTTACTGACTATAGTTGAGCGTGACAACGTCATAAGAAAATACTGATGGAATGGTTGCATACTTGACGAAAACATGTAAATGTATTATTGTATAGCAGCTGTCCACGCGGATGCATCGCTCACTCAAGTAGGAGAGAGACAGAGTCGAACGCTGCCGAACGCGGAGGCCGATTGTGCCTCTTTGTCGCTCGTTCCGCGCTCTCGCTTGCACTTCAAGCCTTAATTGGAACGCCTCAGAGCGAGGTAACGCCGCATGAGTCATGTTTTTTCGTGCGTGCAGCCACTCCATCGAATTATAAGACGTTGTCACGTCAAAAAAGATTAGAAATGAGACAGTCTACATAATCCATACTTCCATACTTTAATAATATTGGCTGGCTGGCTGCAACCCTTTTTACGTCCCACTGCTGGGCACGGGTCTTTCCCCATTATTGCGGAGGCCTGGAGCTTACTCCACCACGCTGCTCCAATGCGGGTTGGTGGAGATGCGGGTTAGGGGCCAACCCGCTGTCGGATGTTTTAGAACCGCCCATAAGGCCTCGGACAAGGTTTAACGACTGTTATCTATCGACCGTGCTCTCCGAAACACGGAAATGCGCATGAAATTATTTGCCATTAGCGATCACCCATCTCACATCCGACCGCGCCCGTTTGGCTTAGTTGCATAGATCGTTTGCGTTCTACGCTAACCTCCGGGCCATGCGCGCTTCAATAATATTATAAATTCGAAAGTAACTCTGTCTGTCTGTTTGTCTGTAACGCTTTCCCGTTTAAACTACTGAACAAATTACAAATGAAATTTGTTAAACAGATAGAGTGGACCCTAGGGAAGGACATAGAATAGTTTTTATCCTACGGGAACCTATGAAACGAGTCCACGCGGGCGAAGCCTAGTATGTTATAAAATAACCAGCTGACTCTGCGAACTCCACGCGATTTGGTTGACCCACCCTTATCACTTAGGGGGATGAAAAATACATAAAAACCTACCAAGTGTGAATATAAAAGTTCATCAAAATCGGTTCAGCCGTTTAGCAGGAGTATGGTAACGAACACTGTGACACGAAATTTTCTATATATATATATATATATAGCTGACCCCGCGAACTACGTACCGCGTTCAAATGTTTGGGGTGGGCCACTCTTATTACTTAGGGGGATAAAAAATAGATTTGGCCGATTCTCAGACCTACTCAATATGCTCACAAAATTTCATGAGAATCGGTCAAGCCGTTTCGGAGGAGTATGGGAACGAACATTGTGACACGAGAATTTTATATATTAGACAGTACACGTGCTATTAATTTCTGGATCTTTCTACGGTACTTCAACGCGGGTTGGTGGAGATGGGGGTTCTGGATATTATATGCCTTTGAGAATTTCGGTAACTCTGATGATGACGGTGAAGAAAAACTGTCGTATTAAGATCTTGCCACAGAATGCTAACTATTAATATTACAATATTTTCCCCACCGTGGAGCAGCGGTAAATACGCGCATAACTTATTTCTTAGTCAGAGGTGCGCACCGGGGTTTGAACTGGGGACCTACTCGACTACCACCGCTGGAATATCACTTAATAATAACAAGCTTATTTAAACTCACCTGTGAAATACATCAATGTCTGTAAGGGACCGAAAATAAATCCTATAACGATGAAAACAATGGCAATCAAAGAGGAAGTGACCCTCCATGTCCAAAGCTCACAAAATTTGATTAAACACATAATCTGTTATATTGTTTTATTTATTTATTTTATCAGAACCAACTTTTGGTTGTGGCACATCAGTGACTAACATTGTGACTACTTCAAAAAATGTCTTTTTTTTCTTCAATTATGGCATCGCAAACTTTGTGCATACTGCCAGCGTCTACAATAATCTTTGCATCACGTTTTTGCCAGTTTCAATAAAACTGGACGAAGTAATAATAGATAAAGTCAGTCGTCAGTAATCAGTCAGTCAAGTCAGTCAAACATTAATTTTTTGTAGGTGGTGGAACTATTATGGTTCGCCCGGGGAAGTACCACCGCTGCACCCACTTCTGCCGTGGACCAATTCTATTGTGTTTCGGTGGAAAGGTGCAGTTGCCGGCCACACTTACATGAGGCGACCACCAGCCTCCGGAGTAGAAGCGCAACTACATACGACCTCGGACAAGACTTACCTATTTATTTTTATTTATTTAAATTTATTTCAGGCAATAACTTACATCACTTTAAAACATAAGCAGAGGCCCATAGTATGTCTGTAGATGTCTATGGGCTGCAGCGACCACTTAACACCACGTGGCCTGCATGCTCGTCTGCTACTCCATTCAAATAAAAAAAATACTAGCGATGGCTACATTACTAGAACGTGTCCGATGGAGTTTTAGAGGCAAGCAGAAAAACATATTTCAGCACTGTAATTAAACTATATCAAACAAAATGCCTTTCTCCATTTAATTTGTTTTAGTTATGACATCAAACGATTTAACTACCTTTAAGTTTACCACTTATTGTACGAGTTTCTGTATACAAAAACAAAACAAGAGATATTTTAAACCTATTCAAAAATGTCGTGTCTTGACAATGTTATCGAAACAAAATAGTCAATTCGTTGTTGCGAAAGGTCGACAAATAGTTTGCGGACAGCAATAAAGGGTCGCGTGTCCGTCTGCCAATTGCTGGCCATCTGTTTATTTATTTACAGCTTTTATTCACACGAATGTTTCTTGAGTCTTGGCGGTGTAGAAAAGAACTGTAGTGTTCTTGTTACATTTTCATTTTCTTGCTGTATTTTTGAGTCATATTGCACCAAGTTGATGCTTTATCGTTCGATATAGGTTAATTTTATTACAGTGCACCAGTTATGTAGTGTAATAAATTAAATAAGTATGCTTTTTCAGTTGCCTCCAAAATTCGTAGTAGTCATAGCTTTACTTAAACTTCTGACTTACTAGACTAACTGATAACTGACGACTTACTGACTTTTGCTATAACTACTAAGTGATGAAAAAATTATACTTCACGCTGGCATTATATGCACAGAGTTTGCGATGCCATTATTGAATAATGAAAGAAGAACAAGAGCTGTCAGTTATTGAAGTAACTAATGCTCACAGAATTGCTTTTAACAATATCGGTTTAAATTAATTCAATTTAGTTAGCCAGTCAATAATGGGTTTGCTCGATTATTTAGAATTTTGGACGTGGAGATTTTCATCATTTTTGATCGCCATTGTTTTCATCGTTATAGGATTTATTTTTGGACCTGTACAGACGTTATTGTATTGCATAGGTACGTGGTGGAGTTTAATAATCAAATATATATATATATATATATATTTAATTTGAATGGAGAAGCAGACGATCATGCTTTCACGAGCTGTTAATGGTCGCTGCAGCCCGAGAACATCTATATGTCACAGTCGGATCGTATAATTCGCCGTATTACATACATTACACCCGCTCCGCTAGTTTAGCTGAATTGCAATCCAGCTGAACGACAGTGCGCCGCATTACAATATAGCCCTGTTTTAGGAAATCGCTAGCCGTAATGTTATACGGTGGAATATACAATCCGACTGTGACATACGCACAACCTCAAGCAAGTCGCAACGATGCAACTCTCGAACAAAAAATATGGAGATAGTTTGCGTTTAGGAGGTGACATAGGATCTTTTCATCCATGGAATACAATGTATTCCACCTCATTCATCATGTCATCTCATTCCTTTATGTAGCCTATGCGAACATAGCCGCGGGCGGAATGCTAGTAGAGGGGAGCCGAAGAGGGAATTTTTGGATTTACTCGAGCATGTCAGATTAAAATATGGGGTATACCTTGCACGCTGCTGAGTACCCCCAATAAGTAAAAAACCGTCTAAATAGGAACGGCAAAGTTTGTAGATAAAAATAGTCAGATTACATCTATTCAATATGAAGGCGTAGGGGAGCCACCAACCCGCATTGGAGCAGCGTGGTGGAGTAAGCTCCAGGCCTCCCCAATAAGGGGGAGAGACCCGTGTCCAACAGTGGGACGCAAAAAGGGTTGCAGCCAATATGAAGGCGTAGGGGATGGCTGAGCGGTGCCGTCATCTTCATTTACTGCTAGCAATAGTTATAGCGTACACTTTTATCACTTTGCTTTAACTTACGAAATGATTATTCACGCACTAAACAAACCGACAGTATGGAATTAGAGGTTTGTACTGCTTGGTGTCTCGAATAAGACTGATCGCTTCGCATGTCGACTCCGTCAATACGACTCCGTTCACGTCCCACCATTACTGAACTAAAAACTGATCGTGACGTTAGCTTTTCCGTTTACTCGCGTTGCAAAATATAATCAATTGAGTTACTTATTTGACCATTATGAGAAAATAACATTCCATGATATATAGGTAATAAATCCACGACAAATATATCAGTCTGATCTTTCGATAAATTTTCAGATCCCGAGTACCTCCAAACAAAAGTCAAAGTATACCTGATGCTAGCAGTATTGATCTACAGCTTTCTCATCGTAATGTGGCTTCTCTTCATCTCCAACATTCTCCTCCTCGTTGCCTGCTACACTGAGAACCCCAAATTAATAAATACCTTTAACGTTTTTATTATTTTTCATTTAGTTTATTCTTTAATAATATCTACGTTGCTCTGTACTGCCTGCCTTTGGAAAGATCATAAATGCTTTGGGAGTATTACTTCCAGCGATGATGGTAGAGCTATTGGATTATTAGTGTTGGATATTTTATATATTGTTGTTTGGGGCGTATTGTTGTTTGTTGTAAATAAATATAAACTTACTATCTCAGAGTAGAAATTGTTTTATTTTTTATCAAATAAATTGTTCCGACTGAACGAGAGTGCGCCGCATTGCAATACAGCCCTGAGCCCTTAGTGTAAGTTTATAAACGCGTAAATGTTACTACTGCGTCCGAGTTAAAATTGGACAGAGAGATCTTAACCTGAAAGGAATAAGGTCGATAATTAAATTCTTAACGCAAACGCGTTAGTAACGTTTTCGCGTGTGCAGACTTACACCGCTGTCTTACGCCTCTGATGTAAACTTACTATCTTTCTCTCTAATATAAACTTACTATCTCAGAGTAGAAATTGTTTTATTTTTTATCAAATAAATTGTTACTTTAAATAACAGCTTAAAAATAAGCGCACATGGCCCGGTGATTTACGCAGCTAAGCGTAACGTGCGCGGTAGGGTGTGAGATGGGTGACCGCTAGAGGCGAAAATGCGAGCATATCCGTGCTTCGGCGGGCGAGTTAAGTCGTCGGTGTCAGTTGCCGTTGATAGATAGCAGTCCTTAAACTTTGTAGGAGGCCTTATGGCTGGTTTTGAAATATCCGATAACGGGTTAGCTACTAACCCGCATCTCCACCAACCCACATTGGGGCGGTATCCCATGCCTGATCGTAAGAGGCGACTAACAGGGGGCTTCCGGGATTGTGGGCGGTGAGATTAAAATTTGTTTTCTCTGGGTGTTAGCGTTTCTGTCTTTGTGTGTGTCCATGGCTCACACGACACAATGATCTATCTACCTTACTGTAGGGCTATAAGTGTGAAACGTTATTTATTTATGCCACCAGTGTACATGGCAAAGATGGCAACTTACACAATACATGTCATGGATACAATGGCTAGCAAATTGAATTTATAACGCCATGAGCTGCTACTGTAACTGTGGAGCTAGGCACTTTTGACGGCAGTCAATACCACAGAACATTATTAAAAGAGGTAGAACGGCAATAATGCGCCGTTCGTATGAAGACTGGTGTCGCCGATCGAGCTCCGCCTTTCACCTCCATTACATCTGTACTTAAATAAATACGAAACTTACGCACATATTTGCAATTTCAAATCTAGCCAATCTTAGCGCCGCACAATCACGCGATTTCAAATGAACGAATCACACCCAAGCACGCACACAAGCACGCATATCGTAGCACGATCGGGTGTTTCTGTAGAGATTTTGGAATTTTGAGCAAACGCTTTGGCACTTGGCACGTCTGCCCCGCCTACATTTCCATTCTACCTCTTTTAGTATGTTCTGTGGTGAAAACGCCGGATACCTTCGATGCTCTAAGGGCACATTTGATATTTATTTAGGTTATATTTTAGTCTATAACACTGATATAGGTATATCATAGTGTTATAAATTTAATGCAATTTTCACCATTGTATTTATGGTGTTAAGCGCTTATGGGCCAGATGCTAGCCTTGAACGCAAGCGTTCTACGCAGCTTATTTAAACGGGCGCGGTTACGTGTGAGATTGATGACCGTATTTTCGTGCTTTGGGAGGTATGTCTAGTGGTGTGTCGATTGTTGTTATCGATAGATGGGGGTTAATGACTCGTTAAACCCTGTTGGAGTTCTTGTGGGCGGTTTGAGAACATCTGACAGTGAGTTAGCAACTGACCCGAATCTCCATCAACTTGCATTAGAGCAACGTTGTGGGGTAATTTCCAGGCCTCCTATATAATGAAGAAAGACCAGTGCCCAGCAGTGGGACGCAAAAAGGATTACATTCATCCATGGATGGATTTATAATTTGCTGTGTATAGCAGGTGGCGTTACTGTGGCACTGTTATGCCATTAACATATTCCATGTGATTTAAAAAAAAGGCAATGATTCACACAAAAAACATAGCCCTTTAGGAGTGTGACTGGGTGTAGAGCCTTCGTGGTTCAACTAGAAAAGTATACCACCACTACCATTCCACCATTCCACCTATTTAAATTTAAAATTCGTTTCCGAAATTCAATTTATATATACATAGGTATAGCTCCCGGGCATGACCACCTCGCCCGGCGGGAGATCTCCCTTTGCCAAACAAGAATTCATCGTTTAAAGGTATTAGATAGTCGTAGTTATGTATGTATTGTGATATTTTAAAACTTTTATATTTGAATTAGTTTCTATGGGTCTAAGTAGCCCAAAACAAATTAATAAAAATTCCATTTCAATCACGTATTTTCATTGATATCAATAATTTTATTTCATTAAACAAGAAATTACTTAAGTTCACACTTTAAGTGCACAGCAACGAGTCCCTATCTTTCATACAATAGCGCCGCGACAACTGTAACTTCGATTGAGTTAATTTTAAACTATTGTTGTAACTCTGTTTTCTCTGTGATTGTAACTGAGCTACTGAGGTGTGAGTAAAATAGTTTATAGTTTAATTTAATTTTACTATTATCGTTGCAGAGAATTACTTTTAAATAAATAAAATTAAAATTAAATACATAAAATGTGATAACACACTTGATGGGATAGTATAACGGTGATTATGTGAATATTTTGTATATAAATAACTCTTCACACACATACCCACAGTAGGGTATAATACCTTATGTCGTGGTTACCATGGACACATACAAAGACAGAAACATAAACACCCAGACCGAGAACAGAAATTTAAACTATGTTTTTTTGTTTTTTTTTATTTGAATGGAGTAGCAGACGAGCATGCAGACCACGTGGTGTTACACGTGGTTAAGTGGTCGCTTCAGCCCATGCACATCTACATACAACCTCAAACAAGCATAGGTAAGTCTTGTCTGAGGTCGTATGCAGTTGCGCTGCTACTCCGGAGGCTGGTGGTCGCCTCGTGTAAGTGTGGCCGGCAACTGCACCTTTATCGAAACACAATAGAATTGGTTCACGGCAGAAGTGGGTGCAGCGGTGGTACTCTCCCGGGCGAACGATAATAGTTCTACCACCTACAGCGATGTATGTGTGTGTTCCTGTCTTTGTATGTGTCCATAGTACCCACGACACAGGGTATTAATTACCTTACTGTGGGGCTATAACTGTGTAACGTTTAATTAATAATTAACATTGGTACGGGTTACTGAAATCTGTACAAAAACTCCACGGGCATTTAGAGCTAACGCGATAAGCAACATTGAAGGTCACTCAACGGGAAAATAGGTTTCATTGGAACTACCACTAGAGGCAGCGCTCCCCAGCTTGGAGAGCCGCCAGCAATGTTTGTGACGTCTTCATCATACCGTCGAGGGTAAGGGCGGAATCACAACATATTAAAAGGAAACAACTTCTTTTGTACGCGATTAAGTTTCGTTAATTTCTTTGCTATTATTGCTATTGGTTGGATTATGTATTCAAGAATCGTGCGAAATGATGATTATATTGACGACCCGCGTGGCGTAATGATTACCATGCTGGACTGCCAATCGGAGCGTTCCGTATTTGATTCCCGGCGAAGCAGTAATTTGAATGATGAGTTTAACATTTCTGTCCTCGGTCTGGGTGTTTGTGTTTCTATGGGTTGTATGGCACCCACGACACAGAGTATATCTACCCTAATATGGGGCTATGAGTGTGAAACTTTATTTATTTATTTATTTATTGAGCAATATAATTATGCTACTATAGTCATAACCTTGAATGTAAGGGCGGAATTATCTGTAATTATCTTTATAATAATACACTTTAATTAATTGAAAGTAAACATTACATAAATATAACAAAAAAGAAACATTACTTACAATAAATATGACTTAAACAAATAATAATATAGTAATCAAACTAACATACTTTACGATGCCACATCTAGTCGCTTTAAATCCAACCGCGCTCCATACTGTTTTCAATCTGCCCTCATGTTTTGTAATTTTTGCTTTGTTTACCTACATCTAATCTGTTAATACATATTAAACTGTGCATACATTTGACTTGTAATTTAAGTGTATGAATTAGACACTAACCTTATACTGTTATGTTATGCTCGTGTACGCTGTATTTTTTGTTTAATATGTTAAAATCAGCATGTTCTCATGTAAGTGAATTTTGTAAATTCTTAATGAGAATAAATTTCTTTAAACCTAAACCTGAATAATAAGAATTAAAACGAAACAACTTATTTTTAATATTTGCTTAAATATTATTTTCCCTAAAACATAGCCATGGAACGATTGTACGAGAAGTCCACGGAGCCCTCTGACTAATGTACAAATACGTACACCAAGGGGAGCATGAAAAATGTAAAAAAGCTGAGTTATATCGGCTGTGATTAAAAATTGGATGCTAGTTCATAAAAAAGACACGCCATTTTACTATAGGCACGATTCCCCAATAGTTTTAAGAGCCATTACTACAAAAAAAAAAAAAATTTTTTTTTCGCTATAGTCGGTTTTAACTTTTGTTTAATATTAATACATACCTTAGCTTTAGTCCGGTTAAATTATTCGCAATAGTGATCTCGCCCTAACATATTACGTGGAAGTCTAAACATCTGTTCGATCGAAAGATATTTCGATTCGATTGTTCGATATTCTGTTATCGATACGCATTGTCAGATGCATTCCAGGTAATCCGATAAAAGATATAGGTATTCTGGAAAATTCAGAAGGCAATGACCAAATAATCGTTTTTAACCGGAAGCCGACCTAAGTTTTGGTAAGATATAGCAATGAAGAACGATAGCCGAACGGTAAAGACCACGGTCTCCGACATGTATGTACCGGGATCAATTCCTCGGCGCGCACCTATGACAAAGGCAATTTCAAGGAAAGACGACCTGCGTGGTGCAATGCAACTATGCCGTACTGCCAATCAAAGGGTCCCGGGTTCGATTCCCGGCGAAACAGAACTTTGAATGATGAGTTTAAATTTCTGTTCTCGGTCTGGTTGTTTGTGTTTCTGTCTTTGTGTGTGTCCATGGTACCCACGACACAGGGTATATCTACCCTACTGTGGGACTATGAATGTGGAGCGCAATTATTATTAAAAATGTGCTTTTTCATTTGAATGGAGTAGCAGACGAGCATGCAGGCCACGTGGTGTTATGTGGTCGCTGCAGCCCATTGACATCTACATACAACCTCAAGCAAGCATATGTAAGTCTTGTCTGAGGTCGTATGCAGTTGCGCTGCTACTCCGGAGGCTGGTGGTCGCCTCGTGTAAGTGTGGCGGCAACTGCACCTATGCACCGAAACACAATGGAACTGGTTCAAGGCAGAAGTGGGTGCAGCGGTGGTACTTCCCCGGGCGAAAATAGTTCTACCACCTACCAAATTTATTGCTGACGATGGAACGGTGATGGAAAATATTGTGATATTTAAATAATTACGCTTCAGCACCGTTCATGACAGAGAAACTCGTAATATAATTAAAATGTGTGTTACATTCTTTCCCGCACCAGATTTGGCACAAAAAATATGTATCGAAACGAGGCGCTATGCCGTCTCTATTGAACGATGAGTCAGTAACTTTGATGCTCTAAGCCTATTCCCAGTAGTCGGACATATAACAGGTTGAAAAAAAAGCAAAGTGAAATGTAGAACCTTTTTTGTGGTATCGGGGATGGGAGGGGGGGGGGGGGGTGGAGTCTTCAAAAGTAACCCTTGCTTGCACCTTGGAAGAGATAACGGGTCATGTGGTATTTGTACCGCACTAAACCCCCTCGGTGGCCTGCCTCTGCGCTTAGGGGGCACTCCGGGATCTCCAATAAAACGCAGCGGTGTCCTCCTGTATACGGCCCATCTTCGGTAAAGCAAATGTGCTCTGCTGCAGCTTCAGATGTAGTGCCTTATGGAAGATTTTTATAAGCGACAGAACAGCATCATTGCATTCGACGGAGAAAGTATCACCACTGCATTGTTTGACAGCCTCCGTGGCGTAGTGGGTGATGAGCCGACTGCGAAACGTGAGGTCGTGGGTTCGATTCCCACCCAGGACAAATATTTGTGTGATGAACATGACTATTTGTTCTGTGTCTGGGTGTTAATTATCTATTTAAGTATGTATTTAGAATTATATAAGTATGTTTATCAGTTTTCTGATTACCATAGTACAAGCTCTGCTTAGTTTGGAATCAGATGGTGTTGTGTGAATTGTCCAAAAATACTTATTTATAAAAAAATATTATTGCAGCCATTTTCGTAAAAATAAAAAAAACCTACTCATCAACGTAGCCATAAAAAAACGCTTTTTTACGCTGCCAGGTTTTTGTTTACATTTTTATAATACTTTCTTTTGCCTTATATTTTTAGTCATGATTAGGTTCGTTATCAGGATTAGAAGATTAATCTAGCAATCTTGTATCTTCATTGAGGGAGCTAATATTGCGAGGATTTATCAAGTAACTAACCGCGCTTATCCCCATTAATTTGTTAAAATAATTAATATTTTGTATTAACGAATCTTTTTTTTCTTGTTAATCTTTTGTACTATTCGCATAATGAAACTGTTGACGACCACAGGCGAAACCACAGACTAAGGCTCGTCTGATACTCCATTCAAACAAAAAAATATGGCTGCAACCGCCAACCCGCTGTCAGATGTTTTCAAACCGCACAAAAGTAAACCTTGTCGGAACAAGGTTTAATAATATTGTTATCTAACGACAACAACCGGGACTGACCATATTTTTTTTGCCACTAGCGGTCACCCATCTCACACCCGGCCGCGCCCGTTTTGCTTAGTCGCATAGATCGATTGCGTTCTATGCTAACCGCCGGGCCATGCGCTCTTCAAACGACAACAAAAAAAAATTACTTTTGTTATTATTTGTGAAATTTGACGACCCGTGTGGCGCAACGGTTACAATGCCATTGGGGTATAAATTGTGGGTCTCGAGTTCGATACCGGCGATGCAGAGATTGACATAATGAATGAATGTTGTCGTGGATGTTTTGCATTCATGTCAACGTGTGTGTCAGTGGTACCCACGACACAGATATACTCTGTTGTGGAGATATGAGTGGGAAACGTTATTATCGCTGGCACAGGATATGTGAAAAATCATTTAGAAAATATGTAAAAAGCAGAACAGAAACATTAACAGCTGTAATGAAATTGTTCGCGCGGATACAGTACAGACGGACCGACAGACAAATGGCTCTGCACTTCATTAGGAGTACAGGGAGAGGACTTAATGGAATTGCAAAATAACGTGAGATGGGGTTACTTTTAAATCGTTTTCACTGTTTTGGAAGTTAAATACTGTTGAAAGTGTTTTTTACATTAAGATAATTTAACACACACACACACACACACACACACACACACAGGTACGCGCATGTCTGTACGTATTTCGCATGTGCCAATTTTTTGTATGTAATTATAGTTCGGTTCTACTCACTTGGTTGTTCGGGATCGCCCGACTAGTTTCGGACTATTCTTAATCTTTTTTTTTCTTTATTTAAAGGGGTTTTGTCACAATGTGACTATGTCACCCCCGTACAGGCTTAACATATTAATATAATTTCGGACACCGGGGTAGCCAAGTCACTGTTACAACTTCCAACTTCATACGGTCTTTTCAGTGATTCTTAATCATAATCATAATAATTTTTTATTGCGAAATATGGTACAGAGGCTAAAGTCTTATGAGCTCTCGCCGCTCGTCGCGAAGTGACGATGGAGTCTCCGACTTTGTTAACATATCGTTGCAATGGACAAAATATCCTGCAAGTGTACAGTAAGGTATTCGCAAAAAAGCTCATAAACTCATTCCGAGGTACAGTTAGACACAAAACAATAACTGTAATGCATGCAACAGTATAGTCGGGAACAAAGATTAAAAAATTACGAATAGAATTTTATTGTGTACGTTATTTGTTATCGTTGTCGTTGATTATGTGTGTATTGGTTTATCGACAGACTAGCAGCTGCCCGCGACTTCATCCGCGTGGACTTTGGTATTAGTTAGAGCATGATGTATATAACCAAAAGCCTTTCTCGATAAATGGACTATCCAATACAAAAATAATTTTTCAATTCGAACCGGTAGTTCCTGACATAAGCACGTTCAAAGAAACAAACAAATTCTTCAGCATTATATAATAAATAAATAAATAAACCTTACACACTCATAGCCCCACAGTAAGGTAATTAATAACCTGTGTCGTGGGTAGCGTTGCCAGGCGTCCGGATAAAGCCGGACATAGGTAGGCTTTTTGATTGCGTGTCCGGCCAAAATAAACGGTGTCCGGCTTGTCCGGCTTTTGTTAGGCTTTTTACATTACGCAAACGAGCAAGCGCCGAGCGTGGCCGAACGCAGGCGAGTCGACTGTCGGTCGCTCCTACTTAATACTGATTTGGTATTCGATTTTATTTATTATTTCATTAGAATTTAACAAGATTTATGACAGTAATAAAAAAAAGCTACATTTTATTTACAATTTTTTTGTCGTACCTATTAATACTGAGACACAAAATCCTCAATAATGTAGGGTGTCCGGCCTTTCTACCCAAATGTCCGGCCAAACTGGCTGGTCTGTCCGGCTATTAAGTTTGGCGACCTGGCAACCCTAGTCGTGGGTACCATGGACATACAAAGACAGAAACACAAACATCCAGACCGAGAACAGAAATTTAAACTCATCATTCAAATTTCTGTTGAACCCGGGAACTCATGATTGGCCGTTTGGCATAGTAACCGTTGCGCCACGCGTGTCGTTGATATATTAGTATTAATTGGGAAACATCAAAATTAGATGGCTACGAACTCGCATTGTGCCGCCATATTGGATTTAGAATGACGTCACACAGCTCATCGTGTATTGTCATCCAAACTAAACGTGTATACAAAATTTCAGCTCAATCGATTGAAGATATCTGCTTCAAACTTGAGTAGCAAGATTCCACCCGAAAAACATACATTGCGAGTTAAATAAAAGCTTTTAACTTTTAAAAACCCATTTAATTCACAAGACTATATTAGAATATTAATTGACAGGTGATTAAAATCTCCATTATTCCAGGAATATTTCTTATTTTTTATTATATCTTATTTTTTATTATTTTGAACAGAAATTTAAACTCATTATTCAAATTTCTATTTCGCCGGGAATCGAACCCGGGACCCTTCGATTGGCAGTTCGGCATGGTAACCATTGCGCCACGCAGGTCGTCAAATAACATTAAAATAATGTTGAAAATTCAGCGTTTTGTGCCCAGGACTGTACAGGAACTCGCACGGTATAACCTTAATTACTTTTTTAAAACACATATGAGGAGGATACCTACACCAAGTTTTTTAATAAACCCATCTCGCTAGAAGTTGGAATGCAATGAAAAAACTATAGAAAACAGATGGAGAGTTCCTGAACACTTCCGCTTCCGAAACAATTTTGTTGGACCGAAAAGAAAACTGATTGTTGCTAATTGACTTAACAATGTGATTATTTACTTTTTAACCGACTTCAATCAAAAAGAAGGAGGTTATCAATTCGTCTGTATTGTTTTTATGTTTGTTACCTCAGAACTTTCAACTGGGTGTACAGATTTTGATGAATCTTTTTTTATTGGAAAGCTTATACTTTCCGTGTGGTCCCATTTGGTCTAGTTCTGACAATGGCATCCATGAGAAAACCATATATGTCTTAAATTCGCATTAAGTAGCTGCGCGAAGTGCGCGCCAAATGGACGAATAAGTCAATATCACGCCAACCGATTTCGATTATTCTTTTTTAATTGGAAAGGATGTACATGTCATATAATTTGTTTTGGAATAGTTTTCTTTTGAAGTTGGTTTATTTTTTTGTAATTTTTTTCATCTCATGATCTTACACTGTCCTCGATACGTCTTGACCATTTTACTATTAGTGCCTGGATAGCCGAGCTTTGCTCGGATAAAAACTGTTGATTTTCTTGCTCTAATCTCGTAAAGGAACTTGATAAAAAGAGAAACATAATAATCGGATTGCATTCGAACCGGCGTGTCGCCAAATGCCCTTGCGTGAGGTACATGACGAATATCTGAATATTTATTTATTTATTTATTTATTCTTCATGTACCAAAATATAAATATTATGTACATAGGTGGACTTAATGCTAAGAGCATTCTCTACCAGTCTACCTGGGGTGGTAAGAGAAGCAACGAAAGGTGGTATTGAAGAACAATAGCGTTTAAATAAGATTAATCTACAATTTAGTCTAAAAAAACATGTTACTACTAAAAATAATTATATAAATACAAATAGACGAAATAAATGCTCTCATATATACATAAATAAAATAAATATACATATACAAAACTATATACACATTATTACATACATACATACATACATACATACTGTAATGAATATGTACTGATCTTGATAATTGCTTGGTACATAAAACTGGTAGTACACTGAATCCACGACACTGATACTGAATATATGGGGCTGTTCCTCATGGCAACTATATATATGGGGCTGTTCCCCATGGCAACTTAATATATGAGGCTGTTCCCCATGGTTACAGGAATGGAGCTGTTCTCCATGTACAAGTGTGGGGGTGGTTCCCAATGTGGCCTCCATATCCTCCCCTACAGCCACCCCGAACCTCGCTTTCAACTGATCTGAATCTGTCACTGTTAATTGGTATCTGAATCTGCCTGATCAACGATTTATACACAAACATACCGACGCATCGGTCACTGGTACACAACAATGGTAATATTGCAATCTAATAATGCAAGCACTGATAAATAATAACTTATTCACTTACCGAACAGTTCACGGCAACGTCTCACCTGCGTATCCTTACTTGTACCCACTTATTTCAATACTGACTATCAACTTATTATTTTTCTACCCTCATTAAAACGACATTTTCTAAAAATGAAAACTAGCTAGATTGTTTTAGCGTTCCCAAAACCTCCTGCATACTCATTTTAATAAAAATCTTGGGAGCCGTTTCCGAGATTCAAATTATATTTATAGGATCACTCGTTTAAAGATATTAAGATTTGGGCCCACCGGATTTTTGGCTGACGCGTATTAGGTACGTGTTCCACTGTAGGAGCGTTTTCACACCAGCGTATTTTTAAATAAATAAAATAAACAATTCACACTCATAGCCCCACAGTAGGGTGAACATAACCTGTGTCGTGGGTACCACGGACACATACAAAGACAGAAACACAAACACCCAGACCGAGAACAGAAATTTAAACTCATCATCCAAATTTCTGTTTCGCCGGGAATTGAACCCGGGACCCTCCAATTGGCAGTCCAGCATGGTAACCATTGCGCCACGAGGGTCGTCGTCGTATTTTACACTTGTATTTTTTTTTTCAATATTGGCATCGCATACTCTGTGCATATTGCCAGCGTCAAGTATAATTTATGCATCTGTCAGTAGTCATAGAAAAATCTGTAAGTCGTCAGTAATCAGTCAGTCTAGCTAGTCAGTCAGATGTTCAAGTAAAGCGATGACTACTTTACCAGAACGTGTCCGTCCAGTTTTGGAGGCAAGCTGACAAACGCTGCAAAACGTATTCGCACTGTTATTTTATTTCAGAACACTATATCGAAAATAAAAATGCCAACTTTATTCGATATTACTCAAAAACACCAAGTACCTAAATGAAACTAAAACAAAAGTGCAACATGCTCTTCCGAATTTCCCGCCAAAACGCAAATCGATTTCTATTAAATGGAACGCAACCGGAAGCGCCCGATGCATGTCTCCGGTCAGCCGTTAAATTTGAATTTGGAATCGCTATCACAACTCCGAGATATTCGTAACTCGCAGTAGCTTCCCGAGCGTAGCGCAGAACGGTCGTATCGGAAATTAAAGCTTCATTCGCGGGACCAGCTTTTGTTTCATGTAATGGATTCGGCTTGCAACTGATCCTGAACTTTGATGTCTGCGAACTTGTGGATGGGATACAAAAACATATTCTTTGGTTTGTCACAAATGATCAAAATTGTCATCAATGTGTTTTAGAAACAGTGCACATAAAAAACAGTGTAACATAATTTTTTTACTAAAAATCTATTATTTAAGTCACCTATACTTTCTGCTAAAGAACAGTGTAGTTTTGCCTTTTTGCTACTATCACGAAGGCTTTCGTTACTTTTGAATTATGCAGATATCTGGTTTCTGAAATAAAGAAGTTTCTTATAAATACTCAATCTCTGCCTTTAAAAACTTAAAAAAAAAAACAGACGATTATGTCCTTTGCCGCAAGGTTTACTATAAAACTAAGAAGAGCGATGACAGGTGTGCAAATAAAAACGCGTACTTTGGCACAATACAAAGAAAAACAAGCAGAACAGTAACTTTATGATTCAGGTGATATTATAAAGTTACTGTACTGCATTTTTTTCTTTATATTGTGCCACAAGTACCCGTATTTACTCGCACATCTGTCACTACTATAAGAAGTATGTTTAAGACAAAATGGCTTGGAAACTTACTTGGAAATTAATCTCGCTTACATTAGGTTATTTCTAATGTAAACAGAATATAATAGTAAATTGGTTCGAGTTACTTATTATTAGTGCCGACGCCTCAGCCTCAGATGATAAATGGGAAAAATGACATTTATTAAGTGTAAAATAATACGTTGCATTGAAGTTTTGGAGGGAAGTCGGAAAAGACATGTGCTCCTGTTTTATTTTAATTTTCTTAGTGTATTTTTGAGTCATATACATTTTATTCGAATAAGGTTAATAATAGTACGTGCGTGCAACACTCGTGAGTGTTGTGAAATAAAATAATATAGTAAAAACATGTTTTTCAGCTTGCCTCTTAAGCGCCATCAGACGCGTTCGACGGTAAAGTAGCCCTCACTTTACGTGAACGTCTGACTGACTAGCAAGACTGACTGAGTATTGACGACTTACTGATTTCTTCTATGATTACTAGCAAAATTTGTGCTTAATGCTGGCTGTATGCACAGAGTTTGGAAACGCCATTGAAATTTTTTTTAGAAAAAAATAAAAAATGTTATGTTGCATTTCTAATATTAAATCAATATTGGAGTTTTGGCGGGAAGTCGAAAAAGGCATATTGTGCTCTTGTTTTATTTTTACTTTCTTGGTGTATTTTTGAGTTATATCGGATAAATTTGATGGTATTTTGTTCAATTATAGCGCACGAGTGTTGTGAAATAAAATAACAGTGCAAAAATGTGTTTTTTCGGCTTGCCTCCAAAATTCCATTGGTCACGTTCTAGTAAAAAAGCCTTCGCTTTACTTGAATGTCTGACTGACTTGACTGACAGATTACTAACGACTTACTGACTTTACCTATTATTACTAGTCCAGTTTCACCGAAGCTGACAAAAACGTGATGCAAAAATTATACATGACGCTGGCAATATGCAGAGTTTGCAATTAAAAAAAAAACAATATTTGTTTCTTTTTTTCTTTCACTTGAGAGTGCCCAATGCTAAGTAAAGGCTAAGTAAAGCCATTCTTTATATAAATAAGGGTTACTGAAAACCAGGGCAACCAATTTCAAAATTACCAGAGTTTTCATCACTTCTCAATATTATCCATTACAAGAAAGGCTACCTAAAGGAACAAGTTACTGATTGTAACTACCAAAAGAGGGTTCCAACTAATATATTTTAATGAATTCAATAACTTACAAACACAAAACACTATTGTACCACGACATTCAACAGGCAATCATATTACACCCGCCGTCTTGTCAAACTTTCAGACATTATCTATGACGATTTCATTATAGAAGTTGCCTACGTCAACCATACGAACTTATGAAATTATCACATGTTATTATTTTAACCGTCAAACCATAATCTCCTTGAGATGGTTTTCGAAACTTATTTCAGAGCAGTAAGGTTGATATTGCTTTGTGATTTGTATTTATAGGTTAGTATTCGGTTGTCAAAACGAACAATCATGTTTCCCGCGCTTCCGTCATCTCGTAGTCCGTCGCACGACGCGTTCGGAAACCCGTACCAACAAATTTCATGGTATACTCGCAATCGTTAATAGAGTTTTGACTTTTTGACGGGGACTTGAAATAAGCAGAGATAGTACCCCACAGTAATGTAATTAATACCCTGTGTCGTGGGTACCATGGACACATACAAAGACAGAAACACAAACACCCAGACCGAGAACAGAAATTTAAACTCTATTCAAATTTCTATTCTAGGGAATCGAACCCGGGACCTCATGATTGACAGTTTGGCATGGCAACAATTGCGCCACGCGGGTCTAGTTGTATTTAGATTTTTATTTGAGTATCAATCGCCAACAATCGGGACCGACGGTTTAACGTGTCCTCCGAAGCACGGAAACGCGCATTAAAATTTGCCACTAGCGGTCACCCATCTCACACCCGACCGCGCCCGTTTGGCTTTGTTGCATAGATCGTTTGCGTTCTACGCTAACCGTCGGGTCATGCGTGTTTCTAAATAAGTATTAAAATGAGAAATAACAATTCAAATTTCTGTAAATTCAAAATGCATACCTTTAAAAAATGCACAGGAGCAGGATAGTTATTAATTAATTTTTATACATGTTTACTTTTGCTATTTAAATCAAGAAAAGAGGCCTTTAACTATAAATTGGCATATTCCCATACAAAATGTATGTACAGTTTTGACAGCTAATTAATCTCAATTGATTTCGTAGTCCAAGACCGGATACAAAATCAGTCAATTAATGCCATTAGTATGGTCCATTCTTGAAACCTTGGTCCAAACCAAATTAATATAAAAAAGCTCGAGATGCCTTCGAGTTACAATCGAATTCTTACAATAGTAGGGGCCACACGGCAGAAGTGATATAATCGTGTTCCTGTTTATTGAAGTTGTCGCATTCACCGTGTCTTTTATGCAAACTCTGAATGTATTTCTGTAAAGTGAGATAAGTTATGTAAAATATATGTATTTTAAGAGTAGGTATCCATTTTTTGTTTTAGTCCACCAATCCGCACTTGGCCAGCATGGTGGACTATGGCCTAAATTCCCTCACTTGTGAGAAGAAGGCCTGTGCCCAGCAGTGGACATAAAAAGGATGAAAAAAATATTTTTTGCTAAGTTTTTTATGTCACATTGCTGGGTATAGTTGTCTCAGAAGATACAGGGTTTTAGGCCATAGTCGATATATTATGAGTTTCTCTCAGGGATGCACGGTCACTATTACAATATTTTCCCTTACCTGGGAGCAACAATAAATATATTATGCACTTATTAAATTTCTCTGTCAGAGGTGCGCGCCGGGGTTTGAACTCGCCACCAAAATCCGTCGACCGCGGTCCTTACCACTCGGCCATTGTTGCTCACATTACTGATGTCCTATACGACGCTGATACCTGTAATGAAATAGTGAAATAAAAGGACAATGGAGTGTAATAAGGTTTATTAAATAACCTTTTTTTTGGTATCGGGGGTGAAACCTTCAAAAGGTACCCAGGAACTTGGGGGAGGATACCGGGTTATGTGGGATTTGTACCGCATTAAAACCCCCTCGGTGGCCTGCCTCTGCGCTTTGGGAGGACTCCAGGGTCTCAGGGTAAAAAAAACTAAAGTTTTAGGGTCTCTAGGACACAAGCACTTCACTATAAAAAGTAGTTCTTCTTCTCTTCCTCAACAGCCTAAGTCACCTTATGATCAGTATAGGTCTCCTCATATGCACGCTATCTCATGCGGTGTTGTGCTTTCTGCGTTCAGTTCTTTCCTGCTTCACTGGTGAGACGCAAAATGGGTTACAGCCACGTCCGCTTAGAAGCGCGCATTTATTTATTTATAATTTAGAACCACCTTAAACTAGGGGTTACAAGGTAGACTTAATGCCTAATGGCATTCTCTGCCAGTCAACCCTGGGTGTTGGAGAGAACTTTAGGTAGGCGGACGGAGAACAGCGACTTTATGCACGATAACAAGTATTTTATTATATTGCCAGAGATTATTTATTACTATATAATAATATAAACAATATAATCAACAGATACATATTTATAATACATATATACATAAATACATATGTCTATACATATACATAAATATATTATACGTGACATACATTATAATGTGAACTCAGAAGCTCGTAGGGACTCATGCATTACTTGATAACAAGTGTTTGCATAGCAACTTCTTGAAAGCACACTTTGTTGGTGCCTTTCTAATATTTTCGGGCAGGGCGTTCCAGAGTAGTATAGCCTGAACATTATATGAGTAACGAAAGAAATCACTATTGTGAGGAGGCGTATAAAGTTTAAGATTACTAGTAGAACGGAGCCCTCTGTTATGAGATGAACAGAGGTACTGAAAGTTTTCCTTTAGATAATGTGGAGAAGTTGGATCATGTAAAATTGAATACAGGACCAAGAGAATTCTAGAGTTACGCCTCTGACGAATAGTAAGCCACTTAAGCTGACTTCGATAACTTGAGATGTGGTCATACTTACGTAGATTGAAAATAAATCGGATACAGCTATTTTGAAGGCGCTCTAGCTTATTTAGAAGTTCTTCATTCAGGTCTGGGTAGCACACGTCAGCATAGTCTATAATGGGTAGAACAAGACTGTGAATCAACATAAGCTTAGTGCTGTATGGCAAGAATTTCCTGAAACGATACAAAGACTGTAATATTCCGTTGACCTTACGGCTGATCTCAGTCACTTGCACTCGCCAATTCATACAGCTGTCAATGTGCAGACCTAAATTTTTTACACTTATATTGTAATGAATGGCGTTTGATGCATAGACCAGCTTTGGTAGATTTGCAATATTGATCCTGGACAACAGTCTCGAACTACCCACTACAATCCCCTGGCATTTTGCAGGGTTAACTGCTATTCCATACCGATCACACCAGGCTCTAATGCCTCTAATGGCTTCCAGATTCTTAATAACAATGTTTATAGCATTCGGAAGATTGTCAATAGCAGAATGAACATACAGTTGGAGATCGTCAGCATACATATGGTACGAGCAGTCAATGAAAGAAGTAATGGAATTAATGAATAATGAAAAAAAGTAAGGGAGAAAGAATACCGCCTTGTGGAACGCCAGCTGGCAGATCAGCCCAATCAGAGCATTCCTGCCCAATATGGACTGACTGTTGAAGTCCACGAAGATATGAAGCAAACCACTCTACAACTGTTGGTGCAAATTTGAGGTGTGATAAAGTGGTCAGGAGTAACTCGTGGTCGACTGTGTTGAAAGCATTCGAAAAGTCAAACATGGACGAGGCTAGCGTAAAACCTACGTAGCTAAGCGAAATAATCGCGGTCGGGTGTGGAATGATGGGTGACTGAATTTCTTGCGCGTATTCGTTCTTCGCACGTTAAACCATCGGTCTCGGTTATTATCGATAGACAAGGAGTCGTTTAACTTTGTCGGAGGACTTATGGCCGGTTTGAAAACATCCGACCGTGGGTTGGATACTAACATGCACTTCCACCACTCCCCATCACCACACACTCCGAAAGCCTATGCCTGTCTCATGTATTAATTTTTTACTCATTCATTCTTTCTTAGTTTACTTGTCAAATAAAGCTTAAAATTCCAATATTGGGCATTGATTTGAACGTTTAAAGACAATTTCATTCAAGTAACTCTAGTAATCTAGAAGCGCGCATGGCTCGGCGGCTAGCGTAGAACGCAAACATTCTACGCAGCTAAGCCAAACGGGCGCGGTCGGGTGTGAGATGGGTGACCGCTAGTGGCAATAAATTTCATGCGCGTTTCCGTGCTTCGGAGGGCACGTTAAGCCGTCGGTCCCGGTTGTTGTCGATAGATAACGGTCGTTAAACCTTGTCGGAGGCGTTATGGGCGGTTTGATAACATCCGACAGCGGGTTGGATAACTCGCATCTCCACCAACCCGCATTCGAGCAGCGTGGTGGAGTCGGAGTAAGCTCCAGGCCTTCCCAATAATGGGGAGAGACCCGTGCTCAGCAGTGGGACGCAAAATGGCTTACAGTCACGTCCGCTTAGAAGCGCGCATGGACGAGGCTAGCGTAAAACCTACGTAGCTAAGCGAAATAATCGCGGTCGGGTGTGGAATGGGTGACTGAATTTCTTGCGCGTATTCGTTCTTCGCACGTTGAACCATCGGTCTCGGTTATTATCGATAGACAAGGAGTCGTTTATCTTCGTCGGAGGCCTTATGGCCGGTTTGAAAACATACGACCGTGCGTTGGATACTAACATGCACTTCCACCACTCCCCATCACCACACACTCCGAAAGCCTATACCTGTCTCATGTATTATTTTTTTACTCTTTCATTCTTTGTTAGTAGACTTGTCAAATAACGCTTAAAATTCCAATATTGGGCATTGATTTGAGCGTTTAAAGACAATTTCAGTCAATTAACTCTAATAATTAATGACAGATGGCAGAGCAGCGATGGCCGAGTGGTAAATAACCGCGGTCTTCGACGCGACCGACGGTTCAAATCCTCGGCGCGCACCTCTGACAAAAAAAATTGTAATGTGCGCATTTATCGCTGCTCCACGGTGATGGAAAATATCGTGATATTTAATTAATTACGATGTTCTCCATCGCCGTGCATGCCTGAGAGAAATTCATAATTTCTCGAAAGCATGACGTCCACCAATCCGCACTTGGCCAGCGTGGTGGACTATGGTCTAAATCCCTCTCACTTATGAGAGGAGACCTGTGCCCAGTAGTGGGCAGTGGGTGGTAAAAAGGTTGAGAAAAAAAACACTAATAATATCTTGGAAGCAAAGCATGGATTTCACCTGGCAAGTTTGTAATTTCGTATCGATACACAGTTAAGTTTGTTTTGGCGCGCCACCACTGACAGATGGCAGCAGTTTGCGCGGGAAACGGTTTTCCAAGATGGCGGTGACGTGCCTTATCGAATTATCTGTGCTCGTTTACACTGTTTGTACGTCAACGGTATTTATTAACGGAGTTCAAAATAATCGGGAAATTCTAATTTCAGTTGTTCTTTTTAATGATTGTTTCCTGAAAATGAAGTAAGTAGTTCCCCATTTTTTTGAGGATTTTTTTTTATTTTGTTGATTATACGCCCTAAATAGATCAATAAAGATTATAAATAATAAGAAATAATATTGCTAAGAATCAACGTTGCAAATTAAATAAAATTGACGATGTAGAGGAAAACGGTTATAAAAGTGGATGACCACCGCTAATGAAATGAAATGAAATGAAATGAAATGAAATGAAAAATGAAATGAAATGAAAAACGTTTATTGATGACTGTTTACAAAAAAAATTGGTGTTTGCATCTAACAATAGTATTTAAACAGTCTACCTTATTCAGGCATCCAATAATCACTAAATTAACCTACAGTTATTTATTTACTAAATTAATTACAATTATAACTTAATTTAAATTTTAAATTTAAAGTTTATTTTAAAGTTTTAAGAATCCGTTAAATAAATTTTAACGGATCTTCGGCTTTAATGCCTACCCACCGATTAATAATGAGCGATCATTATTAAAGTAAAACTTGTAGGAGTCATATATTATATATCATATATACATTGCATACTGTAATTTCTGTATTTGTGCTTACTTATTATTTAATTGTAGTTGTATAAGAAAATGTTAATTAGAAACCTTAAATCCCTTTTTTTATTATAATAATGCTTTGTGAATTAAATATTTACAATATTCCGCTTCGGGGTTTTTATTTCTAAATATATATATGTATAATATCCATAAGAAATGATTCTACAGAATTCTATGAGGGATGACGTAAAAAGTCAAAACGCATAATTTTATTTTAATGGCTTTCAAAAAGGAAAAAAAAACTCATTAAATAACCTAGGTAATTTGTATTTTATGAGGTTTTTGTTGTTAGATGAGATCTGATATCTTTTTCTAAACTAAAACTTAGTTATGAGTGTTATGACAATTGTATATTTTTTCTGATTTAGAGTAAAATTTGGAGTAGTTGGCCATTAGTCATGAATATAATAATATATCCTATATAAATGCCTATAATGAGGTACCAGGGAGCGATAGCACTAAATGGAATTATCCGATGACAAAGTCTAAATGAAAAGACGAAACTTTTATAACAATGAAAACGCGAACAAGGCCAGACGTATTACGCTTAATATGGGAATGGTTTTCAATTATTATTCTTTAGTCTGTGATATTATTTATACCTTAGTATCTTTATCAGGATTTTATTTAAGAAAATTAAATACTCTGTTAATATTTTAAAGTCGCAGCATTTTCCCGCAGCATTTCAGCAGTAGTGATGAAAAACATCGTAATTAAATAACGCTTAAATAATAAATAACACTTCACACTCATAGCCCCACAGTAAGGTAGATATACCCTGTGTCGTGGGTGCCATGAACACACACAGAGACAGAAACACAAACACCCAGACCGAGAACAGACATTTAAACTCATCATTCAAATTTCTGTTTCGCCGGGAATCGAACCCGGGACCCTCCGATCGGCAGTCCGGAATGGTAACCAGTACGCCACGCGGGTCGTCAATGCTTATGCTTATAAATATTAAAATATTTTACCATCACCGTGGAGCAGCAATAAATACGCTCATTACAAATTTCTTTTGTCAGAGGTAACTGCCGAGGATTTGAACCCGGAGTCTACTTGTCGAAGGCCTTGGTCTTTACCGGTCGGCCGTCGCTACTCAGTTAAGCCATATGCAGACAAAAACAAACAAAAAAGTATTAAGAAAACCCTATTATAATAATGAAATATCCATAACTTTTCTTCCCATAAAATAAAAGTAAAATTTAATTAAAACCCTACAGATCTTTATTACAACTCTTAAAAACAAATAATATTCCCGGGTTCAGTTCACAGAATGCAAATTAAGTTCCGGGAAATATTGTGTACAACAGACAGACAAATAAATAATTGGTATTTTATACAGATTTCTCTTAAGAAGTTAGAACACCCCGTTTTAGATGGTTGGCGTAGGGGGGATAAGACTTGTCGTTTACATTTTTTTTAATTGGGCTTAAAAGTTGTTAGAGATAAATCCAGAAAAGTGTAGTGAAATTCCGTACGTACGTAGAAGGTTTTCTTTTAACACCCTTTTTTCGAAAATGGTCCCACTAGCTTCGTATATAGAAGGGATTAATTATATATTTCAAACGATATTGTTTATGACATTATAATAACGATTTAATCGTTTCATTTCTTATTTGTAATGTACATATTTTTTTAAAACCGGCCAAGTGCGAGTTGCACTTACGCACGAAGGGTTCCGTACCATTATCTTTAAAAAAATGCCTTGGAGTCTAGGAGCCCTCTTTAGTATTTATTTTATTTTTTATTTTTAGTATTTAGTAGTAGCGTACGGGGCGCCGCGCGCGGAGGACACCGGTGCGTTCCACTGGAGATCCCGGAGTCCTTCCCAAGCGCAGACACAGGCCACCGAGGGGGTTTTAGTGCGGTACAAATCCCACTTGAATTCCACATTACCGGTATTCTCTCCCAACGTGCTGGGTACCTTATGAAGGTTTCCCAATACAAAAAAAGAACACAGATAATCCTACCGTGTTTGACAACTCGACAATTCAAAATAAAACTATGGACTGTTTTAAACTTTACATTTGATTAAATTTAATAATTAAATGTACCTAAGTAATTACAGCTGGTAACACTTAATGTAAAAGACTGACTATATATGCTATGCTTATATATTCAGCATTCTGGATATGTCGTTGTATGAGTTGTAAAGAGAGTCTTATCCACACTATTCTCACCTCTAAGGGGATCAGCAGACATTAATGCGGACAAATCGGGTATACTTAATGCCCACTTGTTGCCTGTGTCTGCCGCGTGTTGGAGGGATCGTCTGTCTTGTTTATCATATTATTCAGTTTCTTATTATTGTTTAGTACTTTTTACAAGAAAATAATACAACCATGCATCCATCATTGACGACCCACGTGACGTAATGGTTACAATGCTTGACTGTCGATCGCAGGGTCCCGGGTTCGATTTCCGGTGAAGCAGAAATTTGAATGATGAGTTTAAAATTTCTGTTCTCAGTCTGGGTGTTTGTGTTTCTGTCGTTGTGTGTGTCCATGGTACCCACGACACAGGGTGTATATGGATATACTGTGGGGCTATGAGTGAAGCGTTACTTATTTATTTATTTATTTATTATCTATTAGTAGTTTCTTTATATGTTTTGCTAAAGAACTATAGTGCACTGATTTTTAGGAGCTTGAAATGTTTTGTCCACTTCTTGCCTGTATCTGTCGCGTGTTGGGATTGTCCGTCTTGTTTCTATCATATTCAGTTTCAAGTAAAAATTATTGGGTTACGCGACACCAATCATTAATCCTGTTGTTTCTACGAAATATATGCGTTTCTATACGTTTAGGTATAACCTGTGCCTTTAAAAGAGGTATTTTCTAACGTATTTTGAGTTACTTACATCGAATAAAGTTGATTTTCTTCGATAAAGGTTAATTATAGCGCCCGAGTGTGAGTGAGTGTTGTTTCCGTCAGCAGCCATCGCTATAGAGTTGTTTGAAACAAGCGATTTTTATTTCAATGTGTACCACCTACAGTTGTACCACCTATAGGTGTACTAACTACAAGTGCACCAACTTTTTGTGTCGGGGGGGGGGAGGGGGACCTTCAAAAGGTACCTTGGGAGAGGATACTAAAACCCCCTCGGTAGCCTGCCTCTGCACTTGGTATTAGCGCTAAAAATAGTATTAACAGTGAGACAGAAACACCAAAAGGTAATTCTAGAAGTGTGGATGGACCCTGAGGGACACGGAACCCAACGAAAAATAGGGAACCCGAAAACTATAATTAAGTCCACAAGTGCGAACAATACAATTTTTACCCATTTGCATTCGAATAGCAGTCATAGGTTTGAAGTTTAATGTTCTGTAAAACTTAACAGTCGTCGTAAAAATGTTTAACTATTTTAATTTTCTTACGATTCTTTCTGCATACGAAATTTTCTCAAGGGTGTTAGAAGGTTTAATCTGACGATAAAATATTTTTGTAGTTTTATTAGCACTTTAGAATAAAGTACTTGTTTATTTTTATACTTTTTATTACTTTGGCCATATGACCTGCTCATTGATACTTGAACTTGTAGATTTTGAGAGATTTTTCGGTAACCTTCGTTCGTTTACGGATACATCATTTCTGATTCGAGGAGAGGCCTTACCAAGCATAAGCCTCTCCATCGCTCGCTGAGTGATTTTTAGCCTGTGCAAAAAGCTGACGGGAAAGGACCATATCTCAGTGCTGGTAACACACACCGCTTAAAAACTATCGAATTCAGGCACTGAGGTATACTGGATATGGCACGTCCTTGTCCGTGGAGGAGGCGTTGAGAGACTAGACGGAAAAACTATACACAGCCACTCTGAAGCTGAAGCTGATACGAGAATATGAGCAGAATTATTCTGTTAAAGCTCAACAGAACCAATATCCGCACGGTGACCAGAGTCCTTACTGGACACTGTAAGCTCGAAAGACATGTGTCGCTTCTACGACTAAGTTCAACCGACACGTGCAGATATTGTGGGGAGGAGGGCGAGACACCACGTCATCTCCTTTTAAATTTTGGTGCACTAAAACACAAACGTAGCATTCATCTAGAGAGGCAGGTACTGCCGCCAGATGAAGCCAAACAAATCGCTGTCAGCAAAATCCTAGCTTTCTTCAAGGCTATCGGGTTGCACGGCGATCTATAACATGGCTATGGGTGCAAACAATCTACGTAGGTTGAAGTACCCTGGGTTGATACAGGCCGACCCTCTCCACTCAAATTAAAAAAAATACTGAACGATAAGATACTATGTAGTTTCTTGAACGCTGCTCAACCGAAATGGATTCAAATTGTCCCAGACATATACTCGTCAGCAACTTCAAGAGTGACGCCACCAATAACGACTGTGGTGTGACATGGACATTACACATGATCTTTGTTTTGTCCATGTTCATCTAAACATCGTTTGGGTTCGTTGTTAGGTGGTATGGACTATGTCCTTCCACCATAGGCTGAGTTCTTCCAAGGATTCATACCACACTAAAATCTCCTCAGTGGCCTGCCTCAGCGCTTGGGGAGGAGAAACCATCGCACCTC
Organism: Pyrgus malvae; assembly: GCA_911387765.1. NCBI lineage: Eukaryota > Metazoa > Arthropoda > Insecta > Lepidoptera > Hesperiidae > Pyrgus > Pyrgus malvae. The sequence continues at coordinate 871,603 of OU426973.1, read as the reverse complement.
ACGCAAATCTTCCCAGAACCACTGGCTAAACGGTTTAAGTCTAACTCTACGACAGAAATTCTGGAAACCCCTGTTTACTCTCCTCTTACGATCAAATAGGGTCCTTTTTTACCCGAGCATTTTGGGAGACGCCGGATTATGTGGGTTTTGACTTCACTAAAGCCCCCTCGGTGACCCTCCTCAACTTATGGAGGACCCCAGGATCTCCTGAGGAACGCACCGGTGACCTCCTTGTGCAACGTCCAAATACGGACCCATCATGGGGAGCATGGCTCTCCTATGTCTCTCGATGGTCTCGGTGGTGGACATGCACCGCTGTCCCTCACGGGGCTGCTGGATGGACGGTTCGAGCTCCCAACTCTATCCGCCCGCAACCCCATAGTCTTACTCTTAATCCGGGACTAGAAGTACTTGTAGCTGGGACCGTAGATCAGCAAACATCTACGAACAATTTACGTTGCTACGCGTCTACGACGTAGCCGCTTCTTCATCAAATCAGTTACTCAGTGACCATGTAACACCACGTGGCCTGCAGGCTCCTCTGCATCTCCAATTGAATATATAAATAAATAATGTAGTTTAAAAAACTAAACAACACGCTTTTGTGAAAATACGAACTAAAAAGTAAAAAAAGAAGAAAATGTATCTTACTGTAAAAAAAAGCGTGGGGTGCATGGTGTCAACATGTTGGTACTTTTTTGTTCGTATTTTCACAAAAGCGTGTTCTTTAGGCATTTTCATCGGCCATTAACCACTGTGCAAATTTTCAAGTTAGTTAGACGCTCAGACGTGTTAAAAATATAAAACTTTATATTTGTTTCATTATGTACCTTAGGCCACGAACTTAGCAGCCGCCCCTCGTATATTTTTTTTATCCTGATGATCCTAATAAGGATTTTAAAATAAAGTTATGAGATTATTGTATTGTCATTGGCCCTTGACTCCTGTGCAAATTTTCAAGTTAATCAGACTCCTAGAAGTAGGTGAAAATGAAGTTAAAAGATTCCTTTACATACATACATACAGGTAAAGTTAATAAAAGCGTATTAAAAGTAAAGAGCTCTTTAGATAACATAACATAATAATAAATACGCGTAAAGCTGCGTGCTAAAGCCAGCTCAATACAGAAGAGTTACGCCCCCAGAAAAGTATGAAGCCCGTGAAAAACAATTACTACACGAAGCCTAGACATTTATACCTAGATGCCGCATAAAAATAACTCTTGCATCCCATGGTATATTCATAAAATGGTTCCACTATTGATTTTTGCCGCATCCACCCAATTGGGCGCCGAAACACGCCTACTGAGACGTTCGTGGATGTACGAAGGATGTTAAGCATAGTAACTATGCACAGGTGTGTGATTTTTGAAGAATATTAGTAGGATGTCTACTAGCGTTAAAATTCCTGATGATGATGATACTCGTAATGTCCTAAGTACTTGTTAAAGTATCTAATTTTCAGTCCAAACGGATCTAATAGATTGGGATTCTATTCATCACAATCTGCCTCCGTATCAGTTCTTATTTTCCTTTCCTATGATAGGTGATTTATTTAAGGATTATATGCTAATTCAGTGGTTTTTGGATTGGTGGACTTAACATATTTTTTTAACCCTTTTTTTATGTCCCACTGCTGGGCACAGGTCTTCTACTCACAATTGAGAGGGATTTAGGCCACAGTCCACCACGCTGGCCAAGTGCGGATTGGTGGACGTCATGCCTTCGAGAAGTTATGAATTTCTCTCAGGCATGCACGGCGATGGAGAATATCGTAATCAATGAAATATCACGATATTTTCCATCACCGTGGATCAGCGATAAATTCGCACATTACAAATTTCTTTGCAAGAGGTGCGCGCCGTGGATTTGAACCCAGGATCGGTCGCGTCGAAGACCGCGGTTTTTTACCACTCGGCCATCGCTGCTCGACTTCTGGACTTTACGTATATTCTTGAGAAAATTTCTTTAAAGCTTTCAATATAATATTTTGACTTACTTATTTACTTATTTATTTAAAGATTTACTAACGACGGATACACATAACAACTTATATCTTTAAAAATGTTAAACAATATCATTGCACTAGCTGGAAATGTTCCATCACTAATAGGTAAACATTACATGCATATAAGCAGATATACAATGAAAGCAATAATAATATTTTATTTATTTATTTAATACTTTTAATCAGGAAACAAAGACCACACAAAAATAATTGTACCTTAAATTAAATTAAAATTAAAAGTAGCATATTATACAAATTTCTATCAATTTAAAATGTCAACAAATATTACATTACAGCACCTGGACGCCCGAGCGTTGCTCGGATAAAACTATTGATTTTCTTGGTTTATTTTAAGCAAAACATTCGGTTACTTAACAAATCCTTTTGAACTACCTAGCTCCCAATTTAAAAAAAATTGTCACAAAAAATAAATGCAACTTGCCTACTTGAGGATTGAACCCGGGTCTCTAGCACCGTAGTCAGCTTTCGTAACCATTCGACCAAGTAAGCTGTAATTCCATTGACGAATTTTTGATATAGGTCTTTCATATCGACATTGTCATTTGTTTGAAGGGCGGATGACGGTTGACATTTCACGGTTTTCTACGCCACAATATTATTAATATTCTCCAATAGATGTCAGTAACAGTAATTTTATATTTACCGGCATAAACATTAAATAAAATGACAATTTCTATCAATAAAAATTTGTGGATCGATTTACCATCCCTGTAACCAGGGGACTAAATTTCATCAAAATATTTGGAGCCGTTTCCGAGATTTAGAAAATATATTTAGGTATATACAAGAATTGCTCGTTTAAAGGTATTAGATTGAATGAACTAAAATTGAAATGAAATAACAATTCAAATATTAGTATGAAAATTAAAACATTGATTAAAGTTTAAAAATGAGAACGAAGAATGATACTGAAGAGGAAACAATAGACAACGCTTACTCGATTAGTAGGAATCCTCGATTAGTTGTTGCGCCGTACGGGTATTCATGAAGAATCTAAACTGAAATATTAACACTAATGGGTAAGCTGTCACTTAATTTATTTTGCCCAAAATGCCCTAAACGTTCAAAAAATTAATTACAATTACTACCACAAGCCTGAGTCTTGCCTGCGTCCGTGTGCAGTTGACTTCTACTCTGGAGACTGATGGCATCATATTCTTCCACCTAGTTCTGGATTTATAAATAGGCCTTATAGGCCGCGGCCTAGGGGTGGCAAATTTCAGAAGAGAATCCCTCGATTTCAGAGGATAAAAGTCAAACACGTTCACTGATTTTCTAATGGTTTTTTATACTTTAAAAAAATCCCTATAGAAACTCATTCCTATCGAAACCTATATTATCATGTGAGCGATAGATGAGAGCAGCAAGGTGGGCGGACGGCAGTGGCAACGTAGCAACCCCTCTTTCCTTAGGTACATGGGGCGGCAGAAATAAAGTGGCCTACACTCAATAAAAAATACAAGGCACTACTTCCACCGTTATTCCTTTCCACCGAGATACAAAAGAATTGCTTTAAGGCAGAATTGGGTCCACCGGCTACACCTTGGCAGTAGCTAATAAAACAAATAAAATAAACCAACCCTTTTCTCACCTACCATCGACTCCACGTTTCATACATCCATGTCCCAGCCCCGCCCACTGCGCGCCACGCCCACCGAAGGCAGTAACATCCTGCTACAACATGTCCAAGTTATCTGCAGTTCCATCCTCCTTTGTTTTGCCATGGTAGCCATTTTGTTTTTACTGCAGTCTTGTATTGCATAATAATTTTGTCAGTTTTTTTATAGGAAACTTTTGGGCTCCTATAAATAAATAAATATCTTTGGACAATGCACACAACGCCACCTAATTCCAAATTAAGCAGAGCTTGTACTACGGTAATCAGAAAGCTGATAAATATACTTATATAATTCTAAATACATACTTAAATAGATAAATTAACACCCAGACACACAACAAATAGTCATGTTCATCACATAAATATTTGTCCTGGGTGGGAATCGAACCCACGACCTCACGCTTCGCAGTCGGCTCATCACCCACTACGCCACGGAGGCTGTCCTATGGCTGTAACTACCTTAAAAACAGCACGGATATTCCAATTTCAGAAGCAAAACAAGTCTTATTTATCTTCGTAACGTAGTTGCTTGTACTATGCCCTGGGTGCAACCCTTTACGCGTCCCACTGCTGAGCACGTGTCTCTCCCGATAGTTGGGAGGCCTGGAGTTCACTTCATCACGTTGCTCCATACCGCGTTGGTTGATGCGGGTTAGTGGCAGTAGGATGTAAACTCATCAAACCTGACCACATCGCAAAATATCGCTAATACCAGCAACACCGCAAAAAACAACCACAATACAATTACCTATGTTGCCTAATCGGTCACCGTAATAGGAAGACTAACGTCATTCGAGTCTTTTCCTTTTTTTGGTATCTATGGGGAAACCTTCAAAAGGTACCCGACACCTTGGAAGAGGATAGCGGGTTATGTGGGATTCGACCGCACCAAAACCCCCTCGGTGGCCTGCCTCTGCGTTTGTGAGGACTCCGGGATCTCCATTGGAACACACCGGTGTCCTCTATGCGCGGCGCCCTAGAACGGGCCCATCTTCGGGAGAGCAGATGTGCTCTCCTGCACCTTCAGGTGTTCACGGCGGCATGCGGCCACGCATACACCGCCGTCCCTCCCGGGGCTGCTAGCTGGACGGGTCAAGGTCCCACTCTCCCCGTCCGCAATCCCGGAAGCCCCCTTTTAGTCTTACGATCAGGCAGGGGATACCGTAGCTCTATTCTTAATCCCGAAGCTACAGTTGTTACCACCACCAGTCAACATAGCTATACATAAGTTATGTCAATTAACATTTGAGAGCTTTTTCTTAAATACCTTATTACAATACTCATTTATTCGTCGAATTCAAAATGGGAGTACTTTACAGACATAATTTCATTTGTTCAGATATAATTTTATTTAACTTTAAACGTAAAACGCGTTGTATGGTAAGCGTAAAGCGATAGACTATCAAAAGCTGATATCTCAATATTTCTAATGCTTCTTTGCTACGAACAGGACTAGGGGAATAGGTTGTAAAAGTATCATCGTTCGATAATAGTCCCTGTAGCTTCGGGATTAAGAATAGAGCTACGGTATCCCCTGCCTGATCGTAAGAGGCGACTAAAAGGGGGCTTCTGGGGTTGTGGTCGGTGAAAGTGGGAGCTATCCGCCCAGTCAGCAGCCCCGGGAAGGGCGGCGGTGTGTGCGTGGCCGCATGCCGCCGTAAGCATCGGAAGGTGCAGAGAGCACATCGGCTCGGAAAGCACTTTTTTGTATTTCTTATATGAAATAAATAATTTGATTTGATTAGATTTAAATCATAACAGGCAAAATCTAGTCTTGCTAATCTCAAGCAATGTGTGAATGTCCATGGGCTATAGCATCCACTAAACACTACGTAGCCTACATTTTCAAGTAAATAAAAAAACTGGCCAAGTGCGAGTCGGACTCGGAGAATTTGCGGAAAGTTGAGGCATAAACGGCTGCATCTTTTGATTACGCTGGCGTAGAAGTTTGATTTCTTCACGGCTCCAAGGGACAGTAGACCTGAGAATTTGATATAAATTCCAGCTTGATACCTCCACGCGTTCTTGAGAAAAAGGGTCTTAACGGACAGGCAGACAGATGAACAATAGAGTGATCCTATAAGGGTTCCGTTTTTATCTTTCGAGGTACGGAACCCTAAAAAAACCCTAAAAAATATAAACTTTTTACAATGTCCACTTTCGTTTTCCTCGTCTCTAGCCTGCTATAAAGCAACAGTCTTACTTGATTGCAATAATTTGAAGGACCCAAGAGGATTAGTTTTCTACTGCAAGCCACATGGGCCCCGTGCAATCAAAAACTTGAACGATAAATATATAAAACTTGTAAGCTTTGGATTCCCTTTATCTTTGTTAGAAAGACTGACTTGATTGCGTTTTATGTAGTTACTTATTTTACAGTTTTTATTAACTTTCTTAAATAAAACGGAGAACCTCCTAAATGGAAGCCCACTTTCATCATTTTTTCTCTTTTATATTTTTATCATTGTAATATTAATTTGTATACCTCAAGATACGAGGAAGCGCACATGGCCCGGCGGTTAGCGTAGAACGCAAACGATCTATGCAACTAAGCTAAACGGGCTTGGTTGGGTGTGAGATGGGTGACCGCTAGTGACAAAAAATTCCTTGCGCGTTTCCGTGCTTCGGAGGGCACGTTAAGCTGTCGGTCCCAGTTGTTGTCGTTAGATAACAGTCGTTAAACCATGTCGGAGGCCTTATGGGCGGTTTGAAAACATCCGACAGCGGGTTGGCCACTAACCCGCATCTCCAGCAACCCGCATTGGAGCAGCGTGGTGGAGTAAGCTCCAGGCCTCCCCAATAATGTTTTAATCTAATAATGTAATAGTCAATAAGCCTCTAGCTTTTGCAATGCCCAACCAGGGTGTAACACGTAGACCTTAAAATTGTTATAAGTTATATGTGTTATGTGCAATAAATAAATAAATAATGGGGAGAGACCCGTGCCCAGCAGTGGGACGCAAAAAGGGTTGTAGCCGTACCTCAAAAAGGTAAATATGGCAAACTAAATATATATATTATATAAACAACTTTGTAAACACCCATATTTGTGCAAATAATAGTCTTTGTCTTGTCTTTGTCCACCCATCAGCCCTTAAAGGTCCACTGCTGGACATAGGCCTCGTCTTAATAATTATAACGCTTCACACTCATAGCCCTACATACCGTGTATCGTACACAAATACAGAAACAGAAACACACAGACCGAGTACAGAAATTTTAACTCATCGTTCTTTCTGTTTCGTCGGTATTTGAACCCGGGACCCTACAATTGGCAGTCCGGCATGGTAACCGTTGCGTCACGCAGGTCGTCAAATACATATTTATTTGTCACTCCATACGGTCCTAGGATCTGGGTGTTCTATGCCATATTTTTCGTATATCGACACTTTTTTACAATAATAGCAGTATTTGGCATTAAGCTCGCCTTTTGTTCAAATTTTATAATTTGGTCAATAAAGAATAAATAAATATTTTTTGTTCACTATTCTTTTCTGGTTATATTAAGGATTCTTTTTTTACTTTTTGAGGATTATAAAGCATTATATTTTTAATTTGATGTGCTTTAAAAGCGTGTTTTCAGTTTTTTTTCTATATTATTTTTCATTTTTAGTATGATTTATTGTAAAAAAAAATCAATAGTTCTCAGAATTAGATAAACTCATGAAATGATTGCATTTTTACCATAAAGCATCAAAGGTTCTCTCACCCGTCTGACTCACCCGTCAGTGGAGAGGGCATTGCGCCTCGCTTCAATACATAATTTTTGTGCCAAATCTGGTGTGGGGTGAAGAACGCCTTTTAACTTTGTCACACATTCACAAATATTGTTTCATCGCTACAGACGCATACATTTCTAAATATGTCAATTTCAATTAACAACGTCATTTTCTATGCACCGAAAACACTGACACTGTCGCACATGCGTTCTAGTTGTATATAACTAGAAGGCACATTGTGCATGCACGTTGGGAAGAGGGGTTCGCTTGTAAAGGCCACTCCTCTGACGGGTGTCATACCTGTCAGTACCTGTGATGCTCGAAGGCTGCCATCGATTCTTGATAAGTGTCCAAGTTTTGAATTAAATATGTCCGTTGAAGGTGGATCAAAATCGAGTACAAACGTAGATTTTTTATTTATACTACATAGTCAAAACATAAAATATCTATGAGTACAAAGGAGAGTTACAAAAAAGGTCTCAAACTCACAAACATGCAGGTTAAGCTAATAGAAGCGTTTTAAAAATAAGAATTTACTTTTCCAGAAAAGGTTGTTCGCATTTTGTCTTATATAGATGCCAAGTGGGGGCCCCGGGTTTGATTCCCGGCGAAGCAGAGATTAAAACGATGTCTTTCAGTTTCTGTTCTCGGCCTGTGTGTTTGTGTTCGTGTCTTTATGTGTGTTCATGGTACCCACGACATAGCGTAAATCTATCCTACTCTAGGGCTATGACAATGAAACGTTATTTAAACATAACATTATTTTTCATATCTATTTCTAGATAGGGTAAGTCAATAAAAGGCAAAAAGAAGATTCCCTGCTTTTATTTCTTTAGTGGTTTAAAGACAGAAACATTAACTGGATTCGGCTCACAGCACCAGGGCAATTCTTCCCGCTGCAATAAATAAAACACAATATATTAGTGTATATGCTTTGGAGGGCACGTTAAGCCGTCGGTCCCGGTTGTTGTCGATAGATAACAGTCGTTAAACCTAGTCGGAGGCCTTATGGGCGGTTTGAAAACATCCGACAGCGGGTTGGCCGGCCACTAACCCGCATCTCCACCAACCCGCATTGGAGCAGCGTGGTGGAGTAAGCTCCAGGCCTCCCCAATAATGGGGAGAGACCCGTGCCCAGCAGTGGGACGCAAAAAGGGTTGCAGCCATATTAGTGTATGGATAAAATAATAAAGTAAGGTAGGTAAACGTTCATAATGTCGTCAGCGTACTCGTCATTCCATAGAGAAAAGGTCAAAAGGTGTACTTTTTTCTACGAAAGACGAGTACTGGGACACTGACAAAAACTGACGATAATAAGAACGTTTACCTTACAACGGATCTCTTGTGTTAGCATAATTAATATTCATATTAGTATTTATAAGAAATATTGAGTAATTTCTAGATTATTTAAATGTTCTCTGTGTATATTTGTCGTAAATAAGAAGTAATTTCTACGTTAAAATATGAAACTGGCGGAAGTACGCAAATAAATTAATGCTCTTTAATATTAATTATTGTTTAACATGGTGTAAAATATGTTTATTTTAGTTTGAATTTTGGAATCATTTTTAAGTTTAAGTAAACTCTTTTTAACATGGTTTTAATGATTTGATAGTTCAATTATGATTTTCGAGAATAGCACGATTTGTCAAAATACGGGATGTGATGTAAAATGGTACGATCTTATTAACTTTACCTCACTTTGCCACTGAGACAGAAGGGGCAGTCATAATCATAGAGTAACATCATAATTGAACTACCAAGTGGAACGGTTGTTTTTTAACCGTATAGTTGCGATTGGAGATCGAATAAATAAAAGTGATATTACGGACAAGACTTGTCTTTGATTTATATTTTTTGATTTATCGGTTAAAGTCACCCGTAACTACAATTTCAATTCCACGATGTTCGAGTAGCACTAATCCATACTAATATTATAAATTTGAAAGTAACTCTGTCTGTCTGCTACTCTTTCACGCTTAAACCACTGAACTGATTTTGATGAAATTTGGCATAAACATGGAAAGGACGTTGAGAAAGAACATAGGCTACTTTTACCGCGGGAAAATATCTCATTCCCACGGGAAGCAAATGAAATAATGAAATGCGCCTTGTAGTGTTATAAATACACTACATATTATTACTTACTTCATTCACGTCCATTATCATATTTTATAACTTATATCCTTTTGTTTTATTCTTATACTTTGCTTTTCCTTTATTATTTCATTACAAAATTATTTAATTTCTGTGTTTGTTTATTTAAATTTTGACGCAGCTTGTCATGTCTGTCTTTATGTTTCTTCTTTTTTTAATTCATTTTACGGCATTGTATAAAAATCCTTTTAGCCATTCAATATTAAAAGAAAAGAAAAACTGTATGTTTCTTATTTTTCATTTCATAGATTAATAAAGTATAGTATTGTCTTTGGCTATGTTTTTATATTAGCCCGTTAATCAATATTTTAATCTATACATAAAGCTGAAGAGTTCGTTCGTTCGGTTGTACCTATGTTTGTTTGAACGAACTAATCTCAGGAACTACTTACTGGTTCCAATTGAAAAAATATTTTTTGTGTTGGATAGTCCATTTATCGGGGAAGCCTTTTTTTAAAGGCACACGGGCCGCGTGGTGTAAGCTATCACCGTCGCCTATGGACACGGGCAACCCCAGGGGAGCCACCAGAGGGCTTTAGGCTATTTAACATCATGCTATGACTAATACCAAAGTCCACGCGGACGAAGTCGCGGGCGGCCACTAGTCATATGATAAACAAACCCGTACTCATAGCTTTTACTTGCCAATTAACTTTCCTTGGGACGTAACTAATCAACATTTTACTTGGAGATGGTGAACGAGGTCCTTAATCTCGAGATACAGACACGAGTTACTACTAACCTGGGTTTTCACCGTTCGGTGGCGAGATCCTGAGTTCAACTGCAAGCAAAAAAATATAGTTATTAATAATAATAATAATACTAAAATCCATTTATTGCCTTAAAGAGCAGCGATGGCCGAGTGGTAGAAAACCGGGGTCTTCGACGCGACCGATCCCAGGTTCAAATCCTCGGCTCGCACCTCTGACAAAGAAATTTGTAATGTGCGAATTTATCGCTGCTCCACGGTGATGGAAAATATCGTGATATTTCATTGATTACCATGTTCTCCATCGCCGTGCATGCCTGAGAGAAAATCATAATTTCTCGAAAGCATGACGTCCACCAATCCGCACTTGGCCAGCGCGGTGGACTATGGCCTAAATCCCTCTCAATTGCGAGAAGGAGACCTGTGCCCAGCAGTGGGACATAAAAAAAAGGTTGGAAAAAAATTTGTTATAATATAAGGTCGACAGATTCAAAGCCCCTGGATTCAAAAGGCGCAGGACCGGGAGTAGTGGCGAACGTTAGTGGTGGCGTAATGAAATGAAATGAAAATACTTTATGTTTACATACATACAATAAGATGTTTAAATTTATAATTGGAGTTTTAAACAGTCTACCATGTTCTGGCATACAATATTATTAATTAAAATTAACTAAAAATGTTTTGTTTTAAGATCCGATAAGAATAATCTTAACGGATCATCGTAGTGTAGTGTAGTGTAGTGATCAGCGTCCTGTAGTGGACTATGAAAGGCCGACGGAGGGGTGGATGATTTGCTCCTTGTGTTTTGAGGCAATATTATTATCATTGACATTTTTGTTATTGGAAGCAACATTATTTTCAAAGAAAATGGTTTAATTTTTTCATGGAGCGTGGTGGAATAAGTTCCTGTCCTGTTCCAGTGTCGCTTCTTTACGTTAGTAATAATTAGTATTCTTGGCCGCAACCCTTTTTGCGTCCCACTGCTGGGCACGGGTCTCTCCCCATTATTGGGAAGGCCTGGAGCTTACTCCACCACGCTGCTCCAATGCGGGATGGTGGAGATGCGGGTTAGTGGCCAACCCGATGTCGGATTTCAAACCTCCCATAAGGCCTCCGACAAGGTTTAACGACTGTTATCTATCGACAAAAACCGGGACCGATGGCTTAACGTGCCCTCCGAAGCACGGAAACGCGCATGTTTTTTTTTGCCACTTGCGGTCACCCATCTCACACCCGACCGCGCCCGTTTGGCTTAGTTGCATAGATCGTTTGCGTTCTACGCTAACCGCCGGGCCGCGATTTTAGTATTCTTAGCCGATGCAAAAGTATCTAGTGTGGCTTGCCCTTAATAGTGTAAGTAACTAACACAGCTTTGTTTTGTATATTATAAATAAATAAATAAATAACGTTTCACACTCATAGCCCCACAGTAGGGTAGATATACCCTGAAATACCCAGACCGAGAACAGAAATATAAACTCATCATTCAAATTTCTGTTTCGCCGAGAATCGAACCCGGGACCCTCCGATCGGCAGTCCGGCATGATAACCATTACGCCACGCCGCCGGTCGTTGAAATAAGATGGTTACCACGTACCCAACATTCCCGGATCTACATTAGGACGTTGACGACGTTGTCTGTATCGACGCACTGCAAGCAATCAATAATATCATGTTAACTTAAATGTTAAGAAGATAACATTCATCAGAATAAATGTGGTTTGAAACCATACCAGCGTATAAATTTTGCTATTTTTTGCACTTCAAAATCTTTATATATGTATAGATGTCCTAAGTCACGAAGTCCGTTCTACTATGGATTGAATACCCCTGTGGCGCAATGGTTATCATACCGGACTGCCGATCAGAGGGTCCCCGGTTCGATTCCCGGCGAAGCAGACATTTGAATGATGAGTTTAAAATTTCTGATCTCGGTCTGGGTGTTTGTGTATTTGTCTTGTGTGTGTCCGTGGCACCCATGACACAGGGTATATCACCTTACTGTGGGGCTTTGAAGTGGGGAGTTTGAAGCGTTTATTCTTTAAAAAAAAAGTGTGGGCGTGTAAGTACATGTTCATTGTTTTAGTGTGCGTAACCTCGGTAGAAGGAGAAGTAGTTGCGCGTAGTGAGCTAATATTTTTTAAAGGTTTTGCAACTTTTCAATTTTTTTTGCAACGCTTGAATTTTACGCACACAAACGCGATTATCAGTAAGTACACATCACTACTACAACCAGAGCCGATCGGACTTCGTGACATAGAACGTAAATTTAAACGTTAATAGAATACACGAGCTCACTCCGGCGTTTTCACCACAGAACATATTAAAAGAGTTAGAATGGAAATGGAGCGCCAAGGAAGCTTGTGTGCGTGTGTGCGTGCTTGGGTGTGATTCGTTCATTTGAAATCGCGTGATTGTGCGGCGCTCAGTTTGGCTAGATTTGAAATTGCAAATATGTGCGTAAGCTTCGCTTCGATGTTCTGTGGTTTTCACACTCGAGTCAGTGGTGGAGTGGCAAATGTAACAGCCAACATGCATACATACAAGCTTATAAGAGCGTCAATTGACATAAGCTTTTGTAACTTTTACAAAGAAATCTGAGCATCTGTTTCATTATTATAAAAACATTATAAAATTGGCCAAGTGCGCGCACCCAGGGTTCCGAAATATTTACGGCTATAAGACGTTGCTTCGTACATCCGTAAATCCAACATTCTGAGTTCACGGGAAGTGCCCTGTAGGTTTATGATGGCAGTTGCCAGGTCGTTGATTGTCGCTGTTGTTGCTTTTGAAGCCGCCTATATGAAATTCCCAATGACGCCCCAAAGGGTTAAACGGGTCTGTCCGTTTGTCACCAGACTGTATCTCATGATACGTGATAGTTAGACGATGGATTACTAACTTGAGTTTGATGATATAAGCTCGTCCGGCATTATAATCATTTGAGGTGATCGAGTTTCCCTGAGAGATCCAACTGAAAGAAAAATGTCATTTTATGTCACACTGCTGGGCACAGCACAGGGTTCCTCTAACAACTGAGGGGTTTTTTTTTCAACCTTTTTTTATGTCCCACTGCTGGGCACAGGTCACCTACTCGCAAGTGAGAGGGATTTAGGCCATAGGTCCACCACGCTGGCCAAGTGCGGATTGGTGGACGTCATGCTTTCGAGAAATTATGAATTTCACTCAGGCATGCACGGCGATGGAGAACATCGTAATCAATTAAATATCTTTTGGATGGCATATACATTTTGTAAAATATGTATATATATTTTTTTCCTTTTTTATATAGTTGTAAATTATTTATTATACATACGATATAATCATGTTTTATTAGTTTATTAAATAAAATTAAATATCACGATATTTTCCATTACCGTGGAGCAGCGATAAATGCGCACATTACAATTTTTTGTCAGAGGTGCGCGCCGAGTATTTGAACCCGGGATCGGTCGCGTCGATGACCGCGGTTTCTTACCACTCGGCCATCGCTGCTCTAGGAGATTAAGAGCATAATAATAATAATAATCTTTTAATTCAGACCGTGGTCCATATCAGTGTTAGTAATTACATGTCTTAAAAACGGTGTTAGTAAGGTACATCACAATTTAAATAATTAATCAAAATAATTTGAATTATACTAAATTAAATAAAATTTTAAATGAAATGAAATCAAATTAAATTAAATTAAATCAATAAAATTAAATCAAATCTAGTCTAGACTAATCTAATCAAATGTAGTCCACCATGCTGGCCTAGTGCGGATTCTTACCAATCGGCGTTCGCTGCTCGAGCAATATTGCAGGTCTTACTGGCGGTTTGAAAACATCCGACAGAGGGTTGGCCACTAACTCATTGATTTATTTAATATACAACGAAATCTAGTGACGTAGCTCGCAATTAAAAAATATATATTACATACTAGCGTCCACCCGCGCGACTTCGTCCGAGGTGATAAATCGATCCAGCTAGGTTTTATTTAAAGATATTTTAAATTATAAAAAAATATTTTCAGTAATAATCAACTTAAATATAAACTGAAAAATACGACTCTTCCTGACATCTATTGTAGAGTATTAATATATTGTGGCGTAGAACGCCGTCAAACGCCATCCGTCAATCCGACGTTCAAAGAGATGACAATGTTGATTTGAAAGAGCTTTATAGGAATTTCGTTCATTGAATCAAAGCTTCCTTGGCCGAATGGTTACGTTAGTAGGGGAGCCCAAGAGGGGATTTTCGGATTTACTCGGGCGCGTCAGATTAAGATATGGGGTATTTTTTGCATCTTATTGAGTACTGCTATGATTACAAAATCCTTCTTTAAAGGTACAGTATTTTTTTTAATTTTTTTATCTTACTTCCAGATGTCAAAACGGTCAGATTAGAATACCCCGTTACCGTTGAACCATGACTTATTAAATTATAAAAATTCCAACTCTCCCGAGATTGCCAAAATGCTGTTTTTTTTTATTTTGCTGTTTTGCATACATTCATACTCAAATCACCAGATTACTGAAATACGACTTATCATGCATTTATATTACTGAAATATGACTTTTCATGCAATTAATTTATTCTACTATTGATCGATATTTGTGTTTATTTTGTCTGTACCTTTCGTATAAAATTTTTGAAAACCTATAGGCGCTCTCCCCACCAGTAAACGGAAAACGTCATATAATCTTTTAATCTTCCTACCACCCAAAATATAAAATGCACAAGGTCCTGATGACGCTCGAGTAAATCCACAATTAGCCTCCTGGGCTCCCCTACTACGTGGGGTGGCTGCGGAATTAGAGCCCCGGGTTCAAATCTTAAACATTATTGCGTTTATTTTTTATTTTTTGTGATTTTTTTTTATTGGGAGCTATTTCAGATGGCGTTGTTAAGTAACACTAGCAAATGAGTGTTTCGTTTGAAATTAAACCAAATAAATAATGTAGTTTAAAAAACTAAAAAAACACGCTTTTGTGAAAATATGAACTAAAAAGTACAAAAATAAGAAGAAAATGTATTTTACTGTAAAAAAAGCTTGGGGTGGTTTTTAAGTTACTAATGACACCATGCACCACCACAAAAACCACCCCACGCTATTTTTACAGTAAAATACATTTTCTTCTTATTTTTGTACTTTTTAGTTCATATTTTCACAAAAGCGTGTTTTTTAGTTTTTTTAAACTACATTATTTATTTTTAATTTTTTAGTTGGATTTTTATTCTCATATTATTGCATTGTCATCAGCCCTTTATTCAAATTTTCAAGTTAACCAGACGCTTAGATGTGTTAAAAATATAAAATTTTAAATTTGTTTCATTAAGTACATTAGGCCACGAACTTATCAGCCGCCCCTAGTATATTTTATTTTATCCTGATGATCCTAGTTACGACTTTAATATAAAATTATGAGATTATTGTATTGTCATCGGCCTTTGACCCCTGTGCAAATTTTCAAGTGAATAAGACTCCTAGAAGTAAGTGAAAATGAAGTTAAAAGATTCCGTTACATACATACATACTTACATACATACAGGTCAAGTTAATAAAAGCGTGTTAAAAAATAAATTGTTTTTACCCAAGCAACGCTCGGTCGTCCAGGTACAAATATATCAACAGACAAACAGATTACTAACTTGGGCCAGGCTTATGTGGTTTAAACTCGTCCGGTATGTCATCGGCTTGAGGTGATCGGGTTTCCCTGAGAGATCCAACTGGAAGAAAAATGTCATTTTAAGTCCCACTTCCTCTAACAACTGAGGGTTTTTTTTTCAATACGTCCCACTGCTGGGCACAGGTCTCCTACTCCCAAGTGAGAGGGATTTAGGCCATAGGTACACCAGGCTGGCCAAGTGCGGATTGGTGGACGTCATGCTTTCGAGAAATTATGAATTTCTCTCAGGCATGCACGGCGATGGAGAACATCGTAATCAATTAAATATCACTATATTTTCCATCATGGAGCAGCGATGAAATGCGCACATTACAATTTTTTTGTCAGAGGTGCTCGCCAAGGATTTGAACCCGGCACCTCCCGCGTGGGCTGACTGCGAAACTAGAGCCCCGGGTTCAAACCTCAAACAAAACCATATTGCGTTTATTTTTATCTTTTGTGTTTTTTTTATTGGGAGCTATTTCAGATGGCGTTGTTAAATAACACTAGCAAACGAGTGTTTCGTTTGAAATTAAACCAAAAAATAAATTGTTTTTATTAACCGACTTCAAAAAAAAGGAGGGGGTTACTAAATTCGACCGTATATACCTATGCTTTTTTTTATGTCTGTTCGCGGATAACTTTCTCGTTTATGAACCGATTTTGATGATTATTTTTTTGTTCCAAAGCTTATACTTCCGAGGTGGTCCCATTGTCACCAAGTCAAGATCTGATGATGGGATCCCAGGGAAATCGAGGGGAACTCCCAAATTTTATAGGCAATATTTTATAGGAAATACTTATAGGCAAATTTTGTAGGTGGTAGAACTATTATGGTTCGCCCGGGGAAGTACCACCGCTGCACCCACTTCTGCCGTGAACCAATTCTATTGTGTTTCGGTGGAAAGGTGCAGATGCCGGCCACACTTACATGAGGCGACCACCAGCCTCCGGAGTAGCAGCGCAACTGCATACGACCTCAGACAAGACTTATCTATGCTTGCTTGAGGTTGTATGTAGATGTCTATGGGCTGCAGCGACCACTTAACACCACGTGGCCTGCATGCTCATCTGCTTCTCCATTCATATAAAAAAGGCACACATATTGATTTTCTTATACTTTCTGAACCAAAATAGATATTTGTGCATAGTAACTATTATCTCATGTTGCTGATGATGGAAGGTACTACGAAGGTTAGGAGTTCAGAGAAAATTCTTTCGATAAATGTTTTTTTGTTCAAAAACTTATGCTCCGAGGTGGTTCAACTGTCACCAAGTCAACATCTGATGATGGGATCCGAGGGAAATCGAGGGGAATTCTCAAATTTTATAGGCACAAATATGTGAAAATATCGCCATTTATGCTTGAACAATACAGAATTATTAAATTAAAGGTATTAAAAAGAGTGAAATTATATAACTTTTTAACAAAAAAAAAACCGTCTTCAAACGGTAAACGGGCCCTTAGTAAAATGAAGTACCTTTCGCTCTGAATGGGCACCGACTCCAAAATAGTTTTAAGAGTCACTACCATTAGCAAGAAAAGTATCAAATGCGAAGTACTGAACAATATTATTTTATACCGTTTGAAGACGGTTTTTTTGTTAAAAAGTTATATAATCGGTTATCCAGGTACACAATATAAACAGATAGACAGATTACTAACTTGGGCCAGGCTTATGTGGTTTAAACTCGTCCGGTATGTCATCGTTTTGAGGTGATCGGGTTTCCCTGAGAGATTCATCTGAAAGCAATCATTATAAGATGCAAATGACGTGACCGACATAGCCCTAAAGCCTAGGGCTGCTACCCTTTTTACGTCCCATTGCATTTGATACGGGTTTCTCCCCATTATTGGGGAGGCCTGGAGCTTACTCCACCACGCAGCTCCAAGGCGGGTTGGTGGAGATGCGGGTTGCCAATCCGCTGTAGGATGTTTTCAAACCTCCCATAAGGCCTCCAACAAGGTTTAACGACTGTTATCTATCGACACCAACCGGGACTATATAGTATTGGCCGTTTTTTACGCTAGTATGTGGTAAGATTTACTTTGGCTCGTATTTCTGCGTTTCGGGGAGCTCCAATCGATGTGGTCCCTTAAGAACACTTGATCCCTATGCCAAATAAGATCGATTGATACAAAAACACGCAAGTTCCCTATTCTGTTGTGTTTCAGTGGAAAGGTGCGGTCGTCGGCCAGACTTAATCAGAGAGAATCAAAGGGTACAAATTTTAAATGCTAATAGGTTTCTAGAAAAACGTGGATACCTATATCTCAAAAACAAGGTATTAAATCGATTTTTATAAAACTTAGACTGACTCTTAAGTTGGAGTATACCCAACACAACTAAAAAGAATATTTACAATCCAGCGTATACTTTTTTGAGTTATAAATGGACAAACATACATACACTTATGTACATAATATGTGTACATGGTAAAGTCGGTAAAGTAGCCATCGCTTTCCTTGAATAACTGACTAACTTGACTTACTATCTGACGACGTACTGATATTTAATTTTTAATTTACTTCTTTCTCCAGTTTCAACTAAACTGGCTAAAAAGACACAAAATTATATTTGACGCTGGCAATATACACTTAAATTGCGATGAAAACATTGAAAAAAAAAAACACAATTTTATGATAAACTTTATGTTTTTAAACGACACAAAATAAAATCTAGTATCCAAAACAAATCTATGTTGGCCTAATATTATGTGAACAATGTGTATTGTTATTTCGTTATGAAATTTTGGCAAAGGGAGATCTCCCGCCGGGACAGGTCATGTCCGGGGAGAGGCTGCTCTCCGACTGACTCATTTCGGAGCTTGCATATTCGATATAATCGGATATTCAGAAAATTTCGATAGCGTGATTCAGAATACCCGTGGCGCCATCTCTTGATGAGTTGCGGAAGGTCGCCACAAACTAAACAAATAAAATACAGTGTAGTTATCACTTACCCGAATCTTCTGGCTCTTCCAGGGGGATGTCATCGTCTTGTGGCGAACGACCTTTTCTGCGATAGACTACAAAATAAAAGCAAAATGAATTATATTTTAATTAAGAAAACGTTTTTATTTTAATGAGATAAAAATAATAAAACTATATTTTACCCTCAACAATCTCAGTACATTATCTAAGTTAAATATTAATTTATATTATTCCATTCAGTTACGTTATTGCAGTGAAAATAATTCATTAAGTGAGTAAAAGCGATGTTGTATTAAAAAAATCAAATAAGTAGCTCTCTTTAAATTTTCGTAATGGGCATGTTTTTAAATAGTGTGGTAATTATTGTGATTATAAACACGAACACACATGTAGTAGCAAGCAATACTTCGTCCAGTTTTAACTAAACTGGCAAATATGACACAAAAATTATATTGGATGCTGGCAATACATATACACTTAATTTGCGGTGCAATTATTGAAAGTATAAACACAATTTTATGATAAACCTTAGAATAATATATAATGAGTGTTTTCATACAAGCGCACTGTCAAAATTGATGCACTAAAATAGATTTACACAGATGTCACATCTGACTAACAAAATATTTTTATTTTCACCAATTATTTTACTATAAAACGTCTCGTGAGGATAGGTAACATGTCGGGCGCCCCCGAAGTAATCCGCGAGGTGAGTCGGGACTTTTTAAATATATTCACCAAATAAACTATAAAATACTACGAAATACTACAAAATATTGAAAACTTCATTGTGAAAAGTTGTTATTAGATTTCTTTTGTTTTTCAACTTTTTTTTCGGTAGATACGTTCCGTGAATACTACGAAGCGGCCGGTGGCCCGGCGTTTGGTGCCATTAATGGCACCAATTGATATGCTTCAATTTAGGCGCGCGAACTTGGTTTCTTCAACTTTTTATGTTTTTAAACCGACTCAAAGATTTTCTAATATCCAAGACAAATCTATATGGGCTTAATGAACACAATATATTATGTGAACAATATGTATTGTTATTTCGTTATGAAATTTTGGTAAAGGGAGATCTCCTGCCAGAAGAGGTGGTCATGCCCGGGGAGCGGCCGCTCTCCGACTGACTCATTTCGGAGTTTGTATGTACATATATACAATATGATTGGACATTCAGAAAACTTCTATAGCGTGATTCAGAATACCCGTGGCGCCATCTCTTGATGAGTTGCATAAGGTCGCCTCAAAATAAATAAATAAAATACAGTTAGTTATCAGCGATAGGTAAGTCAGTCGGGTAAGTGATATTTTATCACTTACCCGACTGTTCTGGATCTTCCGGAAAATTGTCATTTTCTTGAGGTGGAGGAGCTGGTTTGATTATTCCTACGAAATACAAGCAAAATAAAAAATATGTTTAATTATGAAAACGTATTTAAAAAAGCTTTTATTTTATTAAGATAAAAATAATAAAACTTTATTTTACCCATAACTGCACAAAACCCATAATTGTAAAAAACATTTGATACCCATAATTGTACAAAAATATTCAATCCACTGAATTGCCACGATCATTTCAGAGCTTGTATATATTTAGAAAACTTCGATAGCGTGATTTAGGATACCCGTGGCGCCATCTCTTGATGAGCTGCGGAAGGACGCAACAAAATAAAAAAAAATAAAAAATAAAGTGTGGTTATCACTTACCCCAATGTTCTGGGTCTTCTGGGGGGATTTCATCTCCTTGAGGTGAACGACCTTTTCTGCCTACATCTACAAAATTCAGGCAAAATGAAAAATGTTTTAATTAAGAAAACGTTTTTAAGAACAGGCTTTTATTTTAATGAGATAAAAAGAATTAAGCTGTATTTTACCCTTTCATTTGATACCCATAATGAGTAAGTTGTACAAAGAAATGCAATCCACCAAATTGGCACGGCCATCTTGGATTTGAATTTTTTTCAAGCATTCGACAAGAAACATAACGCCTTTCATTTGATACCCTTAATAGATGGGTTATACAAAAATAGATAATCTAGCATTTTGTTGTGGTTGCCTGTTTGGATTAACAATAATACTGAGTATATGAGGTTAACGTCCATAATGTCGTCAGCGTACTAGTACTCGTCATTCGATAGTTTGAAATGAAATAGTTTGAAATGAAATAGTTTATTAACATCCTGGGTAATAATATACACTTGATGTTTGTTATTGTTCTACGGTCATCAGCTGACCGTCATCCGCTTTGGGTGCGCTAAGGCTTATATGGGCTAGGAGAAAAAGCGGGCAGAAAAAAACTCCAGCCCTGTTTTAAATAAATTTTCAGGTACAATGGGTATTTATTAAGCAGCATGACTGTGGGGCGACAAGGAGCACACGAGACAGCTATCGTGTGTGTCAATGCTATCACACTGCCATCCGCTCACAAATTTTAAAAATGTTAAAATTATTACATGGTATATAGAAACAGCCTTATGTGAGTTAAGTTTAATCCCAAGCCTTTTTATCATTTAAATAGTCCTTGGTTTCATAATAGGCCATGCGGCATAGGACTTGCTTAACAGTTTTCTTAAATTTGTGTAAAGGCAAGGATTGCACTTTTTCTGGAATTTTATTATAGATCCTAACAGACATCCCAATAAAAGAGTGACTTTTTTTACGAAGCCGACACTTTGGGAATGCAAGCTTATGGCCGTTCTTGGTCGAAGCACAGTTCGAACTATGTAAATCCTTAAATGTGGTAAATGTCGGTTTATTCTTATATACGTACATTATGTTTTCATAAATATACTGCGATGCAAGTGTAAGAATATTTATCTCTTTAAATTTCTCTCTGAGAGATTCTCTACAGCTAAAATTATAAATAGCGCGAATAGCCCTCTTCTGCATGGTAAATATTGTGCCAATATCAGCAGCATTTCCCCACAGCAAGATACCATAGGACATTATACTATGAAAGTAGCTGAAATACACTAATCTAGCTGTATCGACATCAGCAAGTGAGCGAATTTTTTTAATGGCAAAAACAGCAGAGCTAAGTCTATTCGCTAACCGGGAAATGTGGGGTCCCCACTGAAGTTTTGAATCAATAGTTATTCCAAGAAATACAGCTGTGTCAACAAAATTGATTTCCTCACCATTTAACTGCGGTTTTACATCAATATGTTTTACATTTGGTGGTGAAAATTTAAAACAATTAGTTTTTTTATTATTTAGCAATAAATTGTTTACATCGAACCAACTAACAACCTTAGAGAGAGCATTATTCACTTCGTCATAATTATATGCTTGTCTGGCAACTTTAAATATTAAAGAAGTATCATCTGCGAATAATACTATCTCATGACCATTTTGTACCATATAAGGAAGGTCGTTAATGTAAATTAAAAATAGGAACGGTCCTAATATCGAGCCCTGTGGGACCCCCATCTCCACTTTTGACCCGGACGACCTTTTACCATTTACTTCGATTCTCTGAGTCCTATCACTGAGATAAGATCTCAGAAGCCGAAGAGCGGTATCTTTAATGCCATAGTGACTGAGTTTCCTGATTAAAGTTTCATGTTGGACACAATCAAATGCCTTAGAAAGGTCACAAAATACGCCTATGGCATTCCGTGAGTCCTCCCAAGCATTTACAATATCCTTAAAGAGCTCTAGACCCGCATCAATCGTAGAGCGACCCCTTATAAAACCAAATTGATTATTATGTATAAGGTTGTTAAGTGTAAAATGTGCTAAGAGTTGCTCGAGTATTATTTTTTCATATATTTTGCTACATGTAGGCAGTATAGATATCGGTCTAAAATTGGAGGGGTCTGTGTTACTGCCAGATTTGATAGAAAAAGGGTCAAAAGATATATTTTTCTATAAATGACGATTGCTAGAACGCTGACAAAAACTGTCGATAATATCTACGTATTTTCTTAATTAAAGCAAAACGTACCTATACAAAATTTTATACATTTTCCAGTTGTGGGCAAATTACCTATAGAATGGATGTTATAAACTTTATAAAATACACTCTCTGCACACATGCAAAGCATCATCTTACTTAAAAACTAAAGATAAAAATCGGTTTTATACTCGCGTGTCCCTGCGGCTGGCGCAGAACGCAAACAATCTACGGAACTAAGCAAAAGCACGAACGGGTGTGAGATGGGTGACCGTTAGTCTATACCTATATCTACACAAATATTATAAAGAGGAAAGCTTCGTTTTTCTGTATGTTTGTCACGAATACTGGATATAGACTGGAATAGCACATAGGCTATTTTTATCCTACGGGGACCCATAAAACGAGTGAAGCCGCTAGCG
The DNA here is from genome assembly GCA_911387765.1 of Pyrgus malvae. NCBI lineage: Eukaryota > Metazoa > Arthropoda > Insecta > Lepidoptera > Hesperiidae > Pyrgus > Pyrgus malvae. The sequence continues at coordinate 848,466 of OU426973.1, read as the reverse complement.
GAAGTCTAGTCCTTGAAAAAACTATCCTCTGAACCACGGAAACGCGCATGAAATATGCATTTAGCATCCAAAGAACAACGATGGCCGAACGGTAAAACCCGCGGTCTCTCACACGACCATAAGATAAACGTCCGTACTGTCGTCAGTTTTTGTCACAGTCCCAGTACTAAAGAAAAAGGGCAAAAAGTTATACTTTTTCTACGAAATGACTAGTACTAGAACACTGTCGACATTATGGAAGTTTATCTCATCGAGTTCAAGCCCTCGGTGCGCGCCTCTGACAATTTGTTATGTGCGTGTTTATCACTGCTCCGCTGTGAGGGAAAATATTGTTATTTAATAAAATACGGTGTTTTCCGTCACCGTGCAATACCTGAGAGAAACCCACAGAGTTTCTCGAAGGCCTGATGTCCATATTTAGCTATCGTGGTGGACTATGGAATGAATTCTTCTCAGTTTCAAATCCTGTGCCCAGCAGTGGGACATAAAAAGGGTCGAAAAAAATTTACCCATCTTACACCCGACCCCTCCCGTTTTGCTTGGCTGCGTAGATCCCTTACTTTCTACACTAGATGCAGAGTCATGCCGGCAATACACAGAGTTGCTACTAACCATGTTCTGGTGGATATTCAGGAATTTCATCGCCCTGACGTGAAATGGTCCCGTTAACTAGAAGCAAAAGGTTTTATTAGGATATTTTGCTGTGTACGAGAAAAAACTAAAAATATACAAAAAGGTCTTGGATACTCTTAGAGCATCAAAGTTACTGACTCACCCTTAGGTTCAGTCATAGTAACTGTCTCACCCTTCAGTAGAGACGGCATAGCGCCTCGCTTCAATACATAATTTTTGTGCCAAATCTGGTGCGGGGGAAGAACGCACACATTTTAATTTGTCACACATTCACAAATATTCTTTCATCGCTACACATACTTTTCTAAATATGTAAATTTCGATTAACAACGTCATTTTCTATGCACCGACAACACTGACACCGACACACACGGACACAATAGTTGTATAACTAGAAGGCACATTGTGCATGGACACTGGGACGAGGGGTTTGCCCGTAAAGGCCACTCCTCTCTGACGGGTGTCATACTTATCATACCTTGATGCTCTAAGTGGATACTATAATAAAACAATAGTTTCGAAATAAAATGGCTGTGATATTCAGACGGACAGACAGAGAGACGACGTACTGATATTTTATATTACTACTTTCTCCAGTTCCAACTAAACTGGCTAAAAAACACAAAATTATATTTGACGCTGGCAATATACACTTAATTTGCAATGAAAATATTGAAAAAAAAAAACACAATTTTATGATAAACTTTATGTTTTTAAACGACTCAAAAAATCTAGTATCCAAGACAAATCTATGTTAGCCTAATGGATCACATTATGTGAACAATGTGAATTGTGAATTTGTTATGAACCTTTGGCAAAGGGAGATCTCCCGCCGGGACAGGTTATGCCCGGGGAGCGGCTGCTCTCCGACTGACTCAGTTCGGAGCTTGTATATACGATATGATCGGATATTCAGAAAATTGCGATAGCGTGATTCAGAATACCCGTGGCGCCATCTCTTGATGAGCTGCGGAAGGATACCACAAAATAAAAAATAAAATAAAGTGTAGTTATCACTTACACGTATGTTCTGGGTCTTCTGGGGGCATTCCATCTGGGTACAATTCTTCGTGTTGAGGTGAACGACCTTTTCTGCCTACATCTACAAAATACAGGAAAAATGAAATATGTTTTAATTAAGAAAACGTTTTTAAGAACAGGCTTTTATTTTAATGAGATAAAAAGAATAAAACTGTATTTTACCCTTTCATTTGATATTCATAATGAGAAGGTTGTACAAAGAAATGCAATCCACCAAAATGGCACGGCCATCTTGGATATGAATTTTTTTCAAGCATTCGACAAGAAATATAAGGCCTTTCATTTGATACCCATAACAGATGGGTTATACAAAAATAGATAATCTAGCATTTTGTTGTGGTTGCCTGTTTGGATTAACAATAATACTGAGTATATGAGGTTAACGTCCATAATGTCGTCAACGTACTAGTACTTGTCATTCGATAGAAAAAGGGTCAAAAGATATATTTTTCTATAAATGACGATTGCTAGAACGCTGACAAATACTGTCGATAATATGTACGTATTTTCTTAATTAAAGCAAAACGTGTACAAAATTTTATACATTTTCCAGTTGTGGGCCAATTACCTATAGAATGGATGTTATAAACTTTATAAAATATACTTTATAAAATCGGTTTTATACTCGCGTGTCCCTGCGGCTGGCGCAGAACGCAAACCATCTACGGAACTAAGCAAAAGCGCGAACGGCTGTGAGATGGGTGACCGTTAGTATATACCTATATCTACACCAATATTATAAAGAGGAAAGCTTCGTTTTTCTGTATGTTTGTCACGAATACACTCAATAAACTAAGTACTGAATGGATTTTAAACTTTATTTTACCAATAGAATGCTACTCTATCTCTGAATGAAATAGGCCATATTTATTAATAGAAGAAAACTTATCGACACTTATATTAAAAAGAGGAAAGTTTTGATTGTTTGTTTGTTTGTATTGAATAAGCTCCGAAACTACTGGACAAAGAAAAATTCTTTCACCATTAGAAGCCGACATTATCCCTGATGAACATAGACTTTTTACTGCGTAAAAATGCTTCATTCCTACGCAAAAACAAATAATAGGGTCCATGCCGTTGAAGCAAAACAAGCAAGAACAACGCCTATGATTTCAATATAGCAATATTATAGTCTTACGTCGTATTTCAAATGGATGGAAGAAAGTTAGAGATATGGACTGGAATAGCACATAGGCTATTTTTATCCTTGAAGCCGCTAGCGGAAGTCTAGTCCTTGAAAAACTATCCTCTGAACCACGGAAACGCGCATGAAATATGCATTTAGCATCCAAAGAACAACGATGGCCGAACGGTAAAACCCGCGGTCTCTCACACGACCATAAGATAAACGTCCGTACTGTCGTCAGTTTTTGTCACAGTCCCAGTACTAAAGAAAAAGGGCAAAAAGTTATACTTTTTCTACGAAATGACGAGAACTAGAACACTGTCGACATTATGGAAGTTTATCTCATCGAGTTCAAGCCCTCGGTGCGCGCCTCTGACAATTTGTTATGTGCGTGTTTATCACTGCTCCGCTGTGAGGGAAAATATTGTTATTTAATTAAATACGGTGTTTTCCGTCACCGTGCAATACCTGAGAGAAACCCACAGAGTTTCTCGAAGGCCTGATGTCCATATTTAGCTATCGTGGTGGACTATGGAATGAATTCTTCTCAGTTTCAAATCCTGTGCCCAGCAGTGGGACATAAAAAGGGTCGAAAAAAATTAACCCATCTTACACCCGACCCCTCCCGTTTTGCTTGGCTGCGTAGATCCCTTACTTTCTACACTAGATGCAGAGTCATGCCGGCAATACACAGAGTTGCTACTAACCATGTTCCGGTGGATATTCAGGAATTTCATCGCCCTGACGTGAAATGGTCCCGTTAACTAGAAGCAAAAGGTTTTATTAGGATATTTTGCTGTGTACGAGAAAAAACTAAAAATATACAAAAAGGTCTTGGATACTCTTAGAGCATCAAAGTTACTGACTCACCCTTAGGTTCAGTCATAGTAACTGTCTCACCCTTCAGTAGAGACGGCATAGCGCCTCGCTTCAATACATAATTTTTGTGCCAAATCTGGTGCGGGGGAAGAACGCACACATTTTAATTTGTCACACATTCACAAATATTCTTTCATCGCTACACATACTTTTCTAAATATGTAAATTTCGATTAACAACGTCATTTTCTATGCACCGACAACACTGACACCGACACACACGGACACAATAGTTGTATAACTAGAAGGCACATTGTGCATGGACACTGGGACGAGGGGTTTGCCCGTAAAGGCCACTCCTCTCTGACGGGTGTCATACTTATCATACCTTGATGCTCTAAGTGGATACTATAATAAAACAATAGTTTCGAAATAAAATGGCTGTGATATTCAGACGGACAGACAGAGAGACGACGTACTGATATTTTATATTACTACTTTCTCCAGTTCCAACTAAACTGGCTAAAAAACACAAAATTATATTTGACGCTGGCAATATACACTTAATTTGCAATGAAAATATTGAAAAAAAAAAACACAATTTTATGATAAACTTTATGTTTTTAAACGACTCAAAAAATCTAGTATCCAAGACAAATCTATGTTAGCCTAATGGATCACATTATGTGAACAATGTGAATTGTGAATTTGTTATGAACCTTTGGCAAAGGGAGATCTCCCGCCGGGACAGGTTATGCCCGGGGAGCGGCTGCTCTCCGACTGACTCAGTTCGGAGCTTGTATATACGATATGATCGGATATTCAGAAAATTGCGATAGCGTGATTCAGAATACCCGTGGCGCCATCTCTTGATGAGCTGCGGAAGGATACCACAAAATAAAAAATAAAATAAAGTGTAGTTATCACTTACACGTATGTTCTGGGTCTTCTGGGGGCATTCCATCTGGGTACAATTCTTCGTGTTGAGGTGAACGACCTTTTCTGCCTACATCTACAAAATACAGGAAAAATGAAATATGTTTTAATTAAGAAAACGTTTTTAAGAACAGGCTTTTATTTTAATGAGATAAAAAGAATAAAACTGTATTTTACCCTTTCATTTGATATTCATAATGAGAAGGTTGTACAAAGAAATGCAATCCACCAAAATGGCACGGCCATCTTGGATATGAATTTTTTTCAAGCATTCGACAAGAAATATAAGGCCTTTCATTTGATACCCATAACAGATGGGTTATACATAAATAGATAATCTAGCATTTTGTTGTGGTTGCCTGTTTGGATTAACAATAATACTGAGTATATGAGGTTAACGTCCATAATGTCGTCAGCGTACTAGTACTCGTCATTCGATAGAAAAAGGGTCAAAAGATATATTTTTCTATAAATGACGATTGCTAGAACGCTGACAAAAACTGTCGATAATATTATGTACGTATTTTCTTATTTAAGCCAAAACGTGTACAAAATTTTATACATTTTCCAGTTGTGGGCCAATTACCTATAGAATGGATGTTATAAACTTTATAAAATATACTTTATAAAATCGGTTTTATACTCGCGTGTCCCTGCGGCTGGCGCAGAACGCAAACAATCTACGGAACTAAGCAAAAGCGCGAACGGGTGTGAGATGGGTGACCGTTAGTATATACCTATATCTACACCAATATTATAAAGAGGAAAGCTTCGTTTTTCTGTATGTTTGTCACGAATACACTCAATAAACTAAGTACTGAATGGATTTTAAACTTTATTTTACCAATAGAATGCTACTGTATCTCTGAATGAAATAGGCCATATTTATTAATAGAAGAAAACTTATCGAAACTTATATTAAAAAGAGGAAAGTTTTGATTGTTTGTTTGTTTGTATTGAATAAGCTCCGAAACTACTGGACAAAGAAAAATTCTTTCACCATTAGAAGCCGACATTATCCCTGATGAACATAGACTTTTTACTGCGTAAAAATGCTTCATTCCTACGCGAAAACGGATAATAGGGTCCATGCGGTTGAAGCAAGAACAACGCCTATGATTTCAATATAGCAATATATACTCTAACGTCGTGTTTCAAATGGATGGAAGAAAGTTAGAGATATACCATAACCCATGACCCACAAAACTAGTGAAGCCGCTAGCGGAAGTCTAGTCCTTGATAAAACTATCCTCTGAACCACGGAAACGCGCATGAAATAATGCATTTAGCATCCAAAGAACAACGATGGCCGAACGGTAAAACCCGCGGTCTCTCACACGACCATAAGATAAACGTCCGTACTGTCGTCAGTTTTTGTCACAGTCCCAGTACTAAAGAAAAAGGGCAAAAAGTTATATACTTTTTCTACGAAATGACGAGTACTAGAACACTGTCGACATTATGGAAGTTTATCTCATCGAGTTCAAGCCCTCGGTGCGCGCCTCTGACAATTTGTTATGTGCGTGTTTATCACTGCTCCGCTGTGAGGGAAAATATTGTTATTTAATTAAATACGGTGTTTTCCGTCACCGTGCAATACCTGAGAGAAACCCACAGAGTTTCTCGAAGGCCTGATGTCCATATTTAGCTATCGTGGTGGACTATGGAATGAATTCTTCTCAGTTTCAAATCCTGTGCCCAGCAGTGGGACATAAAAAGGGTCGAAAAAAATTAACCCATCTTACACCCGACCCCTCCCGTTTTGCTTGGCTACGTAGATCCCTTACTTTCTACACTAGATGCAGAGTCATGCCGGCAATACACAGAGTTGCTACTAACCATGTTCTGGTGGATATTCAGGAATTTCGTCGCCCTGACGTGAAATGGTCCCGTTAACTAGAAGCAAAAGGTTTTATTAGGATATTTTGCTGTGTACGAGAAAAAACTAAAAATATACAAAAAGGTCTTGGATACTCTTAGAGCATCAAAGTTACTGACTCACCCTTCAGTCATAGTAACTGTCTCACCCTTCAATAGAGACGGCATAGCGCCTCGCTTCAATACATAATTTTTGTGCCAAATCTGGTGCGGGGGAAGAACGCACACATTTTAATTTGTCACACATTCACAAATATTCTTTCATCGCTACAGACGCATACTTTTCTAAATATGTCAATTTCAATTAACAACGTCATTTACAGACACAATAGTTGTATAACTAGAAGGCACAATGTGCATGGACATTGGGACGAGGGGTGCGCCCGTAAAGGCCACTCCTCTCTGTCGGGTGTCATACCTGTCATACCTTGATGCTCTAAGTGGATACTATAATAAAACAATAGTTTCTAAATAAAATGGCTGTGATATTCAGACGGAAAGACGGAGAGACAGACATGACTAATCATAAGAGTTCGGTTTTTTGCCTTCAGCTACGAAACCCGTAGAATCGATACTATAATATTATAAATGCGAAAGTAACTCTCTCTCTCTCTCTCTCTGTGTGTGTGTTTCTATGTGTGTGTTTGTTACCATTTCACGCCTAAAGTAACGAGTGAACCTTAGGAAAGGACAGAGGATAGTTTTCATCCCGGAAAAATGTACGGATCAGTACCCGTGTACACCATTTTTCTTCCTCTCTTTCCATTGCTATTTTCTAAGCCTGGAAGAGATCGCGGCCTGAACGATAAGGCCGCCTATTTCATCTATTTCATACACTAAGTTAATTGATGTATAATTTAATATTACCTCATTGTATAAAATCTGGTGTGCAATAAAGTATTTTTGTATTTGTCACTGACTTACCAGTAGATAATATCAAAACACAGCCGAAACTACTGTACCTAGAAACTTGATATTTGGTATAGGTGTTTCTTCCATGATGTTAGTGAGCACTAAAAAGGATTCTTAGAAATCTAATCTTTAAGGGGGAGAAATAAGGGGGTGATTTTTATATGGAATTTTAGCATTACTGAACTTAGAAGTATGAAAATAACCACGTTGCACAGCTTTTTTTTTATTTACACACTTATAGCCCCACAGTAAGGTAATTAATACCCTGTGTCGTGGGTACCATGTACATCTATAAAGACAGAGACACAAACACCCAGACCGAGAACAGAAATTTAAACTCATCATTCAAATTTCTGTTTCGCCGGGAATCGAACCCGGGACCCCTCGATTGGCAGTCCGGTATGGTAACCATTTCGCCGATTACTAGCTGTTTGACGCGGGTCGTCAAACAGCTAGTAATCATATAAACACAATCATTATAAAAATTAAGGTTTCTACCTACCTTTTATCTCGAACGGGAGAGTATAGTATTGTTCTATCTCCGGCCATCGACCTGCAAGAAAATTCCTACTAATATCGTCTGCCTCTCTGTATTGTTGGGGCACGGTAGTGTCCCCGCCAAGACGAGCCAAGCAAATTGTTCATTTATGCTCGAATAGGTTTATAGCCATCTATACATCATTTCTTAATGCACGTAATGTTTTGGGGATTACCTACTATATAAACTATGTGTATATTGTAAATACAAAATAAAATAAAAAAGCGCAAGGGCACTGCCTACTTTTTATTGAAGTGCTTTGTGGTTTTCTTGATCCCCCATAACTTTGGTTTCGAATATACCAGATAAGAACAACTCTCCATATTTGATATAAATAGCCTATCCATCCATCCACCAGTGTTTTTAGTCCACCGCTGGACATATGTAGGCCTCATCTAATGTCCGCCACTTCCACAGAACATTATTAAGAGAGGTAGAACGGCAATAATGCGCCGTTCGTATGAAGACTGGTGTCGCCGATCAAGCCCCGCCTTTCACCTCCATTACATCTGTATTTAAATAAATACTAAGCTTACGCAAATATTTGCAATTTCAAATCTAGCCAATCTTAGCGCCGCACAATCACGCGATTTCAAATGAACGAATCACACCCTACACTACGATATGCGTGCTTGTTTGTGCTTACACAAGCACGCATATCGTAGCACGATCGCGTGTTTCGTGTAGAGATTTTGGAATTTTTAGCGTTTGCTCAAAATTCCTTGGCGCGTCTGCCCCGCCCACATTTCCATTCTACCTCTTTTAATATGTTCTGTGGCCACTTCATCCGGTCCTGCGCTCTCTTTATTAGAAAAATTATATGTGTAGGTGAAAGGGATAAAATTGTAAAATGGGGAGGGGGGATGGGGAAGTATGGGTATCAATTCGGCCTCATAAATTCTGCGGAGGATATTCACTTCATAATAACGATCCTCTGCAACCGCGGGGCATAGCTAGTAATCATATAAACACAATCATTATAAAAATTAAGGAATCTACGTACCGTCCATCGTGTCCGTGACAGCTTGAATTACATTTATGAGCGGCCTTCGATCTGCAAGAAAATTTCTTACTAATATCGTCACCCTGTCTGTACTGAGGGGGCACAGTAGTGTCGTGTGGTAAAATAGCACGTCTCAGCGCCGTAGGTCATCACTGACATAAATTTAAAACGGCTGAAACGATTTTAATGAAATTTGGAATGCAGACAGTTCAAGACTTGAATTGTTATTCTGAAAGCTGATAGTCAATTAATGTGAATCGGGTGACCATCGCAACTTTCTACCAAAATACTGAAGTAGAATAAATTTACGGATAGAAAGATGCGGCAATGATACTACCAGAAGCATTGAAACACGGAAACTGCGTTTATACTAGCGGTCATCCGTCTCATATATATATTCGTTCCCTCACAGATATTGCAACAGCCAGATTAGTTTATTTCAGTTATTTCCATAGTTTAATGTCATATGGCATTTTACGGTGGGGTAATGCGGCTGATATTGATTCAATCTTTATTTTGCAGAAAAGGGCTATTCGCACAATTTATAACATAGGTGCTAGAGAATCTCTCAGAGAAAAATTTAAAGAGATATATTCTAACATTTGCTTCGCAATATATTTACGAAAACATCATATATGTACGTAAGAACAAAGAAAAATTCACTACTATATTGGACTTGCATAGTCCTAATTGTGTTTCAACTAGGAACGGCCACAAGCTGGCATTTCCGAAATGCCGGCTTCATAAAAAAAGTCATTCTTTTATTGGGATGTCCATCAGGATATATAATAAAATCCCAATAAAGATTCAATCCCTGCCTTTAAAACCTTTTAAGAAGGCAGTCAAACAAGTCCTGTGCCGTAAGGCTTATTATAATACTAAGGACTACCTTAATGATAAAGGAGCGTGGGAATGAATCTCGCTCACACAAGGCTGTTTCTTCATAGATTGTATTAGTTTTAGTAAATACTCGCATCTGTGAGCAGGTGGAAGTGGGTTGATGGTGTCTCACACGATCAGCTGTCACGTGTGACCATTATCAACCCATAGCCATTCTGTTATCTCAAATATATTATAATGTATTTTTTTTAAAGAGTGCTGGGAGTTTTTTTCCGCCGCCTTTTTTCTCTCAGCTCAACATGTAGCCCAAACGGGCACTTAAAGGCGATGACCGGGAAAAATGACATTCATTAAGCGAATATTTTGTATTCCTAATATGAAATAAATATTTTTTCTTTCTTTCTTTCTTTCTTTCTTTCATACCCGACTGCGCCCGTTTAGCTTAGCTGCCTTGATCGCTTGTGTTCTACGCCACCCGCCGGGCTAAGCGCGCTTAAATTGTCCAGATACCCAAATCGATGATTCTTTGCCGTTGGACATATAAGGCGAGAGTTTCCGAAAAATGGTACTTTAGTTTGTGTTTATCCATAAACTTTACATACTATTATTCTGAAAATAATATATTATTATGTTTTATTTCAGTTTTTCCTCAGATATACATCAATACACGATAATCAATCTTCATTTCACTGCTGTGAAAAAAAATCAAACATTGTTCTGAAAACTGCTAAGATCTCGTTTTATTTCATATCTTGGAAGTCGAAAAAAATTTCAGTGTAAGTGTCGCATACAAATAAAGAGCACTACGTATTGATAAGAATGTATTGCCAATAGTTCACCCTTAAGGGCCCCTTGTATCGCAAATGCTGTTTTTAAAATCAATATGAATCAGTCAAAAATTGACGTGAAATTCTGAAAAAAAAATATGTTTCAGTTGAGGATCTTACAGAGTACAATTAGCTTACAGTTACACAATCAGACGAACTTCGCTCTTTAGAAAGAAATCCAAAGTTGCCTCTTTTTTTTAAATATTTTCAATACTGTGTCTAAAATAATAAACTTATTAACATTATTTTTACACCAATATTTAGATAAATCATTTTTGTAGTACATTTCGCTGAGGTGGATTTGATAATGTTATTCTATGGCGTTCTCGCCCGCCGAATAAGGTCTCCGGACTTCATATCCAGTCGGCTCCCGCGAAACGCAGATACAAGTCTACTGGGTGAGTGAATGAAATGCCAAATCTTCGGAACAAGGTGCCCTTAAATCAAACCCTCAAACCAGCAGTCGTGGTTTACACCGCGATACAGGCTGAGTGCGGTCCCATTTCATCTAGTGGTTCTGCAGCGTTCCACCTTTTTATTTATTTATTTTTGTTTTGTACCTATATACATATTTATTAATTATTTTACTCTTTTGTGCATTGTACTCGTATTTTTGGTCGTTCTCGTATTATATTATTGTTTAAGCTATGTTTTATTTTTTATTGTATTAGTATGTTATGTATTTGTTGAGAATAGTTTTGTTATGTACAGTGTAGTATAGGTATAGTTGTGTGTTGTGGAGCTGCAGAATTGACTGGATGCAATAAACGTTTCTTTCTTTCTTTCAAATCGTCAATTTTATCCGTATCGTCCCAAGAAGCGTTCACGTGTTAGTCGTGCTTGTCGCGTTTTGTATGGAGAACTGCGCCCCTAGTGCAAGTTTGTAAACGCGCAAACGTTACTACTGCGTCAGAGTTAAAATTAGACACATAAATCTTAACCTGTAAGGAATAAGGTCGAAAATTAAATGCTTAACGCAAACGCGATAGTAACGTTTTCGCGTGTGCATACTTACACTAAGGTCTCTGTGGTGTTTTGCGTCTCACGGAAACCCTCGCCTTAAGTAAGAGGACTGATTTACCAAAGGAATAGACGGAAAGACGAATGTATAGTCAAACTTTCAAGCACCTTGAGGGAGGTCGGAGGTCGCGCCCATGATTATGTCATCTTGAGGCGAACGCCGTCCTCCAAGTCCATTCTCTACACCTACAAGCAAAAAAGCAATCCATACTATTTTGCTTTGTAATCTCTACTATAAAAAATAAGTCCCCCGGCCGCGTATGTCTCTATGAAGTCGCGAATCTCAAAAACTACTGAACAGAATTTTGTACAATTTTCATTCATAGTTAGCGTAATTTTTTAGGAGGGTTTAAGTGTATAATTAATTATGCTTTTATGTAAATTATACTGAAATATTTTGTCGCAAATTTGTTGCTGTACTCGCGTACGCTACGTAATCCAGCAGAGTGATTTTTTGTAGATGGTAGAACTATTATGGTTCGCCCGGGGAAGTACCACCGCTGCACCCACTTCTGCCGTGAACCAATTCTATTGTATTTCGGTGAAAAGGTACAGTTGCCGGCCATACTTACATGAGGCGACCACCAGCCTCCGGGCAGCGCAACTGCGACCTCAGACAAGAATTACCTATGCTTGCTTGAGGTTGCATGTAGATGTCCATGGGCTGCAGCGACCACTTAACACCACGTGGCCTGCATGCTCGTCTGCTACTCCATTCAAATAATAAAAAAGTGATGATCCGCCCGCAACTGAGCGCTAGCGTATTTTTCTCTCGCTGCGTTTATTATTTTTTTACCTTCTCGGCTCCACCACCGAGCATGAGGTGGGCTTGCAGTCGGCGCGTACCACCTAGCATAACGGGTGCCGCTATGTACATATAAATCCTATTACTATTTAGTTTTATATGTTAGTAAACATAACAAACACTCAAAAATTTACAATAATAAAGTAGTTTGGTTATCCAGGCACTATTTTATTATTGTATTTTTATATAGCTATGCTATATAAAATACTATAAAAAAATATTTTCTTAGTCTAATCTCAAAAAAGAACCAAAAAAAGAGATAAGAAATGTGTCAGAGAGAGCTCGAAGTTTATTGGTTTCTGGACCGCCCTACCCACCTTACCTATGAAGGCGAAATTTACCGTCGTATACCTAATGATATTTTAGAAGTTTTATATTGCCTGAAAACACGGATAAAACTACGTTTTCTAAATAAATTTAGGGAGATCAATTTTATTTATCGCCCGTGATGCATACTAAATTTCATAAAAATCGTGAGAGCCGTTTCCGGGATTCAAATTATGATAATTAATATGATATGATAATTAACATACAACAAACGTACAAGAATTGCTCGTTTAAATTAATTAACTAGATATTTTGAAATAAACACATCATGTCCTTTTATATGATACTTCGCATGAAATATTATCCTTAATTTTAAATTTCGACCGAATTTTCGATTTAATGTATGGTCTTCAAAAATCCTTGAACGTGTACTGATATTAGCTAGTGTGACTTGGCTATTGTTGTTCTATTATGTTCTATAAGGGACACACGTGACAGCTGATCGTATGACAGACGAATAACATAGTGATCCTATAAGAACTCGTTTTACTTTCTTTTTAGGTGTGGTACCCTTATAGGTAAATTAGCACTTACCCCGCTGTTTCTTAGCTGCTTCTCTGCCGTGAGCTACAAGCAAATACGTATTTGTAGCTTAAAATAACTAAAATAATATCAAATTATTAGTACAAATTAACCCTAAATGAAATAAATTTTAAAATATCAGTTGAATTAAATCGAAAATAATTACAAAAAATTTTATCGCGCAAGATAGATTATTTAGTAAAATCTCTGATTCTATCTGTGATATTAATTTCTGTGACATTTTTATGGTTTATGCATTCTAAGTTAAGACCTTTCATTTTATAACAATAAAAAAATGGTTGCAGGCATTTTTGATTTACAACAATACTGAGTACTATTACTTGTACTATTATTGATTCTGTGGTACTATATTATAATTATAATTAACCTTTCAACTCCACCCGAATTAAAAGTATATAGTATTATGTATAATATACATTTAATAAAAAGCTTGTAAAATGGATACAATAGATCTTATATCTGAATTTGACTTTCTTTTTTGTACTTTCAATGTTATGTGGTTAATTATCAAATTAAGTTTTTGTGCTTTTGTATAACTCAAAATTAAAAGACATTGGCTCTGTCCAAAATAATTCATTAAAGACTACGTCAACGCATTGGTCCAAATATGTAATATTTGGCATCTTAAAAAATAATTAATTTCATAAAATTAACGTGTACTGTTTTCTGTGTGTTTATTAAAAAAATAAATCACTTAAACTCTTTTTTGCGTCCCACTACTGGACACGGACACTCGAGCTTATTCCACCACGCTGCGTGCTGGTGGAAATGCGGGTTAGTGACCAACCCGCTGTCGGATGTTGTCAAACCGCCCATAACACTAACAACTGCTGTTAGTTGATAATAACTGGTTCCGACGGCTGAACGTGCCCTCCGAAACATAGAAACATACGTGAAAATTGCCACTAGAGTTCACCCTAACTAGCACGTGACCGCGTCCGTTTGTCTTTATTATGTAGATCGCTTGCATTCATTCAATGCCAGCTCTGCTGTTGGGTCATGCATGCTTCAATTAATAAATGTTATATCATGATATTGTTTTTGATATATATATTTTTTGTAATATTACCATAATTGTTTAAGGAATAATGCTGAATGCTTGTAATTAATTGTACTATAAACATTTTTTTTTTATTTCAATGGAGTAGCAGGTGAGTATACAGGCCACGGGAGGCTACTTTTTTAAATAATGGCATCGCAAACTCTGGGCATATTGCCAGTATCAATTATAATTTTTACATCACTTTTTTGTCAGTTTCGTTTAAACTGGACACAGTATTATTAGATAAAATTGCATCTCTTGAATTCGAACAGCGTGGTGGAAGTAAGCTCCAGGCCTCCTCAAAAATGGGGAAAGCCCCGCCCCCAGAAGTGGATCGCGAAAAGAGTTTTCGTTAAAATTACCACTTACGCCATAACTCGTAGTCCGGTATATCCCCTCTTTCAGTTGCTAAACGTAATACGAAATATTTTATAAACACTCACACTCGCGTACAACACACTTATACTTAATTTAATTTGTTTGTCTTTACTTTTGCAAAATCTGTTTACATTATGGAATTAGTATATTAATTTGTTTAAATATTTATGCATTATTTGTATAAGGTTGTTAAAAATTACCACTTACTCGTAGGCCATAACTCGTAATCCGGTATATCTCCTCTTTCAGGTGCTAAACGCAAAACGAAATACTTTATGAACACTCACACTCGCGTACAACACACTTATACTTACAGTAGAACCTCGATTATCCGAACCAATTGGGACCGAGGCTAGTTCGGATAGTCAAAAATCCGGATAATCAAAACGTGGGTTTTTTGGGACGAAATTATAAGCAACAGCTAAACAAATAACTGTTCCATACATATTTATACTTTTTTAAATACATAGTAACGTAATAATACTCGTGTATTTTAAACAGTTGAAAAAAATCGAATGTTTTTGTGTATTTTTTTCATAAAATCGTCAATTTTTAATTGTCGAACAGCTTTAATCCGTTTTTGAATCACTAAGGGCCTCTTGCACTATTGTAAAAGCTATGAGAACGGGTCAGTTTCTCATATGATTAGTGCTACTCGAACATCGTGAAATTGAAATTGAAGTTACGGGTGACTTTAACCGACAATTAGCTTACTTGTCACACTTTCTTGATCACTTACTTGAAGGTGATGAAAGAGGCCTTAAATCTCACAGCCGTTTGAGATGGAGAAGTTGTATTGGGCAACATTCTTCTTGTCTCTCGAATCATTCGAGACCCGTGTCAAAAGCGGCAAATGCCTCCGCATGCGAAGGTTTCTTCAGTGCATCCACGCTGTCGTCGCTACTGCTGTCGTTGTCGTGATCGTCATCTTGATTTTTTATTGATATAACAATTTCATCAACGTCTAAGGCGGCCCCTAGACCTACAATAACATTGTACAATATTTTTATTGTACAATAAGATTGAAAGGCGCTTCGAGTCCAAACGGTCAATAATATTGTACAATTCGCAATATTGTGCAATATAATTGACCGTTTAGGGGGCCGCTAAGATTTGATACCAACAATGAATCTTTCGCGCCAACGTTCGGATAAAATTGAGCGTTCGGATAAACCAAGTCATCGTTCGGATAATTGAGGGTTCGGATGATTGAGGTTCTACTGTAATTTAATTTCTTTGTCCTTATTTTTTGTAAAATCTGTTTACATTATAGAATTAGTATATTAATTTGTTTAAATATTTTTGCACTCATCCTCGATGGATGAGTCCGACTCGCACCTATCCGGTTTTTTTATTACACGACATATTACTTTACACACAATGCTACGTTTACACTTTAACCATTCAAAATAAAAAAATGTAACTCTTTCTTAAGTATTTTAATGTATGAGCAGACGAGCATGCAGGCCACGTGGTGTCAGTCCCTGTAGCTTCGGGATTAAGAATAGAGCTACGGTATCCACTGCCTGATCGTAAGAGGCGATAAAGGGGCATCCGGGGTTGCGGGCGGTGAGAGTGGCAGCTCGATCCGTCCTGTCAGCACCCCCTTAAAGGATGGCGGTGTGTGCGTGGCCGCATGCCGCCGTAAACATCGGAAGGAAGCACAATGCTCGCGCTGCTACTTCATGAGCCGGTGATCGCCTCGTATAAGTCTGACCGGATACCGCACCTTTATACCTAGCATTACTTCACAGCAGAAGTGAGTGCAACGGTAGTACTTCCTCAATCCAGTCATTATAGTAGGGGAACCCCACGAGGCTAATTGTGGATTCACTCGAGCGTTACCCGGACGGCATTTTGGTAATCTCGGGAGATTTTGGATTTTTATTATTTTTTATTTAAAAAGTCATGGTTTTCGGTAACGGTAACCCCATATCTTCATCTGACGCACTCGAGTAAATCCGAAAATCCCCTACTAACAGCTAGTTATAAACTATCTCTCCGCCAAATTTCATCTTTATACGTCAAGCGATTTTCGATATTTCTTGAGTGAGTGAGTTACTATTTGAGTGAGTGAGTGTTTCAAATATGTAAAATTATCACATACTCGTACGCTTCCCCGGGGGTCCTCCTTGACGTCCTGCAAGTCCATATTCGCCTGCAAGCGAAACATTTTTATATCCCCAAGCTTATTTACACCGCTAGATAGCTATGCCGAGTGGTTTTATCCACGTTACGAAGGATCAAATCTAATAATCTAATACCTTTAAACGAGCAATTCTTGTATATATCTAAATATATTTTTTGAATCTCGGAAAAGGCTCCAAAGATTTTGATGAAATTTAGTACCCTGATTTCGGGATGATAAATCGATCCTGCAAATTTTTATTGATAGAAATTGTCGTTTTATTTAATGTTTATGCCGTTTAATATAAAATGACTCTTACTGACATCTATTGGAGAATATTAATAATATTGTGGAGTAGAAAGCCGTCAAATGTAGACTTCAAACAATGACAATGTCGATATGAAAGACCTGTACAAAAATTTCGTCAATGGAATTAAAGCATTATTGGTCGAATGGTTTCGAAAGCTGACTACAGAGCTAGAGACCCGGGTTATAAACTCAAGTAGGCAAGTTGCGTTTTTTATTTTTTGTGACAATTTTTTTTATTAGGGAGCTAGGTATTTCAAAAAGCTTTGTTAAGTAACACTAAGCCAATGAATGTTTTGCTTAAAAATAAACCAAGAAAATCAATTGTTTTTATCCGAGCAACGCTCGGGCGTCCAGCTACTAATACAATTAAACGAGCAATACTTGTAAGTATATAATTATAAAAACTCTAACGATTTTCTTAAAATCACGCTGAAAATCAGTGGCCGTGGCTCGCTGCGGCATAGGCTGAGCGTGGACCCGTTTCGTCATACAATTGTTAATTATATTTGTTATTTGTGTTTCTTGCTGTAATTTGTGTGACGAAATAAATTTTCTTCTATTCTATTCTAAAATTTAGTTTGCAGATCTATCGGTATCGGGGCGACAAATTGATCAAGCTAGGTTAATTTTTTAGAAACTACCGTTTTATCAGCGATAACCAACTTAAACATAAACGGAAAAGTTAGACTCTTCCTGACATCCTTTAGTGCATATAATACAACCAATCCTTGTATGTAATCTGAATCTCGGAA
Source organism: Pyrgus malvae (assembly GCA_911387765.1). NCBI lineage: Eukaryota > Metazoa > Arthropoda > Insecta > Lepidoptera > Hesperiidae > Pyrgus > Pyrgus malvae. The sequence continues at coordinate 830,610 of OU426973.1, read as the reverse complement.
ACGGCTCCAATGATTTTCATGAAACTTGGTATGCAGAGGGTGTCGGGGGCGATAAATCGATCAAGCTCGGTTTCATTTTTAGATAACGTCGTTTTATACGTGTTTTTAGACAATGAAAAATAGCTACATTATCATAGGAATAGGAAGGCAAATTTCGCCACCATCTACAAGGTTATAATAGCTCAGGTGGGAGATCGGGCAGTCTCAAACCAGAAGAGCACAGTTCGAGTCCAATCCGATAATTTTTTCTTTGTTTTCAACCTTTTTTTTGAGGTTAGACCGAGAAAATAAATTAATTTTATCCGATCACATCTCCGTTAACCAGGTTCTATGTTCTAATAAATGATTCTTCCCGTGGAAATAATTTTTTTTACTGCGGTAAAAAAGCCTTCTAACTACCTTTAAGACCTCCATACACAAAAATCTATATATATATAAAAATGAATCTTAGTTTGTATGTCCTTTATAGAATTTATTTAGAATTATCATTCCAATGAATTTCATTTATTGTAAGTAGCGCACTAACGCGCCCAGGGTACAGCTACACATTCTATAAGACCATTTGACGTAACGTGAAAAAAGGAAAGGTAAACAAAGACACGGCAGGTCGTAAAAGATCGTCGTTTGACCCGTGTTATGGAAAAAAATTTTTTTTTTCAGATTCGTCATTCATTTTTGGCAAAAGGAGATCTTCCGCTGGGCGAGGTGGCCATGCCCGGGGAGCGGCCGTGCTCCAACTGACTCACCTTGTACATACATGGTCAGATATTTAGAAAACTTCGATAGCGTGATTCGAGAATATCCGTGGTGCCATCTCTTGATGAGTAGCGGAAGGTCGCTATACATCGTTCATCGCGCGATCGTCCGAAGTATCGTGTATGTATATTCGTGTAATCATTTTGTAAATGTTTGATGGATTAAAGAGGGTATCACACTTTTTATAGCACCATATTCTCGATAACTTTACCACAGAGTTTTGTATTCACGAAAAGAAAGGTCAGAACAGGGTAAAAAATTTGCTGAAAAAACTTTGATGATGACAAATTACATAAAACATTTTATACATCGCGATAAAAACTATCCTATGTCCTTTTTCAATGTACAATCGATCTATGTACCAAGTTTTATTAAAATTGATTAAGTAGTTTAGGCTTGAAAACGTAACACACACAGACGGAGTTAATTGCATTTATAAAATTATTCGTATGGTTTTCTTCACAGCATTCATGTTAAATAAAACAATGAACTTTAATATTTTTTGTAATAAAAACTTATTTTTATGTACTGCTTACACTCCTTTTACAATTCCTTTGGGGTCAATAGTGACCCCATGCGCCTTATTATGTGATTTTCACAGTGCGTCTAATTAAGGGTTTAACCAAAATATTAGCTACACACCTTAGAGCATCAAGGTATGATAGGTATGCCACCCTTCAGAGGAGTGGCCTTTACGGGCGAACCCCTCGTCCCAACGTCGATGCGCAATGTGCCTTCTAGTTATACAACTAGTGTGTCTGTCTGTGTCAGTGTTGACGGTGCATAGAAAGTAACGTTGTTAAGTGAAATTGACATATTTAGAAATGTATGCGTCTGTAGCGATGAAAGAATATTTGTGAATGTGTGACAAAATTAAAATGTGTGCGTTCTTCCCCCGCACCAGCCGTCTCTACTGAAGGGTGAGTCAGCAACTTTGATGCTCTAAGCGACACACCATTTACTGTAAAAATATTGACTACAATAGATATAGAAACATAATTAATGCGTTCATGGATGTATCCGACTTGACCTGAGTGTTTTTTCTAACTACTTCAGTAAATAAACTCTTCCATATAAAAATGGATAGAGTAGTTCTTTTACATATGTGTATAGAGTTATCACTTACCAGACCCTAAATCGTCCGGGAACATTTCTTCATGTTGAGGTGAACGTCGTTTTCTGAGTCCATCTACAAGCAAATCATAATCCAAATCATAATCCAATAGACGCCAAAACATTGCTTCAATATTTAAAACATAAGATTTTGTTAGTTTACCCTATCAATTACGTGCACATCCAGGATGCTAGTAACCCTATCGGTAACCACAATAGCATTAACGGTACAGCGCTCAAAGCCCTGACCTCCTTGAACCTCCTTGACTTGAAGGATAGGACTCAGACAGTTGAAGTGAGTGGTAAAAGGTCGAATGCGTCACCTGTAGAGATGGGAGCCCCACCGAGTTCGATATTATGGAAATTTCTGTTTTTATTAAATTATTGTTTTTATTACATACCGAACCCTGTGTCCCACGGAGGAGGACGGAAAGTTGTGGGTTCTTCATCTTCATCTTGAGGTGAACGCCGTTCTCTGAGTCCACCTTCAAGAAAATCATCATAATCTATTGGAATCGGACGGAAAGTTTCGGGTTCTTCATCTTGAGGTGAACGTCGTTTTCTGAGCCCATCTACAAGCAAATCATGATCCAAATCATAAACCAATAGACGCCAACAACATTGCTTCAATATTCAAAACATAACATTTTGTATCTCCTATCAATTACGTGCATAGCCAGGATGCTAGTACATCTCGAAGGGTTTGGCTAAACTTACGAACAGCGTTTAAAGACTGGGTTTTCAAGGAAGGTTGGTCTCCTAAAAGATTTTATAAATACGTCACTTGAAAATTGTTCTAACATTGAAGAGTACGTCAGTAAAATTATGACGACTGCGCACAAGCTTCGCAACATCAGCTTTTCTTTAGATGAAGAGTGGTTGGCACTCTAATGCTGGCAGGTTTGCCCAACTTTTATAAGCCGATGATTATGGGGATAGAAAGCTCCGGCGTTAAAATTACTCCAGATTTTACTAAAACGAAGCTATTACAAGAGGTTAAATGCTCTGATTCAAATGCATTTTTAATCAGTCACAGAAATAAACATATAAACTCCAAGCAACAGCCAAAATATAAAGGCAAAAGGCCTCGCTGCCATACATGCAACAGATATGGACATTTAAGCAATCAGTGTACAATGAAGAAGAATCCTAATACAAATTCTAGCTTTTCAGCAATTTTTTCAGCGTACAGTTGCAGATCAGTCGATGAGAATGCCTGGTACATAGATAGTTGGGCTAATATGCATATGTCTCGCTCCGTGGATCATAATGCATGACATTTGCCCATCTCCAATAAAAAGTATATTGGTAGCGAACAATGCAACACTATCTGTTGAGAAGATGGGAAAGATTAACTCGATGTCCACTGTTAACTACAACCAACATACCATTCAGAGAAAATTGGTTGCTACAGCTCAGCTTATTAATAGCATTAGTTAGATGTGAATGTTAATACAGACTATGCTTGTACTGCTACAAGTCATAGTAAGGCAGATAGTCTGGCACAGACGGATGGGATCCTGTGTTGAGGGAATGTTAATAGAAAGTAGCAATGATAATGTTCCCTGTATTCCATGCTTAGAAGGAAAACAATCACGTTTAATATTTTCAGAATCTGGTTCCCGAGCAAACTAGTTGCTAGAAATGATTCATTCAGATTTGTGTGGTCCAATGGAAACAGTTTCCATGTTTCCATCACATTTATTGATGATTTTTCCCGCAAAGTTTATGTCTATTTCCTTAAAAATAAAATGGACATAAAGTCAGTCTTTGAGAAGTTTAAGATTTATTTAAGATCAATATTTTAAGCAAATTCAAAAATAATCCTGAGATGCAACATTTGGTTGCCTTAAAACGTGTTTGGCAAAGGGAGATCTCCCGCCGGGCGAGGTGGTCATGGCCGGGGAGCGGCTGCGCTCCAATTAACTCAATTCGGAGCTTGTATATATGGTCGGATATTCAGAAAACTTCGATAGCGTGATATAGGAATACCCGTGGCGCCATCCCTTGATGCGTAGCGGAAGGTCGCTACATCACCCCCTGCTCAGACCGGATGTCCAAATCTTCAGAAATCCAAGCTTCTGCAGTCTTTGCTTTACAAGTGCCTTCAGTGCCCTCTATCTTCAGTGAGTCGAGATGTGAAGGTGAGGCCTTGTGTTGCCCTCTATCCGCGGTAAGTCGGGATGTGAGGGTGAAGCGAGGTGTGGACATACCCGCTATATCCACGGTGAGTTGGGATGTGAGGATAGGTTGAAGTGTGGAGGCGAGTAGTGGGTTCTCAAGCCGTCCACGAAGTCGCTGGATCAGGATCAGGAAGCGTGGTCTAAACGCGCTGCAATGAACCTGATGAGCTGCTGAAGTAATGCTGCAGTCCATCCAGGGAGTGAAGTTGCGACTGATGAAGGCCAGACGGGACGTATTCTTGTCGAGAGTCACTAGTTTGGCAAACGGAGATCTCCCGCCGGGCGAGGTGGTCATGCCCGGGGAGCGGCCGCGCTCCAACTGACTCAATTCGGAGCTTGTATATGTGGTCGGATATTCAGAAATCTTCGATTGTGTGATTCAGGAATACCCGTGGTGCCATCTCTTGATGAGAAGCAGAAGGTGTATACCCTATATATATCATACTACACGTGTATTGCGCTACTTAAAGGGCACACTTGATTATAAGCTTATGTATAAGCAAAATAGTTCAGAAGAAATAACTCATGCCTATTGTGATGCTGACTTGGCTAGCTCACCAGAAGTAGACGTTCATGCACCGGATACACATTAATTATATTTCAGGGTGGCTCAATAATATGGAATTCGAGACGTCAAACTACAATGCTCTATCCACAACTGAGGCGGAGTATATGGCCCTTTCTTCATGTGTGCAAGAAGCTATGTGGTTAAAGCAAATGCAAGAAGAATTCTGGCCCGTATTGAAAAGCAAGCCTCTTAATATTTACTTTGATAATCAAAGTTATCTTAAACTTGCAAGTTCTTTTGGCTACCATTGCGGGATTAAACACATAGATGTACGGCATCATTTCATTCGTGAGAAAATAAACAATGGTTTAATTCAAGTCAAGTATATGCAATTTGGAGAGATGGTAGCGGACATTCTAACAAAAGGCACACCCCACTCAAAGTTGGAGTACTGCGTAGTCAAGGTGGGATTATGTTTAAAGGAGGGATGTTGAAATAAGTTAAATATAATGGCAATATTTTATTATAACCAAGATTTTATATGACATCAGCATTTGCCGCTATAAATGTGATCTACTCTGTGGTTTCTTTTTTCTTTTGCACCTGCCCCGCGTCCACCATTGCTCGGTTAAGTTACTCTGTAAAACATGATTATTATAATATACCATATTATAAAATAGGTCTCGGCATTTTTATTCCTACAAGTGGTAAAAGGTCAAATCGAGATGGGAGCTCCACCGAGTTCGATTTTATGGGAATTTCTGTTTTTATTTAAAAAAAATTACATACCCAACCCCATCTAACGGAGGAGGGCGGAAAGTTTGGGCGCCACACATATATCTAATCTATATATTATTATAATAATATATAAGAAAGGATAGATTTGATTGTTTGTTTCCGTTGAATTGGCTTCGAAACTACTGGACCACTTTAAAAAATATTTTACCATTAGAATCATTACCCTGGAGGAAATGGGCTATGGAATGATTTCAAAAATGTTGGAGGTCTGTATAACAACATCGATAATGTTAATTGTTAATGTTAATTTAAAATATGTAATAGAGACGCCAACACAAAGTGATATGCCTATGAAAGGGACAACAAAGGAGATAAAGTAAGGAACAGCAGTTTGCATCCTATTAAATATGTATGTGGAAAATATTATACAACTAGTATTTCATTATTGTATAAAATGTCTTGAGCTTGCTAATGAAACATAGTGAAGTGATTGTTTTATACAAATCAGCCAGTACTATTGACTCTATGAATTAAAAACCAATTTCTGTTTTCCCTAAAAGTAGAAAAGTTTCGAGAAAAATCTTCTAAACTTCTTATTTTTACAAACAAACGTCTTTTACATAAAAATCAATTTGGTTTCACTAAGGGTCGCTTTTCAACCGATGCTGTTGTTAAGATTTTATCTGTTTTGGAGAGGCTTTGGAGAGGTCGCAGGATACCTATGATGTGTTTTGCGACATATCCAAATCATTAAACTGCGTTCAGAACGCAACCCTTATCGGAAAACGCAACCACAACAGCATTAACGGTACTGCGCTCAAAGTCCTGGCCTTTCACTTGAAGGATAGGACTCAAATTTAAAATTTGAGGTCCCCCCGCGGTTTCATCCACGTTAGAAAGAGTCAGTAAATTATTTATTTTTATAATTTATTTTTATAATAATTATGGTTAACTATTTTGGCTATAATGGCTTACACATGAGATGTAGATATGTATATACTATGGCAGGTTTTCTTGTAAGACTATTTTAGATAAACATTTCCATCGTACATTACATATTATGTATGTGTAACTCTAGCGGTTTTGGCAGCGCACGCCAGAATAGCCCGCAGATGGTAGATTTTTTCCTACTTACTTGACACTTATCGTCATATTTTGGACAATTCACACAATATGTTTATAAATTGTAGCCTTTGTGTTATTTTGATATATAAGCTATATTATTGTAAAGTTTCATTAAAATAAATTCAGTAGATTTTAGGTCAAAAAGTAACAAACAACCACACTTACAAACTTTCTCGTTTAAAATATTAGTAAGAAGTATAATGTTGATTATTTTTATTACATACCGAACCTTGTATCCCACGGAGGAGGACGGAAAGTTGTGGGTTCGTCATATTCATCTTGAGGTGAACGCCGTTTTCTGAGCCCATCTACAAACAAATCATGATCCAAATCATAACCAATAGACGCCAAAAACATTGCCTAAATATTGAAAAGGTAAGGTGTTAACTATACTTCAGGTTTTTGGGGTACTTCTGTAAACATCATTAATTCAATAATAGTATTTGTTGCGCAACACATAGATCTAATCTATACAAATTAATAATATAAAAGAAACGTAAGATTTGCTTGTTTGTTTGCATTGAATAGGATCCAAAACTACTGGACCACTTTCAAAAAATATTTTACCATTAGTACCATTATCCCTGGAGAAAATGGACTATGGAATGTTTTCCAAAAATATTGGAGATCTGTATAACAACTTCGATTATGTTAACCAACGAGTAAGAAAACCACGAAAATAATTTCTTATATCGCGTACGCTGTACAATGTGTTGTGCTGTGTGCTGACAATAGAACAAACCGATGTATTGAAGATATATAGAGGACATCAAAATCTATAAAAAGTTCTGAATAACATACGTTAAACGATTGCAGTTATGTTACAATAACAACTTAATGTTAAAATATGTAATAGTGACGCCAACACAAAGTGATGTGCCTATGTAGGCGACACCAAAGGGGATAAAGTAGGGGACAACAGTTTGGATCCTATTAAATGTATGGAAAATATTCAATTAATGCTACTGATCCTTACCAATGCGGGTGAAACCGCGGGGCACAGCTAGTATTTAATAGTTGTATAAAAATATCTTGAGTACGGCCAGTACTATTGACTCTATGAATTAAAAAGCAATTTCTGTTTTCCCTAAAAGTAGCAAAGTTTCGAGAAAAATCTTCTAAACTTCTTATTTGTAGAAACAAACGTCTTTTACATAAAAATCAATTTGGTTTCACTAAGGGTCGCTTTTCAACCGATGCTGTTGTTAAGATTTTATCTGTTTTGGAGAGGCTTTGGAGAGGTCGCAGGAAGCCTATGGTGTGTTTTGCGACATATCCAAATCATTAAACTGCGTTCAGAACGCAACTCTTATCGGAAAACTCAACCACAACAGCATTAACGGTACTGCGCTCAAAGTCCTGGCCTTTCACTTGAATGAGTCAGAAGAACGAAGCTGACGCTCGTGAGAGTCACGGAGATACTGAAATTTACATTTCACGTTGGAAAGGGTCAGTAAATTATTTATTTTTATAATAGTTATGATTCACTATTTTGGCTATAATGGCTTACACATGAGATGTAGATATGTATATACTATGGCAGGTTTTCTTGTAAGACTATTTTAGATAAACATTTCCATCGTACATTACATATGTATGTGTAACTCTAGCGGTTTTGGCAGCGCACGCCAGAATAGCCCGCAGATGGTAGATTTTTTCCTACTTACTTGACACTTATCGTCATATTTTGGACAATTCACACAATATGTTTATAAATTGTAGCCATTGTGTTATTTTGATATATAAGCTATATTATTGTAAAGTTTCATTAAAATAAATTCAGTAGATTTTAGGTCAAAAAGTAACAAACAACCACACTTACAGACTTTCTCGTTTAAAATATTAGTAAGAAGTATAATGGTAATTCTTTTTATTACATACCGAACCTTGTATCCCACGGAGGAGGACGGAAAGTTGTGGGTTCGTCATATTCATCTTGAGGTGAACGCCGTTTTCTGAGCCCATCTACAAGCAAATCATGATCCAAATCATAACCAATAGACGCCAAAAACATTGCCTAAATATTGAAAAGGTAAGGTGTTAACTATACTTCAGGTTTTTGGGGTACTTCTGTAAACATCATTAATTCAATAATAGTATTTGTTGCGCAACACATAGATCTAATCTATACAAATTAATAATATGAAAGAAACGTAGGATTTGCTTGTTTGTTTGTCTTGAATAGGATCCAAAACTACTGGACCATTTTCAAAAAATATTTTACCATTAGTACCATAATCCCTGGAGAAAATGGACTATGGAATGTTTTCCAAAAATATTGGAGATCTGTATAACAACTTCGATTATGTTAACCAACGAGTAAGAAAACCACGAAAATAATTTCTTATATCGCGTACGCTGTACAATGTGTTGTGCTGTGTGCTGACAATAGAACAAACCGATGTATTGAAGATATATAGAGGACATCAAAATCTATAAAAAGTTCTGAATAACATACGTGAAACGATTGCAGTTATGTCACAATAACAACTTAATGTTAAAATATGTAATAGTGACGCCAACACAAAGTGATGTGCCTATGTAGGCGACACCAAAGGGGTTAAAGTAGGGGACAACAGTTTGGATCCTATTAAATGTATGGAAAATATTCAATTAATGCTACTGATCCTTACCAATGCGGGTGAAACCGCGGGGCACAGCTAGTATTTAATAGTTGTATAAAAATATCTTGAGTACGGCCAGTACTATTGACTCTATGAATTAAAAAGCAATTTCTGTTTTCCCTAAAAGTAGCAAAGTTTCGAGAAAAATCTTCTAAACTTCTTATTTGTAGAAACAAACGTCTTTTACATAAAAATCAATTTGGTTTCACTAAGGGTCGCTTTTCAACCGATGCTGTTGTTAAGATTTTATCTGTTTTGGAGAGGCTTTGGAGAGGTCGCAGGGTGCCTATGGTGTGTTTTGCGACATATCCAAATCATTAAACTGCGTTCAGAACGCAACTCTTATCGGAAAACTCAACCACAACAGCATTAACGGTACTGCGCTCAAAGTCCTGGCCTTTCACTTGAATGAGTCAGAAGAACGAAGCTGACGCTCGTGAGAGTCACAAAGATACTGAAATTTACATTTTACGTTGGAAAGGGTCAGTAAATTATTTATTTTTATAATAGTTGTGATTCACTATTTTGGCTATAATGGCTTACACATGAGATGTAGATATGTATATATTATGGCAGGTTTTCTTGTAAGACTATTTTAGATAAACATTTCCATCGTACATTACATATGTATGTGTAACTCTAGCGGTTTTGGCAGCGCACGCCAGAATAGCCCGCAGATGGTAGTTTTTTTCCTACTTACTTGACACTTATCGTCATATTTTGGACAATTCACACAATATGTTTATAAATTGTAGCCATTGTATTATTTTGATATATAAGCTATATTATTGTAAAGTTTCATTAAAATAAATTCAGTAGATTTTAGGTCAAAAAGTAACAAACAACCACACTTACAAACTTTCTCGTTTAAAATATTAGTAAGAAGTATAATGGTAATTCTTTTTATTACATACCGAACCTTGTATCCCACGGAGGAGGACGGAAAGTTGTGGGTTCGTCATATTCATCTTGAGGTGAACGCCGTTTTCTGAGCCCATCTAAAAGCAAATCATGATCCAAATCATAACCAACAGACGCCAAAAACATTGCCTAAATATTGAAAACGTAAGGTATTAACTATACTTCAGGTTTTTGGGGTACTTCTGTAAACATCATTAATTCAATAATAGTATTTTTTGCGCAACACATAGATCTTATCAATACAAATTAATAATATAAAAGAAACGTAAGATTTGCTTGTTTGTTTTCATTGAATAGGATCCAAAACTACTGGACCACTTTCAAAAAATATTTTACCATTAGTACCATTATCCCTGGAGAAAATGGACTATGGAATGTTTTCCAAAAATATTGGAGATCTGTATAACAACTTCGATTATGTTAACCAACGAGTAAGAAAACCACGAAAATAATTTCTTATATCGCGTACGCTGTACAATGTGTTGTGCTGTGTGGTGACAATAGAACAAACCGATGTATTGAAGATATATAGAGGACATCAAAATCTATAAAAAGTTCTGAATAACATACGTTAAACGATTGCAGTTATGTCACAATAACAACTTAATGTTAAAATATGTAATAGTGACGTCAACACAAAGTGATGTGCCTATGTAGGCGACACCAAAGGGGATAAAGTAGGGGACAACAGTTTGGATCCTATTAAATGTATGGAAAATATTCAATTAATGCTACTGATCCTTACCAATGCGGGTGAAACCGCGGGGCACAGCTAGTATTTAATAGTTGTATAAAAATATCTTGAGTACGGCCAGTTCTATTGACTCTATGAATTAAAAAGCAATTTCTGTTTTCCCTAAAAGTAGCAAAGTTTCGAGAAAAATCTTCTTATTTTTAGAAACAAACGTCTTTTACATAAAAATCAATTTGGTTTCACTAAGGGTCGCTTTTCAACCGATGCTGTTGTAAAGATTTTATCTGTTTTGGAGAGGCTTTGGAGAGGTCGCAGGGTGCCTATGGTGTGTTTTGCGACATATCCAAATCATTAAACTGCGTTCAGAACGCAACTCTTATCGGAAAACTCAACCACAACAGCATTAACGGTACTGCGCTCAAAGTCCTGGCCTTTCACTTGAATGAGTCAGAAGAACGAAGCTGACGCTCGTGAGAGTCACAAAGATACTGAAATTTACATTTCACGTTGGAAAGGGTCAGTAAATTATTTATTTTTATAATAATTATGGTTAACTATTTTGGCTATAATGGCTTACACATGAGATGTAGATATGTATATACTATGGCAGGTTTTCTTGTAAGACTATTTTAGATAAACATTTCCATCGTACATTACATATGTATGTGTAACTCTAGCGGTTTTGGCAGCGCACGCCAGAATAGCCCGCAGATGGTAGATTTTTTCCTACTTACTTGACACTTATCGTCATATTTTGGACAATTCACACAATATGTTTATAAATTGTAGCCATTGTATTATTTTGATATATAAGCTATATTATTGTAAAGTTTCATTAAAATAAATTCAGTAGATTTTAGGTCAAAAAGTAACAAACAACCACACTTACAAACTTTCTCGTTTAAAATATTAGTAAGAAGTATAATGGTAATTCTTTTTATTACATACCGAACCTTGTATCCCACGGAGGAGGACGGAAAGTTGTGGGTTCGTCATATTCATCTTGAGGTGAACGCCGTTTTCTGAGCCCATCTAAAAGCAAATCATGATCCAAATCATAACCAACAGACGCCAAAAACATTGCCTAAATATTGAAAACGTAAGGTATTAACTATACTTCAGGTTTTTGGGGTACTTCTGTAAACATCATTAATTCAATAATAGTATTTTTTGCGCAACACATAGATCTAATCAATACAAATTAATAATATAAAAGAAACGTAAGATTTGCTTGTTTGTTTTCATTGAATAGGATCCAAAACTACTGGACCACTTTCAAAAAATATTTTACCATTAGTACCATTATCCCTGGAGAAAATGGACTATGGAATGTTTTCCAAAAATATTGGAGATCTGTATAACAACTTCGATTATGTTAACCAACGAGTAAGAAAACCACGAAAATAATTTCTTATATCGCGTACGCTGTACAATGTGTTGTGCTGTGTGCTGACAATAGAACAAACCGATGTATTGAAGATATATAGAGGACATCAAAATCTATAAAAAGTTCTGAATAACATACGTTAAACGATTGCAGTTATGTCACAATAACAACTTAATGTTAAAATATGTAATAGTGACGTCAACACAAAGTGATGTGCCTATGTAGGCGACACCAAAGGGGATAAAGTAGGGGACAACAGTTTGGATCCTATTAAATGTATGGAAAATATTCAATTAATGCTACTGATCCTTACCAATGCGGGTGAAACCGCGGGGCACAGCTAGTATTTAATAGTTGTATAAAAATATCTTGAGTACGGCCAGTTCTATTGACTCTATGAATTAAAAAGCAATTTCTGTTTTCCCTAAAAGTAGCAAAGTTTCGAGAAAAATCTTCTAAACTTCTTATTTGTAGAAACAAACGTCTTTTACATAAAAATCAATTTGGTTTCACTAAGGGTCGCTTTTCAACCGATGCTGTTGTTAAGATTTTATCTGTTTTGGAGAGGCTTTGGAGAGGTCGCAGGATGCCTATGGTGTGTTTTGCGACATATCCAAATCATTAAACTGCGTTCAGAACGCAACTCTTATCGGAAAACTCAACCACAACAGCATTAACGGTACTGCGCTCAAAGTCCTGGCCTTTCACTTGAATGAGTCAGAAGAACGAAGCTGACGCTCGTGAGAGTCACAAAGATACTGAAATTTACATTTCACGTTGGAAAGGGTCAGTAAATTATTTATTTTTATAATAGTTATGATTCACTATTTTGGCTATAATGGCTTACACATGAGATGTAGATATGTATATATTATGGCAAGTTTTCTTGTAAGACTATTTTAGATAAACATTTCCATCGTACATTACATATGTATGTGTAACTCTAGCGGTTTTGGCAGCGCACGCCAGAATAGCCCGCAGATGGTAGTTTTTTTCCTACTTACTTGACACTTATCGTCATATTTTGGACAATTCACACAATATGTTTATAAATTGTAGCCATTGTATTATTTTGATATATAAGCTATATTATTGTAAAGTTTCATTAAAATAAATTCAGTAGATTTTAGGTCAAAAAGTAACAAACAACCACACTTACAAACTTTCTCGTTTAAAATATTAGTAAGAAGTATAATGGTAATTCTTTTTATTACATACCGAACCTTGTATCCCACGGAGGAGGACGGAAAGTTGTGGGTTCGTCATATTCATCTTGAGGTGAACGCCGTTTTCTGAGCCCATCTAAAAGCAAATCATGATCCAAATCATAACCAACAGACGCCAAAAACATTGCCTAAATATTGAAAACGTAAGGTATTAACTATACTTCAGGTTTTTGGGGTACTTCTGTAAACATCATTAATTCAATAATAGTATTTTTTGCGCAACACATAGATCTAATCAATACAAATTAATAATATAAAAGAAACGTAAGATTTGCTTGTTTGTTTTCATTGAATAGGATCCAAAACTACTGGACCACTTTCAAAAAATATTTTACCATTAGTACCATTATCCCTGGAGAAAATGGACTATGGAATGTTTTCCAAAAATATTGGAGATCTGTATAACAACTTCGATTATGTTAACCAACGAGTAAGAAAACCACGAAAATAATTTCTTATAACGCGTACGCTATACAATGTGTTGTGCTGTGTGCTGACAATAGAACAAACCGATGTATTGAAGATATATAGAGGACATCAAAATCTATAAAAAGTTCTGAATAACATACGTTAAACGATTGCAGTTATGTCACAATAACAACTTAATGTTAAAATATGTAATAGTGACGTCAACACAAAGTGATGTGCCTATGTAGGCGACACCAAAGGGGATAAAGTAGGGGACAACAGTTTGGATCCTATTAAATGTATGGAAAATATTCAATTAATGCTACTGATCCTTACCAATGCGGGTGAAACCGCGGGGCACAGCTAGTATTTAATAGTTGTATAAAAATATCTTGAGTACGGCCAGTTCTATTGACTCTATGAATTAAAAAGCAATTTCTGTTTTCCCTAAAAGTAGCAAAGTTTCGAGAAAAATCTTCTAAACTTCTTATTTGTAGAAACAAACGTCTTTTACATAAAAATCAATTTGGTTTCACTAAGGGTCGCTTTTCAACCGATGCTGTTGTTAAGATTTTATCTGTTTTGGAGAGGCTTTGGAGAGGTCGCAGGATGCCTATGGTGTGTTTTGCGACATATCCAAATCATTAAACTGCGTTCAGAACGCAACTCTTATCGGAAAACTCAACCACAACAGCATTAACGGTACTGCGCTCAAAGTCCTGGCCTTTCACTTGAATGAGTCAGAAGAACGAAGCTGACGCTCGTGAGAGTCACGGAGATACTGAAATTTACATTTCACGTTGGAAAGGGTCAGTAAATTATTTATTTTTATAATAATTATGATTCACTATTTTGGCTATAATGGCTTACACATGAGATGTAGATATGTATATACTATGGCAGGTTTTCTTGTAAGACTATTTTAGATAAACATTTCCATCGTACATTACATATGTATGTGTAACTCTAGCGGTTTTGGCAGCGCACGCCAGAATAGCCCGCAGATGGTAGATTTTTTCCTACTTACTTGACACTTATCGTCATATTTTGGACAATTCACACAATATGTTTATAAATTGTAGCCATTGTATTATTTTGATATATAAGCTATATTATTGTAAAGTTTCATTAAAATAAATTCAGTAGATTTTAGGTCAAAAAGTAACAAACAACCACACTTATAAACTTTCTCGTTTAAAATATTAGTAAGAAGTATAATGGTAATTCTTTTTATTACATACCGAACCTTGTATCCCACGGAGGAGGACGGAAAGTTGTGGGTTCGTCATATTCATCTTGAGGTGAACGCCGTTTTCTGAGCCCATCTAAAAGCAAATCATGATCCAAATCATAACCAACAGACGCCAAAAACATTGCCTAAATATTGAAAACGTAAGGTATTAACTATACTTCAGGTTTTTGGGGTACTTCTGTAAACATCATTAATTCAATAATAGTATTTTTTGCGCAACACATAGATCTAATCAATACAAATTAATAATATAAAAGAAACGTAAGATTTGCTTGTTTGTTTTCATTGAATAGGATCCAAAACTACTGGACCACTTTCAAAAAATATTTTACCATTAGTACCATTATCCCTGGAGAAAATGGACTATGGTATGTTTTCCAAAAATATTGGAGATCTGTATAACAACTTCGATTATGTTAACCAACGAGTAAGAAAACCACGAAAATAATTTCTTATAACGCGTACGCTATACAATGTGTTGTGCTGTGTGCTGACAATAGAACAAACCGATGTATTGAAGATATATAGAGGACATCAAAATCTATAAAAAGTTCTGAATAACATACGTTAAACGATTGCAGTTATGTCACAATAACAACTTAATGTTAAAATATGTAATAGTGACGTCAACACAAAGTGATGTGCCTATGTAGGCGACACCAAAGGGGATAAAGTAGGGGACAACAGTTTGGATCCTATTAAATGTATGGAAAATATTCAATTAATGCTACTGATCCTTACCAATGCGGGTGAAACCGCGGGGCACAGCTAGTATTTAATAGTTGTATAAAAATATCTTGAGTACGGCCAGTTCTATTGACTCTATGAATTAAAAAGCAATTTCTGTTTTCCCTAAAAGTAGCAAAGTTTCGAGAAAAATCTTCTAAACTTCTTATTTGTAGAAACAAACGTCTTTTACATAAAAATCAATTTGGTTTCACTAAGGGTCGCTTTTCAACCGATGCTGTTGTTAAGATTTTATCTGTTTTGGAGAGGCTTTGGAGAGGTCGCAGGATGCCTATGGTGTGTTTTGCGACATATCCAAATCATTAAACTGCGTTCAGAACGCAACTCTTATCGGAAAACTCAACCACAACAGCATTAACGGTACTGCGCTCAAAGTCCTGGCCTTTCACTTGAATGATTCGGAAGAACGAAGCTGACGCTCGTGAGAGTCACGGAGATACTGAAATTTACATTTCACGTTGGAAAGGGTCAGTAAATTATTTATTTTTATAATAATTATGATTCACTATTTTGGCTATAATGGCTTACACATGAGATGTAGATATGTATATACTATGGCAGGTTTTCTTGTAAGACTATTTTAGATAAACATTTCCATCGTACATTACATATGTATGTGTAACTCTAGCGGTTTTGGCAGCGCACGCCAGAATAGCCCGCAGATGGTAGATTTTTTCCTACTTACTTGACACTTATCGTCATATTTTGGACAATTCACACAATACGTTTAGAAATTGTAGCCATTGTGTTATTTTGATATATAAGCTATATTATTGTAAAGTTTCATTAAAATAAATTCAGTAGATTTTAGGTCAAAAAGTAACAAACAACCACACTTACAAACTTTCTCGTTTAAAATATTAGTAAAAAGTATAATGGTAATTCTTTTTATTACATACCGAACCTTGTATCCCACGGAGGAGGACGGAAAGTTGTGGGTTCGTCATATTCATCTTGAGGTGAACGCCGTTTTCTGAGCCCATCTACAAGCAAATCATGATCCAAATCATAACCAATAGACGCCAAAAACATTGCCTAAATATTGAAAACGTAAGGTGTCAACTATACTTCAGGTTTTTGGGGTACTTCTGTAAACATCATTAATTCAATAATAGTATTTGTTGCGCAACACATAGATCTAATCTATACAAATTAATAATATAAAAGAAACGTAAGATTTGCTTGTTTGTTTGCATTGAATAGGACCCAAAACTACTGGACCACTTTCAAAAAATATTTTACCATTAGTACCATTATCCCTGGAGAAAATGGACTATGGAATGTTTTCCAAAAATATTGGAGATCTGTATAACAACTTCGATTATGTTAACCAACGAGTAAGAAAACCACGAAAATAATTTCTTATATCGCGTACGCTGTACAATGTGTTGTGCTGTGTGGTGACAATAGAACAAACCGATGTATTGAAGATATATAGAGGACATCAAAATCTATAAAAAGTTCTGAATAACATACGTTAAACGATTGCAGTTATGTCACAATAACAACTTAATGTTAAAATATGTAATAGTGACGTCAACACAAAGTGATGTGCCTATGTAGGCGACACCAAAGGGGATAAAGTAGGGGACAACAGTTTGGATCCTATTAAATGTATGGAAAATATTCAATTAATGCTACTGATCCTTACCAATGCGGGTGAAACCGCGGGGCACAGCTAGTATTTAATAGTTGTATAAAAATATCTTGAGTACGGCCAGTTCTATTGACTCTATGAATTAAAAAGCAATTTCTGTTTTCCCTAAAAGTAGCAAAGTATCGAGAAAAATCTTCTAAACTTCTTATTTTTAGAAACAAACGTCTTTTACATAAAAATCAATTTGGTTTCACTAAGGGTCGCTTTTCAACCGATGCTGTTGTTAAGATTTTATCTGTTTTGGAGAGGCTTTGGAGAGGTCGCAGGATGCCTATGGTGTGTTTTGCGACATATCCAAATCATTAAACTGCGTTCAGAACGCAACTCTTATCGGAAAACTCAACCACAACAGCATTAACGGTACTGCGCTCAAAGTCCTGGCCTTTCACTTGAATGAGTCAGAAGAACGAAGCTGACGCTCGTGAGAGTCACGGAGATACTGAAATTTACATTTCACGTTGGAAAGGGTCAGTAAATTATTTATTTTTATAATAATTATGATTCACTATTTTGGCTATAATGGCTTATACATGAGATGTAGATATGTATATACTATGGCAGGTTTTCTTGTAAGACTATTTTAGATAAACATTTCCATCGTACATTACATATGTATGTGTAACTCTAGCGGTTTTGGCAGCGCACGCCAGAATAGCCCGCAGATGGTAGATTATTTCCTACTTACTTGACACTTATCGTCATATTTTGGACAATTCACACAATATGTTTATAAATTGTAGCCTTTGTGTTATTTTGATATATAAGCTATATTATTGTAAAGTTTCATTAAAATAAATAAAATTCAGTAGTTTTTAGGTCAAAAAGTAACAAACAACCATACTTACAAACTTTCGCGTTTAAAATATTAGTATGTAGTATAATGGTGATTATTTTTATTACATACCGAACCCTGTATCCCACGGAGGAGGACGGAAAGTTGTGGGTTCGTCATATTCATCTTGAGGTGAACGCCGTTCTCTGAGTCCATCTACAAGCAAATCATAATATCTAATTCCATACACCATCAATACTATGAATTATGTGCTACACAATTATTGTACTGCTATGTAAGATTCTCTCTCCATAGGACGATGACGACCTTTCCCCAAAATGCTGCTTCAATATTCATTTTGTGGAGATACGAGAACTTTACTGTCACACATTCAATAACCAGGAATTATATGCAGGCAAATGCTATGACGGAAACCTTCACGGGTAAATCCGACTTGACCTACAAGTATCTTCTTACACTCCTCAGTAAACAAACTTTGCCATTCAAAAATGGATAGAATTGATCTTTTACATAATATAGAGTTATCACTCACCAGACCCTGGATCTTCCGGGGGAATTTCGTCATCTTGAGGTGAACGCCGTTTTCTGAGCCCACCTACAAGAAAATCATGATCCAAATCATAACCAATAGACGCCAAAAACATTGCTTCAATATTGAAAACGTAAGGTGTTAACTATACTTCAGGTTTTTGGGGTACTTCTGTAAACATCATTAATTCAATAATCGTATTTGTTGCGCCACACATATATCTAATCTAATACCTTAAAACGAGCAATTCTTGTATGTAAATAAATATATTTTTTGAATCTCGGAAACGGCTCCAAAGATTTTGATGAAATTTCGTAGCCTAGTTTCGAGGGTGATAAATCGATGCAGCAAATTTTTTTTTTAGAAATTTTTAACTGTATAAAAATATTTTCAGCGATAATCAACTTAAATATAAACTGAAAAATACGACTCTATGAATTATAGGCCAATTTGTGTTTTCCCTAAAAGTAGAAAAGTTTCGAGAAAAATATTCTAAACTTCTTATTTTTACAAACAAACGTCTTTTACATAAAAATCAATTTGGTTTCACTAAGGGTCGCTTTTCAACCGATGCTGTTGTTAAGATTTATCTGTTTTTATGGGCTTTGGAGAGGTCGCAGGTTGTCTATGGTGTGTTTTGCGACATATCCAAACCATTTGACTGCGTTCAGAACGCAACCCTTTTCGGAAAACAAAACCACAATAGCATTAACGGTACAGCGCTCTAAGTCCTGGCTTCCCACTTGAAGGATAGAACTCAGACAGTTGAAGTGAGTGGTAAAAGGTCGAATGCGTCACCTGTCGAGATGTATTAAATTATTATTTTTATTACACACCCAACCCTGTGTCCCATCTTGTGTCGCATTTATAATATTAGTATGAAGTATAATGGTGTTTTTTTTTATTACATACCGAACCCTGTATCCCACGGAGGAGGACGGAAAGTTGTGGGTTCGTCATATTCATCTTGAGGTGAACGCCGTTCTCTGAGTCCATCTACAAGCAAATCATAATATCAAATTCCATACACCATAAATACTGTGAATTATGTGCTACACAATCATTATACTGCTATGTAACATTCTCTCTCCATAGGACGATGATGACCTTTCCCCAAAATGCTGCTTCAATATTAATTTTGTGGAGATACGAGAACTTTACTGTCACACATTCAATAACCAGGAATTATATACAGGTAAATGCAATGACGGAAACCTTCACGGGTAAATCCGACTTAACCTACAAGTATCTTCTTACACTCCTCAGTAAACAAACTCTGCCATTCAAAAATGGATAGAATTGATCTTTTACATAATATAGACTTATCACTCACCAGACTCTGGATCTTCCGGGGGAATGTCGTCACCTTGAGGTGAACGCCGTTTTCTGAGCCCATCTACAAGCAAATCATGATCCAAATCATAACCAATAGACGCCAAAAACATTGCCTAAATATTGAAAACGTAAGGTGTTAACTATACTTCAGGTTTTTGGGGTACTTCTGTAAACATCATTAATTCAATAATCGTATTTGTTGCGCCACACATATATCTAATCTAATACCTTTAAACGAGCAATTCTCGTATGTATCTAAATATATTTTTTGAATCTTGGAAACGGCTCCAAAGCAAAGATTTTAAGTAGCCTGGTTTCGGGGGTGATAAATCGATACAGCAAATTTTTTTAGAAATTTTTAATTGTATAAAAATATTTTCAGCGATAATCAACTTAAATATAAACTGAAAAATACGACTCTATGAATTATAGGCCAATTTGTGTTTTTCCTAAAAGTAGAAAAGTTTCGAGAAAAATATTCTAAACTTCTTATTTTTACAAACAAACGTCTTTTACATAAAAATCAATTTGGTTTCACTAAGGGTCGCTTTTCAACCGATGCTGTTGTTAAGATTTATCTGTTTTTATGGGCTTTGGAGAGGTCGCAGGTTGTCTATGGTGTGTTTTGCGACATATCCAAACCATTTGACTGCGTTCAGAACGCAACCCTTTTCGGAAAACAAAACCACAATAGCATTAACGGTACAGCGCTCTAAGTCCTGGCTTCCCACTTGAAGGATAGAACTCAGACAGTTGAAGTGAGTGGTAAAAGGTCGAATGCGTCACCTGTCGAGATCTATTAAATTATTATTTTTATTACACACCCAACCCTGTGTCCCATCCTGTGTCGCATTTATAATATTAGTATGAAGTATAATGGTAATTATTTTTATTACATACCGAACCCTGTATCCCACGGAGGAGGACGGAAAGTTGTGGGTTCGTCATATTCATCTTGAGGTGAACGCCGTTCTCTGAGTCCATCTACAAGCAAATCATAATATCAAATTCCATACACCATAAATACTGTGAATTATGTGCTACACAATCATTGTACTGCTATGTAACATTCTCTCTCCATAGGACGATGATGACCTTTCCCCAAAATGCTGCTTCAATATTAATTTTGTGGAGATACGAGATTTTTACTGTCACACATTCAATTACCAGGAATTATATACAGGTAAATGCAATGACGGAAACCTTCACGGGTAACTCCGACTTAACCTACAAGTATCTTCTTACGCTCCTCAGTAAACAAACTCTGCCATTCAAAAATGGATAGAATTGATCTTTTACATAATATAGAGTTAACACTCACCAGACTCTGGATCTTCCGGGGGAATGTCGTCACCTTGAGGTGAACGCCGTTTTCTGAGCCCATCTACAAGCAAATCATGATCCAAATCATAACCAATAGACGCCAAAAACATTGCCTAAATATTGAAAACGTAAGGTGTTAACTATACTTCAGGTTTTTGGGGTACTTCTGTAAACATCATTAATTCAATAATCGTATTTGTTGCGCCACACATATATCTAATTTAATACCTTTAAACGAGCAATTCTCGTATGTATCTAAATATATTTTTTGAATCTCGGAAACGGCTCCAAAGCAAAGATTTTAAGTAGCCTGGTTTCGGGGGTGATAAATAGATACAGCAAAATTTTTTTTAGAAATTTTTAACTGTATAAAAATATTTTCAGCGATAATCAACTTAAATATAAACTGAAAAATACGACTCTATGAATTATAGGCCAATTTCTGTTTTTCCTAAAAGTAGAAAAGTTTCGAGAAAAATCTTCTAAACTTCTTATTTTTACAAACAAACGTCTTTTACATAAAAATCAATTTGGTTTCACTAAGGGTCGCTTTTCAACCGATGCTGTTGTTAAGATTTATCTGTTTTTATGGGCTTTGGAGAGGTCGCAGGTTGTCTATGGTGTGTTTTGCGACATATCCAAACCATTTGACTGCGTTCAGAACGCAACCCTTTTCGGAAAACAAAACCACAATAACATTAACGGTACAGCGCTCTAAGTCCTGGCTTCCCACTTGAAGGATAGAACTCAGACAGTTGAAGTGAGTGGTAAAAGGTCGAATGCGTCACCTGTCGAGATGTATTAAATTATTATTTTTATTACATACCCAACCCTGTGTTCCATCCTGTGTCGCATTTATAATATTAGTATGAAGTATAATGGTGATTATTTTTATTACATACCGAACCCTGTATCCCACGGAGGAGGACGGAAAGTTGTGGGTTCGTCATATTCATCTTGAGGTGAACGCCGTTCTCTGAGTCCATCTACAAGCAAATCATAATATCAAATTCCATACACCATAAATACTGTGAATTATGTGCTACACAATCATTGTACAGCTATGTAACATTCTCTTTCCATAGGACGATGATGACCTTTCCCCAAAATGCTGCTTCAATATTAATTTTGTGGAGATACGAGATTTTTACTGTCACACATTCAATAACCAGGAATTATATACAGGTAAATGCTATGACGGAAACCTTCACGGGTAAATCCGACTTAACCTACAAGTATCTTCTTACACTCCTCAGTAAACAAACTCTGCCATTCAAAAATGGATAGAATTGATCTTTTACATAATATAGAGTTAACACTCACCAGACTCTGGATCTTCCGGGGGAATGTCGTCACCTTGAGGTGAACGCCGTTTTCTGAGCCCATCTACAAACAAATCATGATCCAAATCATAACCAATAGACGCCAAAAACATTCAATTGCCTAAATATTGAAAACGTAAGGTGTTAACTATACTTCAGGTTTTTGGGGTACTTCTGTAAACATCATTAATTCAATAATCGTATTTGTTGCGCCACACATATATCTAATCTAATACCTTTAAACGAGCAATTCTCGTATGTATCTAAATATTTTTTGAATCTCGGAAACGGCTCCAAAGCAAAGATTTTAAGTAGCCTGGTTTCGGGGGTGATAAATCGATACAGCAATTTTTTTTTAGAAATTTTTAACTCTATAAAAATATTTTCAGCGATAATCAACTTAAATATAAACTGAAAAATACGACTCTATGAATTATAGGCCAAT
Source organism: Pyrgus malvae (assembly GCA_911387765.1). Taxonomy (NCBI): domain Eukaryota; kingdom Metazoa; phylum Arthropoda; class Insecta; order Lepidoptera; family Hesperiidae; genus Pyrgus; species Pyrgus malvae. Next base: position 807,524 of record OU426973.1, on the reverse strand, counting down.
TTCTGTTATTCCTAAAAGTAGAAAAGTTTCGAGAAAAATGTTCTAAACTTCTTATTTTTACAAACAAACGTTTTTTGACATAAAAATCAATTTGGTTTCACTAAGGGTAGCTTTTCAACCGATGCTGTTGTTAAGATTTATCTGTTTTTATGGGCTTTGGAGAGGTCGCAGGTTGTCTATGGTGTGTTTTGCGACATATCCAAACCATTTGACTGCGTTCAGAACGCAACCCTTTTCGGAAAACTAAACCACAATAGCATTAACGGTACAGCGCTCTAAGTCCTGGCTTCCCACTTGAAGGATAGAACTCAGACAGTTGAAGTGAGTGGTAAAAGGTCGAATGCGTCACCTGTCGAGATGTATTAAATTATTATTTTTATTACATACCCAACCCTGTGTCCCATCCTGTGTCGCATTTATAATATTAGTATGAAGTATAATGGTGATTATTTTTATTACATACCGAACCCTGTATCCCACGGAGGAGGACGGAAAGTTGTGGGTTCGTCATATTCATCTTGAGGTGAACGCCGTTCTCTGAGTCCATCTACAAGCAAATCATAATATCTAATTCCATACACCATCAATACTGTGAATTATGTGCTACACAATCATTGTACTGCTATGTAACATTCTCTCTCCATAGGACGATGATGACCTTTCCCCAAAATGCTGCTTCAATATTAATTTTGTGGAGATACGAGAACTTTACTGTCATACATTCAATAACCAGGAATTATATACAGGTAAATGCTATGACGGAAACCTTCACGGGTAAATCCGACTTAACCTACAAGTATCTTCTTACACTCCTCAGTAAACAAACTCTGCCATTCAAAAATGGATAGAATTGATCTTTTACATAATATAGAGTTAACACTCACCAGACTCTGGATCTTCCGGGGGAATGTCGTCACCTTGAGGTGAACGCCGTTTTCTGAGCCCATCTACAAGCAAATCATGATCCAAATCATAACCAATAGACGCCAAAAACATTGCCTAAATATTGAAAACGTAAGGTGTTAACTATACTTCAGGTTTTTGGGGTACTTCTGTAAACATCATTAATTCAATAATCGTATTTGTTGCGCCACACATATATCTAATCTAATACCTTTAAACGAGCAATTCTCGTATGTATCTAAATATATTTTTTGAATCTCGGAAACGGCTCCAAAGCAAAGATTTTAAGTAGCCTGGTTTCGGGGGTGATAAATCGATACAGCAAATTTTTTTTAGAAATTTTTAACTGTATAAAAATATTTTCAGCGATAATCAACTTAAATATAAACTGAAAAATACGACTCTATGAATTATAGGCCAATTTCTGTTTTTCCTAAAAGTAGAAAAGTTTCGAGAAAAATCTTCTAAACTTCTTATTTTTACAAACAAACGTCTTTTACATAAAAATCAATTTGGTTTCACTAAGGGTCGCTTTTCAACCGATGCTGTTGTTAAGATTTATCTGTTTTTATGGGCTTTGGAGAGGTCGCAGGTTGTCTATGGTGTGTTTTGCGACATATCCAAACCATTTGACTGCGTTCAGAACGCAACCCTTTTCGGAAAACAAAACCACAATAGCATTAACGGTACAGCGCTCTAAGTCCTGGCTTCCCACTTGAAGGATAGAACTCAGACAGTTGAAGTGAGTGGTAAAAGGTCGAATGCGTCACCTGTCGAGATGTATTAAATTATTATTTTTATTACATACCCAACCCTGTGTCCCATCCTGTGTCGCATTTATAATATTAGTATGAAGTATAATGGTGTTTTTTTTTATTACATACCGAACCCTGTATCCCACGGAGGAGGACGGAAAGTTGTGGGTTCGTCATATTCATCTTGAGGTGAACGCCGTTTTCTGAGTCCATCTACAAGCAAATCATGATCCAAATCATTACCAATAGATGCCAAAAACATTGCCATAATATTGAAAACGTAAGGTGTTAACTATACTTCAGGTTTTTGGGGTACTTCTGTAAACATCATTAATTCAATAATCGTATTTGTGGCGCCACACATATATCTAATTTAATACCTTTAAACGAGCAATTCTCGTATGTATCTAAATATATTTTTTGAATCTCGGAAACGGCTCCAAAGCAAAGATTTTAAGTAGCCTGGTTTCGGGGGTGATAAATAGATACAGCAAATTTTTTTTAGAAATTTTTAACTGTATAAAAATATTTTCAGCGATAATCAACTTAAATATAAACTGAAAAATACGACTCTATGAATTATAGGCCAATTTCTGTTTTTCCTAAAAGTATAAAAGTTTCGAGAAAAATCTTCTAAACTTCTTATTTTTACAAACAAACGTCTTTTACATAAAAATCAGTTTGGTTTCACTAAGGGTCGCATTTCAACCGATGCTGTTGTTAAGATTTATCTGTTTTTATGGGCTTTGGAGAGGTCGCAGGTTGTCTATGGTGTGTTTTGCGACATATCCAAACCATTTGACTGCGTTCAGAACGCAACCCTTTTCGGAAAACTAAACCACAATAGCATTAACGGTACAGCGCTCTAAGTCCTGGCTTCCCACTTGAAGGATAGAACTCAGACAGTTGAAGTGAGTGGTAAAAGTTCGAATGCGTCACCTGTCGAGATGTATTAAATTATTATTTTTATTACATACCCAACCCTGTGTCCCATCCTGTGTCGCATTTATAATATTAGTATGAAGTATAATGGTGATTATTTTTATTACATACCGAACCCTGTATCCCACGGAGGAGGACGGAAAGTTGTGGGTTCGTCATATTCATCTTGAGGTGAACGCCGTTCTCTGAGTCCATCTACAAGCAAATCATAATATCAAATTCCATACACCATAAATACTGTGAATTATGTGCTACAGAATCATTGTACTGCTATGTAACATTCTCTCTCCATAGTACGATGATGACCTTTTCCCAAAATGCTGCTTCAATATTAATTTTGTGGAGATACGAGAACTTTACTGTCACACATTCAATAACCAGGAATTATATACAGGTAAATGCTGTGACGGAAACCTTCACGGGTAAATCCGACTTGACCTACAAGTATCTTCTTACACTCCTCAGTAAACAAACTCTGCCATTCAAAAATGGATAGAATTGATCTTTTACATAATATAGAGTTATCACTCACCAGACTCTGGATCTTCCGGGGGAATGTCGTCACCTTGAGGTGAACGCCGTTTTCTGAGCCCATCTACAAGCAAATCATGATCCAAATCATAACCAATAGACGCCAAAAACATTGCCTAAATATTGAAAACGTAAGGTGTTAACTATACTTCAGGTTTTTGGGGTACTTCTGTAAACATCATTAATTCAATAATCGTATTTGTTGCGCCACACATATATCTAATCTAATACCTTTAAACGAGCAATTCTCGTATGTATCTAAATATATTTTTTGAATCTCGGAAACGGCTCCAAAGCAAAGATTTTAAGTAGCCTGGTTTCGGGGGTGATAAATCGATACAGCAAATTTTTTTTAGAAATTTTTAACTCTATAAAAATATTTTCAGCGATAATCAACTTAAATATAAACTGAAAAATACGACTCTATGAATTATAGGCCAATTTCTGTTTTTCCTAAAAGTAGAAAAGTTTCGAGAAAAATCTTCTAAACTTCTTATTTTTACAAACAAACGTCTTTTACATAAAAATCAATTTGGTTTCACTAAGGGTCGCTTTTCAACCGATGCTGTTGTTAAGATTTATCTGTGTTGATTGGCTTTGGAGAGGTCGCAGGTTGTCTATGGTGTGTTTTGCGACATATCCAAACCATTTGACTGCGTTCAGAACGCAACCCTTTCGGAAAACAAAACCACAATAGCATTAACGGTACAGCGCTCTAAGTCCTGGCTTCCCACTTGAAGGATAGAACTCAGACAGTTGAAGTGAGTGGTAAAAGGTCGAATGCGTCACCTGTCGAGATGTATTAAATTATTATTTTTATTACATACCCAACCCTGTGTCCCATCCTGTGTCGCATTTATAATATTAGTATGATGGTGTTTTTTTTTTATTACATACCGAACCCTGTATCCCACGGAGGAGGACGGAAAGTTGTGGGTTCGTCATATTCATCTTGAGGTGAACGCCGTTCTCTGAGTCCATCTACAAGCAAATCATAATATCAAATTCCATACACCATAAATACTGTGAATTATGTGCTACACAATCATTGTACTGCTATGTAACATTCTCTCTCCATAGGACGATGATGACCTTTCCCCAAAATGCTGCTTCAATATTAATTTTGTGGAGATACGAGAACTTTACTGTCACACATTCAATAACCAGGAATTATATACAGGTAAATGCTGTGACGGAAACCTTCACGGGTAAATCCGACTTGACCTACAAGTATCTTCTTACACTCCTCAGTTAACAAACTCTGCCGCTTTTTTCTCCTAGCCCATAATAATATAAGCCTTAGCGCACCCAAAGCGGATGACGGTCAGCTGATGGCCGTACAATAATGACAAACATCAAGTTTATGTTATTACCCAGGATGTTAATCAACTATTCCATTTCATTTCATTTCATTAAAAATGGATAGAATTGATCTTTTACATACATAACTTTGCCGAGTCTAAATCTTCCACATTTATTTCGTCATCTTGAGGTGAACGCCGTTTTCTGCCTCGTTGTTGTCCACCTACAAGCAACATTTAAGTTATTAGTTAGCTTAGTTTTATGGTGATACACTATCAATCAATGATATTACTCGTTTTAAGTTAAAAGTACGTTATTTCCTTTCAAAATGCCTGTAATCTGACTGTTTTTTCTTTACGCTGTCTTACGCACTACATCAGTTAAGAAGTACCTTATCTTTCTTCTTATTTCAAAATAATTTCCATCCTGCCTTATAGTTGCGTCACTTTTCTTAACGACTTGCTTTTATTAATAGTAGCTATGCGTTCGACTTATTTAATATTTTAAGGGTCATTTTCATTTGCCGTAGTTGGATGTCCGGTGCATATAAGTTCAGTCGCTATTCTGTATATTTTATATAAAAGGCAAAGGTGATTGATTGATCTATCGCCGCTACTCGCTCCTAGTCCTAATGGATAGAAACTTATACTGTTGAGCAAGTGTTCGTCTTATATTTTTATTTATTTATTTATTGCAGGCTTCTTAGGCACATAGAAACAAATACACATATAACATAATATTACAACAAACTAATACATAACACACAATAAAATATAAATAAAACGATACAAAACAAAAACAATAAAGACTATATAAAAATACTACAACTGAGTAACACGAATGTTCGGCGTCCTGTTGCGCGTGATGTCGGGTAACCGGCCACGGATCGCCGGAAAGCGACATCTCTCGGCCAGAATTATTCATTCATGAACGTTGGCATCTACTGTGTTGGGACTCTCACCACATAATGAATTATTGACAAAGACAAAGACTTTTATTTGCACAAATATGGGTGTTTTTTTAAACATTTATTGTTATGAGGTATGCAAATATTACAATAACTTAACTAATTACAAATATAAATATGTCCATTATTTCCGTAAACATTTTATTTATAATATTATATTTATATTATATCGGTCATTATTTTAACCATATTGCGCCTTTTGATTGATTAATTTTATCTATTTATTTATTTTTATTCTTCGGATCTTATCTGATCGTCGACTTTGTGTACACATATTGAAGGTTTTATGCACACTGAGGGGGAAAAAAGCCGGCGAAAAAATCTTTAGTTTACATCGTGGTAAGATTCCTGACGCTCAAGCCTCAGCCTTTTAGTATTGATCCGGACAATTACTTATGTCATAGGCAAGCACTAATGATTTTTCTAAATTCAACCCCCCAGGGGGTGAAATAAGGGATAAAAATTTGTATGAAACTAAAATAAAATAACTTTACAGTGAGATAATCAATAGGGAGGCAGAGGTTCACTTTATGTCAATGATCGTTTCTATCGCAGCTGAAACCGCGGAGAACGGCCTGTATTGTATATTTTAAAAGTTGCTGATTTAGTCCTATCATTTGACACATAATATTAAAAAATAATGCATGTGATTTTTATCAATTTCTAACTAGACTAGCTATGTTTGATGAAAATCGATCCAAGATGGCCGCCGCCAGAAAATGCCGGCATATATATATTTTTAACGACTCCCTCAACATGGATAGTGAAAGGTCTTTGAATAGAAGAAAAATGTACACTGTACTGAAAGGGAATGAGGTGTAAACTAAGAAAATGAAATCTAAAAACTCGAAAAATATTTTTAACTAATTAAGTTAACTAGGTACTCTTGTTGTTGCATTCCCCTCCCCGTCCCTTGAAGCGAAAACGCTTTGAAAATAAAAATATGACCTTACAAAATATATGTGACGATAATAATAATAAAAGGTTTGAAATATTATTTGTTAGTTTTTAGAGTTTATTTTTAGGGTCGGGGTTTTTTTTAAATTTTACTTTTGATTATGAGGCACCGTCCGAGAGAGAGAGAGAGATTCTACCGGTGTCATCCATGCGCAGGGTTACAAATGGGCTCTTGGGAGAGAAATGTAGGTAGCTCTTCTATTAGGCGCTTATGACGTCGTGCAGCCGCACACGCCGTTGTTTTTCCCGTGCCTGTTGGCTCGAGCTCCTACTACAGCCGTGTGTAACCTCGAAAGCCTCCACGTAGTCGCCTTTTACGATAAGTGGGAGATATATACATATTCTTAATTCCGAAGTACCTTTTATGTTATCGGAAAGGAATCTTCGCAAGGTATCGTCAGATTGAGACACGGGTTATGTGGGATTTGTACCACTTTTTGAATAGTACTCCTAGTATTATTATCATATGAATTCTCGCCTATAATTATTATTAAAATATTGGAGTAAATGTACATCCGAATCACGTGGTAAGGCAGCAATAAACTAAGGATTTTTTCTAGACGAAGAGACTTCGTAAAAAAAATGGTATCATCTTTTTACGCCGAACTTGTTTACTAATCAAGATGTAGGTGCAGATAGGGGCAATAGCCAAAGTGGGAATCTTATGGATTTTATTTTTCATGTACCTGAGTTATCCTTTCCTCGGCTATCTTCGTCATTTTCATTTTCTTGTACTTCTTCTGCTGAATTAATCGGTCGGCCAAATATTAGCAAACTTTCTTCTGAATGGTCTGGTTTATCTGATTGACCAGTTCCTGGCTTATGTTCCTGTTTTTTTGAAGGTTCTGTTCTTTGCTTTGGTTTACTTGACTGATCAGTTCCTTTCCCAGATCCCGGCTCCTGTTCCTGGTTTTTTGAAGAAGCTGTTGCTTGCCCACTTCCTTGCTCATGTTTAGGTTTACTTGATTGACCAGTTCCTTTCTCAGTTCCTGGGCCATGTTCCTGTTTCTTTGAAGGAGCTGTTGCTTGCCCACTTCCTTGCTCATGTTTTGGTTTACTTGACTGTTCAGTTTTTTTTCCAGTTCCTGGTTGATGTTCCTGTTTTTTTGGAGGGTTAGTATTTTGCCCACTTTCCTGCTCATGATTTGGTTTATTCGACTGACCAGTTCCTTTCCCAGATCCCGGCTCATGTTTCTGGTTTTTTGAAGGAGCTGTTGCTTGCCCACTTCCTTGCTCATGTTTTGGTTTACTTGACTGTTCAGTTTTTTTTCCAGTTCCTGGTTGATGTTCCTGTTTTTTTGGAAGGTTAGTATTTTGCCCACTTCCCTGCTCATGATTTGGTTTATTCGACTGACCAGTTCCTTTCCCAGATCCCGGCTCATGTTTCTGGTTTTTTGAAGGAGCTGTTGCTTGCCCACTTCCTTGCTCATGTTTTGGTTTACTTGACTGTTCAGTTTTTTTTCCAGTTCCTGGTTGATGTTCCTGTTTTTTTGGAGGGTTAGTATTTTGCCCACTTCCCTGCTCATGATTTGGTTTATTCGACTGACCAGTTCCTTTCCCAGATCCCGACTCATGTTTCTGGTTTTTTGAAGGAGCTGTTGCTTGCCCACTTCCTTGCTCATGTTTTGGTTTACTTGACTGTTCAGTTTTTTTTCCAGTTCCTGGTTGATGTTCCTGTTTTTTTTGAGGGTTAGTATTTTGCCCACTTCCCTGTTCATGATTTGGTTTATTCGACTGACCAGTTCCTTTCCCAGATCCCGGCTCATGTTTCTGGTTTTTTGAAGGAGCTGTTGCTTGCCCACTTCCTTGCTCATGTTTTGGTTTACTTGACTGTTCAGTTTTTTTTCCAGTTCCTGGTTGATGTTCCTGTTTTTTTGGAGGGTTAGTATTTTGCCCACTTCCCTGCTCATGATTTGGTTTATTCGACTGACCAGTTCCTTTCCCAGATCCCGGCTCATGTTTCTGGTTTTTTGAAGGAGCTGTTGCTTGCCCACTTCCTTGCTCATGTTTTGGTTTACTTGACTGTTCAGTTTTTTTTCCAGTTCCTGGTTGATGTTCCTGTTTTTTTGGAGGGTTAGTATTTTGCCCACTTCCCTGCTCATGATTTGGTTTATTCGACTGACCAGTTCCTTTCCCAGATCCCGACTCATGTTTCTGGATTTTTGAAGGAGCTGTTGCTTGCCCACTTCCTTGCTCATGTTTTGGTTTACTTGACTGTTCAGTTTTTTTTCCAGTTCCTGGTTGATGTTCCTGTTTTTTTGGAGGGTTAGTATTTTGCCCACTTCCCTGCTCATGATTTGGTTTATTCGACTGACCAGTTCCTTTCCCAGATCCCGACTCATGTTTCTGGTTTTTTGAAGGAGCTGTTGCTTGCCCATTTCCTTGCTCATGTTTTGGTTTACTTGACTGTTCAGTTTTTTTTCCAGTTCCTGGTTGATGTTCCTGTTTTTTTGGAGGGTTAGTATTTTGCCCACTTCCCTGCTCATGATTTGGTTTATTCGACTGACCAGTTCCTTTCCCAGATCCCGGCTCATGTTCCTGGTTTTTTGAAGGAGCTGTTGCTTGCCCACTTCCTTGCTCATGTTTTGGTTTACTTGACTGTTCAGTTTTTTTTTCAGTTCCTGGTTGATGTTCCTGTTTTTTTGGAGGGTTAGTATTTTGCCCACTTCCCTGTTCATGTTTTGGTTTATTCGACTGACCAGTTCCTTTCCCAGATCCCGGCTCCTGTTCCTGGTTTTTTGAAGGAGCTGTTGCTTGCCCACTTCCTTGCTCATGTTTTGGTTTACTTGGCTGTTCAGTTTTTTTTCCAGTTCCTGGTTGATGTTCCTGTTTTTTTGGAGGGTTAGTATTTTGCCCACTTCCCTGTTCATGTTTTGGTTTATTCGACTGACCAGTTCCTTTCCCAGATCCCGGCTCCTGTTCCTGGTTTTTTGATGGAGCTGTTGCTTGCCCACTTCCTTGCTCATGTTTTGGTTTACTTGACTGTTCAGTTTTTTTTCCAGTTCCTGGTTGATGTTCCTGTTTTTTTGGAGGGTTAGTATTTTGCCCACTTCCCTGCTCATGTTTTGGTTTATTCGACTGACCAGTTCCTTTCCCAGATCCCGGCTCCTGTTCCTGGTTTTTTGAAGGACCTGTTGCTTGCTCACCTCCATCTACATGTTTTGGTTTACTTGTTTGAACTTTTCCTTGTCCATTTTCCAGTTGTTTTGATTGATCTTTATCTTGGCCATTCTTTTGAGGCTTCAAGCCACTGCTATCCTGGTTTTCTGCAATGGACTTAGACTCATTAACTTTGTCATAACAATTCACGAATGTCCTTGGTTTATTATGTACGTTTCTCTTATGTTGCTCAAAGCGAAGATATAGCTTTCTGAATTTTGACGATTTAGGTTGTTAGTATATAGAATGATAAAATAAATTTTAGTTTATTTTTTTGATTCTACTGAAGTCCCACTGCTGGCCACAGGTCTCTTTTTAGAATTGGAAAGGATTTAAACTATAGTTCACCATATCAGACATGACATGACATGCCTTTAAAAAATCTTGTACAAAAATTTGAGCACGGTGAAAGAAAACATCGCAAGGAAATAATGTATTACTTATTTTTATTCATCATGGAACAAGTATACCAAATCTGCTTTCTTATAGATGCGTGTTGGGATTTGAACTCTAACCCTGGTCGTGTGACATCATCATCAGTATAATAAACATAATCCAGTATCTTAATCAGTTGATTATCAGTAATTATTTATAGTGTGGGGAACTATATGCAATTGTTTCACTAGGTTCTGAGTTTAGTGAATTGGTAGAAATTTTCCTTTGTCAGTATCGACTGACTACAATCAATGTCTACCATATATCGATATGGTAGACATTGATTGCACAAAAATAGCGAACTTGTGAAAATGTTTCTGCTGACACAAGATCCAATAGTTTTGCTCTATTATATCGTTATAATCTCTCTTAATATACCATCTAAACGTGTACGTCAGACTAATTTCAACGGTGAAGCAAATTATTTGTAATTTCAGGAAAACTATTGCTCCCGGTAAACATGAGATAGTAGGGATTATAAAGAAGATTTAAAAAACTTACCTTGTTTTAGCCCCCAGGCTGGCAGGCTTTAGCGGTTTGAGAGAGGTACGCTTTATTATCATTATATATATAATATTATATATGATAATAAGCGTATATTCTATCACATACTACAAAATTACAAACGATGAAAGCCGTAGTTTACGAACGACGATTATCTACTCTCTAAATAATAATTCGCTATGAGCATTGCTTGTGGCTTCGGGATTAAGAGTAGAGCTACGGTATTTCTTGCCTTATCGTAAGAGGCGACTAAAAGGGGACTTCCAGGGCTTCCTGGGCGGTGAGAGTGCGAGCTCGATCCGTCCAGCCAGCAGCCCCGGGAAGGACGGCGGTGTGTGCGTGGCCGCATGCCGCCATAAGCATCGGAAGGTGCAGCAGAGTACATCTGCTCTCCCGAAGATGGGCCCGTTGTGGGGCGTCGCGTATGGAAGACAGCGGTGCATTCCACTGGAGATCCCGGAGTCCTCCCCAAGCGCAGAGGCAGCCACCGAGGGGGTTTTAGTGCGGTAAAATCGCACATAACCTGGTACCCTCTCCCAAGGTGCCGGGTATATTTTGAAGGGGGATCTTCAATACCAAATACCTCGATACCAAAAAAGAAAGAGGACCAATAGGAAGGAAAGTTCCTCAAACGGTGACCACTTTTCGGTTAAATGTGGTTTAGACAATTCATTCAACCACATGAGCTGACGAACTGAAAGAAACAGCGGGAAGCGACTGGATGGCAAATGGTGCAGGGCCGGATGGAAACATTAGGGAAGGCCTTTATCCAACAAAAGACCTATGAAAGCTGATCGAGCTGTTCGACGAGTTGAGGATCTTAAGGCGAGGGGAAGTCTATGATTATTTGGAAAGTTGTCTTATTAGTCAACTACATTCATAATAAATCTGAAGAAACCTAAATACTATTAGTATCGTCTAGCAGTATACTCATCAATTTTAATTTTAATTCAGTCACACATTTCTTCTATGTTTCGATTTTTAGTGTGAAAATTTTCAATATTATTTCAAGGGTTTTCACAGGGGAAATGCTGCCAGCGTTCTGGGCACAACTACTACATGGATTTTTCTTTTTATAATTAAGTTCATATATTTAATTTATCATTATTGCTAAATTATTTAAGTGTTTAGTTTAGTATTTTTACTTCATTGTAGCACAATAATAATAATAATATATTTTATTTCAGAGCATAACTCCATATTAGTATTAGCCTTATGATAACTATTTAGTAACATCTTAAAAACTTTAAAAATTAATTCATTAAGAAATTGAATTTTGAATGTTGAATTTTGAATGTACACTGTTTTCTTTTCTAATAATTTCGGTTTCGATAAACGATACTGTAAATAGGTTATACCGTCGGTCCCGGCTACTATCAATGGTCAGTAGATTTCAAAACTTGCCGAAAGCATATGGCTTTGAAAACACTCAATAAAGGTTTAGAGCTAAATCTTCACTCGCATTGGAGTACCGTGGTCAAGTAATTCAAGCTCCAGGTTTCCCCAAATATGGAGAGACCAGTGGTCAGCAGTGCGATGCAAGAAGGGTGGCAACCATATTTACTACAAAATATTGTAAGTATACTTAAGTAAAAATTTGAATAAAGGTAATCAAATTTAGAACTTGGTTATGTCAGGAAGTTAAGGTTTGAAATATATGAATATGAAATATAAAAATAAGAAAAAATATATTACAGAGATATCATTAAATATACTAAAATTAGATATAATTAAATTAAAAATAAGAAAAAATATATTACAGAGATATAATTATATTTTTGAAATTTTAGTATTGTCAGCTGGTTATAAAAGTTAGATCATTAGAAAGAAAAATGAAGAATATAGTAAACTCTTTTTTAATATATTTTAACCACAGAAATTGTCTTTTCCAATATCTTTGATTTTAACATATATTATCTTTAAAATTCATTAAAAATCTATAGCTATTATGATGTGAAACATCTATGTATTATAGATAATGAAATACTCGAAATACGCGTACATTAGCTCTAGCAACTTAATTTATAACTTTTGCATTTGTTTTTTTTTTCCAACAAAAGAGTTTACATTATCTTCTATTTCTGTGATTGCCAAAATGTAAGCCAGTTTGTCGGCAAAATAAATCAAGTTCCTCGCTTCACATTTTTTATGTGATGTGATGTTAAACGCTTACGAAACATTTTTCACCATTTTTAGCTTATTACTTAAACTAATAGAGCCATCTTAGCTTGAGTTATTACAGAGATAGAAATATAAAATGTGTCAATTATTTATTTTATTAATTTTATTTCTCATTTTTTTATTATTATGTTCTTTCATAATTTCCTTTATTCTTTTATCTGTGCAAAATACCTTAGATGTTTCACATCTACCAGGCCCACTTTTAAACCTGTATGTATTAAAATGCCCCATACCTTTGCCACCGTTTTGTTGACCACTTGCTTGTCCGCCTCCTTGTTTATTTGATTGACCACCCTGTTGTTCATTTTGCGGTTTATTTGGTCTATTTCCTTGGGGCTTGGAACCACCTTCGTTTCCTTTACCTGAACTATCATTTGAACCTGTAAAGGACTTAGAATCATTACCTACATCATAATTCTTCAATGTCCTTGGTTCAGTGTGTATGGGAGAATAGAGCAATAGCCCTCTTAAATTTTGGTTGTCTAGTTTTTATTTATAACAATAAATAATGAGAAAATGTGTTTGTTTCTTTGTTATATTATATTATTTTTTCATGTTTCAACGCTACAAAAAATCAGGTTAATCGTATAACCTGATTTTTTGTATGGATATAGCCGATATAGTAAGGGGCATGGAGTGTAACATTTGCTTCTTTACACCCTGGGAAAATAAACAATCGCTGAGGATGAAAAGACCGTGTTTTTTTACTTTTTAATAAATTCAGTCTAATTAATAGTAATTATAATTTCAATTTAAGTTAATAGAATAATGCCAATTTTGTAATTTATGATAATGAAATGTTTTTGTGATTGTATTATGTGTATGTTTTATGAGCCAAAGATGCTTGAAATAAATAAATAATAATAATAAATAATTATCAATTCTAAAGAATTTACAATGGACTTTGGACCGTTTGCTATTTTAGTATTGCTATTATGATAGAAATTCATCAATTTCCTTGATTTATTTATTTATTTAGAATTTAGTGGTAATCCAATAGAGAGAAATCCTAAATTCTGGCCGTATAAGCTGTAAACATTACGTATGAATTGGTACATTTGACGTTTCATTAACTTTTTTTCTCTTTAGTTTATAATAAATTAATTTCGACCCTATTATTAAACCACTGCTGGCCACAAGTCTCGTCTTTTAGGAAATATTAAGACCATATTTAAAGTTCATTTTCATCTTGAAGTAATTTTTGTGTGTTTTTTTCTTCGTTCTCAAAAGTGAAAGGGATGTAGGCCACAGTCCACTACTGGCCAAATGCGGATTGGTGGACATCATGCCTTCGAGCAGATGAGCAGCGATGGCCGAGTGGTAAAGACCGCGGTCTTCCATGCGAAGATATCTGGTTAAAATCTTCAGCTTTTCGCAAGCTAAGTGGTTCTAACGTGTCAGTCAATCTTGGGTCGTTGCCGATTCGGACTGCGCGCTTTTCAACGGAGTCAAATGGATGTAGCTGGTATTTTGGTGCTCCTGCCCAGAGTGGGAGCAGTACTCCATGTGGGGTCTAACCTGGGCTTTATTTTTATTTATTTATTTTCAGAAAAAAAATTGTACAAATATTTTACATTTCTGCTAAACTGTACATAATGTTTTTAAATCGCGCATAAGCTATCCGACTAGGCTTAACAACTGTTAAATATCGTTAACAAGCGGGAACAACGGCTTAACGTGACCTCCGAAACAAGGAAACACGCATTAAAATTTGCCACCAGCGGTCACCTACATATCTCACACCTGAACGCACCCTACGCATCCAATGTGAGCTACGCAGATCGCTTGCGTTCAACGCTAGCCACTGGGCTATGCGCACATCATGTGCTACAAGTACTCACTAAACTATCAACTAGTTTTCATTTTAGTACAATTGACTGTGTTTTAAATCAAAACTACTACTAATATTATACTATTCTTGGTCTTCTGTTATGGGGAAATTCTTCTCACATATACCGAGTGTTCCTATCACAGAGGAAATGCGTTCGAGCCATATGTGGCGAAGCTCCTTATGAGTCATGCCGACCCTTGTTTTCTAAACTAAAAATCCTTACAGTCACATCTATGTACATACAAGAAGCTTGCCTATTCGTTAGGAATAATAGGAATCTGTTTAAAACAGCTGAACAAGTTTATCCCAGAAATACTAGGCAACCAGAACGTTTGGTACTGGACAAACCATCGCGTATTTCTTTGCTCCAGAGAAATGCATATGGAATGTGTGTTAAAATTTATAACAAACTACCGAATGATATTAAAATGTTAACAAATAATAACTTTAACAACAAACTAAGGACATATTTAGTAACAAAAAGTTTTTATGAAATTAAATAATATTTATGGTATATGAAATCTAATTTGACATGGTAAAAAAATAGAATTAAAAATTAATTTTCATCTAACCTAGAGTCAATAAATAAATTCTGTAAAATTTGCATGCTAGATTATGATAGCAGAATTAGTGACACTCATGATAAGATAAAATTGTAACATCTATTGTAACACTATTCTATGCAAATAAATGATTATTATTAATTGATAAATTTTTAGCTTTAACAATGTATTGTATTCCACAATCTAAGCCTCTTCATTTGATATCCATGAGGGAGGGTTGTACAAAACTGTCAGTCATGTCATCGGCCATTTTGTCTCGGGGGCCATTTTGGATTTACAAAAAATACGCAATATATTTGCAATATTATCAGAAATATAGATGCTTTCTAAATTTTAGCTGAATAGAACAAAAAAAAGGAGATACGGTTCTGTTCCTTGCAATATTTGAAGCTCTCTCACTACCAACCACAGCAAGATAATAAATTATT
This sequence comes from Pyrgus malvae, assembly GCA_911387765.1. Lineage (NCBI taxonomy): Eukaryota > Metazoa > Arthropoda > Insecta > Lepidoptera > Hesperiidae > Pyrgus > Pyrgus malvae. Next base: position 792,066 of record OU426973.1, on the reverse strand, counting down.
AATTAAAAAAAGTTTTTATATAGCTTTTTACATGCGCTGAAAGAATAAAATTTATCATAGTGTATAGTATTGTTTAAGTGAAGCCCTTTTGTTTGGTACCCATATCGTGTATTCGGTACAATATCTAATCCACCATTGTTTGGTGGCGGCCATCTTGAATTTGACTTTTTTGGGATGTGTTGTGTGCATTGTATAAAAATATGTATTCTGCCGTTTTTTGAATTTACAACTATACCATTCATAAAGAATACCAAGTCAATTCATTATTTTAAATTGTCATTTAAACTAAACGTGTCTACAAAATTTCTGCGGTTTAAGATAACTTTTAAATTGTGTTTCAAGATTCCACTCAGACATAAATCTTACTAAATATTTGATTGTTTGTTTGTTTGTTTGCATTGAATAGGCATCGAAACTACTGAATCGATTTAAAAAACGTCTTACCATTAGAATCCTATATTATTCCTGATCAACAACTTAATATATATATTACGTGTCACGTTGTTTGTCCGCGATGTACTCTTAAACTACTTAACCGATTTTAATAAAATTTGCACATCGTGTGCAGTTTGATCCAACTTGAAAGAAAAAAAGATAGCTTACATCTCAATTTATAGTCGCAATATTAATTTATTTCTAATACTTTAATGCAGGACAACGTCTGCTGGGTTCACTATATCTATAGAATATTTTCAAAAACATTAGAGAATCCTATGAAAACTTCCATAATGTAACATAAACTATGAAATTTTTGGTTCTCATGAAAGCTCTGAAGATTATTCTTTGGAAGTGATTACTCACTTCCTGCCACTATTACTTCTTAACGCGAGTAAAAACGTAGGACACAGCTAGTTGCATAATAAAAAACTTGCAAAAAATGCTTGTTAAAAAAACTTACCTTTTTCATCTGCAGGACTCGAAGGCGAGAACAGACCGATTATAGCTTTGAAGAAATCCTTTATTTTGTTAAATATATTCGAGAAGAATCCCAAAACACCCGTAGGATGACCTCCATCCTTCCCAGTTACTGCATCTAAAATACCTAATGGGCTGGCATGGGCCATGCCCAGAAGGAAAACGGTGAATATTGCTACCCACATTTCCACAACTGGATACCCGTCTAAGTTTTTCTTGCTTTATATAGTACTTGTATAATCAGTTTAAATTTTAATTTAAATGTGTTAAATTGCGAAATCATTTTGATTTGGCGCTGATTCAGAAACGAATTGACTCTACATTTTCGTTTCAAGCGTGTCGGGTCTACTGATTTTCTATGTTGAAGTATTCAAAAAATGTATATGCTAAATTAAGCATCTTCTCTTTTTTGGTCCATCTAGGTTTCATTTTTAGAATTTGTCGTTTTATTCGTGTTTTCAGCGATAATCAACTTAAATATAAACTGAAAAATATTACTTTTACTGACATCTATTGGAGAATACTAATAACATTGTGGCGTAGAACGCCGTCAAACGTCATCCGCCAATCCTCCATTTAAACAAATGACAATGTCGATTTGAAAGACCTCTAATAAAATTTCATCATTGCAATTAATTATAGCTTCTTTGGTGAATGATTACGTATTAGTAAGTTGACTGCGGAGACCCGAGTTCAAACATCAAGCAAGCATGTAGCGTTTTTAATTTTTTGTGACAATATTTCTTTTAATTGGGAGCTATTTCAGAGAGTGTTGTTAAGTAACACTAAGCCAATGAGTGTTTTTCGTAAAATTAAACCGAGAAAAGTAATTGTTTTTATCCGAGCAACGCCCGGTCATCCAGTTACTATTTATTACCGACTTCTTATGCTTTGAGCTCGGTAGGTACGCAATTTTTTTGAAATAAGAGGAAGCCAACTCGTCAAAATAGGTGCGGCACCGCATCGACCGGCCCGGACCGCCTTCTGCAGCCGGCCACACCGACTAAGCTGCTCTACGTCTCCCGACTGAATTGTTCTACAAAGAAAGAAAGAAAGAAAAAATATTTATTTCATATTAGGAATACAAAATATTCGCTTAATGAATGTCATTTTTTCCCGGTCATCTCCTTTAAGTGCCCGTTTGGGCTAGATGTTGAGCTGAGAGAAAAAAGGCGGCGGAAAAAAATCCCAGCACTATTTTAAAAAAAAGTACATAATAATATATTTGAGATAACAGAATGGCTTGATAATTGTCATTGATGGTTGATAATGGTCACACGTGACAGCTGATCGTGTGGGTCGAAAGGTCGAGGAGATTGTAGAGTACATCCGCATCAAGACAAACTGCCGACTCAGCGTTGAACGTCTGCAGAGTCCCTACACAGTAGATGCCAACGTTCATGTGAAAAATTCTGGCCGAGATGTGTTGCTTTCCAGCGATCCGTGGCCGGTTACCCGACACCACGCGCAAATACAACGCCGAACATTCATGTTATTTAGTTGTATTATTTATGTACAGTATTTATTGTTTTTCTTTTGTATCGTTTTATTTGTATTTTAATAAGATTTATGTATTAGTTTGTTGTAAAGTAATGTATACTAATATATAAAGCTGAAGAGTTTGTTTGTTTGTTTGAACGCGCTAATCTCAGGAACTACTGGTTCGAATAAAAAAAAATGTGTTATAACATCATGCTATGACTAATACCAAAGTCCACACGGACTAAGTCGCGGGCTGCCTCTAGTGTTATATAAGTATGTATTTGTTTCTATGGTCCTAAGAAGCCTGAAATAAATAAATAAATAAAATAAACTCTCCACTCCTACCCACACCCGAGCTTGTGGAATGCAGAAGCAACCCGCTGTAATAATGTAATATGTTTAATAATGTAATAGTGTCTCATACGATCAGCTATCTCGTGTGCCTATTATGGACCCATAGCCATACTGTTATCTCAATATATATATGTAATTAAAAAAAAGAGTGCTGCTGGGAGTTTATTTCCGCCGCCTTTTGTCTCTCAGCTCAACATCTAGCCCAAACATGCACCTAAAGGCTTAGAGCATGAAAGTTACTGACTCACCCTTCAGTAGAGACGACATAGCGCCTCGCTTCGATACATAATTTTTGTGCTCAATCTGGTGTGGAGGGAAAAACGCACATATTTTAATTTTGTCACACATTCACAAAATATTCTTCATCGCTACAGACGCATACATTTCTAAAATGTCAATTTCAATTAACAATGTCATTTTCTATGCACCGTCAACACTGACACCGACACACACAGACACACTAGTTGTATAACTAGAAGGCACATTGTTGACGTTGGGACGAGGGGTTCGCGCGTAAAGGACACTCCTCTCTGACGGGTGTCATACCTGTCATACATTGATGCTCTAAGCCTAAAGGCGATGACCGGGAAAAAATGACATTCATTAAGCGAATATTTTGTATTCCTAATATGAAATAAATATTTTTCATTTTGATTTGATTTGTCAGATCTTTTCAAACCTCCCATAACGCGGGGCTAGGCTACAATAGATAATTTACTGGTCGCAGTGGCCTTAGGGTTGTACCCTTCCCCATCAACTCAAATAATAACGTCCCCGACAAGGACAACTGCTATCTAATGATAACAACATAGACCGGCTTGGTATGGGCTTAACGTGCCCTCCAAAGCACAAGAACCCGCATGAAATTTTCCCAGCCACCCATCTCATATCCGACTGCGCCCGTTTTACTCAGCTGCGTTGATCGCATTCTACTGTTAATAATTTGTTAAGTGTATATAATTTTAATAAAATTGCTTTGCATTACAATAAATTATTAAATTTTCGACGTGTAGAATTAATTTAATTTTAATTTCAATCCATAAATACTTAATCAAGATATATCCAAGTAAAATTCCATATAATTATCTACAATATAATTAAATGCATGAAAAACCACCGACGTAATTGTATTTGTATTATTAAAGGGTTTCTAACTTTTCTATATAAAACTAACGACCGCCCGCTACTTCGTCCGACTGGACTTAAGTTTCATAATTTTTCTAAAATAATAGTAGCCTAAGTTACTCCTTATTACATCAGGTACCTGCTAGTAAAAGTCCCGTCAAAATCGGTCCAGCCGTTTCAGAGATTAGCCGGAACAAACAGACAGACAGACCGACAGACAGACAGACAAAAATTGTAAAAAATGTTTTGGTATATCTACCATATATACATTCATATGAATGTAGCAAAAAGCGATTATTTTAATATTACAAACAGACACTCCAATTTTATTTATATGTACAGAGCACAGATGACTCAGAAGCATGAAATACTCATAATTTGTGCCTAGTAATCGATTTACAGTAGGTATAACTTTTCAATCAAATAAAAATATGTTGAATTTTCCTTCTCGAATATAAAAGATTTGCCGCAGTAAAAATCCCATTTAACATAGAACGCAAGTGATATACGCAGCTAAGCGAAATAGGCGCGGTCGGGTTTCAGATGGGTGACAGTTGAGCCTTGTCGGAGGCCTTATGGGCGGTTTGAAAACATCCAACAGCGGATTGGCTGCTAAGCCGCTTTTTCACCAATCCTTTTCGAAGCAGCGTGGAGGAGGTAATTTCAGGCCTCCCCAATCATGGAGCGGACCCAGCCCAGCCGTGGGGAATAGAGTCGCAGCCAAACCAAGTGGGTTTATTTATGATTTTACCTCACTTATTTTGTAGGTGTTAGAATTATTATGGTTCGCCCGGGGAAGTACCACCGCTGCGCCCACTTCTGCTGTGAACCAATTCTCGTGTGTTTCGGTGGAAAGGTGCAGTTGCCGGCCACACTTACACGAGGCGACCACCAGCCTCCGGAGTAGCAGGACAACTATACAGTATACTTGCTTGAGGTTGTATGTAGATTTCCATGGACTGCAGCGACCACTTAACACAACGTGGCCTGCATTCTCGTCTGCTACTCCATTCAAAAAAAAAACTAAACCCCTAAAGCAATGACCGAGTAGAAAGGACCGTGGTCTCTGACACGGAGCTACCGGGTTCAAATCCTCTGCACGCACCTCTGACAAAAGAAATTTGTAATGTGCCCATTTTATCGCCGCTCCACGGTGATGGAAAATATTGTGACATCTTATTGATTACGATGTTCTCCATCGCCGTGCATGTCCGAGAGAAACTCATAATTTCTCGAAGGTATGATGTCCACCAAGACGCGTTTGGCCAACGTGGTGGACTATGGCTTAAATCCCTCTTACTTTTGAGAGGAGACCTGTGCCCAGCAGTGGGACATAAAAAGTTTAACTAATATATTTATTAAATTGACGACCACTGTATTGATTTTTTAAAATAAAATAAACGTTACATACTCATAGCCCCACAGTAAGGTAATTAACACCCTGTGTCGTGAGTACCATGGACACATACAAAGACAGGAACACAAACACCCAGACCGAGAACAGAAATTTAAACTCATCATACAAATTTCTGTTTCGCCGGGAATTGAACCCGGGACCCCTCGATTGGCAGTCCGGAATTTTTTTAATGGAGTTAAGTGGTCGCTGCAGCCCATGGACACCTGTACACAACCTCAAGCAAGCATAGGTAAGGCTTGTCTGAGGTCGTATGCAGTTACGCTGCTACTCCGGAGGCTGGTGGTCGCCTCATGTAAGTGTGGCCGGCAACTGCACCTTTTCACCGAAACACAATACAATTGGTTCACGACAGAAGTGGGTGCAGCGGTAGTACTTCCCCGGGTGAACCATAATAGTTCTACCACCTACAAAACCGGCATGGTAACCATTGTGCCACGCGGGTCGGGATTTTTTTTAATCCGTTTTTTTATTTTGCGGTAGTAAAATTTATATACACGTTATTTTTTACCCGCGTCTTAAGCTTTGGGCATCCTATTTATATGGCTGCAACCCTTTTTGCGTCCCACTGCTGGGCACGGGTCTCTCCCACTTATTGGGGAAGCCTGGAGCTTACTCCACCACGCTTCTCCAATGCGGGTTGGTGGAGATGCGGGTAAGTGGCCAACCCGCTGTCGGATGTTTTCAAACCGCCCATAAGGCCTCCGACAAAGTTTAACGACTCTTATCTATCGACAACAACCGGGACCGACGGCTTAACGTGCCCTCGGAAGCACGGAAACGCGCATGAAATTTTTGCCACTAGCGGACACCCATCTCACACCCGTCCGCGCCCGTTTGGCTTAGCTGGGTAGATCGCTTGCGTTCTACGCTCGCCGCCGGGCCATGCGCGCTTCGGCCATGCGCGCTTCATCCTATTTATATACTGAGAGAAAAAACCTCCCAGGTCTTATTTCCGCAATGCTGTAATCCTTAGCTACTAAATATTATTTATTTCAAGGTGTTTTCTGACAGAACCACCACATTTACCAGGCGAGGGATCCGCGGCACGTACAGTCAGACGAACGATCATTTATGTATGTATAGTGCACCCGAATATCACATTTAAATATACAGCGCGGTACGTGCGCTCTCATTACGCGTGTACAGGCTGCTCCTTTTATAATATCGCATTTTTTAAATATCTATACTTAACTAGCTATCACGGCAGACATTGTCCTGCCTTAAAGTATCAGAAAGAAAATTTTTTTGCGACCATTAATTGAGATATAAGCTATCCTACGAGTATCTTTCAAGTTGAATCAAACTGCACACGGTGTGCAAATTTTATTAAAATCGGTTAAGTATTTTAGGAGTCCATCGCGGACAAACAACGGGTCACGTAATTTATATATATTAAGACTAGTGAACCAGGCAGACGTTTTCCTGCCTTAAAGTATCAGAAATAAAATAATATTGCGACTATAAATTAAGATGTAAGCTATCCTATCTTTCAAGTTGGATCAAACTGCACACGGTGTGCAAATTTTATTAAAATCGGTTAAGTAGTTTAGGAGTCCATCGCGGACAAACAACGTGATTTATATATATATATATATATATATATAGGTAAGATGTTATTATGCTGAAAAGTTTGTTTGTTTAAAAGCGCTAATCTTGGAATCTGCTGGTTCGAAAATAAAATCTGTTTATGGTTACTCCATTTATAGAGGAAGGTTAAAAACTGTAATTTTTTAGGCTACAGATAAGTAATAGGAGCAAAATATCATTGAAAAATAGTTGCGTGCGCCGTATTGAATAGTATATTTATGGTAATAGTTACGCAAAAATCATGTACCTATGACGAAATTGTCGCATTTAAAAAGTAATACTTAGTACAGTTGTGTATCATATAACTTTGACCCACCATAACCTTTTCTGTTGTAACAAAAATTGTTTTAAAGTAAAGCATTTTGCTAAGGTGTTTTTATAAACATGATACTCATCCTTATCGAAAAAAAATGCGCAATATACTCTTATTATCTATAGGCTGTGTATATATCCCAGTATAGCGTGGCGACCCGTCGCCACGGCAAGCTTCGCCATGGCAAGCGTCGCCACGGCAAGCGTCGCCATGGCAAGCGTCCCCACGGCAAGCGTCGCCACATCGTCACGTCGCCACACCAACAATCCGGTGTACCCGCGTCTATAGATGTTTCACATAAAAAAATCGCAATAACATAATGATTTGGATGCGTTGGCGAGGCCAGCTGTTGATATTGGTAGATATTCGAACTATTTGACTTTCAACTTCTAAAGCATACAATTGTACGTTAAGGTACCTTTTTTCTTTGTCGCTGATGACAAAAAAGCAAATATAAACTCAGCAGAGTCGGACAGGATCACTAGTTAAAAATAACTTTGTTTTTTCTATTATTCATTCGGACAGAATCCGATCACACAGTATAAAAAATGATTATGTTAAGACTCCATGTATTGTGAGTACATGAGTACCATGAAAACATGGATTGTGAGTACCATGGACATACGCAAAAATAAGGGCTCCAACATCTACACCGAAAACTGCCTTTTCTTTTACCTTCTACCGTTTACTTTTCTTTTCAAATTTCTTCCTTACTGAGATTCCAACCTTTGAAATTTAGCTGATTTATTTAATCTAGGCCTTTAACTAATAAACAAGGCGCCATGTTTATCTTCTGAAAATATTTTTTTTCCAAATATAAGAGTCCATTTCAAAACATTCTGTATAACACCGACTAGAAGCGGGCCAGTATCGAAAGTAACCGGCGGTAAAGTGCTGTATTTTGTACGAAAATTATAGCATTGCTCGAAAATAGGGATGGGTCTTGTCGAACAACAATATCGATGTTGCCTTTTTATTCGTATACCTACATAATAATTACATATATGCGATTGGATATATCGCCCGGCTTCGCTCGGATGATTTGAGTTTATTTGATCATACTAATCTATCACAATAACTGTACATTTTTCCGGGATAACAAGTAGACTATGTGCTATTTCAGACTATAATCTGTCTCTGTGCCAAATTTCATCCCGATCCGTTCTGCCGTTCTTGCATGATTAAACAACAAACAGCATTAGATTAGATTACTAGAGTAAAATCCCAGTCAATTATGAAAAGAGATCCATGCTCATTTGAATTTAAACTTGAGTTTATGATGTTAAATCTAATACTTTATTGATTTTGTTGTACACAATATTTGTAGATTTTTTTTTTTTGAATGGAGTAGCAGACGACCATACAGGCCACGTGGTGTTACTCGTAAGTGTCGCTATAGCCCATGGACATATATATATACATACAACCTCGTATAGATGCCTTCTTCACTTATTCGTTGCTTTTAATTTATCCATAATATTTTTTGTCATATTATCGACATCGAATCCCCGCAGGGCTCATCCCTACACTAATAGCCGACGCAAAGTGCAGTCTCGACGGCATAATGTCGATAATGTATCGCTAATTATCGCATGCACTTGGTACATCACTATCGTATACAACTTAGAATATAGATGTTAAGATGGTCGCTATGTACGGGAGGTTGTGAAAATGTATCTCGCGATATATTGATATTGCGTTTGATCTTGCTAAAATATTTATTTCATAGCATAGATACACACAGAACCTCAAAAATATTTTATGTTAGTGGCAATATGTGGGTGCCGGCCACACTTGCTTACATTAGGTAACCATCTGACTCAGAAGTAATAACGCTATATTGTTTGAACATCCCTACTAATATTATAAATTCGATGGTTACTCTGTCTGCTACGCTTTCCCGCTTAATTCACATGAACCAATTTCAATGAAATTTGGAACACAGATAGAGTAGACCTTGGGAAAGGAAATAGGATGTTTTTTATCCTACGGGAACCTATAAAACGGGTCCACGCGGGTGAAGCCGCTGGCGTAAGGCTTGTGAATATATAAATCTTCACAGTAATTTGTACAATTAAAATATATTGAACTAGCGCTGTTGCAGCCTAATTGGGTAGTTGACTGATTTTAATGGGTATATAATTTTTATCAATAAAATAATAATGCAGTTATCTACTCTAGTCGTATAACGTCAGAATTGACAGAGGAGTGGCCTTTACGGGCGAACCCCTCGTCGCAACGTCCATGCACAATGTGCCTTCTAGTTATACAACTATTGTGTCAGTGTGTGTCGGTGTCAGTCTTAGACTAAGAATAATGTGCTTACGTGTCGGTGCAAAGAAAATGACGTTGTTAATTGAAATTGACATAGGTATTTTTGGCACAAAAAATATGTATCGAAGCGAAGCCCTATGCCGTCTCTCCTGAAGGTTGTTGCTCTAAGTAATATCGTTCAATGACAGTTTTCGTGTCTAAAGTCAAAAGTTTTCTAGCAATGTTTAGCTCAGCGAGCAATGAGGAGAACTAAGCTTGATATTCCTCCATATCGATGAAATGCTTAGACGAGATTGCTCTCAAGCTGAAGTGGCAATGGACAGGCTAGGAGGACTGACAGCCGTTGGGGAAAAACGGTCCTCGAATGGCGGCCAAGTCTTATAAAATACGATGCGTAAAATCTATCTTCATATCCTGTAGTGACACAAAATGTCTGGCCAGTCGTTAGCTACTACATTATTTATAAAAAAGCAAGTCCAAGGGGGCACCTGTCCGAGCAATAAAATTGTATTAGATTTGCGTTTACCGTTCCAAAACACGCAACATTGGGAGACAAGAATGGTCAAATTTATTTTTATTGCGATCTCAATGTAATACTTCTTGTTAAGAAGAAGGTAGCGAACATTTAGTTTGTTTTGCTTCCGTAAAAATGTTGTACTATATCTGTGCATGTTGCCCGTGACCAGTAAAACATAGCATATTTCGCTACGCTAAAGAATAAAACGTTGATTTTAGGCTTAGAGCAACAAAGGTACTGAGCAGGTGTCATACCTGTCTTTTTTTTTAAATTGTGATGATCTTGTTTTATTTTCATTTTCTTCGTAAAGTTGCCGAGCTATGCGCGCAATAACATAATAATATTACTTTTTAAAATTCAATTTCAATTCTATCAACCAATTCGTTGGTCAATAAAACATTTTATCAGTAAAAGGTTATGGGCTAACACTAAAACAAGCTACGGATGGCCGCTTGCTCCCTAGATGCAATAAAATGCAGTAATAACGTAAGGAGCTTATATTTGGGCGTATGGTAGCGCGTTTGCCAAGTTCTGGCACAGTTAACTGACCGTCACAATTTGTCACATAGTGGCCACCCCAAGTAGTAAAAAAAGTTCACTTTCATGTAGGCATTTTTTAAAAGTGGTAAGTGCCTCTTTTGCGGAACAATTTTTTAGGAAGGAAGCAAGAATAGTAAAAAAACAACGCGTTGAACTCCGGGAGTGCCGGCAGAAGTGAAAACATTAACGTTGTGCATTTTTGATGTCTTGGAATCGTTAGGGAATGATTCCTCACGAATTGCTTGAATTAGTATTAATTTCTATCTAGTATGTTTATAAAGTACTCACTCATTTTCTTTCAGTATTTCTTCATCACTTTTTTCACTAATAGATGCACTTTGTTCAATGTCCATATTTTAAATAAGTACTTGATATAAACGAATTTTACAAGTATAGACAGTCGAGCCGTCATCAGCTGTCACCCCTCCATCTTACGAATTTTCGATCAGGCCACGTGTAGTTGACGCAAGTTTAACATTTTTTACCCATCCCAAAAAAAGTGCACAAAGCCGCTAAAGAAGTTTTCACTTCAAAAATCATACACTTTTTGTGACAATTATATAGATGTCAGAAAGGTTTTAAACTGTATTCGCAAAATGAATCTTTATGTTTTTTAATTAATTGCGTTAGATTCGTTGCCAACGGTATGTACTCATATACTCAATCAAATCAAGCAATTTCTATCACCTGTCACATAAGTATTAATATTATGAATAAAAATGAGTTTGTTTGTTTAGCCTTATTTCCCATCGCACCGTACAGCGGGGCTACAGATTGACCAGATTTTTTTGTATGTAGATGCTTTGAGGGTGGGAGATTGCCAAAGATATTTTTTATTCGCAGCTTTTTAGCTTTTTAGGCGCTATTACAGGTTGCAAGAATGTCTCCCTTGACCGATTAATTGTTGCAACAGATATTGATTTTAAAAATTAAACCACCTTGCTTTAGTTGCTTTAAGTTAACTTAAGATATTCAACTTCTATTTACAAAATATTTTTTGGAACCAAATCCATACACAAATCGTTATTGCCAGTAGGGACTTTAGACGTGAAATAGTTATAAACGAAGTAAGAAGCTTTAAGAACTTGGCATCATTTTAAACCGTGTTGACTTGCGACTAAATATTTCATCAGCAGTTGGAGAAACGATAAAATGCAGCTCTGTATTATTAACCAGCCTTCGTCTGCTGCGGAAGGGGACTAATTTCGTTTAGTTTTACACTTTACTGGAAGTATAGACCTAGGCATCATAATGACGTTGTCTACTCTAGTCGTAGAGCGTCAGAATTGTATGACATCAGTCAGAGGAGTGGCCTCGCGTTTGGAACTCCGTGAGTTATACAACTAGTGTGTCAGTGTGTGTTGGTGTCAGTCTTAGACTAAGAATAATGTACTTACGTGTCGGTGCAAAGAAAATGACGTTGTTAATTGAAATTGACACAGGTATTTTTGGCACAAAAAATATGTATCGAAGCGAGGCCCTATGCCGTCTCTCCTGAAGGTTGTTGCTCTAAGACTCTAGTAATATCGTTCAATGACAGTTTTCGTGTCTAAAGTCAAAAGCGCGCTAATCTCAGGAACTACTGGCTGGAATTGAAAAGTTCATTTTGTGTTGAATGGTCCATTTATTGAAGAAGGCTATTGGCTATCAAAACATCATACTATTTTACAGATACTTCAACTCAGTTGTGCGCGCGGCGCTATGTGTGGGTAAACCTGTATATACACAGTGACTTTGTGTGCGTGACAAGAGGCACAGTGAAGTTGCTCGGACGACGATGGCCGCGTCACTGTCACACAATTAATTAAAGCTGCATAATTACTAGCCCACGCACACATAGGGCCGCGCGCACAACTGAGTTGAAGTATCTGTACTAGACGCAGTTAATAGATAAGTATGATAGTGAAGTAACAGTGGCTGAGGACCTCTGAAACGGACGTATCACCACCAAATTATATAGCAACTTGGTGGAATCGTTGGCCGGCCGGTCCGGGGTGACCACTTCTACATATATAACTACTACCCAATATGACCAATCCCCTGTAGGTTTATTCCCAATATGGGTTATTCCCAGTAGTCAGATTGATGGTTAGACTATTCTGATTGACATAGGTACATACTTTTTATGTGGTAGAACTATTATGGTTTGCCCGGGGAAGTACCACCGCTGTATCCACTTCTGCCGTGAACCAATTCTATTGTGTTTCGGTGGAAAGGTGCAGTTGCCGGCCACACTTATTTGAGGCGACCACCAGCCTCCGGAGTAGCAGCGCAACTGCATACGACCTCAGACAAGACAAGACTTAATAGGTAAGTCGGCTTGCTTGAGGTTGTATGTAGATGTCCAAGGGCTGCAACGACCACTTACACCACGTGGCCTGCATGCTCGTCTGCTACTCCACTCAAATAAAAAAAAAACATAGAAGCAAGCAAAATAAGAGCCGCCGACTGGTCGCCGGCGACTCAACAGTGGGACGGAATGGGGTAACAACTTGCAGCCAAAATAAATAAAATTATATATTCAAATATGTATTTTTTTAAATATTTATTTTTAAAAACACATTATAAATTATTGAAAGTCATAAAAAACGAAATACCTTAAGTAATAATATTATGAGCGATGTCTTATTCTTCGATTTGTTAACTCTATTTTCTCGCTACGCTAATACTATTTAGAAAACTATTTCGGTCCTTTTTCTTTAGGCTCAGTAGAATCGACAGCTCCGGGGGTGGTTCTCGTATGTTTCTTACTGAAGCTTTTTACGAATTTGTTAGTTCTTCTCTTTATTCTTCTGATATCGTTGCGTCTATTTCTGAGTGTATTCATGTTATACATTTTGGTTGGTGACTCGCGTTTCTTGTAGTATTTGTATATCTGCAATGAAAATATTTTGCGGTTATTTTATAAAATATTTTGCGGTTATTTTATAAAATATTTTGCGGTTATTTTATAAAATATTTTGCGGTTATTTTATAAAATATTTTGCGGTTATTTTATAAAATATTTTGCGGTTATTTTATAAAATATTTTGCGGTTATTTTATAAAATATTTTGCGGTTATTTTATAAAATATTTTGCGGTTATTTTATAAAATATTTTGCGGTTATTTTATAAAATATTTTGCGGTTATTTTATAAAATATTTTGCGGTTATTTTATAAAATATTTTGCGGTTATTTTATAAAATATTTTGCGGTTATTTTATAAAATATTTTGCGGTTATTTTATAAAATATTTTGCGGTTATTTTATAAAATATTTTGAGGTTATTTTATAAAATATTTTGCGGTTATTTTATAAAATATTTTGCGGTTATTTTATAAAATATTTTGCGGTTATTTTATAAAATATTTTGCGGTTATTTTATAAAATATTTTGCGGTTATTTTATAAAATATTTTGCGGTTATTTTATAAAATATTTTGCGGTTATTTTATAAAATATTTTGCGGTTATTTTATAAAATATTTTGCGGTTATTTTATAAAATATTTTGCGGTTATTTTATAAAATATTTTGCGGTTATTTTATAAAATATTTTGCGGTTATTTTATAAAATATTTTGCGGTTATTTTATAAAATATTTTGCAGTTATTTTATAAAATATTTTGCGGTTATTTTATAAAATATTTTGCGGTTATTTTATAAAATATTTTGCGGTTATTTTATAAAATATTTTGCGGTTATTTTATAAAATATTTTGCGGTTATTTTATAAAATATTTTGCGGTTATTTTATAAAATATTTTGCGGTTATTTTATAAAATATTTTGCGGTTATTTTATAAAATATTTTGCGGTTATTTTATAAAATATTTTGCGGTTATTTTATAAAATATTTTGCGGTTATTTTATAAAATATTTTGCGGTTATTTTATAAAATATTTTGCGGTTATTTTATAAAATATTTTGCGGTTATTTTATAAAATATTTTGCGGTTATTTTATAAAATATTTTGCAGTTATTTTATAAAATATTTTGCGGTTATTTTATAAAATATTTTGCGGTTATTTTATAAAATATTTTGCGGTTATTTTATAAAATATTTTGCGGTTATTTTATAAAATATTTTGCGGTTATTTTATAAAATATTTTGCGGTTATTTTATAAAATATTTTGCGGTTATTTTATAAAATATTTTGCGGTTACTTTATAAAATATTTTGCGGTTATTTTATAAAATATTTTGCGGTTATTTTATAAAATATTTTGCGGTTATTTTATAAAATATTTTGCGGTTATTTTATAAAATATTTTGCGGTTATTTTATAAAATATTTTGCGGTTATTTTATAAAATATTTTGCGGTTATTTTATAAAATATTTTGCGGTTATTTTATAAAATATTTTGCGGTTACTTTATAAAATATTTTGCGGTTATTTTATAAAATATTTTGCGGTTACTTTATAAAATATTTTGCGGTTATTTTATAAAATATTTTGCGGTTATTTTATAAAATATTTTGCGGTTATTTTATAAAATATTTTGCGGTTATTTTATAAAATATTTTGCGGTTATTTTATAAAATATTTTGCGGTTATTTTATATCGAATCGAATCGAAGGGTCCCGGGTTCGATTCCCGGCGAAAGGTAAATTTGAATAAGTTTAAATTTATGTTCTCGGTCTGGGCGTTTGTGTTCCTTTGTTGGCAGTCCGGCATGGTAACCATTGCGTCATCGGGTCGTCAATAGTCAATACTTGTATAGATGACTAGCCTTCCGCCAGCGGCTTCGCCCGCGTGGGTCCCCGTAGGATAATAAATAGCCTATGTGCTATTCCAGGCTTCATTGCTATATTAAAATCGTAGGCGTTTAGCCAGTTGCTTCAACCGCGTTGACCCTATTACCCGTTTTCACGCAGGAATGAAGCAATTTCCCGCGGTAAAAAGTAGCCTATTTTACTCAGGGTGAACGTAGCTTTCTATTGGTGAAAGAATTTTTGAAATCGAAATAGTAGTTTTTGAGTTTATTCATTACAAACATACAAAAATACAAATCTTTCATCTTTATAATATTAGTATAGAAAAGGATTAATAGCGACACTATTAACTGAATATTTACTTTATCTAGGGATGAAAAAATCGCCCCTTAGTGAAGGTTAATACGGTTTCATTTGCTCTGAAAGTGTGTTAATAAGGCTTAACGTTTCTATGTTTGTATGGATTAGCTTTTTAGAGAATAGCTCTATAAAAATTATAAAAATGTTGACATGTGTTTGACATTTGATAATGACTGTGTTTTAAATTATTATTTGTAATAGTATAATTTTATATTTTGGTTTATTTTTATTGGTTTGACATTTCTGTATGATGATTATAGTTAATGTAATTTTTGTAAAATTGGACATATTTGTAGGTGGTAGAACTATTATGGTTCGCCCGGGGAAGTACCACCGCTGCACCCACTTCTGCCGTGAGCAATTCTATTGTGTTTCGGTGGAAAGGTGCAGTTGCCGGCCACACTTACATGAGGCGACCACCAGCCTCCGGAGTAGCAGCGCAACTGCATACGACCTCAGACAAGACTTACCTACGCTTGCTTGAGGTTGTATGTAGATGTCCATGGGCTGTAGCGACCACTTAACACCACGTGGCCTGCATGCTCGTCTGCTACTCCATTCAATTTTTTTTTTTAATTTGAATGCAATCTGTTGTGAAATCAATTAATATTGTAATGGAATAATTTAATTTTTTTATGCTTCTACTTGATTTTATGTTTTCGATTTTTTACGCCCACAGTGGCAGAATAAGAGGCCTGTCATAATGTTATTATAATCCAACTAGTACCTTATTCAGCAAATAAATAATTGATTTATTGAAATAAGGCAGATAAAATATATGAAGCTCAAATTTGTATCTTGGGTGTTACGGACACAAAATCCAGCCTGAGAACAGATATTTAACTTAATTTAAGTAACTATTGCGCCACAGAGGTATAAAAGTAGGAAGGAGTAAAATAATTATACCTAACAAGGTGACTTAACAACTGTACAATAGTGTTATATTGCGAACATTGAACGAATATGCGGCAATATCAAAAAACATTCTTGAAAGCGTAATTTACCGATTTCCTATGTTGTTACATAAGTAAGTATGTATATCTTGATAATAATTTGATAGATTCTAATGATATAACATACGGGAACGAAGTCGCATTAGCATCAAGTAGGTACTTAATATAATTTATAATCGTTCTAGCAATTCTATCATCACTTAGAAGGTGGTAATCGGGAAGGAAACCTTTAAAAGTAACCCCGGCACCTTGGGAGAGATACTGGGTAGTGTGGAATTTGTACCACACTAAAAATCCTATTGGTGGCCTGCATTGGCTCTTGAGAGTGACTCCGGTATGTCCAATCATGGAACGCATCGTTGTCGTTCATACGTGACGCATCTCTCCTCTCTCTCCTACTACCCTCAAGTAGTGACGGCAGCTACACGCTGCCGTTCTGCCCGGGGCCGCTGACTGGATGGCTCGAGCTACAAATCTTGGAGTCCATAACCCCAGAAGCCTCTTACGATCAGGCAGGGGATACCATAGCTCATATTTGTAGCCCCAAACTACAGTAACAGAGGCTATACTCGTAATGTAGCAAGTAAAAGCATTCCGCCAGCGGCTTCGCCCCCGTGGACCCGTTTTATGGATCCAGGTACGATAAAAACAGCCTATGTGCTATTCCAGGCTATATCTCTAACTTTCTTCCATCCATTTGAAATACGAAGTTAGACGATATTGCCATATAAAAATCATAGGCGTTTAGCCTAGCGTCTTCGAACGCGTGGACCCGTTTCATAGGTTTCTGTAGGATAAAAACCACTCTTTGTCCTTTCCCAAGTTCAATTTTATCTGTGTTCCAAATTTCATTAAAATTGGTTTGGTAGTTTAAGCGGAAAAGCGTTACAGATATACAGACAGACAGAGTTTTTTCGAATTTATTACATTAATAATAATTATAGTAAGTATGGATAATGGAAATAAAAATTGAGTATCTCACATTAAATTCTTCCAAAGAAGCCGCTTTCTTGATAAGGAAGTCCAGTTGATTTTCAAGGTATTCTTTGACTCCGGACATTTTGCTCTGAAATTAATAAAACCTACTTTGACCTTTTGCCTGAAAAGCTTCTTCTTTTCTTATTGATTTAAATGGATTAGCATGCAGGTCATTTGAAGTTTAGGGGACATCCACACATACCCTCAAGCAAGTCTGAATCTTTCCTGAGGTCGTATACAATTGCGTTCCTACTATGACGACAACACAACATCGTTGCTTCACGGCAATAATGGGGGCAACGGTGGTACTTTTGGTGCTAAACTTCAATCATGTTAAAGTTCTGTTCTGTCTCTTCAATTATCACATATTCTAATTTCTTTGCTAACGCTCCAAGCTTACACACACGCGCGCGCGTGTTTTGATGTACACATCGCTATTACAAACAGAGCCGATGGGAATTCGCGAAATAGAATATCTGTACCTTATCAGCCTCATCCATTTCGTCATGCTGCCTCATCAGCTCCTGGACAGCCTGTATGCTTCCGAGGCACTGGGTCCTGTCATCCAGATAATCTTCGGGCATTACACCGGCGTTGTCATCTGCTGATTTTATTGGGAATAAATTTTCCATTCAAACAAGAAAAAAATTTAAACTGACTTCAAATATTAAATGATAGTTGATAATTGGGTTTTGGACTATTTTGATATGGCTGCAACCCATCCCACTGCTGGGCATGAGCCTCTCTCAATTATTAGAGAGGCCTGGAGCTTACTTCACAGTGATGCTCAGCGCTGCACAGTGCAGGCCGGTGAAGATGCGGGTCAGTGGCCAACTCGCTGTTGTATGTTTTCTAACCTATAAGGTCTCCGACAAGGCTTTACGACTGTTATCTACCGAGACAGAGACCAACGGCTTAACTTGCCAGCGCATGATTTTATTGCCACTAAAGGCCATCTCACACCGCGCATTTCGCTTAGCTGCATAGATCGCTTGCATTGTACGCTAGCGGCAGGGCTATAGGGCCATCCACGCTTCGTTATTAGTAAAAGGTACTTTTTCTTGTACGCTAAATACATTTTATTTGTAAGAAAATAAGTAATATCTGGTATAATGATGATAACAACATTTGTGATGATTACCGTATCTATTATAACCAGAATCTAGCGACCTAGTCCCTGAATATACATCCTGCGGCGACGAGTATTCCGTAGGAGACATAAGCCATTCAAGAAATTTCTGGAGGTCTGGCGGTAGTTCTGAAAAATAACGATTAGATACGGAATACATTACTCAGTTACGTAATCTGAGAATAGGCATGATGACACTATTAAAGAATCAGAGAACAAATGGTTTTACAGAAAAATAGATGCTAAAAAAGTTCTAAAATATGATCCCGTTTTAATATAAACATTATATTAAGATTAATAAGATTTTCAATAAAATAAAAGTTTTAAATACTGCAAACGGCCATGTTATCTGAAACGCCAATCAAAAGTTATGACGTCACGTCTCAGTAAATGTCATCGTATTGCTTGAAGTTTGACGAGCAAGCAGACGCCATGACACCTACAAGCGGTTATTCAAATTACATAGCAGAAAATACATTAATTTACGTTAAAACTTAAGTTCATTGCAGCGCATCGTGATAACGCTTCCTGATCCTGATCCAGCTAACTCCTGCGACGTCGTGGACGGCTTGAGTACCCACTCTACTCGCCTCCACATTCCAACCTATCCTCACATCTCGACTCACCGAAGATAGAGGGCATCTCCACACTTCGCTACACCCTCACATCCCGACTCACCGTAGACAGAGGGCGACACAAGGTCTGCACCCTCACATCTCGACTCACCGCAGATAGAGGGCATTCAAGGCGCTTGTAAGCGAAGATTACTCAAGCATGGATAGAAATTATCGACCTCCGGTCTGAGCAGGGGGTGATGTGGCGACCTTCCGCTACTCATCAAGAGATGGCACCACGGGTATTCCTGAATCACGCTATCGAAGTTTTCGGAATATCCTACCATTTATACAAGCTCCGAATTGAGTCAGTTGGAGCGCGGCCGCTCCCCGGGCGTGACCACCTCGCCCGGCGGGAGATCTCCCTCTTTGCCAAAAGATGACTAGTGACTACCCAGGCCGACGGTTGTGAGGAACCGTACGATGCGCTTGGTACCCAGAATTTTGATATCTTCCGATGTGACTAAGCTGCCGCCCAGTACCCGACTTTTGCTATGGGTGAGTGAGAATCGGCATATAGCAGTGGAACTTAGGTTTAATTTGAACGTGTGCCTGTTTGGTTTGCAGTGACCAGTAAGAATCCTTACAAATAGACGTATTTCATTACGTTCTAGATATCTGACTTTGTCATTTATAAAACAAATAAATGCATTTACTTGAGCAAGTCTTTTGTTCAACCTGGAAATCCACCACGTCTGACATAAGTTTCACTAGCTGCTGCATCAAGGTAGACGCCATAGTGTCTTCTTTGCTTTCCCGAACTGTGAGAAGAGAATGACATAGAGAGATAAAAAACCAGACAAGTGCTGGACTCGCGCACCGAGGGTTCCGTAAAATATTTTTATTATAATGTTGTAACTAAAAATTTACGGTTTTTGCAATCTTTCCTTTATCTGTGCTATAAGACGTTGCTTCGTACCAAATTTCAAGATTCTGAGTTCACGGGAAGTATGTTGCCTGTAGGTTTTGTTTCCCTTGCGAGTAAAAACAGCTGCATCTATAGATTGCGCTGGCTTAGAAGTTTGATTTTTTCACAGCTCCAAGGGACAGTAGACATGAATCTGAGAACTGAGTATTTGATTTAAATTCCAGCTCAACGCGGTCCTGAGAAAAAGGGTCAGTCAGACAGACGGACGGACAACAGTGATCCTATAAGGGTTCCGTTATTTTCTTTCGAGGTATTGAACCCTAAAAATATGGATAAAATATTCTTTAATTTTAAAGAAAGACGGGTAATTTTTAAGGGTAAGGGAAAAGTCATTTTTTGATTTTAAATAGAGAAGGGTAATTTAATGGTAAGGAATAAATTAAGTTTTTAACAAAAAAATAGAACCGACTTCAAACGGTAAAAAATAAAATTGTTCAGTACCTACTTCTTCTTGCTTATGGTAATGACTCTTAAAACTATTTTTGGAGTCGGGCCCTTACTAAAATGTCGTACCATTCGTTCTAAATGGGCACCGACAGTACAGACAGTGGGACAGTACCTACTTCTTCTTGATTATGGTAATGACTGTTAAAACTATATTGGAGTCGGTGCCCATTCAGAACGAAAGGTACACTATATTTACTAAGACAGGACATTTTACTAAGGGCCCGACTTCAAAAATAGTTTTAAGAGTCATTACCATAAGCAAGAAGAAGTAGGTACTGAACAATTTTATTTTTTACCGTTTGAAGTCGGTTCTATTTTTTTGTTAAAAACTTAATTTATTTCACTCTTTTTAGTAATTTTAATAATTCTGCACATATGTATAAGCATAATTGGAATTTTTTTCAGTCAATTTCTAAACGTTAAAGAGATACCTTTTATAATCATGTTTATCTAATAGCCATCGTATACCCTGAAATAATACTACTATAAGTCCATCTGAACGTATAAATTAATGAAAGAATTTGCTCTCTGCTCCTAACCGTTGAGGAGTTGTACCTTCAATCATCAGCTTAGCAACATGAGGTGATAATTACCGGACACAAATATTTGTATTATGTTAAAAAAATATGACTAAAAGAATGTGTGTGCCTATTAAGTTTCAGTGTTTCCCTAGTCCTAGTACATCACATCATCAGATTTTGCCATGGTGACAGTTGGACCACCTCAGAAATGTAAGATTTCCAACAAAACACCATTTATTGAAATAATTTGCTCTCAACTCCTAACCGTCATAGTACCTTCCGTCATCAGCTCAGCAACATGATATGATGATAATTATACACAAATACCTGTTTTGCTTTAGTAAAAATATGAAAATCATTTGTTGTGCTATAAAATTTGAATGTTCCCTTCGATTTCTCTGGGATACCATCATCAGACTTTGACTTGGTGACAGTTGGACTACCTCAGAAATGTAAGATTTCGAACAAAAAACCATTTATTGAAAGAATTTGCTCTCAACTGCTAACCTTCGTAGTACCTTCCATCATCAGCTCAGCAACATGCTATGATGATAATTATACAAAAATGCCTGTTTTGCTTTAGTAAAAATATGAAAATCATTTGTTGTTCTATAAAATTTGAATGTTCCCTTCGATTTCTCTGGGATCCCCTCGTCAGACTTTGACTTGGTGACAGTTGGAACACCTCAGGAATGTAAGATTTGGAATAAAAAACTATTTATTGAAAGAATTTGCTTTCAACTCCTCACTGTTGCAGTACCTTCCATCATCAGCTCAGCAACATGAGATGATGATTACTATGCACAAATATCTCTTATGCTTCAGAAAGTATAAGAAAATCAATGTGTGTGCCTATAAAATTTGAGAGTTCCCTCGATTTCCCTGGGATCCCATCATCAGATCCTGATTTGGTGACAATGGGACCACCTCGGGAGTATAAGCATACGAACAAAAAAAGAATTTTGAAAATCGGTCCACAAACGGCGGAGTAATCGGTGAACATATATAAAAAAAAATACATACAGCCGAATACAGTACCTCCTCCTTTTAGAAGTCGGTAAAAAAGTCAGTTCTTTGATTTTAAAGAGAGAAGGGTAATTTAAGGGTAAGGGAAAAGTCGGTTCTTTGATTTTAAAAAGAGAGTAGGGTAATTTTATTGTAAGGAAAAAATCATTTTTTGATTTTAAAGAGAAAAGGGTAACTTAAGGGTAAGGTAAAAGTCGGCTGTACGGCCGAATTATGTTCAGTAAACGTTACGTCACGTAACCTTTTAATTTCCTTGTCTGTTTTATAGCGTCGGCTGCTTCGCGGATAACTTTCTTCATGTTTGCTGTTAACGCGGCGAAATCAACTGGGTCATCATTGTTCTACAATAAATAAGTAACGTTTTACACTAATTTTTTTTCAACCTTTTTTATGTCCCACTGCTTGGCACAGGTCTCCTTCTCACAAGTGAGAGGGATTTAGGCCATAGTCCACCACGCTGGCCAAGTGCGGATTGGTGGACGTCATGCTTTCGAGAAATTATGAATCTCTCTCAGGCATGCACGGCGATGGAGAATATCGTAATCAATTCAATATTGCGATATTTTCCATCACCGTGGAGCAGCGATAAATACGCACGTTACAAATTTCTTTGTCAGAGGTGCGCGCCGAGGATTTGAACCCGGTATCGGTCGCGTGGGAGACCGCGGTCTTTTACCACTCGGCCATCGCTGCTCACACTCATAGCCCTACTATATTATTTCCTAGTGGTACAGAGTGCCTTTTAACGGTATATTCTTGCATTGTAACATTTGAGCCACACGTCGGGTCATCAACTAAAACAATAGTCTAAGGGCCTCTTTCACCATCTCCAAGTAAAGTGTTGATTAGTAACGTCCCAAGTAAAGTTGGGAAAGGATTGGCAAGTAAAAGCTATGAGTACGGGTCAGTTTCTCATATGATTAGTGCTACTCGAACATCGTGAAATTGAAATTAAAGTTACGGGTGACTTTAACGGACAATTAGCGTACTTCTCACTTACTTGAAGGTGTTGAAAGAGGCCCTAATAGTAAAAGATCAAAGCACGAACCAGTGGGAAAATCAACTTAGCAAGATTACATCACTGAATTTTTTATTATGGCTTACATAATTATGTATAAGATTGAGGCGAAATAGCCAGATATGATAATTGACCATCATAATTGCTTCAAATGGCTACCACCCTTTTTGCGTCTCACTGCTGGGCACGGGTCTCTCCCCATTACTGGGGGGAGGCCTGGAGCTTACTCCACCACGCTGCTCCATGCGGGTTGGTGGAGATGCAGGTTAGTGGCCAACCCGCTGTCGGATATTTTCAAACCGCCCATAAGGCCTCCGACAAGGTTTAACGACTGTTATCTAACGACAACAAACGGGACCGACGACTTAACGTGCCCTCCGAAGCACGGAAACGCGCATGGAATTTTTGCCACTAGCGGTCACCCATCTCACACCCGACCGCGCCCGTTTGGCTTAGTTGCATAGATCGTTTGCGTTCTACGCTAACCGCCGGGCCATGTGCGCTTCATTGTTTCAAATATTTTACAAAAATAATCTGCTAGATTTTACTTAATCATGGACTCCGTTTTCAATAGAGCTCTTGATATAACAAGCTAAGTGAACTTTAGAAACTTTAAAAAGAAATTTTAGTTTCATGTCATTGTATATAATCATATATAGGATGTTTCAACAAGAAGTTTGTTTTCTTAAACAAAATAAAACAATGAATTTAGATGAAGATGATTCAAATTTTTATTGTATTACGAAGAAAAAAGATAGGCAATTATGAATGAAAAATGATATCTGGCAAATGTCCACCACGACCACGCTGGCAGATGTCGATTCTTTCATCAAAGTTTTTAGCAAAATGGCGTGTCTATTTCGTTTATCACATCACGGATTTTAAGTTTTAAGGCTGCAATCGATTCGATTGGCTCCGTATAGACTGAAAGCCAAATCCTTACGCAAAATTCACCTTGGTTTTGGATAGCCCCAATTGTTGAGAACGTCAAAGAATTGACAAATTTGGTTCTTCTTCAATACTGTGGCTCACGG
This sequence comes from Pyrgus malvae, assembly GCA_911387765.1. Classification (NCBI taxonomy): domain Eukaryota; kingdom Metazoa; phylum Arthropoda; class Insecta; order Lepidoptera; family Hesperiidae; genus Pyrgus; species Pyrgus malvae. The sequence continues at coordinate 767,842 of OU426973.1, read as the reverse complement.
TTGCGATGTTTTCAGTTGAACGACCCGGTCGAACACGTCTTGGCGTTGGAACATTTTGCACCGAGCCTGTCGACTCAAATTTAGTGACCAAATTCTTAATAGCGGTCTTAGAAGGTCAATTATGTTATCCAAAAATATCACGAATTTTACGAAATGTAACTTTAACAGAACCACCATTTTTATAGTGGATTTTTATCATTTTAATACGATTTTCGAGCGAAATTGATTTAATTGAAACGATTGCCAAAGCAACTACTAAAAATACGCCAAAAAACTAAATATCATAACTGTCACGTTGATGGTGTTGTCCCAATTGAAAAACAAAGTTCTTGTTAAAACACCCTATATAAGAATTAGTTACTTACACTAAATATATTTCGGATTCTTCTCTTGCCTTTTTTACTTATCGGACTCTTTGTTGGCATTTTTGCTGCTGGCGTACTTCTAAAAATGTTTTAAAGCCGTGAGAAAATAATAAAATGCACTGCTATAATATGTAGGTACTATAGTAAGGCCAACGAGACGAGATAACGAATGTAAACAAACGTACCGTTACCAAGTTACATTCCGATAGAGGGCGATCTCTGTACTTATTATTCGTACGCAGCATGGTACGCAGTTATGGCCTCAGTTAGTCGACGACAGCTGTTGTTGCGTGTTTCGTGGTACAAAGTAGTCAGTACCGCAGTTGTCAACATTTGGTCCGCCATTTTGTGAACAAGTTCATTTATCATAAAAGTCGAGGACAATTTTATAGCCATATTGACAACGTGATTGATAGTACAATATATTTTGTCATAAGTACGACTGATTCGGACTCTTCTGACGAGATATCTTTGTCTAATAAAGACGACAGCAATTAGAATGTAAAATCCAAAATTTGTATAGGTATAATTTATTCAAATAAAAATGTTTTGAACCCCTGAAACTTTGTTTACATTCTTTATCTCGTCTCGTTGGCCTTACTTTACAGAGTTGTATCCATATATACACTAATATATAAAGCTGAAGAGTTTGTTTGTTTGAACGCGCTAATCTCAAGAACTAAATTATTTATGTGTTGGATAGTCCATTTATCGAGGAAGGATTTATGCAATATAACATTATTTAGTTAGACATTTTTTAGTTAGTTTGTTTGAACGCGCTGGATCTCAGGAACTACTGATACGAATTGGAAAATTATTTTTGTGTCGAATAGTCGATTTATTGGGGAAGACTGCAGGCTATATAACATCATGCTATGACTAATACCAAAATCCACGCGGACGAAGTTGCGGGCGGCCGCTATTCTATATGTATGAATATTAATGTTTGTCTGTATGTCCTTTATGCAATCGTAAACTATGCATTTGATCATGTCACGATCTTCAGCAAAGTGTTGTGCATGAGCCCACAAAGGTTTCTGAGTTGGTACTACCAAGTAGCGTAGTAACGCGCGCAGGGTACAGCTTTTCAACATTACAAATCTTATAGTGTTTTTGTTGGTTTGTTTGTCCTTCTTTTACGTCGCAACGGTGCTACGGATTGATGTGATTTTTGTATGGATATAGTTTTGGGGTTAAAGAATGACACAATTTACTTTTCACTCGGTGAAAATAACTTATTCTTATGAGAAAAAACAATGAAACAGAGGAAGAAAAGCTAGTTATAGATAAAAAGGCTTATAAAATTAGGTAAAAATGACTTTGCAACAATCAGTAATCAGAACGTATGATGGTGTATACTTTTTTTATGTAATAGCATCTCCCTCCCTTCCACATAGGATACATGAACATGCAATAATACACCAAGATACGTACCACGAACGAACGAACACGTATTTCGCCCCAAAACAGAGCATTATCAGGGTTATTGATACTACAACAAAGTCTACGCCAAGCTAAGACAAAGTCTTTGCGAGTAACCGTTGTAGACTCAATAACCGTAAAAAAGTATACACCATCATACGTTCTGATTGTGGATTGTTGTAAAGTAATTTTTACCTAACTTTATAATAATGGAGTTCCGCAAAGTAATGACGGATTCTATTAATTATAAAAAGGCTTACATTGTTTTAAAGTCATCAATGCTTTTTTCAGTTAAAATTTCCATCTTATCATGTTTCGTAGAATGAAATCTACCAGCCATGTTCTTCACTTTACCTTTAAACCAATTTTTAGATTTCTTCAGAAAATTATCGTTTTTTACCGAATGTTTGTTTCTCATGGACTTCTCGAAATAATCTGATTTTACACCATATTCATCATCGTAAATGTCATTCCAAAAAATTAGGTTACTGTTTGCTGGAATGCTTCTTTTGGACATTGTTTTGTTTTCAAAATTATCAGTTTTGTTTTTTAAATTGCTTTTATATTTATTTTCGTTGTTTGTCTCCGTAATATTTGCAGTAGATTCCTTAGTATCTATGATAGTAGATTCTGTAAATTAAAAGTTAAGATTATAGAAACACTGGCTTCACAGTCTTTTACTTTGTTCTTCTTACTGTAGCTATATTAGTAATAACATTCATGTTGAAATATAAATATTGGTACAAACTCCTTTTTTGGTATGGGGGGGGGAGGTTCAAAAGGTACCCGGCTACTTGGGAGAGGATACCGGGTTATCTTATGTAGATTATGTAGGATTTGTACCGCACTAAAACCCCCTCGGTAGCCTGCCTCTGCACTTGAGGAAGACTCCGGGATCTCCAGTGTAACGCACCGGTGTCCTCCGCGCGCGACGCCCAAGAACAAGTCCATCTTCGGGAGAGTAGATTTACTTTCCTTCACCTTCCGATGCTTACGGCCTCATGCGGCCACACACACACCGCCGTCCTCCCCGGGGCGATGGCTGGAGCTTTTCTTTCTTTCTTTCTTTCTATTCTTAATCCCGAAGCTAAAAGGATTTGGTACAAACACCTACTTATATATTATAAGTAGGTAGTGTAGTAAATACACATTTTTAATTTAGCACAATCCTATTTTTAATTATGGATTCAAAATATTACAGCTAAATCATTGCATCAAATCTTTTTCTTTACCCCTAGTTATTTTTATAACGTTTTTTAATTACATTTATCATAAACACAAGATCATTTACAACTCAACTCTATGGTTATTTTTTTTAAATATAGTTTATAAAATAAAATTAACCTGTAACTTTAGGTGTACCATTGTTATCGCTTTCTTTTACGTGGCTATCTCTTTTCTCATCTGCCACAATTACCGTTACAGAACTATTGCTATCTTCAATCGATAATAACACTCTTGATCTACGTCCAATATTCTCTATCATATCAGAATCATACGATGGAAATATTATTTCATTTGATTTATTCTCTTCGTTTTTCAGACTACTGCTGGAATTTAAAAACTTATGAAACACACAGGGACTTCTTTTAGAAATATTATAAGTAGTTAAAAAAGAATATCCAACCTCAATAATGCACTGTATTATGTCGTACTGAAACTCTTTTTTTGAATACCACAGCTGGGCAAGACTCTACCTCTTATTGAGGAGGCTCCACCTATTTCTCCACGCCACTCCAATGCGGGTTGATGGCCAACTCACTGTCGGATGTTTCCAAACAGCCCATTTTTAATAAGAGCCTATAAGATTTTCAATTTCATCAGCTTCGTTGAAAATTGTTCACCGTTACCTACATTTTGAATACTTAGATATTATTTAAGACTAATATAATTGAACATTTGATAAAAGTAATTTATAATGACATATCGTTAATCAGATAAGTATCAAAAACGTGTAGTTCTGACATTAAGAGGTTGTCAATCATAATAATCAAAATCAAAATCGATAATCTCAATTGTTTCTATAGAATCAATTAAAACGCAGTGATAACAGTGCGATTTTTTACACGCTTATATCAGCTTCATCTGTATGTTTGTGAGTTAGTGAGCTTATTTGTAACTCTCCTTTCGACGTCGGCCGTCGACAAATTAAACGCGATACAGAGAATTTCCTGTGTCATTGCTACAGGAGCCATGGCTTCGTGCCCAGGAGCGGCTCTGAATGCTATGCTGGACATGCCTCCGCTGCACATATATATAGCAGCTCAGGCAAGGTTCATTGTACTCAGATTATGCTCCAGCGGCTGTGAACCCTGGCTTTCCCAATCTATCCGAGCTCTAACAGAGCAAGTTTTTAGGGAAGTAATATTCTCTATAGTATATGATTTCATGACACCAGAGATGAACTTTACCAAACTATACCAGTCATTGATGCCTACCAGGAAAGAATGGCTTAATGGGCAGATGGCGGGAGGGCTGAATGGTGTAGTGTGGTATACTGGTGGATCCAAAATGGGTCATGACGTAGGATGTGGAGTTTACGGTGAAAGGTCCAAAACGAAGTTTAGCATACACCTAGGAGCCCATGCCACCATGCCATCATATTACGCAGAGCTAAACCTTGAAAGACGCTACGTCAACAGAAACATTTTTATCTTTTCGGACAGACTAGGCTCTTGGCCATAAGTTCGTATACTGTAAATTCGAAACTGGTCAGGAACTGCATAGAGATACTCAACGCACTGGCTACGAGAAACAGAGTATTTTTAATATGGACACTCGTCCATACAAGGAAACGAGACAGCTGACGTCCTGGCACGTGCGACTCAGTTCGGTCCTGAACCATTCTGTGGTATTTTCAGAACAACAATAAGACAAAAAATTCTCACTCAGTGCAGGGAGGAAGCGTTGAGGTACTGGTCTGAAGGACCAGGGCACAGCCACTCCAAAGCTCTGGTACGAGGATATGAGCGGAGTCATGCTGAAGAGCTATTAAAGCAGAACAATTATCCGCACGGTGACCAGAGTCCTTACTGGAAACTGTAAGATCGGAAGACATATGTCGCTTCTAGGACTAAGTTCAACCGACACGTGCAGATATTGTGGGGAGGAGAGCAAGATACCACGCCCCCTCCTTTTAAATTGTGCTGCGCTAAACCACAAGCGTAGCATTCATCCAGGGAGGCACGTACTGCCGCCAGATGAAGCCAAACAGATCAGTGTCTGAAAAATCCTAGCCTTTTTCAAGGCTTTCCAACTCGATAGGACGGTGATCTGTAAACTGGCTACGGGTACAAACAATAAGTTGTAGTAACCTGGGCTGATATAGCCCGAGCCTCATTATTCCAATAAAAAAAAAACTCTCTTTTAATCGATTTTAACCCATTTTCAACAGACTGATTTAATGAAAACTTTGGACACTTATCTAGAATCGGTGTCAATACAATAATAAAATTGTTAATGTAAATACAATAAGTTTATCTAATTCCGCGAATTAAAAAAAATTACAAACAAAAAGTAATAATAGTTAAAAAAACTAAAAACGCGCTTTACTCGATATACGAAAAATATAACACAGAGCGCCCCACGCTTTTTTCACAATAATACTCTATATATTCTTTGTTCATTATTAGTTTCTGCTTATATTAAGGATTATTTTTCACTCTTTTAGTTTGATGTACTTCAATAGTGTTTTGTTTGATGTACTTCAATAGAGTGTTTTTTAGTTTTTTTAACTATACTAAATCAGGCGCGGTCCCAGGGGGAGGGTTCACAGGGGCATGACCCCTCCCCCAAATCCATCAGTCATGCGTAGATGGAAGGCGAAACAAGCCAATTTGGGACACCATTTCCCCCCAAATTTCTTTGTGACCCCCCAAACTTTCTTGGTGACCCCCCCCCCTCCCCAAATTGAAGGCTGCGACTGCGCCTGTCATGCCATCAATCGGTGTTTCAGGTTCGAAATCTGGACAAGCATCTTTCGTTTTCATCGCTGTGTACGCAAACGTTCCTTTATAAAATCTTGTCTACGCTCAGCCCTACACTATACTCCCTATTTAGTAGTATTTAGCTGCATGAAACAAAAACACAAAAAACATTGGAATTCAGCATTCAAGTTTTTTGGGAATCAAAGTGGACCTTTTACACGACTCAAACATTTTCTAAAGTCTAAAGCAGATAAGCCCAGTCTCTTTAAAATTCTGTACCTTGAGTTGGGCGTTCCTTTCTGATTAGTCTCGCCAGATAATTGGGCCAACGTGTGAAACCAATCCGCCATCATTGCGAAAAATTCGCTTCCTACCGTTGTACTTTTATTACTATATTTACTTTTATCATTTTCTACTGACGTATTAGCTATATCGGCTCGATTTTCACCAACAAAACTCTTCTGTAAGCTGTCTTTGATGTCTTTATCATTTGTGTCTTCAATAGCAACATCTTTATTATCATAATCATCTCTGTCTACGTATTCCACCGACTTCAAAGTCCGCTTCGGCAGCGATACTGATTCTTCTAAGACTTTATTACCAAGCTTTTGAGTCTTATCAAGGGAGGTTCCTGATGGATTCAATAAAGGGTGAAAATCTGGGTGAATGCATGGCAGATCAGTTGTTGGTTTTGGACATTTCTTGCCTTTCTTGAATTTAAAATGCTTTTGTATTACTTTGATTAAATCCAAATCTGACTTACATTTACCTGGTTTAATTTCAAATCTAATTCCTTCTGATGGCGTGCCTGGAATATGGAATATAGATTAGGTTACTTGAGTCTCAATATGACATTAGAACATTATGTGTGGTGAGGTATGGATGTAAGAAGGTAAGGGCAACACCAACGGAGAGCCTTTAGCGCACGCTCCACGATAGCCGAGAGAAAAGAGATCGGTATCCTCTGTAGATGCTCCTAGTTTAAGCCCTGAAGCATATCACTTAGAAATTTGTTGTGTACGTATTTGTCGCTGTCCCACGGTGGGGGAAACTTTTGAAGGTTTTTCTTCAAAGTCATATATAATAATATCATTTCCACCAATCAACACTTCCAGCCTAATGGACTATTGGCTTTAAATTACTCTCAATTTCACGAAGAGATCTGTGTCCAAAAATGCGATAGTAATAAAAGGGCTGAAAACAAGATCCCAAGCAATGCGTGCTTCACAGCTTCGAGTAGGATCGCAAATTATGGCTAAAGTATGTTTCATGCCCGAAGACGCAATGCAACTACCCACAACTTTAAACGAGTGTAGAAGTCCGTGTGCTACAATTACCTATTAACACCGCATGGCGAATCTAAATCACATAAAAGAAAATGAGGTTACGTGTCGTCATAAAAAAAATTAAGCAAATATATTCGAATTTCAAATTTTACCTTTACTCGTAGGACAATTCTCATAAACTAAGAACAAACGCAACCTTGTAGCGGCAAACGACCGAAAACGGTCGGTCACTCGTAATCATAGCTTTTTAATGAAATTTTGCAGAGTCCAACTGAAACGTCAACTAACAATGACTGTCGTTAAATTAGCGATCCACTATCGTTCGATAAGTAACAAATATCGAGGCAGGCGTAAACAAAATGTAACCCAAATCTTAAACAAGGATGATTTTCGTAGCAGAGTATGATTTTAAGCAGTTTCGTTTAAAACTGCTACGCACCATCAAATTCGATAACTGAGGGTGTAAATAAGGGATGAACGTTTGTCTGTAGAAATTTTGGGAACATACACTTATGTACTGATCTACTTTTAATCAGGTTTGGGTAATCCTTAACAACTTAAAATACCTTTCCGAGACCTTGTAACAAGGTCACTAAAATACTTCGAGTTATCAAGCGTCAATTCCATTTCACTTCTCGCTGGAGTCGACTTATCTTTGTTTTGATTCATCGCTTCCTTCTTACCGTCCAGTACTCCGTAATCACTGTACGCTTGCGCTAGTTCAACTAATCTATCATTATTGTTATCGATATAATCTTCGATGTAATCAGTATCGCTTGCTTCATTAATCGGTTTATCGATTTCCGATAAGTCTTTATTGTTTGTTGGAATTTTTATATTTTCTATGGCAGCTTGTCTGATAATTGCGTTTAGTTCATCAGGATAAAGAGGCATAGGACCTTTCCAATTGCGATTATAGACATCCGGCACCTTTTCCTGGGAAATTTGTATTTATCAGTGTATTAAGAACCACATCGGAAGTTGATAGATTCAATTATAGTTCACAGTTATTGATATATGTTATTTATTACACTATTATACGGAATTGGATTAAATTTTTTATGTTTATTACTTTTTGTATGTTTATAAAAGCTTACTTTTTATTTTTTTTTCAAACGTATCCAAATGGTACAGATAGTATCAATGACTGTTGATTTTGTCAGCAGGTATCTAACGTTAGATAAAATTTGCCGAAAATGAGACACAGTAGCAATAACGAAGTGGTTAATTTTTGTTAATAAAATGTTATATATTTATCACTTGCGCTGGTCGTGTGACGAAACCTGCAGTCTTTTCAAGGACATTTCATGTACACCATCCACTACTTACTTCGAACAGTAGGTATATAAAAAAGTTGATGATAACACATTTAATACAGATAAGATTTCAGTAATTGGATGATTTTCTAATGTAAATCATATTTACAACAAAAATTTAAATTTTAAAAGTTCAATGATTAATTGAGTGCCTGCTTACGTCTTACAGGGCACGTACATTGTATATACACAATAAAAAAATTGTACTAATTTTAGTGTTTAATAATGATTGCTTTACATCTGGATTCAGAGAGCGCAGCACCGAACGGAATGGCGCATATTAGGGGAGGCCTAGATTGCCAGCAGTGGACTTTTAAAGGCTGATGAATAGATGGATGGATGAAAATGATTACTTACTATTATAAATGAAACTGATTTATAATGAAGATTTTAAAAGGATGCAAAATTTGTTATTGATGGATGTATAAATGATTGGCATAGGAAGTTGATATTACCAAAAAATATCAGTAAACCTACATTTCGTTTTTTCCTATCAACTTGTTTGTCTGTATCATCGTGGACATCCATCTCATCAGCCAACACCTCCTTCAGATCTTCATATCCAAGTGTGTCGTCATCTTCATTAGTTTGCAGTAATTTACGAAACATCAATTGTCTGTTCCAATCATTATTGGAATGTTTTGGAATAGAGTTCTTCTGTTTTTCTTTGTTTCTGTGTAAAATACTTTATGTGGAAAGATTAGATTTTTTTTATTTATATCTTCTTCTCGTTTTATTTTTTAACAACGAAAGTTGGTAATAATTAAGAAATAAATTTAATAAGTAGTTAAAAAAGTACTTGCTTTACCTACTTACCAAAATAAAAGATTCGATTTGAGTATATAATCTACAATCTAAGCTTACTGTTATGGAAAGTAATTTTTTTACTTAATAAAATAATACGAAAATACTTACACAAAATCAGAATCGTGTACTAAATTAAGATTAGGAGTAGTTGAAAAAATAATTTCATTATAATCTAAGTTTATATCGAACTTCTTCTCAGTGGTTGTGTCTCCTAACATTGCATCGAGTAAATTATCATTTGAAAGTTCTTTGTTATAGAAATTCTCATTTTTAATATCACTTTTAGTAGCTCCTGTATTCTGATCAAAGGACGATCTATAATGGTTATAGTTAAATACCGAGTTAAGTTTATCAAACAAAGTTTGTTGATTAGCCGAATCTTCTTGATAATTATTTACGGTAGTTGGAATATCGCTATGTATCTTAGCCATGAATTTAGAACTACGATCAGGAAAACCTTTCTCTTTGTTGTTGCTTTCTTCAACTTTTACCACATAATTTTTTCCAAAATTATGATCATTCTCGGCAGCCTGATCAAATAGTGTTATGTTTTGAGTGTATTGATTTATAATTGGAAAATTTCCTGGATTAAATTTTATTTTCAAATCATTATTTTTATTGTTGTTTGGTAGTATATTTTGGTTATAAATTTTCGTAGTAATCGTACTTGTTATTTCATTTCCTCTAAGATGTTTACTTGTTACGTATGAATTTTGTTCATATTTTTCTTCACTTTTGGTTGATTTATGATTACATTTACCCTTATTAGAAAACAGCACATCTAAATTCATTGAACTACTAATGTCTTCTGGTGCATTTTTTTCCATAACGTGATCTAATAAATCGTCCAGTCGTTGGCTATTCTGATAGAACGGATGTTTCAGATGTTTTTCATGTGAATTTGATTCTTTTGGTGCATGTGAGCATTTAGGAAATTGGCGTTTTCTTTCAACTGGCTTATATTGAAATAAAATCTTTTTCTTTTCAATTAGAAATCCATCCAATCCATCTCTTTTCAGACGTTTCGACTTATTAAATACCTTATTTTTGGACTTCATATTAGCCTTCAAATGTTTTGGTTTTACTAATTTTAGCGACCTTTTATATCTATAGGGAATGTTACTAATATTATCAATATCTATATTTTTTATAACGTTGTCATCAAAGCCCTGTTTTAATTTCTTTATTTGTGCGTCTGTTTGTATCAACTTTTTGTAGAATTCTGGGAAAAGAAAATCAACGTAATTAACATTTCATTTAAGTATTACATGGCCGTAATGACGCAAGGATCAATTTAGATGGTTTAAAAGAGTATTTTCATATATTTCTATACAATATTACAAATACAACTTACCGCGTAATTTTTCACTACTCTGTTGCTCATTAATTTTGTTCGTATAAATGACACTCGCTAATTCACTTGATAATTTACCTTCATCTTCCATAAAATTCTGAAACAAGTATCAGTTTAGTTCAATGGCATTAATAAATGAAATGAACTCTATAAACTATCAGGATTGGTTTGGAAATCCTTTTTCATGTCGTTAAAAAACATCGGCTTTATAGTGAAATAATTAATGGTGCCATCAGCGGTCACCCCCATCTTACACCCGATCGTGATCGCTTGCAGTTCTATGGCAGCCGAGAGTCAACGCCCATCAACAGCATTTTGTAAATTCGTTGTTATTAAATAAGTTATACATATTTATAAAGAACTTTAATACATAATAATATGGATCTCTTGAAGTACATTAATTTTTTTATTCAATAATAATAATGTTATTAACAAAAACCTTAATTTTTAATTACTTTGACATTCATTCATCATAATAATATGTAATCAAAAACATCAAAATCAGATCTGGATAAATTCAGCAAAAAACATACACACTCAAAATTTTATACATTTTTTGTATGTTATTGTATAATTATGACATAATTATATTAAAGTTTATTATGATAACATTACTGCACTATAATCCGATTTCTCGAAATCAGTTATTAAAAAAATCAACAAGAACCGATACCTAAACCTTAGCTAACCACCCTTAATTGAGAACTAGAAACGTAAATTTCCACCCTTAACGAGAACATTTAAGTCTCTGAGAACGCCATTTTGTATATTAACCCCCAACAATAAATATGTCGGAGGTGCTTATTTAAAAGTTCTCAGGTGTGCCTAAAGGGTTGAATTATTTTACCGTTAAATACAGCTTAATAATTTACCGTTTCCGCTTTTCGGTAAGTGGTCGTACTTTCAAAACAATTAAGAAAAGTGCTCGGAATCTATTTTTGGAAAGTGTTTTAACGTTAGTACACACTTTGCAGAAAATACAACGCAAAGGCCGAAAAGTGGGATTTTAGCTATATCTTTGACAATAAAGCTACAATTTCTCTTGCGTCATACTGCTGGGCACAGCCCATTGCCATAAATGTCAAGTCTTGAGCCTGCTTTTCTACGCTACTCCAATATGGCCAACATTGAAATGAAATGAAATGAAATGAAATATTTATTTGCATAAAACACGGTACATTTTACGATAAAAATCTTACGATATTGTTCCTGCGTGTTTTACCGACGTAGTCGGTGGGCAAATATTTATTAATAAGCTAAAGTCATCGTGTCTTTAGTGATAACAGTATATACTTAGTCTATAGGTTAAATCATTAATTTACATTTTTTAATTTAAGGATATTAATGCAATTTCATACACGAAGGTACATGTCAATTTGTTACATTACATTTACAACATAATTAATTACAATAATAACAATAGTAATTTAATAACAATAATAATTTAATAACAATAATATTAGATACTAATAATAATAATAATATTTGCATTATTGAATAATTGAATAAAAATTTACAATTCATTAGCCAAGCGTTTGAGGTGTCCAGCATGACAATATTCTATAAATTCATTTGTGGAGTAAAAACAGTTTTTAATCAATAATATAAAAGTAAAACCCTTGAACCGATTTAGTGTTAGATTTTTTAACCGAGATGGCAGCAAATTATAAAGTTTGATGCACATCACAAAGCTGTTTCTCGAATAGCATGCCGTATAAGACAATGGTCTATGGAGGAGCACCACTAACATAAAACATAGGTGATTGCGTACTGTCTCATCTAAACATAGAGCCGTATTCAAGAAGCATACTGCCTTTAGTAAACAGGCAACGCTGTGCAAAGAGTCGAGCGCTATTTGACGTGCGTTCGAAACGTCAAGTCATCGATTCATGTCGATTTTGACAAACTTACAGCAGCAGGCTTCACTCAAGTATCGTCTATGAATTCGTTTAGATGACTATGCGTTGCGAGCACTATAAGACCTCATAGTATTGATTTTATTGAATGCGCCGGCTCCAGATGGGTATAAAATGATTGAGATTTTCGGATTTATGTACTTTAATCCAATTAATATTAAATAAAATTTTGTGAGCGGCCATTCCCTCAAGGTCAAGTGTGTCCACCGCGCCTTTTTTTTTCAATTATGGCATCGCAAACTCTGTGCATACTGCCAGCGTCAAGTATAATTTTTGCATCAATTTTTTGCCAGTTTCAATGAAACTGGACGAAGTAATAACACTAATAACAAAATCAGTAAGTAAGTCGTCAGTAGTCAGTCTAGTCAGTCCAAAATTCAAGTAAAGCGATGGCTACTTTACTAGAACGTGTCCGATGGAATTTTGGAGGCAAGCAGAAAAAACATATTTTAGTACTGTTATTCTATTTCACAAACACTCGTGCACTGTAATTAACCTATATCAAACAAAATGCCATCAACTTTATCCGATATAACTCAAAAATACACCAAGAAAATGAAAATAAAACAAGAGCACAATATGTCTTTTTCGACTTCCCACCGCGCCTTTCTTCTTAACGTTTTTGACAGCTGTCATCACGTCTGGACAGATCCGGTGCATGCATTAACAATTATGAATACGGGTGTTAGTGCGGCGCTAACTACCGGCAAAATTTAAGAACAAAATAAAAAATGAATATCATAAGAAACTATTATACAAAAACCTTTTTATTGCAAAATGTTATCAGATATCATTAGGGCCTTAGAATAAATACATATAATAATGAGTGTCTTCGTACAAGCGCGCTGTCAAAATTGAAACATTAAATAGATTGCTGTCAAAACAAAATATTTTTATTGTGACCAAATTAACTATAAATACTACAAAATATTGAAAACACTGTGAAAAGTTATTTCATAAGACTTCTTTTGTTTTTAAAAAGTTTTGTGATAAAATTTAACCTTAAGTCTTACGGAGCGGCGATGCTTCAATTTAGGCGCGCGAACTTGGTTTCTATAATGTAATTGTAATTATTCTAACATTAGGGCTCATTTTCGTTGGTCGTTCTGGACTGGTTTCTTATTTATTTATGCTTTTAACTCATTCGAATATCACAAAAAGCAACCCAACATGGTAATAAATTATTTATTTTCGTTTTAACTAAAATGGACGTTGCTTCTGACTGGAAAATATTTTTCCTTTACTATGAATTAGTAGACTTGTATCTCTCTTGGTTTCAGGAAACTTAATACAAAGCACGAAGCGCGCATGGCCCGGCGGTTAGCGTAGAAAGCAAACGATCTATGCAACTAAGCCAAACGGGCGCAGTCGCTGTTGTTGTCGATAGATAACAGTCGTTAAGCCTTGTCGGAGGTCTTACGGACGGTTCGAAAACATCCGACAGCGGGTTGGCCACTAACTCGCACCTCCACCAACCCGCATTGGAGCAGCGTGGTGGAGTAAGCTCTAGGCTTCCCCAATAATGGGGAGAGACCCGTGCCCAGCAGTGGGACGCAAAAAGGGTTGCAGCCAATACAAAGCAAGATTCCCTTTGAAATAGAAAACGCAAAGCCGATTGTACTGAGTATCATAAAGTAAACTAAATATCATAAATTGATATCAACGTACAATCGTATAGGAAACTTGAAATTAATTTTAATTGTCACCCAAAACTTCTCGGGTTAAATATACCGCGCATGAGTTTATTAAGTGTTCAGCGTTAAGGCGAATATTGTTATCTGGTGACTATTGAGCACCCAACATTTTGGCATACCTAATCTTCACAGTGAGAGCCCCACTATGGAGACGTGAAAGGTTGGCGGCCACTGATGGTACTTGCGGCAATCGACAAAGAAAAATATTACAAAACGAAAGTGTCACATGATGAAATGTCGAAAGTGATATACTTTCGGAGATATAGAGCTTTGAAATTGAAAAATATGAAAAAAAATATTATTAGCAGCCAGCCATATAACTTTCGACATTTCATTATATAACACTTTCGTTTTGTAATATTTTTCTCTGTCGATTGCCGTAAGTAATACTTACACGCCACTGATGATACTTACTAAGTATCATCAGTGGCCGCCAACATTTTCATGTCTCCATAGTGGAGCCCTTACGGGTGATCACCTTAAAGTTTAGGTATGCCAGGCTTCATACAAATATGTTTGATGCTCTTTGCAAATAGCATTGTATTTTTTTTTATTTACCTATGTTGCATTCGTAATTAAATACTGACCAAATTAAAATTACAAACTACGGGAAAACTACTTACGGGAATTGGCAAAACATTTTGCGTTTCTATAGCTTTCTTATTAAATTTCTATAGAACTGAAACTAAGAAGGGTAACTTTTAACTAAAAACACAGTAATAAGACTATAAAGATGTATTAATTTTATGATTTTTATAAGAACATATGTTTAAAATGGTCACTGTCAAAACTATGCTTCTTCAATAATACCGTTCAATGAACAAAACAATACCTCTCTTATGCTCCATTGAAACATGCCTTCCCCTTAACACCAAGCGCAAAATTAAACACCCATTACTAACATGTGTCGTATGTACGTCAAGCATTAAATCGCATCAGTCCCTCTCACACACCCCTTGTTAGAAAGAGACGGAAGATCAATTTGGAGAAACATTGACTGACTTACAATCCCATATAAATATTGGCTTCAATGAGTGCGTCGGAAACGAACCGAATAAATCTTTTGGGTCGATATTGACCCGTTCATTGGGATCATGTTTATTGTTTTGATCAATTGGCTAAAGCCTTATAAATTAGATATTATAATGGATATATTATTTTAGAGCTTTGTCGGATGTTTGGGTCAATTTTGACCCATTAAGTAAGTTTACTGAAGTAATTAATTGTTTCAAACATTGACTGTAATGTAACGACTGTGTTTCATTAGCTTTTAATGTTTCTGTACATAGTGTGATCAAAGGGGGATCCTTTAATGTCTCCGTGTCCCAGCGTTGTAGTAAATACAACAGATAAAGAGCAATTCAATCACTTTGGAGAACTAATTAATACACGAAAAGATCCTCGGATTCGAATTGACGAGTATACCACCTTGTATTATTGCCTTACCACGTATTTATTAACTTGTTTATTTTAAAATTCGACCCCACAGTAAAAAGGATATTTGTCATTTGTAACATTGTAATCAAATAAGTTTATAAAATTAAAAAAATCGAACATTAATTTAATCCCAAAAAGGAGTTTTGTAACTACTCATAGTGTTAGCTTAAAACTACTCCTCAAGTAGAATAAGCTGGAATTATATTACACTATTAAACCTATGTAAAACCTTATTCAGGCAAATAAAGCTATTTGATTTAATTTTGACAGCTTTGGCTGGAACCCTTCCTGTGTCCCGGCGTCAGTCCTGGAGCTTACTCCACCACGCTGCTTCAAAGTGGGTTGGTGGATATGCGGGTTAATGGCCAACCCGCTGTCCGGATGTTTTCATATTTAAGCTCCCTCAGGGTTACTTCATACGTCTACTATCTATCCGTAACAACCAGAAACAACAGCATATAACACTCTCAGAAGCATGAGAACGCGCATGAAAGCCACTTGTAGTCACCCATCTACTACCCGACCGCGTCCGTTACGCTAAGGCAGTCAAACAAGTCCTGTGCCGTAAGGCTTATTATAACACTAAGGACTATCTTAATGATAAAGGAGCGTGGGAATGAATCTCGCTCACACAAGGCTATTTCTTCATAGATTGTATTAGTTTTAGTAATTACTCGCATCTGTGAGCAGGTGGAAGTGGGTTGATGGTGTCTCACACGATCAGCTGTCTCGTGTGACCATTATCGACCCATAGCCATTCTGTTATCTCAAATATATTATTATGTACTGTTTTTTTAAAAGAGTGCTGGGAGTTTTTTTCCGCCGCCTTTTTTCTCTCAGCTCAACATCTAGCCCAAACGGGCACTTAAAGGCGATGACCGGGAAAAAATGACATTCATTAAGCGAATATTTTGTATTCCTAATATGAAATAAATATTTTTTCTTTCTTTCTTCTTTCTAAGCTACGTAGACCGCGTACGTTCTACGCCAGCTGCCGTGTTATACTCGCTTCACGTATTTACAAACATATTTTTGTTTATTTAAACCCTTTGAAGACCAAACTACAACTCAGTCTCGAAGGTGCGACAGTTAAAAATCACTTAGGACACTATTTTTGACTCTTTACGGCTGCTTTTAGCGAACTATAGCAAGGTTTTGAGACATATTCTGCTCATTTTATATGCTTCATTAGCATTTATTTGAACCTTTTGATACTCGCCTGCTTTGAACATAGTTTTTTTATTTATCAGCGTTAGGTATTCATAAAAATCGTTAAATAGTAAAAGTAAAAAGTAAAAAATCGTTTATTTGCTCTTACAATGAGGTCTTATTATCTAGTGGTACACAGCTTAGTATATAAAGTTTCTGCCTAAAACCGGTCTTTGTAAGAGCCTGGTGCCTGAAGTAGGTTTTAAAAAAACCTGAGTTACAGGTCACCAGCGCCCCTCCGCGGACTTATATTAGGTGATACAATTTACTAATTTGCTGGTAAGTAGTTTAAAGATCTTTATATATTTTATTTAAAATTAAATATATTTGACAACTAAGCTAAATTATATTGTTACATTTTTTTTACTACTATACTAAATACGTATACTAAAAGTATGGTGTGCTGTTTAATGGTGAGTGTGTGTACTGTGTATGGGTGTGTGTGTGTGTGTGTGTGGGTGTAATGTATGTATATGTGTTTGTGCGTTTGAGTCATGCGTGTGTGTGTATGTGTGAGTGTTCGTCTACGTATAGCTTCCTAAGCTTATAAATAAATAATGTACTTAGTTTGAAAAACTAAAAACTAACATTGACTATTATAAATTTTTCGTTGCACCAAACTCGCTAATTAAAATCGCTAAATGACTGCCTCTCTCCAAAATGCAATGCCTTACCAAGGCGCACTTGTTACTCAAATTTATTGTTAACATTTGCAAAGCATTAAATAAATAAATAAAAATAAATAAAAAAACACGAATTTGTGAAAATACAAACTAAAAAGTAAAAAGTAAGAAGAAAATGTATTTTACTGTAAAAAAAAGCGTGGGGTGCATGGTGTCAATAGTATCTTAAGAACTACCCCACGCTTTTTTTTACAGTAAAATACATTTTCTTCTTATTTTTTACTTTTTAGCTCGTATTTTCACAAAAGCGTGTTTTTTAGTTTTTTAAACTACATTATTTATTTTTAATTTTTTAGTTGGATTTTTATTCTCATATTATTGCACTGTCATCGGCCCTTGACCACTGTGTAAATTTTCAAGATAATCAGATGCTTAGACGTGTTAAAAATATAAAACTTTATATTTGTTTCATTAAGTACCTTAGGCCGCGAACTTATCAGCCGCCCCTCGTATTTTTTTAATATAAAGTTATGAGATTATTGTATTGTCATCGGCCCTTGACCCCTGTGCATATTTTCAAGTTAATCAGACTCCTAGAAGTAAGTGAAAATGAAGTTAAAAGATTCCGTTACATACATACATACATACATACATACAGGTCAAGTTAATAAAACCGTGTTAATTAGCCCCTTATTAGTTTAAGGGCCTTTTTCACCACCTTCAAGTATATTGACAAGTACGCTTATTGTCAGTTAAACTCATCCTTTACCTCAATTTCAATTTCACGATGTTCGAGTAGCTCATATGATAAACTGACCCGTACTCATAGCTTTTAATTGCCAATTAACTTTACTTGGGACGTAACTAATCAACTCTTTATTTGGAGATGGTGAACGAGGCTCTTAAAGTAAGAAAGTTTGATTTGACAGCTGTTTACACAGATTAAACACATGGTCAACCTTAAACATCCCACCAAAAACATTTACATTAATCCCAAGAATCCCAATTTGCCATCTCATTGGATCCCAGAGAATCTCCGGAGAATATTCACTTCATGATATAATCCTAACTAACTCAGGTGAAACCATAGGGCTAGTTCTCGTATTTACAAGCCTACAAAAAGCTTCAGGTGTGATATGGGTGAATGCTGGTGACAAGTATTATGACCGTTTCTGTGCTTCCTAGGGCTTATGTGCGGATTTAAAACAGACGATAGTGGTTTAGCTACTAACCCGCATCACTACCAGCCCGCATTGGAGCAGCGTGGTGGAGGCCTCCCCAAGAGCGGGGAGAGATTCGTGCCCAGGCATGGGACGCAAAACACGTTGCAGCCAAAAATGTAATGTGAAATAAATCCGAACCTCGGTTTTTATTTCACTAGCTGACCCGACAGATGTTGTTCTGTGAATATTGAACTCGAATTAACTATGAATATTGAATTCAAATTGATATACCGAAGCATCTGTTAAATGATAGTTCAGTTTTGTAACATCTTCTTTGTCGATATTTGCAGCACGCATTCTGTTACTCATATGTCAAACACCATAAAATTACATTTAAAAAGTTGATACATATTGTCAAAAGCGTTAAGGTTACATTAGAAAAATTATATTGTGGTGAAAAGTATTCGTAAATTTTTCAATTTTTCGTGCAATTTCTTTAATTTTTTCTTACATACGAACCATCTCCTGCCAGTAACAAACACAACAAAAAAAGATATAGCGAAATCGGTCCAGCCGTACACGCGTGATATCGTGCCCAAGGGAAAAAGGGATTCATTTTTGACGTGACAACATCTTATAATTCGATGGAGCCGGCTGCACGCACGAAAAACATGACTCATGCGGTGTTACCTCTGAGGCGTTCCATTAAAGGCTTAAAGTGCAAGCGAGAGCGCGGAACGAGCGACAAAGAGGCACAATCGGCCTCCGCGTTCGGCAGCGTTCGACATCTGTCTCTCTCCTACTTGAGTGAGCGATGCGTCCGCGTGGACAGCTGCTATACATACAATAATACATTTACCTTACATGTTTTCGTCAAGTATGAAGTGCAGTGAAAAGTGAATGTAGTTTCAATTGTTTTTAGCAACAAGTATTTTCTTATGACGTTGTCACGTTCAACTATCGTCAGTAAACCGAAATTACAGACAACAGTTTTTTTTTATATATAGAGGTAACACATAGTTTTCTACCAATTATTAATATTTGTCTGTAACATCGAAAACCAAACAATCTCAAAGCAACTCTAAGCGGTAGACAGAAGTAAATAATCATAGATAGAGTAAGTATCTGCAAGGAACAGTCTACACCACAAGGAATATGAAATTCTGCCTTTTTCCAACTCGACGCACACTTTGTATACAATACAATCTGCCTTCGCTTCAGACTGAATTGTGATGCTCAGACGGGAACGGACGTTATTTTACTATAAACTTTTAATATGCAACAAAGTCTCGAGATCGGAAGCTAGAAAAAAAACAACAATAGTCGTGAAAAGTTAAAAAAAATATTATATGATACTACTTACTTACTTTACTCTTTCTACTGATACAAATTTAATTTTGGAGATCCTTAGTTAGTTATGAATGGACTCCAAATTAAAATTATGGAATATCAACGGTATTGTTTTTAAATTATTTTAGCTGCTTAGAATAATTACAATTACATTATAGAAACCAAGTTCGCGCGTCCAAATAGAAGCATCTTGATTGGCGCCATTAATAGCACCAAATGCCGGGCCGCTCCGTTAGACTTAAGGTAAATTTTATCACAACACTTTTTTAAAACAAAAGAAGTCTAATATAATAACTTTTCACAGTGTTTTCAATATTTTTTAGTATTTCATAGTTGATTTGGTCAAAATAAAAATATTTTGTTTGTCAGATGTGACAGCTGTAGGAATCTATTAAGTGCTTCAATTTAGACAGCGCGCGTGTATCAAGACACTCATTCTATACGTATTTATTCTAAGTAAAGGTGGTTCTTAACTTGCAATGTATGTTTGTTTTGGTGGAATCTTGCAAATCAATTTGAAGTAGATATTTATGTTAAAGCGATTGGGCTTAAAAGCCAAATCAGCTCATTTGAATAAAAGCTTGTAGTTTTTAAAAATAAATTATATGAATACTAGCCTTCCGCCAGCGGCGTCGCCCGCGTGGACCCGTTTTATAGGTTCCCGTAGGATAAAAACCATCCTATGTCCTTTCCCAAGGTACACCTTGTCTGTGTTTCAAATTTAATTAAAATTGGTTCAATAGTTTAAGCGGAAAAGCGTAGCAGACAGACAGACAGACAGACTTTCGAATTTATAATATTAATAGGGACTAGCTGACCCCGCGAACTTCGTACCGCGTTTAAATGTTTGGGGTGGGCCGCCCTTATCACAGAGGGGGATGAAAATGGAACCTATTCTCAGACCTACCGAGTGTGAATATAAAATTTCATCAAAATCGGTTCAGCCGTCCTTTTTATATTAACAACTTATGCTAATGCTTAAAAAACTGTAAATGTAATTAATGAGATTAAACTAGCGTATAATATTAGTACTTACATATTTATATATTTATGTGTTTACAATGATCGTCAGCCCCCTCACGCCGCAAACAGACAGACACGAGCAGTTTTAATCCTATGCCGCCGGGGGGCGCTATTGTTCTCAATTTTCAAAAAGGCCTTCGCTGCGGGATTTTTTAGGATTCCGCAACACAAGAAAAAAACGTGACCCATCTAGGAGCTAATTTTTTTTTCAATTATGGCATCACAAACTCAGTGCATATTGCCAGCGTCAAGTATAATTTTTGAATCATTTTTTGCCAGTTTTGTTGAAACTGGACGATTAGTCTTCTATACATATAAAAGAGGATGTTTGTATATATGACATCGCAAAACTCAGAAACTATTCGACCGATTATTATGAAAATTGGTATGTATATGTATTTTTTCACGGAGAAGGTTTATATGCTATCCATTATTATTATTATTTAATATTTAAACGCGATACGGAGTTCGCGGGGTCAGCTAGTATTAGATAAAGTCGGTAAGTCATCAGTAATCAGTCCGTCAAGTCACTAAAATAAAGCGATGGCTACTTTACCAGAACTCTTGTGTGCTGTAATTAAGCTAAGAGTATATTGAACAAAACGCCACTAACTTTATTCGATATAGGTAACTCTAAAATACACCAAGAAAATTAAAATAAATTAAGAATAGTACCTAGACTATATCTTTCCGTCTTCCCGCAAAAACTATCGAGTACTTTGTTTGTGTATAACGTGCTGTTAAGTAACGTGTAGTAGGTGGTACAACTATTATGGTTCGCCCGGGGAAGTACCACCGCTGCACCCACTTCTGCCGTGAACCAATTCTGTTGTGTTTCGGTGGAAAGGTGCAGTTGCCGGCCACACTTACATGAGGCGACCACCAGCCTCCGGTGTAGCAGCGCAACTGCATACGACCTCAGACAAGACTTAGCTATGCTTGCTTGAGGTTGTATGTAGATGTCCATGGGCTGCAGCGCTACTACTCCAATAAAATAAAGTATATAACAAAAAGTTATAGCCGTTTCAGACATTTGCCGATATTATGCGATACTCTATAGGGAACCCTCGCTACGATAATTCAACTCGAACTTTACAACTTTTTTGCTATACGGTACCCGCCAACAGGACGCGAACAATGCAGTACAAAAGTTGTTTTAATAACTGAGGGTACTTCCGGCCTTTTGACGGAAATAAGCCTTTTACGTTGATGAGTCGTTGATGGTCAATCTCTATGGATTTGTGTAGTTTGTCGTCAGGGCTTTGTCTTGTCTGGTTAGCGGAGAATTGGTATATAATTCATGTTCAAATAAATAATCCTAACCATCTATCGGTTGAAGCGCTCATGGCCCGGCGGTTAGCGTAGAACGCAAACGATCTATGCAACTAAGCCAAACGGGTGCGGTCGGATGTGAGATGGGTGACCGCTAGTGACAAAAAAATTCATGCGCGTTTTCGTACTTTGGAGAGCACGTTAAGCCGTCCGTCCCGGTTGTTGTCGATAGATAACAGTCGTTAAACCTTGTCGGAGGCCTAATGGGCGGTTTGAAAACATCCGACAGCGGGTTGGCCACTAACCCGCATCTCCACCAACCCGCATTGAAGCAGCGTGGTGGAGTAAGCTCCAGGCCTCCCCAATAATGGGGAGAGACCCGTGCCCAGCAGTGGGACGCAAAAAGGGTTGCAGCCATCTATCGATTTGGATTATTTCTCGTCAGTCATTGAAATCCTTTTGTTGTGAAGATTGTAGGTAAATCATTAAACAATAGCGGACCCGACAGACGTTGTCCTGCCTTAAAAGTATTAGAAATAATCAAGTTTGATCATAGAACCACCTACTAAAAAACATAATGTAGCCAATGTTAGGGGTAAGGTACCGTTAAACCATTGAAATGAAATGAAATGAAAGGAAATGAAATGAAATGAAATGAAATATTCTTTATTCACTGTACGGTTCCTTTACAAACTCTTAGTGAACGTTATTTTTTTGTTCTGTCTGCTCTGGGTGCGCTTAGGCAATGCTGAGCTGAAGAAAAGAGCAGACGGAGAAAAACTTCAGCCATGTTTTAAAATATGGGGTATACAATATCTAACTTTCTTACAGAGTAGCTATGGGCCGATAAGGAACATACGTGACAGCCTACCGCATGTGTCAATGTCTTCCCACAGCCACCTGCTAACATAGGCAGACATTTGGCTTAGATCGGCTTTTTTATTTGAATGGAGTTGCAGACGAGTATGCAGGCCACGTGGTGTTAAGTGGTCGCTGCAGCCCATGGACATCTACACACAACCTCAAGCAAGCATAGGTAAGTCTTGTCTGAGGTCGTATGCAGTTGCGCTGCTACTACGGAGGCTGGTGGTCGCCTCATGTAAGTGTGGCCGGCTTCTACGAGTACCATTTTATTCATTTCAGTGTTATTCACCTGTATAGGCGGTCTTCAACTCAAAATTTCCACCACGAAAGCGTTCAAACTAAAATGGCACGAACAAAAATCTGCAAGCTGAAGAGGTAATAGGCAGGCCATAAAGTTAAGAAGACCGTCAAGGAAGAAAGGTCCTCGAATAGCGACTAAGTCTCGGCAAAAGGAGCCTCCAACCAGGTGGACTACGACCTGAAGAAGATAGCGGGAAATCGCTGGATTCAGAAGGCACAGGACAGGATGGATTGACGAATATTGGCTGCAACCCTTTTTGCGTCCCATTGTTGGGCACGGGTCTCTCCCCATTATTGGGGAGGCCTGGAGCTTACTCCACCACGCTGCTCCAATGCGGGTTGGTGGCGCATCTCCACCAACCCGCATTGGAGCCAACCCGCTGTCGGATGTTTTCAAACCTCCCATAAGGCCTCCGACAAGGTTTAACGACTGTTATCTATCGACAACAACCGGGACCGACGGTTTATCGTGCCCTCCGAAGCACGGAAACGCGCATGAAATTTTTTTGCCACTAGCGGTCACCCACACCCGACCGCGCCCGTTTGGCTTGGTTGTAGATCGTTTGCGTTCTCCGCTAACCGCCGGGCCATGCGCGCTTCTTCGCGACGAATATTAGGGGAGGCCTATGTCCAGCAGTGGACTTTAAAAGGCTGATGGGGGATGGAATCACAAAATAATTTTTGCCATCAATTTTAAAAGATTCTGTTCATTTGATAATGCTGGCTTTATTACGACGACCCGTGTGGCGCAATGGTTACCATGCAGGACTGCTAATCGAAGGGTCCCGCGTTCGATTCCCGGCGAAACAGAAATTTTAATGATGAGTTTAAATTTCTGTTCTCGGTCTGGGTGTTTGCGTTTCTATCTTTGTATGTGTCCATGGTACCCACGACACAGGGTATATACACCCTACTGTGGGGCTATGAGTGTGAAACCTTTATTTATAGACGGTAGCAACATCTGTACCTATTAGAGTGAGCTCAGCGCGCAGGACAGCCACGGCGTGTCTCTCGAGAACTATAAAGTATCTGCAAATAAATCTGTTTCGCGGAATGTATATAGAAAAAGTTGCTCGTCTTAGTGTCACTCGCGAGTTATGGGCTTCGATCCGGGCGGGCGCGAGTCGCGGGAGAAATAAGGGGTTCTTGACATATTGTACAAATAACTAGATTTTTTCAACCTTTTAAGCTATTGCATAGCTTTTACGGGCTTTGAGCGGGGCGACTGAATCAAGAAATTCCGTAACGAAAAAAACCTGACAATCGTCCAAGTTCGGCAGACTTCGTTGATAAAAAATGCTTTGCAATAGGTTTACCGCGGCAGACCCCGAGTGCCACTTATATTTTTTTTATGTCCCACTGCTGGCCACAGGTCTCTTCTCGCATGAGAGTGATTTAGGCCACAGTCATGCCACAGTTCGAGAAATTATGAATTTCTCTCAGGCATGCACGGCGATGGAGAAAATCGTAATCAATTAAAAATCACGATATTTTCCATCGCCGTGGAGCAGCGATAAATGCGCACATTACAAATTTCTTTGTCAGAGGTGCGCGCTGAGGATTTGAAACCGGGATCGGTCACGTCGAAAACCGTAGCTTTTTACCACTCGGCCATCACTGTTCAATAGATATAGATAGATAGATAGATTTTTTGCGTCCCACCGCTGGGCACCATTCTCTCCCCAGTAAGGGAGGCCTGGAGCTTACTCCACCTCTGCTCAAAAGAGAGTTGGTAGGGATACGTGTTAGTGGCCAACCTTCTGTCGGAGTATTCAAAGCGTTCATAAGGCCTTCGTCAGGGTTTACCGACTCATATCTATTGATAATGACCAGGACTGACAGGTAATTATGCCTTCCTGAAGTACGGAAACGCACATGAAATTTTGTCACTGGCGGACAACCATCTCACACCCGACTGCGACCGTTTCACTTAGTTACATAAATCACTTGCATTACTTCACTGTGCGTGCCTCAATTCTGTATCCTTTGTTTAAAGTAACACATATTTTTTTTTCTAAAAGGTAGACGCGCGGTGTATTTTTTGTTTTTGAGCGATCACCGTCACCCATGGACACGGGCAACTACAGGGGAGTCACCTGAGCTGCCGGCTTTGAAGGAGAGCTTTTTTATAGCTTTCTTGAAGCACTACATGTTATAGTCTACGAAAATGCCTCATCTGGAAAGTTGTCCAAAATATATAGGTCCAGGGTAAAAAGGAACAAAGTGGACTGTGGGGGACCGCCACGAGTCCAGATGGTGCCGGTGGAACTTTACCTTCATCTGGTGGTATAATTGAGAAATGGTGACGTAGGCATCAATTTGAAAAGTTCCTTGGAGGACTCACCATAGTGTATAGTATAAGATTAAATACCTAAAATAAATATATTTATAAAATATTTTTTTAATCAATCCAATCAATAACAAATTTTCATACTTATTTAACTCATTGAACAAGGGAACCCTAAAAAAGAGTTGTTCGCTATACGGCACCCCGCAGTCCCACAAATCACTTAAGGCCCGTATAAATACCGCTTAAGGCGCAAGACGCGATATGATTTGTCGTCTGTTGCGCCCTTAAGGGATAAGGGGTGTTCTTTTTGATTGAAACGGAAGAATGGGAAAATAATTTGGACCCGTTGTACATTGTTGTCTTTGTGAGCTGTTGTTTTTTGTAAAACAAGGATGCGAAATGGAAATAAATATTTTTCTCGAGTTTGTATATTTAGTTCTGTCTGTATGACAGACGAACTGAAACGACTACCATATAATACTGGACCAAACTCGTAATATTTGTAGGTGGCAAATTATTGCAGGTTGTTGCAGTACAGTAGTGATTTAATTTTTATCAGAAATGTTTAATGTTTCGCAATATAGTAGTCATCTAGTAATCAAGTTAGGCCTTAGTTCCTCTCATTGGCCAAGTGCGGGTTAGTAAAATGCTTTAGTACTTCTGTGAAAAGATGTGATTGTTGAGCACACTTTCACAAGGCGGCTATATTCTTTAATAGTATGCTTATAACTTCTTATAAGACTCAAGAATACCTGAGATTAGATGTAGACGAGTGTGCATGCACGTGGTGTTAACTGGTTGCTACAGGTCAAGAACATCTACACACAATCTCGAGCAAGCCTGAGTCTTCCCAGTGGTCACCGCGTACATTTGCGCTGCTACTCCGAAGGCAGATGGACGCCTCAGTAAGTCTGGCAATAGGGTCTTGGGCACTATACACAAATAAAATACAAGACTCGGAAACCAATTATTTCCAAACCGGTTTCGGTCATTGACTCTAATCCTAAACCAATATCGGTCAAAGGTTTTGTTTTAACCGGTTTTGGTCGGCTTAAGCGAAGTATCGGTTTTTCATAAATTTAGGTTTTGGTAGTTGCAATTAACCGGTTAAAACCAAGTTTAGTAATATTCTCCCGCGTTTTCATCCTGCTCTAAACGCTGCGCTCACTATCACGAAGTTTTAGACGCGTTCACAAGCACGTCAGTTGCATAAAACGTCCTATTAACTCAAGTTTGTTACGTATTGTGGAATTAACCGGTTAATTTGGGTATCAAAATACCCAGGTAGAGAACAAATAGTCATGTTCGTCACACAAATATTTGTCCTGGGTGGGAATCAAATTCACGACCTCATGCTTCGCAGTTGGCTCATCACTCACTACGCCACGGAGGATGTCAATGTGTTATAAATTTTTGGTATCGGTACTATGGGAAAAATACACATTCACCTAATTTCAGTAAATATACTAGGTACTCCAACAATACCACACCCTGTATATCTTTAAGGTAGAGACCAATTGACTTCCATTATAATAATATTAATATTTATCTTAAACAAGAGGGTTCCCGTTTCGGAAACGAATATATTTTGATAAAACATCCCCAAAAACATGACCCTTGTTACGTTGAAATAAGGTATAATTTAAAGATACTTTTTCATCGTACGGGAGCCCAAAAGTCGATTTATGAATTGTCTCGAGCGCGACAGATTAAGATACTGAGTGTATCTGTCGACCTGTTGCGTACTAACTACCACAAGTAAAAAAATCTCTATATAGGAACGCTAACGTTGATGTTTTTATCTTACTATCGTTTATCAAAATGGACGGATTAGAATACCTTTCACGAAACACAAGTTTTTTTAATAATGACAATTTTGAAGGCATAGTGCCAAAAATATTTATTTTTATTTCACAGGTTCGTGTCTATCGCACCCTCTTAATCCATACTAACATTATAAAAGCGAAAGTAATTTATTTGTGTGTGTAACTGTTACGTTACCACGCCTAAACTATTATATCAATTTTATTGAAATTGGATACACAGATAGAGTGGATCTTGAGTAAGATAGTTATTATCCCGGAAAAATGTATTGTATTTTTCCGGATTTTAGTGGATACATTAGTATAATTATTTAAACGCAAATCACCTGATTGAAGCCGGGACGGATCACTAGTTCATACTAAAATCCTCATGAAAAAGTAGTATTTCAGTAATATAAATTTATGTGTCTGTTTATATACTTGTTGCAAATTTGTAGGCTCCTTCACCACCAGCGAAACTAAAAGGATCACGCTCGAGTAAAGTCACATTTAGCATCGCGGTCTCCCATACTATATATTCTGTGAGTAGTCGGTTTTATTTGTGGCTTATACATTTTGTATTGGTGGCTTTTTGCATAGATTCGGTGAGTAGCGCCACCTATGGGAGACTTTTGTCATGAGGAACGTTTTGAAATAGATTTCGGAGGGATGACTTATTGAAATATTTAGTTTTGTAGTAATGTTTCTGGTTGAGAATTGTAAGAAATTTGTTTGCTAAAGTTTTGAATGTTGATTTTTAGCGACTACCAAAAGGAGGAGGTACTGTATTCGACTCGGCCGATTGTGAACCGATTTTCAAAATTATTTTTTTGTTCATATGCTTATACTTCCGAAGTTGTTCCATTGTCACTAAGTCAGGATCTGATGATGGGTTCCAAGAGAAATCGAGGGGACCTCTCAAATTTTATAGGCAGACACATTAATTTTCTTAAACTTTCTGAAGCATAAGAGATATTTGTGCATAGTAATCATCATCCCATGTTGTTGAGCTGATGATTGAAGCTGATGATTGAAGGAGCTGAGAGCAAATGAGCTGCAGTATACTAGGTTGTAAGAGCCGCAGTGATCGTAAACAGGAAGGCATTAAATTTTACGCGTAAGTTAAATACTTCTTTTTAAAAATAGAATGGAATTAGAATATATAATAAATTACCCATAGATATTAAACATTTATCGAATACAAAATTTAAAAAACAACTAAAACATTGGCTTATAAAAAAAGCATATTACAATATAAACGAATTTTTTGAAGATAAGGCATCGTAATACGTGCAATAAAAATAGTTTGGGGAGCTTCCGCGTAAAATACATTATAAAATAAGTGTAACTCTAAACAATGCCTGAGAGTTTTTTTTCCGCCGGCTTTTTTTCTCTCATTGACCCAGCGGTGGGTAGGCATCAAAAGCCGATGATCCGTTAAGATTATTCTTATCGGGTCTTAAAACAAAATATTTTTAGTTAATTTTAATTAATAATATTGTATGCCAGAACACGGTAGACTGTTTAAAACTCCAATTATAATTTTAAACATCTTATTCTATGTATGTCAACAGTCAACAATAAAGTATTTTCATTTCATTTCATTTCATTTCAATAATGTACTAAATATGTATTGTTTATATATAGATATTTAATTACAGTCATTCAACGTAAATATTGTGAAATTCGTGAAAATAAACTATTATTTGTTCATTTCAAACATTGTCAAATTCGAAATTGTGTTGTCAGATCTCGAAACAAAATATCCTGCCCGTATTACTAAAAAAATAACCATCTTATTGAAATATAATTATTTTTAACAAAAACAGTGACCGAAATAACAAAATCAGATTATGTGTTACCTCATTAAAAGTTTTGTTACATTTCAAACGGGAGGCTCAAATCCCATCTGTTTATATAAAATATAACTATTTAAGTGGAGACCAGTAAAATGTTATAGACTGAGTGCACATTATGAGCATTTTCTCGACAAATTAAATTTCACTCAGACAGAGTATAAAAAGGTACTCCATACATTTTGTATTATATTTGTATTGTTGCTGTCATATTTTTTTCAGTTTTCCAATTGACGCTCTAGCCGAAAATAAATGGATTCAGGCCACTGGACGTATTGACTGGCAACCAGCAATATATTCCCGAAATTGTTCGGTCCATTTTCAAAGCCATTTATTGACCAAAAGGATAAAGAGAAGATAAATAAAAATAATAATAAAATTGATATAAATGTACATTTTTATAAATTGTGTTATAACTAAGTGTTTACATTTATCTTTGTAATATTTGCATACCTCATGAAGGTAAATATGGCGTACTAAATATGTATTAACAGCTTTTGTAAACACCCATATTTGGGGCAAATAAAAATCTTTGTCTTTGTCTTTTATTTTCTCCTATATGTCCTGTAATTTGCTCACCCAATTAACTTTATGCCAGTCAACCAATCTAAACTCACCAACAACCAACCATAATTCACAAGCATACAAATCCTTTCACAGTTTGGTCTGCCAATGTTTATATTTTACTTGCTTGATATTGTAAATTACCCAAATTTGGGGAAAAATATGTTATGTGGGTAACACTGGCTGCGAAAAAGAGAAGCCAACATAATGGTAACGCTGCCCTTACGTCTTGAGGATTATTGGTCTATGTGTCAATCCATCGATTCGAGTCGATTTGACAAACGCAACGTAGCAGGCTTCACTCAAGTATCGTCTATGAATTCGTTTAGATGACCCTTAAGAGCATCACAGGTACTGACCGGTATGACACCCGTCAGAGGATTGGCCTTTACTGGCAAACCACTCGTCCCAACGTCCATGCACAATGTGCCTTCTAGTTATACAACTAGTGTGTGTGTGTGTGAGTCAGTATTGTCGGTGCATAGAAAATGACGTTGTTAATCGTAATTGACATATTTAGAAATGTATGCGTCTGTAGCGAAAGAAAATTTTTAAAATGTGTGACAAAATTAAAATGTCTTCCCCCCGCACCAGATTTGGTACAAAAATTATGTATCGAAACGAGGCGCAATGCCCTCTCCACTGACGTGTGAGTCAGTAATTTTGATGCTTTAAGAGATGACCCTATGCGTTATCTCATAGTATTTTTTATGAATACGGGTATAATTATGTTTTATAATATTCTGAAAGTAGGTAAAATAAAAATTGTAAACTTACAGTATCTTGAAAACTGCTATCAGCGTTTCCTGTAATCAGTTTATTGAAATGCTAATTAAATAGTTTCAAGCAGCTGTTCATATTTAGGTGAAACGGTGTTTTTGCCGGTCAGACTTACATGAGTCCAGGCGCGGTCCCAGGGGTCACAGGGGACATGACACCCCCAAAATCCATCAGTCAATCGTAGATGAAAGGCGAAACAAGCCAATTTGGGACACCTCTTCCCCCAAACTCCTTACTCCAATTTGGCGACCCCCCCCCCCCCTCTCAAAATTGAAAGCTGCGACCGCGTTTGCATGAGTCAACCATCAGCCACGTAAAGCATAACTGCATACAATTGTAACAGAAGTAGATTAGTTGGCTACAAAACAGCAGTTCTTCCGGATTTAGGATGTTTGGGGGGCGGGCTTGATTTTGAAATTTTAGAAGAGGAAAAATGTCAGCGGGAGAGCGTGTGTGGCTTTTTTTTTATTTCAATGGAGTAGCAGAGGAGCATGCAGGCCACGTGGTGTTAAGTGGTCGCTACCCATGTACATCTCAACACACAACCTGTACAAACAACCTCAAGCAAGCATAAGTAAGTCTTGTCTGAGGTCGTATGCAGTTGCGCTGCTACTCCGGAGGCTGGTGGTCGCCTCATGTAAGTGTGGCCGGAAACTGCACCTTTCCACCGAAACACAATAGAATTGGTTCACGGCAGAAGTGGGTGCAGCGGTGGTACTTCCCCGGGCGAACGATAATAGTTCTACCACCTATAAATGTATGTACCTCATGTATGAATTATACTTGAACCGCGCATGGTAGGGGGAGGGCTTGATTGTGAAGAAATTAGAGGTTTGTCAAGGATGAACCCGAATGGTTTGGGAGGGGGGGGGGCTAGTTCGGATCCGCTAGTGAGTTTTACGATACGTGTGCTTAGACATCTTCTGCCCGAATTCGTAGTAAAAGTCTGCCTCCAACCTACTTCTGTAACACGATGTCAGGCTATAGGCTTGCGTGTGGTAGTGTGTAGTTCTCCACTGCATGGGCTGCAGTAATTACTTAACATCATGTACCCTACATGCTCATCTGCTACTCTATTACATAATTAAATAAGTGTATCTATTTCTCTCTTTCTTTTTCTTATTCTCTCTTTACTCTCTCTCTCTGTTTTTCTTACTCACTCTTCTTAATGTTGAAACTAACCTGATCCAAAAAGTCCAGCAAAGCTTCCGAAACGATTCGTTAAATCTGAGTTCCAAACATTTCTGAAACAAAAACCATTATAATTAAAGATTAAGAGCTCTTGTAGATTGTAGTTTGGCAAAGTGAGATCTCCCGCCGAGCGAGGTGGTCATATCCGGAATATCCTACCACATATACAAGCTCCGAATTAAGTCATTTGGAGCGCGGCCGCTCCCCGGGCATGACCACCTCGCCCGGCGGGAGATCTCCCTTTACCAAAATTTTAACGACTCTGTTACTAAATTTACCTTTGAAGTAAATCCAAAAGATAAGAGCAAATTCAATGAATAATGCAACATACCTCTCATTTCGTTTCGAATTCCCAGTATCCGACTGCCTCTTCACATCCAGTGTACCGATCTCTTCCGGCTTGGAAGCCTCCAGGGTTGAGGGCATGGCCTTGAAGACCACCACGAAGATTATGGAGATGGATACGAAGAACAGAAGGGCTAGGCAGCTGACGCATGTGTATTCGGAGTTGAAGAGCTTCTTGAGGCTACAGAGAAGTGGTTAATTTATAATGGATTATCAGACAAGCATGCAGGCCACTTGGTGTTAGTCCCTGTAGCTTCGGGATTTAGAATAGAGCTACGGTATCCCTGATCGTAAGAGGCGACTAAAAAGTGGCTTCCGGGGCTGCGGACGGTGAGAGTGGGAGCTCGACCCGTCCAGCCAGCCTCCTCGGAAAGGACGGCGGTGTGTGCGTGGCCCCATGCCGCTGTGAGCGCCTGAGGAGGCAGGAGAGCGCAATAATCTTGATGGCTACTTGCAGTACTAGCCTTGCGACAGCGGTTTCCCCGCGTGGACCCGTTTTATAGGTTCCCGTAAGATAAAAACCATCCTATGTCCTTTCCCAAGGTCCACTCTATCTAATCTGTGTTCCAAATTTCATTAAAAGTGGTTCTGCAGTTTAATCGGGTAGGAGTAATAGACGGACAGAGTTACTTTCGAATTTATTTATATGTATATTATATTTATCATAAGTATATCGATATAATCTGAATTCATTTTTAGTTATTTTAGAAAAAGACAATCTATCCGTGTTTTCAGGCAATGAAATCTCACAATATTATTAAAATAAGAAGGTGAATACAGGGTTATAATAAAGGCACGGTTCAGTCCAGATGTCGCAAGTCCTAATAGATTTTTAACTTTCTTTCTTCTTTTGTGATATTTTTTTTATTGGGGGGCCCTTTTTCATCGCATTAGATTCGTATTTAGTATCTAGCACATGTATTATATTTTCTTAATTTAATTTGTGGTTACACCAAGGAAATCAATTGTTTTTATCCGATCAAAGCTCGGTTTTTCAGTTAAGTCCCTCACGCTGGTATTAGAAAGTCTAGCATAACAATATAATGTACATTTTGCAAAGGAGGAGAATTGAAATTACGTACGGACAAGTACCGCAGGAGCAGGTATCATCAGATTTTTTCTTCTCACCATCTTTCTGTCAAATAAAAAAAGTTTAGCCCGAACATACATTGAAATTACACTTATAAATCAGAGATATGTATATTAATCCATTCATATCTGTCGAAACGTAATATTTTATAACCTAAATCCTTCCTCGATGAATGGAATATGAAACAATAGTATATTGTGTAGCAAGGGGTGAAACAAGACCATTTCTGACGAGGGCGTCATCGCCCTGGTCTGAAATCGTCTTTGTTTCATCCCGTGCCACACACTGTATTTTTCATATCACATGTAATGAAACAACGAGTTTTGATTTCTGTAGCCAGTCGAAGTAAGACTATTTCAGAAAAATAGCACAGTAATATCTTTTGACAACGATTTGACGACAGTTGTCAATGCGATTCTGACAGACTTGAAATAAAGACGTAAATAATAAACAAATGAAGGTGGTGCCGGGTAGAAACAACGTTGTTTCTGACTGACACATTCACATTGGTTTGAAATTGTCTTGTTTCGACTGGCAAAACAGAAATCAAAACTCGTTGTTTCATTAGATGTGATATGTGAAAGAATTTTCCAATTCGAAGCAGTAGTTCCTGAGATTAGCGCATTCAAACAATTAAACTCTTTAGAACTTTATGCTGATAAAAATATAGAGTAAAGAGCATAGATATTTGCAAATCATCCATTCATTGATTCATTGACGACCCGTATGGCGCAATGGTTACCACGCCGGACTGCCAATTGGAGGGTCCCGGGTTCGATTCCGGCGAAACATAAATTTGAATGATGAGCTTAAATTTCTGTTCTCGGTCTGGGTGTTTGTGTTTCGGTCTATGTGTCCATGGTACCCACGACACAGGGTATATCCACCGTACTGTGGGGCTGTGAGTGTGAAATATTTATTATTTATTTATTTATTTCATCAGCGTTTAGAAGTCCTCTACTGGACATAGGCCTCCCCTAACATTTGCCGCAGCGACCGGACCTGCGCCCTCTGAATCCAGCAGCTTCCCGCTATCTTCTACAGGTTATCAGTCCACCTGACGGATCTGTAGAAGATAGCGGGTCCTGACGGAGACGTGGTCGCCATTCTAGGACCATTCTTCCCTATCCGTTGTCAGTCCTCCTAACTACATGGCCTGTCCATTGCCAATTCAGCTTGCAGATTTTGAGAGCTATGTCGGTAACCTTCGTTCGTCTACGGGTTTCATTGTTGCGGATTCTGTTGCGTAGAGAAATACTTAGCATAGGTAGTGACAGAGCTTGCTGAGCGACTTTAAGCCTAAATAATAATATAGATATATTTATAAGCAATACTAATACATAATAAGTGAATTCTACAAACCCAAAGCCACCAGCTGTCGCGTCTCTCGCTTTGGTAGGGCTATAACAAGTGAAATTACATAAATTAGTATTAAGATTGAGTTTTGTCGCGAAGTACAAGGAAGGCATATTGAAATCTTGTTTTATTTTTATTTCTTAACTTATTTGTAAGTTATATAAGAAAAAAAGGGTATTTTGTTCAATATAAATTGTTGGCTGCAACTCTTTTAACGTCCCACTGCTGGGCACGGGTCTCTCCACATTATTGGGGAGGCCTGGAGCTTACTCCACCATGCTGCTCCAATGCGGGTCGGTGGAGATGCGAGTTAGTGGTCAAACCGGTTTAACGACCGTTATCTATCGACAACAACCGTGACCAACGGCTTGACGTGCGCTCCGAAGCACGGAAAAGGGCATGAAAGTTTTTGCAACTAGCGGTCACCCATCTCACACCCAACCGCGTCCGTTTGGCTTAGTTGCATAGATCGTTTGCGTTCTATACAAGGCGATAAATGGCCATGCGCGCTTCTATTATAAATTATTACAGTGCTCGAATGTTGTGGGTTAAAATAACAGTACGTAGTTATGATTTTTCGTATTGTATCCAAAAATCCATCAAACAGCCGTTCTGTTAAAATAGCCATCGCTATACTCGGACATCTGACGGACTTGAACATAACTGAGTTATTACTGACTCACCGATATTAACTAATTTCTAGGCTAGGTTTTTTCGGCATCTTGGATAGATACAGATTACCTATGTAGGATTTGTACCGCACTAAAACCCCTCCGGTGGCATGCCTCAGCGCTTGGGGAGGACTCTGGGATCTGAAGTGGAACGCACCAACGTGTCCTTCATGCGTGGTAACCCAATCTCGGGAGAGCGATGTAGATCTTCTATGGCTTCAGCTTACCACCACGGTCACGCACATACCAACGTCCTTAGCGGAATCGTCACTTAAACCCATCAATATATATACATATATTACTAACCATGCTTTGATCTTCATTTCCGTTAAAAGTCCAGTTATCTTTGTCCTGTCCAATTTCATCCGCCATTTTCTTTTTAGTCTTATGCGTGGACTGTTTTCCTCCAATCAAGTTATCGCAAGCTTTCTGTAACAGAATATCATTTTTTAATACCAATACGTCAATCATTAGGGAGGATAATATTATTACCTAGAGGCCCTCCAGCCAGATGAACTGAGGATATATTACAAGGATGATATCGGGCAGACATATTGGAACTTAGTGCTCAGAGTGGCTAAAGACAGAACGTGATATAAGAGACCATTCGGTAGTCCCTGTAGCTTCGATAATAAGAACAGGGTATCCACTGTCTGAGCGAAAGAGACAACTAAAAGGGGGCTTCCGGGGTTTCGAGAAGCGCGAGTGGGAGCTCCGGTGCGTCCCGTAAGATCCCCGAGATCACTCCAAGCTGAGGCAGATTACCTCTATCGGTTTCAGACCAGTAAAAATCATCAGTATCTCTCCCAAAAGTTTTGAAGTTTTCTCCGCGCGTTCCCCGTGGACCAACCGTTGGACCAACTAGTTGGACCACGGGGAATTTTTTTCCCGCTGGACCAACTACTCGGTAGTTCAACTAAATTCATTCCCGGTGGTTCAACTTGTCAATTTAAGATCCAATTATTAATAATATGGATAAAACCATGATGTACGTCCACAAATTTCACAAATATTCATTTCGAATTTTATATTCTTTTTATATACATTATTTTTCGATTATGCTGTGGTGTGATTGGTGCTGTGTTAGGTTATATGTATATAATATATTTTTTTGTTTATATTCACTGATTACTCCGGCAATTATGAACTGATTTTCGAAATCCTCCCGATATAAAAAAAGGTAGCAATAAGTACGCCTTCTAGCCGTCGAAGTTCTAACACTAACCAGATTTCTAAAAAAAATTGTATACGTACTGGATCGGACTTCGAACGAGAAACATGTAACTTCTTCTTCGTTTTCTCTGGTTTTTCGTTTATCAAGTTGGACTTTTCTGAATCTCTGTAGTAAGGAATGGAGTTATTAAAGTAATTAATGAAACATTAGTTTGAAAACTTAAAAAAAAAACAATTTAATTTGCCCAAGCACGGTGGTTTTATCATTGTTCCAGTTCTATCAGTCACCTTCTACTTCAATCATCACATCAACAGGAGAAATTAACAGAATGTGTCAAGATGAATCTAATAATCAATACATCATATGAGAATAAATGTAATGTCATATGATCCACGTGTAAATTAGAAAAAGAAGTAGGTGGAATTAAGTTTTATAAGTATTGTTACAACTCTAAAAAAGCGTTTTAAAAATAACTGTTTTATTTCTTTAGATTATAATGAAGTTTAGTACCTGTAACTTCGGGACTAAGAATAGAGCTACGGTATCCCCAGCCTGATCGTAAGTGACGACTAAAAGGGGGCTTCCGGGATTGCGGGCGGTGAGCGTGGAAGCTCGACCTCTCCAGCCAGCAGCCCCGGGAAGGACGGCGGTGTGTGTGGCCGCATGCCGCCGTAAGGATATGAAGGTAAAGGAGATTACATTTATTGCTCGTACTGGTCGCCGCGAGCGTAGGACACCGGAGCGTTCCACTGGAGATCCCGGAATCCTCCTCAAGCGCACAGGCAGGCCACCGAGGGGGTTTTAGTGTGGTACAAATCCCGCATTACTCGGTATTCCCTCTCCCAAGGTGTCAAGTACCTTTTGAAGGTCCCGTACATATCCCGTTATACGTACTTGTGTTCCCTTTGCATCATATCCTTGAAGACTTTCAGCATAGGAGATTGAGTTTCTTTATCGGATCTCTTATCATGGCTGCAATTTAAACAATATTAATAGCTAGCGCATGAAGCGCGCATGGCCCGACGGCGAGCGTAGAACGCAAGCGATCTACGCAGCTAAGCCAAACAGGCGCGGTCGGGTGTGAGATGGTGACCGCTAGTGGAAAAAAATTCAAGCGTGTTTCCGTACTACGCAAGGCACTCTAAGGTAACGATTTTTATGGGCAGTTTGAAAACATCTGACAGCGGGTTGGCCTCTAACCTGCATCTCCACCAACTGCATTGGAGCAGCGTAGAGTAAGCTCCAGGCCTTCCCAATAATGGGGAGAGACCCGTGCCCAGCAGTGGGACGTAAAAAGGGATGTAGCCAAGCATAATAAATAAATATCTTTGGACAATTCACACAATACCATCTGATTCCAAACTAAGCAGAGCTTGTACTATGGTAATCAGAAAGCTGATAAACATACATATATAATTCTAAATACATACTTAAATAGATAAATTAACACCCAGACACAGAACAAATAGTACTGTTCATCACACAAATATTTGTCCTAGGTGGGAATCGAACCCACGACCTCACGCTCGCAGTCGGCTCATCACCCACTACGCCACGGAGGCTGTCGTGTGGAATGTGAATAATATTATCAACAAAATAAATAAATAAATAACGCTACACACTCATAGCCCCACACTAGGATTCCCTGTGTCGTGGGTACCATGGACACACAGAGATAGAAACACAAACACCCAGACCGAGAACAGAAATTAAAACTCATCATACAAATTTCTGCCTCGCCGGGAATCGAACCCGGGACTCTCCGA
The DNA here is from genome assembly GCA_911387765.1 of Pyrgus malvae. NCBI lineage: Eukaryota > Metazoa > Arthropoda > Insecta > Lepidoptera > Hesperiidae > Pyrgus > Pyrgus malvae. The sequence continues at coordinate 729,630 of OU426973.1, read as the reverse complement.
TCAGCAGTCCGGCATGGTTACCACTGCGCCACACGGGTCGTCGGTCGGAACAAAAAATACAGATCCAAACTACTGAAATGGTTTTTCAGCCGTTCTTATTTCCCACTGCTGGGCACAGGTCTCCTGTCGAACGTGAGAGAGATGTATGCCGACTACCACGCTGACCAAGTGCAGATTGGTAGACGACATGATGCTTTCGGGAAATTTTAAGTAACTCTCAAGGATGGAAAACATCTTAGTTAAATAACACAATGCTTTCTCTCACAGTGGAGCAGCGATGAATACACATAACAAATTTCTTTGTCAGAGGTGCGCGCTGGACTTTGAACTCGACACATCCGTGTCAGAAACCAGTCTTTACCTTTCCGCCAATGGTGCTCATTCAAACTATATACTAAATAAAAAAATAGTAGAAATATTTATTCCTCACCTTTTATGACTGAATCCCATAATAATATTGATAAATTGTAAACGTCATCGCAAATAATATTTTCTTATTTTGACATTTGACATTATTTAACTCTTCAAATAATTTTATTCTGCCTGACTTTTTGAGTAAATTCTGCTTTCATAAAACCTGTTTTGCTATTCCTTTTTTCTACTTTTTTATGTCCCACTGCTGGGACCCTCCTCCTCTAGTCTCCTCTCACAAGTGAAAAGGACTTAGGCAATAGTCCACCTCGTAGCCCTTTGCGGATTGGTGGACTTGATCCCTTCGAGAAATTATGAGTTTCTCTCAGGCATGCACGGCGATGGAAAACATCGTAATTGTAGCGACCTTCCGCTACTCATCAAGAGATGGCGCAATGGGTATTCCTAAATCACGCTATCGAAGTTTTCGGAATATCCCACCATATAATTATAGTCAGTTGGAGCTTGGAGCCCGCTACCCGGGCATGACCACCTCGCCCGCGGGAGATCTCCCTTTGCCAAAGTAATCAATTAAATATCACGATATTTTCCATCACCGTGGAGTAGCGATGAAATGCGCATATTACTTTTATTTGTCAGAGGTGCGAGCCGAAGCTCCGAACCCGGTCGTCGTCACGGCGTCGGAGACCGCGGTCTTTGCCACTCGGCCATCGCTGCGCACTGTAATTAATATGAAAGATATTTGTGACCTTTATTCACAAATAATGAAGTGCGCATGGCCCGGGTTAGCGTAGAACGCAGGCGATCTATGCGACTAAGCCAAACGAGCGCGGTCGGGTGTGAGATGGGTGACCGCTAGTTGCAAAAAAAATCATGTGTGTTTCCGTGCTTCGGAGGGCACGTTAAGCCGTCGGTCCTGGTTGTTGTCGATAGATAAGTCGTTAAACCTTGTCGGAGGCCTTATATGGACAGGCGCGGTCGGGTGTGAGATGGGTGACCGCTAGTGAAAAAAATTCAAGCGCCTTTCCGTGCTACGCAAGGCACTCTAAGGTACCGATTTTTATGGGCAGTTTGATAACATCCGACAGCGGGTCGGCCACTAACCCGCATCTCCACCAACCCGCATTGGAGCAGCGTGGTGGAGTAAGCTCCAGGCCTGCCCAATAATGCAGAGAACCGTCCCTAGCAGTGGGACGCAAAAAGGGTTGCAGCCATAGATTTTTTATATCGCGTCTTCTGCATGGGACCAAAAATATATACATAATAATTTACAGGAATCCCTCAAATCCAAAACAAATTGTGATTTCAGACGAGCACATAAAAAGTTATTATATACAAAAGCGTACTATTCGGTTTCTGAATTTCTAAACGATGACAATTAACTTCGTGAGGGATTACGGAACTAAAAACCTGGGAGGTTTTTTTTCCGCCGGCTTTTTTTCCTCTCAGCGTATAAACACCCAGTGAATTGGGTGCCCGAAGCAAATAAATTATTTTTCTTTTCTTTTCTATATACATATAGCAAAGTCATAAAAAATCTATGGTTGCAGCCATTCACAAATAAACGAATTGAATTGAATTCCATCGTTGAACCATGAAAGTTATATAAACCCTATACCCACAAAATTACTGTTCTTAGTATTCCCGAAGAGCAGCGGCTAATGCCTAAAACATCAATTTATTTACTCTAAAAGGGTAATAGATCTTCCTGCTCACTTCTTTCACTATTGGCGAATACGCGATGCTTTTACATAATAATCATTTTTTTTAAATCTACATGATTTCACAATATTTTGTAGGCGTTTGTAGGCCTTCTTCGTTTATTTGAAGGGGTAGTTGTCCAAAAAAAATAGAGGTCTGATTTTCTTTTGTTCCTGTTATCGTTAATCGTTATATGAATAACGATTAACGATTACACTCATAGCCGAGTAGTGTAGTGGGTACATCAATCTTGTGCCGTGGATACCATGTAGGTAAACACACAAAGACAAAAACACAAACAGCCAGACCGAGAACAGAAATTTAAACTCATCATTCAAATTTCTGTTCGTCGGGAATTGAACCCGGGACCCTGCGATTGGTAGTTCGTCATGGTAACCATTGCACCACGCAGGTCGTCAATGACGATGATAGATAACCACGTAAAAATATTACAATGTGGCCTCTCATCGTGGAGCAGCGATAAGTATTTTTTTTTAATAATTTTATATCGTTTACAAGTAATAAACTATTGATAACAGGATAGAACCCCGAATCAGTAACATGTCTTTATTTATTCACTAGCCTTCCGCCAGCAGCTTCGCCCACGTGGACACGTTCTATATACTGTAAGATAAAAACCTTCCTATGTCCATTTCCAAGGTCCGCTCTATCTCGGTTCCAAATTTCATTGAAATTGGTTCAGTACTTTTTTTATTAAATGGAGTAGCAGACGACCATGCAGGCCACCTGGTGTTAAGTGGTCGCTGCAGCCCATGGACATCTACATACAACCTTAAGCAAGCATAGGTAAGTCTTGTCTGAAGTCGTATGCAGTTGCGCTGCTACTCCGGAGGCTGGTGGTCGCCTCATGTAAGTACTTTAAGCGGGAAAGCGTTACAGACAGACATACAGAAAGACAGACACAGTTGCTTTCGTATTTATAATATTACTAGCTATGATACCCGGCTTCGCTCGGGAGTTGATATGAGATCACGTGGTAGTTGAAATAAAAAATAAACTATGACGTAAAAAGTAAAACAAAATATAGAAAACATATTTTCATTATTTAAACTACTTGTTTATAAACATTTTTCATTTTATTTTCCGGGGTCTATTTAAATAAATTTTTCGAATTTCCTACTCTTGAGCAAGCTACATAAATATTATTATAGCAGACCGTGAGAGAAGAAGGATTATTTGAGGTTGATGCCACAATATTTTAAAGTTCGCCCTTGCGCTTTGTTAATTGTAGAACTAAATTTTCACACCTTCTAGAATGTTCTCGACAATGCTGTAATTGCTCGCAGCGCCTTTCGAAATGCAACCCAATTAATCGTTGTTCTGAATGAAGTTCAAGTACTCGACAACAGATGGCGCCACTACACTTAATTTCCAAGTTGAAGGGTTGGAAAAGCCCTTATATCTTTAAATACACGCCCTTTAGGTTAAAACGGGAACTTTCTTGTTCGAGGGGGGATAAAGGACTATCGCACATATAAGTCCCTTTATCGTGCCGGGACTCCTTTTTAAGTTTTATCGGCACGCACATTTTATCAACTTAGTTTTATTATATATAATGATTAATGGTATGGATTTTATTCTACAACAGTCCGGGAGCCCAACTTTTTAACACATACATTTAACACTCCGCTATAGCTGCTATTGTAGTAGAAAACTGGGACAGATAACGTACTCTCCGAACCCTTTCGCATTATGCCACCCATCTTACAACCGGCATTGCTTGTTAGCTGTAGGGATCGGTTTCGTTCTATCACCTAAGCAAACAGCCAGGCCATGAGTGCTTTTATACCCATACTAATAATATAAACGCAAAACTGTGTATGTTTGTTTCTCCTTTCACGTCGATATGGTCATCATATGGAATGAATTTTGTGCATAGTTGTAAGTAGTACGTAGGCTGAATACATGGGTTATTTTTTACCGCGATAAAACACTTCATTGCCATGAGAAAGATCCGTTGTAATGCACCTACGTTCCTTTCTAATGTACGTGAAACTTCGGGGCACAACAAAGAAGACGAAGGTTAAAGTTCCATCCGCCATAGTCCGCTTTGCACGCTCCTTTTTACCACGAACGTGAATGTTCTTCAGGGTTCTTCAAGGGAGCTGTAAAAAAAGCTCTCCTCCAAAGCCGGCAATGCTCGGGTGGCTCCCCTGGGGTTGCCCGTGTCCATAGGCGACGGTGATCGCTTAACACCACGCGGCCCGTCTGCCTTTTTGTTCGGTCTATTGATATAAAAAAAGTATAACCTCGCAGTTGGTCGAGGGTGAGACCGGGTAACGAGCCCTTAAGACTCACCCTTAAGAGGCGAACGGCAATTATTTTTTGTAACGCGTCAAATATAATTTTATTGCGATACAGAACCATAATTTTCTAACGAAATACAAGCAATTTCTTTGAGTGATATTTAGATAATATGTGTTTTAGGGGTCCGTATAATAAACCTTAATACCTATTACTTAAGAAAATGAAGTGAAAAAAAAACAAGGTTCACACTCACCAATCCTAAGGACAGGGACACAAAATACTTACCTAGACCATTTGTTTTAATTCCAAAGTGCAAATGGCCCTGCTACTTAGAGCAACAAAGATACTGACTCACCCTTCAGTAGAGACGGCATAGCGCCTCGCTTCGATACATAATTTTTGTGCCAAATCTGGTGCGGGGGAAGAACGCACACATTATAATTTTGTCACACATTCAAAAATATTCTTTCATCGCTACAGACGCATACATTTCTAAATACGTCAATTTCAATTAACAACATCATTTTCTGTGCACCGTCAATACTGACACCGACACACACAGACACACTAGTTGTATAACTAGAAGGCACATTGTGCATGGACGTTGGGAAGAGGGGTTCGCCCGTAAAGGCCACTCCTCTGACGGGTGTCATATCTGTCATACCTTGATGCTTTAAGCCAGCGACTAGCGTTAAACGCAAGCGATTTATGCAGCTAAGCGAAATGGGCGTGGACTGATGTCGCACGCGCACCTCCTAAAGACATTAAATTTGTTATGATTGTGTCAACTATGACAATGACAATATGCCTTTAAGAGATTCATTATAACTCTCAGGCATGTAGGGTAAGTCCCTGTAGCTTCGGGATTAAGAATAGAGCTACGGTATCCCCTGCCTGATCGTAAGAGGCGACTTAAAGGGGGCTTTGGGGTTGAAGACGGTGAGAGTGGGAGCTTGACCGGTGGCGGTGTGTGCGTGGCCGCATGCCACCGTTAACACCTAAAGGTGCAGGAGAGCACGTCTGCTCTCCCGAAGAAGGGCCCGTTCTGGGGTGTCGCGCGTGGAGGACACCAGTGCGTTCCAATGGAGATCCCGGAGTCCTCCCAAGCGCAGAGGCAGGCCACAAAGGGGATTTTAGTGCGGTCAAATCCCACATAAACCTGTATCCTCTCCTAAGGTGCTGGGTACCTTCTGAAGACTCCCCCCCCCCCCCCCCCGATACCAAATAAATTGTGTAAAATGACATATTACAATGTTTATAATGCAGAACCCATATGCCTCCAACTAAACGCGCTTCCCACATTTTATTTCACTTTATCGACGTTACTTTTGAGGTACGTCCGTAATAAACATCTAGTAAACGTCTCAAGGCAGGTTAAGCGGAGTTTTATTCGCCATCCCGCTTATATATGGGGCGTAAAGAGAGAGAAATATGGTTAGGGAAAGTAGATTTACCGTATTAGGGGTAAATTTAAGAAGCTTCATCTATCCATCAACCTTTTAAAATCCGCTGCTTGACTAGGCCTACTCCAATGTTCACCAGTTCATCCGGTCTTGCACCCTCGGAATCCAGCGGGTTCCCGCTGTCATTTTCAGGTCGTTAGCCCTTTTTTGGTATCGGGGGGGAAACCTTCAAAAGGTACCCAGCACCTTGGGAGAGGACACCAGGTTATGTGGGATTTGACTGCACTAAAACCCCCTCGGTGGCCTTCCTCTGCGTTTGGGGAGGACTCCTGCGGCCACGCACACACCGCCGTCCTTCCCGGGGCTGCTGGCTGGACGGGTCGAGCTGCCACTCTCACCGCCCGCAGCCCCGGAAGTCCCCTGTTACTCGCCTCTTACGATCAGGCAGGGGATACTGTAGCTCTATTCTTAATCCCGAAGCTACAGGGACTAGGTCGTTAGCCATAGTCCTTCTTGGAAGCCAGCCTGTGCTCTTTTTGCCCAGACATGGTCGCAACTAGCTAGCTATATGGATAGCTCATTGCCACTTCAGCTTGCAGATTTTAAGAGCTATGTCTTTAAGAAGTTACAGGACTAAAATAGCTCAGCCATCAAAAGGACCCGATAAGACATTATATCATTAAAAACTAGTTGTGCCCTGCAGTTGACGACCCACGTGGCGTAATGGTTACCATGCCAGACTGCCAATCAAGAGGTCCCGGGTTCGATTCCCGGCGAAACAGAAATTTGAATGAGTTTAAATTTCTGTTCTCGGTCTGGATGTTTGTGTTCCTGTCTTTGTAAGTATCCATGGTACCCACGACACAGGGTATTAATTACCTTACTGTGGGGCTATGAGTGTGTAACGAGTGAGTGAGTGAGACTGGCATGAAGTGAATATTCTCCGTAGATTTTGTGGCTCCCTTGCAACATTATGGGTTGCAAGGGGTTACTCCTTATTTTACCCTCTTAAGTAACTTAACATCTTCCTCAAAAAGGAACTTACACACTTTTTATTTATTTGAATGGAGTAGCAGACGAGCATGCAGGCCACGTGGTGTTAAGTGGTCGCTACAGCCCATGGACATCTACATACAACCTTTTTTTTTTTTTTTTTTTTTTTTTTTAAGTAGGGAATGCTATTACGCACCGTCTCGACCTCTGTCGAGGGGACAGAGGGAGGTGTGTGGGACTCCCCCCTGCCGTTACGAGGCAGGGGTATACCCACTAAACCCTACTGCGCTCCTCCATCGCCATCGTGACGATGTCGTGGGAAATCGGCAGAGCCTTTGCTTCCACAACATCGTCGGCGACTGCCTGCCTATCTTGGCAGGCCCTACACGCTCCCCTTATGGGGAGGCTACAGGAATGACCGGGAGCGCCGGGTCATTCCTGTCAATCAGTGATGGCCTGTGCAATGCAGGTGGAGGCACCCCCGTACCTCCATCCTGCAGGCCACCACCGGGGGGAGGGAGAGAACGGTCGTATTGCCGTCTTCTCCTTCCCCTTCTTCGTTTGCGGAGCGGGGGTTGGGACGGATCGTCCTCCCTCTCCCGCTCCGCTATCTACATACAACCTCAGGCAAGCATAGGTAAGTCTTGTCTGAGGTCGTATGCAGTTGCGCTGCTACTCCGGAGGCTGGTGGTCGCCTCATGTAAGTGTGGCCGGCAACTACACCTTTCCACCGAAACACAATAGAATTGGTTCACGGCAGAAGTGGGTGCAGCGGTGGTACTTCCCCGGGCGAACCATAATAGTTCTACCACCTACAGGTGCACTGGATCTATTTCTCTGTTATATTCCTAAGTATTTTTATACCTCTGTTTGGAACTCTCAGAAGACCTAAAGGCTCCCGTAATGCGGCCCTGTCAAAAGTCCGATCTTAGCGGATGTCTACTGACTGCCGTGGTTAGTGGTTTTTGAGTCTCGGTCTTTTATACGAGTATGATTTAGATGTAATTTTGTGATAGACGTTGAAGCGCGCATGGCCCGGCCGTTAACGTCGAACGCAAGCGATCTATGCAACTAAGCCAAACGAGCGCGGTCAGGTGTGAGATGGGTGACCGCTAGTGGCAAAAATTTCATGCGCGTTTCCGTGCTTCGGAGGGCATGATAAACCGTCGGTCCCGGTTGTTGTCGATAGATAACAGTCGTTAAACCTTGTCGGAGGCCTTATGGGCGGTTGGAAAACATCCGACAGCGGGTTGGCCACTAACCCGCATCTCCACCAATCCGCATTACAGCAGCGTGATGGAGTAAGCTCCAGGCCTGCCCAATAATTGGGAGAGACCAGTGCCCAGCAGTGGGACGCAAAAAGGGTTGCAGCCAATAGACGTTGCCATTAAATTATGTTTTAAATATCGTGGAATCCAAGATATTTGACAAAAACAGTCCGTGTTTAACAAAGTTACTGGTACCCAGCCCACCATCACACCACACTATAACCGGGTAAAGACACCAGTTACGGACGAAATGGGTCCCTGGAGAGGGCGCTGTCGTCGTAAACTTGCCTCGTGCCCCTCGACTGTCATTTGTTCTGAGCCAAGAGATTATTGATATGTTTGTGGTATTAGGAAGGTTTTGAGAGAGGCAACTATGAAACAGGTAAGTTTCGAATCAATGTTAATTAATTTTTAAGTAAAATATTACTGAGACGATACCTCGCTACCTCACATGAAAATGCTAACCATGCAAGACGTCGCAAGTAGCTAACATTGTAAACAATAGATATGTAAGTAGTACACTTACATAACGCGCGTCATACTGAACTAGCCAACCAGAAGACGTATCCTGAATCACGCTATCGAAGTTTACTAGATTCTCAGTATATTATACAAATGGTCCGAAGTTCGTAGCGCGGTCCTCAGCAGTGACATCGCATGGCGGGAGATCTCCCTTTTTTCTCCACTCACTATCAGTGTCAGAAATTCACCTCATCTTAAGTTTTTTTATACTGACGACCGGTGTGGCGCAATGATTACCATGCCAGACTGCCGATCGGAAGGTCCTGGGTTCGATTACCGGCGAGGCAGAAATTGAAATGATGAGTTTTAATTTCTGTACTTGGTCTGGATGTTTGTGTTTCTGTCTTTGTGTGTGTCCATGGTACCCACGACATAGGGCATCCTAGTATGGGGCTATGAGTGTATAGCGTTATTTATTTATTTTTATAGAAATGGAGTAGCAGACGAGCATGCAGGCCACGTGGTTTTAAGTGGTCGCTGCAGCCAATGGAGAAATACACACAACCTCAAGCGATACTCAGCCTTGTTCTGTCGTCTTATGCAGTTCCGCTGCTACTCCGGAGCCTAATGGTCGTTCATGTAGGTACAACTCCTTTCCACCAAAAAACAATAGTATTACTACACAAAATAATTATTCGGCAGAAGTGGGTGCCGCAGTAGTACTTCCCCGGGCGAACCACGTCGTACTGCCGCCTACAATAATATCTATTATAATATAATAATAATATCCTTTAATTCAGGCATCAAGGCCCATACAATAAATACCTTACAGACTAACATACATATTAATTATTACTTAAAATCTACGTCACAGTTATCGCGGCGATGTGAGCGCGGGTCCGGTGACTTCTGGCGGCCGTCGACGTCCATGATATTTTCGGAACACGACCCCCTTTGGCCACAACTTTTCGTCCAAGAACGTACTCAGCAATTCGGTAGGGACGCGTACAGCAAATGAACTAAGGTTCACTGCGTTGCGTGACTCCAACTTCTCAGCAAATACTCCGACTTTCGTCTTCACCTTCAGGTACTCCACGATATCGGAGGCCTTCGTAGTGAAGTGAAGACGAGAGACGTAGATGTATGTCACTGGAACCGCGGGACGCAGCAGCTGTTTGTGTCCAGTCGTTGCAGTGCCGCATTGGTTGCGACAAGGAGGCTTCCTCTTCTTCCGCTCCACCTTGATGAAGCCATCCTTATCGGCCTGCCCCTTAGGCACTGCACTACGAGGGGGTTCGTTGCGACTCTTTGCGCTCCCACTCTCTCTATTGCCGATGGGTCAAATTTTTATGTTCTTGGTCAGGGGAAAGCAAATTTTTTTCAAGCTGGGTACCGCGCCTTAATTTATCTTCCACGTTACACGAAGACACGCGCACAAAATATTAAATGTACAAAGGAAACAGCAGGAGGTACCATATCTGTCCCTGTAGCTTCGGGATTAAGAATAGAGCTACGGTATCCCCTGCCTGATCGTAAGAGGCGACTAAAAGGGGACTTCCGGGGATGCGGACGGGGAGAGTGGAATCTTGACCCGACCAGCTAGCAGCCCCGGGAGGGACGGCGGTGTGTGCGTGGCCGCATGCCGCCGTGAACACCTGAAGGTGCAGGAGAGCACATCTGCTCTCCCGAAGATGGGCCCGTTCTGGGGCGCCGCGCGTGGAGGACACTGGTGCGTTCCTATGGAGATCCCGGAGTCCTCACAAACGCAGAGGAAGGCCACCGAGGGGGTTTTAGTGCGGTCAAATCCCACATAACCCGGTATCCTCTCCCAAGGTGTCGGGTACCTTTTGAAGGTTTCCCCCCGATACCAAAAAAAAGGAGGTAGCATATCTAGCTTATTCTTTATAGGTTTGTGTTTCGTTTGAAAGATCTTTTGGTATTCTTGAATTCCTGATCTGATCCTTGATCAAGGGTTGGGCAGCTGCCCCACGCCCCTCTCCCCTCGGTTGCCACCATCCTTTGACGTCTCATGTTCCTAAAATCACTATGAAGAATATAATTAATTAAACTTTTTCTTGAGTCCATTCGTATTCCAACCCCAAACACCCGAAACACAGTTCTTAAAGATTTCCTCCATTTTCCGAGTGGTGAGTCCAAGAGCGCGTACAGAATGTAAATGTGTTCCGTCGTCTGATAAATAAACTAACAGGTTAAACGAGTGCGGTGGGTGCGTAACTTGGGTGTAGGGCTGTACTTCCTTGAATTATTTTAGAGTAAGTATATTTAAAATATTTTTTAAAAAGGTTTTTAAAAATAAGCTTTTATTTTAATTGTATTCTATTGTAAATTTATATTGTACTAGCTGTGCCTCGCGGTTTCACCCGCGTGATTTTTTTAAGTATCCTATTTTACTTCTGATGTCCAAGAATATATGTACAAAGTTTCATGATGATCGGTTGAGTAGTTTTCGCGTGAAAGACTAACAAACAAACCTACTTTCGCATTTATAATATTAGTATGATTCTGCAAGTTAATAATCTGTCGTTTTGCTCTGGCGGCTATTTGATATTTTTCATATCAATTTTAATATACCTAATACTCACCAGGTATTTATAATTGGATGACAAATCAAACATATTTCAAGTTAATAAAAAGTAAAAACCGACGTTGAAATTATGAAATAATCATAAAAACATATTTAAAATGTTTTTTTTTATTTAAGTACAGTTAAGTTAGTTAATCGTCAGGCGTTTGTATCTTTTTTTAACTTCCATCCCCCTAAAGAACAATAAATCTATTCAAAAACCGTGCTAATTTAATAATATACTATCACGATTCGCGAAACAAACATTTAATTTCATTATTACTCACATGATATATTTAAAATCGCTTTTCATATCCGAAATAGATATTTTTACATCCGTCATAAAACCTATACTAAGTGGCAGCCCTAACAGCTAATATGTGAGTGACAGACAAACATAAACTACAGTCGCATGACGCCTCAGGGAGCGCGGGTTCGATCCCGGACACTTTATGGGCCTATAATATTGCATGCAGATAAATCCACAATTCGGCGAAAACATGTTTGTGTAGACGCGGGATTGGGAAGGAAGTATTGGGAGAAGTAGGACTTTTATGAAGAATCTTTGTATTTACATGATGAATTTTGGTATTTTTAGGTGAAGTACCTTTTTTGTTGATAGCGGTGGGGAAACATGCAAAAGAACCTTGGAAGAGATACTGGATTTATGAAATTTTTACCACACCATAATAACTTTGGTTCATAAGGTCCGAGCTAAAGACGATTGTTCTCTATCGATAACAAGACCGACGGCATAAAGTGTTTTCCGAAACATGGAAACGCACAGGAAATCACACCCTACCGTGCCTTTCGCTTAGTTGCTCAAATTGCTTGCGTTGTACGCCAGCTGCCCATCTCACACCCTACCGTGCTTTTCGCTTAGTTGCTCAAATCGCTTGCGTTGTACGCCAGCTGCCCACCTCACACCCTACCGTGCTTTTCGCTTAGTTGCCCAAATCGCTTACGTTGTACGCTAGCTTTTGGGCCATGTGTGCTTCACATTACTTGGCACCTATACTATTTCACCGAAACACAATGGATTTATTTCACTTCAGAAACCTGTGCAGTGTTGGTAAGGTAAAACGGCGGTGAGTAAGCATCTGAAAGTGCAGGAGAGTACATTTGCTCTCCCGAAGATGGGCCCGTACTGGGCGCCGCACCGCTGCTTTCCACTGGAGATTCTTCCCAAGTGCAGAGGCAGACCACCGATGGGGGTTTTAGTGCGGTACAAATCCCACGTAACCCAGTATCCCCTCTCCCAAGGTGCAGGGTACCTTTTGAAGGACCCTCCCCCCATTCAAAAATTCAAAAAAAAAAAAGGTTAAGCTCCAGGCCTCCTCAACAATATAGGAGACCCGAACTTAACAGTGGGACGCAAAAAAGTGTAGCAGCTAATATATAGCTAATACCACGGAAACGATGGACGTAACAAAAAAGTCACAAACATCAAACCCAACCCTTTGCCATTTTTAATTCCGGGAATTAACCCCACCAAATAAATTCCCGCGGGGCGACAGACCCAACAATGATTCAATTACAACGGAACGAGTCGCGAACCAATATGCCCATCGTATCACCTTGCGCCGTAAAGTCGTGTCGTAAACTGGGCGGTTTACCCTAAAGGTCGGACCCACATTGGTGTTATTACCCTGCAGTGTCAACAGCGTAAGTTATAAGAGGATTGTGGAAGGTTGTTCTGAGATAGAATAGATGTGGAAAACGGAAACTGCAAAAATTCGTAGTTTTTTTTTTGTCTTATGGGTGATTATCTTAGAAATCTGAATAAAAAAAATCTGCAGTTGGAAGCAAAAAAAAAACGATGCAATAAAAATAAATAAAAAAACAATCTAAGTGCGGCGACCTGCGAGGCGCAATGGTTACCATACCGGACTGCAAATCGAGGTGTCCCGGGTTCGATTCCCGGCGAAGCAAAAATTTGAATGATGCCTGTTTATATAAAAGTCATGAACCTCTAGGTAATCCAGTAATATTTTTACACTATAAAATTACTGGATCATGAAAAATACCTTTTCATATCACATGCATTGAAACAGGGAGTTTTGATCTCTGTTTTGCCAGTCGAAATAAGACAATTTCAAACCAATGCGAATGTGTCAGTCTGACAACGTTGTTTCTGCCCTAGGGGAGAAACAACGTTGTTTCTACCTGGCACATTCATTTGTTTATTATTTACGTCTTTATTTCAAGTCTGTCAGAATCGCATTGACAACTGTCGTCAAATCGTTGTCAAAAGATATTACTGCGCTATTTCTCTGAAATAGTCTTACTTGCACTGGCAAAACAGAGATCAAAACTCGCTGTTTCAATGCATGTGATATGAAAAATACAGTGTGTGGCACGGGATGAAACACGATTTTAGACTCTCATCCTCTTCAGAAATCGCATTGTTTCACCCCTTGCCACACAATATACTATTTAAACTGATATTTCTTTAATTTCTTTTGGTTTGTCTTTTAATGTATGTTTTTCAATTTCTTTTGGAAGCTCAATATAATAATATGATTTGTTTGCGCTATACTGTTAGGTAGTTTGTTAAAGGAAGGATTAGAAGCATGAAGTGAATATTCTCCATAGGTTTCATGGGACCCATTTTTTTACCTTTTGGGTTACATTACCCTCTAACGTTTTTGAAAATATTCTATAGTCTATGTTCATCAGGGATAATGAAGAATTCTAATGGTAATAGAATGGAAACGAACAAACAATCAAATCTTTCCTCTTCATTCGTTATTATTGATATTTGAAGCCATACAAAAAATATTTTTCCAAACAATACAGACTGAGGGTAAGTTACTTATCTTATTTATTGAACGCTATCAATTCATTTGTTTTATTTTCAAATCGCTTCCGCCTACGCCTTGCAACAAACCAATACATCGAAGTATCGATGGGTGAAGGCGAGTAAGACAACAAGGTGTTTTTACGATACACACTTTTTACCTTTCTTGTTGGGTCGTTGTGGATTGGTCGCTGATATTTTTGATGGGAAACCATTACCACCAGGATCGCGAAGATCCCGCTCGGCGAAGGAGCCGCCGGGGCAGACGTAAACGCTAGTCCCTGTAGCTTCGGGAGTAAGAATAGAGCTACGGTATCCCCTGCCTGATCGTAATAGGCGACTAAAAGGGGACTTCCGGGGTTCTGGACAGGGAGAGTGGGAGCTCGATCCATCCAGCCAGCAGCCCGTGGCAGGACAGCGGTGTGTCGACCATGACACATGCCGCCGTAAACATCGGAAGGTGCAGGAGACCACATCTACTGTCCGAAGATGGGCCCATTCTGGGCTCCACGCGTGGAGGACACCGGTGCGTTCCGCCGGAGTCCTCCCAAAACGCAGAGGCAGGTCACTGAGGGGGTTTTATTGCGGTCAAATCCCACATAACCCGGTATCCTCTCCCAAGGTGCCGGGTACCTTTTGAAGGTTTCCCCCCCGACACCAAAAAAAAAGGTACGTATGACTTCCCAAACGTAGTTTACAGTTACCATTACAATCTACACAGTAAAATCGTTGACGTTTAGAAATGGATTGATCCATATTAATTTCCTTTCATAAACTATACTTTTTGAATCCATGCAATCATCTATGCTTATCTATGCAAAATAATTTTGATATTCGACACCTAAAGCGACATAGATACCAAAGGCATAAAAAACATCGTTCTACAGTAAAGTTCAAGGAAAATTCTGAAAACCATACATTTATCATTAAATCACAAAAATAGTCTTTAATATACATGCACGTTTACATTACGTCATCAACAACATAAAATTGCAATAAATACTTCTTGTTAACCACTAAAATTATATAAAACGGCATAAAGGAATTCCATAAAAACCTGGGAGGTTTTTTTCCGCCGGCTTTTTTTTCCACCTACACCCTGTGATATGGGTACCCAAAGCTGACGATCAGAACCTATAATAAATAAATATTTTAATTTTAATTTATAAAAGGCGCAATATGGCACAAATAAAAAAACGTAAAATAGATGTAAATGTACATTTTGTAATTGTATTATAGTTTAGTTTTTTCCTTTTATATTTTTATCATTGTATATTTGCATACCTCATGAAGGTAAATATGGCGAACTAAATATATATAAACAACTTTGTAAACACCCATATTTGTGCAAATAAATGTCTTTGTCTTTGTAAAAAATAATATTAGGACCAAAGCACTCTTTGACATTAGTAAATATTTAGACAGGTAATAAATGTCTGAAATTTTCCCTAAAAGCTTTTGAAGTAAGTGATTGTACTCATTTGAATATAGCCTAACTTTCCTGTAGAACTAGCCTACATCTGGCTCAGTTCCGACACGAGATCTATGCCCAACAGTTGGATATTAAAAAAAGATTGAAAAACATTTCTCAAACGCCATTCCACAACATCAGCACTTTTATCCAGTTTCTTACTTACAACCATCTTACAACCGCGAGTAAGGATTCGGGGCTTACGAACACACAGACGCATTGGGTAATGTTAATAAGATCGCATTATATCCAATATCCAGGTGTTAGACATGATGTTATTACATGTTGCCTTTTCCTTGGAGCAACTGATTTTGTGTTGAAAATCGAAAGAATGTTACTTCGTTCTATTTTACGACTTTGACTCGTAAATAATCTTGGCACTACTTGTTATGAATTGAAAATTAATTTTAAAGAATCGGATGATGGAGGCTGTGTATGTATCTGTGTAAACGATCGGTATAAAATACTTAAAAATATTTTTTCTATCTGAATTTCAAATTAAATAACATACCAAAAATGCGCGTAATTTTGTCAGTACTATCTGCGGAAAATAGATTTAGAGATTCAGGATTTCTTTCGATAAGATGTCATTGTATTTCATATGCTAAAAAATCCACTATTGTAAAAATATCCGAAAGAAAAGAAGACATGTGGTACTCTTCAGTTTTAATTTTCTTGGTGTATTTTTAATTATATTTAATTAAGTCAATAGCACTTTATTTGTTATTAGTGTAGTGGCTGAGTATTGTAGATTTTTGAAGTGAAAACTTCTTTAGCGGCGTTGTGCACTAAAAAATGTTAAACTCGCGTCAGGACACGTGGCCTGATCGAATATTCGTAAGACGGAGGAGTGACAGCTGATGGCTCGACTGTCTATACTTGTAAAATTTGTTTATATCAAGTATTTAGAATATGGACATTGAACAAAGTGCATCTAGTAATGAAAAAAGTGTCGAAGAAATAGTAAAAGAAAATGAGTGAGTACTTTATAAAAGTACTAGATGAAAATACTAGATGCAAAATAATACTGATAATAAAAGCAATTCGTGCGAAATTATTCCCTAACCATTCCAAAATATCAAAAATGCACAACGTTAATGTTCAAGTTTTCACTTCTGCCGGCACTACCGGAGTGCAACCCGTTTTTTCTATTGTAAAAGCTTTTTGACGCTCGCTTGGCTGTTACGTCTATTAAGAATGCAAAGGATTTCTAAATTCTGTATGTTTTTTCGGGTTTTCCATCTCCAGATGAAACCATTCGTCGAATAAATGTTAGCGCTGTCAACGTCACTCATTCACATGTCCAATAACTCATTAACTTTTTAAAAATCGGCCCACAGCTGAACACAATACCTCCTTCTGTTTGGAAATCGATAAAAATACCTACAGCCTTAGAATAAATACGTATAGAATGAGTGTCTTCCTACAGCTGTCACATCTGACAAACAAAATATTTTTATTTTGACCAAATTAACTATAAAATACCACAAAATATTGAAAACACTGTGAAAAGTTATTTTATTAGACTTTTAGAAATTTAACCTTAAGTCTTACGGAGCTGCCCGGCGTTTGGTGCCATTAATGGCACCCATCAACATGCTTCAATTTGGGCGCGCGAACGTGGTTTCTATAACGTGGCCGCAACCCTTTATGCGTCCCACTGCTGGGCACGGGTCTCTCCCCATTATTAGGGAGGTTGGAGCTTACTCCACCACGCTGCTCCAATGCGGGTTGGTGGAGATGCGGGTTAGTGGCCAACCCGCTGTCGGATGTTTTCAAACCGCCCATAAGGCCTCCGACAAGGTTTAACGACTGTTATCTATCGACAACAACCGGGACCGACTGCTTAACGTGCCCTCCGAAGCACGGAAACGCGCATGAAATTTTTTGCCACTAGCGGTCACCCATCTCAAATCAGACCGCGCCCGTTTGGCTTAGTTGCATAGATCGTTTGCGTTCTACGCTGGCCATGCGCGCTTCTATAACGTAATTGTAATTATTCTAAGCCGCCTAATTTTCTATTATGTTTAATAGGTATAAATCAATTAATATAGAATGTCAAGTAAAATAGCAGGTGCAAGAAACACGTACGTGGAGTCTGATCAGAAAAGTGCAGCCGTCACGCGCGGATTGTTCAGGGACGAGCCGGAACAGGATGGTATTACACAATACGTTATAAGCATAATGATAACCTTCAAGTTGACGTATTTCTTGAGACTTGGCCGTTGACTTCGATGTGTCAAGAAGTAATCCATACTATCCATTCCATACTTATACTTAACTAGCCTTCCGCCAGCGGCTTCGCCCGCGTGGTACTGTATTATAAGTTCCCGCAGGATAACAAACATCCTACCTCCACCACCAAGAAGAACTATTCTAGGTGCTAACTCGCCTATACCTCGCATTTGTGAACTTTATAATCAGTTTGAGGATTTGGATATTAGCTTTCATAATATCGCTAAAATTAAGTCTTCAGTTTTAGGGTAAACTGCCACGTATTAGTACTTAAAAAAATATTTTTTACCACTTTTATAGACAATTGTACTTATATCAAAGTGCGCAATTGCCTACGTATTATTTTATTTTTGGAGTAAGCTGTGTTTACCTGTAATTGGTTTTTCATGTAGCAAAACACATTATGTTAGTGATAAACTGTATGTTAAAACTGTTGGTGAACCTATTAAATAAAATAAAAAAATGTCCTTTTCCAAGGTAAATTTTACTCCGAAACCACTGTTCCTACACGAAAAATGTATAGAATAAAAAATATCATTTTTCTCTTTTCTTCTACTTCTTCTTTTTTCTAACTTTTGTTTGATATATTTTTCTCTACTATCTATATTTATCGCAATACATGCGAAAAACGTCGAAAAATTCGATTTTTTGTCCGTTTGACCTTGAACATCAAATTTGCGGATATTTTGGGTATGATATTCTTGATCAGGGCGTCAAAATACATAAGTGTACCAAATTTCAGATCCATTGGAGGTATGTTCTAAACGGAAGTACACGCCAACGTTTATTATGCCGGACTACCAATCGAGGGGTCCCGGGTTCGATTCCCGGCGAGACTGAAATTTGAACGATGAGTTTAAATTTCTGTTCTCGGTTTGGGTCATTGTGTTTCTGTCTTTATATGTCCATGGTACCGGACACAGGGTATATACGTTACTGCGGGACTATGAGTGTGAAAGTTATGTCTTATATTTGTAACGTTTTACTTACACTCACACTATACTCACTCGCATATATACATACCTCCCTATGCACATATGTACACCTACAAACACAAGCACACACAAACATACACACAGTATTTTTAATTTTAGTTGTAAATAGTAAATTGTTGTATAATAGTAGTTTGTGAAAAGAACATAAATCCTACTTGTCCAGGGATGGGCGTAAATGGCTGCAACACAGTTATACCTAGTACCTGTTGTTTACGAACAAATATGTTTATTGTAAATCTGTTTATTGTTCAATAAATAAATGAAATAAATAAATAAATATTGCATAACGCCATCCAAACCACGGAGCTATATCGGCTTTTAAAATCCATTTAGCGCATACCGTGCAACGAATATAAATAATGTTTACAGATAGGACGGCGATTTTGAAACTGTCGTAAAGTACAATTTAGCAATGGTTTTCTCTCCGGCACTTTTTTATTATTTATTTAGAGAGCTTTACCTTTATAGGCAATGTCGCTCTGTAATATAATTCTTATACTAATACATACCTATCTAGTTAATTCGATGCACTCACAATATTGTTTTTTTCTGTTCAAATAATATATAAACATATAAAATTATATTACTCTATCATTCATTTATTTAAAACTGTATTGAACCATAACAATTTGTGGTACAAATTGTGGTATTACCTAAGGGAGTACAGAAAGATTATTTTGAAGGCGGTAAAACATGAGAAACAAAACATATAATATTAACAGCAAAATGAAATATTAAAACAATTAATAAATGAAAATAATTAAAATACAGATATAATGTAATATAATAAATAGCATGGATACATTACAACTAAGGTAAATAATAGTATTACATTGGATATAATTCCTTAAGAAAATGAGCTACCGACAATCCACCGACAATGACACCTTTTTTGAAGGAGAACTTGGAGTGTAATTTCATCCTTCATGGTCTACATGGTATATAATTATGGTATTAAATACACATTTTTGCTAATTTATATAGTACCCTAGCAAAATCTCCCGAAGGATCCGCTATGTCAGTATTACATAATCCAACATTCAAAACTGATTTTTCTAAAAAAATATCTCATCTCTGAGACTCGTTCCGGACACCGGCACTTGTAATTAACACGCTTTTATTAACTTGACCTGTATGTATGTATGTATGTAATGGAATCTTTGAACTTTATTTTTACTTACTTCTAGGAGTCTGATTAACTTGAAAATTTGCACAGGGGTCAAGGGTCGATGACAATGCAATAATATGAGAATAAAAATCCTACTAAAAAATAAAAAATAAATAATGTAGTTTAAAAAACTACTTTATTGCATGGTGTCAATAGTATCTTAAAAACCACCCCACGCTTTTTTGTACAGTAAAATACATTTTCTTCTTATTTTTTTTAGTTTTTAGTTCGTATTTTCACAAAAGCGTGTTTTTTAGTTTTTTAAACTACATTATTTATTTTGATTTTAAACAGAAAGTAACACCCGTTGCTTATTATTGCACAGGATTAAAACTCGTAAATTGCACGAGGTAGATAACAAAATCTATGAATACTTACTTCTTATAATTCTAGGGGCTTGTATTAATTGGGTAAAGAGGAAAAGCCTACAAAATTCTCTGAATTAAACAAAATACAGCCACATAGTAGCGGAGAACTGACAACAGGTGGGGAAAGTCCCAATGGCGATCACGTCTCGGCAAAAGGAGCACAGGGTACCCTCCAACCAGACTGGACTGGTGACCTG
The DNA here is from genome assembly GCA_911387765.1 of Pyrgus malvae. Lineage (NCBI taxonomy): Eukaryota > Metazoa > Arthropoda > Insecta > Lepidoptera > Hesperiidae > Pyrgus > Pyrgus malvae. The sequence continues at coordinate 709,345 of OU426973.1, read as the reverse complement.
AAAAAGATTGCCGGAAACCGCTGGATTCAGAGGGCGCAGGACCGGACGGAGTGGCGAACATTAGCGGAGGCCTAGTCCAGCAATGAAGCGCGTATGTCCCGGCGGTTAGCGTAGAACGCAAACGATCTATGCAACTAAGCCAAACGGGCGCTGTCGGGTGTGATATGGGTGATAGGGGGTGGATGGGTTCCGTGCTTCGGAGGGCATATTAAGCCGTCGGTCCCAGTTGTTGTCGATAGATAACGTTAAGCCTTGTCGGAGGTCTTTTGGACGGTTCGAAAACATCAGACAGCCGGTTGGCCACTAACCCGCATCTCCACCACCCCGCATTGGAGCAGCGTGGTGGAGTAAGCTCCAGGCCTCCTCAATAATGGGAGAGATCCGTGCCCAGTAGTGGGGCGTAAAAAGGGTTGCAGCCATGTCCAGAAGTGGACTTTAAAAGGATAGATGGATGGATGGAAACAAAATATATTCAAAAATATTTTTAGCAGTCTTAATACTCCATGCTTGGGCCATGTGCGTTTCAGCTACAGCTACTACCTACTCCATTTAAATCTATACCAATATTATAAAGGGGAAAGATTTGTATTTTTGTATGTTTGTAATGAATAAACTCAAAAACTACTGTTCCGATTTCAAAAATTCTTTCACCATTAGAAAGCTACATTCACCCTGAGTAACATAGGGTACTTTCTACCGCAGGAAAATGCTTCATTCCTACGTGAAAACGGGTAATAGGGTCAACGCGATTGAAGCAACTGGCTAAACGCCTATGATTTTAATATAGCAATGAAGCCTGGAATAGCAAATAGGCTATTTTTATCCTACGGGGACCCATTAGACGGGTCCATGCGGGCGAAGCCGCTGGCGGAAGGCTAGTAATAAATAAAAAAATATTTCAGCCAAAGCTCCTTGACGTTATGTGAGGAAGTTCATGGATTGCAGCAATTATTCAACATCGCTAGTCTACTACCCCATTTAAATAAAAAAGGAAACATACATCCATCCATCCATCCATCAGCCTTTTACTGTCCACTGCTGGACATAGGCCTCCCCTAACGTTCGCCACTCCTCCCGGTCCTGGGCCTTCTGAATCCAGCGACTACCCGCTGTCTTGCTTTTCAAATTATACATACAGACATTTTCCTAAAATCAAATTATACATACAGACGTTCAGTAGAGATTCTGTAGAGTGACAGAGTAAAAAAATAGAGTTAAATAAAGTCATAATTCTACAGACTGTACAGTGACAGTCATAGCCCCGCGTCTGCTATAGAAACGAGGAGGATTTAGAAGAATAATTTCAATTTTAAAATATTACCGACCACAATGCGCGGGAAACAAAGAGACTGATTAGTAATTCCTTAGGCGTAGGGTAAACGCACCAGTGGCCGACCGAGTGGAATAATATCTTAATCCAATCGCGAACAGATGTTTAAATACGAATCTCATTATAGTATTAGGGTGAAGACGCCGGTTTGAGGTATTCGTTGTTATTGTTTTGCAATTTTTGAATAATGGGTAAAAAGGTACTGAATAGCGATTGGTAAAAATATAACATTAGTTAAATTACTATGAAATGCGCATGGCCTGGCGGGGCAGCGGCTATGCGGTTAACTCCAACGGGCAACGGGTGAGCTGCTCGTGCTCTCGGCACGTCAAGCCGCTGTTATCGATAAATAAGTAACAGTCGAATTGTTTTTATACGAGCTACGCTCGATCTTCCGATTCCATTTTTTTCCACCTTTTTGCCATCGCTGCTCCTATTATTTTAATTTAAATCAAGTGGGAATAAGTTTCCAACTCAAACATGGTGCTTTTACCCGATCGCGACAAACAAAGAATGGCTTGCAAAAAGCCATTTCCGCTGAGACAGGATTAAACATAATAATCCAACGGTTGCTGATATAATGTAAACAAATCGATAAATTTCCTAGATGGGACAAATAAGGGATATTTTGCTAACGCAACCGAAACTATCAAATGCCCGAAATAATATGAGATTTGGAAGTCACATGTGTAGACATTCTTAGAAATATAAAATACAAATACATCATAACCAATTATCAATCAAATCAATCAAAAATATTTATTTCAGATTAGGAATTCAAAATATTCGCTTAACGAATGTAATTTTTCCCGGTCATCGCCTTTAGACGCCCATTTCTCTTCATTTTTGTGTACATACATTGTTTTATATTTTCGTAGGTATATTGCGATGCAAATGTGGGAATATTTATCCAAGTTCTAAAGATATTTGAGGTCATTCAAGTATTAAGTAAGCAGACTTTTTAACAATTTTAACCTCCTCTTCTCCATGCTTACGTAAACATTGCTACATGTATTTTCAATCAGTTCCTGATTTTAATATTCATTCAAGTAATCATGTGTAGAAATTTTGATTTCTAGCATGGTGGATATAATTTAGAAGAAAATCCTAAAACGTCAGAATAAAATTGCTGTCATAATCATTATCAAGGCCCCTCCATCTCCCATGTCATCAAAAATAAGCAAAGCAAAGACAGCCTTTAGTAGTTACGTAATATTTAAATGGCCACTTAGAACTTTCAAACAAAGACAATCTTCAGTCTTATTGTATAAGTATAGCGTCACCGTAGTTGGAAAATTAAATAACTCTGATTTTGTAGTTCTGAGATAAACGCGATTTAGTGTTTTTTTTTTCAGTTAATGTACATTTGTTAAAAAATATGAGACAATTTTAATGTCGGTAATTTGATATTTTGTGGACCTGATTACCTTTTACATTATGCTTTAACAAACTGAACTCAATCTTTAACTATAACTAAATAACACATAAAAAATCAAGTTGTTTAATTTTGCCACAACTGTTATTTATAACGTACTACAATTATCTACTTATTTCGGCTATTTATTTAGTTTTCCTACAAACTAAATACATTTGGTAGAGTAAAATTTGGTGAAATAAATGCAGTTATTAAATTTATCATACTCGAAATAAAGTACGTTATATCAGAATTCTGAATAGCAGAATTAAATAAATAAAGTTATTTAGTTTTCCCAGAACTTAGTTAGTTTTGTGAAAGAATTTTGAAGATGAGGAAAAATTCAACAACTCATGTTATTTAATTTATTTGACATTCAACTTATCATTGACCACAGTTATTGATTTATTTACTGAGTTATTTATTTTTCCTTTAAAAAAATAGTGTTTGTCTGAAGATATTAATTATTCCATCTGTCCGACAAAAATGGCTATATTTTTGGAACGGAATAAGATACGAAAACGCCTGTACTGCTCAAATATGCGGCATGTTTTAGGTGTTTTGAAAATAGGGAAAAGTCAATATCGCCAAAATCGGACTTATTTAATTTTCCAACTACGGGGACGATAGATTAATTGTAATAAACTCAAATCAAGTCCGAAGAATAAGTTTCTAACTGAAACACGTCCAGCTACCGGTGCGCTTACCCGATCGCGACAAACAAAGAACGGCTTTTTGTTGCTTCCCGCCGAGGCAGGATTAAACATAATAATCCAACAGTTACTACTTACTGATATAATACCTAAACAGATCGATGGATTGCTTAGATGGGAGAATAAGGTATGTTATGCTGCGTAACGTAATCGAAACTATAGAATTTATTAAACTAGTGACCGCCCGCGACTTCGTCCGCGTGGACTTTGATATTTGTCATAGCATGATGTTATGATGGCTCCCTATTCGTCTTCGCCGGAACACTCACATACTTTCTGCTTTGTACTGTGCACTATTTCATCCATCTGCCCCAATATATCTGAAAGAGCGCTTTGAATACCTCTGCATATCCCACAATCGTTTCTTACGTTCCACTGAAAACCTATCCCTTAGTACTCCTGTCCATTCCTCCACCTTCTTTGGAAACTCCTTTACCGTGTCTGCTATCCGCATGTGGAACTCCCTCCCTTTATCTATTAGACAAGCAGAATCGCTAGCTATTTTTAAGACACGTCTTTATAATTATTATCAAGAACGTTAAGGTATTTATTTTTAATTACGTGGCGTTTTGCATAACTAACACTTTTGTATATATATGTATATATTTATAGTATGTAAGTATATGTATGTTTATTCATTTAAATATTTATGTATGTCTATGTATATTTAAATTTAAGCTTTTATGTGCACCTCTACCGCATCCCACTTAGCTAAAGATCTTCTACCCCAAGGTTGTCTGGAAGAGATCGCTAGAAGGGATAAGGCCGCCTATTGTTCACTGTATTTTCTATTTCTTACCATATGTTGTCATTTTCTTATCTATGGTGTACAATAAAGCATAATATGTATTTGTTATATAGCCTTAAGTTTTCCCCGATAAATGAAAAATTCAAAACAAAAAACGCAACCCCGGAAGCCCCCTTTTAGTCGCCTCTTACGATCAGGCAGGGGATACCGTAGCTCCATTCTTAATCCCGAAGCTACAGGGACTAACACCACGTGGCCTGCATGCTCGTCTGCTACTCCATTAAATAATAGTACTATAGCATAAAATAAACTGGGGAGAAATTTTGGGGGGTCACTAAGAAATTGGGGTGAAGAGGTGTTCCAAATTGGCTTGTTTCGCCTTCCGTCTACGCATGACTGATGGATTTTGGGGGGGGCGGGCCAAAGTCCACGCGGACAAAGTCGCGGGCGGCCGCTAGTAAAAAAATAAAGAAAAATACGTACTGAAAGAGTGAAAGCTAAACTTCACAAGTTTTGATTAAGTACATTTGCGACATTTCACGCCATCTATTGCCGAGTAGCGAATTTAAAATTTTATTCGTAATACATTTAACTGTAATAACGTATTTCTTATTATCACTTTCTTTTTAAATTATTAATCATTACATACGTATTTAGGCATAATTTAAGGAAAATATTGTAAGATTGTTATAGCACCCGTATTCAAAACGTTTTTATACAAGTTTGTAACGAAATGTTTCGTATAATTATTATAAGATCAATAAGTACACCAAAATATACCTAAAATAAACTATGAGGATAAAATATTCCTTCGTAGGCTTCGTAGTCGTGTAAATTGTGATACTAGTAGCGCCATCTCTTTAGTCATCTATAAAACTTATTTACATACTCCCCGCAGACATCCGGTAGATGTACTAAGTCAAAAATGTAATCGAAGAGACTGTTCAGAAAAAGAAAAGGCCTATTTCTCTCAGATCAGCACATCGCCCTTGGGCACATGTATCCGATGACCATGTAAAGACTGACGTTCGTTAAGCGAATAGTTACAACAACAACAATTAATACTCTTTATTCGTACACCACATAAAACAATAAAAATAGAACAACTTAAAAAATAAAACAGCAGTGGTGACCTAAAGGCGGTTTTATCGCTAAAGCAGCGTTCTCTTCCAGACAACCTTTGAGTAGATAACATGGTTATCTTAGAATAATTACAATTACATTATAGAAACAAAGTTCGCGCGCCCAAATTGAAGCATGTTAATTGGTGCCATTAAAGGCACCACCACATTAAAAGGCACCAAACGCCGGGCGGCTCCGTAAGACTTAAGGTTAAATTTTATCACAACACTTTAAGAAAAAAAGTGTAATAAAATAACTTTTCACAGTTAGTCTTTAATATTTTGTAGTATTTTATAGTTAATTTGGTCAAAATAAAAATATTTTGTTTGTCAGATGTGACAGCTGTAGGATAGGATATTTAGTGCTTCAATTTTGACAGCGCGCTTGTATGAAGACTGACGTTCTTAACGTCATTTTCTAAGATGGTAATAGAGAATTGAGAAGTGTAGGGGTGTACAGATGTATAGTAATAGCTAGTTGATAATTAATTAATAATATTAAGATACTTTCATACAAATAAATATATAGAATAGTGAATATAATAACATGTTATACAGATACAATTCAAATACATGTTCTAATAAATTGTACTTATTTCTATGTGAAGTACTTATTTGTATTCCATAATACAATTTGTGTTTGAGCTAGCTGCCATTATTTTATTTTAAATAAATGAACCAAACAAAAGGCAGAGCTTTTTTTACAGCTTTCTTGAAGAACCCCATGTTATAGTCCACTGGAAATGCCTCAGCTGGAAGGTTGTCTCATAACTTACAGGCGATGACCGGAAAATCACATTCATTAAGCGACTATTTTGTATTCCTAATATGAAATAAATATTTTTTCTATCATTTTTTCTTACACGTCCGTGGTAAAAAAGGAGCGTGCAAAGCGGACTGTGGAACTTTAACCTAGAGTTGCCCCGCAGTGAAGTACTGCCTCGCCCTGTTGAGCACACTAAGCTATTCGGATACCAATTTGGCCTTGTTCTCCAAATGCTTCTCATTAGTCTGTTGTTTAATGTACGATGGTATTAGTACTAGAACTTACTTGGTGCGGCTCGGGAAGTACCGACAGCACCCATTTCTGTCGTGAACTTGAAGCATTTTATTGTGTTTCGGCGGTGTGGTTCACAACCAGATTTTTATGAGGCGACCATCAGCCTCCGGAGTAGCGCTGTAACTGCACACGACCTCAGGCTAGCTTGAGGTTACAGAATGGTTATAGCATGGCGGAAATTAGTGCAGCTGAAACATTTTCCCGATAGAACCGGGAACAACTTAAGGTGTTAACTCTAACTTGTTTGCACATTAAAGCAGTATGAATGTTTGTTAAAGAACATCCAGATTGCCAGGTCCATGGGTAAGAAGAAATTACCCGTGGTAGAACTATTTCGTTTTCGTCCAACCGGTAGGATCACGGGTAAACAAAAATTTTCTGTGGTACAACTAGTAGATCAAAGTCGTTTTAGTTGCACCATTTTTTTGGTATGGGGAGGGGGGAACCTTCAAAAACTATCCGGCACCTTGGGAGAGGTGTTACCGGATTATGTGAGATTTGTTACCGCTCTCGGTGGCCTACCTCTGCGCTTGAGGAGGACTCCGGGATCTCCAGTGGAACGCACCGGTGACCTCCACGCGCGGCGCCCCAGAGCGGGCCTATCCTCTGGAGAGCAGATGTGCTCTCCTGCACCCTCCGATGCTTACGGCGGCTTTCGGCCACGCACACACCTCCGTCCTTCCCGTTGCCGCTGGCTGAACGGATCGCGCCCCGCAGCTACAGGGACTGTTTTAGTTGGAGCAAGCGATTTTACCATGGGCCACTAACCTTTAGACTATAAAACATCACTCTATAACGCGGGTAAAACCGTGGGGCATAACCTAGTGTTTAGTAAGTGTTCAAACCTCCAATAAAATTGTTCTTGGTACGAGACCAGTACGGGAAAAAGTTGCAGATAGTAAAATCGATATCTACATAATCGATATTATCTATTTTCCGCTGACGCCATATCACTAATCAAATGTTAATCTATCTGTTGCTTACTGATTTATATTATTATTATTTCTAGAATCATCTAGTCTCATCGAATATTTTTAGAGCATTGCAGTCCACGAAAAAAAGAAAAAATATTTATTTACATGGGAATACAAAAAATCCTTTAATGAATATTATTTTCCGGTCACCGCCTAATGTCTTGAGGTGTGTGAAAAAAATGGCGGATTTATCCTCGAAAAAGAAATTTAAGAGCTATATTTAAAAAAATATACTTAAAAGATACAAAAATAAGACTTAGTTATCATATAGACATACTTTTCCTTGCAAATGGTAAAGGCTCGTAGATAAAGGGTCAGGTCCTTGGAATAATTACGTATAGAAGGAGTGTCTTCATACAAGCGCGCTGTCAAAATTGAAGCACTAAATATATTCACACAGATGTCACATTTGACAAACAAAATATTTTGATTTTGAACAAATCTTAATATATATATAAAAAGTAAAGGGTTTTCTTTGTACGTAAAGACACGGTTTTCTCTATTATCACTAACTCCAATCAACTTCCCGTTGGGGTGGTAAATATCCCTTAGTAAGTAGATGATAGTAAGGGAGTTTGATCGCGGTGGGTGGAGTGGGGAGCTGATGATGGAAGGTAATGCGACGGTTAGGAGTTGAGAGCAAATTCTTTCAATAAATGGGGTTTTGTTCGAAATCTTACATTTCTGAGATGGTCCAGCTGTCGCCAAGTCAAAGTCTGATGATGGGATCCCAGAGAAATCGAAGGGAACATACAAATTTTATAGCAAAATAATTGATTTTCATATTTTTACTAAAGCATTTGTGTATAAATATCATCATATCATGTTGCTGAGCTGATGATTGAGGGTACAACTCCTCAACGGTTAGGAGCTGAGAACAAATTCTTTCATTAATTTATACGTTCAGTTGGACTGACAGTAGTATTCTTTCAGGCTATAAGATGGCTATTAGAAAACATGATTATAAAAGGTAAATCTCTTTAAAGTTTAGATTAAACATGCGACATATTGTAACTCGAGCAACGCCGGGTTTCGCAGCTAGTTAACTATAAATCGTGAATACTACGGAGCGGCCCAGCGTTGGTGCCATTAATGGCACCAATTAACATGCTTCAATTTGGCCGCGTGAACTTGGTTTCTATACCTAATGTAATTATTCTAAGGTCAGGCCCTTAGTAAAATGGCGCACTTACTTAATAGGAATAGTAATAGCTAAAAAGTGGTACGCAACATTAAATGTAGTAAAATCGATAGTATTGTCATCACGCAACATTACAGTAAACGACCATTAATTTCACTGTCAGCAAACCTTCAAATGGTACACGACAGATATTGTCCAAAGATATTTATATTTATATATATATTTTAATTAATAGCTTACGTAAATGTAGGTAGTGTTTAAAAAAACAATATGGCCACGGAAGAATAAAATGTAAATTAAATGATACCTAAATCAATTTGCACAATACTATCGATTTTACTACATTTAATGTTAATGTAGTCAAATCCATAATATTGTCATCACGCAACATTACAGTAAACGACCATTAATTTCACTGTCAGCAAACCTTCAAATGGTACACGACAGCTTGGAAGAGATACTGTGTAATGTGAAATTTGTCGCGCTAAAACCTTGGGAAGGACTCCAGGATCTTCAGCCCGAATGCATGCGTAGCACCTCTAACTTGCTACCATATTGGAAAATCAATGGAGCTCTCAATAGCTTTGACAGCCTCCGTGGCGTAGTGGGTGATAAGCCGACTGCAAAGCGTGAGGTCGTGGGTTTGATTCCCACCCAGGACAAATATTTGAGTGATGAACATGACTGTTTGTTCTGTGTCCGGGTGTCAATTTATCTATTTAAGTATGCATTTAGAATTATATAAGTATGTTTAACAGCTTGGTATCAGCTTGGTATGGTAGGTAATCAGCATAGCAAGCTCTGCTTAGTTTGAATCAGATGGTGTTATGTGAATTGTCCAATGATATTTATGTTTATGTATATTTTTTAATTAATAGCTTACGTAAATGTAGGTAGTGTTTTAAAAAAACACTATGGCCACGGAATAGTAAACAATAAAATGTAAATTAAATGATACCTAAATCAATTTGCACCACTCAGCTGGCGGATTTTATAAAGATAAGGCTTCTATTATTATGTGAACCAATGTGCACAGAGTTCAAAAAATAGGTACCTGCCTACTAAAAATTTCTCGGTGTACGTCTGCTGTAAGCACTTAATTATGATAATGAGAATTTTTTTTCAACCTTTTTTTAATGTCCCACTGCTGGGCACAGGTCTCCTACTCACAAGTGAGAGGGATTTAGGCCATAGTCCACCACGCTGGCCAAGTGCGGATTGGTGGACGTCATGCTTTCGAGAAATTATGAATTTCTCTCAGGCATGCACGGCGATGGGGAACATCGTAATCAATTAAATATCACGATATTTTCCATCATCGTGGAGCAGCGATAAATGCGCACATTACAAATTTCTTTGTCAGAGGTGCGCGCCGAGGATTTGAACTCGGGATCGGTCACGTCGATGACCGCGGTTTCTTACCACTCGGCCATCGCTGCTCTGATGAAAATCTGAATGAGAAAATTACTCCTTTTTTATTTGAATGGAGTAACAGGCGAGCATGGCCACGTGGTGTACGTTTAAGGTAAAACTTGAACTTTTTTTTTTCCTCTTAGTGTACAAAAACCCTGCAATATGGGTATCCAAAGACGACGATCGGATTCTATCCGAAGTACAAATAAATATGAATGGCTGCAACCCTTTTTGCGTCCCACTGCTGGGCACGGGTCTCTTCCCCTTATTGGGGAGGCCTGGAGCTTACTCCACCACGCTGCTCCAATGCGGGTTGGCGGAGATGCGGGTTAGTGGCCAACCCGCTGTCGGATGTTTTCAAACCGCCCATAAGGCCTCCGACAAGGTTTAACGACTGTTATCTATCGATAACAACCGGGACCGACGGCTTAACGTGCCCTCCGAAGCACGGAAACGCGCATGAAATTTTTTGCCACTAGCGGTCACCCATCTCACACCCGACCGCACCCGTTTGGCTTAGCTGCATAGACCGCTTGCGTTCTACACTAGCCGCCGAGCCATGCGCGCTTCAAATATGAATAAATAATTAAATAAACAAATAACTAAATACCTAAATACATACTTGAAGAAATAAAATTTAAATTTTCAAAATGCGCAATATGGGATCAAATAAAAATAAAATTGATAATAATGTACATTTTTATAAATTGCGATATTATTAAGTTTTTTTCTTTTATCTTTGTAATATTTGCATACCTCATGAAGGTAAATATGGCGTCCTAAATATGTATTAACAACTTTTGTAAACACCCATATTTGTGCAAATAAAGTTCTTTGTCTTTGTCTTTGAAGATATTTGCTAGATAAATGCTAGTACCTGGACGACCGAGCGTTGCTCGGATAAAAACAATTTATTTTCTTGGTTTAGTTTCAAACGAATCACTCATTTCCTTTGCGTTACTTAACAACGCTATTTGAAATAGCTCCCAATAAAAAAAAATTAATTCAATGAACGAAATTTTTATAGAGCTCTTTCAAATCGACATTGTCATTTCTTGGAACGTCGCTCGGATTGACGGATGGCGTTTGATGGTGTTCTTCGCCACAATATTATTAAAAATCTCCAATAGATCTGATGTCAGGAAGAGTCGTATTTTTCAGTTTATATTTAAGTTGATTATCGCTGAAAATTTTTTTTTATACGTAATTATAATTTCTAAAATATAAATCTAACTGGATTAATTTATCACCCCCGAAACCAGGTTACTAAAATTTCATCAAAATCGTCGGAGCCGTTTCAGAGACTCAAAAAATATATTTTGGTATATACAAACAAGAAATGCTCGTTTGAAGGTATTTTAGATAACACTGACACTGCTTTAATGCCACCCACGGGAGCAGTACATTTTCAGGGATAAAAACTATCATATTTCCTTCTCTAAGGTTTTCTCTATCTGTGTACCAAACTGCATTAAAATTGGTTCAGTAGTTTAGGCATGAAAACGTAACACAGACATAACTACTTTCGCATTTATAATATAAAATAACAATATAAGTATGGATTTTATTGTTGAAGAGTTTGTTTGAAAGCGGCAATCTCGAGAACTACTGGTTCGAGTTGAAAGATGTTTTTTTTAATGGAGTAGCAGACCAGCATGCAGGCCACGTGGTGTTAAGTGGTCGCTGCAGCCCATGAACATCTACATACAACCTCAAGCAGGCATAGGTAAGTCTCGTCTGAGGTCGTATGCAGTTGCGCTGCTACTGGAGGCTGGTGGTCGCTTCATGTAAGTGTGGCCGGCAACTGCACCTTTCCACCGAAACAACAGAATTGGTTCACGGCAGAAGTGGGTGCAACTTTTTGTGATGGATAGTCCATTTATCAAGAGAGGTTTCAGGCTATTAAACATCACGGGGCACATCTAAACCAATGTTATAAAGAGGAAAGATTTGATTGTTTGTTTGTATTGAATAGGCTCAGAAACTACTGGACCGAATTGAATTTTTTTTGACAATTAAAAGCCGACATTATCCCTACTGAACATAAGCTACTTTTTACGTCGGGAAAATGCTTCATTCCTACGGAAAACAGATAATAGGGTCCACGTGGTTGAAGCAACTGGCTCAACGCCTATAATTTTAATATAGCAATATATCGTCTTACGTCGTATTTCAAATGGATGGAAGAAAGTTAGAGATATAGCCTGGAATAGCACATAGGCTATTTTTATCCTACGGGGACCCATAAAACGAGTCCACGCGGGTGAAGGCTCTGGCGGAAGGCTATCTATAATATTAATTAATTAAAAAATGTCTATGATAACATATTATTATGATTATTAGATTATATTTTTCTAATCAATTCCGGTTAAACAGAATTATCTCCGTCAGTATAATTAGATCTATCGATGATAATTCAGTAAGACGGTACTTAACGATTTAGCCAATTAAAAATATCTGATCATCTTGTTGCGGCAAACTCTTTATGAAGCATTGTTTTAGTCTTAATTGGTTACTATAAGTTGTATTATATGATTGTGGGAATGGAACGTAAGTGGATAATAGGTAGAACGGAACGTATGTGAATGGCTGAGCGATTGAGTGAAAGGAAGGAGTGAGCGGTGACAGGGTGAATGATATCATTATTAGGACGGACGACGTTGTAGGGTGCATGTTAGGAAGAGAGAATAAAACCAATTAGAGTTACAAGTGATTTTAATTTGACCTCGAGATCCCAATTACTACATTTTGGGGGCTCGTCCGGGATACTCGATCGTCAAATTATTACGACGACAACGACGAAAACGACGAACGGCGATACGTTTCGAACACCGGCGGCAGCGCAGCGTGCACGTGGCGTCATATATTGGAGAATTCTATTTTTTTATGGAGGACAAGCCGTATCTATCGTGCGCCTACGCCCGCCACTTGGTGGTACCAACTTAGAAATATTTGTGGGCTCATACACTTTGCTGAAGATCATGACATGATCAAATGCATTGTTTACGATTCTATAAAGGACATACAGACAAACATTCATTTTTATATACATATATATAAATGACACTCTTAACTATAGGACAATGTTATTCAATAGCCTCTATTAGTACGGGTACGTTACGAATAATTTATAAAATTAAATGTTATTAATACTGCACGAATACATTTTTATATTAATTTAATACAGGTACTGAAAGTAAATATTTTAGGACATTCTTTATTTAAACAAAAGAAAAAATCATAAATCAGATTTTGGGGAGTTATGGCGGGAATTCGAAAAAGACATATTGTGCTCTTGTTTTTTTTTTACTTTCTTGGTCTATTTTTGAGTTATAATCGTATAAATTTGATGGCATTTTGTTCGATATAGGTTAATTAAAGTGCACGAGTGTTAAGTTAACACCGAAACTATATGCCTCCAAAATTCCATTGGTCACGTTCTTGTAATGAAGCCATCGCTTTACTTGAATGTCTGATTGACTTGACTGACCGATTAATAACGTCTTACTGACTTTACCTATTATTTCTCGTCCAGTTTCACCGAAATTGGCAAAAACGTGATGCAAAAATTATACTTGACACTGGCAATATGCAGAGTTTGCGATGCCATAATTGAAGAAAAAAAAATCTGACTTTGTATTGTTCGATAAAAAGGCATGTTGGAATTGAACACAGGGATAGCACCAAAATATATTTTTCTACCTTTTTACCTACCTTTTGTGTACCATGGACACACACATAGACAGAAACACAAATACCCAGACCGAGAACAGAAATTTTAAACTCATCATTCAAATTTCGAATCGAACCCAGGACCCTCCGTTCGGCAGTCCGCCATTTTAACCATTACGCCACACGGGTCGTATGATGTAGTAGTTTATTAACATCTACATCTAGCGCCCCAGTTCAAGGGCACCGCGCTCACCATCGGTGAAAGTGTCGGTATCTTGGGAGTTGACATTACGAGTAAAGTGCAGTACCGGAGTCATTTGGAGTACAAAGCCAAATTGGCATCAAAAAAGCTTGGTGTCCTCAACAGAGCGAAGCAGTACTTCACTGCGGGGCAACTCCGGACGCTGTATAAGGCCCAGGTCAGACCCCACATGGAGTACTGCTCCCATCTCTGGGCAGGAGCACCGAAGTACCAGCTACACCCATTTGACTCCGTTGAAAAGCGCGCAGTCCGAATCGTCAACGACCCAAGATTGACTGACAGGCTAGAACCGCTTAGCTTGCGAAGAGACTTAAGTTCGCTCTGCGTGTTCTACCGACTTTACTATGGTGAGTGCTCCGAGGAACTCTTCAAATTGATGCCTACATTCCCGGGGCTGCGGGCTGGACGGATCGAGCTCCCACTCGCATCACCCGCAACCCCGGAAGTCCCCTTGTCGCCTCTTACGATCAGGCAGGGGATACCGTAGCTCTATTCTTAGGCTCGCTCTGCGTGTTCTACCGACTTTACTATGGTGAGTGTTCCGAGGAACTCTTCAAAATGATGCCTACATCACCATTCCATGATTATACCACCAGACGAAGGTTAAAGTTCCACCGGCACCATCTGGACTCGTGGCGGTCCTCCACAGTCCGCTTTGCACGCTCCTTTTTACCACGGACGTGTAGGTTATGGGACAACCTTCCAGCTGAGTCATTCCCAGTGGACTATAACATAGGGTTCTTCAAGAAAGCTGTAAAAAAACTCTCCTTCAAAGCCGGCAATGCTCGGGCGGCTCCCCTAGGGTTGCCCGTGTCCATAGGCGACGGTGATCGCTTAACATCACGCGGCCCGTCTGCGTTATTGTTAGGTTTATTTATAAAAAAAAAACCTGGATTATAATATATACACTTGATGTTTCTCATGGTTGACATAGCCTAAACCTACAAAAATATCGACGTCGTCTAGATGTAATCAGTCGAACTTTAAAACCACTTACGCGTAATTCTATATATCTCTCATCTAACAACCTGTAATTATAATTAATCGATAATGACCGGAAGACGTTGGCACTATGCTGTATCTATGAGAAACGTTGATTGGCAAAGAAAATGTGCTAATATTGTAGTTATATATCACACGACTGTACTCACGTAAATTTTATCGGATTTGCCGACATGTTTCGGTCCTGACCGAGGGCCTTCTTTAGGAGCTCCCGCCGGTCTCTCAGAACGCGGACAGGACCGAATCATGTCGGCAAATCCGATAAAATTGACGTGAGTACAGTCGTGTAATTAATAACTACAATGTTAGTGTACACTCACGATTCGTTCAATAAGAAAAAATGTGCTAATGATTTAGCGTACAGTTCACTGGGGTCAGATAATTTCAAGGGTAAATACGTGTATCCGTGGAAATACCTCGGGGAGAGGGCAAGGGGGGCAGCTGCTTGAAATTTTTGGGGTTACCCACCCTCATCACTTAGGCGGATGAATAGATAACAACCTATTCTAAGACCTACCAAGGGTGAATATAAAATTTCATCAAAATCGGTTCAGTCATTTCGGAGGAGTATGGTAACATACACTTTGACACAAAATTTTTATGTGTAAGTATCGCTTCAAATTAAGTATATAGAAAAGCAGACGGATCACCGTCACCTTTTTTTTCGTATCGGGAAGAAACCTTCAAAAGGAGATCTGAGCTCGAAGATCTGAGCTTACGTAGAGATATTGCTTTATGTGTCTTCTACCGCCTCTACAACGGTGAGTGCTCATCCGAATTAGACGGTCTGATGCCTACGTCACTATTCCACTATCGCACTACCCGCTGAAGAGAGAATTATCACCTCCACCACCACCTGGACATATTATTATGTCAATCGTCAACAGTCAAACAGTTTTTTGTAGGTGGTAGAACTATTATGGTACGCCCGGGGAAGTACTACCGCTGCACCTACTTCTGCCGTGAACTAATTCTGTTGTGTTTCGGTGGAAAAGTTCAGTTATCGCCCACACTTACATGAGGCGACCACCAGCCTCCGGAGTAGCAGCGCAACTGCATACGACCTCAAACAAGACTTACCTATGCTTGCTTGAGGTTGCATGTAGATGTCCATGGGCTGCAGCGACCACTTAACACCACGTGGCCTTCATGCTCGTCTGCTACACCATTCAAATAAAAAAATAAAAAAGTCCATTTTTCACGTTCGTTTCTACCACGAACATGCGAACTGTGGAGTAAGCTTCCCTCTGAGGTACTCACGTTGGGCTTCGACATGGGGT
Organism: Pyrgus malvae; assembly: GCA_911387765.1. Taxonomy (NCBI): domain Eukaryota; kingdom Metazoa; phylum Arthropoda; class Insecta; order Lepidoptera; family Hesperiidae; genus Pyrgus; species Pyrgus malvae. The sequence continues at coordinate 693,215 of OU426973.1, read as the reverse complement.
TTTTTTTTCATCGTTTCAAGAAAGGCGTTAAAAGAGCCCTTGAAAACAAAGCTACCAACGCATAGGAAATCCCTCTGGTATTGCAAATGGCGCCAGTGACTTTCACCATCAATCATCACTTAATCAAAAATAGTTTATGCTTTATACGAGTACCATCTGATCACCTTGAGTCACGTTTAGATTGATATGAAAGCATTTGATCAATTAAAAGATTGGATATGATTCAACCATTTTCAGTTTTGCAGTATATTATATCATCGTCTATTTTCTATACATTTGCGTCATTGAATATTGCAGTACTGCTATTAATAGTCCTAATATTAAATTGTAAGTAAGTTGGGTCATCAACTTTATCTAGATCTAATTATAAGACATTTTATAAATTATTTCACGTATAAAAATCTACATTATCAGCCAGTAGGATAAGCTTAAATCAAAATTCAAAATTTTGTGTCCTAAAAATTACGGTAAGTAATTGAAACCAAGGATTCCAAACATTACCTATTCCTTTTAGTATTTTGTTAGCTTTAAAATAATTTAAATATTAGCAAGCTGAAATAGCCGCATTATACATCTTTGTTAAATGTAGAGGCTGTCCCTTAAACTCCTACTCGATAGAATGACACAATCTATATAATACCTTTAAACGAGCAATTCTTGTAAATACCTATTATACATAATTTGAATCTCAGAAACAGCTCCAACTATTTTCATGAAATTTTGTGCCCAGGGTTTCGGGGGTGATAGATTGATCTAGCTAGGTTTTATTTTTATAATTTGTCATTTTATTAGAATTTTCAGCGATATTCAACTTAAATTATAAACTGAGAAATATGACTCTTACTGACATCTATTGGAGAATATTAATAATATATTGTGGCGTTAAACGCCGTCAAACGTCATCCGCCAATCCGGCATTCAAACAAATGACAATTTAGATTTGAAAGAGCTTTAAAAAAATAGCGTCGATGGAATTATTGCTTCCTTGGATTTTTTTAAATTGGGACCTATTTCAGATGGCGTTGTTAAGTAACACTATGCAAAAAATATGTGTTCTGCTTAAAATTAAACCAAGAAAATCAATTGTTTTTTATCCGAGTGACAAATGAATATTTATATATTGTAATACAAATATTCGCTGGCGTTCTACGCTAACCGCCGGGCCCACGCGCTTCATGAGATGACGCGTTGAGCTGAGAAAAAAACAGCTTTAGGAGAAAAATTCCCTGCACCAGTCTTTTAAATGCCCATACTTATACAAATTGCCTAACATAATGTGGTAATTTCAATCCATCCATACCTCTATAAGACTTTCTCTTCCGATGGATGGAATAAACATAAACATACCGACTAGGTAATGTAGTGAAGTCACTATTTTTTAATTGAGTCACAAAAACCTATTAATCAAAAATCCAAAATCTGATATTCGAAGCACTTACTACCTAATGATAACGTAATCGCCTTGATTTGATTTTATCACTTGCGACGATGATAAAATCATCAGACCATACCGAAAATTAAAGAAAAGTCTATTGCAAATAAATGAATACTTAATAGATAAATTGCTTCTTCCTCGGTTTCAAGGTGGGGTCAAATCATAATTAGTCTTAGAAATTAGTAGAATATTTTATCGAGTTGCATTTCTTCTCTAGCCATACTTACACTGGCCTTTTTTTGGTATCGGGGGGGGGGGGGGGGGAACCTTCAAAAGGTACCGGGCACCTTGGGACCGGCACCGGGTTATGTGGGATTTGACCGCACTAAAACACCCTCGGTGGCTGCCTCTGCGCTTGGGGAGGACTCGGGATCTCCAGCGAAACGCACCGGTGTCCAACACGTGCGACGCCCCAGAACGGCCCCATCTTCGGGAGAATAGATGTACTCTCCTGCACCTTCCGATGCTTACGGCGACATGCAGCCACGCACACGCCCTTCCCGGGGCTGCGGGCTGGACGGATCGAGCTCCCACTCGCAAGCAACCCCGGAAGTCCCCTTGTCGCCTCTTACGATCAGGCAGGGGATACCGTAGCTCTATTCTTAGGCTCGCTCTGCGTGTTCTACCGACTTCACTATGGTGAGTATTCCGAGGAACTCTTCAAAATGATGCCTACATCACCATTCCATGATTATACCACCAGACGAAGGTTAAAGTTCCACCGGCACCATCTGGACTCGTGGCGCTCCTCCACAGTCAGCGCTTTGCACGCTCCTTTTTACCACGGACGTGTAGGTTATGGGACAACCTTCCAGCTGAGGCATTCCCAGTGGACTATAACATGGGGTTCTTCAAGAAAGCTGTAAAAAAAGCTCTCCTACAAAGCCGGCAATGCTCGGGCGGCTCCCCTAGGGTTGCCCGTGTCCATAGGCGACGGTGATCGCTTAACATCACGCGGCCCGTCTGCCTTATTGTTAGGTTTATTTATAAAAAAAACCGAACCCACAGGGACTACTACACTGGCCTACCCAAATTTATCTAGAAGATATAAAGAAATAAAGAAAGAAAAACCTACAATGAATAAAAAGAAAAGGCAATAAATAATAAGACATTTTGTTTTTTGTTTTATTTTATTTATTGATCATCAACATAATGTACACCAAATAAATGTCTTCTAAATATCTTTGGACAATTCACACAACACCATTTGATTCCAAACTAAGCAGAGCTTGTACTATGGTAATCAGAAAGCTGATAAACATACTTATATAATTCTAAATACATACTTAAATAGATAAATTAATACCGAGACACAGAATAAATAGTCATGTTCATACAAATATTTGTCCTGGGTGGGAATTTCCCACGACCTTACGTTTCGCAATCATCATCATCCACTACTCCACGGCCCCTTTTAATCGTCTCTTAGCCAACCAGGGGATACTGTAGCCTTATTCTTAATCCCGAAGCTACAGGGACAATCGCAAAGCTACAGGGACAATATTGGCTACCTAATACTACACACAGTCATGTTGTTCTGAATAAAGCATTAAAATTTATTGTTTCCTCTGCTTATTTTGTTCGATGTAAGAGATTTCGATATATCGATAAAAATGATAAGAGAATATCTAAATTTTTTGATCTTTGGTCTCTTTTGATTCCTCGAATCATCAGTATTATGAAGCAACTCGTGTTAGTATTTAATGTAGGACGTTGTGTATTACATATAACTGGAAGATTTTCAATTTATCTTTGCATGGAAAAAGGAAGCAATAAAAAATGCCGTCGCCTGACAAGTTTAAATTATTTTGCACAGCTATCTATACTTATTTTATAAACGCTAAAGTTTGGATGTCTGTTTGTTGCTCAATCACGCAATGACGGCTGAACGGATCGAGATAAAGTTTGACATAGAGATCAATAATAGTCTGGAATAGCACATAGGCTATTTATCCCGGAAAAACACACTGGGTATTTAGAAAAGATAGTGTGTAAAGTAAATTAGTAAGGATCTTTGGCTCCAAGGCAGCGATGAGAAAAAAAAAATTTCGGTGTGAACGATGAGAATGCAACTCGAACCGTTCAACAAGCGGCCCCGGGAAGGAAGGCGTGGTGTGCGTGGCCGCATGCCATCACATTCAAGCGGGGTGGTGGAGTAAACTCCAGATCTTCCCAATTATTGGTAGAGACTGTTGCCCAGCAGTGGGAAAATGGGTTGCAGCCAGTCACTTATTATATTTTACGATGACGACCCGCGTGGCTCAATAGTTTCCATGCAGGACTGCCAATCGAAGGGTCCCGGGTTCGATTTTCGGCGAAGCAGAAATTTAGATGATGAGTTTAAATTTCCGTTCTCAGTCTGGATGTTTGTGTTACTGTCTCTGTATGTGTCCATGGTAATTTGAGTAAAAGGCTCGGGCTGTTGGTATCAGCCCAGGGTACTTCGAAACTAAGTGAATTTTCGGGCCTTATTTTTGGATTAGATTGAAGAAATTCTCGCAATATTATTCATTCAATAGCTTAATGTCATCAATGACAACGCTTATCTTATTAATTCATGAAAAAGAAGCGATCTGAGTATGCTAAAAATGATTCCGAAAATGTTAGAACTTACGGACGGATGCTTACAGAGTGGGTCCTCTGGTTACAGACACCGTCCAACCCGATAGCCTTGAAATGGCCATGATTTTACTGACAGTGATTTTTTTGGCTTCATAGTGGCAATACGTGCCTCCCTAGATGAATGATACGCTTGTAATTTAGCGAACCACACTTTATTTTAATTTTTCGTAAATAAATAATAATATCAATAAATTGAATTGAATTCGTCTCTCTCTAATTACTTGACATCGTCGTCCGTGATTTTCACGTTTTCTTACACTCAATCTGCTTGCCTTATCAATGTACGAGTATGCCGTAGATACAGGGTGTTTGCATTATTGCAGGAAAGGCGTTTTATTTTTTGAATGGAGAAGCAGATAAGCATGCAGACTATGCAGCTTTTTTGTATCGGGGGGGGGGGGGGGAGACCTTCAAAACCTACCCAGCACCTTGGGAGAGGATACCGAGTTATGTGGGATTTGTACCGCACTAAAAACCCCTCGGTGACCTGCCTCTGCACTTGGGGATCTCCAGTGGACCGCACCGGTTTCCAACACACACGGCGCCTCAGAACGGGCCTATCTTCTGACATTCTGCCCATCTCCCAGCAGATATGTTCTGCTGTACTATATACGTATAATAAGACACGTTCTGGTAAAGTAGCCATCCTCGTCAGCCATGTTTGACTGACTTGACTGACTGATTACTGACGACTTACTGACTTTATCTATGTTAGGTACTTCGATCAGTTTCATTAAAACTGGCAAAAAAATGATGCAAAAACTTGACGCTAGCAATATTCACAGAGTTTGCGATGCCATAATTTGAAGCAAAAAAAAAAACAATAATGTTAATAGTTAATTTAATTTATATACAGTCGAAAGACTTTATCGAAACATACTGTGTATAAAAAAGATTATAGTGGGAATTTTATTGCAAGGAGACATAATAAATCTTTTTAAGCCTCTAATCTAATATTACCGAAATTTACATCATGATTCCCACAAAATATTAATTATTACAAAGAATATTTACGAATGTAAACACAGGATATGGTTATAACAGTACTTAAGTCGTCTTCGAATTTATTAGTAGCTAGAAATTGTATTTCCGTTTCAACTTATATACTCAGCTTTGATAACTCCATTTTGTTTATTTGTATGATTGTTATTATCTTGAAAATAGTAAAAGGCAAAAAACAATAATAAAAGAGTAGCTGATAAAAATTTATTGGTTCTATCGAAGAAGTATGATATTAGAGTTAGACATATTCATGGGCGTACCGGCCAGGTCCAGATTCAGCGATTCAAGAATCCCAAAAGAACTCCCAAACGAAAAAAGAAACCTATAAAGAATAATAAGCTAGATATATTATGCTACCTCCAGCTGTTTCCTTCGTATATTTGATATTTTGTGTGCGTGTCTTCGTATAACGTGTAAGGCAAATTTAAGCGAGGGTTGCAAAAAAAATGTATTATTATTTTTATTTTTTTCAACCTTTTTTTATGTCCCACTGCTGGGCACAGGTCTCCTTCTCACACAATTGAGAGGGATTTAGGCCATAGTCCACCACGCTGGCCAAGTGCGGATTGGTGGACATGTATTATTTACCTCATTGAAATTACATACCAAATTTCAGCTTTTAGCATTACATCAAATACCCTATTAATTTCTATGATCATCAGTATCGGCGTTTAGAGCTATGCAATGGAAACTTTTTATATTTAATAAGTTCACTACTGATATCATATCCCGAAATCTATCTGATATATTCTAAATCAAAGTTATGGGAGTCCAAGAAAGAACGAAGCATTTTGAGAAAACTCCCGCGCCCCCAGATTTTCATTTCATATCTAGAATGTAGAGAGCCGCTAAAGAACCAAAGGATCTCTTGATCAAATCTCAAGGAATGGCCAAGCTGAAATGAGCCAGATGAACATTATGTGTACTCCATAATGAATGAATGATGTGGTGACACCTTGGGGAAGTTCTATATCCAGTGGAATGATAAAAGCTTAATGTAATGATTGCAATAATGTAGCTAACTTCTAGACCTCTAAGCAAAGAGATCTAATTCCAATCAATAAATGAATGAACGACGACGCTTTAATGAAAATTTTGTGAACATTATCATCATAATATGTTAGCATCGTTGAATCAAATGCTACATATAGACTATGGAATGGAGAATAAAGGCATAAATATTGATTTAAATACAGGAATTGCTAAATCCAAGGAAGCAAATGCGAAAATGTCCGGCGATAAATGCGCATTACCAAAAATTCAAGGAAACTTTAAACACGAGTTTATCAAATTTTAGCTAATCAATGACAATGAATCATGAGACCTGTAAGCCAATTATGTTTCGAGATATCTTAGTACTGATATTATCGAGTCTAATGGATAATATATAAAGTTGATTTCGTGAATAATTATCAGTATAGTGTTGTGTGCTAACTTTTCAACTCTCACAGGAGGGTTTTTTTCGAAAATATTCGCGTCTACTCGACGCCATGATAGGTATGTACATTTATTTCATTTGTTGAGACATTATAATCGTCAAGTCCTGGATTTGATTTGAAAGCTTTAAAGATAGTTAGAGCTTTTGGTTGAGTGGCAGTGGTTTAGAAATTTAGGTGTTGAAATAGGAGTGGAATGTTTCTTATCATTTACGTGGTTGGAATAAAATGTTAAGGCAATTTTCATTTTATTTTTATGGGTTTTTGGAGTGGTTGTGAAAACGTGATAAAAAGCCTTAGTTAAGTGGTCAGCCCAGAGGACTAAATCTTATTTTGATTAATGTTGTCATGACCAGAATATATTCAGAAAGGTAATTAATAGGAGTGGTTAATTTAAGAACTTATAAAAAACTCTTTGAAAATCAAAATAGCACTACGAAAACTTAAAAGAGCCTGCTAAACTATCTTCCTGAAGAGACTCTAGACTAGTTTTTTTCCAAAGCAAACTTTTGTGGCTTATATTTATTTGATTTTATTGCGGAGTTGTAAAGAGGGAGGAGTTTAGAATATGCAATAATTGAACATAGCTTGGTGAAGGTATATTGGCATAAGAACTTAAAGAATAAGTTGATCAAAATAATTTCATAATTGCGGACAGTATTGCAAATATCCATCTAAATGATTCAATTCGCTTAGCAGAAGAAAGTTGTGATAGGTATCAAAATACAAATTCTAATGAAGTATTAAGCCAGCTGATGTAAAACTTTGCAGCCAACAGAAGAATAATAATAAAGGACCATTATAAAGACCCAACTAAGTTGTGACTTCTAGATAGTTCGTAGCGGATAGTAATAACCATGTAATACTTATAGTAATCAAAAAATCGTTCATGGTACACGAAAAATGTCGGCGTCATCATATTATTCAAAAATTATTAGATAAAAGACATACACAGAGTACAACTTGCAAAGAGTGACATCAACCCGTTTTGCTGTTATCTGACATTGCTTTTATACATTTAACATCAAAGACCTTTGCTACAAAGAAAACAATTTTTGGTTGCAATAAACAAGTAAATTCGGTTTCCGCGTAATTCATGAAGCGAATGAATTTATAGTGTTTGTAAGATAATACGCTGTAAAATACATGATAGCGTATTTAGCTTCAATAAAGATATAAGATAAAACAGCACCGAATTGCAAAGCTATGTAACATAACAGTGATATCTTTAGCGGGACATTTGATTTTAAATTATCTGCCATCGATATACATGACACAGATGTTATCGACAAAAACAATTGTCGCGAAAATGGCTCGTTATTTATACCCTGCAAATTACTGATCAAAAGAAAGAAAAATAGAAAAAATACTTATTTAATATTAGGACACTTATAGGTACATTAGGACCCGCATTGGAGGTACCTAGGACGCAAAGAGGGTTGCAGTCAGCTAGCTGGGAATACAAAATATTCACTTAATGAGTGTATTTTTTCCTGGTAATCGCATAGGTACCATTTAGAACAAATTGTAGTGTTAAGAGACAAAAGGAGGCAAAAAAAACTCTCAGCAGTAGTCTTTTAAAAAAAGTACAGATATATTTTTGAAAATATAATAGCTATTGGTCGATAAAGGGCACACGTGAGCGCTGATCGTCATGTAAGAGAATATCAAAGATATACGAAAACGTGTCAAGAAGGATGTGGTGGATTGTTCATGGGTCGAATAGTTCAACCGAAAAAGTAGCAATGCCCAAAAACATTTCTGACATAATGTATTTTTATAATTTTGTGGTAATATGTGTACCGATCACACATAGGGATATTGACAATGTACTTGTGAAATCGGTGGTGGTGCGAAGCAGTAGTGCGCTGGGTAATGAACCGTTAAACTAACATCAGACCTACTACAAGGTAAAAGCGTTTCCATCAGCCCTTACAAGTTCTAAGCCAACATTGAAATTTCAACAATTATTAGGCATGATTAGTTATTTGAAGTCACTTAAATCGTATTCTTTGTTGTTTTAATATAAACTTTAGGGATTGAATTAAAATTAGCACAGGAAAAGCTTTTAAAACTATTTTTAATGTCAGTGACTCTAAACCTTGAATTTATGAAAATTACTTTTCATCACAATTATTATCAATGTATGCTCTCCATGACCTGATCGAAGCATTTGAATACAAAATTACTTTCGATTGAACGTTTTTGGATGTTAGAATCTGATCTTATCGGTGTGAGGGAGCTCGATCCGTCCAACCAGCAGTCCCGGGAAGGGCAGCTCCACAAGCGCATGGCAGCCACCGAGGGAGTTTTAGTGCGGTCAAATCCCACATAACCCGGTACCCTCTCCCAAGGTGCCGGGTACCTTTTGAAGGTTTCCCCCGATAACAAAAAAAAAGATCTGATCTAATGAATATATCAATGGTGTCTTGATACAGGGAATCTTATTGCGGATCTACGAGTGTTAAATGTTATTTCCTTTCTGTTTCAGTTAAACTCCTTTTTCTGGGAGTTTTAGCCGTATCCCAGGCGCGGCCCAACGACAACGCCAGGCTAACGATACCTCATCCCGAATGTCCTCCAGAGGGCCACTACTTATTACCCCATGAGTATCTGTGCGAGAAGTTCTACTACTGCGAAGACGGCTTGAAGCATGTAGCTCCGAGACTCTGTCCCCCAGGGCTTGAGTTCTCAGCGACGGAACAAGTTAGTACCATTTAATAACAATATACTCTGTCTGAGACTATCGCGGTTGTTCATTTTATCTGAATTGTTACTTACGGGATATATACCACGATTCACTTTGCTTTTGAGCTCCCAATATTTCGGCGCAGTTGCATGCACCATGATCACGGATGTACTGGATATCGCTGCTGGATTTCCAATTTTCTAGTGCGTGGAATCAAGTGTTAGTGTGTCTTAAAAACAATATGCGTCCATAATATGAAAAAACCATACACAATGATATTGTGAGTGTGTTTGTCGTGACTTATGTGCGAGTTCGAGTACCGGTAGTAGCCGTAGCAAACGAGTGAGGAAGAAGGTAGACCGTTACGGCTGTCCTTAGACTTTTAACATCCACCCGCAATATCCAGTTCATCCGTGATCATGGTGCATGCAACTGCGCCGAAATATTGGGAGCTCAAAAGCAAAGTGAATCGTGGTATTATATGCCGTAAGTAACAATTCAGATATAATATAAATATTTGTTTCGTTTTTTTCTATATTAATGAGATATTTTAGTGTAAAAAAGTAGCTTCTATCACTCTCAACCCCCTTACGATCTCAATTACAATTTAGAGTAAAACGTGTGGGTGCATTTTACTACATTTTCATAACCTTCCTCTCATAGATAGTTGCCAACAGAATGATTGTAACATTTAATATATCAAGCACTCCACGCTTTTTACTCTGAATTGAATTATTCTGTTAATAACTTAAATTTCATTTTATTTTGAGGTACTTAATTATATTATTATTATTTACTACACTCAGAAGATTTCAAATAATGTTACAAATAAACCATTGAGATTGATTGTTTGAGTAAAAATTCTATAAACAAACATATTATCTTCTCTTTTCAGACAAAGTTAATAAAAACAGTCGTTATGGCAAATTTTATTATATACAGAAATTGCATTCTAAAAATCATTTATTTACGTTCTTCCAGGTATGTATATTTCCTCACTTGGCAAACTGTACTCTGCCTGGTGTACCTCCAACACCAACGCCAGAGGCACCGCCAACTGAGGCACCCACGCAAGCTCCTACCCAGCCCCCAACGGAGCCCCCTACGGAGCCCCCTACAACAACTACTACAACTACAGAAGCTCCTACAACTACTACTACAACCCCAGTTCCTACAACAACAACTACAACAACAACAACAACAACTCCGGCTCCTACAACAACGACGACAACAACAACAACAACTCCGGCTCCTACAACAACGACAACAACAACTCCGGCTCCTACAACTACAACTACTACGACTACAACTCCAGCTCCTACAACAACGACAACAACAACTCCGGCTCCTACAACTACAACTACTACGACTACAACTCCAGCTCCTACAACAACGACAACAACGACTCAAGCTCCAACAACAACAACAACTCAAGCGTCCACGCTGAGACCAGGTCAAGACCTCCCGAACGGATGCCCGCTCGACTTTAGCATCCATCGGCTGCTACCGCACGAGACTGACTGCGACAAATTCTACTACTGCGTGTTCGGAGAGCTTGTCGTGAAACAGTGTGCTCCAGGGACATACTTCAACCCTAAGTTATCGGTGAGTACCAGTTTTTACAAGGTCGAATCGTAACAACTTGTATAACAATTTGAAAATATTAATCTGGTAATCATCCATTCATAATCCTTTAAAAGATAATCTAGATACAGGCCTTCCAAAACATTCATCACTCTCTCCATTGCGCCTTCAGAATCCAGCGGCTTTCAGCTTTTTCTTTATATCCTCCGTACCCATAATTGGAAATTGGCCCGTGTTCCTTTCAAGACGTGATTGCTATTCTAGGAACTTTTATCCTTATCGGTTATCAGCTCTCCTAAAAATATGGCTTAATTTCATCCACTTCTAATTATTTTATTGCCATGAAACTTGCCAAATTCGTAGATTAGGTAACAACAGAATAATATTCCAGATAATAATAATGTAAGTTATGTAATCTCCTAAGGTGGGAGACTGTTAACTGATAAACTTCTAGTAATATTAAGTATTCATTCAGTAGCTTAATGATAAAGGAGCGTGGGAATGAATATCGGGCACACAAGGCTATTTCTAAATAAAATATAATATGAGTACATAGTTTTAGTAATTACTCGTATCTGTGAGCAGATGGAAATGGGCTTATAGTGTCTCATAAGATCATCACCATACTGTTATCTCAATTATATTGATTTGATTAATGACAACGCTTATCCTATACATTCGTGAAATAAAAAACGATCCGTTTGTGCCAAAAATGATTTCGAAAATGTTAGAACTTACGGACGGATAGGAACAGAGTAGGACTTCATATGCATGTACTATGATGCACTATGATGTTCATCTGTGAACAACCTTCAACAAACAGGTAGAGGTTATTAATTGATTAGGGTCAAAAAATTTAGAGAAGAACCACTGAGTTATTATTACTACGTATAGAGTGGACGTCTCTACTAGATTTCTTGTTACACGTGTTAGAGCCAATCAGCATCAACGCGCTCAGTCAGTGTCGGACGTCTGAGGCTGTTCAACGCATTGGAAATTAAAGTGTAACGTCAAATATGCCTTCTTGCGTATTGTACCTTATTACCAATTGACAGAGGTCTTTATTGGTTGGCACATTTGTCTGGTTATTTGGTTCATTACACATTTCGCAATGCATGATGAGCGCACTGATTTTGTTCAGAATGTCGTCTCTATACGTAGTAATATAACTCAATGAGAAGAACGTGCCTTTTTGTTTTAAATGTCATCATCGATAAATAAATTGATTCTGACAAGTGACTAATACACTACCTGGATACATTAAATTCACTTTAATTTACGGTCAATTTAATATGTATAAAGTTATCAAGATAATGTAAATTGACTTCGGTAGTTCCAATGAATAAGATGCCGCAATAATATTTGTAAACGTCCTAATGGTTATCGATTTTATAGTCCTTGCATTAAAACTTTAATCTACTGTAATAATCACTTCCTCTTTTACCTGACTGCCACGACATTCATAATATGGTCCACTGATATCAGCAGAAATTTTGAAATCAATAGAATTATCTAATATATCGATCGCCATTAACGATTCTGAAAATTTTACAATTTCTTTGATATTAATTTAGAACTCTACAAATGTTAATTGTATTATGACAAATATTAAAAATTACCACTAAATTCTAACTTAATTAAATATCCCTGCTAATATTATAAATTCGAAGGTAACTCTGTCTGTCTGCTACGCTTTCCCGCTTAAACTACAGAACCAATTTTAATAAAATTTGGAACACAGATAGAGTGTACCTTGGGAAAGGACATAGGATGGTTTTATCCTACGGGAACCTATAAAACGGGTCCACCCGGGCGAAGCCGCTGGTGGAAGGCTAGTAATAAATAAATAAATAACGTTTCACACACATAGCCCCACAGTAGGGTAGATATACCCTGTGTCGTGGGTACCATGGACATACACAGAGACAGAAACACAAACACCCAGACCGAGAACAGAAATTTAAACTCATCATTTAAATTTCTGCTTCGCCGGGAATCGAACCCGGGACCCTTCGATTGGCAGTCTGGCATAGTAACCATTGCGCCACGCGGATCGTCAATAAAACTTACAAACAAAATACATTATCTATATCGCTGCCCTGCGGCATTGTGCCAAGTTACCTACTACATTGTCTCGTTGGATTGCCAAACTAATTTGTTGACTGAGGTAAGCTCCAGCTCTTGGGTCACCAGAGGCCACCACCAGACGCGAAGACAATTCTTTATAAAATTGTCTTGTTTCGCCCCCACGGCCCCAACGTCTCTACGACAAAAGGGACGAATAAATATTCGTCACTTAAAGCTACATATTTTCTGAGCTTAGCTCTTTCAGCAGTTTCTGCTCGATTTCGCCTGGACATTATCTAATACAAAACGGCATGCACGGTAGCTTTCACGTGTGTTCATTGTCGGCCCATAGCCATACTGTCCATTAATATTTATGTAACAGCTGGCAGTATAAAGGAGTGCTGTTTAGAGTTTAACACCTCCGGTTCTTTTCTCTCAGCTCAACTCATCGCCCAAATGGGCACCTGGAGCCAATGACCGCGAAAAGATTGACGTTCATTATGAGAACATCTATATTCCAAAAATGAATAAAATACTTTGAACATTTTAAAAACAAATTGAAATAAATTATTTACAGTCATAAGGCACTACTTACATAATTTTTCTCTGCAAATAGAAAGAAACCATAAATAATTTAAGAAATTAAGAAAACAGAAAGTGAAAAAGTATTTAAAAAGCTGACATTGAAAAGCCGAAAGTAACAAATATACCTATTCCGGCTTAAAATGAAATTCTATGTTTTTAATAAAGAACAAATAATAGTTGCAAAGGATTAAAAATCGATAAGATTAAGATACGTGATCGATTTTGTGATTGATCTAAAGCGATTAAAATTTTTCGATAATTTATTGATGATAGCAGATTTTTGAAAGATATTGTGCAAAGAAACTCTTTATCGAAAATCTATTTTTTTTGCATTTTTGATATTTGAAATTCTAGTTTACTATTAATTTTATTAAACTTTATTATTAATGATTAAATTAATGCTCATAAAATCGCTCGTTCTAAACCTATTTTGAGACTTGTAATATAGTCATAACATAAAACAGTTTTAAAAAAACGATAAAATATTAAAAAAAAATACTAATGTAACCCACTAAAAGGTCTATATTTTTCAATACACAAACAACAAAACAAATTTTCAGTTTATCAGTGTTATATTAATTTGAAATGCGTTAATCAGAATTACGGCTTATCTATACATTAATACGGATTTATAATGTAAAATCTTCCTAGAACATGCACGACTGGGTAATCATTATTATGTAAAGTACTGGCCAATTCACTTGAGTAAAGGGCAAGAGCGGTCCCAGGGTTTACAGGGGACATGACACCCCAAAATCATCAGTCATGCGTAGACGGACGGCAAAACAAGCCAATTTGGGACACCTCTTCCCCCAAATTTTATTTGTAAAAAGAAAGTGAAGAGTATATAATACACTTAGTCTTAATGAGTCAATCTTTTCACAATCATCGTCTCTAAAACTGAGTAAAGAGAGCCGATACTAATTTTCAAACATAGTTTAAAAAATATTAGGTATTTGTTTTTATTCAACAATTATCGCTTCAATTTATCAATACCACCAAACTGATTCTGATAAAATTTAGCAAGCAAAAGCTAATAATCTGAGCTAAATATTGGACGATTAAGATCAAAATCAGCAAATAGATCGAAGATAGGTGAACATTATTAGCTTGATGTTTCCGAGTATAGTGATTAATGAATCGGTTTTAACTATCGTAAATAATCATATTCAACATTAAACATATTTTATACTAGCGTTTTATACAAGCGGCTTCGCCCGTGTTGATCCTGATGAACAACAACAATAATACTTTATTGCACACCAAGTTTTACAGTAAAATAACATTATAGATGTAAAGTTTACTTAGTGTATGCAAAAGGCGGCCTTATCGCTCAGGCAGCGATCTCTTCCAGGCAACCTATGCTTGGAAAAATGGATGGACAGAGAGGAAGAAAAAAGGGTAGGGTGTGCAAATTTAACATAAAATAAATAAGTAAGTTACTAAAGAAATAGGAAGAAAACAACAAAACACAAAACAACGTATATCCTTTCCCAAGGTTCACTATTTATGTGTTCCAAATTTCATTAAAATTGGTTCAGATGTTTAAGCGGGAAAGTGTAGTTAACAGACAGACAGACAGAATTACTTTTAAATTTATTACATTAAAAATATTGATTTACTATGATTAATAACCAAAACATGAATTATCAATTTTTGGAATACAAATTTTAATCTTAATGAAGTATCATCTACTCCGGTCCTCGGCTCTAGGCCGTTTTTGTCGCCTTTAACGATAGCCGGACAGTGCCTTATCTTATATTTTGGTCCTGAGCTTATAGGCAGAGTAGCATAATCAACGATTTAGAATAACAGAATAGAAAAGGGGAAGCTAATATTTATTCTAGGGGGTGAACGAACGAAGAACTGATAGATGGTCTATGGATAACAATGAAAACCTGCCATTAGATCATAAAAGAATAATAAGGCAGGTGGGGACTTGCCACTCATTATTACTATTATATAGATAAATTACTAAATTAATTAATTTTTACCACAGGTTTGTGACCATCCCTGGAATGTGGACTGTGAAGCCGGCGGAGGTGGAGGCGGTGGCGGTGGCGGAGGCGGAGGCGGAGGCGATTTGCTAGACAACGGTTGCCCAGCTGATTTCACAGAAGAGATGCTCCTACCCCACGCCGACTGCGAGAAATTCTACCAATGTGTGCACGGCGAGAAAGTAGTACGCGACTGTCCCGCAGGCCTACACTTCAATCGCGTCACATGGGTACGTGTAACATTATATTACTAGCTATGCCCCGCGGTTTCACCCGCGTTAGAAAGGATCAGTAGCAACCAATCAATATTCTCAATACGTTTCATGGTACCTACTCTGTTATTCCCTAGTTTATCTCCTTTGGTATCCCCTAAGACACATCGCTTTGTTGTAGCGTCACTATATATAGTTAGACGTATGTATGGTATTGCAAACTTTTTTATAAATTTTGATGTCCTCTAAAAATCTTTAGTACGTCACTTTGTTGTATCTACTGTCCATAATTTACAAAGCGTACGTTATGTAAGGATTTTTTTGGTAGTTTTCTCACACCTTGATTTACAGTTTCGAATTTTTATACGAATCCCTAACTTTAATGAAAATATTCTGTAGCCTTTGTTCACCAGGGATAATGTAGGATTCTAATAGTAAAATAGTTTGTCAAATCGGTCCAGTACTTCCGGAGCCTATTCAATGCAATCAATAAAATTTTCTTCCTTATAAAATTTGTATAGATTAACTGCAATAAACATAAATACAATTCTAATATTGCCTGATACCTGATTTTAAAATGATAACGTCCTTTTGATTGATTACTTAATTTATTAATGACTAATGCCTATTACACTACGAGAAAAAAATATGCTAGTACACCGGACTTATTAGGTCCTTACATAATGAAATTGCTGATACACTAGCTGATATACTGGCTGATATACTGGCAACTTTAAAATTAAATATCTTGCGTTTGATCAGGAATTCCAAATTCAAATTTATTTCGAAATAAAGCCAAAAAAAACATTGTTTTCTTAAATTTACATTTCATTTGTTTTCACATCATTTGTTTGAGTTTCAACACACTTATGGACAAATTGAAATATTGCTATAACAACAATTATGGAGAAATTGAAAATTCGCGGTATTAACGAATACGAGTTCCACCGTGGCACCAGTGCTGCAGAAACAACTCTAAAAATTAATGACGTGTACGGACCAGGCACCGCTAACAAACGAACGATGTGTTTTGGTCTCAACGTTTCCTTTATCGAAATTTCGATTTACACAATAAGCCTCGTGAACGACCTGACACTTAAGTGGATAACGAAGAATTGAAGGCGATAGTGGAAGCAGATCCATTTCAAACCACTTCTAAATTTACAGCAGCCTTTGGCGTAAGTGACAATATGATTCTTATCCATTTGCGGCAAATCGTAAAAGTAAAAAACTCAAACAGTGGGTAATGCACGAATTGTCTGCAGCCAACCAACAAACACGCGTCGCTTTCTGCATTTCTTTGCTACGTCACAATAATGAGAGGATTTTGAACCGTTTCGTGACTTGTGATGAGAAATGGATCCTGTACGATAATCGAAAGCTATCATCATAATGGCTAACCCTGGAGAACCGGCAAAACTTTGCCCTAAACTGACCAAAAAGAACATTCTGGTTAGTGTTTGGTAGACCAGTGCTGATGTTATCTGATGTTAATGATCAGGCCAGACGACAGACTATTATTTTTTTTCAAAATTTGGAAAGCTTTTTGCAATGCAAAAAATTCAAATCTCATTAGGCAATCAAAACCGTTTCATAGACTCTTGCTCTTAGCATTTTTTCCCAAAGGGATCAATTAACTGCCCATAAAATGGCGGAAGAGTATCGATAAAAACGGTGCATACTTCGATTAACTAAATAATAATTTTATTAAAAAAACATTGATACTGCACGGCAATTTCATATGTAACGACATAATAGTATCAATTATTGTTGAAATGTCCGATATATTTGTACATTTTTGGCAAATATTAACAGATTACGCAGTAGTTAAACAGTACTTGTTAAATAAAATATATTCATTACAGCAATGCGACTGGCCTGAACTTGCTGGATGCATACCTGGCGGTGGAGGTGGTGGAGGAGGAGGTGGAGGCGGAGGCGATTTGCTAGACAACGGCTGCCCAGCTGACTTCACTGAAGAGATGCTCCTACCCCACCCCGACTGCGGGAAGTTCTACCAATGTGTTCACGGCGGAAAGGTAGTACGCGACTGTCCCGCAGGCCTACACTTCAACCGCGTCACATGGGTAAGTGGGATTTATTATATTACTAGCTGCGTCCCGCGGTTTCACCTGCGTTAGATAGGATCATATCATGAAATATATATTCCCATACGTTTTATGGGACCCAAGCTGTTGTTACCTACTTTATCCTCTTTGGTATCCCCTACATACATAGGCACATCGCTTTTTTCCGGTATCATGGTATGATTCACGTCATCGAAGTTTTCATGCGGATCCCTAACTTTAATGAAAATATTCTGTAGCCTTTGTTCATCAGGGACAATGTAGGATTCTAATGGGAAAATAATTTTTCAAATCAGTCCAATACTCCCGGAGCCTATTCAATGCAAACAAACAATAAAATTTTCCTCTTTATATTATTTAAGTATAGATAAATGCATAAAACAGAAATATACTTCTAATATTGCCAGATACCTGATTTTTAAATGATAACTTCCTTTTGATTGATTAGTAATTATTATTTATTAATGATATCAGTCATTATTAAACATCAATATTAGACAACGAGAACTACAGAATTTGATAGAAATACTTTGAACTATATATTTAAAATTAAGCTTGTCGGACATATTAACTATAATTTTTATTATATCCGATGGGAAATAATAAAAATTATTGTTAATATGTCCGATATATTTGTACATTTTTTGGCAAATATTAACAGATTACGCAGTGGTGAAACAGTCCTTGATAAATAAAATGTATCCATTACAGCAATGCGACTGGCCTGAACTTGCTGGATGCATACCCGGTGGTGGAGGCGGTGGAGGAGGCGGAGGCGGTGGAGAAGGCGGTGGAGGCGGTGAAGGAGGAGGCGGTGGAGAAGGCGGTGGAGGCGGTGAAGGCGGAGGCGGTGGAGAAGGCGGTGGAGGCGGTGAAGGCGGAGGCGGTGGAGAAGGCGGAGGTGGTGGAGAAGGCGGAGGTGGTGGAGAAGGCGGTGGAGGTGGTGAAGGAGGAGGCGGTGGAGAAGGCGGTGGAGGCGGTGAAGGCGGAGGCGGTGGCGAAGGCGGTGGAGGTGGCGAAGGCGGAGGTGGTGGAGAAGGCGGTGGAGGCGGTGAAGGCGGAGGTGGTGGAGAAGGTGGAGGTGGTGGAGAAGGCGGAGGTGGTGGAGAAGGCGGAGGTGGTGGAGAAGGCGGTGGAGGCGGTGAAGGAGGAGGCGGTGGAGAAGGCGGTGGAGGCGGTGAAGGCGGAGGCGGTGGTGAAGGTGGTGGAGGCGGTGAAGGCGGAGGCGGTGGAGAAGGCGGTGGAGGTGGTGAAGGCGGAGGCGGTGGAGAAGGCGGTGGAGGCGGTGAAGGCGGAGGTGGTGGAGAAGGCGGAGGTGGTGGAGAAGGCGGAGGTGGTGGAGAAGGCGGTGGAGGCGGTGAAGGCGGAGGTGGTGGAGAAGGCGGTGGAGGCGGTGAAGGAGGAGGCGGTGGAGAAGGCGGTGGAGGCGGTGAAGGCGGAGGTGGTGGAGAAGGCGGTGGAGGCGGTGAAGGCGGAGGCGGTGGAGAAGGCGGTGGAGGCGGTGAAGGCGGAGGCGGTGGAGAAGGCGGTGGAGGCGGTGAAGGCGGAGGCGGTGGAGAAGGCGGTGGAGGCGGTGAAGGAGGAGGCGGAGGCGATGGAGGAGGTGGTGGAGAAGGCGGTGGAGGTGGGGGAGGCGGTGGAGGCGGCGATCTACTAGACAATGGCTGCCCTGCTGATTTCACAGAAGAGATGCTCATACCCCACCCTGACTGCGAAAAGTACTATCAATGTGTTTACGGAGAAAAAATTGTACGAAACTGCCCTGCAGGCTTACACTTCAACCCCGTGTCATGGGTAAGTGTGATTTATTATAATTATTGTAAAAGAACTGCCATGGAACATATTACATAATATTTTTAGTGCTTATAAAGATAAAATTTGTATGGGATAAAGGTTATCACGGCCAACAAGTACTCTTCATAGGGTTTTCCAAAATAAGTAGTAGTCTCGCTATAACTCGAGAAAGGGTGAACCGATGTGACTTATTTTGGTCTTGATATATTAGCAAAAGTCCAGGGAAGATTTAAACGGTGAGAAAATATAGAAAAAAAACGGCAAATTGTTTGTAAAGTAGGTTTACGATCGAGATGTTTACGTGATAACGTCCGCACGAGAAAATCTCCATTCGTTTGTATGCTGCTAGAGTGAGAGAGACGGAAGATCGGTCCACTCACTCGAACGCTATGCCAGCCTCCGCTCGTGAGGATTCCGCGTGACAAGTTTCACGGAATGACTGGCAGCGCTCGAGATGAGTCGGGAGATCGGTCCGTCTCTCTCTCGTTATACCTGCGATCGCGCTCGTGAGGTTTTGGTGTGACACAAGTTTCTGAACATGTCACCCGACTAAAACGATTTTAAAGACGTTATCACGTCAAAATTGCGAAATTAATAGTAAAACTATTTATTTATTTTTTCCTATATAAACTGTTCGTAACTGTCAAACATTGTTACTTCGCGCCTGTGGCGCCACCATCCAGAAGTTTGACATAGTCTGAATAACAATTCATCTGTCACTATTTGTTTTATATTTTTTATTTGACAGAGACATAAAAACTCTTTGAGATGATAAGGAAACTAACAATTCATCCGTCACTATTTGTTTTATATTTTTTATTTGACAGTAACATAAAAACTCTTTGAGATGATAAGGAAACTAATCCTCTTTCAATACTTTTAAGACAGGACAACGTCTGCGGGGTCCACTAGTATTTAATGAATTAGTTCAAAAAAGAGTGAGCTCTTGCTCAAAGTGTCCATAATTTAACACTAGAAACCAAATTCAAATGAAACAAATTTCATTATCTGCCGTGCGTTGGGTAAACTATTGATGCGATCATACATTAACTATTTAAAAGTACGCAAAAGCATACGACCAACTGACGATTCTTCTATTCACTATCACTATTGTTTGCCCAAATGATACAATCTAAAGACAGTGACAAATGCTTTTATTAGCACAAATATGGGTATTTATACAAGTTTTTATATTTTTTATATTTATTAGTTCGCCATATTTATCTTCTTGAGGTACGCAAATATTACAAAGAGGATAATAAGAAAAAATAAACTTGAATTATAACACTATAAATAATATAGTGTAATACTATTCAAGCCAATCCTTTTAAATTATTTTAAAAGTAAGGTTGATTAAGGAAATGTAAATTTGGCTTAAAAGTTACGACTAGTAAATCAATGCTAACATCTCGAAACAATATCGGTTTGCTTAACGATTTAGCAATAAAAATAGCTCTAACGTATAACTACTAACATCAGCAAGTCCAAATAAAAAAATTGCTCCGTTAGTGAGATAAATTATTAAGGAATGTTTCAGAGTTACTATAAATCAACATAAAACAACATTAATATAAAATAACACATGAAAATTTGCGGTTTCACTCAAATATCCAAATAAAATTATAATTTCATAATCATAATTAAATTGTGTAACGAGTCTGAAAGCCGCGCGACACAACTAAAACTTTAAAAAGGTGGAAAGTAATCTTAACTTTTAAATAACCCCTAAGATCCCTGTACATGAAATGATATGAAATTATTTATTTCTTCAAATAAACAATTACATTCATTAATTTTATTCATTCATTCACAAAGAGCGAAAAAATATAATGAGGTGTATGTAACTCAACAGAATACCAATTTTATAAAGTTTGTTAAAAATTAACTAGCAACATTTGCAATGTAAACCTATGGTTGTGTACACTTTTTAATAATGTTCAATGTTTAATAACTACTAAACTAACTCAAAATACTCGAATACTTCATAAAAATATTTTATTAAAATCTTGAGTCTATTTGGTATTTCAAAAAAGTTTTTGTAATAAAAGTTATTTTTATTTTTTACAGCAATGCGACTGGCCTGAACTAGCTGGATGCATACCTGGCGGTGGAGGCGGTGGAGGAGGCGGTGGAGGCGGTGAAGGCGGAGGCGGTGGAGAAGGCGGTGGAGGCGGTGAAGGCGGAGGCGGTGGAGAAGGTGGTGGAGGCGGTGAAGGCGGAGGCGGTGGAGAAGGCGGAGGCGGTGGAGAAGGCGGTGGAGGCGGTGAAGGCGGAGGCGGTGGAGAAGGCGGTGGAGGCGGTGAAGGCGGAGGCGGTGGAGAAGGCGGTGGAGGCGGTGAAGGCGGAGGTGGTGGAGAAGGTGGTGGAGGCGGTGAAGGCGGAGGCGGTGGAGAAGGCGGAGGCGGTGGAGAAGGCGGTGGAGGCGGTGAAGGCGGAGGCGGTGGAGAAGGCGGTGGAGGCGGTGAAGGCGGAGGCGGTGGAGAAGGCGGTGGAGGCGGTGAAGGCGGAGGCGGTGGAGAAGGCGGTGGAGGTGGTGAAGGCGGAGGCGGTGGAGAAGGTGGTGGAGGCGGTGAAGGCGGAGGCGGTGGAGAAGGCGGTGGAGGCGGTGAAGGCGGAGGCGGTGGAGAAGGCGGTGGAGGCGGTGAAGGCGGAGGCGGTGGAGAAGGCGGTGGAGGCGGTGAAGGCGGCGGCGGTGGAGAAGGCGGTGGAGGCGGTGAAGGCGGAGGCGGTGGAGAAGGAGGTGGAGGTGGTGAAGGTGGAGGCGGTGGAGAAGGCGGTGGAGGCGGTGAAGGAGGAGGTGGAGGCGATGGAGGCGGCGGTGGAGAAGGCGGTGGAGGCGGTGAAGGTGGAGGTGGTGGAGGCGATCTACTAGACAACGGCTGCCCTGCTGATTTCACAGAAGAGATGCTCATACCCCACCCTGACTGCGAAAAGTACTATCAATGTGTTTACGGAGAAAAGATTGTACGAAACTGCCCTGCAGGCTTACACTTCAACCCCGTGTCATGGGTAAGTGTGATTTATTATAATTATAGTAATAGATGTTTTAACTGCATGAAACATACTCGTAATATTGTTTTGTGCTTGTTAAGATAATATTTGTACGGGATAAAGATTATCACGGCTAACAAGTACTTTTCAGAGGGTTTTACCAAAACAATATACCAAAATTAAGTATGATAGAAAAACGTACCTACATGTTTAGCAAAGTCAAAATTTACATTGGGTTTAAAGACCCTTCTCCACTTTCAACGTTAGACCCTGTTTTTATATCAAACGAATACAATACAACAAATGAAATTACGTAATTATCTCAAAATCTCACAACCAATATTATATCTTAGTACACTTCTAATATTGACGTATTTTCCTATCTAGAAGATAGATCGACTGTAGTCTTTAATAAGATTTTATAAAGTGCTTTTGATAGATTAGGTACTTAATTTATAAATGGTAAGGTACCTATTAGTAATAAGAGTATAACTCTAACGCCATTATTTGACTGATTTTAACTTTTTTAACACGTTTTTATTAACTTGACCTGTATGTATGTATGTATGTATGTATGTATGTATGTATGTAACGGAATCTTTTAACTTCATTTTCACTTACTTCTAGGAGTCTGATTTACTTGAAAATTTGCACAGGGGTCAAGAGCCGATGACAATACAATAATCTCATAACTTTATATTAATGTCCTAACTAGGATCATCAGAATAAAAAAAATAACGAGGGACGGCTGAAAAGTTCGTGGCCTAAGGTACTTAATGCAACAAATATAAAGTTTTATATTTTTAACACGTCTCAGCGTCTGATTAACTTGAAAATTTACACAGGGGTCAAGGGCCGATGACAATGCAATAATATGAGAATAAAAATCCAACTAAAAAATTAAAAATAAATAATGTAGTTTAAAAAACTAAAAAACACGCTTTTGTGAAAATACGAACTAAAAAGTAAAAAAATAAGAAGAAAATGTATTTTACTGCAAAAAAAGCGTGGGGTGGCTTTTAAGATACTATTGAAACCATGCACCCCACGCTTTTTTTACAGTAAAATACATTTTCTTCTTATTTTTTTACTTTTTAAAATGAAATGAAATGAAATGAAAATATTTTATTTGCACATTTTTAGTTCGTATTTTCACAAAAGCGTGTTTTTTAGTTTTTTAAACTACATTATTTATTAAACCTATACTGTCTTGGACACTATTCACAAAAAATATCAAAATGAAATGAAATGAAACGAAATGAAATGAAATGAAATGAAATGAAATGAAATGAAATGAAATGAAATATTCTTTATTCACTGTACGGTTCCTTTACAAACTCTTAGTGAACGTTATTTTTTTGTCCTGTCTGCTCTGGGTGCGCTTAGGCAATACTGAGCTGAAGAAAAGAGCAGACGGAGAAAAACTTCAATGCATATTATATTAAAAATGTTGCACAAAACTACTCTTAGAAAGCAGGATAATTGTTAATTCATTTATATACATGATTTTTACAGCTGCTTGAATCTATTAATATTAATTCAATTGACTTAAATGGCTTGTGACGTCACAAACCATTTTCTCGTACGAGATGTCAGGTTTTGACAGCTCATTAAAAGTATTTGAATTGATTTGGTAGTCCAAGGATTATCGGGCAGCAATACGGTATCATTGGCTTTTGATGCCTACCCACCACTGAGTCAAAGAGAGAAAAAAATCCGGCCAAAAAAAATACTCTCAGGCTTTGTTTACAGTTATATTTTATATTTTACGCGAAAGCTCCCCAAAACATTTTTATTGCTCGTTTCATGATGTCTCATCTTCAAGAAATTCGTTTATAATGTATTTTTTATAAGCCATTGTTTTAGTTGTCTTTTAAATTTAGTACTTGACAATTTTATTGTCTTAAATCTATGAGAAATTTATTATTCTAATAGTAAATATGTATGTACTATTTTTGAAAATCTGACATTTTACTCGTACCGTATCTTTTAGTCTCGTGGGCACATCTCTTATGCGCATGTTTATTTGCGTTTTAAATAAGTTTTTAATATCAACGAAAGTACACATTTCTAATATATATATAGGTATATATAGATATATATTCCAGTTTGTGTAAGAAATTTCTCTTTTGAAAGCAGTGAGCGAATAGAATCATCACTTCAACCATTATTGCGATAATACAGTAACTATTTAAAAGTACGCAAGAGCTTACGACCAACTGACCAGTCATAAGCACTATTGTTTGCCCAAAAGATGCAATCTAAAGACAAGAGACAAAGACTTTCATTTGCACAAATATGGGTACTTACAAAAGTTGTTTATATATATTTAGATCGCCATATTTATCTCCTTGAGGTACGCAAATATTACAAAGAAGATAGGTAATAAGAGAAAAACTGAATCGACATAAAACGAGATGAATATAAAATAACGCATCAAAATTTGCGGTTCCATTCAAATATCCAAATAAAATAAAATTAATAACTTCATGATCGTAATGTATTTATTTAACACGTCTGAAAGCCGCGCGATACAACTAGTACTTTAGACTTTAAAATGTTGGATCTTAACTTTTTAAAATAACTCCTTAAGAGTTCTGTACGTGAAATTAAATTAAATTATTTATTTTTTTGATTAATTCATTCGTACAGAGCGGAAAAATATAATGAGGTGTGTGTAACTCAACGAAATACCAATTTTATAAAGTTTGTTTAAAAATTAACTTGCAACATTTGCAATGTAAACCTATGCTTGTGTAAACTTTTTAATAATGTTCAATGTTTAATAACTCTACTCAAAATACTCGAAAACTTTCTATCTTCATATCTATCATATCATTTCTATCTTCAGTTCTATTTGGTATTTCAAAAAAGTTTTTGTATTAAAGGTTCTTTTTCTTTTTTACAGCAATGCGACTGGCCTGAACTAGCTGGATGCATACCTGGCGGTGGAGGTGGTGGAGGAGGCGGAGGCGGTGGAGATGGCGGTGGAGGCGGTGAAGGCGGAGGCGGTGGAGAAGGCGGTGGAGGCGGTGAAGGCGGAGGCGGTGGAGAAGGCGGTGGAGGCGGTGAAGGCGGAGGCGGTGGAGAAGGCGGTGGAGGCGGTGAAGGCGGAGGCGGTGGAGAAGGCGGAGGTGGTGGAGAAGGTGGAGGCGGTGGAGAAGGTGGTGGAGGCGGTGAAGGCGGAGGCGGTGGAGAAGGAGGTGGAGGCGGTGAAGGCGGAGGCGGTGGAGAAGGCGGAGGCGGTGGAGAAGGTGGTGGAGGCGGTGAAGGCGGAGGCGGTGGAGAAGGAGGTGGAGGCGGTGGAGAAGGAGGTGGAGGCGGTGAAGGCGGAGGCGGTGGAGAAGGAGGTGGAGGCGGTGAAGGTGGAGGCGGTGGAGAAGGAGGTGGAGGCGGTGAAGGCGGAGGCGGTGGAGAAGGCGGTGGAGGCGGTGAAGGCGGAGGCGGTGGAGGAGGCGGCAGTGCTAATGATCAAAAATGTATAGATAATTGCAATGTGCTTCCTTGGCCTCATGAGGTTGACTGTGACAAATTCTGGCTTTGCGATGGAGACAAAGCAAGGCTAGTAACTTGCGACACTGGCCTTTACTTCAACAGACACACTTATACCTGCGACTATCACTGCAACACGGATTGTGTAAGACAGGAAATCCAATCCACCCCCAATCACGAAGGATTGAATGTGTTCATTCCATGGGACAAAGTAGACGAGAGAATAAGCCAGTATCTTATTAGAAAAACTGAGCTATAGACAGGTTACAGTAATAATACGTATGTAATTATTGTATTAAATGATTTTTTAATTCGAGATTTTGGACTGTGTTCTTAATTATTTTTAAGTTATGACAATGTAAATAAAATCTATTTATTATATTTTATATGTTTTTATTTCTTTGTTACAATAAAATGTTGCAATAATATGATATAAAAAGTATTTTATTTCTCCTCTCAACTGTTTCCTTTTACAGTTTGATCAAGTTTCAATGTATTGAAAAAATATTAGGAAAATGTGATTTAACAGTTCTTTTTAAATAAATAAGTATAAGAGATTTATTCAACAGAATATTTTTTATTCGATAAAGCATTTGACTGTCATATAATAATACGACACCACAGACTTTATGACACCGTATCACAATACATCATGTTGGCGCTGGTTCGAAGGTGGTTTTTAAGACCTAGGATAGGTAGACTACAAGGAATTTTGCTGGAGGGACTTACCGAACACGCGGTGTAGATTGCCGGTAGTTCTGTCCTGTTTCTTCTTTTTAATTTATGTAGTTTTGTGGCCACTCTTTTGCAACACTTCACAAACACAATGAGTTATTTTTGCACCGGGGAAATGTCTCTAAATCACGGATTTTTACTTAATTTCTTTAGCCTTTGACGAACGTAGGTGGGCCCGCGCGAAGCAATTCAAAAACTACTGTCGCAGGCGGCGAGGTGGCGCCGCACGCGCATCTCGGTAAGATTAGGACAACCATGGGAGGGAAAGGGACAGGGATAATACACCTTCGCACCTCATGATTCCCTACTTTTGCTTTTAGTTAGGTATTATTTAAATATAATTTGATTCTTATTAGGCTTATTTGGCCTAAACATGCCCCCCAGCTTGACAGAACCCCGTTCTATGAAAACAGATTTAAGTATTATTAATTATTAATGTTAATGAAAAATGTTATTGCCTAGTTTTAGTACTAATTAATATTACAATTACTTATTAAATCTAAATTTGTGGACTGTAAATTTAAAGTTATTGGGTGGGCAATGGACATAATTTAATAACCGGTCGACGATACACGCCGGACGCCGTGCGTACATTGACTACCCTTACTACCCCATCACTACCGGGGAATACTTTTACAACTACACCCAGAGGCCAATCTAATGGGGCACTGTTATCTGAGTGGAGTATAACAATGATCCCGTCTTTAATTTGTGAAGTATCATTTAACCATTTGCCACGAGATTGTAAGGTATTCAAGTATTCCTACTTCCAACGTTTCCAAAAGGATTGCATAAGGCTATCCACCATACGCTTTCTGTCGATAATACTGTCATCCCCAGAAACGGCTTCAGAAGGAAATGCTTTTAATGGTGTCAATGTTAAAAAATGAGCCGGGGTTAATGCCATCGGCTCAGACGGATCTGAACTTAACACGGACAGTGGACGTGTGTTCAAGATCACCTCGATCTGCGTCAAAAGAGTAGTCATCTCTTCGACGGTAAGCAGCTGATTACCAACTACTTTATGTAGATGCATAAAGACGAATATTTCCTTCCCAAATCCCACCAAAATGGGGAGATGCGGGAGGACAAGACATACAAAGAAGCAAATGTACGCCTTCTGACTACGCACGCCACGTTTACGAAAAGGAATTACGCGCAAGGGTCCCGCATAGTCTATTCCAGTGTGGAAGAACGCCTTAGCCATGCCTTAGCCTCTGGTACTCGCGCTGCAGGCTGCAGGTAAGTCTGCCATTACAGGAAATTCGTTTTTCGGTTTACACTTAAAACAGATATTACACAATTGAACTCGTTTACGGACGATATTCCTAGCAGACAAAATCCAGTATTTTTGACGGAGTAACGACATTAACAGTAGTGGTCCAGTATGTGAATATTTTTGATGGTAATGGTCAATTATTAAATTCACAATGTGATCACGCGGAGGAAGTAATATTGGATGCTGACTATCATAAGGCAAATCGGCATTACGAAGTCGACCGCCTACGCGAAACACACCTTCGTGTACAAATGCTTTTAATTTTTGAAATGCAGGAGATAACGATTTATTTGCTTTAATGTTACTAATAGACCAGTGTCGATCATGTTGAAAATGGTAAAAAGTGAAAAAAATTATAGTAAAATGAAACCTATAGGAAAAGGTAGAGAATATAACAAAAATAAAAGGAAAAATAAATTAGAGACGATCTGAGGTCGGGAAGGGGGAGGGGGGGAGTTTTAAAGGGTAAAAAACTGTTTATCTCGATTTCCGGCAAAACTACAGGTCCTATGAAAAAAAGTTAAATGGCAAAGATGTAGTTAATAAAAAGATCTACAACTTTTAAATTTACACTTTTTTCACATAACCTCAAAATTTAAGTGAAATATTCAAATAACCATGTTTTTAGTTTTTGATTTTTATCTTTTACCAATAAAATTATTTTTTCACACAATTTGGTGAAAACTTACCTTTGTATGTCCCAGATATACAGTATTTTTTTCGGTTTAAAATATTTTTTTTCACCTCATTTTGACTTAATATCGAAAAAGCAGCCTAGTTTTCAATCGAAAATTCTCACGTCAAAATATCTGCTTTTTTTAAAAAGTCGGTATGCTTTTTGTACGTTGAAATCTCTTCTTTCTGATGGTATAAAAAATAAATAAATGTGCTCAGAAAATGCAAATAATGAAAACTCGAATCCGAATTTTTTTTGAATAAGTATGTACAATTTTGAGCTTTTTACTAAAACTTGAAAAACAAAGTATGTATATCAATGTTACTTGAAATCTTAATTTTTTTAGTAATTTAAGTGTAAATTTTAGTAAATAGCTCAAAATTGTACATGATTGAAAAAAATTGGGATTCGAGTTTTCATTATTTTGTAGTTTTCATTACTATAATTTTTTGTGGTCTCAAAAATTATCGACACTGGTCTATAAATTCTTTACCGAAATAATGATATTGTAAATTTTTAATAATTAATAATTCTGCATATTCCAAATGCTTAATTTCAAAGGTTCTGGGTAATTTCTTCAGAAACCTAAGAATTTATACTACTATTCTTATTAATTTTGACCAAGATGAAATTCTAATTGAAAGTGACAACAACAAAGGAAGTTCAGTTGTTTCCACACTAACTAAAACGTTTGTTTTTCTTTCCGGAACATCAGCAGCAACAGTTGGATCATATTCGCGGATTGGCCACTGCGAAATTGGCAGTCTAGCAAAGCTTGGGCCATGAAACCAGAGTGGATGTTTAACTAGTTGAGCTGGTGTAAGACCACGAGACAGACAGTCAGCAGGATTTTCTTTGCCCGGTATAAAATAAAAACTGCTGGGATCTAATAAATTTTGAATTTTGGCAACCCTATTAGCAACGAATGTCTGCCATCGAGATGAAGGCGCGTTGATCCACGCTAATGCAACGGTGCTATCACTGAATGCGTAAATATTATTTATTTTAATACGTTGTGAATAAGTGTCCACAACGAGGCGAATTAATTTTGCCAATATTAAATTGCCACAGAGTTCCAATCTAGCGAATGATACGCTCCGAATGGGGGCTACTCTGGACTTAGCACAGATTAAATTAATTAAGAATTTATTTTCATTTGGAAAATAAACATGAATATAAACTACTCCCCCGTACGCCTTTTCAGACGCATCCGCAAACCCTAAGATGCTGACTACACAACGAGGGTTGAATCCTACAAAACGCGGTATTTTAATATTTCCTAACACGGGCAACTCGGACTCAATTTGATGCCACAGTGATATTATGTGTTGTGGTGGTTCTTCGTCCCAATCGATGTGATTATTCCACAACGATTGTATGATAAATTTTACCATTAAAGTGACTGGGGCCACGAAACCCATCAAATCCCATATTCTAGCAACAGTGGACAGAATATTACGCTTTTTACGCGTTTAGAAAAAACACAACTTCGGCTTCGATCTGATACAAAAGGATGGAACCAAAGTTTCTTAGGTTTCTTTCTCTCTTTGCGACGACGCACGTAGGTACCAATAAATAAGTGCGATTTCTTCTATCGACAACGTCTATTGACAACGCGTCCATTTTCTACAAGCTGAGAGAACTGACTGGCCACTCCAATGGTTACTCCATTTGGCATCCGAAAGAAGCCAGAGGTAGCCATGGCTACGTAGCCAGCGACGTAGCCATGGCGTCCCGGTGAGGTAGGGCACTAAGACCATTTGAAAACGCCTATTTTCATCCTTTACTAAAATTTGTAAATACATTTGTTTAATATCGGCACTAATCGCAATGGGAAACAATCTAAAGTTTAAAATAATTTTGAATAAATCGTTTTGTAAGTCAGGTCCTACATGTAATAAATCATTAAGTGACAAGCCTGACGTGGTCTTCATACTCGCATCAAGTACTACTCGTAATTTGGTGGTACTTTTGTCAGGCCGCAGGACGGCGTGATGCGGAATGACGTAATGAGAATTAAATTTAGTATTATTATTTACAGGCATTAAATAACCCTTCTCTAAATATTCAGAAAATACTTTATGATATTCTAGTTTAATATCGATATTCTGTAATGAGCATAGCCTACACATAGCAGACTGTAATGAGTCACCTAACTTGCTAGGATCTCCCTTGAAAGGCAACGAAACGATGTAACGACCGTCGCGATCACGAGTAGTGGTATCGAAATAAAATCGTTCGCAATCCTGCTCCTCGGGAGACAATACATTTGCGACTGGAATGTCCTCTAACTCGAAAAAACGATTAATGGATTTTTCAAATAAATTGTTATCGACGGTGCAATAAGTATGCACTTCAGTCTCGGGGTATAAAACCAAATAAAGTTTCGATTGCTACGGGTTCGTCATCATTTCGAGCAATAATATTTGGTCGTATTATACGAGCGAATAAATCGGAACCAACTACAGTCGATTTCGCTAGGTTCTGAATAAAAGTAATCCTCCAGTGGAATGTCATTTAAATATTCCAGGCGCCCGCTATCAACTTTAGCGGAAGGTAGCTCACCTGTAATACGGTGAGTCACCAACGGATTAATTGTAATTATACTTCGTTGCTGCATCCTATGAGATTTAATAAACCATGTAGTCCGTTTCCTTACGTACTGCATCATCACACATATTTTAGATCATATTTTTACAAATAAAAATAAAAATAAAGAATAGATATTGATACACCGAGCAAACTTACGCAAGCGGTCGACAGGTGGCGCTCATTCGTTTTCTGTGTGTTGCATCATCCACCACGCCGCGTTCCGCGTTTAATTAAGTTTAAGTGTGTTTTTAGGGTGTTTTTTAGTAGATTCAACAATAAAATGGGAAAGAGAAAACGTGAAAAGTCAGATGAAGAAATTATACATAAAATTAAACGTCTACAGACGAAATTACAAGATCGGAAAAAGTTACACTCTGACAAACCGGATTGTACCAGAAAAGAAGGTTAGTTTTGAGTTGAAATATGTACATATTTATTATACGACGCAAGTTGCCTAGATATTTTGTACTATTTATTAAGTTAATGTCGTAGAACATGCAATTAAGTGAATACGAACATAAGAATAGCTTCCTTTTTCACTACCTACCTACTTATTTCCTAAGTGGTGCCACGCGATGTCACCCGGAAATAAAATACCTACTTTCTTAGTGTGGTTGTACAAGATACTGCCCAGAAAGTGGAAGTGTGTGATTCCTCGGTATTTCGTTGGTGATGACACGAGATGTTATCCAGAAATATTAGTTCCTGTAACCTTCCTAATGTGATGGCACGTGATGTCATTCAGGAGGTAAATTTGGAAGCCTATCTTAGCTCAGTATTTTGATTTTTTCTATTTTTTCATCAGATGAGCAATATGACTCCAATTACGAATATGAAGATGGGGATGCTCAGGCATACGACATGTACGCTGCCAACGTCGACAGCTTAAGTGAAGAGATTGAAACCGGATGCCCATCTGAAGGTGTGGGGGCTGGGCCATGCCCATCCCCTCTATTGTCAAGAACACCAAGCCCCCAAGAAATTATTCATGAGCCATCAATACAGGAACCACAAACAAATCAAATAAAGTCGGTGGTGGTGGAAGTTTCACCTGGCTCCACGTCTGTGGAAGCTGAAGGAATTTCAGTACCTCAGGAGATCCTAGAAGTTCTTGGTGAGGCTAAAAGCTCAGAGGAGAAGTTTGGATCAAAAATACCCACAGAAATCTCTGAACGTTGGGGTAAGATCCTTATTGAAGGTTTGGTAAAAGAACATAAAGAAGCCTTGCTCGCTAAGTGCCTTATCCCGGAGAATTTTCAGCTTGCTAAGGCACCTAAGTTAAATGCGGAGGTTGTGTCAATATTAAATGAATCAGTGAAAAACCGGGACAAACGTTTAGAAAAAATGCAAAATCAACTAGGATCTGGAATTGCTGGACTAGTAAATCTTACTTCAGAGTTAATAAATAAAGAACTAAGTAAAATTGAAATTATCAAGAGATTATCAGAAGTTAGTCAGGTTCTTCTAGATTTGCACTACGAGGATACCATGAATAGAAGGCGGCTAATAATCCCCCTTTTAGATAAAAGTTTTATTAATATTATTCAAGGAGTGAAACGGGAGAAATTATTATTTGGAGACAATTTAGGAGAAAATATTAAGAATACAAAGTCTATTGAAAGGTCGAGCCTTCAAATTAAAAAGGCCTATGTTCCTCAACCATCTACGTCCCGAGGAACAGCGACAGCACCGCAGGGAAACTTCCGTGCGCCTCCCCGGCCAGCGAGTGCGCCGGGTGCAGCGCGCGCCCCGCCTCTCCGCGCTCGCTACTATCAGACGCCAACGCACCAGCTGCCACCGCCACAAGGTGTGCGCCGGCCGCCGGCGGGCGCGCGACGTCCTCCACGCCCTCCGGCTCACCCTCAAGAACGTCGAGTCCGCCGCTAGAGGTACATGCTGGTCGTATACAAAATTA
Organism: Pyrgus malvae; assembly: GCA_911387765.1. Classification (NCBI taxonomy): domain Eukaryota; kingdom Metazoa; phylum Arthropoda; class Insecta; order Lepidoptera; family Hesperiidae; genus Pyrgus; species Pyrgus malvae. The sequence continues at coordinate 660,025 of OU426973.1, read as the reverse complement.
TGTTGGTGAGTGGATCAAATTGACCACGGATTCTCATATACTGGATATAGTTAAAGGTTATAGGTTACAATTTACTCAAAAACCTTTTCAGATAATAGAACCATCTAATCCACATTATTCAAAACCTGGAATGTTATCAGCTATCAGACAACTGATAGATCTGGGCGCAATAGTTCCATGTACTGAATGTAGCGGTCAATTTATATCTCCAATTTTTCTCATTCCAAAAAGTAATGGGACTAACAGATTTATACTTAACTTAAAAGCTTTAAATAAATTTGTGATACAAGAACATTTTAAGATGGAAGATATTCGTACGGTGACCAAATTATTATGTAGTAACTCATATATGGCAACAATTGATCTCAAAGATGCATATTATTTAGTACCAGTTCATAGATCTTGCAGAAAATATTTACGGTTTCGCTTTGATGGTTATTTATTTGAATTTACATGTTTACCTTTTGGTCTTTGTTCAGCTCCATTTATTTTCACAAAGTTAGTAAAGCCCGTTCTAGCTTCCCTCCGCATTGATGGTCATAAACTGGTTGCATACCTAGATGATATTTGGTGCACAGCAAATAGTTTTTCCGCCTGTTATGATACAATGTCGGTTATAATAAATAGGTTACAACTATTAGGGTTTATAATCAATGAAGAAAAAAGTTTTTTAAAACCTAGCAAAATTTGTAAATTTTTAGGTTTTCAACTCAACTCACAAAATATGACATTGCAATTGCCGTCAGAAAAACGCTTTAAAATTTATGATATGATCAGAAAAATGTCTATTAAAAAGATTGTAAAAATAAGAGAATTTGCTCAGTTTGTTGGCACATTAACAGCTGCTTGTCCGGCCATCCCATATGGATGGCTGTATACAAAGAACTTTGAGAGAGAAAAGTATCTCTCTTTGAGGAATGAACAAAATTATGATGCAAATATGAAACTGAGTGCCTCTTTATATGATGACTTTTTATGGTGGGAAAGAAATATTAAACATGTAGATAATCCTATTAGATCGAATCAGTTTCACTTAGAAATATACTCAGATTCTTCACTTTCAGGGTGGGGAGCTCACTGTAATATGGAAACAGTAAATGGGTATTGGTCACAGGAAGAGAAGAAAAATCATATAAATTATTTAGAACTCTTAGCAGCTTTTATGGGATTAAAATGTTTTTGTAAAAATATAAGGAGATCAGAAATATTGCTAAGAATTGACAATACTACTGCCATTTCTTATATTAATAGGATGGGAGGAATACAATTCCCACACTTGAATCGCATGGCTCGAGAGATATGGCAGTGGTGTGAGCAAAGAGAAATTTTCATATTTGCATCATACATAAAGTCACGAGACAATACTGAGGCGGATAAGGCTTCACGTATTTCTAATATAGATACAGAGTGGGAATTACACCAATCTTGCTTTCAAGAAATTATTTATGCATTTGGCCAACCTGAAATAGATTTGTTTGCCTCTAGGATTAACAAAAAATGTTTAAAATTTGTTTCTTGGAAACGTGACCCGGAGGCTTATGACATCGATGCATTCACTCTGACGTGGAACAAATTCTTCTTTTATGCCTTTCCACCTTTTTCAATAATATTGAAGTGCATACGAAAAATAATTGATGATAAGGCAACCGGGATACTAGTTGCACCCTATTGGCCAAGTCAACCTTGGTTTCCACTTTTTAAGTCTCTAGTTGTTTCCAAACTTCTTTATTTCCAACCTAATGAAACCAATTTATTATCTCCTTACAGAACGTCACATCCTTTATGGCCCAGCCTTACCCTGGTGTGCGCAACGTTATCAGGGCTGCGTTCGCTAGAAAATTGCTCGATGACGACACAATAAATGTAATGCTTCAGTCACTATCTAGTAGCACAATGCGGCAATATAATACCGCATACGCAGCATGGTTCAAATTTTGTAAGGAGCACAAATTAGATTTTTTCCAAGCATCACTACCAGAGGTACTTAAATTTTTATCTATGTTTTTTAAAAAAGGTGCTAAGTATGGTACTTTAAATTCTTTCCGATCAGCATTGTCTCTGATTTTAGGAAAAGAAATTTGTGTTAATGATTGCATTAATAGATTTTTAAGAGGTGTTTTTAAGTTGAGACCAAATCTACCTAAATATCAAAACTGTTGGGATCCAAATATTGTTTTATCTCATTTATCTGAACAATTTCCAAATAGCTCACTAAATCAAGAAATAATTACTAAGAAATTGGTAACTCTGCTCGCGTTGTCGACTGGACAACGTGTTCAGACGTTAACACTCATTAAAATTTGTAACATATCTTTCAGTGAAACATATATTTGTATCATTATAGATGATATTATTAAGACTTCAGGACCAAATAAACCGAATCCAAAATTGATGATTCCATATTTTTTTGAAAAACCGAATATATGTCCAGCAAAAACTCTTTCTGATTATATACATAAGACCAAAGAATTAAGAAGTAATCCAAATACAGATAGATTAATATTAACTGTAAAAAAGCCAATACACAATGCCAGTGCTCAGACAGTAAGTCGATGGATCAAACAAGTGCTTAATGATAGTGGAGTTGATGTGAATATATTTTCAGCTCATAGCACACGCCACGCAGCAACATCGGCTGCGCGTCGCGCTGGTGTATCTATTAACACCATAAAGCACACAGCTGGGTGGTCTGGCAACTCTCTCTGCTTTGCTAAATTCTATAATTTACCCTTACAAAACCAAGAAGACAGAGTTTTTGCAGACGCAGTATTCACACCTGGTTGTTAAATTTATGATTAATAAATTATTCAGGGAATGTTCGCTTATTTATACTATTGTAAGGAATAGAGATAGCGAAGACTAATCAAGTTACATATCTGTAATGTATTATTAGGTACTTGAGTCAAATAAACATTTGATACATAATTTGTTTTTTATAGAATTCTTCTGCAATTGACTGCTAAACATCTACATGGTTTATTAAATCTCATAGGATGCAGCAACGAAGTATAATTTATGGTTAATTGAACTTACCTTAAGTGAACTTCAACCAAAATTATACGAGTTGCTGCATCCGTAGAGATTTAAGAACCCTGCCCACCACTAAGTAAAACCCCAAATATCAATTGCAGAATGCTCTGAAACGAATGAGCGCCACCTGTCGACCGCTTGCGTAAGTTTGCTCGGTGTATCAATATCTATTCTTTATTTTTATTTTTATTTGTAAAAATATGATCTAAAATATGTGTGATGATGCAGTACGTAAGGAAACGGACTACATGGTTTATTAAATCTCTACGGATGCAGCAACTCGTATAATTTTGGTTGAAGTTCACTTAAGGTAAGTTCAATTAACCATAAAAAGATACTGAATCGTCTAACCTCGACCGTAAAGTTATACGCGTACGTACACCCTTCAATAGGATTACTTAAATCTCCTACTCCATGGACGTATCTAGTCGTCGAGGGAAACAGTTGTTTTAATTTCTTACAACATTGAAGCGTAATTAAATCGCGCTGGGACGCACTGTCCACTAATACGCGAACGCTGTGTTTATTTCCTGCGTTATCAATAACAATACATAACCAAGCAGCACGGTACGACCGGGCGAAACTGCGCGCGGTACACCATTGGCGGCGCTCGGTTGCAACATGTGGTTGCAACGCACACAAAGCTACGGACTGCGACGGATTCGCGTTATCACAACGCACTATCGAGCCACTCGCACTACTCGCCGTATGGGGACGAGGGTTGGGGTTCGAATCCGTGCTGAAATGAAGTAGTGAATGATGACTACGGGAGCATTGGGCGCACGTAGTTTCAGACGTACACTCACGAACTGTGTGGTCTGGACTGAGACATGACACAGCCTTTATGAAATTTAATAAAATCAAAACGCTCTGTGGGTGAAAAAGAATTAAATTTCTTACAAAGTCGCAACTGGTCAGTATTACCACAGCATAAGCACTTGTTTTGATCTTTAATAACAAAAGTTTTAGTAATTTTAGTATTATTGTTAACGGGACGAGAAGTTGGGATAGATGAATGAATTTTATTCAAATTAGGCTTATGACTCGACTGCTTTATACCTACAATATTATTAGAACGCTGTAAAATATGTGATTGATTACGAACAAAGTCGATAAATTCAGAACAAGAAGGAAATTTTGATTTGCTACCGAAATGCATTTCAAAAGATTTTAAGATATTGAACTCAATCTTTTTTGAACCGAGATGAATAAAAATAAAGTCTTCTAAGCTATCTAAATGCAACTGTTTTAGTGAACTAATTAAAGATGAATATTTATCTACGAAGTTGTCTAAGCTACTCGAACAATCTTCTTTAACCGCGGGTACATTTAACAATTTATCAAGGTACCTACGATGCGGCAAGAAGCCGTTTATCGTTGTATTTATTCACTAACGTATTCCAAAGAACAGAATAATTTTCTGCCGTTGGCATAAAACCCTGACAAATTATTTGAGCCTTTCCCGTTAACTTTCCCATTAAATATTGAATTTTCTCACTATCACTCAAATTATTATTTTTGTGAATAGCGGTTTTAAAAGTTTCGAAAAATATAGGCCAATTTTCTAATTCCCCATTAAAAGGCATTAATTCTAGCCGCGGTAATTTCGGGCCTGGACTACGAAACGCCATTAGGATTCTGTCGTATGGTGCGTAATGGCACTTGACGACCATTGTGAGTATTTGAATTTAACGTGGGCATAAAGATCCTCGAAGGCGAGCATGGCTGCGTAATCAGGCTCACCAACATCGTCTTCTAAAGACTCTAACAAATGATTACGTTCGTCTAATGTACGCACAAAGTCCGATCCGAACGAATAATGCCGATCGTACTCGCCTGAGACAAAAATGTGTCTCTTTCAATTGGGTCGGCGGTATTTAACTTTGCAAGTCTGTCGTACACATTTTGCATACGTGCGAAATAGGTATTAATTTGCTTGTAACCTACGCAACGTACGCTGTACTTGATCCTGTGATTTAACTTGAGTCGCCATATTTTAATTTATTGAAACAGACAGGTATAAAATGGCGGCCGGCAAATAATTAATTTTCAAACCTATCCTTGACGGAGGTGACTAATATACAAATTATCCTTGGCCGAAGTGACCAAAAAATGTTAGCGCTGGGTCAAAGGTGGTTTAAAAGACCTAGGATAGGTAGACTACAAGGAATTTTGCTGGAGGGACTTACCGAACACGCGGTGTAGATTGCCGGTAGTTCTGTCCTGTTTCTTCTTTTTAATTTGTGTAGTTTTGAGTGGCCACTCTTTTGCAACACTTCACAAACACAGTGAGTTATTTTTGCACCGGGGAAATGTCTCTAAATCACGGATTTTTACTTAATTTCTTTAGCCTTTGACGAACGTAGGTGGACCCGCGCGAAGCTATTCAAAAACTACTGACTGTCGCAGGCGGCGAGGTGGCGCCGCTCGCGCTTCTCGGTAAGAGTAGGACAACCATGGGAGGGAAAGGGACAGGAATAATACACCTTCGCACCTCATGATTCCCTACTTTTGCATTTAGTTATTATTTAAATATAATTTGATTCTTATTAGGCTTATTTGGCCTAAACAAATCAGAAAACTGATTCACTTTGCTACTTAAAATTCGATGCTTTAGATCGACTTACAACGTATTCTATCTTCATAATTCATAATTCATTTATTGCGATCATGCTTAAGTAGCTGTTACTTTTGATAACCAATATAATCTCTGAGTGAAGTTTACTTTGCTATGTATTTACTATCAGTCTTCTTTTTTATACAATTATATATTATATAAATACACCGAACAAAAAGGCAGACAGGCTGCGTGGTGTTAAGCGATGGACCGTGGCCTAAGGAGACTTGCAACCCCAGGGTTGGAGCATTGCCGGATTTGGAGGAGAGCTTTTTTACAGCTTTCTTGAAGAAGCCCATGTTCACTATATGGTCCACTGAAAATGCCTCAGCTGGAAGGTTATCCCATTACTTACACGTCCGTGGTAAAAAGCAGCGTGCAAAGCGGACTGTTGAGGACCGCCACGAGTACAGATGGTACCGGTGGAACTTTAACCTTCGCCTGTTGGTCTGGTTTAATATTATTAAGATTCAAACTTTCAATACTAACAATATTTCACTATCAATCTTAAATATTTTTGTTTTTTATCATTGCGCTTACATAACCGACTTACATATACGTAAGCTATGTACTAAGAAAGACATTGATTAACTTTTAGACATTTTACGTCGATAATTTAAGTTGTGAATATTATTTGCATATGATATTTAGTTTATTTATAATTGTAAGTTTTTGTATGTCTTGTTTTTAGCCTTTAAATATTTGTCCGCTCCTGATAATTCCATCAGTGAAAATTCATAAGTGCCTGCTTTTGAGGAAAGTCTGTACTTGTGGTCACGAGCGTGACTAGTTAGCATAGTCTTGGCGACCATTATTTTATGAATGCATTATTTTTTGTTACTAATTGAGTAGTTGACATTATGAACAGGAAAATTCAATATGCATACCTCGAAAAGATTGCACTAATTTACGCTTGGGAAACAGGATAATTGTTAATTATTTTTTGTTAATAATTTTTATTTTATTTTAAATCAATAATAATTAAGTCAATTGACTATACCACATTGTGACGTCATAAATATTTTTCTCGTACAAAATGTATGAAGAAGTCGCATTTTGACAGCTCATTAAAAGTATGTCAATTGATTTGGCAGTCAACTACCGAATTTAGTTGACTTATGTGATAAGTATATAAAAGCCGTATTTTTTGCGACCTGGCTTATTTACTGTGTTTTATATAATTAAAAAAATTGATTGAAAAAAATCTTTTGGACGTCCGTGTTTCTGTGCGTATGGATCCCGTATGTGGCAGTGATAACGTCCGTAATACTGCACATATCGATTTAGTATATCTATATATTAATCAATTTTATTTTGAAGGATGAGATTATGAGGCGTGCACTTTTGGATTTTCCAAACAATTGTTCTCTGTAGTCGTTGAAATATTTCGTCCTTGTCGCTTGGCAAAGACTGCTTCCATTTCGCTTCAGGAACTAAACTGCACTGCTGCGTCCCAATGCGTGGCTAACGTGGCTTACACACACACACACATACACACACACACGCACACACTGGTGCACTAGAACTTTCCCGAAGAACCTGGGACGATAGGCCCGCACCTTCTGTTTACATCACTACGCACTTATAGTTATGTATGGCCGCAACCTTTTTCGCGTCCCACTGCTGGGCACGGGTCTTTCCCCATTATTGGGAAGGCCTGGAGCTTACTCCACCACGCTGCTCCAATGCGGGTTGGTGGAGATGCGGGTTAGTGGCCAACCCGCTGTCGGATGTTTTGAAACCGCCCATAAGGCCTCCGACAAGGTTTAACGACTGTTATCTATTAACCGCCGGGCCATGTATAGTTATGTATACTCATGTACAAACAATAGCCGCGATGTAAACAATAGTCCAATAGGTATGTGAATATTTAAAGTACGCTATATACCTACTCGTAGGGTACCTGGCTACGGGTACAAACAATCTTTATAGGTTGAAGTACCCTGGAATGATATGATGATGAGGACTATTCGAGAACTTTCTTCACAGTTCGATAGTAGAACTGTTTATGCGGTTTTTGGGTTTTGCTGAACGACGCTTTGTTTACGAGATATAGGTACCTACTCAACGTCGTGACAATATCAATACATTACGACGACGCCCCGTGAGGCGCAATGGTAGCGAAGCAGAAATTTGAATGAGTTTAAATATCTGTTCTCGGTCTGGGTGTTTGTGTTTCTGTCTGTGTGTGTGTCCATGGTACCCACGACACAAGGTATATCTACCCTACTGTGGGGCTATAAGTGTGAAACGTTATTGAAAATATTTATATTTCTCAAAGGATTTTATGGTGTTTACAATCGAATGCTTTCGCTAAAACCAATTCTCTAAAAATATTTCTAAGCAGCAAAATACTCTTTATCTGCAGCATATTATCGGAGAATATATTTCAGCTTAAATAAAACATATTTGTTTGCAAACTGATAACAAGGTAAATTACTAGCTGGGCTCCTGCGGTTTCAGCCGCTCAAGACAAGAGAGAGTCATAGCCGTTTACTACACTACAAAAATGAATTGCATATTTTATGTTCCGTACAGACGTTTAAAGACATTACTTAAAAAGCTTCAAGTGAATATGCCAGTTAAAAGAGGATGAAATAAACAGTCAATACTTTTTGAAATCAATAAAATATATTGCAGACGAATAAAATGTAACAATACACCAATAAAAACTAAACAATAAATAAATTAAATGGTTGAGTACTGAATAGTGGTATAAAATCGTTTTAGGCAATAATGTTAATTAAAATCATACAGTTTTAGTTAATTAAAATCATACAGTAACGTTCATAGTTCTTTGTTACAATGCAGAGCTTAGTTAATGAGTAATATCTGATCCCGATGTACAAATGGATCTGATACAATTAGTTCATTATCATTGGAGCTACCTTCAATTACTTTCGCACCACAATCCGTATTATAATAGAAGTCACAAGTATATGTTTCTGTATTGAAGTAGAGGCCTTCAGAGCAACTGATCACTATTGGATTGCCTTCATTACAAATGTAGTATTTGTCACAATCAGTCTCGTGAGCCCAGGGTAAGGGGTAGCTGTTGTCGAAGCATCGGTTGCCCCATCCGCCGCCACCTCCAACACCCCATCCACCGCCCCCTCCAACACCCCATCCACCGCCTCCACCTCCTCCCCATCCACCACCTCCTCCACCGCCTCCTCCACCTCCACCTCCACCGCCTCCTCCACCACCTCCTCCACCACCTCCTCCTCCACCGCCTTCTCCACCTCCACCGCCTCCTCCACCACCTCCTCCTCCACCGCCTTCATCGCCACCTCCACCGCCTCCTCCACCACCTCCTCCTCCACCGCCTTCATCGCCACCTCCACCGCCTCCTCCACCGCCTCCTCCTCCACCGCCTTCTCCACCTCCACCGCCTCCTCCACCACCTCCTCCTGCACCGCCTTCATCGCCACCTCCACCGCCTCCTCCACCGCCTCCTCCTCCACCGCCTTCTCCACCTCCACCGCCTCCTCCACCACCTCCTCCTCCACCGCCTTCTCCACCTCCACCGCCTCCTCCACCACCTCCTCCTCCGCCGCCTTCATCGCCACCTCCACCGCCTCCTCCACCGCCTCCACCTCCACCACCTTCATCGCCACCTCCACCGCCTCCTCCACCGCCTCCTCCTCCACCGCCTTCTCCACCTCCACCACCTCCTCCACCGCCACCTCCTCCACCGCCTTCATCGCCACCTCCACCGCCTCCTCCACCGCCTCCTCCTCCACCGCCTTCTCCACCTCCACCACCTCCACCGCCTTCTCCACCTCCACCGCCTCCTCCACCGCCTCCTCCACCGCCTCCTCCACCACCTCCTCCTCCACCGCCTTCTCCACCTCCACCGCCACCTCCACCACCTCCTCCTCCACCGCCTTCATCGCCACCTCCACCGCCTCCTCCACCACCTCCTCCTCCACCGCCTTCATCGCCACCTCCACCGCCTCCTCCACCGCCTCCTCCTCCACCGCCTTCTCCACCTCCACCGCCTCCTCCACCACCTCCTCCTCCACCGCCTTCATCGCCACCTCCACCGCCTCCTCCACCGCCTCCTCCTCCACCGCCTTCTGCACCTCCACCGCCTCCTCCACCACCTCCTCCTCCACCGCCTTCTCCTTCTCCACCGCCTCCTCCACCACCTCCTCCTCCACCGCCTTCATCGCCACCTCCACCGCCTCCTCCACCACCTCCACCTCCACCGCCTCCTCCTCCACCGCCTTCTCCACCTCCACCGCCTCCTCCACCGCCACCTCCTCCACCGCCTTCATCGCCACCTCCACCACCTCCTCCACCGCCACCTCCGCCACCGCCGTCATCGCCACCTCCACCGCCTCCTCCACCGCCTCCTCCTCCACCGCCTTCTCCACCTCCACCACCTCCTCCACCGCCTCCACCTCCACCGCCTTCATCGCCACCTCCACCGCCTCCTCCACCGCCACCTCCTCCACCGCCTTCTCCACCTCCACCGCCTCCTCCACCACCGCCTCCTCCACCGCCTTCTCCACCTCCACCGCCTCCTCCACCACCTCCTCCTCCGCCTTCTCCACCTCCACCGCCTCCTCCACCGCCTCCACCTCCACCGCCTTCATCGCCACCTCCACCGCCTCCTCCACCACCTCCTCCTCCACCGCCTTCATCGCCACCTCCACCGCCTCCTCCACCACCTCCTCCTCCACCACCTCCTCCTCCACCACCTCCTCCTCCACCACCGCCTCCTCCACCGCCTCCACCGCCTCCACCGCCTCCTCCACCACCACCACCTCCTCCACCTCCACCGCCTCCACCACCTCCACCGCCTCCTTCACCACCTCCTTCACCTCCTCCATCGTCGCCACCATCTCCGCCGTCTCCGTCATTTCCGCCATCTCCATCATCTCCACCATTTCCGTCATCTTCACCATCTCCATCATCTCCGTCATCTCCGCCATCCCCTCCATCTTCACCATCTCCGCCATCTTCTCCATCTCCATTATCTCCGTCATCTCCGCCATCACCACCAATTCCGTCACCTTCACCATTTATATCATCTCCGCCATCCCCATCTTCTCCGTCATCTCCGCCATCTCCTTCAACTCCTCCATCTTCATAATCTCCGTCCTCTCCGCCATCTCCGTCGTTTCCTCCATCTGATTCATCTCCATCATTTCCATCATCCTCACCATCTATATCATCTCCATCATCTCCATTATCTCCGTCATCTCCTCCATCTCCATTATCTCCGTCATCTCCAACTTCTCCTCCGTCACCATCGTCACCACCATCTTCTCCATCACCATCGTCACCACCATCTCCTACGTCTTCACCATTATCATCACCTTCACCAGGTTCATCACCTTCATCACCATTTGACCCATTGTCATCACCGCCACCATCAATAGGTTCACAGTCTACGTTCCAAGGATGATCGCAAACCTGTAAAAGAAATCGTCAAATCAACACATGCTCCTCTTATGTACAAGTGAGTGTTAGAACTTTGAGCTGCTTAAATAGTGGACGGCAACTATCTAATGGTCCAGCACCACAGACTGCCCTAATAGCTTTTATTTTTATTTTAAAGGATTTCATGACTTCGACAGAGTTTCCCCACATCAACAGACCATACGATAGGGTAGAGGCAACATATCCATGGTAAACGCTGAATGCTGTTAGTGTGTGTGTGATATAGTTAATCTAAGGCGCTTAATAGCATATATAAATTTAGCATGTTTATCACATAATTTTTCCATTTTAAATTTGGGACTACAATTATTCCTAAGTATTTGATGTTACTCACTACTTCTATTTCCCGTCCTTCAAGCTTTACATTAATGCATTTTTTTGTACTTTTCCTGAAGAAAACTGTACAATTTTGGTTTTATTTGTATTTAGTTTTAGGTTGTTGTCTAAGAGGTACCCATTAACCACTCTTAATAATTTCTTTACTTCTAAATTTAAAGACTCAAGACTGTCACTCTTTACTATGAACGTCGTATCATCTGCAAAAACCTCCGAGTTATTTTTAGTTATATTGGGTAGATCATTTATATATAAGAGAAACAAAAATGGCCCCAATATACTGCCTTGTGGCACGCCATATATGAATTTTTCAGCAGATTAACTTATAACTTTCGCGTTATTTATGACTTTTGAAACCTCCGTATATTGATTTCTATCAGAGAGATAACTTTCCAACCATTGTAAGGCTTGTCCATGTACACCATAATTTTTCAACATATTTAAAAGTATCTTAATTATGATTTACAAAATCAAAAGCCCTGCTTATATTTAAAAACAGAGCTGCGAAATGGCATTTTTCGTTAAGTGCTTGTGTAATTAATTAAGTTAAAGCACGCTAACGTAGTCGACTTTTGTTTTAGAAATCCAAATTGTTCATTCTTAAGTAAATCGTATTTTGTTGTATACACAAGTAATCGCCTAAGCATAGCTTTTTCAAAACTAGTAAATAGGCCATCACTGTAACCTTTTGCGAACTGCGTTCACTGTGGTTTTATGGTTCTTAAAGTTTATGTCGACTAGGCTAAAAAAGATTGAAGTGTCTAAATTTGATAGAGTTGCTAATTGATATGGTTTTATAATTAATGATAATAATATAGTCAAATAATTATATTCTTTTAACGTTTTAGAGTATTTTTAATATTTGTGATTTATATAATTAATAGAATCAGGCTTTACTTTGCGGAACTCCCGGTGGTGGTACGTAAGTCGGTGTTTTTTTTATTGTTGCATGTGCATGTATTCTATGTGGGAAGGAGGGAGGAGCTATTACATGAAAAAAGTATACACCAAATACGCTGTGATTGCGGAATGTTGCAAACTAGTTTTTACCTAACTTTGTTTGTGATATTGACATAATCAGAATTCGGAGTATTATTTTAAATATTATCAAAAATCACGAGCCTAGTTAAGTTAGAATAAAGATAAATTCATAAATTAAACTGTCATGATAATGTCAAAAATGATTTGCTTTAAGCTCCGTGATAAATGATTTCTGATAACAACGAAATTTTGTTATTAGATAGTCTAAGTCATCATTGATTTTATTTACTGAAATAAATTTTTGTTATTATATACCTAATGAATATTAATTAGGTAATCTTAAAAATTAAATTAATCTTAAAATATCTATTGGAAGGAGCAGCGATGGTACATGTACATCCTCGATCGAACCATACAAGCTTATTCCAGCGCCAAATTTGAAAATGATTTTGGAGGGCTAACGTCAATCGTTAAACCATATCGGAGGCGAGTGGCATTAGCAGTAAAAATTACATAGGTTATTTGTACGAAATGTCAGTTCAGGATGTTTTTCCTGGATATTCGGGTTTTTGGTGGGAAGTCGGAAGATACATATTAATAAACGTTTCACACTCATAGCCCCACAGTATATTTATATACCCTGTGTCGTGGGTACCATGGACACATACATATACAAATACAGCAACTCAAAAATACACCAAGAATATGCAAATAAAACAAAAGCACAATAATAATACGCGACCCATGTGGCGCAGTGGTTACCATGCTGGACTGCCGATCGGAGACATCTGGGTTCGATTCCCGGCGAAATGAAATGAAATGAAATGAAATGAAATGAAATGAAATGAAATGAAATGAAATGAAATGAAATGAAATGAAATGAAATGAAATGAAATGAAATGAAATGAAATGAAATGAAATGAAAATACTTTATTGTTGACTGTTTACACACATACAATAAGATGTTTAAAATTATAATTGGAGTTTTAAACAGTCTACCATGTTCTGGCATACAATATTATTAATTAAAATTAACTAAAAAATATTTTATTTTAAGATCCGATAAGAATAATCTTAACGGATCATCGGCTTTTGATGCCTACCCACCGCTGGGTCAATGAGAGAAAAAAAGCCGGCGGAAAAAAAACTCTCAGGCATTGTTTAGAGTTACACTTATTTTATAATGTATTTTACGCGGAAGCTCCCCAAACTATTTTTATTGCACGTATTACGATGTCTTATCTTCAAAAAATTCGTTTATATTGTAATATGCTTTTTTTATAAGCCAATGTTTTAATTGTTTTTTAAATTTAGTATTTGGTAACTGTTTTATATCTATGGGTAATTTATTATATATTCTAATAGCAAATATGTGTGTACTATTTCTGAAAATCTGACATTTTACTCGAGGTAAATACAAAGCGTCAATATCTTTTAGTCTCGTGGGCACATCTCTTATGCGCATGTTTATTTGCTTTTCAAACAAGTTTTTATTATTAAAAACGAAAGTACAAATCTCTAATATATATATTCCAGTTAATGTAAGGAATTTCTTTTCTGAAAATAGTGAGCGAATAGATTCGTCACCCGCTTTACCATACAATATTCTGAGACTACGTTTTTGCAATATAAATGTTCTACTAACATTAACAGAATTTCCCCAGTATATAATACCATATGTTAGAAGGGGGTAAATATTGGCATAGTAAAAACTTTTAGCTACTTCAAGAGTTGACGCATCTACTAATACTGAAAGAGCATAACAATTAGCCGATATCTTATTATTAATTTTATCAATATGACTTTTCCAATTTAAGTGGGTATCTAAGGAAACCCCTAAGAAATTCGTTTGCTCTACTTCTTCTATTTCAACTGCATTTAAATGAATATTTAGATTTTCTAAGTTCTGTTTATAATTTTTAAATTGCATTATTTTAGTTTTATTTAAGTTGACCTTGAGGCGAGACAGAAATTAAATATGATTAAGTGTTTGTATGATATATTTATATTTGAAGCGCGCATGGCTGAAGCGCGCATTGCTTGGCGGCTAGCGCAGAACGCAAGCGGTCTATGCAGGCAAGCCAAACGGGCGCGGTCGGATGTGTGATGGGTGACCGCTAGTGGCAAAAAAACTCATGCACGTTTCCGTGCTTCGGAGGACACGTTAATCCATCGGTCCCGGTTGTTGTCGATAGATAACAGTCGTTAAACCTAGTCGGAGGCCTTATGGGCGGTTTTGAAAACATCCGACAACGAATTGGCCACTCGTTGGCATTTCCACCAACCCGCATTGGAGCAGCGTAGTGAAGTAAGCTCCAGGCCTGCCCAATAATGGGGAGAGACCCGTGCCCAGCAGTGGGACGCAAAAAGGGTTGCAGCCAAGTGTTTGTATATCTGTCTTTGTGTGTGTCCATGGTACCCACGACACAGGTATATCTACCCTACTGTAGGGCTTTGAGAGGGAAATATTATTTATTTAAACAGAGCAATAAGGGAGAGGCATTAGACTTACCGAATATTTAGGGTTGAAATACGTGCCAGGAGGACATCTCCTCTCAACGAGTTGACCGAAATTGCAATAATAGAATCTATTGCAGTCATATTCGTGAGGAAGTAGCCGGTGGACAGAGAAATCCCGTGGGCATCCGTTGGACAGGTCCTGAGGGGGCGCCTCTGGGAGCTCGATCTCTGGAAACTGCACCTCTGGGAAATCCACTGTGATACAGCCCGAAAGACCTGCGTGGACACATTCCTGTAATGATAAACATAAATAAAATAAATAAATTAATAAATAATTTAATGTAGTTTAAAAAACTAAAAAACACGCTTTTGTGAAAATACGAACTAAAAAGTAAATTAAGTTTTTAACAAAAAAATAGAACCGACTTCAAACGGTAAAAAATAAAATTGTTCAGTACCTACTTCTTGTTGCTTATGGTAATGACTCTTAAAACTATTTCTGGAGTCGGGCCCTTAGTAAATGTCGTACCATTCGTTCTAAATTGGCACCGACAGTACAGACAGTGGGACAGTACCTACTTCTTCTTGCTTATGGTAATGACTGTTAAAACTATATTGGAGTCGGTGCCCATTCAGAACGAAAGGTACACTATATTTACTAAGACAGGACATTTCACTAAGGGCCCGACTTCAAAAATAGTTTTAAGAGTCATTACCATAAGCAAGAAGAAGTAGGTACTGAACAATTTTATTTTTTACCGTTTGAAGTCGGTTCTATTTTTTTGTTAAAAACTTAATTTATTTCACTCTTTTTAGTAATTTTAATAATTCTGTATGTATTAGCATAATTGGAAAAAAAATCACTTAACTTCTAAACTTTAAACAGATTTACCTTTTATAATCATGTTTATCTAATAGCCATCTAAAAGTCTGAAAGACATACTATCAGTCCACCTGAACGTTTAAATTAAAGAAAGAATTTGCTCTCAGCTCCTAACCGTTGAGGAGTTGTACCTTCAATCATCAGTTAAGCAACAGCAGGTGATAATTACCAGACATAAATATTTGTATTATGTTAAAAATATGACTAAAAGCATGTGTGTGCCTATTAAGTTTTAGGGTTTCCCTCGATTTCCCTAATATCACATCATCAGATTTTGACATGGTGACAGTTGGACCACCTCAGGAATGTATAATTTCGAACAAAAAACCATTTATTGAAAGAATTTGCTCTCAACTCCTAACCGTCGTAGTACCTTCCATCATCAAATCAGCAACATGATATGACGATAATTATACACAAATGTTTGTTTTGCTTTGTAAAAATATGAAAATCATTTGTTGTGCTATAAAATTTGAATGTTCCCTTCGATTTCTCTGGGATCCCCTCATCAGACTTTGACTTGGTGACAGTTGGACCATCTCGGGAATGTAAGATTTCGAATAAAAAACTATTTATTGAAAGAATTTGCTCTCAACTCCTCACTGTCGCAGTACCTTCCATCATCAGCTCAGCAACATGAGATGATGATTTCTATGCGTAAATATCTCTTATGCTTCAGAAACTATAAGAAAATCAATGTGTGTGCCTATAAAATTTGAGAGTTCCCCTCGATTTCCCTGGGATCCCATCATCAGATCCTGATTTGGTGACAATGGGACCACCTCGGGAGTATAAGCATACGAACAAAAAAAGAATTTTGAAAATCGGTCCACAAACGGCGGAGTAATCGGTGAACATATATAAAAAAAAAAAAAAAAAACATACAGCCGAATACAGTACCTCCTTCTTTTGGAAGTCGGTAAAAATAAGAAGAAAATGTATTCGCTTTAAAAAAAGCGTGGGGTGCATGGTGTCAATAGTATCTCAGTCTAGTTCGTATTTTCACAAAAGCGTGTTTTTCAGTTTTTTAAAACTACATTATTTATTTTTAATTTTTACCCCCCCCCCCCCCCCCCCTGTGCAAATTTTCAAGTTAATCAGATGCTTAGAAGTAGGTGAAAATGAAGTTAAAAGATTCCGTTACATTCATACATACATACATACAGGTCAAGTTAAAAAAGGGTAACTTTATTTAAAGCGCTAATAAGAATAAATTTAAAAATGATGTATCTAAGTCTATAAGTTAAATCATTTCATTTGGCATCCATAATATGTGGATTGTAAAAACATAAATAAAAATTTGGATGAGTGTATTATTATGTAATTGCATTTTCATCTAAACTACTTAAATGTGTATACAAAATTTCAGCTCAGTTGATTGAAGATTAGAATTACATTATCTACCTAAAAATTGAGTTGCAAGATTCCACCCTTACAAACTAAACACGAAGCTACATAAAGAGACAATTCACTCAGTAATGATTCCGTACTGTTTAGAAATAGGTACAAGACTTACATATCTGATACACGTATCAATAAATTGAAAAAAAAATTTTTTTTCAACTATTTACAAATTTAAAGTGTACTGTATAACTTTGTGTGTTAAAATGTTAAAAAAATGCCTTTCACTCCTAATTTTTTATTTTTATTTGAATGGTGTAGCAGACGAGCATGAAGGCCACGTGGTGTTAAGTGGTCGCTGCAGCCCATGGACATCTACACACAACCTCAAGCAAGCATAGGCAAGTCTTGTCTGAGGTCGTATGCAGTTGCGCTGCTACTCTGAGGCTGGTGGTCGCCTCATGTAAGTGTGGCCGGCAACTGCACCTTTCCACCGAAACACAATAGAGTTAGTTCACGGCAGAAGTGGGCGCAGCGGTGGTACTTCCCCGGGCGAACCATAATAGTTCTACCACCTACATATATTTTTCAATGTCTTTAGCTAAATAATTTTTATTAAATAATCGTATAGGTTTTTATACATTACATGTGACATTTTAGACGGCCGATTTAACTCAGATCTTAGATTTTTATCAGCTTCAAAGAATTGAAAACTCTTTCGTAAAATACGATTAAAGTTACCTGGGTCTCAGGCGAGAATTCGGTGTACGGCGCACATTCTCTCGGGGTGACATGTTTCATCCCCCCTTCACAGTAGTAGAACAGCTTGCAGTCATATTCGTGGGGCAGCAGCCGGTGGCCCGAAGGGGGACACAAGGGGTCGGGGACCCTTTGGGGGCCATAGTTGGGCCGGCCTAGGGCTAAGGCGAGAAGGCCCAGGAAAAGGAGTTTTCCTGAAAAAGGTTATTTCTAAGGTTAAATTATTTTTTCTTGAAGACGTATTGTTTAATAGCGATACGCCTCTCTTTAAATTTGATAAAAATACACCGATTGACAAAATATTAACACTCTAGGTAGGTACGCTAAAAATGTGACTTGTAATAGGTGAAAGTAATTAACTTTAAGGCGTGAATTTTAAACTTTATTTTTAAAGTAAGTTATTAGTTCAATCGTTATAATTTTGTAGGAAAGCTTACAAAATGGGGAAGTTATTTACGTCACTTGCAAAATATATTTGTAGTAAAAATTTAAAGAGAGATGAGAGATGGAAATGTAAATTTAGTGATTAATTTTATTTTATTTTAATGTTACAACTGAGCTTAGCGCAATTCTGTCAATGGTTACAACTCTTTCAAATTTTATTAATTCGAAAGTGAATTGTTCTAATTCTGTTTTGTTTTATCATTTGTTTTTTGTTACATATATGATTTTAGAGCAAATGGTCTATACTTTCACCGCTTAAAAGGAAAAACATCTATTAAAAGACAACCTGAACAATTGCCTAAAATTGTATGTGGTTGAGTTTTCAGTCGAAATCAACATCCAGCCGGGCTTGTGTGAGCATTCACCAAATCTTGGCCCAGACCCTTTTCCGCCTGATGTTCTGGCGATGGCCACTAAGATAGAAACCACGCTACCTCTTTAGACCTCCTATTAAATTGTAGTGCGCTAAATCACAAGCGTAGCATTCATCTATAGAGGCACTACTGCCGCCAGATGAAGCCAAACAAATCACTACTGTTCGCACCTACAAAATGTTCAACAGCAACACGTCGCGACCACGATTTGCACCTTATTTATTTTTTCTCACACTTTTACGCCGGTACCATCGTTTTTAGTGATTTATTCTGTCATCGCTTACTAGAAAATTCTAAATGTGCAATTCAAGCTAGTCAGCCGCAATTATTTGTAATTAAAACTAGAAATCAAGTATTTCAAGATTATACAAGTTTTTGAAGCTAGAAGATTGTCGTTTTATTGAGTTCGGCATCGGACTCCAGTGTCTGAATACAGACATAGTGGCGACCGTGACAGGACGTAACCTGGACGAACATTTGGATTGTGGAAGCTTGGAGTCCTACTGGAATCGGTCAGCAACAGCGCCGCAGCAATCAGCTACAGGGCAGCACCGCACTGAGTCCAGTCAAGTATTGAGGAACGAGCTAAACACGCATTTGGAGGGAACGCAGAATAAGCAACGCCGGGTCTTGGACTTTGGACCCGCAGCGCAGCAGATCATTGCAGCTAAGTGTTCCTTTCTATACCTTAAATCTCCCTATCATTCATTCCTGCTATTCCGAAGCGGTTTTACTTGTGCAAACATAGGTAAAATATAATTATTCTTTTGTAACCTTTCAAGGTTATTGCGTCATCCATAGGTACTTAGTGTAATTTCTTTTAGAAAACAAGTAATCCGTCTATTCCTTTGTCATATTTAAACAATATCCAGATAGATCTAGCTATTGAGAACACATATTAAGTCTAAATTAGTTGTTTTAATCATTTAAGACGCCGTTGTGGTTTTTCTGTCGAAGTACCTACCTACCGACTGTTACTAGTTTACGTTAGCGTTAATAATTGGTTGTTAGCGAAGCCCTTAGCGCCTTGAGCCCTTAACTGTTCCTATTTTCTTTTCTGTGTGGTGATTATTCCGCCGAACATTCCAGGTTCCGGGTCGGTACCCACGAGTGAGCGAGATCGAGCCGTGCTGCGTTCCCGCGCTGCCTGTGCCCGCTGCGACTCCGCTTGCAGCCTCAACTCGACCTCCCGGGCGGCGGATACCACCAGTCAGGGGCGTGAGCGTATTTATTTGTTTTCCTTTTAATTTTCAAAATTTAATTTCAATATTTTACGTTGATTTCCGTTTGTTGCGTTGTTACTTGAATTTGATTTCTTTGTCACTACATTTACAACTATTTTAATTATTGACAATGGGAATCGAGGAAGACGTTAAAGGCTTGGCAGAATTAATTATTAAACGTAGTTCTGTCAAGGGTCAAATAACTAAGTTTAAAAATTATGTTGATAGATTATATGATGTGGAGACGCTTAACACTACACAAAGGGCAGAACTTACCCTCAAGCTTAGTAGGTTTGAAACATTATCCTCCAAGTTTGATGAATTGCAAAGCAAGATTGAGGTAATTAATTCTAGTAAGTTAGAGGATGAGCTAGTAGAACGAGAATGCATGGAGGAGGCGTTTATAAGCAATATTGTTGCCGCCCAAACTCTGTTGCAGTTACATAGTCACACTGACAGTGCCCATGACTCTAGTAACTGTCACAATGCTAGTCATTGTAGTCCTGATCATAACGAGACTGGTTTTAGGCTTCCATTAATTAATATTGCTAAATTTGATGGTTCGCATCTTAAATGGATGGAATTTCGAGATACATTCAAGTCTTTAGTTCACGATAATAGCCGAATTAGTGCCGTAAATAAGTTCCACTATTTATTATCTTATTTAGAGGGGGAACCGGCTCGCACTGTTGCTAATCTCGAAGTTTCATCCAATAACTATCAAGAAGCTTGGAGCCTGTTGTTAGAGCGTTATGACAACAAGCGTTTATTAATTGATCACCACCTCAATTCACTTTTTAATATTACTGCGATCCACAAGGAGTCTGAGAGGTCGTTACGCTTCCTAGTCGATCACGTGACCAAGAATTTACGTGCACTGTCCAGTCTAGGGCAGGCAACTGAGTACTGGGACATTATTATTATTCATTTAGTTTCATCTAAGCTAGATAGTACTACATTTATGAAATGGGAGGAACACCGTAATGCGATGTCAACTGAAACGCCCACGCTCAAGGATTTCCATAAGTTTTTGAACGATCGTGCGGCTATTCTGGAGTCGGTACATCGTAGCAAGGTAGATAATGTCTCTAGGGTTAGTCAAAGGCAGCAGCGTACCGCGACTGCTTCTAATGTTAAAGCGGAGCGCTCCCATGTGAAGTCATACGCGTGTACTAGTAATACTAACTCGAATGTTGCTCAACAAGAGAAAAATTCGTCTTCTAACTCATGTCCTTGTTGTAATTCAAATGAGCATAAGATTTTTGACTGTCCCTCATTTAAGGCTATGAGCGTTAGTGATCGTATAGCAGAAGCAAATAGATTAAAGTTATGTAAAAACTGTTTAAAGCCTGGCCACTATTTTCGTCAGTGTCGTTTCGGTCCTTGTCGGGAGTGTAAAAGGAGGCATAATTCTCTGCTGCACCTGCCTTCAAATAGTGAAGGCAATGCAGCCTGCGCTATAAGCCCTAGGTCTAGCTCGGCTGATACGCTAGTTAACTTTAGTAATAAAAATATCAGCCAAGTTTTACTATCGACGGCTCTGATTGAGGTAGTCAATCCAAGGACGTCTAAATCGGAAACCGTGCGTGCCCTGTTAGACTGCGGGAGTCAATCCTCGTTTGTGACGTTGGATTTAAAACGAAAATTGGCCCTTGATGTCTGTCTTTTAAATTCCACGAATGTTATTGGGTTTGGAAATAGTAATTCAGGAACAATCACAGAGTACAGTGTTATTGAAATTAAATCATGTAATTCGTCCTTTAAGGTTATGTCTAATTTTTATATTATGAACCAGCTTACTAGTTCACTACCTAATTCTAGTTTTGATATTAGTTTGCTTAAAATTCCTAGTAATATTATTTTGGCAGATCCCAAGTTTTATGAACCGTCTCAAGTTGACATGCTTATTGGTTCGGATCTGTTTTGGGACATAATTGGCTGTGAGCAACAGTCCTTGGGTCCTGGCTGCCCTAGATTACACAGCTCAAAGTTAGGCTGGTTGATTGGCGGTCCCTTACCTAGTTATACGAATCAAGCTAATAATAAATAAAGTAAAGTGTAATACAATTCTAACTAGATCTATACTAGACACTGACTTAGATTCTAGCATGAGTAGATTTTGGGAGTTAGAGGAGATTACTCCTAGAACTTATTTAAATGATAAGGAGCAGGCATGTGAAACGCATTTTATGCAAAATACGCGTCGGCTATCGAACGGTAGATTTTGCGTTAGGTTGCCTTTAATTAAGTCCCCTGACTGTCTTGGCGATTCGTACGCCATGGCCAAGAAAAGATTTTATAATTTAGAGAAGCGCTTTAAGAGGCAGCCTGAAGTTAAATCTCAGTATGTTGCATTTATCAGAGAGTACGCGGAATTGGGTCATCTGTCGGAAGTAACGCTGGATAAACCTGTTACTAATTTTCGTTATTATTTGCCTCACCATCCAGTGTTCAAAGAAAACAGTGAGACAACGAAAATAAGGGTGGTATTCGACGCGTCTGCTAGTACTTCCTCTGGCCTCTCTGTCAATGACATTCAGATGGTTGGGCCTCAAATACAGGACTCTCTCTTCTCCATATTAGTTCGAGCTCGTCTGCACAAATATATTTTGACGGCGGATGTCGAAAAAATGTATCGACAAGTTATGGTAGACGAGTCCGACCGAGATTTACAACTAATCCTATGGAGAGAAGATGAGCGTGAGCCCCTTAAAACACTTAGGCTTAATACTGTCACTTATGGCTTTGCAAGTGCTAGTTATTTAAGCACTAGATGTCTTTGGCAGCTTGGGGAAGAAAGCGAGGATCCCCTTACTAAGACCATTTTACAGCATGACCTTTATGTAGATGACCTAATCACAGGCTGTAACGATGAAAATGAGTTAAAGCGCATTCAACGTTCTGTGTCGGAGACCTTGAAGGCAGGATGCTTTAATCTGCGCAAGTATAAATCTAATTCTCCTTTAGTTTTGCAGTCCTGTTCTTCGAGCTCTACTGACAAGCTAGTTATAAGCGAGTCCTCAAGCGCCCTCGGTATAGGCTGGGATTCAGTAACAGACCGTTTGTATTTATCCTTTGACATGCCACCTGCTACCGATAAAATAACGAAACGTGTTATATTATCCACATCCTTTAGAATTTTTGATCCACTAGGTTTCGTAGGCCCCTGCATAATTATTCCTAAGTTGATTATGCAGCAGTTATGGCTAGACAAGATTGGATGGGATGACGTTATCTCTAATGATATGCAAAAGGCTTGGCTTAAATTTTATAATAGTTTGAATTATTTATCTTCGCTCTCTATACCTAGGAAGGTCTTATGTGATTCACCAGTTACTACGGAACTACATTCTTTTAGCGACGCCTCGCAGAGAGCATACGGTGCATGTATTTATATTAGGTCTGTAGATGCGGCAGGCAACGTGTATGTTAATTTGTTGTGCTCCAAGTCAAAGGTAGCACCTGTAAAAGCCTGCACTATACCCCGCTTGGAACTTTGCGCCGCTGTGCTGTCTGCACGATTGTGCAACGCTGTTATTGATTCGTTAAGGTTCCCTATAGAGCGCAAATTCCATTGGTGTGACTCTAGTGTCGTTCTTGCGTGGCTGCGTACTAGCTGCAGAAAATTAAAAACTTTCGTGGCCAATAGAGTTGCAGAGGTGCTAGAGTTAACTAATATTGGTTGTTGGCGTTATGTACCTACGTTACAGAATCCTGCTGATCTGATATCTCGCGGGGCTTATCCTGAGGAACTGAGGGATAATAATTTATGGTGGTCTGGGCCAGAGTTTTTATTGCTAGATGAGTCATCATGGCCTACTTTACAAAAGGATCCATTAGAAAATTTAAATGGTTTGGAGTTAAAGGTAAATACGGCTAGTCTAGAAAATAATATTTCAACAATAATTTCCTTTAATAACTTTTCTAAATTAAATAAATTGAAGAGAGTGTACGCCTATGTTTTACGTTTTTTACATAATCTTAGAAATCCTAAGTCCAAACATCTAGAGGCATTTAGTGTACAGGAATTACAAGACTCTTTTTATCTCCTGTGTCGGGTAGCACAACAGGAATCCTTCCCTGTTGAATATAACTTGTTGGCTAACAATAAAGCAATTAGTTCTCGATCTAGTATTATATCTCTTACGCCCTTTATGGATGCCAAGGGGTTAATACGTGTTGGGGGTCGACTAGACCAATCGACGCTTCCATTTGAAAGTAAGCATCCGATTTTATTGCACTCATCCCACCACCTCACTAAACTAGTATTTGAGCGGGAGCACATGCATAAATTGCATGCTGGTCCACAGCTGCTCCTTGCAAGCGTACGGAACTATGTGTGGGCCACTAATGGCCGCCAACTCGCTAGGAGAACAGTGCACAATTGTTTGCAGTGTAGAAAACTGCAAGGAAAAACATTAACTCCTATCATGGGAGACTTGCCCTCCCAGCGTGTTACGGTGGACTTCCCATTTCGTAGTGTAGGGGTGGACTTCGCTGGACCATTTATTATTTTGAATAGGAAGGGTCGCGGGGCTAGGACATCTAAGTGTTATTTGTGTATTTTTGTTTGCTTAAGGTTTAAATGCTTGCACTTAGAAGCAGTCAGCGACCTGTCAAAGGAAGCCTTTATTTCAACTTTACGTAGATTCGTGGCCCGTCGCGGAAGGCCTGCAGAAATTTTTTGCGACAATGGGCGAAATTTCGTAGGCGCGGCGAAGGAAATAGCTAGCTTTATAAGGGCCAATAGACAAGCTATTAATTCATTTTGTGGTGAGGAAGAAATTAAATTTGTGTTTTCTCCTGCTTACGC
Source organism: Pyrgus malvae (assembly GCA_911387765.1). Lineage (NCBI taxonomy): Eukaryota > Metazoa > Arthropoda > Insecta > Lepidoptera > Hesperiidae > Pyrgus > Pyrgus malvae. Next base: position 635,313 of record OU426973.1, on the reverse strand, counting down.
TCCCCACTTTGGTGGCATCTGGGAGGCTGGGGTAAAGTCTGCCAAATATCATATTAGGCGCGTTATGGGCAATTCGCATTTAACCTATGAGGAGATTGGAACTTTGTTTGCGCAAGTAGAGGCCATTTTGAATAGCCGTCCAATTTGTCCAATGTCCTCGTCTCCTAACGACCTCAATTTCCTTACCCCAGGGCACTTCCTGCTTGGTCGGCCATTGACTGCGTTGCCGTCACCGGATCTCGTCGACTTCAAGACTACCAATCTTCGACGCTATCAGCGGCTTGAACAAATTCGGCAACATTTTTGGAGGAGATGGCAGCGTGAATATTTGTCCGCATTGCAACAGAGGTCGAAATGGCGAGTTCGTGGTACCACTCTTAAACTAGGAGACCTGGTTTTGCTGCAAGAAGAAAATTTGCCCCCATTATGCTGGCGAGTCGGACGCGTAAGCAAGTTGTTCCCTGGCCCTGATGGCGTGTGTCGTGTGGCGGACGTCCAAACCAGTCGAGGGACATTTCGAAGACCTTTTACCCGACTCTGCCCCCTGCCAGTGACGGAGCATCAAATTGAGGGTTAAAATCCGGCGATTTTAACGGCGGGGATGATGTTCGCGCCTACAAAATGTTAAACAGCAACACGTCGCGACCACGATTTGCACCTTATTTATTTTTTCTCACACTTTTACGCCGGTACCATCGTTTTTAGTAATCTATTCTGTCATCGCATGCTAAAAAATTCTTAATGTGCAATTCAAGCTAGTCAGCCGCAATTATTTGTAATTAAAACTAGAAATCAAGTATTTCAAGATTATACAAGTTTTTGAAGCTAGAAGATTGTCGTTTTATTGAGTTCGGCATCGGACTCCAGTGTCTGAATACAGACAACTACTATCGAAACCTTCGACCAATTTCGACGTTGTTTGGATTTGTAGATCCTTCACAGTCTACAATGGATAAGCTCTGTAGCTTCGGGATTAATAATAGAGCTACGGTATCCCCTGCCTGATCGTAAGAGGCGACTAAAAGGAGGCTTCCGATGTGGTGGGCGGTGAGAGTGGGAGCTCGATCAGTCCAGCCAGCGCCCCGGGGAGGACGGCGGTGTGTGCATGGCCGCATGCCGCCGTAAGCACCTGAAAGTGCAGGAGAGCACATTTGCTCTCCCGAAGATGGGCCGGTACTGGGCGCTGCGCGTAGAGCACCGGTGCGTTCCACTGGATATCCCGGACTCCTCCCCAAGTGCAGAAGTAGACAAACGAGGGGGTTTTAGTGGGGTACAAATACAGTGGGGTTCTACCAAGGTGTCGGGTAAATTATGAACCGCTAGTGGCAAAAAATTTCATGCGCGTTTCCGTGCTTCAGAGGGCACGTTAAGCCGTCGGTCCCGGTTGTTGTCGATAGATGACAGTCGTTAAACCTTGTCGGAGGCCTGATGGGTGGTTGGAAAACATCCGACAGCGGGTTGGCCACTAACCCGCATCTCCACCAATCCGCATTGGAGCAGCGTGGTGGAAGCTCCAGTTAAGCTCTGGGCCTCCCTAATGATGGGGAGAGACCCGTGCCCAGCAGTGGAACGTAAAAAGGTTGCAGCCAGCCAGTGTAATAAAATCTACTGGTGCGTGGAGAGTAGGTACTCTGGTATTTCCACGCACGGTATCCTCCATGCGCGTATGCCCGATTGTGACCAGTGGTGGATTTACCAAAAGGCTGAGTAGGTTCAAACCTAGGGCGGCAGATTTTGGGGAGCAGCAAATTTGGCTTAATTTTTTTTTTCATTCACAAAATTAAGACTATCCGACTGCGTAGTCAATATGAACTTGTTAAAGCTTGCTATTTTTTTAGAGAATCGAATTTCAGAGGTCGGTGAGGGGAGGGGGGTTGCATAACTTGAACATAAAATATGTTAGCCGCCTCTTACGATCAGGCTGGAGATGTTATTACTCAGTACCTGGACGCCCGAGCGTTGCTCGGATAAAAACAATTTATTTTCTTGTTTTATTTTTAAGCAAAACAATCATTGGCTTAGTGTTATACAAATCCTTTTGAAATATCTAGCTCCCAGTTTAAAAAAAATTGTCACAAAAAATAAAAAACGCAACTTGCCTACTTGAGTTTTGAACCCGGGTCTCTAGCTCCGTAGTCAGCTTTCGTAACCATTCGACTCAGTAAGTTTTAATTCTATTGACTAAACACGAATTTTTATAGAGGTCTTTCATATCGACATTGTCATTTGTTTGAAGGGCGGATTGATGGTCGACATTTGACAGCTTTCTACGCCACAATATTATTAATATTCTCCAATAGATGTCAGTACGAGTAATTTCATATTTAATGGCATAAACATTAAATAAAACGACAATTTCTATCAATAAAAAATTCTGGATCGATTTATCATCCCCGAAACCAGGGTACTAAATTTCATCAAACTCTTTGGAGCCGTTTCCGAGATTCAAAAAATATATTTAGATATACTATACAAGAATTGCTCGTTTAAAGGTATTAGATATTCTAAAACCTGAGCTACAGGCACTGTTCACTTGGAAATTCCACTCCCTAACTAAAATATTGAAAGCCATACATACCTAACATTGCGCCAAAATGACGCGAACTACTCCGAACCTCGAACTTTCCTATCTTAGTAAGCTTAACGTTTGACAAATACTAATGAGGAATTTGCAAGCCAACGTTATATATCACCTTCGAATTTTCTTGCTATCAAATAATAATCGGCCATCTTAATAATTGGCTTACATTGATTGGCTCGAAAACAAGAGAGATTAGTAATTAAGTAGCGTCTGCTTTCATGGAATTTCATGATATTGATTACATATTAATTTATGGCCGCATGCATTATGTATCCGATTTGCAGACACTCAACGTGTTGTAACCTTTTTTTAATTGGTCTGTGGTTGTAACGAAAAGTAATTGACTGACTTGTTGTATGGCAAAGCTTTACTTTTCCCCCTGATTTTCTAAAAAATAACAACCGCAATATCATTTTAAGTTGATAAGGTTTAGATTCAATATAATTCAATTTATTTATTTGTAAGAACTTACATCGATAAGGTGTTACATACATTTTAGTCCAATGTGTCCTACCTCACTAAGGTGTGCAAAACAATTTTACAATAATTATTCAATTTAATTTATTTATGTATAATTTAAAAGTTTTTCTTTATGTAGTTGTTGTATGTATGTAGTTTATGTAGTTGTTGTTTTTTTCTTTATGTAAAGTTTTTAATTAATGTAATATTTATATAAAATTTGATAAATTAATACGCTCTTAATGTTGCATAAAAATTTGTACACTGGTGTATCCAGTAAAGTATGTCGGTTAACCTTGTTTATAACACCAAATATGTACGCATGCTTAAACAAATAAATAAATTCATTCATTCATTCATTTATTTGTAGGGCAGCATTTATAGGAGCAGCAGTAATAACCTCCGTCTCCGACCGAAGATACTATACTTACCGAGTTTTAACATCGATGGTTTTAACCTCCGGCGCCAAAAATACTATACTTCACGGGGGAGTCTGACGCGGACCTCTAACAAAGAAATTTGTCAGGTGCGTAGGTAAATATTTATCGTTGCTTCATTGTGGGGAAAAATATTGAGATTTCATTAATTACGATGTTTTCCCTCACTGTGCATGCCTGAGAGAAACTTATATTGTCTCGAAGGCATGATGTCCACCAATTTGTGCTTGACCAGTGTCACTTTCGAGAGAAGACCTGTGCCCAGCAGTGGGGCATAAAAAGTAATTAGTAGTAGTAAGTATAAGTAGTTGAAAAATAATAATCATAGGGAGTTTAGTTGTCGCTGCAGCCCATGGAATGGACATAGTTTAAAAATCTCAAGCAAATATATAAGTCTCTCCTGAGGCCGTTCGCAGTTGTGCTGCCACGAATACCTCGAAAGCTGATCGCCTCTATGTCTGGCCGACTACCATTTTAACAATGTTCTTCAAAATTTGAAAAGTTTGAAGAATTATAAAGGGTATTACACTTTTAATAGTACCACTAGTCCACCAATCCGCACTTGGCCAGCGTGGTGGACTATGGCCTAAATCCCTCTCACTTGTGAGAAGGAGACCTGTGTCCAGCAGTGGGACATAAAAAAGATTGAAAAAAAAACGGCAAATTGTTTGTAAAGTAGGTTTACGATCGAGATGTTTACGTGATAACGTCCGCACGAGAAAATCTCCATTCGTTCGTTTGTATGCCGCTAGAGTGAGAGAGACGGAAGATCGGTCCACTCACTCGAACGCTATGCCAGCCTCCGCTCGTGAGGATTCCGCGTGACAAGTTTCACGGAATGACTGGCAGCGCTCGAGATGAGACGGGAGATCGGTCCGTCTCTCTCTCGTTATACCTGCGATCGCGCTCGTGAGGTTTTGGTGTGACACAAGTTTCTGAACATGTCACCCGACTAAAACGATTTTAAAGACGTTATCAAGTCAAAAAAAAGTACCACATTCTCGATAACTATACTATAAAATGTAGTTATGTATCCACAAAAATAAAGGTCAGAAAAGAGTCAAAAATGTACTGATAAATTAAACCAATCTTTATGTACCCAAAATCGTAATACTTGTTGTAGATTAAAATCTAGTCGAATTAAATACCTAATAATTAAGTATTGTCAAAATAAAGTTTTATCATAGGAATTTCAAAATGTCAATTATGAAGGTTTTTATATCGGATTGTTGAGAAATCATATTTCTAAAAAGTATTTTGGTAACCTCTAATAATTATTAATACCTAATAAATTACAATGGCTTATAATAGATTATGAGATTATAATTGCTTAAAACTACCTTGCCTTCTTAATCTGTTTTCTATTTAATCTCAATGATATTTTAATCACAGTCAAATGTACATAGCGAATATTTTTACACTAATTTTCGATATAAAATCAAATCAAATCTTTTATTTGTTGAATAAGGGTTACAAAAGATGTTATGTTACATAGTTCTCTTATTCTGACATTGATAGGCTTACAAATATTGTATTATTTCTATAATTACGAGTACTCACTAAAATTTAAATTGCAGAGAAAAAAATATTTTTTAGAATGAATTTAATTATGTCAACAATAATTTTAGTCATCCTGTGTGTCATAATTAGTATCAGACACAGAGCAACGAATATTCACATTTCGCTCGCGCGCTCGCCGCGAGCATATTTTTGCAAAAGTTGTATATAAATATTTTTGCAAAAGTTTAGAGGATAGTTGCTCAATCACGCAAGAAAGGCTGAACGGATCTGGATGGGCACAGCACAAACATAGATTGTAGCCTGGAATAGCTTTTTAATAGCGTAAAAAAAATTCCGTTTCCATGAGATAGATAAATATAGTCATATAAGGTCAAATCACTCGAATGAATCTAGGCCGGATCACTAGGTATACAATACTTAATACTCAATGTTTTATTCAATCATAATGGTACATTCCAATTGTTAAAAAAGGAACACATTATGAACCCTATTAGGGTACTGCAACAGAGTGAGAGCGGACCGACCTTTTTTATAAATTTATTTGTGATATTTATTCATTATTGATTTTATTAATGTGCCTTAAAATATTCGTCTAGATTATAATAACATTTTTATAAGGTGCTTAAGCTTTCCAAAAAATATTTTGTCAATTTTAATGAATATTATGTCATCGGGCAGTTTGTTGAATATTTTTATGCACATAACAATATGGTCCAGAGCTGTGCCTATAATTTTACTTTTAAAATTGGGAATTCAAGTTGATTTTTTTTTTGTCTACTTTGATAACGCCTTGGGTGTTCGTTTTTCACAATAAAATAATTTGGATACTTCTTAATAAAAGCGCATTATGTTCAATAATATTTCATTCTAGAGTTTAACTTACTTCAGTTCTTGGTCTGGATGTTTGTGTTTCTGTCTTTGTGTGTGTACATGGCACCCATGACATACTGTGAGGGCTATTAGTGTGAATCATTATTTTTCCTAATCTTGTGAATACTAAAACAATTTGTCCTCAAATAAAACGTGTAGAAAAACATAAATTACAAGCTTAAATACTTATATTTGACATGCAACATAATTTATTGACTCTTATGATGAAATAAATTATCTTAATTCCTATCAAAAACAATTCATTCATTGCACTTTTGAGTTTCCTTTGTAAGTAAGTCCATCCATCCATCCATCCATCCATCAGCCTTTTATAGTCCACTGCTGGACATAGGCCTCCCCTAACGTTCGCCACTCCTCCCGGTCCTGGGCCTTCTGAATCCAGCGGCTACCCGCTGTCTTCTTCAGGTCATCAGTCCACCTGGTTGGAGGGCGGCCTGTACTCCTTTTGCCGATACGTGGTCGCCATTCGAGAACCTTTCTTCCCCATCGGTTGTCGGTTCTTCTAACTATATGGCCTGCCCATTGCCACTTCAGCTTGCAAATTTTGAGAGCTATGTCGGTAACTTTCGTTCGTCTACGGATTTCATCGTTACGAATTCTGTCGCGTAGAGAAATACCAAGCATAGCCCTCTCCATCGCGCGCTGAGCGACCTTGAGCTTATGGAAAAGGCCAACTGTAAAAGACCACGTCTCAGCGCCGTAGGTCATCACTGGCAACACACACTGCTCGAAAACTTTCGACTTCAGGCACTGAGGTATTCTGGACGAGAAGACACTTTGTAATTTCCCGAACGCTGCCCAACCGAGTTGGATTCTACGAGTTACCTCTCTCTCGAAGCTGGACTTACCCATACGGATCGCTTGTCCCAGGTAAATGTACTCGTCGACAACTTCGAGAGTAGCGCCATCAACAACGACCGGTATAGGTGTGACATGGACGTTAGACATGATCTTCGTCTTGTCCATGTTCATCTTAAGACCCACCCTTTGTGAGGCGCTATGGAGGTCACCTAGCATAGTGCTGAGTTCTTCCAGGTTCTCCGCCAAGATTACTATATCATCGGCAAATCGAAGGTGTGTGAGGTGTTCGCCATTGATGTTAATACCCAGCCCGTTCCACTCCATCAGCTTGAACACGTCTTCCAAAGCAGCGGTAAACAGCTTCGGGGATATAACATCCCCTTGTCGTACTCCGCGCTGCAGTGGAATAGGTCCAGTGCTTCCGTCGTGAACTCGGACTGTCATAGTTGCGGCTTTGTACAAACACTTCAACACCTCGATGTACCGATAGTCAATCTGGCATCGCTGGAGAGACTCTAGCACCGCCCAGGTCTCGATAGAATCAAAGGCTTTCTCATAGTCCACATACGCAATACATAGCGGCAGGTTATACTCCTCGGTCTTTTGTATAACCTGTCGCAGCGTGTGTATGTGGTCCATGGTACTATAGCCTTTTCGGAATCCGGCTTGTTCGGGAGGCTGGAAGTCGTCTAGCCTGCGCGCAATACGATTAGTAAGAACCCTTGAAAACAGCTTATAGACGTGGCTCAGAAGCGCGATGGGTCTATAGTTCTTCAAAAGGGCTCTGTCACCCTTTTTGAAGAACAAAACTACCACGCTTCTGCTCCACGCCTCCGGGACAGTTCCGCTACTGATGACGGCATCGAACAATTTTTGGAGCGCCACTAGGAGGGGTTTCCCTCCAGCCTTCAGCAGCTCTGATGTGATACCGTCATCTCCCGGTGCTTTGTTGTTTTTAAGCTGATTAAGGGCCCTTCTAATTTCGTACAGGCTGACGTCCGGGATATCTTCGGTATAGTGTCGGGTCAATTTGGCTCTCTTATCGTTTACCACATCGGTAACGGGAGCTTTTGAGGAGCTGTACAACCGTCCGTAGTACCTCTCAATTTCTCTCTGAACTTCAGGCTTAGACGAAACTACAGCGCCAGACTCAGTCCTCAACCTCGTTAACTGGCTTTGCCCTACACTCAGATCTCTTGTGAACACTTTTGTGCCTTGGTTGCGCTCAATAGTGTTTTTGACGCGCTGTGTGTTGTGAGCACGCAGATCGCGTCGTCTGCAGCAAGAGATCTGTTTGTTGAGCTGCCTGTATTTCGACATTGAAGACGGAGACCGGATGCATAGTTCACGCCTTTCCTTTATAAGACCGAGGGTTTGTTCAGAGAGCACTTGGGGTCTACTACTGGAGGGGGTCTTAAAGAACTTGGACCCTACCTCGTGGACGGTTTGTACCATCCTGGTGTTGTATTCGTCCACAGACTCGCATTTTTCTAGGCCCGCGAAACGATTTCGCAACTCAAGCTGAAAGTTCTCGGAGCCCTGGATTTGGACAGGTGTTGGTCGAAGCGTAGACTTCATTAGGCGTGACCGTTCCAGCTTGATGTTGATATTTAATGTGCCTCGTACCATTCGGTGATCACTTCCGGTTTTAAACCTGTTGATCACGGAGACATCATTAAATATGTGCCGTTTGTCTGCCAAAATGAAGTCTATCTCGCTTTTCGTGGAACCGTTGGGACTTATCCAAGTGTAAGTAAGTACTTCCAATGAATCAGTGGTAAGTAAATACTTAGGTATTATGTAGTTTTACACCGAGAGATAGCATCCAATAAACAATATTTATAAAATTTTCGAATCCAAAAAATGTTTTTTATTTTCCTTATTCTTTATGAAAAAAAAAGCGGGAATTCTAGAGGCAATTCTTTTTCACTTTTTTATGTTTCTTCGTTTGTGAGGAGTAACTTCAATAATCTGAAAACCTACGAAGAAACCTAAGAAGTCACAAGTAGTTAAATGTTAAACAGGTAGCCTACATTACGTACAGCCAATGACATTGTAGCGACCTTCCGCTACTCATCAAGAGATGGCGCCACGGGTATTCCTGAATCACGCTATCGAAGTTTTCGGAATATCCTACCATTTAAATACAAGCTCCAAATTGAGTCAGTTGGAGCGCGGCCGCTCCCCAGGCATGACCACCTCGCCCGGCGGGAGATCTCCCTTTGCCAAAACATTAAATGTTACTTTTGTAAGCTCACTGCGTACAGCCATCCATAAAATTACGATCCCTGTGGCGCAAAGGTTACCTACTATGCCGAACTAGTACTTAAGGGTTTTGAATGATGAGTTTTTATTTATTATTATTAGGTATAAAGAAGCCGGGGAAAACCAAGGAAGCGCTGGCGTGACGATTTTGATGTGTTTCGGGAGAATTGGTGGGAGTTAGCAGGCAACCGACAGGAGTGGAAAATCGTGGGGATGACCTTTGCTCAGCAGTGGGACAGTATAGGTTAAAAATAAATGGTACTTTTCTTCTTAACAAATCACGAATAGAAGATGTTGAAGACACCGTCATTTGGAAGAGGCTTGCAAGGAGACATCATTCCATTCACTTTAATGTTGATATTTTGTAGCTACACGTGGCGGATACCATCATCGACCGTATCTTATGAAATGTTATATGACTCGAAGGTGGTCCCCGCTAAGTGCACAAGAAATTGCTAAAACGCACTTCAACACTTGGCTCGATGTACCTCGACTTTTCGAGGAACACCGATTCTCCGAGCCTATACGATTTTGATCCAATATCTAAGATACAGTCCAAAGCAGGGGCGTAGCTACCGCCGTATCTGCCGTATCAATTATACGGGGCCCCCGGCTGACGGGGGCCCTCAACGTGCGTAAACAAAATTAATAAGTACTTTTTTTTTCAGAAATAGAAAAAGTAAAAAAAGCATTTTTTCCGCATAAAGCACTGTGTATAGGTAATTTGAATTGTTTGTAAATTTTTGGGAAAAGTGAGAGACAGATAATTATGACGAATAAATATTGCTTTTAATTTTATGCAAAAAAAAATCTTTTGTGAGAAATTTTTTACCCTTCCTAAGGGCCCCCAAACAAATTTTTATATGGGGTCCCGCCAAGGCACGCTACGCTTCTGGTCCAAAGGCATTACTTTAGTTTTGGAGTGGATACCTTCGCATGTAAGTCTTGAAGGTAATGAGGTTGTGGATAGCCTGGCGAAACAAGACGCTACAGATGGGGAACCCTACCATTATTTACCTTTTATAGTAATATAAAGAAAAAGAATGAATAAAAGATTATATATATAATATGTGGAAGGAGTACTTTATCGAAAAATCGCGACGAATATGGTATAAAACTATCCAGCCACATCCCATGAATTTACTGTGCCTCACATTATATCACAGTAGGTACCTCAAACAAGCCTGCTATATCCATCGATGGAATCCACATAATATTTAAAAAATCCTTACTGTTCACTTTTTAGTCGTTTTTAATTAGTTAATTTTAAGTAATGGAAATGGTACACGATGTACGTAGTCATAGACTAGAAGATTGTCTATGAATGACGTGAATCGGAAATAGGAGTTTTGGCGGGAAGACTGCGAAGGGACACGTTGTGCTCTTGTTTTATTTTCATTTTCTTGGTGCATTTTTGAGTTATAGCGGATAAAGTTGATGGTATTTTGTGCGATATGTAGGTTAATGACAGTTCACGAGTATTGTGAAATAAAATAACAGTGCGAAAATGTGTGTTTTTAATGCAGTTGCTCAAAAAGTAACGTATTGCAGGGACGTATAGCGTTCGGGAAGTGGGCTATTACACACTCGTGCTTTTTCTTTACCTTTTCCGGACTCGTGCATTTTCTTTCCCAACTGTCAAAATAATGTCTATTAAAAAAAACCAACCACGAAATTCATAGAAGTTTTTATGATTCATGCAAATATTTCTAAAAAGAAGCTACTAATTTGTTTCAATATCAGATTTAATGATTTGATTCAATGAGTTAGGTTAGGTTAGGTTTCATTTCATTTCATCTCATTAAATTTCATTTTCATTTCATATCAATAAAAAAGTTCTACTGAAGACTTGGCTGTATGGGCATAGTTCCCTTTGCCTACCCAGAATGGGTGAAGAAAACAAAAAAATATCTGCTTATATTATTTTACGGTTGGCGCCATTTTTCAAAAATGTTCTTTGCGAGTTTATATGATTAGTTAGTTGAGTGTATTGTGATTTTATTATTTTATGAAATTGCTTATTTTTTTCGCAACTGTATTAAAAATAGTCGTTCAGTACACGTGCGGAACCGTCATTGGAAGGAGTTCAGACTGTCAACCCTCACCTTCGGCTGCGCCTCGGCTCGGGTAGACATAATAATATGTCGGAACTCCTTGCAATGACAGCCTTTCCGCACTTGTAATGAAATATACTATTTTCGGCTTGCCTCTAACTAAAACTCCATCAGACATGTTCTGGTAAAGTACCTAGCTATCACTTTACTTGAACATCTGACTCACTAGACTTACTGATACTGAGGACTTACTTATTTTTTCTATGACTTCTAAGTAATTCATAAATTCTGGCAATATGCATAGAGTTCGCAATGCCATTATTAAAAATGAAAATAAAATATTGAATGCTGAAAAGATTTTTACCCAATTCCATAAAACGAATTAAAAAAGTCGAAAAGCTAAAAGTTAAAAGTTCGTGCGGAGTTTTGGCGGGAAGTCTGAAGGGACAAGTTGTGCTTTTGTTTTATTTTCATTTTCTAGTGTATTTTTGAGTTATATCGGATGAAGTTGATGGCATTTTTTCGATATAGGTTAATGACAGTGCACAAGTGTGGTGAAATAGAATAACAGTGTGAAAACATGTTTTATTGGCTTGCCTCGAAAACTCCTTCGGACATGTTCTCGTAAAGTAACCATCGCTTTACTTGAACATCTGACTGACTAGACTGACGATACCTGACGACTTACTGATTTATTCTATAATGCAGAAATTATACTTGACACTTGCAAAATGCACAGAGTGCGATGCATGCCATTATTTAATAATGAAACGAAAATATTGAATGGCTGCAAGGATTTTAACCAATGCCGTAAATTGAATTAAAAACAACAAAACGAAGTTCGTGCGTTTGGGCGCGCACGCGCCATTTTTCGTTTTGTCCATTTTTTCGTATTTCGAGCGCGTATGCGCAAATCTTTGGTTATCGTATAATATTCTCTCACAAAATAGCCAGTGTATGTTAAAGTTCGTTTGTACAATTAGTATAGCAAATAAAAATAAGAGTGTGAAGTGTTCCACGATCAACGCTCCGAGTCGCCGTGATCAGTGAGAGGTAGACTGTGCGACTGCGCGACTTCGAGGCAAGACAAGCTAGCTCGAGCTTAGGTGAAGCCGAAGGTGCCTGCTACCCTGCTTCGGAACTGCGTCCATCAGCAGCATAGGTGAGTACTTGACCTTACACTCAATTTTCCATCTTTTCGTTTGGTAATACAGTCCACTAACTTATCTGTCCGGTGGCAGAGAGTCGCCGTTTGGGTGGATACCCGGACAATTCGGTCGGGGAACACAACACTTACAAATTGCTTACAGTTTGTGGTCGCTCACCTCTCGATATATAACTACCTACGTAATTATCTGTTTGTTTAAAATGTCATTCATACAAAATAAGCTACCTACTGATAAACGTTGCATTTGATACGACATACACAGACAAAATTTATATTCTTAAGCCTTTCTTATCTTATTAATAATGATTCACGCTACATCGTGTAGCGACCGGGCCGTGCCCCGGCCGGGGCACGGTCAAACATTATTATTTATTGGTATACTTTTTGTATGTAGTGATCCATGCCTGACCGTGGCTCGGCCGTGCCTTGAAATGTCGGTGGGTATTGTTTCCCGGCTCCAGCACGGCCCGGCCCTGACACGTTGTAACATGTACCACAGAATAAAATAATAGTACCTACAACATGTACACATAAATACTACAACATAAGCGCCCGGGCGCTAGCAGCAGAGCAGTCAACGTAAATCTTAGTGGCAGCAAAATGGACGATCAAAAATTATTAGAATGTGTGCGCAAGTACCCTGTGATTTACGATATGAGCCATCCTAAGTATTTAGATAATAAATACAAAAATATTATTTGGAAAATCAAACAATCTGGTAAATAGTAACTTTTATTTCAACTTACATCTATACAAATACATACAAATAAATAAAATTATAATTTCTGTTTGTAATGATAAAAAATCGCTTTTTACTAAATGCATATGAATGTTTATATACGGTACATATACCAAAATAACATGTTTTACAATTTTTGTCTGTCTGTCAGTCTGTCTATCTGTCTGTCTGTTTGTTCCGGCTAATCTCTGAAACGGCTGGACTGACGGGACTTTCACTGGCAGCTAGCTGATGGAATAAGGAGTCACTCAGGCTACTTTTATTTTGTCTGTCTCTTTATCTGTCTGTCTGTTTGTTCCGAAAAAATAAAAGTAAGTATGGGTTTCAATTAGGACTTATGAAATCTGCGGAGTATACTCACTTCATGCTAATGATCCTTTCTAACGCGGGTGAAACCAGGTTGGATGTACACCCCATCTTCTATTAGTAGTTTCGCTTCGTTTTTCCAATACTTCGTCATCGATGGCAATTGCAATAGCTGCCAATTCCAATTGTGAAAATTGCATATTTACATAAGCGTCAAATCTATCGACAGATGAAATCACTAGCGATATAGTCGGGCAAATAATACACCCAAACAGCCCGGTGTAACATGAATGACTGCCCTGCAGCTGCACTGCACGGCCCGGTCCCGACACGGTGTAGCGGGAATCATCCTTGTCAAGTCAATCTATGAAGTCATGTATCGGAACTGGCATTATACACTAATATTAAGTATAAACAGGAAAGATTTTATTGTTTGTTTGTATTGAATAGGCTCCGAAACTACTGGATCGATTTGAAAAATTCTTTTGACGTTAGAAGCCGACATTACTCCTGATGAACCGAGTCTACCTTTTACCGCGGGAAAATGCTTCATTCCTACGGGAAAACGGGTAATAGGGTCGTAATCGTAACGCTAAACGACTATGATTTTAATACCTATATAGTATAGCAATATATCGTCTTACGTCGTATTTCAAATGGATGTAAGAAAGTTAGATAAGTATAGCCTGGAACAACACGTAGGCTATTTTTTATCCTACGGGGACCCATAAAACGGGTCCACGCGGTAGAAGCCGCTGGCGGAAGGCTAGTTAAATCATAATACCGTTATCATTAGTTAGGTATTTAGTCGATGTACTACGAAAAATTGAGGGGGCCAAAAACGCTTATTTTTACGTAGTCGAAATCTTTATTTTTGTATTTGTTTTCCTTTCCCAAAAGAATATGAACAGTGTTTTTAGCCTCGATTAACTAAAATATATTTTATCTTCTTTTAGCACGTTAGTTAATATCATTTTAAATAAAAAAATCTGTAAGTACCATTTTTTTCGTAAGGTGTGGAAACTTCGAGTTTGGTCCCATTAATTTGGTTCAGTTCTGATCATGGCATCCATCAGCAAAAGCACCATAAAGGCCATGACTGGTGTCTGAATATTTTTGATTCAACGTATTATTGCTCGCTCGATGCACCGCGATATTCGACTGTCAAAGCAAGGTGCAGTCATAAGAATAAATATGGTGCAATCTTGTAAGTGGGTACTATGTACACGACGGGGTGCAGTTTTAACTGGCCTCACGTTGTTCGCAGTTCTATCTTTATTTTTATATTTGATCAGAAGAGCCTACATCAATAAATTGTTTCAATGCTGAATGAATGTTATCGAATCAGTATTAGCAAATTTATTAGATATCCGTAACAAAAGATAAAATCGAAATATTTTAATCGTCAATCATTATTATTTTGATAAACGATAGGTAGGCGTCAGATTTTGGAATTCACAAAATAGTTTCTTAGAATCTATTAATAGGTAACTCTCTTCTTGATGAAATTTGTTGAAAAAGAGCAATGTTATAGTACATTATTGTAACGGTTCACAATCTAACCCTACCCTATGTCATGGGTACCATGAATACACAGATACAAGGACACACACACACCCAGACCGAGACAGAATAGATTTTTTGTCATCGATAATCAACTTGAACATAATCTGAAAAATATGACTTCCTGACATGTGTTGGAGAGTATATGGAATACAAATATTTTTTAATAGGGAACTACTTGATGTCGTAGATGCTTAGAGTATCAAAATTGATAGTTATGACACCCGTCAGAGTGAGTCAGTACCTTTGATGCTCTAAGCCTTAGACTAAGAATAATGTACAAGCGTAGATGGCGTTGCTAAGCATAGATATAAAAACCATAAGAATAAAAAAAAAACATGTTTATTCTTATGATAAAAACCAAAGTAGCACTAAGCCAATGAGTCTAAATAAAAACAATTGTATTACAACCAATCATTAATTAAACAGAGCTTCTGCATTTTTTATTGACAAGCAGAATGACACAGAATCTTAGACTAAGACTAATGTACTTGCACAGAATAATGGCTGGCGATGGCTTAATGGCAGACGACTCTCCTTATTGGCTACGGCTTGGCTAAGCTGAACTATGCTATATGGCATGGCGACAAGGCTCCGATTGGCTAGTTGGCTGACGCATTCGTCACAATTGTTTTTATCCGAGCAAGTGCATAAGATAATACGATAATTAATAAATGAGACATATTATGTAACGTAGTTTGTGATGATAGTATTTAAAAAAGGTGATAATCTGTAAAATGTGTGTATCTGTCCGTGCTCTCTCAAAATCCGCACTGGTGGTTACTTAAAATCCATCTACGTACAATGACCTAATACATTTTCATCATCATATGATTCCAGAATTATACACAAAACATCTTAACACATATATTTATTCATCAATCATCATCGTCGTCGTCATCATCATCATCATTTTGCAATTCCCGGCTTTTCAGTTTCTGCCGGAGTTCTTCCGCTGGATTGAAGACTCCGCTGGTCTGCGCGTTACAGATGAAACATCTCGAGCTCTTCTTGAATTGTTGAAGGGCACATTTCTCGCAGAAGTAATGTTTACACCTGGGGAATAAGAAAGATATTATTTAAGTAAACGGTAGTACTTTCAGTGGTTAAGACACTGTTTTTCAAGTCGGATTCTCAATTCCACGCGCATACCTCACAGCCTGAAACATGGTACTTGGTGCATTTTTTTTATTTGAATAAAGTAGCAGACAGGACAGGATACAGGACGTATATAGGATACATACATACATATACACACACACACATACATACACAGGACCACGTGGTGTTAAGTGGTCGCTGCAGCCCAAGAATATATAATAATAATAAAATCTTTATCAACATAAATTAATATGTACATTATTTATTATGAAGTTTGTGGTTCCTGAGTTAGTTAAGACTGTGACTCAGAGACCAGCGTCTTCTCCTATTTGGTTGCTGTTACATTAACAAAGCGAATTTATTTCTTAAAACTGTGTATTAAATTAAGTTGATAACTACTTACTAATTAATATTTACTTACATCAAAAATTACACAAGAATAAGATTCGAGAAAATGATAATATAAGTTACTTATAAATAACAGATTATTTATTTTGGGCCTTAAACTACTGCAATGCATAAGTAATGATAAGTATGTATGCATATGTGTGCGTGTGTGTGTGTGTGTGTGTGTGTGTGTGTGTGTGCGCGCGCGCGCGTGTGTGTGTGTGTGTGTGCGTGCGTGTGTGTGTGTGTGTGGGTTTTAGTTATGGTGTACTTGTTAGTGAGTGTAATACTACCTACTTCCCAATCAAGTCTCAACTTCATCATAATCCATTCTATTTAGCCATTTAATGACGAAATTTTTGAATTGAACTCATATTTTGACAACGAATTACCTTTTTTTTAAATAGCCTCACGGTAAGTTAGATATACCCTGTGTCGTAGTTGCCACGGACACACAAACACCCAGATCGAGAACAGTAATTTTAAAGTCATCATTCAAATTTCTGGAGAAATTGAGCCAGGAATCGAACCCGGGACAGTCCAGCATGGTAACCATTGCGCCATAAGGGTCGTCAAATCTACACAGAACCTCAAGCAAGCTCTGTTACTCCGGAAGTCTCATCTAAGCGTGGCCGCCAATAATTCATCATTCCAACGAAACACAATAGAATTGCTTCACTTAAATTTAAATGGAGTAGCCCATGTAGGCTTTTAAAATGTTCCGTTCTTTGATGTGAAACATCAATGAAGGTGAACCGGATTGTTGGTGTGGCGACGCTTGCCGTGGCGATGGGTCGCCACACTCAGTTGAAGCAACTTGAAATTAATATCGAATTTTTGTATTAAATGAAAATAAATGTTTATTAAATAAATAGTCGTAATCCGCACCAGATGTTGCTTCGTGGCCACCCATCCTACTTTTGACCGCACTCAACATTGCTCAGTTTTGTTGACATCCATCCTTCTTATAAACGCACCAGATGTAGCTGAATGGCTACCCTGAGCCACCCTCCTACTTTTGATCGCACTCGACATTGCTTAGCTTTCTTGACACCCATCCTTTTCATTAAGCTTTGCTTAGTTCCTGTCGTAATGTTGTCTTTTATGCATATTACTTGTACGAATACTATGAACACGATGTTACACATCTACCAAGCGTCCCATGACGGCTTTTTCAGCTTTTTTTTTGCTTTTAGAACACTAATTTAATCCCTACTAATTATTATAAATTCGAAAATAACTCTGTCTGTCTGTCTGCTACGCTTTCCAGCTTAAATTACTAAACCAATTTTAATGAAATTTGGAACACAGATAGAGTGGACCTTGGGAAAGGACATAGGATTGTTTTTATCCTCCCACGCGAAGCTGCTGGCGGAAGGCTAGTAAGTGTATAAAAGTTGAACTTACTTAGTAACGACGGGTTCTACGAAGCTATTCCTGCATATGAAGCATTTGAATGGCAGTTCGTCATCGCTGTGCACCTGGAATCAAAAATAATTAGTATTCATTACATTAGGGAACAATCATTACAAATAAACTTTGTGAGGGCTTGCGTAGTTTCGTAGTAAGTATTTTAAATAATTTAATTTTATATAGGATTATTGATATGGGTTTCAGAGATTAAAAATCGTTCAAACCTAGTAAATAGGAAATCGAAGTATCTGTCCCCATATATTATTATGTCAATTCTTTATATTTCTGATTCAAGATTGCGTTAGTAGTACAATAATATTCTCATCAAATGAATACGAAATTGTTGATCTTCATTTTTAATGGTTATAAACCATAATGTTTTTATAGATAACACACAATACACACATATCTAGGAATTTAAATTACTATGTTAAAGCATAAATTTATAGAGTGATCGTTTTACAGTAAAGTGCCACAAAAATGCTGAGGTTTTGGGGAAATACTATACATTTTTTACAAAGGCAGATGTCCGCCATACGAAGTGGATGCCTATATAGTAGCCATACTCCGAGACTCTTACTTATGAGCATCTTAGGAGGCTAATTGAGTGCTGATTTCGATTTAATTAAGCGTTACATTACACAAACGTTACACAATCATAGTCCCACAGTAAGGTAATTAATACCCTGTGTCGTGGGTACCATGGACACATACAAAAACAGAAACAGAAACACCCAGACTGAGAACAGAAATTTAAACTCATCATTCAAATTTCTGTTTCGACGGGAATCGAACCCGGGACCCTTCGATTGGCAGTCTGGCATGGTAACCATTGCGCCACGCGGGTCGTCCAAAGCATTATAATGATCTTAAGTAAGAGCGCATTCTTTGACTCTTGAAACTTGTTTTTTAATTAGAACACGAACATAAGATGATTTAGGAAGGAAGGAGAAGGGGCGACCCCTAAGAGCACTCTTGAACTAGAAAAAAATATTTTTGTGATTTATTTTTTAAATTGGGAGCTACTTCAGATCTAAGAACAATAACTATAGGCATAGAAGGAACTTTACGACATTTGAAGCGTCCACTGTCATTGACAAAAGAATATTAGCTAGTGAAGTGACTATGCACAAAATGAATACCGATATCGATACTGATTTCTTTCTCTATGGTATCGCCCTATGAATATTTAAATTGTAAAGTTGATGAATTCTTAAAAATATTAATATAAACAAAAATAATGCAAAGCAGATTTAAGAGAAAGGGCATCAATTAAATTTGATGTTTGAAGTATTAAGGGCGTGGCGCTCTCAAAAATAAGAATTACTGACAAACTAAACTATTTATTTATATTTATTTTTTATTCATAAAATTTTATATTTTATGTATTTATAAAATTCGCTTAAATTACGATTGAAGCTATGGTATTTTTGTCTTTCTAAATCCTAGTTTTTGCGTTATAACAGTTTTCTGTAGTTAAGGACGGCGAAAGTGTAAAAACGGTCACATTTGCTATGATACATCGGTGCACCATGTTTTATAATGTAATTTCTAAAAATACTTAAGTACCCGCTAGCTTCAATCGTATGTAAGCATATTTTTGATAACTTGTTTGTTTTATGACAAAATATTTGTTAAAACCCCCATCTTTTAACTGTACTTAGCTGTACTACTACTATTACAACAGCCTGTGATGTACTTATGTGACGTAGGCCTCTTTCATGTGACATGCTTGTGACAGTTTATACGTGAGAAGATTTGCCCTTAGTCACCGTGCTGGGCAGCCGGGTTGGTGACCGCAGTGTTTTGATTGAAGAGGTGATACTTTTAAATATTGGAAAAAACTGTTGAATACCTAAATCTAAATACGCTAAGGTAAAAATGAAATAATCATTTCTGGTCAACTCATTTATTTATAAATAAACACCACATAATACTATTTCACTAGTTCCACTAATTCATTGTAGGTAAATGTTTCACCAACAAATTACAACATACAGTATTAACTATATTTCAATAATCTGAACTAGTATATTAATTGTCCTTTAAAAAAATGTAATTATTGTTAGAAACGTTCTTAGTTTTTTTACAGGGGAAGTTAATTCTTTTATGATACAATGAATTCGAATTGTTAAATATTCTTTGCTAATCAATTTAATCAATAAATTTCTATGATCATCCAATAAATCAGTGTCTGACTGAATGTTCGAGTAAATCATCAAAAATTGTCGTTGGTAGCAATATTTTCGATATTTTACTTATCATTGACAAAAAACACTTGGGTTGTCCTAAAACTTTGGAACCTGCACGAATTTCGTATTCTTGCAGTATTTTTTTCTGCGATTTTATAGACTTTGCTAACCCCATCGAAGGGCTTACCTCTATCTTTCATAGAAATCAAGGAAAATGTTGATTGACTGAATTTATTTCCCAAACATTGGACACATTTTTCGCACTTTATTTCTTTTTTTATTTTCCGCACTACATAGCCTACTGCATAATGTACGACGTGATTTCTGATGTTGTTTTTTCCATTCCCAGTTATTACGGGTAATAGCGTTGATCTATTTTTGCCTCATATCAACATCGGTGGGAAATCTGAAAATGACAAAATAAAACATTACCGCACGCTGATTTTTGCCAACTGTCATTTCAAAGGTAACTATGGCATTATTCGCTCGCAAAACTACGAGTGAAGTAAAATAATACAATAATTTATGATGCTTGTTTGATTATCGATATTGACATCATTTATTAGAATATGGCTGTCCATATCAAAAATCTTATAAAGATTGTGGCAACGTTGTACCGTAATTGATGGTACAATAATTTGATAGAAGAATTGTTGATGCCACATGGAAACCTCTTGTAAGAATTCAAAAATAACTGCTATAGGAAATAGTCTTCGTATTCTTATCACTGTCCAATTTATAAGTAATTTGCTGCATAATACATATCCAAATTATACTTCAAACACCTAAATACAAAGAAATACTAATACTGAAACTAAATCACAACCGCCATCTTCGAATATCACAAATCGAATTTTATCGATAGTTTATTTTTCGAAGCACTATTGCAAAAAAAATATACGCGTGTTAAAAACCTATAATTACCATATAATCTGACTATAATTGCACAAAATATTCATTTGCATAACACTACCGTGTACACTTAGCTCGATTCAACTGAAAAAATTATAAAATATACAACAAAGAGAATGCAAAACTGACAAAATGGCCATATTTCATTACTTACCGATGAAAGCTTATGATTTCCATATAATTTTCTGTGCTGGACGGACGTGATTTGCATCCCACTACAATGCAGGAGATTACTTAATATTTAAGCTTTGCGATTTACACTATAGCACTGATAATTTTGCACTTGTTTATAAAAATACGTAAAATTACCGGAGCAACTCAACTCACAATCGCGCTTATGTATTATACGACCAAATTATGATGAACAAAGTCATAGACGATAATCTGAGACGTTTAGTAGCTTTTAAATTTGGTGTCATTAAGGTAACCGAAATATGCAAAAGGTAACCAAAATGGCGTCTGCCTTGTGGACATTTTACATTCTGAGCAACCTACATCCGTCTCGTTCTAATGCTGTTGTAAGTGCATAAGAAAACAAGTACGACTATATTGGTTGAAATTTCGGTTCCTTCTATGCTTTAGTTATTGTTCTGAGCTTCAGATGGTGTTGTTAAGTAACACTAATAAAATGAGTGTTTCATTTGAAATTAAACCAAGAAATAAATTGTTTTTAACGCTCGGTCGTCCAGGTACTAATTATATTATGCGATACTACCATGGATTCGATACGTACTGCTGCGTACCAGGCAGTGTATCGATTCAAAATATCGATACATCGCATAGCATTGTATCGATACGCGATAATATCGATACGTATCGCCATCTATAAGCCCACCTCATAGTCCGAGTCCCCGCCATCAGTGGGCTGGGTCTCCTCGCGCTCCAGCTGCCAGCCGTGCTTGTAGTCCGAGCGGTCGTGCAGGAACTTGCACGAGTCTGCAATGGACAGAAAGAAAGAAAGAAAGAAAAAATATTTAGTTCATATTAGGAATACAAAATATTAGCTTGATGAATGTCATTTTTCCCGGTCATCGCCTTTAGGTGTCCGTTTGGGCTAGATGTTGAGTTGAGAAAAAATGCGGCGAAGAAAGATCCCAGCAGCACTCTTTTATAAAAAGTACATTATATAGTTGAGATAACAGAATGGCTATGGGTCTATAATGGGCACACGTGACAGCTGATCGTGTGAGACACTATCAACCCACTTCCACCTGCTCACAAATGCGAGTTATTGACAGAGAGACAGAGTAATGGACAGAAGGCAGTAGGTTAGTTGCTAATCTATGCTATTTATATGTAGCGACCTTCCGCTACTCATCAAGAGATGGCGCCACGGGTATTCTTGAAACACGCTATCGAAGGTTTCTGAATATCGGAGCGCGGCCGCTCCCCGGGCATGACCGCCTCGCCCGGCGGGAGATGTCCCTTTGCCAAAAAATTATATATTTAGGCATATATGTACAAGAATTGCTTGTTTAAAGGTAAAAAAAATTAAAAAAGGTATTAGATAGATTGGGTACACCCACCTCCAAATCCACAGAATCCTGTTTCCTTGTAATCTTTACATATATCCGGCTGGTAGTCCCAACTGTAACAAAAAAAAAAACATCGTAAAACACTTTACGAACTTTAAGAATAAGTCTATTTGAAATATTAAAATGACCGCTTTTTACACATGCATGAATGAACAATGGTACATATACATACCATTTTTTATAATTTTTGTCTGTCTGTCTGTTCCGGCGAATCTGAAATGGCTGGACCGATTTTGACAGAACTTTCAGTGGCTGGCTAGCTGATGTAATGAGTAACTAAGGCTGATTTTATTTTAGAAAAATTCCAGGGTCGCTATTTGGTTTATAGCATGTACATGACTTACCGGACAGTGGCTCTCAAGTTGGCAGGGGCCCGGATAGGTCCCTTCCGGACAAGTCCAGAACTAGCGTTGCCAGCGGCTGTGTCCTTCTTCTTGTAGTACTGCGCATAGTTGTTTATACCTCTGTATACCTGGAAATAACAATAATTTCACTAACAAATTCTGCTCATCAGTTCAGGTGACAGAAAATACATTGTTTGTGAAAGATTTTCGCGATGGCCTAGTGGGAAAATAACGCGGTCTTCGCTGCTCCACGGTGATGGAAAATATCGTGATATTTAATTGATTACGATGTTCTTCATCGCCGTGCATGCCTGAGAGAAATTCATAATTTCTCGAAAGCATGACGTCCACCAACCGCACTTGGCCAGCGTGGTGGACTATGGCCTAAAATCCCTCTGAGAGGAGACCTGTGCCCAGCAGTGGGACATAAAAAGGGTTGAGAGAGGAAAGATTTTTATTATTATCTACCTATGTTAACATTAATTTTTTTCAATCCTATTGGTGTCCCACTTCTGGGCACAGGTCCCCTCACAAGTAAGTGGGATGTACACATAGGTCCACCATGCTGGCTAAGTAAGAATGGATACATAAATATATAATATTTGTTTCACACTCATAGCCCCAGTAACGTAGATATACCCTGTGTCGTGGGTGCAATGGACACACACAAACACAGAAACACAAACACCCAGACCCAGAAAATAAATTTTAAACTCATCATTGAAATTCCTGCATTGCTGGGAATCGAACCCGGGTCTCTACCATTAGCAGTCCGTCATAGTAACCATTGCGTCACTTGGGTGGTGAAATGGTTAAACCACAGGTAAACCATCCACTATCATTGCCTCCCACTGCTGGGCACGGTCCTCACCCCCATTATTTTAGGGAGGCCTGGAGCTTTCCACGCTGCTCCAATGCGGGTTGGTGGAGATGTGGTTAGTGGCCAACCCACTGTCTGATGTTTTCAAACCTTCTGTAAGACCTCCGACTAGGTTTAACAACTATTATCATTCGATAACAAGCGGGAACCATGGCTTAACGTGGCCTCCGAAGCACGGAAATGAGTATGATATTTTTGTCGCTAGCGGTCACCCATTTCACACAACAACATAGAAACAACCAGTATAACTGCATGCAATCCCTGAAGCCTCCAATTAGTCCCCTTGGAAAAGCCACTAAGACCCACCTTATCATCGGCCTGTCCTTGCAGCTCCTCGTTGATCCGCTGTGCCTTTTCGAATATCGCCTGCGCATCCCTATCCCTCTCTGTGTCCAGCTCATACGTAGCCGTCGCGTTCTGTCTCTGCTGCTGCACAGACAGTGTAATTTTTGACTCGACCACCTGAAAGATAAAAACAGTAATTGTAACGTTTGCTAAGTGAAAGAACTTACATGATCGACTGTGAAAGTTTAACCATTACACTCATTTTTCATTTATTTATTCAAATATCCACAGATAATGTTGTAAAGTACACAGTGGTAATCTTTAAATAAGCAATATTATAGCAATCATGTTTGCCACAACTGTTGCATACCAGTTACTTATATTAATAATTCTGTACCTAAATATTTTTACAAAAAAATTATATAGGACTATTAATGCTCATAATTATATTAGAAACATTGAATTTACATGGCAATCTGCTTGCCATTTCAAAATTAGTAATATTTGTTGCCAATTAACTTTTGTGCCAAATGTCAATCACACACACCTAGATTTGTGCCTCAAAAAACTAAAAGGTAAGATGTAAAAAAATGGACAACACAAAAATCCTTCAATTCCAAATAGTTCCTGGGATTAGTGTTTTTAAACAAACTCTTCAGCTATATTTATCAGTAACTTATTATGATAAGTTAGGTAAAAACTACTTTGCAACAATCTGCAATCAGAACATATGATGGTGTATACTTTTCCATGCAATAGCACCACCCTCCCTCCCACATAACCTACACTTAATGACAAATAAATATATATTTAAAGGAACACACCTTTTCTTCTTCGCTAGTCTCATCATCATTAAACTCTGGTTTCTGTCTCTTAGGGCCAGCCGTGGTCTGTATGTTGGGATTAGCTTTCTGCGGCCGTTTGGTCGGTAAAACCACTGTCTGTTCATCTGAATCGGAACTGTCCTTTTCTGAAAAAGCAAGGGCACTGTAACAAACATAACAATGTGAACTTAGCATTAAAATGTAATGAAAAAGTTGTAAGAAAGTTTAAAGTTTAAAAATTATTGTAAGAAATAGTATTGGCTTCCTGGGCAATAATCAAGAATTAGAATAGGTAGTGTGAATTTACCTAAGCTTCGTGGCGAGATATAACACAGAGCTGATAAAATCACAGTTGCCTGTAATTAATAATCCCTGTTTTTTTAGGTTTTACATTATATTTTATGGTACACTAGTGGTTTCACCCACATTAGAGAGGATCATTAGCATAAAGTGAAGTCCCTTCTCAAGTGCACAGGACCAGCTTTTTTGTAGGACTATTTAAGATAAACATTTTCATCATACATAACATAATGTGTAACTCTAGCGGTTTTGGCAGTGCATGCCAGAATAGCTCGCAGATGGTAGATTTTTTCCTACTTACTTGACAATTATTGTCATATTTTGGAAAATTCACCCATTATCTTTCTAAATATGTTATTCCTATATGTTATTCTGATGTATAAGCTATATTATTGTACAGTTTCATTATAATCCATTCAGTAGTTTTAAGTGTAAGTATAACAAACATCCATAATTACAAAACTTTCACATTTTTTAGTAGGAAGGATTAGTTTTTATGAACATTTTGAATGTTTTCTTTTATGTAACATGATGGTTTTTTAAATTGTTACTTTTGCCTTTTCTAAATGTAATGTTACACAAAAACTACCATCAAAAATCTAAAACTGTAGCAGATTGTAGATCTGCATGCTACTGTGGTTAATCCGGTGGACCATAGATACAGACCAAGTATGGTTTTTAGTAAAACCACAATTAAGTTAAATGTGGTTAAAGTTTATAACCGGTGTGATTAAGTGGTTGTAGCAGCTCCATATTGTGTCTCATCGCAAAGTTTAGGTAAATTTACACTGCCTATTGGATCCCTACTAATAAAATACACTTGATGTTAGTCATTGTATCATTGGTGGGCCGTCATCTGCTTTCAGTGTGCTAAGTAACCGGCTGCCAGGAAAAAGTGCCTGCTTTTTCCAAAAGGCTATAAAACTACAATAACTATTGAACGAAGCACGATGGCTCAGTGGCTGGCATAGAATGCAAACTACTCTACTCTGTAAGAAAGCTAGCTATTGTATACCCCATATTTTAAAACAGGGCTGAAGTTTTTCTCCGTCTGCTATTTTCTTCAGCTCAGCATTGCTTAAGCGCACCCAGAGCAGACAGAACAAAAAAATAACATTCACTAAGAGTTTGTAAAGGAACCGTACCGAATATTTCATTTAATTTCAAGCGATCTACACAGCTAAGCCAAATAGCCACAGTTGGCTGTGAGATGGGTGACTGCTAGTGGCAAAAATTTCATATGGCACTTGTGGCACGCTCAGCCATTATGTTCTGTTTGTTATCGATGAATAACAGTCATTTAACCTTGTCTTATAACTTATAACCATAGGCCGGTTTGAAAACAGTAACATTGGGTTGACCAATAACCTGTACGTTTACCAACCCGCATTGGAGCAGCGATAAGCTCCAGGACTCGCCAATAATTGGACCTATTTACGCAAACCGGAACCAATCCACACATGATGATGACGATGATAGTTTTGAGAAAAAGCTGTTTAATGTAATTAACAACTGATGTTTTGTAGATTGGTAAACATGTCATGAAAATGTATTGTTCTGTCAAAATTGTCAGATCATTTTGATCATTACAGGGTCGATAGAAGGTGCAATTTTAAGCTTTTCTGTGTACTTAACTCAATTTCGGCATGGTGTGGATTGGTTCCGGTTTGCGTAAATAGGTCCCTAGTTACTTAAATGTTATATAAGTATTTACCTTCAGAGCTTGATGTTTTACGCTTTCGCCCGCCATGGTTTTTAAAATTTCTTTTCTTGAATGTTGCTGGCACTTCTATTTCGGCATCAGACATTTTAATTCACTTAAACACTAACACCTCGTAATGAAACTATATAAGCAGCACTAAGTTATCATTAAGTAACATAGCATAGAGAGTATATTTTATACATAGGGGATAAGTTATATTATAAGTATTTTTACCAATGTTAAGTACAAAATCTGTTTAATTTGTCTATGAAAGTAAACACTCCGACCGAAAATCTCTTGAATTCTCTTGGTTTGGTATAGTTTGTTTTGTTATTAACTTAACATAATGTTATGATTATTATTTATTCTTATGGTTGGTTGGGTTTGTTAGGGATGGGATCTGAGATCGATTAATTGAAGAATCGATTTTTCAGTTCAAAAAGATCGATTTTTTAGATCGATATGTAGTACTGAATCGATTCATTGAATCGATATTTCACCCTTGAAAATCGAAATTCGATATTTTCTGTTTTGGTATAAACCATAAAATTATTTACAATTAGTTGCATGTACCCGTATTATAAGAGTGTTGCCTGTTAAAGGGTTAATTACTCAAAAACTCGCTAGATGGCTGTGTAAACACACAGTTTCCTTAGACTCTTTGATAGAAAAAACATTACGGTTGGAGTATCGTAGGATCATCTGTTCCTAGTGAGCGACTTTTTTCAATTGCCGGAAATATCATAAGTGATGAGCGGAACCTCATGGATCCCAGTAGATTTAACAGACTATTGTTTTAAAAAAGCTTAGATATTAAGCATTTGGAACTATAAGCTATAATGTAACCAACGTGCAGTAAAATATTCGAGAAAATTCTTCTCAACCAGTTATTGTCCTATTTTACAAATAACAAACTTTTACATAAAAATCAATTTGGTTTCACTAAAGGTCGTTCTACAACCGATGCAGGTGTTGAGCTTTTTTCAGTTATTATAGAAGCTTGGGAGAGATCGCAGGATGCCTTAGGTGTGTTTTGCGACCTATCTAAAGCTTTTGACTGCGTTCAGCACGAAACCCTTCTAAGGAAACTCAACCACTATGGCATTAAAGGTACCGCGCTTAAACTCCTGTCATCCTATTTGAGGGATAGGACTCAGAGAGTTGAGGTGAATGGTAAAAGGTCGTCTGGGTCACCTGTAGAGATGGGGGTCCCACAGGGTTCAATTTTAGGACCATTTCTGTTTTTATTATATATAAATGATCTTCCATTCATGGTAGAAAACAGTCATGAGATTGTATTGTTCGCAGATGATACTTCTCTTTTATTTAAAATTAATAGACGAATATCAAATCTTGACGACGTGAACAATGCTCTCTCTAAGGTTGTCCAGTGGTTTAATGTAAACAATTTACTATTAAATAATAAAAAAACTAATTGTATAAGATTTTCACCCCCAAATGTAAAGAAAGAAAATGTAAATCCTCAATTAAATGGTGAGGATCTTGCCATTGTTGAAGAAGCTTCATTTCTTGGAATCACAATAGACTCCAAATTACAGTGGGGACCCCACATCTCTCAGTTAGCGAATAGACTTAGTTCTGCAGTTTTTGCAATAAAGAAAATTCGTTCCCTCACAGACATTGCAACAGCCAGATTAGTTTATTTCAGTTATTTCCATAGTTTAATGTCATATGGCATTTTACTGTGGGGTAATGCGGCTGATATTGATTCAATCTTTATTTTGCAGAAAAGGGCTATTCGCGCAATTTATAACATAGGTGCTAGAGAATCTCTCAGAGAAAAATTCAAAGAGATAGATATTCTAACATTTGCTTCGCAATATATTTACGAAAACATCATATATGTACGTAAAAACAAAGAAAAATTCACTACTATATTGGACTTGCAAAGTCCTAATTGTGTTTCAACTAGGAACGGCCACAAGCTGGCATTTCCGAAATGCCGGCTTCATAAAAAAAGTAATTCTTTTATTGGGATGTCCATCAGGATATATAATAAAATCCCAATAAAGATTCAATCCCTGCCTTTAAAACCTTTTAAGAAGGCAGTCAAACAAGTCCTGTGCCGTAAGGCTTATTATAACACTAAGGACTATCTTAATGATAAAGGAGCGTGGGAATGAATCTCGCTCACACAAGGCTATTTCTTCATAGATTGTATTAGTTTTAGTAATTACTCGCATCTGTGAGCAGGTGGAAGTGGGTTGATGGTGTCTCACACGATCAGCTGTCACGTGTGACCATTATCGACCCATAGCCATTCTGTTATCTCAAATATATTATTATGTACTGTTTTTTTTAAAAGAGTGCTGGGAGTTTTTTTCCGCCGCCTTTTTTCTCTCAGCTCAACACCTAGCCCAAACGGGCACTTAAAGGCGATGACCGGGAAAAAATGACATTCATTAAGCGAATATTTTGTATTCCTAATATGAAATAAATATTTTTTCTTTCAATACATTTAAAAAATAAATGTCATGTTTTATACAATAATTACAATAATTTTTATTTTTGAATTCCCTGATTTTACTAATAAGACATCGTTTAATTACAATATTTTACTTTTATTAAATGCGAAGTACTGAACAATATTATTTTTTACCGTTTAAAGGCGGTTTTGTTTATAAAGTTATATAATTTCACTCTTTTTAGTACTTTTAATTTAATAATTCTGTATTGTTTAAACATAATTAGCGATATTTCCACATTATTATGTGGGGCTATAAAATTCGAGAGTTCCCCTCGATTTCCTTGGGATCCCATCATCAGATCTTGACTTGGTGACAATAAGACCACCTCCAAAGTATAAGCTTTCGAACAAAAAAGAATTATCAAAATCGGTTCATAAACGACAAAGTTATCCGCGAACAAACATAAAAAAAGCATAATATACGGTCGAATTGAGTGACCTCCTCCTTTTTTGAAGTCGGTTAAAAATAGATCGATTTTTTGGAAATCGATCTTTTAAACCTCGATTTTTTTGTGAATCGATTCATTAGGTCACGATTCGAATCGATTCAAAAATCGATCTTTTTCGGAAAGAATCGCCATAGGGAGGGTTTGTTTGAGTTGAGTGAGTCACTTCAAGCATGCAAGTCAGTTAGGAGTGTTGCCGACGTCCACGGTCTGGATTACCCAAAAACCTAACTGAAAATCCCCAATTTTGGGGAAATAAAAATCGATATTCCCCACATTTTCCCCGCAAGTTTTCAAAGAAATAAAAGTACTATTCATATAAATGAAATATATTTATTACTTATACCTAAGCATTTAATAATTTTAATCAACGTATTACAGTTCTTCATTACGCCAAATTTGTCTGATTAACATTATCATTTGACGGCTCAAATTTTAGGCTCCCTCCTTTTTTAATTTCTTAATACCTTCTCTAGAGGCCATTAGCGCTACTACACTATCATTTTGAAGGCGATTGCGATTCTCTGTTTTTAAATTCTTCAGTACGCTAAATTTTCTTTCAACAGATGCGTTTGAGAAAGGTAGCACGAGCAATAGGCTTATTGCGTATTTCAAATTTAAAAACATTTCATGGCCTGCGCTGTTTTTAAGACGCAATACTTTAGCCCGTCACAAAACTAAAGTAAACAACAGGGACTTCCCCTCAGAGGGACTTCCCCGATAAAGTTTGATGGACTTACGTCCATGTTGCCATAACATAAACTTTAAAACCTTCCCACCGGATAAGTCGAGTTAAAGTTGAATAAAATATACACAATTTATAAATTATGCTTACTTCTTATACTACTTTTATTACTTCTAAGTTCAGTTCTAATTTAAATGTCTAAATTCCCCGCATTTTCCCCACATAAACGCTCTCCCCAAGAATTACCCAATCGGACTGAAAATCCCCGCAGTTTGGAGAATTCCCCACAGATTGGCAACGTTAGTCAGTCGTTCAAGCGGGGATTCGTTACTCATTGGCACAGAGTACATAAGAGCTCAAGCTAGCTCCTTTGCTGCTGTAACTTATACAAAATGTAGAGGAAAGAATATGGATGGCATGAAAACAAATTTCAGGTCTATGGAACATGCCTATGTGAGAAAGAAATAAACAAAAGAAAGAAACACTTTTATTTGTGAAATTAACGCTTTGTAAGAGGTAAATCCATAACAAAACTCTTAATAAATGACAAAATATTAAGTAAGCTCAATGGAACTAGGAACGTCCTACTTATAAAATTAATGAATCGAAGAATAACGAAGTTAAGTTAAGGACAAAAAAATATCGGGGAATCCCCAACTCATAGACTACAATGTCTACAATACATAATAAGTAATAAGAACAATAACTAAATGCAACATAATATGAGCATTTCAGTGTTCTTAGTTTATAAAAGTTAGTACCTAACGTGTTCTATTTTACGCTATTGTAATATTATTTCAAAAACGCGCCAGATTTAGCGCTAGGCGCTAAACGCGCTTTGGACCAAAAAATGCGCTAGATCTGGCAAGCACAAGCATGTACAAATTGTTCAAGTCACTTCAAGTGACTCACTTCCTTTTTTTTTTTCTTCAATTACGGCATCGCAAACTCTGCTTATTGCCAGTGTCAAGTATAATTTTTGCATCACGTTTTGCCAATTTTGGTGAAACTGGACGAGTAATAATAGGTAAAGTCAGTAAGTCTTCAGTAATGAGTCAGTCAAGTCAATCAAACATTCAAGTAAAGCGATGGCTTCTTTCCGAAAAACATATTTTCGCACTGATAATTTAATTCACAACACTCGTGCACTATAATACATGATCAAACGAACTTCCAAGTGAAGTTCGATCAGTATTATATGAGTCACTTTATTCGAAGATATACATGTAAAATATATGTATGCTCAATACATATATTATATGATTTTAACAAGTAGTCCTGCTATTGTTTAGGTACTAACTCGCACAACTTTAAGATTTTAAATATCGATTTATTTATGTCGATTTTTATACAAACAAACCCATCCCTATTTCAATATCTCATCCCTAGAGATCCCATCTAGTCATTGAGTTTTGGCGGGAAGTCTGAAGGAACAAGTTGTGCTCTTGTTTTATTTTCATTTTCTTAGTGTATTTTTGAGTTATATCGGATAAAGTTGATGGCATTTTGCTCGATATAGGTTAATGATAGTGCACGAGTGTTGTGAAATAAAATAACAGTGCGAAAACATGTTTTTTCGGCTTGCCTCCAAAATTCCATCGGACATGTTCTGGTAAAGTAGCCATCACTTTACTTGAACATTTGACTGACTAGACTGACTGATACCTGACGACTAACTGACTTTTTTCTACGACTACAGTGATGTAAAAAATTTACTTGAAGCTGGCAATATGCACAGAGTTTGCGACGCCATTATTAAAATTGAAAAGTAAATATTGAATGGCTGAAAGGATTTTTATCCAATGCCGTAAAATGAATTAAAAAAAAAAAAATATAACATCGTCATTCGAATCATTTTTTAGAGCTTTATAGTCCGGC
The DNA here is from genome assembly GCA_911387765.1 of Pyrgus malvae. Classification (NCBI taxonomy): domain Eukaryota; kingdom Metazoa; phylum Arthropoda; class Insecta; order Lepidoptera; family Hesperiidae; genus Pyrgus; species Pyrgus malvae. The sequence goes on along the minus strand of OU426973.1, from coordinate 603,156 downwards.
AAAACTTTTGGGTCGGGGAGGGTGGGAGCCTATTAGATATCTTCGTTCGAATAAAGTGACTCATATAATACTGATCGAACTTCACTTGGAAGTTCGTTTGATCATGTATTATTATTTCGTCACTTTATTCGAAGATTTACATGTAAAATATATGTATGCTCAATACATATAATATGATTTTAACAAGTAGATGTTTAGAGGTAAGTTTTGCCAAACAGATGTAAGGAATCGTATTGTGCTGAGACCAAAAGGCAGATCTATTTTAAAAGTAATTTATTACAAATATATCACATAATATACCACATATATATATATACCACATTACAAAAAAAAATTTCGCGTACATCACATAAAAATGAATTAAGTAGCGGAACTTTTAAGACGATTCTTGGAAACAAACGGCCCGGGCAAACTGATCATTATCTACTATTTGTCGATTATAAAATCTGGCAAATGTACTAGATGATGGAGTCCAACCTGCTGTCTTTCTAATAACTTCGAGAGATACTCCCGCGCGGTTGGCTGCAGAGGTGGCGGCGTGTCGCGCGCTGTGCGCTCCAAATGTTTTTACGTCCACACCACTTTCCGCCAGCACTTGCTTTACCCACCGAGAGATCGTCTGACTCGTCGCTGCTTTATGTGGAGGTTTCCACGTTAGTAATAAATTATCAACCTTATTCCCTGAAATTGTTCTTGAAAGTTCCGTACGAGATACGTAATCTTTAATTGCTGTAGCTGGACAAATATATTTATTTTCATTAAAGAATGGAATAACTAATAACGGCTGTGTACGTCCCGGAGCCGATGTCTTTATTAAGTCATTAATCACTATTTTTATGTCATTACATGTTATGCTTATATTACTTATTTTTATTAAAGATAAGGTCTGTGCCCTGTGGGCCGTAGACAACGCCAAAAGAGTTGTAACTTTTTTAGTTAGTTTTTCAATGGATATTTCATCGTGAGGTCGCCATTGCGCTATGAGGTTTAACACAACTTGTGGGTCCCATGTACTTGTGTATTTCGGAAGGGTTGGCTTTAATTTGTAGACCCCTTTAAAAATCTCTTCATTAAAATGTTACTATTCAAATCAGTACTAAGTAATAAGGACAAGGCAGACCTGTGGTTATTAAGTGTACCATAAGCGGCACCCGTGTTGAACTGATCTGTAAGAAAAGAAAGTATTATGGATTCCTGACAAGTATTATAAGGAATTAAGTTACGCTCGCTGCAAAATTTCCACCACAATTTATATGTGCAGCTATACTGCTTCATAGTACTTTGTGCTAACGAAGACAGCATAATGTGCAAAGCTACTTCAGGCGTTCCTTTTCTCAGAAAAGCTTGCCTGAGAGCCTCGCTACACCCAGGGTAAGTTTGAATTGCTGTCTCTTCCTGCAAGAGAAGTTTAAGAGGTGTTCGTTAGCGTCCAAGTAAATAATATCTGATTTGCACATGCCTTTTAACACTGGAAACCAGGGTTGTGTTGTGATGGCCAATTAGGAAATACTAATATACCTTCTGCCTTATCCGCTATAATCTTATGAAGACATTTTAAAATAAATGTGAAGGGAGGAAAGGCATAGAAATAACGGTGACTCCAGCTAACAGTGAAAGCATCGACTGTTAAAGAGTCTGGGTCTTGCTTCCAAGAAATATATGTATTACATTTGGCATTGGCGCGAGAAGCGAAAAGATCTATATCTGGATTCCCTAAAATCTGTGTTATATACTGAAAAGCGGTATATGACAACTCTAACATTCTTATTACGCGATTCTAGGTCTGCTTCTACATTATCTCTGGTATTTATATAAGATGCATACAACCATAACTTTCTCTTCTTGCACCATTGCCAAATGTCCCTTGTAATTTCATTCAAATGAGGAAATTGGATACCACCCATTCTATTTATGTATATAGCTGATTGCGGTAGTGTTATCGCATCTTAACAAAATTGCACAATCAAACATATTGCGAGCAAAAGTCTTTAAACTAAGAAACGCAGCTTTAAGTTCTAAATAATTAATGTGGAACTTGAGCTCTTCAGATTTCCACTTGCCTCCAATGCGAATATTATTACAAAAATCAGAATAAATTTCCAAAACGAAGTTTGGTTTTTCTATTTTATTTTGTAAAATAAAAATATTTTCAGTAGTCAAAAGTGAGGTCATGGCCCTGTTTAAGGCTGTAAGGCCTACCCCTAGCTGCTGTTGAATAATTTTTTTATCCCAGGCTCGGGCGAATTCCGAAACTGCAGCGGCAATTTCCGGATTGAGCCGAGGAGCACGAAGTAGTTTACAGTTTTGTGGAATTGCATAGTTGTTAAATATTTTATCTTTTTGTTCCTTGTCAAGACCTTTTTTAAGTATAGGACCCCATCTTTGAGCTAAATCTGGATGGATATCTGGCCCATAAGTCACCTGTTCCGGAAGTAGCTCGCCCAAGGCTACCAGAAACTCAGGATCTAAAGGTGACACTTCTTGAGTGGGGTTCGCAGCTTCTTTGTCTTCCTGTTGAACTGGTTGCTGTTCCTCTGGTTGTGATTGTGACCTCGCTCTGTACATTGGCACTCGTTAATTCGGCAATATTGGTTTCGGTATCTAGAATTGAGTGTTTTTATTGTAAAAACAAGGGTAGGAATTGATAGAACATAAAAAGAAGGTATTGCTAAATGATTTATAAATTGTAATCTACCAACGTGTACCTCTATGTCCGAGGGCCTGCACGAGGTCTGTTCCAAACTCTGGTCGGAGTGAAGTTGGTCTGTGATGAGGACTGTGGTTTCGGAGTTGTGTAAGGAGTCTTCCTTTGCCCTCCTCCCCCCCCCCCTGTTCGTCGAGCGAGAAGAGCTCCTCCAGTTTCCCTGCGGCCTTGTCGAGCGAGATGAGGATGGACCAGGGGTAGATTTTGGATCCGGTTTTTTAATTTGACATCCTTGTTTCTCGATGGCCTTTGAATTCGTATGTCTGACATTAAATAAATAAATTGAAATTGAAAAATAGCGCTTAGTAACTAAGGACTATCGAAAATTTTTATTTCCTCCATTTGCCTTAAAATTAAAGCCAATCGGTCAGGTATGCTAAGAATGCACCAAAAAACAAGACTCCAGCGAAAAACCGAGTTTTTGTAGTTTTGGCAGTCTACCAACGCCAAGCGGTCGGATACGCTGTTATAGCGCTTAGTAACTAAGGACTATCGAAAATTTTTATTTCCTCCATTTGCCTTAAAATTAAAGCCAATCGGTCAGGTATGCTAAGAATGCACCAAAAAACAAGACTCCAGCGAAAAACCGAGTTTTTTAGTTTTGGCAGTCTACCAACGCCAAGCGGTCTGATACGCTGTTATAGCGCTTAGTAACTAAGGACTATCGAAAATTTTTATTTCCCCAATTTGCCTTAAAATTAAAGCCAATCGGTCAGGTATGCTAAGAATGCACCAAAAAACAAGACTCCAGCGAAAAACCGAGTTTTTTAGTTTTGGCAGTCTACCAACGCCAAGCGGTCGGATACGCTGTTATGGCGCTTTTAAGAATGCACCAAAAAACAAGACTCCAGCGAAAAACCGAGTTTTTTAGTTTTGGCAGTCTACCAACGCCAAGCGGTCGGACACGCTGTTATAGCGCTTAGTAACTAAGGACTATCGAAATTTTTTATTTCCCCAATTTGCCTTAAAATTAAAGCCAATCGGTCAGGTATGCTAAGAATGCACCAAAAAACAAGACTCCAGCGAAAAACCGAGTTTTTTAGTTTTGGCAGTCTACCAACGCCAAGCGGTCGGATACGCTGTTATAGCGCTTAGTAACTAAGGACTATCGAAAATTTTTATTTCCTCCATTTGCCTTAAAATTAAAGCCAATCGGTCAGGTATGCTAAGAATGCACCAAAAAACAAGAATCCAGCGAAAAACCGAGTTTTTTAGTTTTGGCAGTCTACCAACGCCAAGCGGTCGGATACGCTGTTATAGCGCTTAGTAACTAAGGACTATCGAAATTTTTTATTTCCTCCATTTGCCTTAAAATTAAAGCCAATCGGTCAGGTATGCTAAGAATGCACCAAAAAACAAGACTCCAGCGAAAAACCGAGTTTTTTAGATTTGGCAGTCTACCAACGCCAAGCGGTCGGATACGCTGTTATAGCGCTTAGTAACTAAGGACTATCGAAATTTTTTATTTCCTCCATTTGCCTTAAAATTAAAGCCAATCGGTCAGGTATGCTAAGAATGCACCAAAAAACAAGACTCCAGCGAAAAACCGAGTTTTTTAGTTTTGGCAGTCTACCAAAGCCAAGCGGTCGGATACGCTGTTATAGCGCTTAGTAACTAAGGACTATCGAAATTTTTTATTTCCTCCATTTGCCTTAAAATTAAAGCCAATCGGTCAGGTATGCTAAGAATGCACCAAAAAACAAGACTCCAGCGAAAAACCGAGTTTTTTAGTTTTGGCAGTCTACCAACGCCAAGCGGTCTGATACGCTGTTATAGCGCTTAGTAACTAAGGACTATCGAAAAGTTTTATTTCCTCCATTTGCCTTAAAATTAAAGCCAATCGGTCAGGTATGCTAAGAATGCACCAAAAAACAAGACTCCAGCGAAAAACCGAGTTTTTTAGTTTTGGCAGTCTACCAACGCCAAGCGGTCGGATACGCTGTTATAGCGCTTAGTAACTAAGGACTATCGAAAATTTTCATTTCCTCCATTTGCCTTAAAATTAAAGCCAATCGGTCAGGTATGCTAAGAATGCACCAAAAACAAGACTCCAGCGAAAAACCGAGTTTTTTAGTTTTGGCAGTCTACCAACGCCAAGCGGTCTGATACGCTGTTATAGCGCTTAGTAACTAAGGACTATCGAAAATTTTTATTTCCCCAATTTGCCTTAAAATTAAAGCCAATCGGTCAGGTATGCTAAGAATGCACCAAAAAACAAGACTCCAGCGAAAAACCGAGTTTTTTAGTTTTGGCAGTCTACCAACGCCAAGCGGTCGGATACGCTGTTATGGCGCTTTTAAGAATGCACCAAAAAACAAGACTCCAGCGAAAAACCGAGTTTTTTAGTTTTGGCAGTCTACCAACGCCAAGCGGTCGGACACGCTGTTATAGCGCTTAGTAACTAAGGACTATCGAAATTTTTTATTTCCCCAATTTGCCTTAAAATTAAAGCCAATCGGTCAGGTATGCTAAGAATGCACCAAAAAACAAGACTCCAGCGAAAAACCGAGTTTTTTAGTTTTGGCAGTCTACCAACGCCAAGCGGTCGGATACGCTGTTATAGCGCTTAGTAACTAAGGACTATCGAAAATTTTTATTTCCTCCATTTGCCTTAAAATTAAAGCCAATCGGTCAGGTATGCTAAGAATGCACCAAAAAACAAGAATCCAGCGAAAAACCGAGTTTTTTAGTTTTGGCAGTCTACCAACGCCAAGCGGTCGGATACGCTGTTATGGCGCTTTTAAGAATGCACCAAAAAACAAGACTCCAGCGAAAAACCGAGTTTTTTAGTTTTGGCAGTCTACCAACGCCAAGCGGTCGGACACGCTGTTATAGCGCTTAGTAACTAAGGACTATCGAAATTTTTTATTTCCCCAATTTGCCTTAAAATTAAAGCCAATCGGTCAGGTATGCTAAGAATGCACCAAAAAACAAGACTCCAGCGAAAAACCGAGTTTTTTAGTTTTGGCAGTCTACCAACGCCAAGCGGTCGGATACGCTGTTATAGCGCTTAGTAACTAAGGACTATCGAAAATTTTTATTTCCTCCATTTGCCTTAAAATTAAAGCCAATCGGTCAGGTATGCTAAGAATGCACCAAAAAACAAGAATCCAGCGAAAAACCGAGTTTTTTAGTTTTGGCAGTCTACCAACGCCAAGCGGTCGGATACGCTGTTATAGCGCTTAGTAACTAAGGACTATCGAAATTTTTTATTTCCTCCATTTGCCTTAAAATTAAAGCCAATCGGTCAGGTATGCTAAGAATGCACCAAAAAACAAGACTCCAGCGAAAAACCGAGTTTTTTAGTTTTGGCAGTCTACCAACGCCAAGCGGTCGGATACGCTGTTATAGCGCTTAGTAACTAAGGACTATCGAAATTTTTTATTTCCTCCATTTGCCTTAAAATTAAAGCCAATCGGTCAGGTATGCTAAGAATGCACCAAAAAACAAGACTCCAGCGAAAAACCGAGTTTTTTAGTTTTGGCAGTCTACCAAAGCCAAGCGGTCGGATACGCTGTTATAGCGCTTAGTAACTAAGGACTATCGAAATTTTTTATTTCCTCCATTTGCCTTAAAATTAAAGCCAATCGGTCAGGTATGCTAAGAATGCACCAAAAAACAAGACTCCAGCGAAAAACCGAGTTTTTTAGTTTTGGCAGTCTACCAAAGCCAAGCGGTCGGATACGCTGTTATAGCGCTTAGTAACTAAGGACTATCGAAATTTTTTATTTCCTCCATTTGCCTAAAAATTAAAGCCAATCGGTCAGGTATGCTAAGAATGCACCAAAAAACAAGACTCCAGCGAAAAACCGAGTTTTTTAGTTTTGGCAGTCTACCAACGCCAAGCGGTCGGATACGCTGTTATAGCGCTTAGTAACTAAGGACTATCGAAAATTTTCATTTCCTCTATTTGCCTTAAAATTAAAGCCAATCGGTCAGGTATGCTAAGAATGCACCAAAAAACAAGACTCCAGCGAAAAACCGAGTTTTTTAGTTTTTGCAGTCTACCAACGCCAAGCGGTCGGATACGCTGTTATAGCGCTTAGTAACTAAGGACTATCGAAAATTTTTATTTCCTCCATTTGCCTTAAAATTAAAGCCAATCGGTCAGGTATGCTAAGAATGCACCAAAAAACAAGACTCCAGCGAAAAACCGAGTTTTTTAGTTTTGGCAGTCTACCAACGCCAAGAGGTCGGATACGCTGTTATAGCGCTTAGTAACTAAGGACTATCGAAAATTTTTATTTCCTCCATTTGCCTTAAAATTAAAGCCAATCGGTCAGGTATGCTAAGAATGCACCAAAAAACAAGACTCCAGCGAAAAACCGAGTTTTTAAGTTTTGGCAGTCTACCAACGCCAAGCGGTCGGACACGCTGTTATAGCGCTTAGTAACTAAGGACTATCGAAAATTTTAATTTCCTCCATGTGCCTTAAAATTAAAGCCAATCGGTCAGGTATGTTAAGAATGCACCAAAAAACAAGACTCCAGCGAAAAACCGAGTTTTTTAGTTTTGGCAGTCTACCAACGCCAAGCGGTCGGACACGCTGTTATAGCGCTTAGTAACTAAGGACTATCGAAAATTTTTATTTCCCCAATTTGCCTTATAATTAAAGCCAATCGGTCAGGTATGCTAAGAATGCACCAAAAACAAGACTCCAGCGAAAAACCGAGTTTTTTAGTTTTGGCAGTCTACCAACGCCAAGCGGTCGGATACGCTGTTATAGCGCTTAGTAACTAAGGACTATCGAAAAATTTTATTTCCTCCATTTGCCTTAAAATTAAAGCCAATCGGTCAGGTATGCTAAGAATGCACCAAAAAACAAGACTCCAGCGAAAAACCGAGTTTTTTAGTTTTGGCAGTCTACCAACGCCAAGCGGTCGGATACGCTGTTATAGCGCTTAGTAACTAAGGACTATCGAAATTTTTTATTTCCTCCATTTACCTTAAAATTAAAGCCAATCGGTCAGGTATGCTAAGAATGCACCAAAAAACAAGACTCCAGCGAAAAACCGAGTTTTTTAGTTTTGGCAGTCTACCAACGCCAAGCGGTCGGATACGCTGTTATAGCGCTTAGTAACTAAGGACTATCGAAAAGTTTTATTTCCTCCATTTGCCTTAAAATTAAAGCCAATCGGTCAGGTATGCTAAGAATGCACCAAAAAACAAGACTCCAGCGAAAAACCGAGTTTTTTAGTTTTGGCAGTCTACCAAAGCCAAGCGGTCGGATACGCTGTTATAGCGCTTAGTAACTAAGGACTATCGAAATTTTTTATTTCCTCCATTTGCCTAAAAATTAAAGCCAATCGGTCAGGTATGCTAAGAATGCACCAAAAAACAAGACTCCAGCGAAAAACCGAGTTTTTTAGTTTTGGCAGTCTACCAACGCCAAGCGGTCTGATACGCTGTTATAGCGCTTAGTAACTAAGGACTATCGAAAAGTTTTATTTCCTCCATTTGCCTTAAAATTAAAGCCAATCGGTCAGGTATGCTAAGAATGCACCAAAAAACAAGACTCCAGCGAAAAACCGAGTTTTTTAGTTTTGGCAGTCTACCAACGCCAAGCGGTCGGATACGCTGTTATAGCGCTTAGTAACTAAGGACTATCGAAAATTTTCATTTCCTCTATTTGCCTTAAAATTAAAGCCAATCGGTCAGGTATGCTAAGAATGCACCAAAAAACAAGACTCCAGCGAAAAACCGAGTTTTTTAGTTTTTGCAGTCTACCAACGCCAAGCGGTCGGATACGCTGTTATAGCGCTTAGTAACTAAGGACTATCGAAAATTTTTATTTCCTCCATTTGCCTTAAAATTAAAGCCAATCGGTCAGGTATGCTAAGAATGCACCAAAAAACAAGACTCCAGCGAAAAACCGAGTTTTTTAGTTTTGGCAGTCTACCAACGCCAAGAGGTCGGATACGCTGTTATAGCGCTTAGTAACTAAGGACTATCGAAAATTTTTATTTCCTCCATTTGCCTTAAAATTAAAGCCAATCGGTCAGGTATGCTAAGAATGCACCAAAAAACAAGACTCCAGCGAAAAACCGAGTTTTTTTAGTTTTGGCAGTCTACCAACGCCAAGCGGTCGGATACGCTGTTATAGCGCTTAGTAACTAAGGACTATCGAAAATTTTTATTTCCTCCATTTGCCTTAAAATTAAAGCCAATCGGTCAGGTATGCTAAGAATGCACCAAAAAACATGACTCCAGCGAAAAACCGAGTTTTTTAGTTTTGGCAGTCTACCAACGCCAAGCGGTCGGATACGCTGTTATAGCGCTTAGTAACTAAGGACTATCGAAAAATTTTATTTCCTCCATTTGCCTTAGAATTAAAGCCAATCGGTCAGGTATGCTAAGAATGCACCAAAAAACATGACTCCAGCGAAAAACCGAGTTTTTTAGTTTTGGCAGTCTACCAACGCCAAGCGGTCGGATACGCTGTTATAGCGCTTAGTAACTAAGGACTATCGAAATTTTTTATTTCCTCCATTTGCCTTAAAATTAAAGCCAATCGGTCAGGTATGCTAAGAATGCACCAAAAAACAAGACTTAAGCGAAAAACCGAGTTTTTTAGTTTTGGCAGTCTACCAAAGCCAAGCGGTCGGATACGCTGTTATAGCGCTTAGTAACTAAGGACTATCGAAAAATTTTATTTCCTCCATTTGCCTTAAAATTAAAGCCAATCGGTCAGGTATGCTAAGAATGCACCAAAAAACAAGACTCCAGCGAAAAACCGAGTTTTTTAGTTTTGGCAGTCTACCAACGCCAAGCGGTCGGATACGCTGTTATAGCGCTTAGTAACTAAGGACTATCGAAAAGTTTTATTTCCTCCATTTGCCTTAAAATTATAGCCAATCGGTCAGGTATGCTAAGAATGCTCCAAAAAACAAGACTCCAGCGAAAAACCGAGTTTTTTAGTTTTGGCAGTCTACCAACGCCAAGCGGTCGGATACGCTGTTATAGCGCTTAGTAACTAAGGACTATCGAAAAATTTTATTTCCTCCATTTGCCTTAAAGTTAAAGCCAATCGGTCAGGTATGCTAAGAATGCACCAAAAAACAAGACTCCAGCGAAAAACCGAGTTTTTTAGTTTTGGCAGTCTACTAACGCCAAGCGGTCGGATACGCTGTTATAGCGCTTAGTAACTAAGGACTATCGAATTTTTTTATTTCCTCCATTTGCCTTAAAATTAAAGCCAATCGGTCAGGTATGCTAAGAATGCACCAAAAAACAAGACTCCAGCGAAAAACCGAGTTTTTTAGTTTTGGCAGTCTACCAAAGCCAAGCGGTCGGATACGCTGTTATAGCGCTTAGTAACTAAGGACTATCGAAATTTTTTATTTCCTCCATTTGCCTAAAAATTAAAGCCAATCGGTCAGGTATGCTAAGAATGCACCAAAAAACAAGACTCCAGCGAAAAACCGAGTTTTTTAGTTTTGGCAGTCTACCAACGCCAAGCGGTCTGATACGCTGTTATAGCGCTTAGTAACTAAGGACTATCGAAAAGTTTTATTTCCTCCATTTGCCTTAAAATTAAAGCCAATCGGTCAGGTATGCTAAGAATGCACCAAAAAACAAGACTCCAGCGAAAAACCGAGTTTTTTAGTTTTGGCAGTCTACCAACGCCAAGCGGTCGGATACGCTGTTATAGCGCTTAGTAACTAAGGACTATCGAAAATTTTCATTTCCTCTATTTGCCTTAAAATTAAAGCCAATCGGTCAGGTATGCTAAGAATGCACCAAAAAACAAGACTCCAGCGAAAAACCGAGTTTTTTAGTTTTTGCAGTCTACCAACGCCAAGCGGTCGGATACGCTGTTATAGCGCTTAGTAACTAAGGACTATCGAAAATTTTTATTTCCTCCATTTGCCTTAAAATTAAAGCCAATCGGTCAGGTATGCTAAGAATGCACCAAAAAACAAGACTCCAGCGAAAAACCGAGTTTTTTAGTTTTGGCAGTCTACCAACGCCAAGAGGTCGGATACGCTGTTATAGCGCTTAGTAACTAAGGACTATCGAAAATTTTTATTTCCTCCATTTGCCTTAAAATTAAAGCCAATCGGTCAGGTATGCTAAGAATGCACCAAAAAACATGACTCCAGCGAAAAACCGAGTTTTTTAGTTTTGGCAGTCTACCAACGCCAAGCGGTCGGATACGCTGTTATAGCGCTTAGTAACTAAGGACTATCGAAAAATTTTATTTCCTCCATTAGTAGTTATATATTAAGGTATCTGGATCAGGATCATTCAGAGATCCAGATCCAGATACCTTAATATATAACTTTTCACTATTCATTTATCAGTTTTCACTTTTCATTTACCAGTTCTAAAATAAATTGACATTAGAACTGATAGATAAAAAGTTAAAAACTGATAGATGGATAGTAAGTACGTACATAAGTACGTACAACATACCACAATGAAAAATTAAAATTGATAGATGAATAGTGAAAAGTTAGATATTGAGGTATCAGTTTTAACTTTTCATTTATCAGTTCTAATATTAAATTTATCAGCTTTTAAATGTTAAATAAAACGAAAATGTGTTCATTATTATTTCTTTATTCATGAAAAAATACTAAGAAATCTTAAAAAATACGGTATATTCATACAAGTATATTATTTTCTAAACACCACTTATAAAGACAACATACATTTTTTAATGCACATATTTTGTTATGATAGATACATCTTAAAATATCTGAAGATAATTTATAATTATCATACAATACGCTTAAACTAGGACAATTTTTATCTTCTAAGTTGTACACATTATCAGTTTGTAATATTTTTTTCAGCCAAACCACCTTTTCAACACCTTTAGTAAAAATATATTTGTTTTTAAAATAATCACCGATAATTAACTTATAATTTAAATAAGGAACGTATCCCTCATTCCATAATATTCCTCTATTTTTTTCAATCCAAGCTACTTGTAAACGTTCTTTTTTAGTCAAATCATAAAACGGGTACGGGGGTTTTATCAAGAGTGTAAAGATTTGCCCTGCATTTTGAATTGCTATTTCTTTGGGTATAAACTCGTTGTTTTCATTTTTAAATCCTTGAACATCGACAATAACATTCATGATAATTTTCGCACGATGTTACTTAACGGTTTGTACTCAAATAGACGCTCGTTTATGATCAAACAGTAGGCTGTTGTGTTATCTGGTATATCTTTTGAACACTCAATTTCCAATCGAACATCAACTGGCCCGGTTTTTAGTGAATCATTTTGTCGTGAACAGTCAATAACAAACAGCGGAGCTTTTTCTTTAAACGTGGACAGATCAAGCAGCGGGTCCACAGGAAGGTTGTAATATGACTGACGAAAACATGAATACATTTCATATAATATACTGTATTTGCCTTCGTCAAATTTTAAATTTAGTGAGTCATACGGATAATATTGAGAATTTAAAAACAATTTAACGTTTGTTACTTTACAATGGTCAAATATAGAAGAGCTATTAGCAGCATTATTTTTTCTATTGGTCTGCAGACCGAGTACAACAAACCTTGGTTTCTCTAATTGAGAAGCTGTTTTAATAGACCAGGAATGTTTAGTTGTTTTAGGTAATACTGGGTACTCATACAAATCCCAGTTTCTAAATGACAGTTGTAGTGGTCGATCTTTTTCTAATAATTTAAGAAGTGATAATCTATTGCGGTCACTCACTCGTACATGTGGTACACGCCATTGTACTTTCTGTATATCTAATTCAAAATTATCATTTTTTTCCATAGTTATACAATTCATGATGGATCTGCTTCTTTGTAATATTAGTTCATGCCTACAATTAACAATTATTTTATTGTAATCTTCCGCAAAGCCTAGTATTTTATTTAATGGAATAATGGCACTAAAACTTCCACTTTTTTGTTTAGTGCCGTTTACATTCCACCCCCATGTTGCACTAGCTTTACTTTCTCCATCATTCAAAGATATATACGACTTTATTGTAGTTGTGATTCCCGCGTTTTTAATGTGGTCTATTACAACACCATTTAATTCATATCTTATATCTTGAAATAAAAATGAAAATGGATTGTTGATAAATTGCACATCTTTTCTTGTAATTGTTCCAGACGTATCTTTTGTAAACACACTGACATATCCTTCAATGTAAATAGAGCTTGCTGATGGCAGCAAGTATACATCTTGTTGGTGAATTGGTATTCTGATTTCATCGTTTTCTTTAAAGCTATTATTATAGGGATTGTACGTATGTATTTCGTAACTTTCAATGGAATTATCATGCTGTGGTAAATCTGTGATTTGCAGCATTTTAAATTTTAAATCCAAGAGCACGAAGAAATTCTTTATTATTTTTAGTAATTTTTTTATTAAAATTCTTACTACTGTTCAGCCGTCTTCCCACCTTCGCTTTTGAGAGTGAAGTACTCAGTTTTTTTTTATCACTTGGGTTTTTATTGAAGATAATCATATTTTTTTATTTTATTTAAATATTTATCCCTGAAGAAAATATTCTGTACTTACGTTTACCATGAATGCAAGGATTAGAATGATTATAAGTGCAATATTATTCTTTTTAAATATTAGATTTGTTTTCTTAACCAAAATGATTTGAGAAATTTTAAACACAAATGTCCACAGTTGTATAAATTATATTTTTGATGATTTTCATTATTAAAATATATATTTGACCCCATATAATTGATGAATTCTGTTGGTGGTTTCAAATTACCGTAACTGTCAAAGTATTCAATATAATCATTTATTTTCCCATAGGCTACCCAATGAGTACCTGAGTTTTTAGATGAATCTAAGTTAATAATACCGCATTCTATTGGTAATGGCTGGTATGGTAATTCATCTCTCATAAATACACCTCGAAAAAAAGGAATGTTTCTCGAGAACCTTATTAAGTCTATATTTGTCAAAGGTCTTTTGGGTAGCCGATTATTTAGTTTTTTTTCTTTGTAACGTATATTCCCAATCCATCTTTATAAGGTTTGAGATGTAATCCTCTTCCGATACATAATGATTCAATTTTCTCATTATGTCTTTCTAACTCTGCTAGTCGTTTCTTAGCAGCTTTATATTCATTTATTGTTTTTGTGATACCAGCAACTCCACCAGCTAAGCTGCCAGCAGCAGATAAACCTGCAAATATGGGTATTAAAGGAAGAAATCCTCCAGTTTTCGGTACGGGTATAATTCTTGGCACCTCTATTGGTAGATTGGAAGACATTTCCTTTGCAGCTGCCATTGCTACCTCCACGACCGCCTTCTTACATTTAGGTTTCAGATTTTTGAGATGTTTTTTTGTGTGTGCAACAATATTTTTAAAAGATTTCTTAAAACATCCAGATCCCGATTTACGTTTTTTTGAAGGTAAGGTATAGTTTTCACGGGTTTTATTATTTTTTTCTTTTGACATTTTTAGTACGTGATAAATTCCAACGAAACTGTTTACTATAGTAACAATCTAATCATACTGACTAAAAAAAATTAAGTATCTCTTTATATGTATGCCATAAGTGAACTATATAAATTATACAACATTATTTTTGTTTATCCAGCTGTTTTCTGTATTCGAAAGCCCTAACCATTTTACATAAACCTTGTTACCCTTTCTTTTGATAACTTTTTCAACTAGATAAATATCTGGATGCTTCGTTTTTTGAAGCTCTTGGCTATAAAATGCTCCTAATATTGGACGTTTTCTAGCATCTTCTAATAGATACGTGATAGGGTCAGTATTTTGTACTTTTACAATCTTAAATATCTCTGTAGACCAATTTGGGGTAAAACCTTTTTCAAAACATCCTTTATATTTACTAATTCTCACATAATCACCTAGTTGTAATTTTACATTCTTAATTTTTTTCTTACATTTATATCTCTTAATATATCGTTGCAGAACGATTTCCTTGTTATCTTGATTTATTGATACCGGAGTTTGCTTCACAGTATTGTGAAAAGTATGATTGTACTCAAAAACTTTATTCTCAAGCGTGCCATCTATCCACTTATAATTACCTTTCAAATGAAACTCCTTATAAAGTATATTTTTTAATGTTTTAATGAATCTTTCTACAATTGAAGCTTTTTTTGTGGAATATGTAGAGTAATGATTAATTTTAAAAGTTTTTATAATTTCTTTAAACATGTTATTATAAAATTCTTTTCCTAAATCTGTCTGTAAGTTTTTCGGAACCCTTCCTTCAAGTAAAACAGTTTTAAAAGCCTTTGATACAAGCTCTTTAGTCTTTTGTTTAAGTGGAACAGCCCAAGCATACTTTGAAAAACAATCTATAATGACTAATATGTATTTATACCCACAATTTGCTTTTGAGATTTTCTGCATATCAATTAAATCAGCTTGCCAAAGGTCATCAATATCTTTTAGTAGTACTTTTCTACGGGGGAAATTTTTTCGTACATATTTGTGAATTTCATTTATTACGTCTTGTTTGCTCATAATGTTTCTTTAATTTCCCTACAATTTCATTTAAAAATATTAATTTTACAAGATTTTTTATGCGTTCATTTAAATTTACTAAATGTGTATCAATAGTTTTTAGCTTCTCATAAATATATTTATCAGTTATTTTGGTACAATTCTCATTAGCAATATTTCCGCATATAGTGTTTTTTGATGTTAATTTCACATAATCACTTTCACTATTTTTACTAACATGGATATGAGGTTTATCTTCATGAGTATTCATGTTCATGAATACATTGCTACTGAAATGTATATTAAGACTTCAGTCTTTTATAATACCGGCTTCTTTTAATTCTTCAATAATTGATATGATTTCATTGTCATGATTAGTATTGCCAGCACTTTGTGATGCAATCAATAATTTTAACCTTTCAACTAATTCATTTGGGTCATCCCAATAAACGTAATCAGTATTTTTTTTATATTTCTTGACCATCGGTATGTAACCTCCAATCTTATGTTGGGATGATTCACCTCCTTGCTCATTTATCTGACTAAATAGAGGTTTTATAATTTGACGGTATTTCAATCCCTTATCACCTTTTATTTTTCCATTAGAATTAAAACCTATTTTGTGCACATTTGTTATAGACAGTATATCTTTGTAAACTATTTTATCCATTTCGGATACTAAGTTAAGATTAGGTTTGTTTCGAATCAAGAGCTCTTGTAAGCCGGGGGTAAATTCATAATGCTTATTGTTTATGCTTATTATGTACATCTTATCTGTGTTTGACGAACTATTTGACAAGGAAATCTTAATCTCAGAGTTTCCAATCATCAATTTTTTGTTTTCACTACGTATTCCAAATGGGATATTTATATTATCATAAATATCCAAAATGTCTTCTTTATCAAGTGACATTAACGTGTCGTTCTTACTTCTTATCAAACTTTTGTCATCTTCACTGTAATATTCTGAAACTGTATTGTAATCTGGGATGGTCGCTTCTTTAAACTCGTCATATCCGAATGAAGAATTTAAATTTTCAACATTTTTCACTCTTAAAGTTGGAATATCATTTCCTTTCACTTTAATAAGAGTTTCTAAAGGTTCAGTTATAGGTTTGAATACTTTTTTATACCTAAGGTTAGAAGCATCTTCTTCATTACGAATTATTTTTAATTTATTTTTTATGTTTTGTACTGACTTTAACAATTGTTCTTTAATGTCGGTATCCATCTGAGATAAGGGTATGATGTGCAAGTGTTATTTACAGAAACATAAACACAAATGACAAATTTCAAATAGAATGTAGTTTATATTGAACTTCTATAAAATAATGAATGTATCAAAACCTTTTCTATATCGTCCTTTGTCAAGACTGCAGTCTTTATTTATAACTAAAAAACTAAAACGGTCTTGCCATATGGAAGAACATAGTTTTTTAAATTTTAACCACTCCATATCTGTATTGACGTGCTCGTTGTAAATATGTTTTAAATTAATATCATCTTGTTTAAATATTATTAAAAAATTCACGTTATCACGCACTAATTGTTTAGGTATTTTCGAATAAGTTTGTGACAAATAGAAACAATCTATTCCTTTATGCCGGCCCATGGCAAAGTAATTGCGTATATTTACTTGATTTTCGCATGCAACGTCATCAAATATCATGATTGAATTTTTTAAAGCGTCATTAGGATGAATCACTTCTTTACTATGATCAAAAATAAAATATCGAGCTTCGGGAATTTTCTTCATTACTTCGTTCAAAAAACAGTACTTTGGTTGAAAGGCTGTCTTAGAGTACAAGTAAACATGTCTGAATTTAAGACCATTTTCATGAAATAAAAGATTTAACATAACATTAGTTTTACCACAATTTGAAGGACCACAGATGATACACCGGATTGTACTAGGTAAAAGAATACTATGTTTTATTTTGCAAGATTTTTTGTTGATTTTTATATTGTGAACTTCAAGATCTAACGACTGCTTTATAAATTTCATTGTGTTCTCGATTCAAAGCCTGACGATGGTCTGCGTTTTGAATAAGGTAAACGTGAGATTATAAATGAAAACAAAAGTTAGTACGTAAACATGTTTATTGTATTATAAAGATAATATGCATTATATTTATATACATTTATTTATAATCATAATCTGTATTAACAATATAAAATCATCTTCTTAACTAAAAGAATTAGTTTACATTTCTGCAATTTCATTAAATTTTTAATTGAATCAACTTAAAATATAGTACTACAATGACCCCAAGGTATGGTCTCTATTTGATTGGGTAGAACTTGCACCTTGTCATCGTTTCGATTTATTACTACTTTATCTAATTCTTGAGAGTACAATACATGTTTTATAGATCTAATAACATTCATTTTACATTTGAAACTTTTATCAGATAAAAGCGCTTTTTTGTAATTACTCTTATGTAGTCTATTCTTTATTGATTTCGTTACACCTTTAGCCTTTTTAATTTCCCCTCTCAAAGTATTTATACAATATAACTTAGATCTTAATCCTGTGAATTCACTGATAACTTCACCTCCTAATTCATCTTTGAATAGTCCTGGAATTTTTGGGTTAATTCTAGGTATTTGGTAGCAGTTATCAGCTTTAAAATTACTAGTATCAAATTTTGCTATTTCTTTTCTCATATTATTATAAAAATCTCTAGTTTTTACGAAGTATAAAAGACTATCAGTGTCAGTGTAACAGAGTCTCGCTTTGTTTTGATATATTTTTTTAATAAAGTCGTAATGAAATTGATATAAATGATGTTTTGCATATTCTAAAACTGTAAACCCGATATATATTGGTCGGTCAAGAATTAATTTTTCAGGAGTCAAATGTATGGCTGCGAAATTTTCTGTAAACACTGTAATATTTTTTAGGTTAGGTTTACCAATTAGTTTCTCCGCACCAATTTTTTTGTTTGTCACATTTTGATTATCACGCCAATTTGTTACTAATTTGACATTCACTTGTTTGCGTCTGTTTTCTATAGTTTTCCCAAAAATAGCATTATTTAATAGTTTGAAGAAATCTTTTTCAAAATTTGAAGATGAAGCTTGACGCAAGCTGGTATTTAAATCTATGTATTTTTGTAAGTAGTTCTCTTGTGTAAATGTTATGACGCGATGAATTTTTCTCAAAAGTAATCCGTTTTTTATACATTCCTTTAAATGAACGTAATGAATTACGTATTTAAATTTATCATATAAACTAGCGATTAATTTAGGAGCCTTTCCTCCGGGAGGAATAAACTTTTCTGGTGCGAAAGGTAAATCACGATGCGCATTATGTAGACGGTTCGGGTAAGCTAAATCAACCTCTAGAATGTATCCAACATGTGAATCATCAGGTACGTTAACAATGTCTAATGCATCAATTTCTTGGGAGGTTAAAAAGCGAAAATTTGATATCGGTAATTTTTTTGTCATTGCATAACCGTAAAGATTGTTGCAGTCAAGATATATCAAGTAAGTTGATGGTTGAGAGCTATCAAAATCTGGTAAATATTTATTATTTGCTTTAGCATTACGGAGAGAACATTGCGATAAACCACCACGTATTCCTTTTTCTATCATCTCATATATCTCTAAATCACTTATAAGCTCTAATTGAACACCTGTATAAAGCAACATGGCATCCCAACTCAAGCTCGGCGCAGTAATATAATAAGCAGGGTCAAGTTTATAATGCCGTAAGCAAGTGTTTCTAAAATTTTCAAATATATCACAAAGTAGTAAGACATCTGTTTTCAAATATAAATCAGTATATTCGCCTAGAGATTTAATATTAAACTTATGCCATACATTATGTGCATGTTCATAGTCTTCGTCAGTTATATGTTCCTCTTTAATGCTATTGTAAAATGATTCCTTAGGAGGAAGAACATCATCCTCAAATTTAGAAATGTTATCCATATACTCATATGGGTAAATACCCTTGCGGCACAATAATTTGATCTGTTCTTTATCGTGAAACTCTTTTGCAAGAGAAACAAAATCTGTTTCATTTAAATTTCTACATAAGTCATTCAAGCTTGAGCTTAAAAATTGAAAAGAGTCGATAAATTTGATTTGTATGGGATATGAGCTTTTTTTTGTTTTGATAATTTTCGTAACAGATATGTATTTTTCTTTTGATTGAGGTATAATTTTAAAACAACCCTCATAATTAGCTAATTCACGAATGAATAGATGACAATCATAACCGGCAAAATTGTGGAAAATAACAGGCACAAATTGACAAACTTTATATCTCAGATTACAATGCGAATGCGCGGCACCTCTGTATTGTGATGTAATGTGATCGTGGTCTTTAACTTTATCGTCAAAGAGGAAATGGTCACAGATGTGACATTTAGAAGCGCTTTTATAGTTTTCTTCTTCCATCCGTGATAAAGGGGGCATAGGCTTTTTAAAAGTTAATTCATGATAAATATTTTCTATATCTCCAAGTAAATATTCTATAAAAACTTTTACACAATCTGATCCTCTATATGAAACATACTTGTTCAAATTAGAATCATGCGAACAACAAATGTAATAACCAAAACAAGAAGGCTTGTGTAGTTTATAAACTCTTGTATTTTCAGTTTTACATACACCATGGTTCAAAAGAAGGCTTTCAAAGTCAGCGTATATAACAAAATTAATTTTTTGTTTTCTTTCATAGTTCTTAAAATGCAAAGTTGTGTTTTTTTCTGGAAGGACTGTTAATATTTGATTGCACGTATGTGAACGGTATTTAATCTCACTCGTGAAAAATTGTAAACATAGTTCGCATAAAAATGTTTTACCTTTATTGAGAGTTATTTGACGTTTAACCAAACGTAATAAATCTTTTATTAAACAGTAGTGACCGGTTCCATTTTTCTCAATATACAACAAATTTACATGATTTATTTTTCTCGATGAAGTTACATATAAAGGGCCAGTTACATTATCTTTATTATCTAATCCATACACATTTATACTCACTTCCTTATTAATTTTTTCGAACAATTTAATATCTTTATAAGTTGGCGGAAACGACATACCGTCTGTATTTAACACTGTAGTATAATATGGATATGAGCTAGTTCTACATGCGTTTTTGTTCTGAGGGAATAGACCCGCAACAACGCTCCATAGAAAACAATGGTTATCATTGTTTTTAATATTTATACAACTCTTAGTATTCTTTATTTTACTTGGTAAACCAATATAAGAACCACCTCTTAACGGAGAATATTTATTTATGTTTATCTCTAAATGACTCATTAAAACACAAGACCAACCAGATTCGCAATGTTCAAGTTCAGATATTTTTCTTTCAAATGTATAAATGGCATTCATAAATAATTCTTCGATATCAGTATTTTGGCAAACTATTTCATATTTTGTCATAAATGATTTGAGATGTTTCTCATCTGACGTTGACTTCATAAAATAAGCAAACAGTTCGAAATTCAGTTTAATACACTTATGCTTCACAAGACAATCTGAAATTAATTTTATAATGTCCTTTTGGCTATCCATTAAGAAAGTCTCTGGCAAGAGGTACTCCTTTAATGGATTAAGCCTATAAGACAAAATTCTATTCTTAAAGGCTGTAGCTATAATACTGACATTTTCAAATTCTGATTTCAGTACACAATTAGATTTATGTAAGTTAGTTCTGAGGTGAAATCGGTAGTTATTTTTAGGTATTTCAGTCTGACAGTATTCACATTTCATTAAATCATTATTCAGAAATCGGTATTTATTTTTAGGTATTTCAGTTTGACAGTATTCATATTTCATTAAATCATTATTCAATAAATCATTATAATCAGATCTTGGCGTAACGATGGGTTGTACTGTAAAAAAAAGACAAACCAAATTAATGTTTTATTATTCTGTTTATTGGGGTAGGCAGGCACATATGTATATTTATCAATTGAATATAATCCTTACATTTAATTGAGTAAACAAGTATATATTTAATCTAGTTGAGTATGTATTATATAATCACGTGGATTTAAGACATTTAAGTCATACAAATGCACAGGAGCTTCGCTGTGCTTTCTGGAAGCGGAACACCAACAGTTAGGATAATACTCTTTAGTATTAAATAGTATAATAATACCAAAGTACAATAATAATAGTGTAGTGAAGTAAATACATTTTAATAAACGATGATAAACTAGCCAAATTAATGTTATTATTGTTTATTATTCTGTTTATATTGCGTAGGCACATAATATATATTTATCAATTGAATATAATCCTTACATCTAATTGAGTAAACAAGTATGTACCTATTTATTCTAGTTGAGTATGTATTACATCTCTATGTACTTTAATCACGGGATTTAATGATATTTAAGTCTATATCTTATTAAAAAAATTAATATGTGTTATATAGTTATCTCAAACACCTTAGTTACATTTTTTATTATAACGAATTACAGATAACGAATAACGAATAACGAATGGCTCTTATTTTCTTTTGAGCAATATTTTATGCACAATAAAATTAATAATAATTGGCTATGAATGTAGGGGGACAGCCCCGGAACTCTTTACGAGTGGCCACTATGAAATTGGCAAGATGTTGCCAGGCGTCCGAGTTTTCATCGGTGCGGTTTTTTACGCACACTATGGAGTGCCGCCAACGATTCATCGGTTGTATTTTTTCGATTTCATCGCATTTATATATTCTTAAGTCGATGAAATGGGTTCCGGGTTTCTCATCAAACACCTGGCGGGAATATCCGTTGGCGAGCCTACGCGTTATGTAAGAAAGGAGAGGTGGTTTTTTACCA
Source organism: Pyrgus malvae (assembly GCA_911387765.1). Taxonomy (NCBI): domain Eukaryota; kingdom Metazoa; phylum Arthropoda; class Insecta; order Lepidoptera; family Hesperiidae; genus Pyrgus; species Pyrgus malvae. Next base: position 581,218 of record OU426973.1, on the reverse strand, counting down.
GAACTTGCCGGAACAATGACTTCTTCTTCTTCGCTGTCGCTCCCGAAGAGATCATGAGCAGAAGGTTTCTTCACGGGGGCGATCGGCTTGAACATAGGCTTCTTCTTCTTAGGAATCGGAGAGCGAGCAGGACTCGCCCTCGAGGTGCTCGATTCTGGTGAGTGTTTTCTTTTGTGCTTCTTTTCCACTCGCGGACGAGGAGCCTCATCGTCGGACGGGAATAATAAGTCGGCATTTGCTCGTTCTTGGGACCTGTAAAATATAAATATATATATATATTTAATTTATTTACACAAAACAATAAGTAACAGTGCCTACAGTTTTAATGATTGCACTATATTGATTAGCACGAGCGAAAAGTTTACTAAATTAAAAAGAAAACTGCACAAAACAATAAAAACTGTAAGAATAAACAAAATATGTGTAAATGATCGATCAATGATCATGATCATTATTGATTAAAACTAAAACTGATGTAGGTACCTAAATGAATACTGAATTTATGAAAACAGAATCTATGAAAAACAAACATTGATAACTAAATAAATAAGTTCATGAGTTATAAATAAAAAAAAACATAACTTACATTTTTTTTCAGAATAATTGGTGTTCAATTTGGGGATCCTAATTGTTGGTGTTCCGCTGCCAGAAAGCACAGTGAAGCTCCTGCGCATTCGTATGACTTAAATATCATTAAATCCACGTGATTAGTGCAAAGTCCAACCTGGAAAATGCTTTGCCGACAAAAATAATGATAAGGAGATCTCTTGCACGTATTTTACATACTAGCTTTCAGCCCACGGCTTCATCCGTATGGAATTCGATTAGACTTATTATTACGCTCATACATAAATAAAGCGTGAAAGCTTAACAACAGACAGACACAAACAGACGATCGCAAGTTACGAGTATATACAGATTTATTATATTAGTATGGACAGAGAGGCAGGGATGCTCAAGCTTGAGGCTCGATCGCTAGACCGCTGTCGATGTTCATCCGATCAAGCGATGATGCGGCCCGCGGTCTAAGCACCTGCGCGCTGATTCTAAAGAGGGATGTGCTCTGCCAGCAAAATAGCCGACACCGGCGCCAGCTCTGGCGTCCGTCTGTCGGGAGAATCCTATTTCACCCGCACCATTTTTGTAACAGCGTTGAATAGATTACGAAAACATGCAATTTTTAACTCTATTAACATTATTACGGAAACAATATAAATGCACATTAAAAATCAAAATTTCATTCATTCCTCACAACGCTCCGTGTAAACTCTACTATAATGTCGGTAAGTACTAAAATTATTATTTTGTGTTCGTTTTATCTTATTAGTTTTTTTTTTAACAAAGTTGTAATAAATAATAATAAGAAGTATTAAAGTTGTGTGGAGACTGCTAGTTATAAATAAATACTACAATCACTCATCAATAAGAAGTTAATACTACACAGTTTTAACTCTACAATATTAACATGTTTAATTTACTTACTTTTCAGGACTCAGAAGATATTTTTCCATTTCAACCAAGAAATCAAAGTGTTCTTGCACAACGCGTGGGCAACTACATGCAGCAGCAAGATATTGCTGCTGAGGCGGTCGTAAACCAAAAGAAGAAAAAGGAAAATGAAACTATTTATTCCTACATTAAGAGGCCTAAACACGGAACAAAAATAGTTAGGCTGGAGGTGTACGATGTGGAGAAAATTGATAATATTCAAAGTAGAGTATTTTGTGACTGTAATGCGGGAGTATGCATGCAATATGTTGTAGATAACGATAATATGTACTTTGATGAGATATATAATTCTGTAAAATGCTTGATGACAAAAATACAAAACAGTATGGATAAATTATAAAAAAGTAACATTAATTAGTTTATACTTTTATTTTTATAGTTTATTATTATTATTACTTAGTATTAGTTATTTAATCATTTATCAAAACGAAACGAACGAACGAACATTACCTACTTTCTTTGTAACTGTGTATGTGAAAAACACAATAAAATACTTTTTTTGTAACTGTGTATGTGAAGAACAAAATAAAATATATAAATGAAACTTTAACAGTCGTTTTATTTAAATTTTTATTAGACATTTTATACAAGTTTCCTTTCCTTTCCTTTCATTCGATTTATACATATAGGTAGTATTTCTGTATCCCACACTAAAGAATAATAAATACATCATGCCTACACACACATAGTAAACTGATAGATAGATAGATAGATAGAGACCTACATACTTCTAGGTGAATAGTTAAAATGATAAATGAAAAGTTAAAACTGATACCTCATTAACTAACTTTTCACTATTCATCTATCAATTTTAATTTTTCATTGTGGTATGTATGTACTTACTATTCATCAATCAGTTTTTAACTTTTCAACTATCAGTTTCTAATGTCAATTTATGTTAGAACTGGTAAATGAAAAGTGAAAACTGATAGATGAATAGTGAAAAGTTATATATTAAGGTATCTGGATCTGGATCTCTGAATGATCCTGATCCAGATACCTTAATATATAACTACTTCCATTTGCCTTAGAATTAAAGCCAATCGGTCAGGTATGCTAAGAATGCACCAAAAAACATGACTCCAGCGAAAAACCGAGTTTTTTAGTTTTGGCAGTCTACCAACGCCAAGCGGTCGGATACGCTGTTATAGCGCTTAGTAACTAAGGACTATCGAAATTTTTTATTTCCTCCATTTGCCTTAAAATTAAAGCCAATCGGTCAGGTATGCTAAGAATGCACCAAAAAACAAGACTTAAGCGAAAAACCGAGTTTTTTAGTTTTGGCAGTCTACCAAAGCCAAGCGGTCGGATACGCTGTTATAGCGCTTAGTAACTAAGGACTATCGAAAAATTTTATTTCCTCCATTTGCCTTAAAATTAAAGCCAATCGGTCAGGTATGCTAAGAATGCACCAAAAAACAAGACTCCAGCGAAAAACCGAGTTTTTTAGTTTTGGCAGTCGCAAATGTTGTATTCAATTCAATTCAATTCAATTTATTTATTTGCAAGAACACAGTACTTACATCGATAAGGTGTTACATACATTTTAATCCAATGTGTCCTACCTCACAAAGGTGTGCAAATTTATAATTTTACAATTATTATTGAGATAAATTTATTTATAATAATTTAAATGTTATTGTTGATTATTATTAATAGTCATTATTTAAATTTTAAAATCAGTAAATAATAATAATACAAAAGTCATAAAAACATGTCACAGGATAACATTAGGTATATTAGTATAATGTATCTATATTAGTCATTCTTTATGATTATAAAAGTCTTTTAGACTGTAAAAGTTATTGTCCAATAGCCAGTAATGTAATTTATTTTTAAATTTAGTATAAGTAGCCTCTTTCAGCGTTACTGGTAAATTATTATATATTTTTGCAGCAGTATACTGTACATTGTTACTTAAAGATTTTAAACGGCATCTTGGAATACACAATTTATGCTTATCTACATGACGTTTGAGTCTATCGGACAGTGGTTCAGCTTTTAATGAAAAATATTCGGGATTTTCCCTTACAAAAACACATGATGCTTTTATAAACATACAAGGCAATGGCAGCACCTTAAATTTTTTAAATAAAGGACGACAACTATCTAACGGTCCTGCACCACATACAGCACGGATAGCTTTTTTTTGTATTATAAAAGCTCTGTTTGCTTCAACAGAGTTACCCCATAAAATAAGACCGTAGGACAAAACAGAAGAAACATAGCCGTGATATGCGCTAAGTGCTGCGTTCTGTGAAACTGTTAAACCTAGGCGCCTAATAGCATAGATAAAACTAGCTAGTTTGTCGCAAATGGCTGAAATATGATCTTTCCAGTTCAAATTTTCATCAAAGACAATTCCTAAATATTTGATATTCTTTACTAATTCTATAATTTGTCGATCGAATATTACATTGTCAAGATATTGTGCAGATCTTCCTACAGAGAAATGAATAATTTTAGTTTTTGAAATATTTAATTGTAGATTATTGTGTCTTAGCCAGTCATTCACGCTCGTCATGGTTTGGTTTATCGTCTGCTGTAATTTTGTTCTGTCATCGCATTTTAAAATTATGGTAGTATCGTCAGCGTAAAGTATGGATTTGTGTTTTATAACATTAGGTAGGTCATTAATGTATAATAAGAATAGAAACGGTCCCAAAATGCTACCTTGAGGCACCCCGAAGTTATTAAACTTGTACTGGGATTTACATATAACTTTTTTACCGTTTATAATTTTGGAGATTTCGGTATATTGCTTTCTATTAGTAAGATAACTTTTTATCCATTCTAATGGGGAGCCCCGAATACCATACCGCTCTAACTTCTCTAATAGTTTATAAGGGGGAACAAAATCAAACGCCCTGGTCATGTCCAAAAATATAGCCACTACAAGAGCTTTGTCATTTAATGCGTCTACAACTTCTTTAACTAAGTTGAAACAAGCATGTGTGGTAGACTTATGTTTTAGAAATCCGAATTGCTCTTGTTTTATTATTTTGTATTGAACCGCGAAGTTATAAAGTCGCGTAAGCATTGCTTTTTCCAGAATTTTGGATAATATAGGTATAAGTGCAATCGGTCTATAATTAGATATATCTTTTGGATCATTTTTTTTATACAGCGGTTTGATAACAGATAGCTTGAGCGCACTAGGGAAATCACCTTGCACAAAAGATGCATTGATTATGTCACACAACGGCTTACTTAAATATTTTCCACACTGCTTGACAATTTTTGTACTTATGCCATCATATCCTACAGAGTTAGTATTATTAAGTGACTTTATAATAATGTTTACTTCTTTTTCATCTACAGGAGTCAAATAAATTGAATGTGAATTATTATTTATCAATTTATTATAATTATTATTTGAATTAATATTAATATTAGGAATGTCAGGATTATTATAATTATCATTAGACAAATTAACAAAATAATTATTAAATAGTTGGCAAATGTCACCAGGATTATTATAAGTTATGTTATTGTGAACAATAATATCTAAATATTTATTAACAATGTCATTTTTACCTACATTTTTATTAATTATGTTCCATGTCGCCTTACATTTGTTTTTAGTATTGTCAATATATTTTTTATGTCCGATCGTTTTTGCTACATAAATACATTTTTTTAACAAGTAATTGTAACTTTTGTAATTATTAGAGTTTATTTTTTTGTTACTTTTTGATTGTAAATATTGTAAGTAAAGCATTCTTTTACGCACAGATGATATTTTTATTCCCTTCGTCATCCATTTAACCCTTTTGCATTGATTGGATTTTTTTATCACTATTTTTGGGAAACATAGATCATAGAATAATTGAAGCAACTCATGAAATTTATCAAATTTTTCTTGTAAAGCTAACTGTGCATATACTTCTGAAAAGCTAAGTGATGACAGACACTCTTTAAACTTTATTAAATTTTCTATATTGTAATCCCTGACATTTTCATGCCAGCATATTGCCCTTATATATTTTGGGGTATGGAATGTTAGCGTTTGTGCTGTTTCATGGTCCGACAAGGCTAGGTAATGGACGCCTGCGCTAACCGTTTTTATATTACTACATATAAGATCTAAGCATGCCAGTTTCCTTGTAGGTTTATTGATATGCACACTTAAGTTATAGTTTTTAAGAATTATTTTTAAATCGGTGGTTCTACTGTTGTGCTTCAAGACGTCTATATTAAGATCCCCACATAAAATTATTTTTTTATTTTTGTTTCGTGTACATAAATGATGTAATAATTCTTCTAATTTTTTATTAAATATTTCAAAATCTCCATTTGGAATTCTATACAGACAAATAACTATTAAATTAAGAGCCGTTATTTCGATGCCACAACATTCAAAATTGAAGCAACATGAAATATTTTTAACATATGGCAAAGTCTTGTAGTCTAAATAATATTTAATAAGTATGCATGTACCCCCTCGTTTAACATTACGTGTGAAGGCGGCTGCTAAATTATACGAGGATAGTTTGATTAAGTATTCAGAGCCTCTTGGTATAAACGTTTCACACAAGCAGATAACATCGATAGAAATTTTATTTTGTTCAGATAATTCTAAAATAGCTAGTTCTAAATTATCTAACTTATTTAACGCTCCCGCTATATTTTGGTGCAGAATAGTAAAGCTTTGTGTCGTCCTATTAACGAAAAAACTTATTATTTTTATCCGTGCTAAGTGTTGAGACGTTAACTTTGCGATTTAGTAGTAAATCGTGGTTGGTTCCAGACTGAATTTTAAAATAATACGGGATTGTTCCTTTCTTTGGTGCGTGTGTCATATTCGTCTTATTATTATTAGTCGTAAGAGTATTAATAAAACCTTTTTTTTTAAAGTAATAGGGAATAGTTCCCTTTTTATACATGCCCAGTTGATTATACATATTTTTATTTAGAGTATATTCTTTTGTTTTTATTAAAGCATTTAAATTTGTAGGGTTTAAGTATTTGTTGTTATAATCATCACAGTTAATTTCAAAATTTAGAGCTTTTGCAAGGTGAAATAAGTATTGTGAATGTTTTGTAAGAAATAAGTGCTTAGCCTCTCTCAGTGTTAACATTTTATGTAAGTTGATGAATTTACAGTTATTATAAGTTGCAACCATTGCTCTAATATGATTATTTAACAACATTTCGTTAAGAGAATTATTATAAGAAACTTGTGTGACATAAATTTTTATATATTTCAAAAACTGTAGCTTATTAAGTGTCTTAGCCAGCGCGTTGAGAATATTATAAGGATTGGTGTCATTAGCTCCAACTGATAAGATCACTTTATCACCTTCTTGTAGTATACTAAGCAAGCTTTCACAGTATTTTAACGATTCTTCGCAAGAGGAACCTGGTTTAGTGAAAGAAGATATATTGTATTCCTCATCTTGAAAGTGTTTTCTGCTCTCACATAGAAGTCTATATAATCCAGAAGCTTGTTGATCTCCTAATATATATATACTCTTTAAAGTTTTGATGGATTTTGACTTTACAGTTTGTTTAGAGTGCAGAAGCTTTTCCCGGTTGTTGGTTTTTGCTGTAGTTGTGGACTTAATATTGTCATCAATGCGCTGTGGTTGAAAATGTTGAAATACTATCGACGATTTTTTTGGAGTAGAGGAATTCGGTTGAACTTGAGTACTGCTGTTAATTGGGCTAGCTGATTTATTTGGTTTTAACTTTTCTGTTTCTTTGATCCCTACACTGCATAAATTTGTTAATTTATTTTCATACTCTGTCAGCTGATTTCTTAAATGTGTATTTTGTAGTCTGAGATATTGAATTTCCTGATAAGCATTTTTTAGTTTTGTTTGCAGAGCATTTAGTTCGTTCGTTATGTTATTGTTTTCATTCATAGAAACGTTGGATATGCTGTCAAAACTAAGGTCTGATAATTGCGAGTTACACGCCTCACTGGAGTCTTTTATTATCCTAGTTGTATTTCTTCTTAATGTGATATTATCTGGTGAACCCATTATTAAATATAATATATGATGAGAGAAGAGTGAATATGAGAAAAACTTGCGCGTATATTCCTTTTTGTGATGTAGGTACTCGATGATGGTTTGCGTTGCGAAGAGATAATAACACACGTCTTTTGTTCGTATTAAGACACTTCACTTCACACGAATCTCACGGTTAAGTCCGGTGCTTAACGGCGCGTTCTCTTTGCACTAGTGATGAATAACCGTCCGCCACTTGGCTTTAAAATTAAAACAGTTTTGTCACAAATTACTTTTTAACACAATTTACTGTTGTTTTTAAGAAAATACTTATAAATAGTGTACATATCCCTTAGTTAATCACTTTTATCTACTTCTAGTTGCAATTTAGTCTGTATTTCTTGCAAAAATTAATTATTTTTGTTGTTGTTATCGACTCGTACTCGTACTCTACGTCTACCAACGCCAAGCGGTCGGATACGCTGTTATAGCGCTTAGTAACTAAGGACTATCGAAAAGTTTTATTTCCTCCATTTGCCTTAAAATTATAGCCAATCGGTCAGGTATGCTAAGAATGCACCAAAAAACAAGACTCCAGCGAAAAACCGAGTTTTTTAGTTTTGGCAGTCTACCAACGCCAAGCGGTCGGATACGCTGTTATAGCGCTTAGTAACTAAGGACTATCGAAAAATTTTATTTCCTCCATTTGCCTTAAAGTTAAAGCCAATCGGTCAGGTATGCTAAGAATGCACCAAAAAACAAGACTCCAGCGAAAAACCGAGTTTTTTAGTTTTGGCAGTCTACCAACGCCAAGCGGTCGGATATGCTGTTATAGCGCTTAGTAACTAAGGACTATCGAAAAATTTTATTTCCTCCATTTGCCTTAAAGTTAAAGCCAATCGGTCAGGTATGCTAAGAATGCACCAAAAAACAAGACTCCAGCGAAAAACCGAGTTTTTTAGTTTTGGCAGTCTACCAACGCCAAGCGGTCGGATATGCTGTTATAGCGCTTAGTAACTAAGGACTATCGAAAATTTTTATTTCCTCCATTTGCCTTAAAATTAAAGCCAATATGTCAGGTATGCTAAGAATGCTCCAAAAAACAAGACTCCAGCGAAAAACCGAGTTTTTTAGTTTTTGCAGTCTACCAACGCCAAGCGGTCGGATACGCTGTTATAGCGCTTAGTAACTAAGGACTATCGAAAATTTTTATTTCCTCCATTTGCCTTAAAATTAAAGCCAATCGGTCAGGTATGCTAAGAATGCACCAAAAAACAAGACTCCAGCGAAAAACCGAGTTTTTTAGTTTTGGCAGTCTACCAACGCCAAGCGGTCGGATACGCTGTTATAGCGCTTAGTAACTAAGGACTATCGAAATTTTTTATTTCCTCCATTTGCCTTAAAATTAAAGCCAATCGGTCAGGTATGCTAAGAATGCACCACAAAACAAGACTCCAGCGAAAAACCGAGTTTTTTAGTTTTGGCAGTCTACCAAAGCCAAGCGGTCGGATACGCTGTTATAGCGCTTAGTAACTAAGGACTATCGAAAAATTTTATTTCCTCCATTTGCCTTAAAATTAAAGCCAATCGGTCAGGTATGCTAAGAATGCACCAAAAAACAAGACTCCAGCGAAAAACCGAGTTTTTTAGTTTTGGCAGTCTACCAACGCCAAGCGGTCGGATACGCTGTTATAGCGCTTAGTAACTAAGGACTATCGAAAATTTTTATTTCCTCCATTAGCCTTAAAATTAAAGCCAATCGGTCAGGTATGCTAAGAATGCACCAAAAAACAAGACTCCAGCGAAAAACCGAGTTTTTTAGTTTTGGCAGTCTACCAACGCCAAGCGGTCGGACACGCTGTTATAGCAGTTAGTAACTAAGGACTATCGAAAATTTTTATTTCCCCAATTTGCCTTAAAATTAAAGCCAATCGGTCAGGTATGCTAAGAATGCACCAAAAAACAAGACTCCAGCGAAAAACCGAGTTTTTTAGTTTTGGCAGTCTACCAACGCCAAGCGGTCGGATACGCTGTTATAGCGCTTAGTAACTAAGGACTATCGAAAAGTTTTATTTCCTCCATTTGCCTTAAAATTAAAGCCAATCGGTCAGGTATGCTAAGAATGCACCAAAAAACAAGACTCCAGTGAAAAACCGAGTTTTTTAGTTTTGGCAGTCTACCAACGCCAAGCGGTCGGACACGCTGTTATAGCGCTTAGTAACTAAGGACTATCGAAAATTTTTATTTCCCTAATTTGCCTTAAAATTAAAGCCAATCGGTCAGGTATGCTAAGAATGCACCAAAAAACAAGACTCCAGCGAAAAACCGAGTTTTTTAGTTTTGGCAGTCTACCAACGCCAAGCGGTCGGATACGCTGTTATAGCGCTTAGTAACTAAGGACTATCGAAAAATTTTATTTCCTCCATTTGCCTTAAAATTAAAGCCAATCGGTCAGGTATGCTAAGAATGCACCAAAAAACAAGACTCCAGCGAAAAACCGAGTTTTTTAGTTTTGGCAGTCTACCAACGCCAAGCGGTCGGATACGCTGTTATAGCGCTTAGTAACTAAGGACTATCGAAAAATTTTATTTCCTCCATTTGCCTTAAAATTAAAGCCAATCGGTCAGGTATGCTAAGAATGCACCGAAAAACATGACTCCAGCGAAAAACCGAGTTTTTTAGTTTTGGCAGTCTACCAACGCCAAGCGGTCGGATACGCTGTTATAGCGCTTAGTAACTAAGGACTATCGAAAAATTTTATTTCCTCCATTTGCCTTAAAATTAAAGACAATCGGTCAGGTATGCTAAGAATGCACCAAAAACAAGACTCCAGCGAAAAACTGAGTTTTTTAGTTTTGGCAGTCTACAAGCGCCAAGCGGTCGGATACGCTGTTATAGCGCTTAGTAACTAAGGACTATCGAAAAGTTTTATTTCCTCCATTTGCCTTAAAATTAAAGCCAATCGGTCAGGTATGCTAAGAATGCACCAAAAAACTAGACTCCAGCGAAAAACCGAGTTTTTTAGTTTTGGCAGTCTACCAACGCCAAGCGGTCGGATACGCTGTTATAGCGCTTAGTAACTAAGGACTATCGAAAAGTTTTATTTCCTCCATTTGCCTTAAAATTAAAGCCAATCGGTCAGGTATGCTAAGAATGCACCAAAAAACAAGACTCCAGTGAAAAACCGAGTTTTTTAGTTTTGGCAGTCTACCAACGCCAAGCGGTCGGATACGCTGTTATAGCGCTTAGTAACTAAGGACTATCGAAAAATTTTATTTCCTCCATTTGCCTTAAAATTAAAGCCAATCGGTCAGGTATGCTAAGAATGCACCGAAAAACATGACTCCAGCGAAAAACCGAGTTTTTTAGTTTTGGCAGTCTACCAACGCCAAGCGGTCGGATACGCTGTTATAGCGCTTAGTAACTAAGGACTATCGAAAAATTTTATTTCCTCCATTTGCCTTAAAATTAAAGACAATCGGTCAGGTATGCTAAGAATGCACCAAAAACAAGACTCCAGCGAAAAACTGAGTTTTTTAGTTTTGGCAGTCTACCAACGCCAAGCGGTCGGATACGCTGTTATAGCGCTTAGTAACTAAGGACTATCGAAAAGTTTTATTTCCTCCATTTGCCTTAAAATTAAAGCCAATCGGTCAGGTATGCTAAGAATGCACCAAAAAACTAGACTCCAGCGAAAAACCGAGTTTTTTAGTTTTGGCAGTCTACCAACGCCAAGCGGTCGGATACGCTGTTATAGCGCTTAGTAACTAAGGACTATCGAAAATTTTTATTTCTTCCATTTGCCTTAAAATTAAAGCCAATCGGTCAGGTATGCTAAGAATGCACCAAAAAACAAGACTCCAGCGAAAAACCGAGTTTTTTAGTTTTGGCAGTCTACCAACGCCAAGTGGTCGGACACGCTGTTATAGCGCTTAGTAACTAAGGACTATCGAAAATTTTTATTTCCCCAATTTGCCTTAAAATTAAAGCCAATCGGTCAGGTATGCTAAGAATGCACCAAAAAACAAGACTCCAGCGAAAAACCGAGTTTTTTAGTTTTGGCAGTCTACCAACGCCAAGCGGTCGGATACGCTGTTATAGCGCTTAGTAACTAAGGACTATCGAAAAATTTTATTTCCTCCATTTGCCTTAAAATTAAAGCCAATCGGTCAGGTATGCTAAGAATGCACCAAAAAACAAGACTCCAGTGAAAAACCGAGTTTTTTAGTTTTAGCAGTCTACCAACGCCAAGCGGTCGGATACGCTGTTATAGCGCTTAGTAACTAAGGACTATCGAAAAAATTTTATTTCCTCCATTTGCCTTAAAATTAAAGCCAATATGTAAGGTATGCTAAGAATGCTCCAAAAAACAAGACTCCAGCGAAAAACCGACTTTTTAGTTTTTGCAGTCTACCAACGCCAAGCGGTCGGATACGCTGTTATAGCGCTTAGTAACTAAGGACTATCGAAAAAATTTATTTCCTCCATTTGCCTTAAAATTAAAGCCAATCGGTCAGGTATGCTAAGAATGCACCAAAAAACAAGACTCCAGCGAAAAACCGAGTTTTTTAGTTTTGGCAGTCTACCAACGCCAAGCGGTCGGATACGCTGTTATAGCGCTTAGTAACTAAGGACTATCGAGAAGTTTTATTTCCTCCATTTGCCTTAAAATTAAAGCCAATCGGTCAGGTATGCTAAGAATGCACCAAAAAACAAGACTCCAGCGAAAAACCGAGTTTTTTAGTTTTGGCAGTCTACCAACGCCAAGCGGTCGGACACGCTGTTATAGCGCTTAGTAACTAAGGACTATCGAAAATTTTAATTTCCTCCATTTGCCTTAAAATTAAAGCCAATCGGTCAGGTATGTTAAGAATGCACCAAAAAACAAGACTCCATCGAAAAACCGAGTTTTTTTAGTTTTGGCAGTCTACCAACGCCAAGCGGTCGGATACGCTGTTATAGCGCTTAGTAACTAAGGACTATCGAAAATTTTTATTTCCTCCATTTGCCTTAAAATTAAAGCCAATCGGTCAGGTATGCTAAGAATGCACCAAAAAACAAGACTCCAGCGAAAAACCGAGTTTTTTAGTTTTGGCAGTCTACCAACGCCAAGCGGTCGGATACGCTGTTATAGCGCTTAGTAACTAAGGACTATCGAAAAGTTTTATTTCCTCCATTTGCCTGAAAATTAAAGCCAATCGGTCAGGTATGCTAAGAATGCACCAAAAAACAAGACTCCAGCGAAAAACCGAGTTTTTTAGTTTTGGCAGTCTACCAACGCCAAGCGGTCGGATACGCTGTTATAGCGCTTAGTAACTAAGGACTATCGAAAATTTTTATTTCCTCCATTTGCCTTAAAATTAAAGCCAATCGGTCAGGTATGCTAAGAATGCACCAAAAAACAAGACTCCAGCGAAAAACCGAGTTTTTTAGTTTTGGCAGTCTACCAACGCCAAGCGGTCGGATACGCTGTTATAGCGCTTAGTAACTAAGGACTATCGAAAATTTTAATTTCCTCCATTTGCCTTAAAATTAAAGCCAATCGGTCAGGTATGCTAAGAATGCACCAAAAAACAAGACTCCAGCGAAAAACCGAGTTTTTTAGTTTTGGCAGTCTACCAACGCCAAGCGGTCGGACACGCTGTTATAGCGCTTAGTAACTAAGGACTATCGAAAATTTTAATTTCCTCCATTTGCCTTAAAATTAAAGCCAATCGGTCAGGTATGTTAAGAATGCACCAAAAAATAAGACTCCAGCGAAAAACCGAGTTTTTTAGTTTTGGCAGTCTACCAACGCCAAGCGGTCGGACACGCTGTTATAGCGCTTAGTAACTAAGGACTATCGAAAATTTTTATTTCCCCAATTTGCCTTAAAATTAAAGCCAATCGGTCAGGTATGCTAAGAATGCACCAAAAAACAAGACTCCAGCGAAAAACCGAGTTTTTTAGTTTTGGCAGTCTACCAACGCCAAGCGGTCGGATACGCTGTTATAGCGCTTAGTAACTAAGGACTATCGAAATTTTTTATTTCCTCCATTTGCCTTAAAATTAAAGCCAATCGGTCAGGTATGCTAAGAATGCACCAAAAAACAAGACTCCAGCGAAAAACCGAGTTTTTAGTTTTGGCAGTCTACCAACGCCAAGCGGTCGGATACGCTGTTATAGCGCTTAGTTACTAAGGACTATCGAAAATTTTTATTTCCTCCATTTGCCTTAAAATTAAAGCCAATCTGTCTGGTATGCTCAGAATGCACCAAAAAACAAGACTCCAGCGAAAAACCGAGTTTTTTAGTTTTGGCAGTCTACCAAAGCCAAGCGGTCAGATACGCTGTTATAGCGCTTAGTAACTAAGGACTATCGAAAATTTTTATTTCCTCCATTTGCCTTAAAATTAAAGCCAATCGGTCAGGTATGCTAAGAATGCACCAAAAAACAAGACTCCAGCGAAAAACCGAGTTTTTTTAGTTTTGGCAGTCTACCAACGCCAAGCGGTCGGATACGCTGTTATAGCGCTTAGTAACTAAGGACTATCGAAAATTTTTATTTCCTCCATTTGCCTTAAAATTAAAGCCAATCGGTCAGGTATGCTAAGAATGCACCAAAAACAAGACTCCAGCGAAAAACCGAGTTTTCTAGTTTTGGCAGTCTACCAACGCCAAGCGGTCGGATACGCTGTTATAGCGCTTAGTAACTAAGGACTATCGAAAAGTTTTATTTCCTCCATTTGCCTTAAAATTAAAGCCAATCGGTCAGGTATGCTAAGAATGCACCAAAAAACAAGACTCCAGCGAAAAACCGAGTTTTTTAGTTTTGGCAGTCTACCAACGCCAAGCGGTCGGATACGCTGTTATAGCGCTTAGTAACTAAGGACTATCGAGAAGTTTTATTTCCTCCATTTGCCTTAAAATTAAAGCCAATCGGTCAGGTATGCTAAGAATGCACCAAAAACCAAGACTCCAGCGAAAAACCGAGTTTTTTAGTTTTGGCAGTCTACCAACGCCAAGCGGTCGGATACGCTGTTATAGCGCTTAGTAACTAAGGACTATCGAAAATTTTTATTTCCTCCATTTGCCTTAAAATTAAAGCCAATTGGTCAGGTATGCTAAGAATGCACCAAAAAACAAGACTCCAGCGAAAAACCGAGTTTTTTAGTTTTGGCAGTCTACCAACGCCAAGCGGTCGGATACGCTGTTATAGCGCTTAGTAACTAAGGACTATCGAAAAGTTTTATTTCCTCCATTTGCCTTAAAATTAAAGCCAATCGGTCAGGTATGCTAAGAATGCACCAAAAAACAAGACTCCAGCGAAAAACCGAGTTTTTTAGTTTTGGCAGTCTACCAACGCCAAGCGGTCGGATACGCTGTTATAGCGCTTAGTAACTAAGGACTATCGAAAATTTTTATTTCCTCCATTTGCCTTAAAATTAAAGCCAATCGGTCAGGTATGCTAAGAATGCACCAAAAAACAAGACTCCAGCGAAAAACCGAGTTTTTTAGTTTTGGCAGTCTACCAACGCCAAGCGGTCGGATACGCTGTTATAGCGCTTAGTAACTAAGGACTATCGAAAATTTTAATTTCCTCCATTTGCCTTAAAATTAAAGCCAATCGGTCAGGTATGCTAAGAATGCACCAAAAAACAAGACTCCAGCGAAAAACCGAGTTTTTTAGTTTTGGCAGTCTACCAACGCCAAGCGGTCGGACACGCTGTTATAGCGCTTAGTAACTAAGGACTATCGAAAATTTTTATTTCCCCAATTTGCCTTAAAATTAAAGCCAATCGGTCAGGTATGCTAAGAATGCACCAAAAAACAAGACTCCAGCGAAAAACCGAGTTTTTTAGTTTTGGCAGTCTACCAACGCCAAGCGGTCGGATACGCTGTTATAGCGCTTAGTAACTAAGGACTATCGAAAATTTTTATTTCCTCCATTTGCCTTAAAATTAAAGCCAATCGGTCAGGTATGCTAAGAATGCACCAAAAAACAAGACTCCAGCGAAAAACCGAGTTTTTAGTTTTGGCAGTCTACCAACGCCAAGCGGTCGGATACGCTGTTATAGCGCTTAGTTACTAAGGACTATCGAAAAATTTTATTTCCTCCATTTGCCTTAAAATTAAAGCCAATCTGTCTGGTATGCTCAGAATGCACCAAAAAACAAGACTCCAGCGAAAAACCGAGTTTTTTAGTTTTGGCAGTCTACCAAAGCCAAGCGGTCGGATACGCTGTTATAGCGCTTAGTAACTAAGGACTATCGAAAATTTTTATTTCCTCCATTTGCCTTAAAATTAAAGCCAATCGGTCAGGTATGCTAAGAATGCACCAAAAAACAAGACTCCAGCGAAAAACCGAGTTTTTTTAGTTTTGGCAGTCTACCAACGCCAAGCGGTCGGATACGCTGTTATAGCGCTTAGTAACTAAGGACTATCGAAAATTTTTATTTCCTCCATTTGCCTTAAAATTAAAGCCAATCGGTCAGGTATGCTAAGAATGCACCAAAAAACAAGACTCCAGCGAAAAACCGAGTTTTTTAGTTTTGGCAGTCTACCAACGCCAAGCGGTCGGATACGCTGTTTTAGCGCTTAGTAACTAAAGACTATCGAAAATTTTCATTTCCTCCATTTGCCTTAGAATTAAAGCCAATCGGTCAGGTATGCTAAGAATGCACCAAAAAACAAGACTCCAGCGAAAAACCGAGTTTTTTAGTTTTGGCAGTCTACCAACGCCAAGCGGTCGGATACGCTGTTATAGCGCTTAGTAACTAAGGACTATCGAAATTTTTTATTTCCTCCATTTGCCTTAAAATTAAAGCCAATCGGTCAGGTATGCTAAGAATGCACCAAAAAACAAGACTCCAGCGAAAAACCGAGTTTTTTTAGTTTTGGCAGTCTACCAACGCCAAGCGGTCGGATACGCTGTTATAGCGCTTAGTAACTAAGGACTATCGAAAATTTTTATTTCCTCCATTTGCCTTAAAATTAAAGCCAATCGGTCAGGTATGCTAAGAATGCACCACAAAACAAGACTCCAGCGAAAAACCGAGTTTTTTAGTTTTGGCAGTCTACCAAAGCCAAGCGGTCGGATACGCTGTTATAGCGCTTAGTAACTAAGGACTATCGAAAAATTTTAATTCCTACATTTGCCTTAAAATTAAAGCCAATCGGTCAGGTATGCTAATAATGCACCAAAAAACAAGACTCCAGCGAAAAACCGAGTTTTTTAGTTTTGGCAGTCTACCAACGCCAAGCGGTCGGATACGCTGTTATAGCGCTTAGTAACTAAGGACTATCGGAAATTTTTATTTCCTCCATTTGCCTTAAAATTAAAGCCAATCGGTCAGGTATGCTAAGAATGCACCAAAAAACAAGACTCCAGCGAAAAACCGAGTTTTTTAGTTTTGGCAGTCTACCAACGCCAAGCGGTCGGATACGCTGTTATAGCGCTTAGTAACTAAGGACTATCGAAAATTTTTATTTCCTCCATTTGCCTTAAAATTAAAGCCAATCGGTCAGGTATGCTAAGAATGCACCAAAAAACAAGACTCCAGCGAAAAACCGAGTTTTTTAGTTTTGGCAGTCTACCAAAGCCAAGCGGTCGGATACGCTGTTATAGCGCTTAGTAACTAAGGACTATCGAAAATTTTTATTTCCTCCATTTGCCTTAAAATTAAAGCCAATCGGTCAGGTATGCTAAGAATGCACCAAAAAACAAGACTCCAGCGAAAAACCGAGTTTTTTAGTTTTGGCAGTCTACCAACGCCAAGCGGTCGGATACGCTGTTATAGCGCTTAGTAACTAAGGACTATCGAAAATTTTTATTTCCTCCATTTGCCTTAGAATTAAAGCCAATCGGTCAGGTATGCTAAGAATGCACCAAAAAACAAGACTCCAGCGAAAAACCGAGTTTTTTAGTTTTGGCAGTCTACCAAAGCCAAGCGGTCGGATACGCTGTTATAGCGCTTAGTAACTAAGGACTATCGAAAATTTTTATTTCCTCCATTTGCCTTAAAATTAAAGCCAATCGGTCAGGTATGCTAAGAATGCACCAAAAAACAAGACTCCAGCGAAAAACCGAGTTTTTTAGTTTTGGCAGTCTACCAACGCCAAGCGGTCGGATACGCTGTTATAGCGCTTAGTAACTAAGGACTATCGAAAATTTTTATTTCCTCCATTTGCCTTAAAATTAAAGCCAATATGTCAGGTATGCTAAGAATGCTCCAAAAAACAAGACTCCAGCGAAAAACCGAGTTTTTTAGTTTTTGCATTCTACCAACGCCAAGCGGTCGGATACGCTGTTATAGCGCTTAGTAACTAAGGACTATCGAAAATTTTTATTTCCTCCATTTGCCTTAAAATTAAAGCCAATCGGTCAGGTATGCTAAGAATGCACCAAAAAACAAGACTCCAGCGAAAAACCGAGTTTTTTAGTTTTGGCAGTCTACCAACGCCAAGCGGTCGGATACGCTGTTATAGCGCTTAGTAACTAAGGACTATCGAAAATTTTTATTTCCTCCATTTGCCTTAAAATTAAAGCCAATCGGTCAGGTATGCTAAGAATGCACCAAAAAACAAGACTCCAGCGAAAAACCGAGTTTTTTAGTTTTGGCAGTCTACCAAAGCCAAGCGGTCGGATACGCTGTTATAGCGCTTAGTAACTAAGGACTATCGAAAATTTTTATTTCCTCCATTTGCCTTAAAATTAAAGCCAATCGGTCAGGTATGCTAAGAATGCACCAAAAAACAAGACTCCAGCGAAAAACCGAGTTTTTTAGTTTTAGCAGTCTACCAACGCCAAGCGGTCGGATACGCTGTTATAGCGCTTAGTAACTAAGGACTATCGAAAATTTTCATTTCCTCCATTTGCCTTAGAATTAAAGCCAATCGGTCAGGTATGCTAAGAATGCACCAAAAAACAAGACTCCAGCGAAAAACCGAGTTTTTTAGTTTTGGCAGTCTACCAACGCCAAGCGGTCGGATACGCTGTTATAGCGCTTAGTAACTAAGGACTATCGAAAATTTTTATTTCCTCCATTTGCCTTAAAATTAAAGCCAATCGGTCAGGTATGCTAAGAATGCACCAAAGAACAAGACTCCAGCGAAAAACCGAGTTTTTTAGTTTTGGCAGTCTACCAACGCCAAGCGGTCGGATACGCTGTTATAGCGTTTAGTAACTAAGGACTATCGAAAATTTTTATTTCCTCCATTTGCCTTAAAATTAAAGCCAATCGGTCAGGTATGCTAAGAATGCACCAAAAAACAAGACTCCAGCGAAAAACCGAGTTTTTTAGTTTTGGCAGTCTACCAACGCCAAGCGGTCGGATACGCTGTTATAGCGCTTAGTAACTAAGGACTATCGAAATTTTTTATTTCCTCCATTTGCCTTAAAATTAAAGCCAATCGGTCAGGTATGCTAAGAATGCACCACAAAACAAGACTCCAGCGAAAAACCGAGTTTTTTAGTTTTGGCAGTCTACCAAAGCCAAGCGGTCGGATACGCTGTTATAGCGCTTAGTAACTAAGGACTATCGAAAAATTTTATTTCCTCCATTTGCCTTAAAATTAAAGCCAATCGGTCAGGTATGCTAAGAATGCACCAAAAAACAAGACTCCAGCGAAAAACCGAGTTTTTTAGTTTTGGCAGTCTACCAACGCCAAGCGGTCGGATACGCTGTTATAGCGCTTAGTAACTAAGGACTATCGAAAATTTTTATTTCCTCCATTAGCCTTAAAATTAAAGCCAATCGGTCAGGTATGCTAAGAATGCACCAAAAAACAAGACTCCAGCGAAAAACCGAGTTTTTTAGTTTTGGCAGTCTACCAACGCCAAGCGGTCGGACACGCTGTTATAGCAGTTAGTAACTAAGGACTATCGAAAATTTTTATTTCCCCAATTTGCCTTAAAATTAAAGCCAATCGGTCAGGTATGCTAAGAATGCACCAAAAAACAAGACTCCAGCGAAAAACCGAGTTTTTTAGTTTTGGCAGTCTACCAACGCCAAGCGGTCGGATACGCTGTTATAGCGCTTAGTAACTAAGGACTATCGAAAAGTTTTATTTCCTCCATTTGCCTTAAAATTAAAGCCAATCGGTCAGGTATGCTAAGAATGCACCAAAAAACAAGACTCCAGTGAAAAACCGAGTTTTTTAGTTTTGGCAGTCTACCAACGCCAAGCGGTCGGACACGCTGTTATAGCGCTTAGTAACTAAGGACTATCGAAAATTTTTATTTCCCCAATTTGCCTTAAAATTAAAGCCAATCGGTCAGGTATGCTAAGAATGCACCAAAAAACAAGACTCCAGCGAAAAACCGAGTTATTTAGTTTTGGCAGTCTACCAACGCCAAGCGGTCGGATACGCTGTTATAGCGCTTAGTAACTAAGGACTATCGAAAAATTTTATTTCCTCCATTTGCCTTAAAATTAAAGCCAATCGGTCAGGTATGCTAAGAATGCACCAAAAAACAAGACTCCAGCGAAAAACCGAGTTTTTTAGTTTTGGCAGTCTACCAACGCCAAGCGGTCGGATACGCTGTTATAGCGCTTAGTAACTAAGGACTATCGAAAAATTTTATTTCCTCCATTTGCCTTAGAATTAAAGCCAATCGGTCAGGTATGCTAAGAATGCACCGAAAAACATGACTCCAGCGAAAAACCGAGTTTTTTAGTTTGATCAAATGTATCGATAATAATAATGTTAAATGCTATGTATTATTTAATAATTAATTAATGTGTATTTAGTAAAATTTGCACGCCTGATTAGGCAGAACATACAGACCCGAGAAATATTTATATCACCTACATTGTAATAAATTGTAAATACTATGTTCTGGCAAATAAAGAAATTGAATTGAATTGAATTGAAATTGAATTGGCAGTCTACCAACGCCAAGCGGTCGGATACGCTGTTATAGCGCTTAGTAACTAAGGACTATCGAAAAATTTTATTTCCTCCATTTGCCTTAAAATTAAAGACAATCGGTCAGGTATGCTAAGAATGCACCAAAAACAAGACTCCAGCGAAAAACTGAGTTTTTTAGTTTTGGCAGTCTACCAACGCCAAGCGGTCGGATACGCTGTTATAGCGCTTAGTAACTAAGGACTATCGAAAAGTTTTATTTCCTCCATTTGCCTTAAAATTAAAGCCAATCGGTCAGGTATGCTAAGAATGCACCAAAAAACTAGACTCCAGCGAAAAACCGAGTTTTTTAGTTTTGGCAGTCTACCAACGCCAAGCGGTCGGATACGCTGTTATAGCGCTTAGTAACTAAGGACTATCGAAAATTTTTATTTCTTCCATTTGCCTTAAAATTAAAGCCAATCGGTCAGGTATGCTAAGAATGCACCAAAAAACAAGACTCCAGCGAAAAACCGAGTTTTTTAGTTTTGGCAGTCTACCAACGCCAAGTGGTCGGACACGCTGTTATAGCGCTTAGTAACTAAGGACTATCGAAAATTTTTATTTCCCCAATTTGCCTTAAAATTAAAGCCAATCGGTCAGGTATGCTAAGAATGCACCAAAAAACCAGACTCCAGCGAAAAACCGAGTTTTTTAGTTTTGGCAGTCTACCAACGCCAAGCGGTCGGATACGCTGTTATAGCGCTTAGTAACTAAGGACTATCGAAAAATTTTATTTCCTCCATTTGCCTTAAAATTAAAGCCAATCGGTCAGGTATGCTAAGAATGCACCAAAAAACAAGACTCCAGTGAAAAACCGAGTTTTTTAGTTTTAGCAGTCTACCAACGCCAAGCGGTCGGATACGCTGTTATAGCGCTTAGTAACTAAGGACTATCGAAAAATTTTTATTTCCTCCATTTGCCTTAAAATTAAAGCCAATATGTCAGGTATGCTAAGAATGCTCCAAAAAACAAGACTCCAGCGAAAAACCGACTTTTTAGTTTTTGCAGTCTACCAACGCCAAGCGGTCGGATACGCTGTTATAGCGCTTAGTAACTAAGGACTATCGGAAATTTTTATTTCCTCCATTTGCCTTAAAATTAAAGCCAATCGGTCAGGTATGCTAAGAATGCACCAAAAAACAAGACTCCAGCGAAAAACCGAGTTTTTTAGTTTTGGCAGTCTACCAACGCCAAGCGGTCGGATACGCTGTTATAGCGCTTAGTAACTAAGGACTATCGGAAATTTTTATTTCCTCCATTTGCCTTAAAATTAAAGCCAATCGGTCAGGTATGCTAAGAATGCACCAAAAAACAAGACTCCAGCGAAAAACCGAGTTTTTTAGTTTTGGCAGTCTACCAACGCCAAGCGGTCGGATACGCTGTTATAGCGCTTAGTAACTAAGGACTATCGAGAAGTTTTATTTCCTCCATTTGCCTTAAAATTAAAGCCAATCGGTCAGGTATGCTAAGAATGCACCAAAAAACAAGACTCCAGCGAAAAACCGAGTTTTTTAGTTTTGGCAGTCTACCAACGCCAAGCGGTCGGACACGCTGTTATAGCGCTTAGTAACTAAGGACTATCGAAAATTTTAATTTCCTCCATTTGCCTTAAAATTAAAGCCAATCGGTCAGGTATGTTAAGAATGCACCAAAAAACAAGACTCCATCGAAAAACCGAGTTTTTTTAGTTTTGGCAGTCTACCAACGCCAAGCGGTCGGATACGCTGTTATAGCGCTTAGTAACTAAGGACTATCGAAAATTTTTATTTCCTCCATTTGCCTTAAAATTAAAGCCAATCGGTCAGGTATGCTAAGAATGCACCAAAAAACAAGACTCCAGCGAAAAACCGAGTTTTTTAGTTTTGGCAGTCTACCAACGCCAAGCGGTCGGATACGCTGTTATAGCGCTTAGTAACTAAGGACTATCGAAAAGTTTTATTTCCTCCATTTGCCTGAAAATTAAAGCCAATCGGTCAGGTATGCTAAGAATGCACCAAAAAACAAGACTCCAGCGAAAAACCGAGTTTTTTAGTTTTGGCAGTCTACCAACGCCAAGCGGTCGGATACGCTGTTATAGCGCTTAGTAACTAAGGACTATCGAAAATTTTTATTTCCTCCATTTGCCTTAAAATTAAAGCCAATCGGTCAGGTATGCTAAGAATGCACCAAAAAACAAGACTCCAGCGAAAAACCGAGTTTTTTAGTTTTGGCAGTCTACCAACGCCAAGCGGTCGGATACGCTGTTATAGCGCTTAGTAACTAAGGACTATCGAAAATTTTTATTTCCCCAATTTGCCTTAAAATTAAAGCCAATCGGTCAGGTATGCTAAGAATGCACCAAAAAACAAGACTCCAGCGAAAAACCGAGTTTTTTAGTTTTGGCAGTCTACCAACGCCAAGCGGTCGGATACGCTGTTATAGCGCTTAGTAACTAAGGACTATCGAAATTTTTTATTTCCTCCATTTGCCTTAAAATTAAAGCCAATCGGTCAGGTATGCTAAGAATGCACCAAAAAACAAGACTCCAGCGAAAAACCGAGTTTTTAGTTTTGGCAGTCTACCAACGCCAAGCGGTCGGATACGCTGTTATAGCGCTTAGTTACTAAGGACTATCGAAAATTTTTATTTCCTCCATTTGCCTTAAAATTAAAGCCAATCTGTCTGGTATGCTCAGAATGCACCAAAAAACAAGACTCCAGCGAAAAACCGAGTTTTTTAGTTTTGGCAGTCTACCAAAGCCAAGCGGTCAGATACGCTGTTATAGCGCTTAGTAACTAAGGACTATCGAAAATTTTTATTTCCTCCATTTGCCTTAAAATTAAAGCCAATCGGTCAGGTATGCTAAGAATGCACCAAAAACAAGACTCCAGCGAAAAACCGAGTTTTTTAGTTTTGGCAGTCTACCAACGCCAAGCGGTCGGATACGCTGTTATAGCGCTTAGTAACTAAGGACTATCGAAAAGTTTTATTTCCTCCATTTGCCTTAAAATTAAAGCCAATCGGTCAGGTATGCTAAGAATGCACCAAAAAACAAGACTCCAGCGAAAAACCGAGTTTTTTAGTTTTGGCAGTCTACCAACGCCAAGCGGTCGGACACGCTGTTATAGCGCTTAGTAACTAAGGACTATCGAAAATTTTAATTTCCTCCATTTGCCTTAAAATTAAAGCCAATCGGTCAGGTATGTTAAGAATGCACCAAAATATAAGACTCCAGCGAAAAACCGAGTTTTTTAGTTTTGGCAGTCTACCAACGCCAAGCGGTCGGACACGCTGTTATAGCGCTTAGTAACTAAGGACTATCGAAAATTTTTATTTCCCCAATTTGCCTTAAAATTAAAGCCAATCGGTCAGGTATGCTAAGAATGCACCAAAAAACAAGACTCCAGCGAAAAACCGAGTTTTTTAGTTTTGGCAGTCTACCAACGCCAAGCGGTCGGATACGCTGTTATAGCGCTTAGTAACTAAGGACTATCGAAATTTTTTATTTCCTCCATTTGCCTTAAAATTAAAGCCAATCGGTCAGGTATGCTAAGAATGCACCAAAAAACAAGACTCCGGCGAAAAACCGAGTTTTTAGTTTTGGCAGTCTACCAACGCCAAGCGGTCGGATACGCTGTTATAGCGCTTAGTTACTAAGGACTATCGAAAATTTTTATTTCCTCCATTTGCCTTAAAATTAAAGCCAATCTGTCTGGTATGCTCAGAATGCACCAAAAAACAAGACTCCAGCGAAAAACCGAGTTTTTTAGTTTTGGCAGTCTACCAACGCCAAGCGGTCAGATACGCTGTTATAGCGCTTAGTAACTAAGGACTATCGAAAATTTTTATTTCCTCCATTTGCCTTAAAATTAAAGCCAATCGGTCAGGTATGCTAAGAATGCACCAAAAACAAGACTCCAGCGAAAAACCGAGTTTTTTAGTTTTGGCAGTCTACCAACGCCAAGCGGTCGGATACGCTGTTATAGCGCTTAGTAACTAAGGACTATCGAAAAGTTTTATTTCCTCCATTTGCCTTAAAATTAAAGCCAATCGGTCAGGTATGCTAAGAATGCACCAAAAAACAAGACTCCAGCGAAAAACCGAGTTTTTTAGTTTTGGCAGTCTACCAACGCCAAGCGGTCGGATACGCTGTTATAGCGCTTAGTAACTAAGGACTATCGAAAATTTTTATTTCTTCCATTTGCCTTAAAATTAAAGCCAATCGGTCAGGTATGCTAAGAATGCACCAAAAAACAAGACTCCAGCGAAAAACCGAGTTTTTTAGTTTTGGCAGTCTACCAACGCCAAGTGGTCGGACACGCTGTTATAGCGCTTAGTAACTAAGGACTATCGAAAATTTTTATTTCCCCAATTTGCCTTAAAATTAAAGCCAATCGGTCAGGTATGCTAAGAATGCACCAAAAAACAAGACTCCAGCGAAAAACCGAGTTTTTTAGTTTTGGCAGTCTACCAACGCCAAGTGGTCGGACACGCTGTTATAGCGCTTAGTAACTAAGGACTATCGAAAATTTTTATTTCCCCAATTTGCCTTAAAATTAAAGCCAATCGGTCAGGTATGCTAAGAATGCACCAAAAAACAAGACTCCAGCGAAAAACCGAGTTTTTTAGTTTTGGCAGTCTACCAACGCCAAGCGGTCGGATACGCTGTTATAGCGCTTAGTAACTAAGGACTATCGAAAAAT
The DNA here is from genome assembly GCA_911387765.1 of Pyrgus malvae. NCBI lineage: Eukaryota > Metazoa > Arthropoda > Insecta > Lepidoptera > Hesperiidae > Pyrgus > Pyrgus malvae. The sequence goes on along the minus strand of OU426973.1, from coordinate 556,183 downwards.
TTTATTTCCTCCATTTGCCTTAAAATTAAAGCCAATCGGTCAGGTATGCTAAGAATGCACCAAAAAACAGGACTCCAGTGAAAAACCGAGTTTTTTAGTTTTAGCAGTCTACCAACGCCAAGCGGTCGGATACGCTGTTATAGCGCTTAGTAACTAAGGACTATCGAAAAAATTTATTTCCTCCATTTGCCTTAAAATTAAAGCCAATCGGTCAGGTATGCTAAGAATGCACCAAAAAACAAGACTCCAGCGAAAAACCGAGTTTTTTAGTTTTGGCAGTCTACCAACGCCAAGCGGTCGGATACGCTGTTATAGCGCTTAGTAACTAAGGACTATCGAGAAGTTTTATTTCCTCCATTTGCCTTAAAATTAAAGCCAATCGGTCAGGTATGCTAAGAATGCACCAAAAAACAAGACTCCAGCGAAAAACCGAGTTTTTTAGTTTTGGCAGTCTACCAAAGCCAAGCGGTCGGATACGCTGTTATAGCGCTTAGTAACTAAGGACTATCGAAAATTTTTATTTCCTCCATTTGCCTTAAAATTAAAGCCAATCGGTCAGGTATGCTAAGAATGCACCAAAAAACAAGACTCCAGCGAAAAACCGAGTTTTTTAGTTTTGGCAGTCTACCAACGCCAAGCGGTCGGATACGCTGTTATAGCGCTTAGTAACTAAGGACTATCGAAAAGTTTTATTTCCTCCATTTGCCTTAAAATTAAAGCCAATCGGTCAGGTATGCTAAGAATGCACCAAAAAACAAGACTCCAGCGAAAAACCGAGTTTTTTAGTTTTGGCAGTCTACCAACGCCAAGCGGTCGGATACGCTGTTATAGCGCTTAGTAACTAAGGACTATCGAAAATTTTTATTTCCTCCATTTGCCTTAAAATTAAAGCCAATCGGTCAGGTATGCTAAGAATGCACCAAAAAACAAGACTCCAGCGAAAAACCGAGTTTTTTAGTTTTGGCAGTCTACCAACGCCAAGCGGTCGGATACGCTGTTATAGCGCTTAGTAACTAAGGACTATCGAAAATTTTAATTTCCCCAATTTGCCTTAAAATTAAAGCCAATCGGTCAGGTATGCTAAGAATGCACCAAAAAACAAGACTCCAGCGAAAAACCGAGTTTTTTTAGTTTTGGCAGTCTACCAACGCCAAGCGGTCGGATACGCTGTTATAGCGCTTAGTAACTAAGGACTATCGAAAATTTTTATTTCCTCCATTTGCCTTAAAATTAAAGCCAATCGGTCAGGTATGCTAAGAATGCACCAAAAAACAAGACTCCAGCGAAAAACCGAGTTTTTAGTTTTGGCAGTCTACCAACGCCAAGCGGTCGGATACGCTGTTATAGCGCTTAGTTACTAAGGACTATCGAAAAATTTTATTTCCTCCATTTGCCTTAAAATTAAAGCCAATCTGTCTGGTATGCTCAGAATGCACCAAAAAACAAGACTCCAGCGAAAAACCGAGTTTTTTAGTTTTGGCAGTCTACCAAAGCCAAGCGGTCGGATACGCTGTTATAGCGCTTAGTAACTAAGGACTATCGAAAATTTTTATTTCCTCCATTTGCCTTAAAATTAAAGCCAATCGGTCAGGTATGCTAAGAATGCACCAAAAAACAAGACTCCGGCGAAAAACCGAGTTTTTAGTTTTGGCAGTCTACCAACGCCAAGCGGTCGGATACGCTGTTATAGCGCTTAGTTACTAAGGACTATCGAAAATTTTTATTTCCTCCATTTGCCTTAAAATTAAAGCCAATCTGTCTGGTATGCTCAGAATGCACCAAAAAACAAGACTCCAGCGAAAAACCGAGTTTTTTAGTTTTGGCAGTCTACCAAAGCCAAGCGGTCAGATACGCTGTTATAGCGCTTAGTAACTAAGGACTATCGAAAATTTTTATTTCCTCCATTTGCCTTAAAATTAAAGCCAATCGGTCAGGTATGCTAAGAATGCACCAAAAAACAAGACTCCAGCGAAAAACCGAGTTTTTAGTTTTGGCAGTCTACCAACGCCAAGCGGTCGGATACGCTGTTATAGCGCTTAGTTACTAAGGACTATCGAAAATTTTTATTTCCTCCATTTGCCTTAAAATTAAAGCCAATCTGTCTGGTATGCTCAGAATGCACCAAAAAACAAGACTCCAGCGAAAAACCGAGTTTTTTAGTTTTGGCAGTCTACCAAAGCCAAGCGGTCAGATACGCTGTTATAGCGCTTAGTAACTAAGGACTATCGAAAATTTTTATTTCCTCCATTTGCCTTAAAATTAAAGCCAATCGGTCAGGTATGCTAAGAATGCACCAAAAACAAGACTCCAGCGAAAAACCGAGTTTTTTAGTTTTGGCAGTCTACCAACGCCAAGCGGTCGGATACGCTGTTATAGCGCTTAGTAACTAAGGACTATCGAAAAGTTTTATTTCCTCCATTTGCCTTAAAATTAAAGCCAATCGGTCAGGTATGCTAAGAATGCACCAAAAAACAAGACTCCAGCGAAAAACCGAGTTTTTTAGTTTTGGCAGTCTACCAACGCCAAGCGGTCGGACACGCTGTTATAGCGCTTAGTAACTAAGGACTATCGAAAATTTTAATTTCCTCCATTTGCCTTAAAATTAAAGCCAATCGGTCAGGTATGTTAAGAATGCACCAAAATATAAGACTCCAGCGAAAAACCGAGTTTTTTAGTTTTGGCAGTCTACCAACGCCAAGCGGTCGGACACGCTGTTATAGCGCTTAGTAACTAAGGACTATCGAAAATTTTTATTTCCCCAATTTGCCTTAAAATTAAAGCCAATCGGTCAGGTATGCTAAGAATGCACCAAAAAACAAGACTCCAGCGAAAAACCGAGTTTTTTAGTTTTGGCAGTCTACCAACGCCAAGCGGTCGGATACGCTGTTATAGCGCTTAGTAACTAAGGACTATCGAAATTTTTTATTTCCTCCATTTGCCTTAAAATTAAAGCCAATCGGTCAGGTATGCTAAGAATGCACCAAAAAACAAGACTCCAGCGAAAAACCGAGTTTTTAGTTTTGGCAGTCTACCAACGCCAAGCGGTCGGATACGCTGTTATAGCGCTTAGTTACTAAGGACTATCGAAAATTTTTATTTCCTCCATTTGCCTTAAAATTAAAGCCAATCTGTCTGGTATGCTCAGAATGCACCAAAAAACAAGACTCCAGCGAAAAACCGAGTTTTTTAGTTTTGGCAGTCTACCAAAGCCAAGCGGTCAGATACGCTGTTATAGCGCTTAGTAACTAAGGACTATCGAAAATTTTTATTTCCTCCATTTGCCTTAAAATTAAAGCCAATCGGTCAGGTATGCTAAGAATGCACCAAAAACAAGACTCCAGCGAAAAACCGAGTTTTTTAGTTTTGGCAGTCTACCAACGCCAAGCGGTCGGACACGCTGTTATAGCGCTTAGTAACTAAGGACTATCGAAAATTTTTATTTCCCCAATTTGCCTTAAAATTAAAGCCAATCGGTCAGGTATGCTAAGAATGCACCAAAAAACAAGACTCCAGCGAAAAACCGAGTTTTTTAGTTTTGGCAGTCTACCAACGCCAAGCGGTCGGATACGCTGTTATAGCGCTTAGTAACTAAGGACTATCGAAATTTTTTATTTCCTCCATTTGCCTTAAAATTAAAGCCAATCGGTCAGGTATGCTAAGAATGCACCAAAAAACAAGACTCCGGCGAAAAACCGAGTTTTTAGTTTTGGCAGTCTACCAACGCCAAGCGGTCGGATACGCTGTTATAGCGCTTAGTTACTAAGGACTATCGAAAATTTTTATTTCCTCCATTTGCCTTAAAATTAAAGCCAATCTGTCTGGTATGCTCAGAATGCACCAAAAAACAAGACTCCAGCGAAAAACCGAGTTTTTTAGTTTTGGCAGTCTACCAAAGCCAAGCGGTCAGATACGCTGTTATAGCGCTTAGTAACTAAGGACTATCGAAAATTTTTATTTCCTCCATTTGCCTTAAAATTAAAGCCAATCGGTCAGGTATGCTAAGAATGCACCAAAAACAAGACTCCAGCGAAAAACCGAGTTTTTTAGTTTTGGCAGTCTACCAACGCCAAGCGGTCGGATACGCTGTTATAGCGCTTAGTAACTAAGGACTATCGAAAAGTTTTATTTCCTCCATTTGCCTTAAAATTAAAGCCAATCGGTCAGGTATGCTAAGAATGCACCAAAAAACAAGACTCCAGCGAAAAACCGAGTTTTTTAGTTTTGGCAGTCTACCAACGCCAAGCGGTCGGATACGCTGTTATAGCGCTTAGTAACTAAGGACTATCGAAAATTTTTATTTCTTCCATTTGCCTTAAAATTAAAGCCAATCGGTCAGGTATGCTAAGAATGCACCAAAAAACAAGACTCCAGCGAAAAACCGAGTTTTTTAGTTTTGGCAGTCTACCAACGCCAAGTGGTCGGACACGCTGTTATAGCGCTTAGTAACTAAGGACTATCGAAAATTTTTATTTCCCCAATTTGCCTTAAAATTAAAGCCAATCGGTCAGGTATGCTAAGAATGCACCAAAAAACAAGACTCCAGCGAAAAACCGAGTTTTTTAGTTTTGGCAGTCTACCAACGCCAAGCGGTCGGATACGCTGTTATAGCGCTTAGTAACTAAGGACTATCGAAAAATTTTATTTCCTCCATTTGCCTTAAAATTAAAGCCAATCGGTCAGGTATGCTAAGAATGCACCAAAAAACAGGACTCCAGTGAAAAACCGAGTTTTTTAGTTTTAGCAGTCTACCAACGCCAAGCGGTCGGATACGCTGTTATAGCGCTTAGTAACTAAGGACTATCGAAAAAATTTATTTCCTCCATTTGCCTTAAAATTAAAGCCAATCGGTCAGGTATGCTAAGAATGCACCAAAAAACAAGACTCCAGCGAAAAACCGAGTTTTTTAGTTTTGGCAGTCTACCAACGCCAAGCGGTCGGATACGCTGTTATAGCGCTTAGTAACTAAGGACTATCGAGAAGTTTTATTTCCTCCATTTGCCTTAAAATTAAAGCCAATCGGTCAGGTATGCTAAGAATGCACCAAAAAACAAGACTCCAGCGAAAAACCGAGTTTTTTAGTTTTGGCAGTCTACCAAAGCCAAGCGGTCGGATACGCTGTTATAGCGCTTAGTAACTAAGGACTATCGAAAATTTTTATTTCCTCCATTTGCCTTAAAATTAAAGCCAATCGGTCAGGTATGCTAAGAATGCACCAAAAAACAAGACTCCAGCGAAAAACCGAGTTTTTTAGTTTTGGCAGTCTACCAACGCCAAGCGGTCGGATACGCTGTTATAGCGCTTAGTAACTAAGGACTATCGAAAAGTTTTATTTCCTCCATTTGCCTTAAAATTAAAGCCAATCGGTCAGGTATGCTAAGAATGCACCAAAAAACAAGACTCCAGCGAAAAACCGAGTTTTTTAGTTTTGGCAGTCTACCAACGCCAAGCGGTCGGATACGCTGTTATAGCGCTTAGTAACTAAGGACTATCGAAAATTTTTATTTCCTCCATTTGCCTTAAAATTAAAGCCAATCGGTCAGGTATGCTAAGAATGCACCAAAAAACAAGACTCCAGCGAAAAACCGAGTTTTTTAGTTTTGGCAGTCTACCAACGCCAAGCGGTCGGATACGCTGTTATAGCGCTTAGTAACTAAGGACTATCGAAAATTTTAATTTCCCCAATTTGCCTTAAAATTAAAGCCAATCGGTCAGGTATGCTAAGAATGCACCAAAAAACAAGACTCCAGCGAAAAACCGAGTTTTTTTAGTTTTGGCAGTCTACCAACGCCAAGCGGTCGGATACGCTGTTATAGCGCTTAGTTACTAAGGACTATCGAAAATTTTTATTTCCTCCATTTGCCTTAAAATTAAAGCCAATCGGTCAGGTATGCTAAGAATGCACCAAAAAACAAGACTCCAGCGAAAAACCGAGTTTTTAGTTTTGGCAGTCTACCAACGCCAAGCGGTCGGATACGCTGTTATAGCGCTTAGTTACTAAGGACTATCGAAAAATTTTATTTCCTCCATTTGCCTTAAAATTAAAGCCAATCTGTCTGGTATGCTCAGAATGCACCAAAAAACAAGACTCCAGCGAAAAACCGAGTTTTTTAGTTTTGGCAGTCTACCAAAGCCAAGCGGTCGGATACGCTGTTATAGCGCTTAGTAACTAAGGACTATCGAAAATTTTTATTTCCTCCATTTGCCTTAAAATTAAAGCCAATCGGTCAGGTATGCTAAGAATGCACCAAAAAACAAGACTCCAGCGAAAAACCGAGTTTTTTTAGTTTTGGCAGTCTACCAACGCCAAGCGGTCGGATACGCTGTTATAGCGCTTAGTAACTAAGGACTATCGAAAATTTTTATTTCCTCCATTTGCCTTAAAATTAAAGCCAATCGGTCAGGTATGCTAAGAATGCACCAAAAAACAAGACTCCGGCGAAAAACCGAGTTTTTAGTTTTGGCAGTCTACCAACGCCAAGCGGTCGGATACGCTGTTATAGCGCTTAGTTACTAAGGACTATCGAAAAATTTTATTTCCTCCATTTGCCTTAAAATTAAAGCCAATCTGTCTGGTATGCTCAGAATGCACCAAAAAACAAGACTCCAGCGAAAAACCGAGTTTTTTAGTTTTGGCAGTCTACCAAAGCCAAGCGGTCGGATACGCTGTTATAGCGCTTAGTAACTAAGGACTATCGAAAATTTTTATTTCCTCCATTTGCCTTAAAATTAAAGCCAATCGGTCAGGTATGCTAAGAATGCACCAAAAAACAAGACTCCAGCGAAAAACCGAGTTTTTTTAGTTTTGGCAGTCTACCAACGCCAAGCGGTCGGATACGCTGTTATAGCGCTTAGTAACTAAGGACTATCGAAAATTTTTATTTCCGCCATTTGCCTTAAAATTAAAGCCAATCGGTCAGGTATGCTAAGAATGCACCAAAAAACAAGACTCCAGCGAAAAACCGAGTTTTTTAGTTTTGGCAGTCTACCAACGCCAAGCGGTCGGATACGCTGTTATAGCGCTTAGTAACTAAGGACTATCGAAAATTTTAATTTCCCCAATTTGCCTTAAAATTAAAGCCAATCGGTCAGGTATGCTAAGAATGCACCAAAAAACAAGACTCCAGCGAAAAACCGAGTTTTTTAGTTTTGGCAGTCTACCAACGCCAAGCGGTCGGATACGCTGTTATAGCGCTTAGTAACTAAGGACTATCGAAAATTTTTATTTCCTCCATTTGCCTTAAAATTAAAGCCAATCGGTCAGGTATGCTAAGAATGCACCAAAAAACAAGACTCCAGCGAAAAACCGAGTTTTTAGTTTTGGCAGTCTACCAACGCCAAGCGGTCGGATACGCTGTTATAGCGCTTAGTTACTAAGGACTATCGAAAAATTTTATTTCCTCCATTTGCCTTAAAATTAAAGCCAATCTGTCTGGTATGCTCAGAATGCACCAAAAAACAAGACTCCAGCGAAAAACCGAGTTTTTTAGTTTTGGCAGTCTACCAAAGCCAAGCGGTCGGATACGCTGTTATAGCGCTTAGTAACTAAGGACTATCGAAAATTTTTATTTCCTCCATTTGCCTTAAAATTAAAGCCAATCGGTCAGGTATGCTAAGAATGCACCAAAAAACAAGACTCCAGCGAAAAACCGAGTTTTTTTAGTTTTGGCAGTCTACCAACGCCAAGCGGTCGGATACGCTGTTATAGCGCTTAGTAACTAAGGACTATCGAAAATTTTTATTTCCTCCATTTGCCTTAAAATTAAAGCCAATCGGTCAGGTATGCTAAGAATGCACCAAAAAACAAGACTCCAGCGAAAAACCGAGTTTTTAGTTTTGGCAGTCTACCAACGCCAAGCGGTCGGATACGCTGTTATAGCGCTTAGTTACTAAGGACTATCGAAAAATTTTATTTCCTCCATTTGCCTTAAAATTAAAGCCAATCGGTCTGGTATGCTCAGAATGCACCAAAAAACAAGACTCCAGCGAAAAACCGAGTTTTTTAGTTTTGGCAGTCTACCAAAGCCAAGCGGTCGGATACGCTGTTATAGCGCTTAGTAACTAAGGACTATCGAAAATTTTTATTTCCTCCATTTGCCTTAAAATTAAAGCCAATCGGTCAGGTATGCTAAGAATGCACCAAAAAACAAGACTACAGCGAAAAACCGAGTTTTTTTAGTTTTGGCAGTCTACCAACGCCAAGCGGTCGGATACGCTGTTATAGCGCTTAGTAACTAAGGACTATCGAAAATTTTTATTTCCTCCATTTGCCTTAAAATTAAAGCCAATCGGTCAGGTATGCTAAGAATGCACCAAAAAACAAGACTCCAGCGAAAAACCGAGTTTTTTAGTTTTGGCAGTCTACCAACGCCAAGCGGTCGGATACGCTGTTTTAGCGCTTAGTAACTAAAGACTGTCGAAAATTTTCATTTCCTCCATTTGCCTTAGAATTAAAGCCAATCGGTCAGGTATGCTAAGAATGCACCAAAAAACAAGACTCCAGCGAAAAACCGAGTTTTTTAGTTTTGGCAGTCTACCAACGCCAAGCGGTCGGATACGCTGTTATAGCGCTTAGTAACTAAGGACTATCGAAATTTTTTATTTCCTCCATTTGCCTTAAAATTAAAGCCAATCGGTCAGGTATGCTAAGAATGCACCAAAAAACAAGACTCCAGCGAAAAACCGAGTTTTTTTAGTTTTGGCAGTCTACCAACGCCAAGCGGTCGGATACGCTGTTATAGCGCTTAGTAACTAAGGACTATCGAAAATTTTTATTTCCTCCATTTGCCTTAAAATTAAAGCCAATCGGTCAGGTATGCTAAGAATGCACCACAAAACAAGACTCCAGCGAAAAACCGAGTTTTTTAGTTTTGGCAGTCTACCAAAGCCAAGCGGTCGGATACGCTGTTATAGCGCTTAGTAACTAAGGACTATCGAAAAATTTTAATTCCTACATTTGCCTTAAAATTAAAGCCAATCGGTCAGGTATGCTAAGAATGCACCAAAAAACAAGACTCCAGCGAGAAACCGAGTTTTTTAGTTTTGCCAGTCTACTAACGCCAAGCGGTCGGATACGCTGTTATAGCGCTTAGTAACTAAGGACTATCGGAAATTTTTATTTCCTCCATTTGCCTTAAAATTAAAGCCAATCGGTCAGGTATGCTAAGAATGCACCAAAAAACAAGACTCCAGCGAAAAACCGAGTTTTTTAGTTTTGGCAGTCTACCAACGCCAAGCGGTCGGATACGCTGTTATAGCGCTTAGTAACTAAGGACTATCGAAAATTTTTATTTCCTCCATTTGCCTTAAAATTAAAGCCAATCGGTCAGGTATGCTAAGAATGCACCAAAAAACAAGACTCCAGCGAAAAACCGAGTTTTTTAGTTTTGGCAGTCTACCAAAGCCAAGCGGTCGGATACGCTGTTATAGCGCTTAGTAACTAAGGACTATCGAAAATTTTTATTTCCTCCATTTGCCTTAAAATTAAAGCCAATCGGTCAGGTATGCTAAGAATGCACCAAAAAACAAGACTCCAGCGAAAAACCGAGTTTTTTAGTTTTGGCAGTCTACCAACGCCAAGCGGTCGGATACGCTGTTATAGCGCTTAGTAACTAAGGACTATCGAAAATTTTCATTTCCTCCATTTGCCTTAGAATTAAAGCCAATCGGTCAGGTATGCTAAGAATGCACCAAAAAACAAGACTCCAGCGAAAAACCGAGTTTTTTAGTTTTGGCAGTCTACCAACGCCAAGCGGTCGGATACGCTGTTATAGCGCTTAGTAACTAAGGACTATCGAAAATTTTTATTTCCTCCATTTGCCTTAAAATTAAAGCCAATCGGTCAGGTATGCTAAGAATGCACCAAAAAACAAGACTCCAGCGAAAAACCGAGTTTTTTAGTTTTGGCAGTCTACCAACGCCAAGCGGTCGGATAAGCTGTTATAGCGCTTAGTAACTAAGGACTATCGAAAATTTTTATTTCCTCCATTTGCCTTAAAATTAAAGCCAATCGGTCAGGTATGCTAAGAATGCACCACAAAACAAGACTCCAGCGAAAAACCGAGTTTTTTAGTTTTGGCAGTCTACCAACGCAAAGCGGTCGGATACGCTGTTATAGCGCTTAGTAACTAAGGACTATCGAATTTTTTTATTTCCTCCATTTGCCTTAAAATTTAAGCCAATCGGTTAGGTATGCTAAGAATGCACCAAAAAACAAGACTCCAGCGAAAAACCGAGTTTTTTAGTTTGGGCAGTCTACCAACGCCAAGCGGTCAGATACGCTGTTATAGCGCTTAGTAAGTAACTAAGGACTATCGGAATTTTTTTATTTCCTCCATTTGCCTTAAAATTAAAGCCAATCGGTCAGGTATGCTAAGAATGCACCAAAAAACAAGACTCCAGCGAAAAACCGAGTTTTTTAGTTTTGGCAGTCTACCAACGCCAAGCGGTCGGATACGCTGTTATAGCGCTTAGTAACTAAGGACTATCGAAAATTTTTATTTCCTCCATTTGCCTTAAAATTAAAGCCAATCGGTCAGGTATGCTAAGAATGCACCAAAAAACAAGACTCCAGCGAAAAACCGAGTTTTTTAGTTTTGGCAGTCTACCAACGCCAAGCGGTCGGATACGCTGTTATAGCGCTTAGTAACTAAGGACTATCGAAAATTTTAATTTCCTCCATTTGCCTTAAAATTAAAGCCAATCGGTCAGGTATGCTAAGAATGCACCAAAAAACAAGACTCCAGCGAAAAACCGAGTTTTTTAGTTTTGGCAGTCTACCAACGCCAAGCGGTCGGACACGCTGTTATAGCGCTTAGTAACTAAGGACTATCGAAAATTTTTATTTCCCCAATTTGCCTTAAAATTAAAGCCAATCGGTCAGGTATGCTAAGAATGCACCAAAAAACAAGACTCCAGCGAAAAACCGAGTTTTTTAGTTTTGGCAGTCTACCAACGCCAAGCGGTCGGATACGCTGTTATAGCGCTTAGTAACTAAGGACTATCGAAAAATTTTATTTCCTCCATTTGCCTTAAAATTAAAGCCAATCTGTCTGGTATGCTCAGAATGCACCAAAAAACAAGACTCCAGCGAAAAACCGAGTTTTTTAGTTTTGGCAGTCTACCAACGCCAAGCGGTCGGATACGCTGTTATAGCGCTTAGTAACTAAGGACTATCGAAAATTTTTATTTCCTCCATTTGCCTTAAAATTAAAGCCAATCGGTCAGGTATGCTAAGAATGCACCAAAAAACAAGACTCCAGCGAAAAACCGAGTTTTTTTAGTTTTGGCAGTCTACCAACGCCAAGCGGTCGGATACGCTGTTATAGCGCTTAGTAACTAAGGACTATCGAAAATTTTTATTTCCTCCATTTGCCTTAAAATTAAAGCCAATCGGTCAGGTATGCTAAGAATGCACCAAAAAACAAGACTCCAGCGAAAAACCGAGTTTTTTAGTTTTGGCAGTCTACCAACGCCAAGCGGTCGGATACGCTGTTTTAGCGCTTAGTAACTAAAGACTATCGAAAATTTTCATTTCCTCCATTTGCCTTAGAATTAAAGCCAATCGGTCAGGTATGCTAAGAATGCACCAAAAAACAAGACTCCAGCGAAAAACCGAGTTTTTTAGTTTTGGCAGTCTACCAACGCCAAGCGGTCGGATACGCTGTTATAGCGCTTAGTAACTAAGGACTATCGAAAATTTTTATTTCCTCCATTTGCCTTAAAATTAAAGCCAATCGGTCAGGTATGCTAAGAATGCACCAAAAAACAAGACTCCAGCGAAAAACCGAGTTTTTTTAGTTTTGGCAGTCTACCAACGCCAAGCGGTCGGATACGCTGTTATAGCGCTTAGTAACTAAGGACTATCGAAAATTTTTATTTCCTCCATTTGCCTTAAAATTAAAGCCAATCGGTCAGGTATGCTAAGAATGCACCACAAAACAAGACTCCAGCGAAAAACCGAGTTTTTTAGTTTTGGCAGTCTACCAAAGCCAAGCGGTCGGATACGCTGTTATAGCGCTTAGTAACTAAGGACTATCGAAAAAATTTATTTCCTCCATTTGCCTTAAAATTAAAGCCAATCGGTCAGGTATGCTAAGAATGCACCAAAAAACAAGACTCCAGCGAAAAACCGAGTTTTTTAGTTTTGGCAGTCTACCAACGCCAAGCGGTCGGATACGCTGTTATAGCGCTTAGTAACTAAGGACTATCGAGAAGTTTTATTTCCTCCATTTGCCTTAAAATTAAAGCCAATCGGTCAGGTATGCTAAGAATGCACCAAAAAACAAGACTCCAGCGAAAAACCGAGTTTTTTAGTTTTGGCAGTCTACCAACGCCAAGCGGTCGGATACGCTGTTATAGCGCTTAGTAACTAAGGACTATCGAAAATTTTTATTTCCTCCATTTGCCTTAAAATTAAAGCCAATCGGTCAGGTATGCTAAGAATGCACCAAAAAACAAGACTCCAGCGAAAAACCGAGTTTTTTAGTTTTGGCAGTCTACCAAAGCCAAGCGGTCGGATACGCTGTTATAGCGCTTAGTAACTAAGGACTATCGAAAATTTTTATTTCCTCCATTTGCCTTAAAATTAAAGCCAATCGGTCAGGTATGCTAAGAATGCACCAAAAAACAAGACTCCAGCGAAAAACCGAGTTTTTTAGTTTTGGCAGTCTACCAACGCCAAGCGGTCGGATACGCTGTTATAGCGCTTAGTAACTAAGGACTATCGAAAATTTTCATTTCCTCCATTTGCCTTAGAATTAAAGCCAATCGGTCAGGTATGCTAAGAATGCACCAAAAAACAAGACTCCAGCGAAAAACCGAGTTTTTTAGTTTTGGCAGTCTACCAACGCCAAGCGGTCGGATACGCTGTTATAGCGCTTAGTAACTAAGGACTATCGAAAATTTTTATTTCCTCCATTTGCCTTAAAATTAAAGCCAATCGGTCAGGTATGCTAAGAATGCACCAAAAAACAAGACTCCAGCGAAAAACCGAGTTTTTTAGTTTTGGCAGTCTACCAACGCCAAGCGGTCGGATAAGCTGTTATAGCGCTTAGTAACTAAGGACTATCGAAAATTTTTATTTCCTCCATTTGCCTTAAAATTAAAGCCAATCGGTCAGGTATGCTAAGAATGCACCACAAAACAAGACTCCAGCGAAAAACCGAGTTTTTTAGTTTTGGCAGTCTACCAACGCAAAGCGGTCGGATACGCTGTTATAGCGCTTAGTAACTAAGGACTATCGAATTTTTTTATTTCCTCCATTTGCCTTAAAATTTAAGCCAATCGGTTAGGTATGCTAAGAATGCACCAAAAAACAAGACTCCAGCGAAAAACCGAGTTTTTTAGTTTGGGCAGTCTACCAACGCCAAGCGGTCAGATACGCTGTTATAGCGCTTAGTAAGTAACTAAGGACTATCGGAATTTTTTTATTTCCTCCATTTGCCTTAAAATTAAAGCCAATCGGTCAGGTATGCTAAGAATGCACCAAAAAACAAGACTCCAGCGAAAAACCGAGTTTTTTAGTTTTGCCAGTCTACCAACGCCAAGCGGTCGGAAACGCTGTTATAGCGCTTAGTAACTAAGGACTATTGAAAATTTTTATTTCCTCCATTTGCCTTAAAATTAAAGCCAATCGGTCAGGTATGCTAAGAATGCACCAAAAAACAAGACTCCAGCGAAAAACCGAGTTTTTTAGTTTTGGCAGTCTACCAACGCCAAGCGGTCGGATACGCTGTTATAGCGCTTAGTAACTAAGGACTATCGAATTTTTTTATTTCCTCCATTTGCCTTAAAATTAAAGCCAATCGGTCAGGTATGCTAAGAATGCACCAAAAAACAAGACTCCAGCGAAAAACCGAGTTTTTTAGTTTTGGCAGTCTACCAACGCAAAGCGGTCGGATACGCTGTTATAGCGCTTAGTAACTAAGGACTATCGAATTTTTTTATTTCCTCCATTTGCCTTAAAATTTAAGCCAATCGGTTAGGTATGCTAAGAATGCACCAAAAAACAAGACTCCAGCGAAAAACCGAGTTTTTTAGTTTGGGCAGTCTACCAACGCCAAGCGGTCAGATACGCTGTTATAGCGCTTAGTAACTAAGGACTATCGGAATTTTTTATTTCCTCCATTTGCCTTAAAATTAAAGCCAATCGGTCAGGTATGCTAAGAATGCACCAAAAAACAAGACTCCAGCGAAAAACCGAGTTTTTTAGTTTTGCCAGTCTACCAACGCCAAGCGGTCGGATACGCTGTTATAGCGCTTAGTAACTAAGGACTATCGAAAATTTTTATTTCCTCCATTTGCCTTAAAATTAAAGCCAATCGGTCAGGTATGCTAAGAATGCACCAAAAAACAAGACTCCAGCGAAAAACCGAGTTTTTTAGTTTTGGCAGTCTACCAACGCCAAGCGGTCGGATACGCTGTTATAGCGCTTAGTAACTAAGGACTATCGAAAAATTTTATTTCCTCCATTTGCCTTAAAATTAAAGCCAATCGGTCAGGTATGCTAAGAATGCACCAAAAAACAAGACTCCAGCGAAAAACCGAGTTTTTTAGTTTTGGCAGTCTACCAAAGCCAAGCGGTCGGATACGCTGTTATAGCGCTTAGTAACTAAGGACTATCGAAAATTTTTATTTCCTCCATTTGCCTTAAAATTAAAGCCAATCGGTCAGGTATGCTAAGAATGCACCAAAAAACAAGACTCCAGCGAAAAACCGAGTTTTTTAGTTTTGGCAGTCTACCAACGCCAAGCGGTCGGATACGCTGTTATAGCGCTTAGTAACTAAGGACTATCGAAAATTTTCATTTCCTCCATTTGCCTTAGAATTAAAGCCAATCGGTCAGGTATGCTAAGAATGCACCAAAAAACAAGACTCCAGCGAAAAACCGAGTTTTTTAGTTTTGGCAGTCTACCAACGCCAAGCGGTCGGATACGCTGTTATAGCGCTTAGTAACTAAGGACTATCGAAAATTTTTATTTCCCCAATTTGCCTTAAAATTAAAGCCAATCGGTCAGGTATGCTAAGAATGCACCAAAAAACAAGACTCCAGCGAAAAACCGAGTTTTTTAGTTTTGGCAGTCTACCAACGCCAAGCGGTCGGATACGCTGTTATAGCGCTTAGTAACTAAGGACTATCGAATTTTTTTATTTCCTCCATTTGCCTTAAAATTAAAGCCAATCGGTCAGGTATGCTAAGAATGCACCAAAAAACAAGACTCCAGCGAAAAACCGAGTTTTTTAGTTTTGGCAGTCTACCAACGCAAAGCGGTCGGATACGCTGTTATAGCGCTTAGTAACTAAGGACTATCGAATTTTTTTATTTCCTCCATTTGCCTTAAAATTTAAGCCAATCGGTTAGGTATGCTAAGAATGCACCAAAAAACAAGACTCCAGCGAAAAACCGAGTTTTTTAGTTTGGGCAGTCTACCAACGCCAAGCGGTCAGATACGCTGTTATAGCGCTTAGTAACTAAGGACTATCGGAATTTTTTATTTCCTCCATTTGCCTTAAAATTAAAGCCAATCGGTCAGGTATGCTAAGAATGCACCAAAAAACAAGACTCCAGCGAAAAACCGAGTTTTTTAGTTTTGCCAGTCTACCAACGCCAAGCGGTCGGATACGCTGTTATAGCGCTTAGTAACTAAGGACTATCGAAAATTTTTATTTCCTCCATTTGCCTTAAAATTAAAGCCAATCGGTCAGGTATGCTAAGAATGCACCAAAAAACAAGACTCCAGCGAAAAACCGAGTTTTTTAGTTTTGGCAGTCTACCAACGCCAAGCGGTCGGATACGCTGTTATAGCGCTTAGTAACTAAGGACTATCGAAAAATTTTATTTCCTCCATTTGCCTTAAAATTAAAGCCAATCGGTCAGGTATGCTAAGAATGCACCAAAAAACAAGACTCCAGCGAAAAACCGAGTTTTTTAGTTTTGGCAGTCTACCAAAGCCAAGCGGTCGGATACGCTGTTATAGCGCTTAGTAACTAAGGACTATCGAAAATTTTTATTTCCTCCATTTGCCTTAAAATTAAAGCCAATCGGTCAGGTATGCTAAGAATGCACCAAAAAACAAGACTCCAGCGAAAAACCGAGTTTTTTAGTTTTGGCAGTCTACCAACGCCAAGCGGTCGGATACGCTGTTATAGCGCTTAGTAACTAAGGACTATCGAAAATTTTCATTTCCTCCATTTGCCTTAGAATTAAAGCCAATCAGTCAGGTATGCTAAGAATGCACCAAAAAACAAGACTCCAGCGAAAAACCGAGTTTTTTAGTTTTGGCAGTCTACCAACGCCAAGCGGTCGGATACGCTGTTATAGCGCTTAGTAACTAAGGACTATCGAAAATTTTTATTTCCCCAATTTGCCTTAAAATTAAAGCCAATCGGTCAGGTATGCTAAGAATGCACCAAAAAACAAGACTCCAGCGAAAAACCGAGTTTTTTAGTTTTGGCAGTCTACCAACGCCAAGCGGTCGGATACGCTGTTATAGCGCTTAGTAACTAAGGACTATCGAAAATTTTTATTTCCTCCATTTGCCTTAAAATTTAAGCCAATCGGTTAGGTATGCTAAGAATGCACCAAAAAACAAGACTCCAGCGAAAAACCGAGTTTTTTAGTTTGGGCAGTCTACCAACGCCAAGCGGTCAGATACGCTGTTATAGCGCTTAGTAAGTAACTAAGGACTATCGGAATTTTTTATTTCCTCCATTTGCCTTAAAATTAAAGCCAATCGGTCAGGTATGCTAAGAATGCACCAAAAAACAAGACTCCAGCGAAAAACCGAGTTTTTTAGTTTTGCCAGTCTACCAACGCCAAGCGGTCGGATACGCTGTTATAGCGCTTAGTAACTAAGGACTATTGAAAATTTTTATTTCCTCCATTTGCCTTAAAATTAAAGCCAATCGGTCAGGTATGCTAAGAATGCACCAAAAAACAAGACTCCAGCGAAAAACCGAGTTTTTTAGTTTTGGCAGTCTACCAACGCCAAGCGGTCGGATACGCTGTTATAGCGCTTAGTAACTAAGGACTATCGAATTTTTTTATTTCCTCCATTTGCCTTAAAATTAAAGCCAATCGGTCAGGTATGCTTAGAATGCACCAAAAAACAAGACTCCAGCGAAAAACCGAGTTTTTTAGTTTTGGCAGTCTACCAACGCAAAGCGGTCGGATACGCTGTTATAGCGCTTAGTAACTAAGGACTATCGAATTTTTTTATTTCCTCCATTTGCCTTAAAATTTAAGCCAATCGGTTAGGTATGCTAAGAATGCACCAAAAAACAAGACTCCAGCGAAAAACCGAGTTTTTTAGTTTTGGCAGTCTACCAACGCCAAGCGGTCGGATACGCTGTTATAGCGCTTAGTAACTAAGGACTATCGAAAATTTTTATTTCCCCAATTTGCCTTAAAATTAAAGCCAATCGGTCAGGTATGCTAAGAATGCACCAAAAAACAAGACTCCAGCGAAAAACCGAGTTTTTTAGTTTTGGCAGTCTACCAACGCCAAGCGGTCGGATACGCTGTTATAGCGCTTAGTAACTAAGGACTATCGAAAATTTTTATTTCCTCCATTTGCCTTAAAATTTAAGCCAATCGGTTAGGTATGCTAAGAATGCACCAAAAAACAAGACTCCAGCGAAAAACCGAGTTTTTTAGTTTGGGCAGTCTACCAACGCCAAGCGGTCAGATACGCTGTTATAGCGCTTAGTAAGTAACTAAGGACTATCGGAATTTTTTATTTCCTCCATTTGCCTTAAAATTAAAGCCAATCGGTCAGGTATGCTAAGAATGCACCAAAAAACAAGACTCCAGCGAAAAACCGAGTTTTTTAGTTTTGCCAGTCTACCAACGCCAAGCGGTCGGATACGCTGTTATAGCGCTTAGTAACTAAGGACTATTGAAAATTTTTATTTCCTCCATTTGCCTTAAAATTAAAGCCAATCGGTCAGGTATGCTAAGAATGCACCAAAAAACAAGACTCCAGCGAAAAACCGAGTTTTTTAGTTTTGGCAGTCTACCAACGCCAAGCGGTCGGATACGCTGTTATAGCGCTTAGTAACTAAGGACTATCGAAAATTTTTATTTCCTCCATTTGCCTTAAAATTAAAGCCAATCGGTCAGGTATGCTAAGAATGCACCAAAAAACAAGACTCCAGCGAAAAACCGAGTTTTTTAGTTTTGGCAGTCTACCAACGCCAAGCGGTCGGATACGCTGTTATAGCGCTTAGTAACTAAGGACTATCGAAAATTTTTATTTCCTCCATTTGCCTTAAAATTAAAGCCAATCGGTCAGGTATGCTAAGAATGCACCAAAAAACAAGACTCCAGCGAAAAACCGAGTTTTTTAGTTTTGGCAGTCTACCAACGCCAAGCGGTCGGATACGCTGTTATAGCGCTTAGTAACTAAGGACTATTGAAAATTTTTATTTCCTCCATTTGCCTTAAAATTAAAGCCAATCGGTCAGGTATGCTAAGAATGCACCAAAAAACAAGACTCCAGCGAAAAACCGAGTTTTTTAGTTTTGGCAGTCTACCAACGCCAAGCGGTCGGATACGCTGTTATAGCGCTTAGTAACTAAGGACTATCGAATTTTTTTATTTCCTCCATTTGCCTTAAAATTAAAGCCAATCGGTCAGGTATGCTAAGAATGCACCAAAAAACAAGACTCCAGCGAAAAACCGAGTTTTTTAGTTTTGGCAGTCTACCAACGCAAAGCGGTCGGATACGCTGTTATAGCGCTTAGTAACTAAGGACTATCGAATTTTTTTATTTCCTCCATTTGCCTTAAAATTTAAGCCAATCGGTTAGGTATGCTAAGAATGCACCAAAAAACAAGACTCCAGCGAAAAACCGAGTTTTTTAGTTTGGGCAGTCTACCAACGCCAAGCGGTCAGATACGCTGTTATAGCGCTTAGTAACTAAGGACTATCGGAATTTTTTATTTCCTCCATTTGCCTTAAAATTAAAGCCAATCGGTCAGGTATGCTAAGAATGCACCAAAAAACAAGACTCCAGCGAAAAACCGAGTTTTTTAGTTTTGCCAGTCTACCAACGCCAAGCGGTCGGATACGCTGTTATAGCGCTTAGTAACTAAGGACTATCGAAAATTTTTATTTCCTCCATTTGCCTTAAAATTAAAGCCAATCGGTCAGGTATGCTAAGAATGCACCAAAAAACAAGACTCCAGCGAAAAACCGAGTTTTTTAGTTTTGGCAGTCTACCAACGCCAAGCGGTCGGATACGCTGTTATAGCGCTTAGTAACTAAGGACTATCGAAAAATTTTATTTCCTCCATTTGCCTTAAAATTAAAGCCAATCGGTCAGGTATGCTAAGAATGCACCAAAAAACAAGACTCCAGCGAAAAACCGAGTTTTTTAGTTTTGGCAGTCTACCAAAGCCAAGCGGTCGGATACGCTGTTATAGCGCTTAGTAACTAAGGACTATCGAAAATTTTTATTTCCTCCATTTGCCTTAAAATTAAAGCCAATCGGTCAGGTATGCTAAGAATGCACCAAAAAACAAGACTCCAGCGAAAAACCGAGTTTTTTAGTTTTGGCAGTCTACCAACGCCAAGCGGTCGGATACGCTGTTATAGCGCTTAGTAACTAAGGACTATCGAAAATTTTCATTTCCTCCATTTGCCTTAGAATTAAAGCCAATCGGTCAGGTATGCTAAGAATGCACCAAAAAACAAGACTCCAGCGAAAAACCGAGTTTTTTAGTTTTGGCAGTCTACCAACGCCAAGCGGGCGGATACGCTGTTATAGCGCTTAGTAACTAAGGACTATCGAAAATTTTTATTTCCCCAATTTGCCTTAAAATTAAAGCCAATCGGTCAGGTATGCTAAGAATGCACCAAAAAACAAGACTCCAGCGAAAAACCGAGTTTTTTAGTTTTGGCAGTCTACCAACGCCAAGCGGTCGGATACGCTGTTATAGCGCTTAGTAACTAAGGACTATCGAAAATTTTTATTTCCTCCATTTGCCTTAAAATTTAAGCCAATCGGTTAGGTATGCTAAGAATGCACCAAAAAACAAGACTCCAGCGAAAAACCGAGTTTTTTAGTTTGGGCAGTCTACCAACGCCAAGCGGTCAGATACGCTGTTATAGCGCTTAGTAAGTAACTAAGGACTATCGGAATTTTTTATTTCCTCCATTTGCCTTAAAATTAAAGCCAATCGGTCAGGTATGCTAAGAATGCACCAAAAAACAAGACTCCAGCGAAAAACCGAGTTTTTTAGTTTTGCCAGTCTACCAACGCCAAGCGGTCGGATACGCTGTTATAGCGCTTAGTAACTAAGGACTATTGAAAATTTTTATTTCCTCCATTTGCCTTAAAATTAAAGCCAATCGGTCAGGTATGCTAAGAATGCACCAAAAAACAAGACTCCAGCGAAAAACCGAGTTTTTTAGTTTTGGCAGTCTACCAACGCCAAACGGTCGGATACGCTGTTATAGCGCTTAGTAACTAAGGACTATCGAATTTTTTTATTTCCTCCATTTGCCTTAAAATTAAAGCCAATCGGTCAGGTATGCTAAGAATGCACCAAAAAACAAGACTCCAGCGAAAAACCGAGTTTTTTAGTTTTGGCAGTCTACCAACGCAAAGCGGTCGGATACGCTGTTATAGCGCTTAGTAACTAAGGACTATCGAATTTTTTTATTTCCTCCATTTGCCTTAAAATTTAAGCCAATCGGTTAGGTATGCTAAGAATGCACCAAAAAACAAGACTCCAGCGAAAAACCGAGTTTTTTAGTTTGGGCAGTCTACCAACGCCAAGCGGTCAGATACGCTGTTATAGCGCTTAGTAACTAAGGACTATCGGAATTTTTTATTTCCTCCATTTGCCTTAAAATTAAAGCCAATCGGTCAGGTATGCTAAGAATGCACCAAAAAACAAGACTCCAGCGAAAAACCGAGTTTTTTAGTTTTGGCAGTCTACCAACGCCAAGCGGTCGGATACGCTGTTATAGCGCTTAGTAACTAAGGACTATCGAAAATTTTTATTTCCTCCATTTGCCTTAAAATTAAAGCCAATCGGTCAGGTATGCTAAGAATGCACCAAAAAACAAGACTCCAGCGAAAAACCGAGTTTTTTAGTTTTGGCAGTCTACCAACGCCAAGCGGTCGGATACGCTGTTATAGCGCTTAGTAACTAAGGACTATCGAAAATTTTTATTTCCTCCATTTGCCTTAAAATTAAAGCCAATCGGTCAGGTATGCTAAGAATGCACCAAAAAACAAGACTCCAGCGAAAAACCGAGTTTTTTAGTTTTGGCAGTCTACCAACGCCAAGCGGTCGTATACGCTGTTATAGCGCTTAGTAACTGACTATCGAAAATTTTAATTTCCTCCATTTGCCTTAAAATTAAAGCCAATCGGTCAGGTATGCTAAGAATGCACCAAAAAACAAGACTCCAGCGAAAAACCGAGTTTTTTAGTTTTAGCAGTCTACCAACGCCAAGCGGTCGGA
Organism: Pyrgus malvae; assembly: GCA_911387765.1. Classification (NCBI taxonomy): domain Eukaryota; kingdom Metazoa; phylum Arthropoda; class Insecta; order Lepidoptera; family Hesperiidae; genus Pyrgus; species Pyrgus malvae. Next base: position 534,709 of record OU426973.1, on the reverse strand, counting down.
TACGCTGTTATAGCGCTTAGTAACTGAGGACTATCGAAAAGTTTTATTTCCTCCATTTGCCTTAAAATTAAAGCCAATCGGTCAGGTATGCTAAGAATGCACCAAAAAACAAGACTCCAGCGAAAAACCGAGTTTTTTAGTTTTGGCGGTCTACCAACGCCAAGCGGTCGGACACGCTGTTATAGCGCTTAGTAACTAATGTTGGCTCACAGCTCAGAATGCGGGTTTTTGTTAAATAAAAGATAAAACACTTTACAATTGCACGTATATTTCGTAGTTATGCAGTATACAAATCACATATGTAAATATTTCAAGAACGAATAAACCACCAACAGAACAAAAATGGAGTACTTACATATTAACAATCAACTTAACTATTATTCCTTCAATCCTTTACTTGTTTCACTTATTATTTTGTCTACGCGTTAACACTTTTTATTTTACTCTTTACTAATGCTTTTCCTTAGCCACGTCTCGATCCCTCAGTGCTTCCAACACGAATGCTTGCAGCTTGGTCGGAGAAAATAACGACAATTCATGTGACCGGAAGTTGGCTATGATTAACTGACGTGTCGGAAACGGAACAATGGAATTACCGCTACTAAAAATATCATAATAATACGGAATTAGCTAATACAATATTCTTCATAAATAAATAAAAGCTAACAGCTCGGCCATCCTGCTTATAGCGTGTCCTCACGCTTTCTTACAAGTACAAAAGTACTATAAATTTTCTAAAAATATTACTAAAAATTACAATCTTAACACATTATTTAATTATCTGTATAATGTACAATGTAGTTTATATTTATCGAAAGCTCTTAAATAAAATACAATAAAAACAAGAAATTACGTTCATTGTACTCAATAATTGTAAGTATTAATAGCAATTAATGCAGTAAATCATTATAATATATTTTTAATCGTATTTTTAATTTCAAACATAAGCTTTCTCATTTATACTGTAATCTTTTTTTTATAAGTAGAAAGAACATTAATTTTATACACTACACAAAAATAAATTGGCCTTAGTTTATTTATCTTAAGAATCCATTACCCGTAAACAAGCAATAAACATCTGAAATGAAATGTCAAAAATCATCATGAAATCTCAAATAAAGTCATAAAATAATTATATACCTAACATTTGGATTTGTATTTGGAACTTTTACACACTACACAAAAATAAATTGGCCTTAGTTTATTTATCTTAAGAACCCATTACCTAATTATATAATTTTTGGATTTGTATTTGGAGTCGAATTAGTTACGTAAACATGTTCAATTGAAGACCCCACATGAGTGATACAAAAAGGATCCCATTCAAAACTGGAAAAAGTTATTGAATCTCGCCCTCGTCCCCTCCACCGGGGCACTTTCACTCCATCCCATTACTATATTATTATGGCCCCTAGAACTCCACTAAAAGCTTTAAATAACAACAAAGTCACCAATTCCACATTTCCCGTCAGACCTTTTGTCAATTTTTCTTTCAAAAACCCGATCAAATGTGTTTAAACGACTCACTCGACTCAACAGCAAACTATTAAACTATATATTCTACTCAACCTTCATAGCAATCAACTCTAAAGCAATAAACATGTCCAAAAATTACTTACAAAGACTAATGCGAGACACCTTCTCACTCAGATGAAAGACCCAGTCCGCAACTACATTACCCATAACAGACAAATTTCACTTTATTATCATTTTATTTTCACAAAGCCGAGGATCGGGTTCAGCCCGAAAAAAACAAGAATCCATTTTCAAGAAGTGCATAATGGGAACAAACAATTTTATATCAGTGACCAATCCCTGTAATATGTGCAAGCCTCATGAAGGCAAACACGGCTAACTAAATATACAAGAACAACCCTTAATATCACATCAATCCGTGCAAAAATTTTTAGTCCTTGTCTAAACAACTTTTACACCAATATCAGTAAAACCAAGGTACCTCAAACAAGTAGAGAAGCAATCCCTGTCTATTAAAACTTCCAAGCGTAATCGGCCTTTTTGTCCTAACCCTTACCGCATCTCAGTGCCCGCTTGCATTCCTATTGCCAGTCATAACCACTTGACCGCAATTCATAGTCTCCCCAATCCCCTGCATTAGTAAGCCCTTGCTGCAAGTGAATCCCCGTAAATGTTTACATCAAACTTGGACGCACAAACAGTTAATGCCGAACCTCTACTACTCTCGAGATTCACTATACTCCATAAGTATCTATTTCATCCACCTAAGATAATTGGGTAGTTAACTGATGTCCAGAATGTGCCACTTATAAACAAAACACGAAAACAGACTACCCACTATCACATAAATTCAAATAGTTGGAATATCAAACATAATTAATTATTGATCTATCGCTTTCTAGTAAATCGAGTCCCACCAACATCCCGTACCATAACACAGGCAAGCGACGTCACTAACCAACACTTTTCTCTCTACCCTCCAAGTTGAAACGATCACATCCCGCACATACACTTCTCAAATTTATATGTTTGATGTCTAGGCGCCAACTCTACAGCAAAATTGCCAAATCCCCTACCAAGATCAAACCAGTTTAAAATATCAGTCAATACCCCAATTCCCTCCCCGTATCAGAGATACATTTTACTTATAAACACTATTACAACCAAAATAGGAGTTTTAAACAACTCTCATGTATGTACGTCCCACAATCTGTAAAATAACAGGCCACTGCTACGCAATATGATATATTACACAACACCAGAGAGGACGCCATTAAATCAGTAAATCGACCGTCCATATCTTACACTTGCTTTCTACACCTCCGAGCAATCCATGTTTATAAACGCCTCCTTCAGACAAACTAAAAACTAGGGCAATAAAAATCAGTTCATGATTCGCTCTAAAATGCAAAACGGATGGTTACCAATTTCTGATTGGTGTACTTTCTATGTTCATCCTATCAATAATTATTAATGTCGAACTCCCAGTTATTTCTATAGAGAACTAAGCAATCTGAAACACTCATCTACATCATCTACATCATAAAAGTCAATTGCTTCGCCAATAATATGCAATAACCTGCACTACAGCAACTTTAGTGGCCCTTCACACCTAACGGTACAATTGTATTTGTGGCAATACCTCTTCCTCACCTTTATCAGTTTGTGAATCTAATTTAAAAGACCTGAACCAATTCTGCTTTTAAACCAAATCAAAGCTAGTCTCGTCACACAAAGAACACTTTGCCAACATCTCGCCACAATGAAAAACATATTAGCGTTTTGCAAAGAAGGTACCAGGCTTCGATTAATACCGCTGAAGGCTTCAACCCTACATTCAATACCGTAAGTTTGATACACTTTTCGATGTCCCACAGTGACTGTCCCAAAATAATTTCGCACCCGCCCAGGTTCGGTAAATTGGCCACTTGAATTGATTGCGACTATAAGGTTACTTACAGCTCTCTACAAACATTGCCAAGCCCGACCAACTTTGGAAAAGAGCAGCGAATCATATCCCCCCATCTTATATACATATTTCTGAATATTCTTCCACCTTCTTAATCCAGATAAAAATGGTTTGCTCTTTACACAAAGGATCAAAATCCGGTATTACATCGCTATTAAAACATTTTATAATCAGCGACCCAGCCCAGCCAGGGCGACTCAAAGACAGGTACTCCAGTTTTACCAATTTAACTAAAAAAACTTCACCAATTTAACTTAAATAACCTACGGAACCTACCTATTTCAACAAACTCTACTCCACCTTAACATGGTACGTATAACGCCACTGCGATTCAGAATTCCGCTCAACGCCGTACCACCGTTACATAATATGCAACCCCAGTGTGACGGGTGACGGGAAGAAAACAGCTTCGAAAACATCGCAGTACTTCGAATTCATATTCCAAACATTCAGCATCTGTGAGTCAACCTCAGGAGATAGAGACATCATGAACTCCTTCTCAGCGTTATTGTAGATGTGCAATTCCCCAGCACATTACCCCAATGTATGTCTGCTAGACCACAGTGCACGCATACAAAGCTCCCAAAAAGCAAGGCTCCCAACAAAGCCTCGTTATACTACAATTAGTTCGAAAACGAAACCCTAATGACTTATACACCTACCCCTTCCTCAAAATTCACACTATTGGTGAGAAGCGCATTGAAATCTGTTAGGTAGTTTGAGACTACCTAGTTCATATAGACAGAAAGACGCGTCAGCGGGACTAAATTTTATACGTTAGGATTGACAAGAACTTATCTAAAATTATCTCAATTTCAAAATCCCCTTGACTACCACTACAACTCACCGTAGCTCAAATACATATATAAATATATAGTATATAAATATTATTACAAAATAGTTTGTAATACTATAATTTAAAATAATGTTAAATAGAAACTTTGCACACCAATGTTTATGTAATTCAATTTTTTTTCTCTTTTTTTTGTAATTTTGCTCACTAAATTTTGGTTAATGTGAGACTATAATTTTCTAAACAAAACCAACTATTCATATACCACATTTTGGCAAATAAATAATTTCATTTCATGATTTCATTACATTTCATTTCAAATTACCGCTCAGATGCTGCTTCCCTCTACCAAGACGTTGCGAGTTGCGTTGTTGAGTCTTGAAGGCCTCCTCTGCAAACCTTATCGCTGCTTTGCTCCTGAATAATCTTATGCCCTCTAACAGAGGCTTTCGATCTCCCTCCATCCTACGCATATTGCTGCTCACCGGGCTTACTCCTGCTCGACCTGAGCGTCCATTGCCTCGGCTCGCTCCTGCCCGACCTGAGCGTCCTTTAGCCCTCTAACCTGGGCTCATTCCTGCTCGACCAGAGCATCCTTTGGCGCTCAGACCTGGGCTCATTCCTGCTCGACCAGAGCATCCCTTTTAAGTCCCTCATTCCTGCTCGACCTGAGCGTCACTTGGCTCTTAGGCCTGGGCTTACGTGTGCTTACCTTAGCCCTGATCGTACCTCCAATCCTAGGTAGTCTTTCTCGGGGGTATTCGTCCATAATATTATTATATGCAAAATTACACATTTGAGTACATATTCCATTTTAATCACAATAAAAGTTAACAAAAATGAAAAGTGACACATTTGAGTACATATTCTATTTAAAATAGACTTTAGAATCGAAAAGTAAAAAGAGAACAAATTAATATAGTATTGAATTATCCAAAGCTAAAGAAAAACATCACCAGACTTCTATATGTCTATAATCAGACAATGGAATGTATTTTTCTCGAAAATGACATCATCGTAATTATCATCACCATCATCGTTGTCTTTATCATTATCACCATCAACACCATCATTTTTTTCATGTTAAGCACCCCTAGGTGCAGTACAGCACCCACCACAAAAAATAATTGAGGATATGCAAATCTGTAAGCCATCATTTCTTAAACACTAAGTTTTAACCTTACCTTCATTGTATATCGAAGTCTCATGCTTGTATGTATAGATATCTGAATAAATTTACGACAAAATTTACGTTACCAATAGAACCGCAAGACAATTACGAAAACATGATATTGGCACCCCCCTTGTAGATTGAAATTATGTAAAAAAATACAGTGTTACCGAATTCACGAAACATTCTTGCCTTACAATCATTTTAGGTCCTAGTTGGCATTGTGGCACAGTGGATACGTTTTCCTAGAATATATAGCGATTGCTGCCTGTAAAATTACATCAATTTACATGTAGATAAGGTAGAATAAGTGGAAAGTGTACATACTCGTATCATTTCAGCATTTTTTTGTATCCTTATTATCGCAAAACAAAAAATATGAATTATGAATTATAAGCATCAAATAAGGTATCAGTTTTCATTCATATTTACAAAGGTCAATGTCAAATTTCAATTAATATGTGGATTATGTCGATGCAATACTAAATATAACATGAGAACCTCATCCTTTTTGTTGATGTTGGTAAAATAAGGTAGATCAACTCAAGCCATTGTATATTCATTTATCTTATAAAAAAAAGTAAAAAAAAGTGGGTACCAACTTACTGTAAGGGCAATAAATTTAAAAGAAAAGTCACATTTATAAAAGCCTTCATCAAAACTAGTTGTTCACATCTAGTGTACCACAGCTGTAAAAAGATATCATTAATCATGCATCTTATTAATCTAAAACAATATATAAATCTTTAACGCACTAAACATATACGTAACATCTATTCTCAGGTCTTCAAATATTTATATCCAAGTCTATACACCACGGCGGTGTTTCCGATCCAGAGAAAAGAAATTGAGTTGATTTCATAAATTACGTATTTTAGTTCTTTAAATATCTGCGTTTTTCCATAAATTATTCATATTTTGATAAAAAAATAAAACTTCACTTTGAAGTGGGTTGATAAGTATACTGCAAATTTATTACAATAAAAGTTAATAAAACATGTGGTTGTAAAATAATTGACGTTCAACCCTAAGCGTTCACCGGTTCGATATTCCAGCAAATTCAAGAAACTTCAATATATCAGAGTATTTACAGAATTGGCCGTTGTGGACGTGAAAGAAAACAGTAAATTCTCTTATTATCCCACTTCTGAACTGTTGGCTCACAGCTCAGAATGCGGGTTTTTGTTAAATAAAAGATAAAACACTTTACAATTGCACGTATATTTCGTAGTTATGCAGTATACAAATCACATATGTAAATATTTCAAGAACGAATAAACCACCAACAGAACAAAAATGGAGTACTTACATATTAACAATCAACTTAACTATTATTCCTTCAATCCTTTACTTGTTTCACTTATTATTTTGTCTACGCGTTAACACTTTTTATTTTACTCTTTACTAATGCTTTTCCTTAGCCACGTCTCGATCCCTCAGTGCTTCCAACACGAATGCTTGCAGCTTGGTCGGAGAAAATAACGACAATTCATGTGACCGGAAGTTGGCTATGATTAACTGACGTGTCGGAAACGGAACAATGGAATTACCGCTACTAAAAATATCATAATAATACGGAATTAGCTAATACAATATTCTTCATAAATAAATAAAAGCTAACACTAAGGACTATCGAAAATTTTAATTTCCTCCATTTGCCTTAAAATTAAAGCCAATCGGTCAGGTATGTTAAGAATGCACCAAAAAACAAGACTCCAGCGAAAAACCGAGTTTTTTAGTTTTGGCAGTCTACCAACGCCAAGCGGTCGGACACGCTGTTATAGCGCTTAGTAACTAAGGACTATCGAAAATTTTTATTTCCCCAATTTGCCTTAAAATTAAAGCCAATCGGTCAGGTATGCTAAGAATGCACCAAAAAACAAGACTCCAGCGAAAAATCGAGTTTTTTAGTTTTGGCAGTCTACCAACGCCAAGCGGTCGGATACGCTGTTATAGCGCTTAGTAACTAAGGACTATCGAAAAGTTTTATTTCCTCCATTTGCCTTAAAATTAAAGCCAATCGGTCAGGTATGCTAAGAATGCACCAAAAAACAAGACTCCAGCGAAAAACCGAGTTTTTTAGTTTTGGCAGTCTACCAACGCCAAGCGGTCGGATACGCTGTTATAGCGCTTAGTAACTAAGGACTATCGAAAAATTTTATTTCCTCCATTTGCCTTAAAATTAAAGCCAATCGGTCAGGTATGCTAAGAATGCACCAAAAAACAAGACTCCAGCGAAAAACCGAGTTTTTTAGTTTTGGCAGTCTACCAACGCAAAGCGGTCGGATAGGCTGTTATAGCGCTTAGTAACTAAGGACTATCGAATTTTTTTATTTCCTCCATTTGCCTTAAAATTTAAGCCAATCGGTTAGGTATGCTAAGAATGCACCAAAAAACAAGACTCCAGCGAAAAACCGAGTTTTTTAGTTTGGGCAGTCTACCAACGCCAAGCGGTCAGATACGCTGTTATAGCGCTTAGTAACTGAGGACTATCGAAAATTTTTATTTCCTCCATTTGCCTTAAAATTAAAGCCAATCGGTCAGGTATGCTAATAATGCACCAAAAAACAAGACTCCAGCGAAAAACCAAGTTTTTTAGTTTTGGCAGTTTACCAACGCCAAGCGGTCGGATACGCTGTTACAGCGCTTAGTAACTAAGGACTATCGAAAATTTTTATTTCCTCCATTTGCCTTAAAATTAAAGCCAATCGGTCAGGTATGCTAAGAATGCACCAAAAAACAAGACTCCAGCGAAAAACCGAGTTTTTTAGTTTTGGCAGTCTACCAACGCCAAGCGGTCGGATACGCTGTTATAGCGCTTAGTAACTAAGGACTATCGAAAATTTTTATTTCCTCCATTTGCCTTAAAATTAAAGCCAATTGGTCAGGTATGCTAAGAATGCACCAAAAAACAAGACTCCAGCGAAAAACCGAGTTTTTAGTTTTGGCAGTCTACCAACGCCAAGCGGTCGGATACGCTGTTATAGCGCTTAGTTACTAAGGACTATCGAAAATTTTTATTTCCTCCATTTGCCTTAAAATTAAAGCCAATCTGTCTGGTATGCTAAGAATGCACCAATAAACAAGACTCCAGCGAAAAACCGAGTTTTTTAGTTTTGGCAGTCTACCAACGCCAAGCGGTCGGATACGCTGTTATAGCGCTTAGTAACTAAGGACTATCGAAAAATTTTATTTCCTCCATTTGACTTAAAATTAAAGCCAATCGGTCAGGTATGCTAAGAATGCACCAAAAAACAAGACTCTAGCGAAAAACCGAGTTTTTTAGTTTTGGCAGTCTACCAACGCCAAGCGGTCGGATACGCTGTTATAGCGCTTAGTAACTAAGGACTATCGAAAATTTTTATTTCCTCCATTTGCCTTAAAATTAAAGCCAATCGGTCAGGTATGCTAAGAATGCACCACAAAACAAGACACCAGAGAAAAACCGAGTTTTTTAGTTTTGGCAGTCTACCAACGCCAAGCGGTCGGATACGCTGTTATAGCGCTTAGTAACTAAGGACTATCGAAAATTTTTATTTCCTCCATTTGCCTTAAAATTAAAGCCAATCGGTCAGGTATGCTAAGAATGCACCAAAAAACAAGACTCCAGCGAAAAACCGAGTTTTTTAGTTTTGGCAGTCTACCAACGCCAAGCGGTCGGATACGCTGTTATAGCGCTTAGTAACTAAGGACTATCGAAAATTTTTATTTCCTCCATTTGCCTTAAAATTAAAGCCAATCGGTCAGGTATGCTAAGAATGCACCAAAAAACAAGACTCCAGCGAAAAACCGAGTTTTTTAGTTTTGGCAGTCTACCAACGCCAAGCGGTCGGATACGCTGTTATAGCGCTTAGTAACTAAGGACTATCGAAAATTTTTATTTTACTCCATTTGCCTTAAAATTAAAGCCAATCGGTCAGGTATGCTAAGAATGCACCAAAAAACAAGACTCCAGCGAAAAACCGAGTTTTTTAGTTTTGGCAGTCTACCAACGCCAAGCGGTCGGATACGCTGTTATAGCGCTTAGTAACTTAGGACTATCGAAAAATTTTATTTCCTCCATTTGCCTTAAAATTAAAGCCAATCGGTCAGGTATGCTCAGAATGCACCAAAAAACAAGACTCCAGCGAAAAACCGAGTTTTTAGTTTTGGCAGTGTACCAACGCCAAGCGGTCGGATACGCTGTTATAGCGCTTAGTTACTAAGGACTATCGAAAATTTTTATTTCCTCCATTTGCCTTAAAATTAAAGCCAATCGGTCAGGTATGCTAAGAATGCACCAAAAAACAAGACTCCAGCGAAAAACCGAGTTTTTTAGTTTTGGCAGTCTACCAACGCCAAGCGGTCGTATACGCTGTTATAGCGCTTAGTAACTGACTATCGAAAATTTTAATTTCCTCCATTTGCCTTAAAATTAAAGCCAATCGGTCAGGTATGCTAAGAATGCACCAAAAAACAAGACTCCAGCGAAAAACCGAGTTTTTTAGTTTTAGCAGTCTACCAACGCCAAGCGGTCGGATACGCTGTTATAGCGCTTAGTAACTGAGGACTATCGAAAAGTTTTATTTCCTCCATTTGCCTTAAAATTAAAGCCAATCGGTCAGGTATGCTAATAATGCACCAAAAAACAAGACTCCTGCGAAAAACCGAGTTTTTTAGTTTTGGCGGTCTACCAACGCCAAGCGGTCGGACACGCTGTTATAGCGCTTAGTAACTAAGGACTATCGAAAATTTTAATTTCCTCCATTTGCCTTAAAATTAAAGCCAATCGGTCAGGTATGCTAAGAATGCACCAAAAAACAAGACTCCAGCGAAAAACCGAGTTTTTTAGTTTTGGCAGTCTACCAACGCCAAGCGGTCGGACACGCTGTTATAGCGCTTAGTAACTAAGGACTATCGAAAATTTTTATTTCCCCAATTTGCCTTAAAATTAAAGCCAATCGGTCAGGTATGCTAAGAATGCACCAAAAAACAAGACTCCAGCGAAAAACCGAGTTTTTTAGTTTTGGCAGTCTACCAACGCCAAGCGGTCGGATACGCTGTTATAGCGCTTAGTAACTAAGGACTATCGAAAAGTTTTATTTCCTCCATTTGCCTTAAAATTAAAGCCAATCGGTCAGGTATGCTAAGAATGCACCAAAAAACAAGACTCCAGCGAAAAACCGAGTTTTTTAGTTTTGGCAGTCTACCAACGCCAAGCGGTCGGATACGCTGTTATAGCGCTTAGTAACTAAGGACTATCGAAAAATTTTATTTCCTCCATTTGCCTTAAAATTAAAGCCAATCGGTCAGGTATGCTAAGAATGCACCAAAAAACAAGACTTCAGCGAAAAACCGAGTTTTTTAGTTTTGGCAGTCTACCAACGCAAAGCGGTCGGATACGCTGTTATAGCGCTTAGTAACTAAGGACTATCGATTTTTTTTATTTCCTCCATTTGCCTTAAAATTTAAGCCAATCGGTTAGGTATGCTAAGAATGCACCAAAAAACAAGACTCCAGCGAAAAACCGAGTTTTTTAGTTTGGGCAGTCTACCAACGCCAAGCGGTCAGATACGCTGTTATAGCGCTTAGTAACTGAGGACTATCGAAAATTTTTATTTCCTCCATTTGCCTTAAAATTAAAGCCAATCGGTCAGGTATGCTAATAATGCACCAAAAAACAAGACTCCAGCGAAAAACCAAGTTTTTTAGTTTTGGCAGTTTACCAACGCCAAGCGGTCGGATACGCTGTTACAGCGCTTAGTAACTAAGGACTATCGAAAATTTTTATTTCCTCCATTTGCCTTAAAATTAAAGCCAATCTGTCTGGTATGCTAAGAATGCACCAATAAACAAGACTCCAGCGAAAAACCGAGTTTTTTAGTTTTGGCAGTCTACCAACGCCAAGCGGTCGGATACGCTGTTATAGCGCTTAGTAACTAAGGACTATCGAAAAATTTTATTTCCTCCATTTGACTTAAAATTAAAGCCAATCGGTCAGGTATGCTAAGAATGCACCAAAAAACAAGACTCTAGCGAAAAACCGAGTTTTTTAGTTTTGGCAGTCTACCAACGCCAAGCGGTCGGATACGCTGTTATAGCGCTTAGTAACTAAGGACTATCGAAAAATTTTATTTCCTCCATTTGCCTTAAAATTAAAGCCAATCGGTCAGGTATGCTAAGAATGCACCAAAAAACAAGACTCCAGCGAAAAACCGAGTTTTTTAGTTTTGGCAGTCTACCAACGCCAAGCGGTCGGATACGCTGTTATAGCGCTTAGTAACTAAGGACTATCGAAAAATTTTATTTCCTCCATTTGCCTTAAAATTAAAGCCAATCGGTCAGGTATGCTAAGAATGCACCAAAAAACAAGACTCCAGCGAAAAACCGAGTTTTTTAGTTTTGGCAGTCTACCAACGCCAAGCGTTCGGATACGCTGTTATAGCGCTTAGTAACTAAGGATTATCGAAAATTTTTATTTCCTCCATTTGCCTTAAAATTAAAGCCAATCGGTCAGGTATGCTAAGAATGCACCAAAAAACAAGACTCCAGCGAAAAACCGAGTTTTTTAGTTTTGGCAGTCTACCAACGCCAAGCGGTCGGATACGCTGTTATAGCGCTTAGTAACTAAGGACTATCGAAAATTTTTATTTCCTCCATTTGCCTTAAAATTAAAGCCAATCGGTCAGGTATGCTAAGAATGCACCAAACAACAAGACTCCAGCGAAAAACCGAGTTTTTTAGTTTTGGCAGTCTACCAACGCCAAGCGGTCGGATACGCTGTTATAGCGCTTAGTAACTAAGGACTATCGAAAATTTTTATTTCCTCCATTTGCCTTAAAATTAAAGCCAATCGGTCAGGTATGCTAAGAATGCACCAAAAAACAAGACTCCAGCGAAAAACCGAGTTTTTTAGTTTTGGCAGTCTACCAACGCCAAGCGGTCGGATACGCTGTTATAGCGCTTAGTAACTAAGGACTATCGAAAAATTTTATTTCCTCCATTTGCCTTAAAATTAAAGCCAATCGGTCAGGTATGCTCAGAATGCACCAAAAAACAAGACTCCAGCGAAAAACCGAGTTTTTAGTTTTGGCAGTCTACCAACGCCAAGCGGTCGGATACGCTGTTATAGCGCTTAGTTACTAAGGACTATCGAGAATTTTTATTTCCCCAATTTGCCTTAAAATTAAAGCCAATCGGTCAGGTATGCTAAGAATGCACCAAAAAACAAGACTCCAGCGAAAAACCGAGTTTTTTAGTTTTGGCAGTCTACCAACGCCAAGCGGTCGGATACGCTGTTATAGCGCTTAGTTACTAAGGACTATCGAAAATTTTTATTTCCTCCATTTGCCTTAAAATTAAAGCCAATCTGTCTGGTATGCTCAGAATGCACCAAAAAACAAGACTCCAGCGAAAAACCGAGTTTTTAGTTTTGGCAGTCTACCAACGCCAAGCGGTCGGATACGCTGTTATAGCGCTTAGTTACTAAGGACTATCGAAAATTTTTATTTCTTCCATTTGCCTTAAAATTAAAGCCAATCTGTCTGGTATGCTAAGAATGCACCAATAAACAAGACTCCAGCGAAAAACCGAGTTTTTTAGTTTTGGCAGTCTACCAACGCCAAGCGGTCGGATACGCTGTTATAGCGCTTAGTAACTAAGGACTATCGAAAATGTTTATTTCCCCAATTTGCCTTAAAATTAAAGCCAATCGGTCAGGTATGCTAAGAATGCACCAAAAAACAAGACTCCAGCGAAAAACCGAGTTTTTTAGTTTTGGCAGTCTACCAACGCCAAGCGGTCGGATACGCTGTTATAGCTTTGGGCGTCACCACTTTAGTGAGAGGTTGGTTACCAATTTGGTGGTGCGCAGATGAGTTGGTAATATGGGTTTTGAAATAAGAACTGTCCAAACACGAATCACCAAAGTTTATTTTTCGCACACACATAGAACGCCATAGAAAGTCAGAAGGAGTAGTAAGCAAGCGACAGGAAAAGTTCGGAAAGTTCACATACAACACAGATAGAAACAGAAAGATCGCGAGTAACAATAATTTTTCAAATAAGCGGCGCGAAAGCATTGGCGCGTTGCAACCGTGCTATCGTATATGGAAGATTTCTTTCAATGAATCTATCATGCGCGTGTGGCGTGCAATGCGCTCTGTGACTGCCGCCCGCGCGCTGCCGCCCGCGCGCTGCCGCCCGCTCGCCCTCGCGCTACCGCCCGGCCACCAGGTAGCTACCTCGGCCGGCAGCGATAAGATAACGAACAATATTAATATAGAAATCGAACTGTTTGTCCTTTTTACATACAAAATTAATTTGACTATTTTTATTTTATTTTCTTAAAAACTAGTTTCTTTAGAAAAAGCTTATATTGTATGGGACCGAAATTATATAATCATTTACCAGATAAACTCAAGGAACTAAATTTGACCACTTTTAAACGCAAACTCAAAAAATTTTTGACAAAAAAATGTTATTACTCTGTAAATGAATTTATAAATAATAAAATGGACTCTACAGAAATCTGACAATATTAAAAATGAAATCTATAAACTTAATTGTAATATAATTTGACATATTTAATTTGTAATAATTAATAATTTTTATTTCTATATTCTTAAATGGACACCACAGACATGTAATAATATTTTAATTGTAATTTATTAACTTAATTGTAAGTAACATGACATTTTATTGTAATATTAACCGAATGAAGTTGTAATAATTAATTATTTGTATTTATATTTTGTAAACTGAATGTGATTTTTTTTTTAAATATTAACATAATGAAATCAATAAATTTATCAAAATATTGTACACCCTATGGGTAACAACAGAGAATGATAAAACGTTATAATCACCTATGCATGTAACCTGTTGTATGACAATAAATTACTGAATTACTGAATTACTGAATTACTTATTTTAAATATTTTAAATTTACATTTACTTTATTTTTATATTTGCTTATTTAAATACAATATTTTTTCTTTATTTAATTTTTGATAATAGTTATTTTTAAACATTTTAAATTTTGATTTTTTACAATAACAATATTTTAAATAGTGTAAGTAAAATTTTAGTAAGCCCACTACATCACCCCCTTCCAGAGACCGTCCTACGGGCGATAATAGTCAGGGAATCTAACCTTGCGCCCCGACTTAGTTCTTCTGATGGCATGATCTTCAGTGACAGGATCATGCTTAGTGGTATCGGAAAAGGACGTGTTTTTGTTTGTATGTGTGTTTGAAGAGGTGTGATTGGTGGGTGAGTTCTGTGGTGTGACTCGTGTGTGATTTGATTTGTGAGGTGTGTGGTGTGTGTTATGTGTAGTGTTAGGGTCACACAGTATGTAGGCTGGTTTCAGGCGGTCTACTGATACTGTGACCTTGTTACCGTTGTACAAGATCTTCACAACCTTTTCACCTCGTTCCAACACCTCATGGGGACCAGAGTATGCTGGTTTTAATGATCCACTCGTGGTGTCGTCTCTTAAAAATACGTGAGACGCCGTTGCTAAATCCCTGAAAATAAACGTAGGGCGTTTTCCGGTATGACAGCTAGTCTGCGACGGCTGGAGGTCCTTAATGAACCTACGTAGCCGCGACAGGTAATCTGTCACATCAGTGACGTCATCATGAGCTGGGTGAAAAAATTCACCTGGAAGTCGGAGAGGTTCCCCATACAGGAGTTCAGCTGAAGAGGTCTTAAGGTCCTCTTTTACAGTGCTGCGAATGCCTAATAAAACAAGAGGCAGTGTGTCTACCCACGATGCATCGTTGTGGCACACGATTGCGGCTTTCAGCTGTCTGTGGAACCTCTCGACCAGCCCATTACACTGCGGGTGGTATGCAGTGGTTCGACGGTGCTGAAAACCAATGATGCGGGATAGATTTTTAAATACTGCGGACTCAAATTGTCTCCCACGGTCGGTTATGATGTCCATAGGACAACCGTACCGTGAGATCCAACCACTGAGTAGTGCCTTGGCAACGGTTTCCGCTGTTATGTCTACAAGTGGTATTGCCTCTGGCCAACGCGCGAATCGGTCAACGGCGGTAAGGCAGTATCGATACCCTTGTGACACAGGCAGCGGTCCGATAATGTCTATATGGACAAAAGAAAATCGGGCTTTTGGGAGCTTGAATTTACTGAGCGGCGAAGTTACGTGCCTCGTAACTTTCGAGCGCTGACATGCCAGGCAACTGCGAACCCATTCTCGACAGTCACGCTGTACTCCTGGCCATACAAATCGCTCTGACACCAGCTTGGCAGTTGCATTTGAACCCGGATGGCTCAAACAATGCAAACTGTCAAAAATCTGGCGTCGCAGCTGTGAGGGAACAAAAGGTCGTAATGTATTGTTCCTTTCGTCACAATACAGCTCCACCTGATATCCAGGTAGTTTTACCCTCTTCAGATGTAATGAAGAGTTACCGCTAAGTAGGTCCTTTATTTCGCAGTCTGACTTCTGTGCTTGGGCTAATATCTCGAGGTCGACGGGTTGTGCAATAGCCTCGATACGAGACAGCGTATCAGCAACAACATTGTCTTTCCCCGAGATATGCCTTATGTCAGTGGTGAATTGCGAAATGAAGTCCAGGTGACGGAACTGCCTGGGCGAACAATTCTCTTTCCGCGAGTGGTAGGCGAAAATCAGAGGCTTGTGATCTGTATAGATCGTGAAGTCTCTGGCCTCGACCATGTGGCGGAAGTGCTTCACACTCTCGTAAATAGCCAGCAGCTCTCTGTCATAAGGAGAATACTTTTGCTGTGAAGGGCTCAGTTTACGAGAGAAGAAAGCTAATGGTTCCCACGCAGTGTCCCTAAGCTGCAGAAGAACTGCGCCTATAGCCTTGTCTGAGGCGTCCGTCACTAAGGCCAGCTTTGTGTCGCAAGCGGGGTGCGCAAGCAAAGCTGCATTACACAGGCTATCCTTACAGGCGTTGAAGGCTTCCAGGTGTTCAGCTGTTAGGTTGACTGGATGGGAGCCCTTAACAGAGCCTTTGAGGAGAATGTTCAGTGGAGCTTGGTGCGATGCTGCATCTGGAATAAAACGACGGTAAAAATTGACCATTCCAAGAAATCTACGCAGCTCTCGTACTGTTTTTGGTACAGGAAAGTCGCGAATGGCTTCGACTTTGGCAGGCAGTGGCTTAGTACCCTGGGCAGAAATAGTGTAGCCTAAGAAAGCTACTTCAGGTACGCCGAATACGCATTTGCCAACGTTTATTACCATGCCGTATTCCTGCAACCTGGCAAAAAGCTGATGCAGGTGCTGCTGGTGGGTCTCCGCGTCCTTGGAAAAGACTAAAAAATCATCTATGTAGGCATAGACAAAATCTAAACCACGAAGCATGTCGTCCACGAATCGCTGGAAAGTCTGGCCGGCATTCCGAAGACCGAAGGTCATATACGGAAACTCGAAGAGACCAAACGGCTTAGTGATTGCAGTCTTCGGAATGTCGTCCGGGCTGACGGGAATTTGGTTGTAGCTCTTAACCAAGTCGATTGTAGAAAAAATGCTGCATCCAGACAAACTGTGGGCAAAATCGTGAATATGCCTGATCGGGTATTTATCAGGCACGGTGCGGGCGTTCAGCATACGGTAATCTCCGCACGGTCGCCATCCGTTGTCCTTTTTTGGAGCGAGGTGAAGAGGTGAAGACCAGGCAGATCCTGATGGACGGCACGTTCCGATCTGTAACATGGCCTCAAACTCAGCCTTCGCGATTTTAAGCTTGTCGGGCGCTAACCTACGTGGTGGTGATGATACTGGTGGCCCTGGTGTAGTGTGAATGTGGTGAACTGTATTGTGTTTAGTGATACGGTGCAAGCCAGATGGATTTACTATATCTGGGTATTTAGAAAGGATGTTATGATACACAGAATTTCCTAAAACCACTTTCACAGAAGATATGCCTTCAGAAGATAATGCAGGCAAACCCGTGGTAGCAAGCGTTGTATTAGCATCAATTAAGCGTTTGCCACGAATGTCGACAATTAAATTAAAATGTGATAAAAAATCGACGCCAATAATTGCCTTTGTAACATCGGCTACAATAAATTGCCAAGCAAAGTCGCGGCGCAAGCCTAGATTCAAAACTAAGTGCATATAACCGTATGTATTAATCGTAGAACCGTTCGCTGCACACAATTCGAAGCTTGTTTTTGTTCGATGTACTTTTAACGCGGATCGGGGAAATACGCAAATATCACTACCCGTATCAATAAGAAATTGTATTTTCGAGCGTTTGTCAGTTAGAAATAAGCGACCTGAGCCTGGACAGTCACCGGCCGCCATTACCGACTGTCCGCGTTGTTTACCGAATAATCACACGGTTTTATGCACTTACTTGCCTTATTCCCGAATTTATTATGGTACCAACATATTGGGTACTTCCGATACTCCGAAGCTGAACTCGTCCCAGGACGGGATCTGGATCGGTGACGCGATCGACTACGTTGCCTATTCCTAGACCGGTCATCGAATCGATAGGGATTTCGCGTACACTCGTCGACTTTTAACGCTAGCTGCTGCACCATTTTTTTCAATTCGGCGATTTCGCTGGAATGGCTGCCGTGGCTGGTCGATGCTGCCATCACAGTACAGGGTGCGACGATGTCCTGGATGTTGTCAGCCAGGTCCGCAAGCTGCTCCAGAGACAGTGTAGGCTGCGAAGCTAGTAGTGGCTGGATGCTGGTAGGCAGACGCTGGCACCATATCGTCCGTATAAAATCTGCTGGGACTGAGGGTCCAGCCAGGTCCTGGAGATGGCGCAGGAACTGCGATGGCTTTCGGTCTCCCAGCTCCTCGTGGGTCAGCAACTGCTTGACTTTCTTTTCATGGGAAGCTGAGAGTCGACGAATCAGCTCCGCCTTTACCCTCTCGTACCGGTGCTGGGCTGGTGGATTCACAATCAGATCCTTTACGGCCTTTGCATGGATCAGATCTAAGTTGATGATGACCTGGTTGAATTTTGTTGCGTCATCCTCGATTTGAAAATTATCAAATTGGGCTTCTAACAGAGCAAACCATATTTCTGGGTCCTCCGGCGAGAAAGGTGGTACCTTCATATTGATCTTGCACGTTTTCGGTGGTATCGCTTCCACGGGCAAGCTGCATGGCCGCGCTTTTTTCTTCGGCCGCATGGTCACGTTGTCGCCATTTTGTGAACGGGCGGTCTGCGAGTCGCTGCTGGTATCGCTCATCGTGTCCTCCTCGGGTCACCACTTTGGGCGTCACCACTTTAGTGAGAGGTTGGTTACCAATTTGGTGGTGCGCAGATGAGTTGGTAAATATGGGTTTTGAAATAAGAACTGTCCAAACACGAATCACCAAAGTTTATTTTTCGCACACACATAGAACGCCATAGAAAGTCAGAAGGAGTAGTAAGCAAGCGACAGGAAAAGTTCGGAAAGTTCACATACAACACAGATAGAAACAGAAAGATCGCGAGTAACAATAATTTTTCAAATAAGCGGCGCGAAAGCATTGGCGCGTTGCAACCGTGCTATCGTATATGGAAGATTTCTTTCAATGAATCTATCATGCGCGTGTGGCGTGCAATGCGCTCTGTGACTGCCGCCCGCGCGCCGCCACCCGCTCGCCCTCGCGCTACCGCCCGGCCACCAGGTAGCTACGCCGGCCGGCAGCGATAAGATAACGAACAATATTAATATAGAAATCGAACTGTTTGTCCTTTTTACATACAAAATTAATTTGACTATTTTTATTTTATTTTCTTATTTTAAATATTTTAAATTTTACTTTAGTTTTATATTTGCTTTTTTAAATAAAATATTTTTTCTTTATTTAATTTTTGATAATAGTTATTTTTAAACATTTTAAATTTTGATTTTTTACAATAACAATATTTTAAATAGTGTAAGTAAAATTTTAGTAAGCCCACTACATAGCGCTTAGTAACTGACTATCGAAAATTTTAATTTCCTCCATTTGCCTTAAAATTATGCCAATCGGTCAGGTATGCTAAGAATGCACCAAAAAACAAGACTCCAGCGAAAAACCGAGTTTTTTAGTTTTGGCAGTCTACCAACGCCAAGCGGTCGGATACGCTGTTATAGCGCTTAGTAACTGAGGACTATCGAAATTTTTTATTTCCTCCATTTGCCTTAAAATTAAAGCCAATCGGTCAGGTATGCTAAGAATGCACCAAAAACAAGACTCCAGCGAAAAACCGAGTTTTTTAGTTTTGGCAGTCTACCAACGCCAAGCGGTCGGATACGCTGTTATAGCGCTTAGTAACTAAGGACTATCGAAATTTTTTATTTCCTCCATTTGCCTTAAAATTAAAGCCAATCGGTCAGGTATGCTAAGAATGCACCAAAAAACAAGACTCCAGCGAAAAACCGAGTTTTTTAGTTTTGGCAGTCTACCAAAGCCAAGCGGTCGGATACGCTGTTATAGCGCTTAGTAACTAAGGACTATCGAAAATTTTTATTTCCTCCATTTGCCTTAAAATTAAAGCCAATCGGTCAGGTATGCTAAGAATGCACCAAAAAACAAGACTCCAGCGAAAAACCGAGTTTTTTTTAGTTTTGGCAGTCTACCAACGCCAAGCGGTCGGATACGCTGTTATAGCGCTTAGTAACTAAGGACTATCGAAAATTTTTATTTCCTCCATTTGCCTTAAAATTAAAGCCAATCGGTCAGGTATGCTAAGAATGCACCAAAAAACAAGACTCCAGCGAAAAACCGAGTTTTTTAGTTTTGGCAGTCTACCAACGCCAAGCGGTCGGATACGCTGTTATAGCGCTTAGTAACTAAGGACTATCGAAAAATTTTATTTCCTCCATTTGCCTTAGAATTAAAGCCAATCGGTCAGGTATGCTAAGAATGCACCAAAAAACATGACTCCAGCGAAAAACCGAGTTTTTTAGTTTTGGCAGTCTACCAACGCCAAGCGGTCGGATACGCTGTTATAGCGCTTAGTAACTAAGGACTATCGAAAATTTTTATTTCCTCCATTTGCCTTAAAATTAAAGCCAATCGGTCAGGTATGCTAAGAATGCACCACAAAACAAGACTCCAGCGAAAAACCGAGTTTTTTAGTTTTGGCAGTCTACCAAAGCCAAGCGGTCGGATACGCTGTTATAGCGCTTAGTAACTAAGGACTATCGAAAAATTTTATTTCCTCCATTTGCCTTAAAATTAAAGCCAATCGGTCAGGTATGCTAAGAATGCACCAAAAAACATGACTCCAGCGAAAAACCGAGTTTTTTAGTTTTGGCAGTCTACCAACGCCAAGCGGTCGGATACGCTGTTATAGCGCTTAGTAACTAAGGACTATCGAAAATTTTTATTTCCTCCATTTGCCTTAAAATTAAAGCCAATCGGTCAGGTATGCTAAGAATGCACCACAAAACAAGACTCCAGCGAAAAACCGAGTTTTTTAGTTTTGGCAGTCTACCAAAGCCAAGCGGTCGGATACGCTGTTATAGCGCTTAGTAACTAAGGACTATCGAAAAATTTTATTTCCTCCATTTGCCTTAAAATTAAAGCCAATCGGTCAGGTATGCTAAGAATGCACCAAAAAACAAGACTCCAGCGAAAAACCGAGTTTTTTAGTTTTGGCAGTCTACCAACGCCAAGCGGTCGGATACGCTGTTATAGCGCTTAGTAACTAAGGACTATCGAAAATTTTTATTTCCTCCATTTGCCTTAAAATTAAAGCCAATCGGTCAGGTATGCTAAGAATGCACCACAAAACAAGACTCCAGCGAAAAACCGAGTTTTTTAGTTTTGGCAGTCTACCAAAGCCAAGCGGTCGGATACGCTGTTATAGCGCTTAGTAACTAAGGACTATCGAAAAATTTTATTTCCTCCATTTGCCTTAAAATTAAAGCCAATATGTTAGGTATGCTAAGAATGCTCCAAAAAACAAGACTCCAGCGAAAAACCGAGTTTTTTAGTTTTGGCAGTCTACCAACGCCAAGCGGTCGGATACGCTGTTATAGCGCTTAGTAACTAAGGACTATCGAAAAATTTTATTTCCTACATTTGCCTTAAAATTAAAGCCAATCGGTCAGGTATGCTAAGAATGCACCAAAAAACAAGACTCCAGCGAAAAACCGAGTTTTTTAGTTTTGGCAGTCTACCAACGCCAAGCGGTCGGATACGCTGTTATAGCGCTTAGTAACTAAGGACTATCGAAAATTTTTATTTCCTCCATTTGCCTTAAAATTAAAGCCAATATGTTAGGTATGCTAAGAATGCTCCAAAAAACAAGACTCCAGCGAAAAACCGAGTTTTTTAGTTTTTGCAGTCTACCAACGCCAAGCGGTCGGATACGCTGTTATAGCGCTTAGTAACTAAGGACTATCGAAAATTTTTATTTCCTCCATTTGCCTTAAAATTAAAGCCAATCGGTCAGGTATGCTAAGAATGCACCAAAAAACAAGACTCCAGCGAAAAACCGAGTTTTTTTAGTTTTGGCAGTCTACCAACGCCAAGCGGTCGGATACGCTGTTATAGCGCTTAGTAACTAAGGACTATCGAAAATTTTTATTTCCTCTATTTGCCTTAAAATTAAAGCCAATCGGTCAGGTATGCTAAGAATGCACCAAAAAACAAGACTCCAGCGAAAAACCGAGTTTTTTAGTTTTGGCAGTCTACCAACGCCAAGCGGTCGGATACGCTGTTATAGCGCTTAGTAACTAAGGACTATCGAAAAGTTTTATTTCTTCCATTTGCCTTAAAATTAAAGCCAATCGGTCAGGTATGCTAAGAATGCACCAAAAAACAAGACTCCAGCGAAAAACCGAGTTTTTTTAGTTTTGGCAGTCTACCAACGCCAAGCGGTCGGATACGCTGTTATAGCGCTTAGTAACTAAGGACTATCGAAAAATTTTATTTCCTCCATTTGCCTTAAAATTAAAGCCAATATGTTAGGTATGCTAAGAATGCTCCAAAAAACAAGACTCCAGCGAAAAACCGAGTTTTTTAGTTTTTGCAGTCTACCAACGCCAAGCGGTCGGATACGCTGTTATAGCGCTTAGTAACTAAGGACTATCGAAATTTTTTATTTCCTCCATTTGCCTTAAAATTAAAGCCAATCGGTCAGGTATGCTAAGAATGCACCAAAAAACAAGACTCCAGCGTAAAACCGAGTTTTTTTAGTTTTGGCAGTCTACCAACGCCAAGCGGTCGGATACGCTGTTATAGCGCTTAGTAACTAAGGACTATCGAAAATTTTTATTTCCTCCATTTGCCTTAAAATTAAAGCCAATCGGTCAGGTATGCTAAGAATGCACCAAAAAACAAGACTCCAGCGAAAAACCGAGTTTTTTAGTTTTGGCAGTCTACCAACGCCAAGCGGTCGGATACGCTGTTATAGCGCTTAGTAACTAAGGACTATCGAAAAGTTTTATTTCCTCCATTTGCCTTAAAATTAAAGCCAATCGGTCAGGTATGCTAAGAATGCACCAAAAAACAAGACTCCAGCGAAAAACCGAGTTTTTTAGTTTTGGCAGTCTACCAACGCCAAGCGGTCGGATACGCTGTTATAGCGCTTAGTAACTAAGGACTATCGAAAATTTTTATTTCCTCCATTTGCCTTAAAATTAAAGCCAATCGGTCAGGTATTTTATTTTATTTTACTTTATTTGGAAAACAAACAGTGTTTACATCTACTTAATCACTACTTATAAAAACTATACACCATTTAAATGTTTTCGCATATATATAAACTACACTTATTTGTTTACTATACAAAATCTACAAGTTTGCCAGATACAAAAAACATGAAGAGAATTGTGAAGACAGTTAGAAAGTAAACTATACTTAATAATTTAGACACTTATGTAGTCGCACCAAACCAGCTCTTTGAAATATTTATTTTAATTTTGTTTATATCAGTATTAAAAATGTCAAGATCGGGGAAGTCGTTTAGTTCGTTTACAAATCTAGCGGACATAATAAAGAAAGAGTTTTTCTGATATTTCGTTGTGCAAAGTGGTATGTGCAGGGAAATATGCGGTTGTCTCACGGTCCTCACGGATCTCATAGATGTTGGGACCTTTAAACTTAATTTGCTAAGTAGATGTGGGGAATCTATTTTATATTGAGCAATTTTTGCAAGAAAAATAATGTCTGCTATTTCTCGTCTTTTATAAAGGGGTAAGATGTGATGTCTCTTACATCTATCTTCATATCTGTCATCAAATAATTGAAATTTAAATTGAATATGCGTTAAGAATCTTCTTTGGACGGACTCTAGTCTATTTATGTGTATGTTGTAATAGGGATTCCATATCTGCGAACAATACTCGAGGATGCTACGTACGTAAGAGCAATACAAAATTTTCAGAATCTACTTTTAAATTTAGAGCTTATTCTAATAATAAATCCCATTAATTTGTTGGCTTTCTTTACGATAAAGTCAATGTGTTTCTCATAGGTTATTTTTGAGTCATGTATAATGCCTAGGTCGCGTACTTCGTCCACAATTTTAAGCTGTTGGCCTCTAAAGGAATATTTAAATTCGATGTTTTGTATTTTACGACTAAAAGTGATTGAAAAGCATTTTGCTATATTTAAGTCTAGTTTATTGCGAATACAATATGGTTCAAATCTATTTAAATCTTGTTGCAGAAGGTGACAGTCTGTAAGGTTTCTGATTTGCTTATAAACCTTCATGTCGTCGGCATACATTAAAAATTTCGAGTGGAGGAAACAGTTGTGAATATCGTTGACGAAAAAATTAAACAATAACGGACCCAAAAGTGATCCCTGGGGGACCCCAGAGGGTACGTGGCTCCATGCAGAGCAATACCCATTTAAGACTACTGCCTGGGTTCTATTCTCAATATACGACTTAAACCATCTGAACAAATTGCCGTGAATACCGGCCGAATAAAGCTTTTGTAATAGGATGGTATGGTCTATGCGATCAAAACATTTGCTGTATTCGGTAAAGATAGCATCAATTTGCCCACCAGAGTCCATATTAGATGTTATATAATCAGTAAATGTTAATAAGTTAGAAGTTGTTGATCGATTTTTAAGAAAGCCATGTTGTTCAGTGGTGAACATATTGGAGAAATTGCTGTACAGCTGAGTGTGAACTATCCGTTCAAGTATTTTTGCAAAAACACAGAGTTTAGAAATCGGCCTGTAGTTAGTAACTTCATTTCTACTACCGTTTTTATAAATTGGTGAGATAAAAGCAGATTTCCAGATTTTTGGGACGATACCTTCATTTACAGAGCGCGTGTAGAGTATTGTTAAGGGTCTTATTAAGCTGTCAAAACATTTTATGATAAATGATGTTGGTATCTGATCAGGGCCAGCTCCTTTGGTAGTGTCAAGTGAATTGAGGATTTTTTTAATCAAGTCGGGGGTAATTTCTATGTCACTTAAGATGTTATTATAGTAAGAGATTGATGTTGCGGGACAGTCAGTCTTGTTAGTTGGATAAGAGAGAAATGTAGAATGGAAATATGTTGCAAAGAGTTGACATATATCTTCGCCTGACTCTGCTGACTGGCCATATGCTAAGAATGCACCAAAAAACAAGACTCCAGCAAAAACCTAGTTTTTTAGTTTTGGCAGTCTACCAACGCCAAGCGGTCGGATACGCTGTTATAGCGCTTAGTAACTAAGGACTATCGAAAATTTTTATTTCCTCCATTTGCCTTAAAATTAAAGCCAATCGGTCAGGTATGCTAAGAATGCACCAAAAAACAAGACTCCAGCGAAAAACCGAGTTTTTTAGTTTTGGCAGTCTACCAACGCCAAGCGGTCGGATACGCTGTTATAGCGCTTAGTAACTAAGGACTATCGAAAAATTTTATTTCCTCCATTTGCCTTAAAATTAAAGCCAATCGGTCAGGTATGCTAAGAATGCACCAAAAAACAAGACTCCAGCGAAAAACCGAGTTTTTTAGTTTTGGCAGTCTACCAACGCCAAGCGGTCGGGTACGCTGTTATAGCGCTTAGTAACTAAGGACTATCGAAAATTTTTATTTCCTCCATTTGCCTTAAAATTAAAGCCAATCGGTCAGGTATGCTAAGAATGCACCAAAAAACAAGACTCCAGCGAAAAACCGAGTTTTTTAGTTTTGGCATTCTACCAACGCCAAGCGGTCGGATACGCTGTTATAGCGCTTAGTAACTAAGGACTATCGAAAAATTGTATTTCCTCCATTTGCCTTAAAATTAAAGCCAATCGGTCAGGTATGCTAAGAATGCACCAAAAAACAAGACTCCAGCGAAAAACCGAGTTTTTTAGTTTTGGCAGTCTACCAACGCCAAGCGGTCGGATACGCTGTTATAGCGCTTAGTAACTAAGGACTATCGAAAATTTTTATTTCCTCCATTTGCCTTAAAATTAAAGCTAATCGGTCAGGTATGCTAAGAATGCACCAAAAAACAAGACTCCAGCGAAAAACCGAGTTTTTTAGTTTTGGCAGTCTACCAACGCCAAGCGGTCGGATACGCTGTTATAGCGCTTAGTAACTAAGGACTATCGAAAATTTTTATTTCCTCCATTTGCCTTAAAATTAAAGCCAATCGGTCAGGTATACTAAGAATGCACCAAAAAAACAAGACTCCAGCGAAAAACCGAGTTTTTTAGTTTTGGCAGTCTACCAACGCCAAGCGGTCGGATACGCTGTTATAGCGCTTAGTAACTAAGGACTATCGAAATTTTTTATTTCCTCCATTTGCCTTAAAATTAAAGCCAATCGGTCAGGTATGCTAAGAATGCACCAAAAAACAAGACTCCAGCGAAAAACCGAGTTTTTTAGTTTTGGCAGTCTACCAACGCCAAGCGGTCGGATACGCTGTTATAGCGCTTAGTAACTAAGGACTATCGAAAATTTTTATTTCCTCCATTTGCCTTAAAATTAAAGCCAATCGGTCAGGTATGCTAAGAATGCACCAAAAAACAAGACTCCAGCGAAAAACCGAGTTTTTTAGTTTTGGCAGTCTACCAACGCCAAGCGGTCGGGTACGCTGTTATAGCGCTTAGTAACTAAGGACTATCGAAAATTTTTATTTCCTCCATTTGCCTTAAAATTAAAGCCAATCGGTCAGGTATGCTAAGAATGCACCAAAAAACAAGACTCCAGCGAAAAACCGAGTTTTTTAGTTTTGGCATTCTACCAACGCCAAGCGGTCGGATACGCTGTTATAGCGCTTAGTAACTAAGGACTATCGAAAAATTGTATTTCCTCCATTTGCCTTAAAATTAAAGCCAATCGGTCAGGTATGCTAAGAATGCACCAAAAAACAAGACTCCAGCGAAAAACCGAGTTTTTTAGTTTTGGCAGTCTACCAACGCCAAGCGGTCGGATACGCTGTTATAGCGCTTAGTAACTAAGGACTATCGAAAATTTTTATTTCCTCCATTTGCCTTAAAATTAAAGCTAATCGGTCAGGTATGCTAAGAATGCACCAAAAAACAAGACTCCAGCGAAAAACCGAGTTTTTTAGTTTTGGCAGTCTACCAACGCCAAGCGGTCGGATACGCTGTTATAGCGCTTAGTAACTAAGGACTATCGAAAATTTTTATTTCCTCCATTTGCCTTAAAATTAAAGCCAATCGGTCAGGTATACTAAGAATGCACCAAAAAAACAAGACTCCAGCGAAAAACCGAGTTTTTTAGTTTTGGCAGTCTACCAACGCCAAGCGGTCGGATACGCTGTTATAGCGCTTAGTAACTAAGGACTATCGAAATTTTTTATTTCCTCCATTTGCCTTAAAATTAAAGCCAATCGGTCAGGTATGCTAAGAATGCACCAAAAAACAAGACTCCAGCGAAAAACCGAGTTTTTTAGTTTTGGCAGTCTACCAACGCCAAGCGGTCGGATACGCTGTTATAGCGCTTAGTAACTAAGGACTATCGAAAATTTTTATTTCCTCCATTTGCCTTAAAATTAAAGCCAATCGGTCAGGTATGCTAAGAATGCACCAAAAAACAAGACTCCAGCGAAAAACCGAGTTTTTTAGTTTTGGCAGTCTACCAACGCCAAGCGGTCGGATACGCTGTTATAGCGCTTAGTAACTAAGGACTATCGAAAATTTTTATTTCCTCCATTTGCCTTAAAATTAAAGCCAATCGGTCAGGTATGCTAAGAATGCACCAAAAAACAAGACTCCAGCGAAAAACCGAGTTTTTTAGTTTTGGCAGTCTACCAACGCCAAGCGGTCGGATACGCTGTTACAGCGCTTAGTAACTAAGGACTATCGAAAATTTTTATTTCCTCCATTTGCCTTAAAATTAAAGCCAATCGGTCAGGTATGCTAAGAATGCACCAAAAAACAAGACTCCAGCGAAAAACCGAGTTTTTTAGTTTTGGCAGTCTACCAACGCCAAGCGGTCGGATACGCTGTTATAGCGCTTAGTAACTAAGGACTATCGAAAAGTTTTATTTCCTCCATTTGCCTTAAAATTAAAGCCAATCGGTCAGGTATGCTAAGAATGCACCAAAAAACAAGACTCCAGCGAAAAACCGAGTTTTTTAGTTTTGGCAGTCTACCAACGCCAAGCGGTCGGATACGCTGTTATAGCGCTTAGTAACTAAGGACTATCGAAAATTTTTATTTCCTCCATTTGCCTTAAAATTAAAGCCAATCGGTCAGGTATGCTAAGAATGCACCAAAAAACAAGACTCCAGCGAAAAACCGAGTTTTTTAGTTTTGGCAGTCTACCAACGCCAAGCGGTCGGATACGCTGTTATAGCGCTTAGTAACTAAGGACTATCGAAAATTTTTATTTCCTCCATTTGCCTTAAAATTAAAGCCAATCGGTCAGGTATGCTAAGAATGCACCAAAAAACAAGGCTCCAGCGAAAAACCGAGTTTTTTAGTTTTGGCAGTCTACCAACGCCAGGCGGTCGGATACGCTGTTATAGCGCTTAGTAACTAAGGACTATCGAAAATTTTTATTTCCTTCATTTGCCTTAAAATTAAAGCCAATCGGTCAGGTATGCTAAGAATGCACCAAAAAACAAGACTCCAGCGAAAAACCAAGTTTTTTAGTTTTGGCAGTCTACCAACGCCAAGCGGTCGGATACGCTGTTATAGCGCTTAGTAACTAAGGACTATCGAAAATTTTTATTTCCTCCATTTGCCTTAAAATTAAAGCCAATTGGTCAGGTATGCTAAGAATGCACCAAAAAACAAGACTCCAGCGAAAAACCGTGTTTTTTAGTTTTGGCAGTCTACCAACGCCAAGCGGTCGGATACGCTGTTATAGCGCTTAGTAACTAAGGATTATCGAAAATTTTTATTTCCTCCATTTGCCTTAAAATTAAAGCCAATCGGTCTGGTATGCTAAGAATGCACCAAAAAACAAGACTCCAGCGAAAAACCGAGTTTTTTAGTTTTGGCAGTCTACCAACGCCAAGCGGTCGGATACGCTGTTATAGCGCTTAGTAACTAAGGACTATCGAAAATTTTTATTTCCTCCATTTGCCTTAAAATTAAAGCCAATCGGTCAGGTATGCTAAGAATGCACCAAAAAACAAGACTCCAGCGAAAAACCGAGTATTTTAGTTTTGGAAGTCTACCAACGCCAAGCGGTCGGATACGCTGTTATAGCGCTTAGTAACTAAGGACTATCGAAAATTTTTATTTCCTCCATTTGCCTTAAAATTAAAGCCAATCGGTCAGGTATGCTAAGAATGCACCAAAAAACAAGACTCCAGCGAAAAACCGAGTTTTTTAGTTTTGGTAGTCTACCAACGTTAAGCGGTCGGATACGCTGTTATAGCGCTTAGTAACTAAGGACTATCGAAAATTTTTATTTCCTCCATTTGCCTTAAAATTAAAGCCAATCGGTCAGGTATGCTAAGAATGGACCAAAAAACAAGACTCCAGCGAAAAACCGAGTTTTTTAGTTTTGGCAGTCTACCAACGCCAAGCGGTCGGATACGCTGTTATAGCGCTTAGTAACTAAGGACTATCGAACATTTTTATTTCCTCCATTTGCCTTAAAATTAAAGCCAATCGGTCAGGTATGCTAAGAATGCACCAAAAAACAAGACTCCAGCGAAAAACCGAGTTTTTTAGTTTTGGCAGTCTACCAACGCCAAGCGGTCGGATACGCTGTTATAGCGCTTAGTAACTAAGGACTATCGAAAAATTTTATTTCCTCCATTTGCCTTAAAATTAAAGCCAATCGGTCAGGTATGCTAAGAATGCACCAAAAAACAAGACTCCAGCGAAAAACCGAGTTTTTTAGTTTTGGCAGTCTACCAACGCCAAGCGGTCGGATACGCTGTTATAGCGCTTAGTAACTAAGGACTATCGAAAATTTTCATTTCCTCTATTTGCCTTAAAATTAAAGCCAATCGGTCAGGTATGCTAAGAATGCACCAAAAAACAAGACTCCAGCGAAAAACCGAGTTTTTTAGTTTTGTCAGTCTACCAACGCCAAGCGGTCGGATACGCTGTTATAGCGCTTAGTAACTAAGGACTATCGAAAATTTTTATTTCCTCCATTTGCCTTAAAATTAAAGCCAATCGGTCAGGTATGCTAAGAATGCACCAAAAAACAAGACTCCAGCGAAAAACCGAGTTTTTTAGTTTTGGCAGTCTACCAACGCCAAGCGGTCGGATACGCTGTTATAGCGCTTAGTAACTAAGGACTATCGAAATTTTTTATTTCCTCCATTTGCCTTAAAATTAAAGCCAATCGGTCAGGTATGCTAAGAATGCACCAAAAAACAAGACTCCAGCGAAAAACCGAGTTTTTTAGTTTTGGCAGTCTACCAACGCCAAGCGGTCGGATACGCTGTTATAGCGCTTAGTAACTAAGGACTATCGAAAATTTTTATTTCCTTCATTTGCCTTAAAATTAAAGCCAATCGGTCAGGTATGCTAAGAATGCACCAAAAAACAAGACTCCAGCGAAAAACCGAGTTTTTTAGTTTTGGCAGTCTACCAACGCCAAGCGGTCGGATACGCTGTTATAGCGCTTAGTAACTAAGGACTATCGAAAATTTTTATTTCCTCCATTTGCCTTAAAATTAAAGCCAATCGGTCAGGTATGCTAAGAATGGACCAAAAAACAAGACTCCAGCGAAAAACCGAGTTTTTTAGTTTTGGCAGTCTACCAACGCCAAGCGGTCGGATACGCTGTTATAGCGCTTAGTAACTAAGGACTATCGAAAATTTTTATTTCCTCCATTTGCCTTAAAATTAAAGCCAATCGGTCCGGTATGCTAAGAATGCACCAAAAAACAAGACTCCAGCGAAAAACCGAGTTTTTTAGTTTTGGCAGTCTACCAACGCCAAGCGGTCGGATACGCTGTTATAGCGCTTAGTAACTAAGGACTATCGAAAAATTTTATTTCCTCCATTTGCCTTAAAATTAAAGCCAATCGGTCAGGTATGCTAAGAATGCACCAAAAAACAAGACTCCAGCGAAAAACCGAGTTTTTTAGTTTTGGCAGTCTACCAACGCCAAGCGGTCGGATACGCTGTTATAGCGCTTAGTAACTAAGGACTATCGAAAATCTTTATTTCCTCCATTTGCCTTAAAATTAAAGCCAAACGCTCAGGTATGCTAAGAATGCACCAAAAAACAAGACTCCAGCGAAAAACCGAGTTTTTTAGTTTTGGCAGTCTACCAACGCCAAGCGGTCGGATACGCTGTTATAGCGCTTAGTAACTAAGGACTATCGAAAATTTTTATTTCCTCCATTTGCCTTAAAATTAAAGCCAATCGGTCAGGTATGCTAAGAATGCACCAAAAAACAAGACTCCAGCGAAAAACCGAGTTTTTTAGTTTTGGCAGTCTACCAACGCCAAGCGGTCGGATACGCTGTTATAGCGCTTAGTAACTAAGGACTATCGAAAAATTTTATTTCCTCCATTTGCCTTAAAATTAAAGCCAATCGGTCAGGTATGCTAAGAATGCACCAAAAAACAAGACTCCAGTGAAAAACCGAGTTTTTTAGTTTTGGCAGTCTACCAACGCCAAGCGGTCGGATACGCTGTTATAGCGCTTAGTAACTAAGGACTATCGAAAATTTTCATTTCCTCTATTTGCCTTAAAATTAAAGCCAATCGGTCAGGTATGCTAAGAATGCACCAAAAAACAAGACTCCAGCGAAAAACCGAGTTTTTTAGTTTTTGCAGTCTACCAACGCCAAGCGGTCGGATACGCTGTTATAGCGCTTAGTAACTAAGGACTATCGAAAATTTTTATTTCCTCCATTTGCCTTAAAATTAAAGCCAATCGGTCAGGTATGCTAAGAATGCACCAAAAAACAAGACTCCAGCGAAAAACCGAGTTTTTTAGTTTTGGCAGTCTACCAACGCCAAGCGGTCGGATACGCTGTTATAGCGCTTAGTAACTAAGGACTATCGAAATTTTTTATTTCCTCCATTTGCCTTAAAATTAAAGCCAATCGGTCAGGTATGCTAAGAATGCACCAAAAAACAAGACTCCAGCGAAAAACCGAGTTTTTTAGTTTTGGCAGTCTACCAACGCCAAGCGGTCGGATACGCTGTTATAGCGCTTAGTAACTAAGGACTATCGAAAATTTTTATTTCCTCCATTTGCCTTAAAATTAAAGCCAATCGGTCAGGTATGCTAAGAATGCACCAAAAAACAAGACTCCAGCGAAAAACCGAGTTTTTTAGTTTTGGCAGTCTACCAACGCCAAACGGTCGGATACGCTGTTATAGCGCTTAGTAACTAAGGACTATCGAAAATTTTTATTTCCTCCATTTGCCTTAAAATTAAAGCCAATCGGTCAGGTATGCTAAGAATGGACCAAAAAACAAGACTCCAGCGAAAAACCGAGTTTTTTAGTTTTGGCAGTCTACCAACGCCAAGCGGTCGGATACGCTGTTATAGCGCTTAGTAACTAAGGACTATCGAAAATTTTTATTTCCTCCATTTGCCTTAAAATTAAAGCCAATCGGTCAGGTATGCTAAGAATGCACCAAAAAACAAGACTCCAGCGAAAAACCGAGTTTTTTAGTTTTGGCAGTCTACCAACGCCAAGCGGTCGGATACGCTGTTATAGCGCTTAGTAAGTAAGGACTATCGAAAATTTTTATTTCCTCCATTTGCCTTAAAATTAAAGCCAATCGGTCAGGTATGCCAAGAATGCACCGAAAAACAAGACTCCAGCGAAAAACCGAGTTTTTTAATTTTGGCAGTCTACCAACGCCAAGCGGTCGGATACGCTGTTATAGCGCTTAGTAACTAAGGACTATCGAAAATGTTTATTTCCTCCATTTGCCTTAAAATTAAAGCCAATCGGTCAGGTATGCTAAGAATGCACCAAAAAACAAGACTCGAGTTTTTTAGTTTTGGCAGTCTACCAACGCCAAGCGGTCGGATACGCTGTTATAGCGCTTAGTATCTAAGGACTATCGAAAATTTTTATTTCCTCCATTTGCCTTAAAATTAAAGCCAATCGGTCAGGTATGCTATGAATGCACCAAAAAACAAGACTCCAGCTAAAAACCGAATTTTTAGTTTTGGCAGTCTACCAACGCCAAGCGGTCGGATACGCTGTTATAGCGCTTAGTAACTAAGGACTATCGAAAATCTTTATTTCCTCCATTTGCCTTAAAATTAAAGCCAATCGGTCAGGTATGCTATGAATGCACCAAAAAACAAGACTCCAGCTAAAAACCGAATTTTTAGTTTTGGCAGTCTACCAACGCCAAGCGGTCGGATACGCTGTTATAGCGCTTAGTAACTAAGGACTATCGAAAATCTTTATTTCCTCCATTTGCCTTAAAATTAAAGCCAATCGGTCAGGTATGCTAAGAATGCACCAAAAAACAAGACTCCAGCGAAAAACCGAGTTTTTTAGTTTTGGCAGTCTACCAACGCCAAGCGGTCGGATACGCTGTTATAGCGCTTAGTAACTAAGGACTATCGAAAATTTTTATTTCCTCCATTTGCCTTAAAATTAAAGCCAATCGGTCAGGTATGCAAAGAATGCACCAAAAAACAAGACTCCAGCGAAAAACCGAGTTTTTTAGTTTTGGCAGTCTACCAACGCCAAGAGGTCGGATACGCTGTTATAGCGCTTAGTAACTAAGGACTATCGAAAATTTTTACTTTCTCCATTTGCCTTTAAATTAAAGCCAATCGGTCCGGTATGCTAAGAATGCACCAAAAAACAAGACTCCAGCGAAAAACCGAGTTTTTTAGTTTTGGCAGTCTACCAACGCCAAGCGGTCGGATACGCTGTTATAGCGCTTAGTAACTAAGGACTATCGAAATTTTTTATTTCCTCCATTTGCCTTAAAATTAAAGCCAATCGGTCAGGTATGCTAAGAATGCACCAAAAAACAAGACTCCAGCGAAAAACCGAGTTTTTTAGTTTTGGCAGTCTACCAACGCCAAGCGGTCGGATACGCTGTTATAGCGCTTAGTTACTAAGGACTATCGAAATTTTTTATTTCCTCCATTTGCCTTAAAATTATGCCAATCGGTCAGGTATGCTAAGAATGCACCAAAAAACAAGACTCCAGCGAAAAACCGAGTTTTTTTAGTTTTGGCAGTCTACCAACGCCAAGCGGTCGGATACGCTGTTATAGCGCTTAATAACTAAGGACTATCGAAAATTTTTATTTCCTCCATTTGCCTTAAAATTAAAGCCAATCGGTCAGGTATGCTAAGAATGCACCAAAAAACAAGACTCCAGCGTAAAACCGAGTTTTTTAGTTTTGGCAGTCTACCAACGCCAAGCGGTCGGATACGCTGTTATAGCGCTTAGTAACTAAGGACTATCGAAAATTTTTATTTCCTCCATTTGCCTTAAAATTAAAGCCAATCGGTCAGGTATGCTAAGAATGCACCAAAAAACAAGACTCCAGCGAAAAACCGAGTTTCTTAGTTTTGGCAGTCTACCAACGCCAAGCGGTCGGATACGCTGTTATAGCGCTTAGTAACTAAGGACTATCGAAAATTTTTATTTCCTCTATTTGCCTTAAAATTAAAGCCAATCGGTCAGGTATGCTAAGAATGCACCAAAAAAACAAGACTCCAGCGAAAAACCGAGTTTTTTAGTTTTGGCAGTCTACCAACGCCAAGCGGTCGGATACGCTGTTATAGCGCTTAGTAACTAAGGACTATCGAAAATTTTTATTTCCTCCATTTGCCTTAAAATTAAAGCCAATCGGTCAGGTATGCTAAGAATGCACCAAAAAACAAGACTCCAGCGAAAAACCGAGTTTTTTAGTTTTGGCAGTCTACCAACGCCAAGCGGTCGGATACGCTGTTATAGCGCTTAGTAACTAAGGACTATCGAAAATTTTTATTTCCTCCATTTGCCTTAAAATTAAAGCCAATCGGTCAGGTATGCTAAGAATGCACCAAAAAACAAGACTCCAGCGAAAAACCGAGTTTTTTAGTTTTGGCAGTCTACCAACGCCAAGCGGTCGGATACGCTGTTATAGCGCTTAGTAACTAAGGACTATCGAAAAATTTTATTTCCTCCATTTGCCTTAAAATTAAAGCCAATCGGTCAGGTATGCTAAGAATGCACCAAAAAACAAGACTCCAGCGAAAAACCGAGTTTTTTAGTTTTGGCAGTCTACCAACGCCAAGCGGTCGGATACGCTGTTATAGCGCTTAGTAACTAAGGACTATCGAAAATTTTTATTTCCTCCATTTGCCTTAAAATTAAAGCCAATCGGTCAGGTATGCTAAGAATGCACCAAAAAACAAGACTCCAGCGAAAAACCGAGTTTTTTAGTTTTGGCAGTCTACCAACGCCAAGCGGTCGGATACGCTGTTATAGCGCTTAGTAACTAAGGACTATCGAAAATTTTTATTTCCTCCATTTGCCTTAAAATTAAAGCCAATCGGTCAGGTATGCTAAGAATGCACCAAAAAACAAGACTCCAGCGAAAAACCGAGTTTTTTAGTTTTGGCAGTCTACCAACGCCAAGCGGTCGGATATGCTGTTATAGCGCTTAGTAACTAAGGACTATCGAAAATTTTTATTTCCTCCATTTGCCTTAAAATTAAAGCCAATCGGTCAGGTATGCTAAGAATGCACCAAAAAACAAGACTCCAGCGAAAAACCGAGTTTTTTAGTTTTGGCAGTCTACCAACGCCAAGCGGTCGGATACGCTGTTATAGCGCTTAGTAACTAAGGAATATCGAAAATTTTTATTTCCTCCATTTGCCTTAAAATTAAAGCCAATCGGTCCGGTATGCTAAGAATGCACCAATAAACAAGACTCCAGCGAAAAACCGAGTTTTTTAGTTTTGGCAGTCTACCAACGCCAAGCGGTCGGATACGCTGTTATAGCGCTTAGTAACTAAGGACTATCGAAAATTTTTATTTCCTCCATTTGCCTTAAAATTAAAGCCAATCGGTCAGGTATGCTATGAATGCACCAAAAAACAAGACTCCAGCTAAAAACCGAATTTTTAGTTTTGGCAGTCTACCAACGCCAAGCGGTCGGATACGCTGTTATAGCGCTTAGTAACTAAGGACTATCGAAAATCTTTATTTCCTCCATTTGCCTTAAAATTAAAGCCAATCGGTCAGGTATGCTAAGAATGCACCAAAAAACAAGACTCCAGCGAAAAACCGAGTTTTTTAGTTTTGGCAGTCTACCAACGCCAAGCGGTCGGATACGCTGTTATAGCGCTTAGTAACTAAGGACTATCGAAAATTTTTATTTCCTCCATTTGCCTTAAAATTAAAGCCAATCGGTCAGGTATGCTAAGAATGCACCAAAAAACAAGACTCCAGCGAAAAACCGAGTTTTTTAGTTTTGGCAGTCTACAAACGCCAAGCGGTCGGATACGCTGTTATAGCGCTTAGTAACTAAGGACTATCGAAAAATTTTATTTCCTCCATTTGCCTTAAAATTAAAGCCAATCGGTCAGGTATGCTAAGAATGCACCAAAAAACAAGACTCCAGCGAAAAACCGAGTATTTTAGTTTTGGAAGTCTACCAACGCCAAGCGGTCGGATACGCTGTTATAGCGCTTAGTAACTAAGGATTATTGAAAATTTTTATTTCCTCCATTTGCCTTAAAATTAAAGCCAATCGGTCAGGTATGCTATGAATGCACCAAAAAACAAGACTCCAGCTAAAAACCGAATTTTTAGTTTTGGCAGTCTACCAACGCCAAGCGGTCGGATACGCTGTTATAGCGCTTAGTAACTAAGGACTATCGAAAATCTTTATTTCCTCCATTTGCCTTAAAATTAAAGCCAAACGCTCAGGTATGCTAAGAATGCACCAAAAAACAAGACTCCAGCGAAAAACCGAGTTTTTTAGTTTTGGCAGTCTACCAACGCCAAGCGGTCGGATACGCTGTTATAGCGCTTAGTAACTAAGGACTATCGAAAATTTTTATTTCCTCCATTTGCCTTAAAATTAAAGCCAATCGGTCAGGTATGCTAAGAATGCACCAAAAAACAAGACTCCAGCGAAAAACCGAGTTTTTTAGTTTTGGCAGTCTACCAACGCCAAGCGGTCGGATACGCTGTTATAGCGCTTAGTAAGTAAGGACTATCGAAAATTTTTATTTCCTCCATTTGCCTTAAAATTAAAGCCAATCGGTCAGGTATGCTAAGAATGCACCAAAAAACAAGACTCCAGCGAAAAACCGAGTTTTTTAGTTTTGGCAGTCTACCAACGCCAAGCGGTCGGATACGCTGTTATAGCGCTTAGTAACTAAGGACTATCGAAAAATTTTATTTCCTCCATTTGCTTTAAAATTAAAGCCAATCGGTCAGGTATGCTAAGAATGCACCAAAAAACAAGACTCCAGCGAAAAACCGGGTTTTTTAGTTTTGGCAGTCTACCAACGCCAAGCGGTCGGATACGCTGTTATAGCGCTTAGTAACTAAGGACTATCGAAAATTTTTATTTCCTCCATTTGCCTTAAAATTAAAGCCAATCGGTCAGGTATGCTAAGAATGCACCAAAAAACAAGACTCCAGCGAAAAACCGAGTTTTTTAGATTTGGCAGTCTACCAACGCCAAGCGGTCGGATACGCTGTTATAGCGCTTAGTAACTAAGGACTATCGAAAATTTTTATTTCCTCCATTTGCCTTAAAATTAAAGCCAATCGGTCAGGTATGCTAAGAATGCACCAAAAAACAAGACTTCAGCGAAAAACCGAGTTTTTTAGTTTTGGCAGTCTACCAACGCCAAGCGGTCGGATACGCTGTTATAGCGCTTAGTAACTAAGGACTATCGAAAATTTTTATTTCCTCCATTTGCCTTAAAATTAAAGCCAATCGGTCAGGTATGCTAAGAATGCACCAAAAAACAAGACTCCAGCGAAAAACCGAGTTTTTTAGTTTTGGCAGTCTACCAACGCCAAGCGGTCGGATACGCTGTTATAGCGCTTAGTAACTAAGGACTATCGAAAATTTTTATTTCCTCCATTTGCCTTAAAATTAAAGCCAATCGGTCAGGTATGCTAAGAATGCACCAAAAAACAAGACTCCAGCGAAAAACCGAGTTTTTTAGTTTTGGCAGTCTACCAACGCCAAGCGGTCGGATACGCTGTTATAGCGCTTAGTAACTAAGGACTATCGAAAATTTTTATTTCCTCCATTTGCCTTAAAATTAAAGCCAATCGGTCAGGTATGCTAAGAATGCACCAAAAAACAAGACTCCAGCGAAAAACCGAGTTTTTTAGTTTTGGCAGTCTACCAACGCCAAGCGGTCGGATACGCTGTTATAGCGCTTAGTAACTAAGGACTATCGAAAATTTTTATTTCCTCCATTTGCCTTAAAATTAAAGCCAATCGGTCAGGTATGCTAAGAATGCACCAAAAAACAAGACTCCAGCGAAAAACCGAGTTTTTTAGTTTTGGCAGTCTACCAACGCCAAGCGGTCGGATACGCTGTTATAGCGCTTAGTAACTAAGGACTATCGAAAAATTTTATTTCCTCCATTTGCCTTAAAATTAAAGCCAATCGGTCAGGTATGCTAAGTATTGGGATAAGGCAATATTTCAATAAAACTCCCGTCAGAATTCTTGATAACTCCACAACTTTTTATTAGGCACAAGAAAGACATTTAATAAGTACGTACAACACCAGAGCAGAGAGCAAAAGGAAAGCAGCGCCTCAAGCGGCAGGAAATGACAACATATTTTTTTTTTGTACGTTTATAAAGACAGTTACCAACAAATCTTTACGAAGACAGCTATGACGTATCTTGTAAATTTATAATTATTCAACACTCCCACTTAAATTTATAAGATACATTAAATACACAATACTACTGCTACTAAACTACTTAATGTTTGCTAACCAATTTTATAAAGATAAACATTTTACCTAAGTTATAAGGTGTGCAAATAAATCTTATACATAACTATAAACTATGGTTATTTTAACTTACATTACAAACTTTTAAGTTTTACAGAAATGAAACATTTTTCATCAATTTATCCCTAATTGAATTAAATTTATTTACAGACAAAGCTTTAGTTAGGAAATCAGCTAATTGATTTGAACTCTCAACATATTTGATATCAACAATTTTCTTTGCCACATTTTCTCTGATAAATTTATATCTTATGTCTATATGCTTACTTCTTCTGTGAAATACAGGATTGTGTATCAATTTAATTGCACTCTGATTGTCAACATTTAAAGTAATTGTGCCTTGTGGCTCCCCTATATCACAAAGAAATTGCCTAAGCCATAAAATTTCTTTAGCGGCTTCACTAGCTGCCATGTACTCAGACTCAGTTGACGATAGTGCCACAGTATTTTGCCTACGACTAGACCAGGTGACAGGACCTCCATTCATTACAAATATATAACCTGTATTGGATTTCCTAGTATCCAAATCACCTGCAAAGTCAGAGTCAGAGTAGCCAACTAATTCAATATTACCTTGATAAACAATAGACATATCTTTAGAATTAATTAAATAACGTAAGATTCTTTTTACAGCTGTAACATGTGAAGGACCTGGGTTATTGACATACCTGCTAACAACATTTACAGCATATGCAATGTCAGGTCTAGATACAGATGACAAGAATAACAATGCTCCCACTGCTTCTCTATATGGAAAATTAATAGGTTCAACATTACATGTATTCTTCGATAAATGTACATTTACATCAGCAGGAGTGCTACTACTTTTAGCATCTGACAAATTAAATTTATCTATAATGGTTTTAATATACTGTTTTTGACATATGCTAATATAATCTTTTCCTTTATCTATTTCCATTCCAATAAATGAATTACAGTTTACAATCTTAATCTCAAACTTTTGTTTAAGTATATTTATTATTTCTGATAAAACAGCTTTACTTTTGCCCAGAAGTAATCCATCATCTACATAAAGAATTAATATTACTTTGACATCTTTAAAATATCCTACAAATATACTATTGTCAGATGGACATGATTTGAAACCATAAGTAGAAAGAAAAGAGCAAAATTTCTCATTCCAACATCTAGATGATTGTTTAAGGCCGTATATGGATTTAATTAACTTACATACTTTTGAAGATTGTGTTTCCAATCCCTCTGGTACCTCCATGTAAATATCCTCAGAGAGCTCGCCGTACAGAAAAGCCGTCTTAACATCAAATTGCTCGATTTGCAGTTCATCTCTCGCAGCAATGCTCAGCAGCACCCTGATGGAATCGTACCTGCTAGTGGGGGAAAAAGTTTCATTATAGTCCAAGCCCTTGACTTGTGTGAACCCACGTGCACACAGTCGTGCTTTGAATCGTACTATATCTCCATCTCTATTTTTCTTTATAGTAAACACCCATTTACAAGAAACAGGCTTCTTCTCAGTTCGATCAGTCAGAATCCAAGTCTGATTTTCTTTATGTGAGTGAAGTTCTTCAATCACAGCCTTTTTCCAATGGTAAGCATTTGGACTGTTCATCGCTTCTTCATAAGTATTAGGTATTTCCACCTCTGTGAAATTTACTTCTAGATTATTATTTCTACGTGGACGTAGTG
Source organism: Pyrgus malvae (assembly GCA_911387765.1). Lineage (NCBI taxonomy): Eukaryota > Metazoa > Arthropoda > Insecta > Lepidoptera > Hesperiidae > Pyrgus > Pyrgus malvae. The sequence continues at coordinate 494,383 of OU426973.1, read as the reverse complement.
TGATGTTCCTCAGTTCTTCCTCTTTCAGACGTATACCTCTTGGAGGGATATAAGATTCATCTAATTGTTCTTCTAAACTATTCATACTATTATCTGTGTTGATTTCGGTCATGCTGTAATCCTGTGGGGAAGAATTTGTAGAATGATTTTCTTGTTCAGCTGTCACTTCTACAAAATTTTGTTTTTCTTCTGGTGTACTACATTCATCAAACTTCACATCCCGAGATACTGTAATCTTCCTGGTATTTTGATCATACATTCTGTAATTATCATGGTCATATCCGACTAACAACATCTTTACACTTTTCTTGGCAAGTTTTCTTCTCTTTTCTTTTGGTACATGTACATAACCAATGGACCCAAATATCCTGATATGTTGCAAGTTAGGTTTAGCTCCATGCCACAGTTCAAATGGTGTGTAGAGGCATTAACCTGTCAATGAACTTTATTTACCTAACTTACGACACTCAATAACAGCAATATGACACGCACGCAATATATTATTCTTATAAATAAAATTAGTATGAAATCAATCGTGGTGTGAATCATTCGTGTGTACCCTTCATACTCCACACTAAATAATAAAGTCTACTTGGACACCCTAAGAACACGCACACCTACACTGGTGACCTCCGACGTTCATCATATACTTCAATCACGTGAGAACCTCTGCAAGATGCCACTCCTACGCGAAGAACCAGTCCCTGGCATGCCTGGAGCCTACTACATGTCACCAACGAATGCTACAACATCCACTGGGACAACTGGACAACCACAAACATCAAAACCACAAGAACCGAAACCATCTACGTCATCAGAGGTTGCGTCGATAAGTGTTACTGCAAGAATTCCAGAATTCTGGACTGAGATGCCGAGATTGTGGTTCGCTCAGTTTGAATCTGTAATGATACCACAGAAACAGAGCGACGAGTGCAAATTTCATCTGGTTATATCAAAATTAGGCCGCGAAAGCATCCAACAGGTTGGCGACATACTGCTTAACCCGCCTGCTGAGAAAAAATACGAAATCTTGAAGAACCGTTTACTGTCTATATATGAAGAGTCCGCTGAGCGTCAATTTCAAAAATTGATAAGCGAGATGGAATTAGGAGACCAAAAACCTTCCCAGTTGTTGCGTAAGATGTCTGAACTCGCGCGAAATTCAAACGTTGCTGATGCTACACTACATAGTTTGTGGTTACAACGGTTACCATCGTCAGTGAGAGCAGTTTTGATGGTGAGCCAAGATCAGAAACTGGAAAACCTAGCAGCGATTGTCGACAAGATCATGGAGAATATCAAAGTTAGTGAGGTATCCGAAGTCGCTTGCAGTAGTACTACTTTTCCCATCACTGAGCTACTTAATAAAATTAACCAGTTATCGCTTGAAGTAGCGGAGCTAAGAACGAGCCGGTCTAACTTACGAGGAAGATCATATAGACAAGGATTCAGAAGCCGTTCCAATTCAAGACGTCGTATACACAGAAGACCTAATTTTAATAAAAATAACTTGTGTTATTACCACTACTACTTCAGGGAGAGAGCAAGAAAGTGTGAAAAGCCTTGTGAGTGGAAGTCGCAGTCGGAAAACTCCAATTAGCGTTGACAGAGGCGGACGTCAGCGCTATCTTTCCATCTAGCCGCCTATCCGTTACCGACCGAAAAAGTGGGTATCGATTCTTGGTTGACACTGGAGCAAATATTTCCGTTATACCAAGAAACAGAAAGGCTAAATTCCAAACGAGTGAATACAAATTATACGCAGCGAACGGCAGTGAAATAAAGACATACGGCGAACAATCACTCGAACTGGATCTCGGATTACGCCGACCGTACAGATGGACATTCGTCATCGCTGACGTCAAACAACCTATACTGGGTGCCGATTTCTTGACAAAACACAATATACTAGTGGACATGCGTCGTCAGAAGCTAATCGATGACGTCACGGGACTACTTACATCGGGAAAAATTGTTAACTGCGATATACCCAGCATTACGACCCTCAACACAAAATCTCCATACGCAGACATAATTGAGAAATATCCCGACATCACTAAACCATTCTGCGCTAGGAAAACACCCAAACACAACGTGGTACACCACATCATAACTGAAGGACACCCAGTTCACTCAAAATGTCGACCGTTGCCCGCAGACAAATATAAGAAAGTGAAGCAAGAGATAGAGCATATGCTTGAAACCGGCATTGTCCGCCCATCTCAGAGCTCTTGGTCAAGTCCTATCCATGTGACCACCAAGAAGGATGGATCAATCAGAATTTGCGGTGATTATCGGAAACTTAACGCGATTACCAAACCCGATCGCTACCCAATTCCTCGTCTCTTAGACTTCACATACTTGCTGCCTAAGAAAACTACATTCTCTCGTATAGATATCCAACGAGCCTACAATCAGATACCAGTAGAAGACGTTGAAAAGACAGCAGTCGTGACCCCATTTGGGTTACTGGAATATACGCGAATGCCATTCGGATTACGCAATAGTGGGCAAACATTCATGAGATTCATCAACGACATCATGTTTGGTTTGGACTTCGTATTCTGTTACGTCGATGACATCCTGGTAGCTTCATCTTCCGAACAAGAGCACCGAGAGCACCTCGAGGAAGTTTTTAAGCGTTTAAATAACCACGGGATAACAGTCAATATGGATAAATGCATCTTTGGCACGCAGGAAATGGAATTCCTTGGTTACAAAATCACACCCGAAGGAATAACACCCTCCCCAGCACGAGTACAAGCAATAGAAAAATATCCATTACCTAAAACCATTCAAGAATTGAAACGATTCCTAGGCATGATAAATTTTTATCGTACAAGTATACCGCATGCAGCAAAACAGCAGTCAGTCCTGAATAAATACACGCGAGGAAGCAAGAAACGTGATAAATCTGCAATAACATGGACAGAGGAAACCAAAGAAGTGTTCAGACTATGCAAAGAAGGCCTGAAAAATGCCATTGCACTTAGTGCACCTGCACCCGACGCTCCTCTTTCAATTATGACCGACGCATCACAGACAGCCGTCGGAGCCGTTCTCCAACAACAAATAAACAACGAGTGGAGACCCATTGCTTTCTTTTCAAAAGGATTATCTGACACTCAAAAAGCCTACAGTACCTATGATAGAGAGTTACTGGCAATCTACATGTCCATTTGCCATTTTCAAAATTACATTGAAGGTCGCGAACTAATAATATACACCGACCACAAACCATTGTGTCATACTTCCAAAGAAAAACAGTCTGTTTCTAAAGAAAAAATATCACCTCGCCGATTACGTCACTTAGACTACATAGCACAATTCACATCGGACATACGACACCTACCCGGATCAAAGAATCCAGTAGCCGACGCCCTATCCCGCTTATCACAGATTGACTGTCCCAGTAAGGTCGATTGGAATGAGATAGCCACACACCAAGAAAATGACTCTGAATTGCATGACCTTCTAGAAAAGCGCAACTTAAAATGGAGAAAAGTATGTTTACCTAACAACAAGTTCTTATACTGCGAAGAATCAACAAGCGAATTACGACCTTATGTACCGAACATATTTAGAAAACAAATATTCAGTACATTGCATGACGTCACGCACCCCGGTATAAGAACAACAAGAAAGCTGATTCAAAAACATTATTTTTGGCCAGGAATGAACAAGGATGCAAGCATATGGGCTAAGCAATGTTTATCCTGTCAAAAATCAAAAGTTCACCGCCATAACATCACTCCACTTATGCAGTTTCCAAAGTCTGAAAGATTCGAACACATAAACATCGACATAGTCGGACCTTTACCAGTATCTAATAACAACAGATATATAATAACAATAATAGACCGATTTACTAGATGGGTTGAAGCTATTCCAGTCACCGAGATCAGTGCAAACATTGTAGCCAAAACGCTCTACGAACACTGGATAGCGAGATTTGGATGCCCACTCAGGATTACCACAGATCAAGGACGACAGTTCGAATCAGGCTTATTTAATTCCTTGGCAAAATTAATGGGAATCCGAAGAATACGGACTACCAGTTACCACCCACAGTCCAATGGTATGGTAGAACGATGGCACCGCATCATGAAGACCGCCATAATAGCACGAGGAAATTCTACAGATTGGTCACACGAGCTACCCACCATCCTGCTGGGCTTACGAACAACAATTCGTGAAGATTGTGGCTTAAGTCCTGCTCAAATGGTATATGGTAGTAACATCAAGATACCTGGCGTGTTTTTCCAGAGTACCGCCGACAGAACGTACAATGTTACTTCTCCCAATTCGTTCCTGGAATCCTTACAACGCACGATCAGCCAGATCAGACCTCCGCATAAACACTTGAAGTCATCCCGAAGTACATTCATTTCCAAAGACATGATGACATGTGACTATGTGTTTGTAAGAATCGATGCTGTAAGAAAGCCATTAGTAGCGCCATACGAAGGCCCATACAAAGTATTGGAGAGACATCCGAAATATTTTAAAATTCAATTAAACAATCGAACAGCTGTTATTTCTTTAGATCGATTAAAACCAGCGTTCATGTTACAAACAGAAGTCAATGAACAGCAAAATGCAGTATCATCGGAAACCAAAGACGGTCAACTGCAACACGATCGCGCTGACGCGAATGTAACTTCGACGCGCGTAACGAAATCAGGACGCACCGTAAAGCCTGTTGTGCGATTTCAATTATAAATTAATTATTGTTTACATTATTACCTACAATTAAGTGTCATTTTATATACTACTTTTACAATCTGTCTTTACTTGTTTAATAATTTTATACATTTTTAACTTGAATTTTTTAGCAATGTTTAAATTTTAATTTGCCTTTTTTAATTTTGATCATTGTCATTATTATTATTTTTATGAGAGGGGGAGTATTGTAGAGGCATTAACCTGTCAATGAACTTTATTTACCTAACTTACGACACTCAATAACAGCAATATGACACGCACGCAATATATTATTCTTATAAATAAAATTAGTATGAAATCAATCGTGGTGTGAATCATTCGTGTGTACCCTTCATACTCCACACTAAATAATAAAGTCTACTTGGACACCCTAAGAACACGCACACCTACAGGTGTAACATCTCCCGTCTGACTCGATGTATTTCTATTTAACAAATATATTGCACAGTTGACAGCTTCTGCCCACATGTTCAAAGGAATATTCTTTGCATATAACATTGTTCTTGCAGTTTCCATGATAGAACGCATCTCTCTCTCTGCTCTCCCGTTCTGTTGTGGTGTATACGGGGCAGTACGTTCATGCATTATTCCCTTATTCTCCAGAAATGATGTAAATTCTTGATTCACATATTCACAACCATTATCTGTATGAAGTATGTGCAAATCATGTTGAAATTTGTTCTTCACAATTGCATTATATTTCACAAAGCATTGGAATACTTCACTCTTATGTTTTATGAAGTAAACATGGCGATAGCTTGTAGCTCCATCTTTGAATAAAACAAAGTACCTCATACCTGACACAGATGGTTCTTCTATTGGACCACAAACATCGCTGTACACAATTTCACCTGGCTGTGTTGGGCCTCTGATTGATTTCAGAAAAGGGATTCTTGATTGCTTCCCATATTGGCACGCTTCACACATAAAATCCTGATTTCCACTCAGTTTAACAGGAATCACACCATTTTTACACATATTCTGAAGTTCTTTCACATTTAAATGTCCCAATCTTTCATGCCAAACTTTTATATCTGTTTGCACAATGTTGCAATTTTCTTGTTTAATTGTTTTGACATCTAATTCATATAAGTTGTTCTCTGTTAGATGTGCCATCATAACAACAACATTATTTTTCATAATCATTGCTTTTTCATTACTCTTCATTATCATATATCCTCTTCTTGTGGCAGCACCTTCTGAAAATAGATTTCTTCGCAATTCAGGTACATATAAAACATTTTCCAGTTTACATCTCTCCCACGTACCATTGACCTTTTTATCTATTAATATAGTTCCTTCACCACATATTTTAATGTTATGTTTGTTACCCAACTTAACAAAATAATTATTGTGTTGAGACTCGTTCAACTCGCAGAAGTAATCCCGCTTAAAGGTCATATGCATAGAGGCTCCACTATCTAGAATCCATGCCTCTTCGTCATGTTCCTTCAGCGTAGCGCTAAATGCCAACATATTGTTGGGTTTCTTATCATGCTTTTTCTTAGGCATCCTGCAATCTTTTGCGAAGTGGCCTCTTTTATTACAATTGTAACATACAAATCTATGACTTGATGTTCTTTGATCGCTTGAAGTGTTCTGTTTATTTCCATTTCTTGATTTGAAATTTCCTTTTGACGTTACTAATGCTGTCTCACTACTACTTGTCTCATTGGCTAAGCTGGCTTCTTCATCTACTAGGCGAGAAGTGAGGTTTTGTATTGTTTGGCTATCTTTATCAAGTGACAACCATGCTTGTCTAAGTGAACGGTACGTTGATGGTAATGTACTTAAAATCTTAGTCATTATTGCGGTGTCACACCAGTTTTTCTCACCAGTTTCCCGTAGCTCCTTAGCTAAGCTTTCCACATTGGACACGTGCTGTGCCATCGTATCACTGGCACTATATGAATATTGATAAAATCTTTCATGTATTAGCATTTTGTTGTATTCTGATTTCTGTTCATAGATAGCTTCTAATTTATTCATGACTTGTTTAGCAGTCTCGCAGTTTTCTATGAGAGAAATTTGATTAAGGTCCATGGATGATGTTAAAATAAACATGGCCATACCATCGTCTTTATCCCACTGCACTTGCGAACTCGTTTCCGCCGGTCTTGCTTTTTCTATATTTAATCCTTTTGCACGTAAAGCACATTTAACTTGGAATTTCCATTGTTTGAAATTTCGCCCATCAAACTTTTCAATCTTCATGGCGTTCGCGACCTCCATTGTTGTAGGTTAGTTCTTTTATCGATCGTGATCTTGCTCTTAACGAGTTTTTATTGATTGAAATATTATTACGTATGTGCCTGGGCCCATAACCTATTGGGATAAGGCAATATTTCAATAAAACTCCCGTCAGAATTCTTGATAACTCCACAACTTTTTATTAGGCACAAGAAAGACATTTAATAAGTACGTACAACACCAGAGCAGAGAGCAAAAGGAAAGCAGCGCCTCAAGCGGCAGGAAATGACAACATATTTTTTTTTTGTACGTTTATAAAGACAGTTACCAACAAATCTTTACGAAGACAGCTATGACGTATCTTGTAAATTTATAATTATTCAACACTAAGAATGCACCAAAAAACAAGACTCCAGCGAAAAACCGAGTTTTTTAGTTTTGGCAGTCTACCAACGCCAAGCGGTCGGATACGCTGTTATAGCGCTTAGTAACTAAGGACTATCGAAAATTTTTATTTCCTCCATTTGCCTTAAAATTAAAGCCAATCGGTCAGGTATGCTAAGAATGCACCAAAAAACAAGACTCCAGCGAAAAACCGAGTTTTTTAGTTTTGGCAGTCTACCAACGCCAAGCGGTCGGATACGCTGTTATAGCGCTTAGTAACTAAGGACTATCGCAAATTTTTATTTCCTCCATTTGCCTTAAAATTAAAGCCAATCGGTCAGGTATGCTAAGAATGCACCAAAAAACAAGACTCCAGCGAAAAACCGAGTTTTTTAGTTTTGGCAGTCTACCAACGCCAAGCGGTCGGATACGCTGTTATAGCGCTTAGTAACTAAGGACTATCGAAAATTTTTATTTCCTTCATTTGCCTTAAAATTAAAGCCAATCGGTCAGGTATGCTAAGAATGCACCAAAAAACAAGACTCCAGCGAAAAACCGAGTTTTTTAGTTTTGGCAGTCTACCAACGCCAAGCGGTCGGATACGCTGTTATAGCGCTTAGTAACTAAGGACTATCGAAAAATTTTATTTCCTCCATTTGCCTTAAAATTAAAGCCAATCGGTCAGGTATGCTAAGAATGCACCAAAAAACAAGACTCCAGCGAAAAACCGAGTTTTTTAGTTTTGGCAGTCTACCAACGCCAAGCGGTCGGATACGCTGTTATAGCGCTTAGTAACTAAGGATTATCGAAAATTTTTATTTCCTCCATTTGCCTTAAAATTAAAGCCAATCGGTCAGGTATGCTTAGAATGCACCAAAAAACAAGACTCCAGCGAAAAACCGAGTTTTTTAGTTTTGGCAGTCTACCAACGCCAAGCGGTCGGATACGCTGTTATAGCGCTTAGTAACTAAGGACTATCGAAAATTTTTATTTCCTCCATTTGCCTTAAAATTAAAGCCAATCGGTCAGGTATGCTAAGAATGCACCAAAAAATAAGACTCCAGCGAAAAACCGAGTATTTTAGTTTTGGCAGTCTACCAACGCCAAGCGGTCGGATACGCTGTTATAGCGCTTAGTAACTAAGGACTATCGAAATTTTTTATTTCCTCCATTTGCCTTAAAATTAAAGCCAATCGGTCAGGTATGCTAAGAATGCACCAAAAAACAAGACTCCAGCGAAAAACCGAAATTTTTAGTTTTGGCAGTCTACCAACGCCAAGCGGTCGGGTACGCTGTTATAGCGCTTAGTAACTAAGGACTATCGAAAATTTTTATTTCCTCCATTTGCCTTAAAATTAAAGCTTATCGGTCAGGTATGCTAAGAATGCACCAAAAAACAAGACTCCAGCGAAAAACCGAGTTTTTTAGTTTTGGCAGTCTACCAACGCCAAGCGGTCGGATACGCTGTTATAGCGCTTAGTAACTAAGGACTATCGAAAATTTTTATTTCCTCCATTTGCCTTAAAATTAAAGCCAATCGGTCAGGTATGCTAAGAATGCACCAAAAAACAAGACTCCAGCGAAAAACCGAGTTTTTTAGTTTTGGCAGTCTACCAACGCCAAGCGGTCGGATACGCTGTTATAGCGCTTAGTAACTAAGGACTATCGAAAAATTTTATTTCCTCCATTTGCCTTAAAATTAAAGCCAATCGGTCAGGTATGCTAAGAATGCACCAAAAAACAAGACTCCAGCGAAAAACCGAGTTTTTTAGTTTTGGCAGTCTACCAACGCCAAGCGGTCGGATACGCTGTTATAGCGCTTAGTAACTAAGGATTTTCGAAAATTTTTATATCCTCCATTTGCCTTAAAATTAAAGCCAATCGGTCAGGTATGCTAAGAATGCACCAAAAAACAAGACTCCAGCGAAAAACCGAGTTTTTTAGTTTTGGCAGTCTACCAACGCCAAGCGGTCGGATACGCTGTTATAGCGCTTAGTAACTAAGGACTATCGAAAATTTTTATTTCCTCCATTTGCCTTAAAATTAAAGCCAATCGGTCAGGTATGCTAAGAATGCACCAAAAAATAAGACTCCAGCGAAAAACCGAGTATTTTAGTTTTGGCAGTCTACCAACGCCAAGCGGTCGGATACGCTGTTATAGCGCTTAGTAACTAAGGACTATCGAAATTTTTTATTTCCTCCATTTGCCTTAAAATTAAAGCCAATCGGTCAGGTATGCTAAGAATGCACCAAAAAACAAGACTCCAGCGAAAAACCGAGATTTTTAGTTTTGGCAGTCTACCAACGCCAAGCGGTCGGGTACGCTGTTATAGCGCTTAGTAACTAAGGACTATCGAAAATTTTTATTTCCTCCATTTGCCTTAAAATTAAAGCTTATCGGTCAGGTATGCTAAGAATGCACCAAAAAACAAGACTCCAGCGAAAAACCGAGTTTTTTAGTTTTGGCAGTCTACCAACGCCAAGCGGTCGGATACGCTGTTATAGCGCTTAGTAACTAAGGACTATCGAAAATTTTTATTTCCTCCATTTGCCTTAAAATTAAAGCCAATCGGTCAGGTATGCTAAGAATGCACCAAAAAACAAGACTCCAGCGAAAAACCGAGTTTTTTAGTTTTGGCAGTCTACCAACGCCAAGCGGTCGGATACGCTGTTATAGCGCTTAGTAACTAAGGACTATCGAAAATTTTTATTTCCTCCATTTGCCTTAAAATTAAAGCCAATCGGTCAGGTATGCTAAGAATGCACCAAAAAACAAGACTCCAGCGAAAAACCGAGTTTTTTAGTTTTGGCAGTCTACCAACGCCAAGCGGTCGGGTTCGCTGTTATAGCGCTTAGTAACTAAGGACTATCGAAAATTTTTATTTCCTCCATTTGCCTTAAAATTAAAGCCAATCGGTCAGGTATGCTAAGAATGCACCAAAAAACAAGACTACAGCTAAAAACCGAGTTTTTTAGGTTTGGCAGTCTACCAACGCCAAGCGGTCGGATACGCTGTTATAGCGCTTAGTAACTAAGGACTATCGAAATTTTTTATTTCCTCCATTTGCCTTAAAATTAAAGCCAATCGGTCAGGTATGCTAAGAATGCACCACAAAACAAGACTCCAGCGAAAAACCGAGTTTTTTAGTTTTGGCAGTCTACCAACGCCAAGCGGTCGGATACGCTGTTATAGCGCTTAGTAACTAAGGACTATCGAAATTTTTTATTTCCTCCATTTGCCTTAAAATTAAAGCCAATCGGTCAGGTATGCTAAGAATGCACCAAAAAACAAGACTCCAGCGAAAAACCGAGTTTTTTAGTTTTGGCAGTCTACGAACGCCAAGCGGTCGGATACGCTGTTATAGCGCTTAGTAACTAAGGACTATCGAAAATTTTTATTTCCTCCATTGCCTTAAAATTAAAGCCAATCGGTCAGGTATGCTAAGAATGCACCAAAAAACAAGACTCCAGCGAAAAACCGAGTTTTTTAGTTTTGTCAGTCTACCAACGCCAAGCGGTCGGATACGCTGTTATAGCGCTTAGTAACTAAGGACTATCGAAAATTTTTATTTCCTCCATTTGCCTTAAAATTAAAGCCAATCGGTCAGGTATGCTAAGAATGCACCAAAAAACAAGACTCCAGCGAAAAACCGAGTTTTTTAGTTTTGGCAGTCTACCAACGCCAAGCGGTCGGATACGCTGTTATAGCGCTTAGTAACTAAGGACTATCGAAAAATTTTATTTCCTCCATTTGCCTTAAAATTAAAGCCAATCGGTCAGGTATGCTAAGAATGCACCAAAAAACAAGACTCCAGCGAAAAACCGAGTTTTTTAGTTTTGGCAGTCTACCAACGCCAAGCGGTCGGATACGCTGTTATAGCGCTTAGTAACTAAGGACTATAGAAAATTTTTATTTCCTCCATTTGCCTTAAAATTAAAGCCAATCGGTCAGGTATGCTAAGAATGCACCAAAAAACAAGACTCCAGCGAAAAACCGAGTTTTTTAGTTTTGGCAGTCTACCAACGCCAAGCGGTCGGATACGCTGTTATAGCGCTTAGTAACTAAGGACTATCGAAAATTTTTATTTCCTCCATTTGCCTTAAAATTAAAGCCAATCGGTCAGGTATGCTAAGAATGCACCAAAAAACAAGACTCCAGCGAAAAACCGAGTTTTTTAGTTTTGGCAGTCTACCAACGCCAAGCGGTCGGATACGCTGTTATAGCGCTTAGTAACTAAGGACTATCGAAAATTTTTATTTCCTCCATTTGCCTTAAAATTAAAGCCAATCGGTCAGGTATGCTAAGAATGCACCAAAAAACAAGACTCCAGCGAAAAACCGAGTTTTTTAGTTTTGGCAGTCTACCAACGCCAAGCGGTCGGATACGCTGTTATAGCGCTTAGTAACTAAGGACTATCGAAAATTTTTATTTCCTCCATTTGCCTTAAAATTAAAGCCAATCGGTCAGGTATGCTAAGAATGCACCAAAAAACAAGACTCCAGCGAAAAACCGAGTTTTTTAGTTTTGGCAGTCTACCAACGCCAAGTGGTCGGATACGCTGTTATAGCGCTTAGTAACTAAGGACTATCGAAAAATTTTATTTCCTCCATTTGCCTTAAAATTAAAGCCAATCGGTCAGGTATGCTAAGAATGCACCAAAAAACAAGACTCCAGCGAAAAACCGAGTTTTTTAGTTTTGGCAGTCTACCAACGCCAAGCGGTCGGATACGCTGTTATAGCGCTTAGTAACTAAGGACTATCGAAAATTTTTATTTCCTTCATTTGCCTTAAAATTAAAGCCAATCGGTCAGGTATGCTAAGAATGCACCAAAAAACAAGACTCCAGCGAAAAACCGAGTTTTTTAGTTTTGGCAGTCTACCAACGCCAAGCGGTCGGATACGCTGTTATAGCGCTTAGTAATTAAGGACTATCGAAAATTTTTATTTCCTCCATTTGCCTTAAAATTAAAGCCAATCGGTCAGGTATGCTAAGAATGCACCAAAAAACAAGACTCCAGCGAGAAACCGACTTTTTTAGTTTTGGCAGTCTACCAACGCCAAGCGGTCGGATACGCTGTTATAGCGCTTAGTAACTAAGGACTATCGAAAATTTTTATTTCCTCCATTTGCCTTAAAATTAAAGCCAATCGGTCCGGTATGCTAATAATGCACCAAAAAACAAGACTCCAGCGAAAAACCGAGTTTTTTAGTTTTGGCAGTCTACCAACGCCAAGCGGTCGGATACGCTGTTATAGCGCTTAGTAACTAAGGACTATCGAAAATTTTTATTTCCTCCATTTGCCTTAAAATTAAAGCCAATCGGTCAGGTATGCTAAGAATGCACCAAAAAACAAGACTCCAGCGAAAAGCGAGTTTTTTAGTTTTGGCAGTCTACCAACGCCAAGCGGTCGGATACGCTGTTATAGCGCTTAGTAACTAAGGACTATCGAAAATTTTTATTTCCTCCATTTGCCTTAAAATTAAAGCCAATCGGTCAGGTATGCTAAGAATGCACCAAAAAACAAGACTCCAGCGAAAAACCGAGTTTTTTAGTTTTGGCAGTCTACCAACGCCAAGCGGTCGGATACTCTGTTATAGCGCTTAGTAACTAAGGATTATCGAAAATTTTTATTTCCTCCATTTGCCTTAAAATTAAAGCCAATCGGTCAGGTATGCTAAGAATGCACCAAAAAACAAGACTCCAGCGAAAAACCGAGTTTTTTAGTTTTGGCAGTCTACCAACGCCAAGCGGTCGGATACGCTGTTATAGCGCTTAGTAACTAAGGACTATCGAAAATTTTTATTTCCTCCATTTGCCTTAAAATTAAAGCCAATCGGTCAGGTATGCTAAGAATGCACCAAAAAACAAGACTCCAGCGAAAAACCGAGTATTTTAGTTTTGGCAGTCTACCAACGCCAAGCGGTCGGATACGCTGTTATAGCGCTTAGTAACTAAGGACTATCGAAAATTTTTATTTCCTCCATTTGCCTTAAAATTAAAGCCAATCGGTCAGGTATGCTAAGAATGCACCAAAAAACAAGACTCCAGCGAAAAACCGAGTTTTTTAGTTTTGGCAGTCTACCAACGCCAAACGGTCGGATACGCTGTTATAGCGCTTAGTAACTAAGGACTATCGAAAATTTTTATTTCCTCCATTTGCCTTAAAATTAAAGCCAATCGGTCCGGTATGCTAAGAATGCACCAAAAAACAAGACTCCAGCGAAAAACCGAGTTTTTTAGTTTTGGCAGTCTACCAACGCCAAGCGGTCGGATACGCTGTTATAGCGCTTAGTAACTAAGGACTATCGAAAATTTTTATTTCCTCCATTTGCCTTAAAATTAAAGCCAATCGGTCAGGTATGCTAAGAATGCACCAAAAAAACAAGACTCCAGCGAAAAACCGAGTTTTTTAGTTTTGGCAGTCTACCAACGCCAAGCGGTCGGATACGCTGTTATAGCGCTTAGTAACTAAGGACTATCGAAAATTTTTATTTCTTCCATTTGCCTTAAAATTAAAGCCAATCGGTCAGGTATGCTAAGAATGCAGCAAAAAACAAGACTCCAGCGAAAAACCGAGTTTTTTAGTTTTGGCAGTCTACCAACGCCAAGCGGTCGCCGTCGGATACGCTGTTATAGCGCTTAGTAACTAAGGACTATCGAAAATTTTTATTTCCTCCATTTGCCTTAAAATTAAAGCCAATCGGTCAGGTATGCTAAGAATGCACCAAAAAACAAGACTCCAGCGAAAAACCGAGTTTTTTAGTTTTGGCAGTCTACCAATGCCAAGCGGTCGGGTTCGCTGTTATAGCGCTTAGTAACTAAGGACTATCGAAAATTTTTATTTCCTCCATTTGCCTTAAAATTAAAGCCAATCGGTCAGGTATGCTAAGAATGCACCAAAAAACAAGACTCCAGCGAAAAACCGAGTTTTTTAGTTTTGGCAGTCTACAAACGCCAAGCGGTCGGATACGCTGTTATAGCGCTTAGTAACTAAGGACTATCGAAAAATTTTATTTCCTCCATTTGCCTTAAAATTAAAGCCAATCGGTCAGGTATGCTAAGAATGCACCAAAAAACAAGACTCCAGCGAAAAACCGAGTATTTTAGTTTTGGAAGTCTACCAACGCCAAGCGGTCGGATACGCTGTTATAGCGCTTAGTAACTAAGGATTATTGAAAATTTTTATTTCCTCCATTTGCCTTAAAATTAAAGCCAATCGGTCAGGTATGCTATGAATGCACCAAAAAACAAGACTCCAGCTAAAAACCGAATTTTTAGTTTTGGCAGTCTACCAACGCCAAGCGGTCGGATACGCTGTTATAGCGCTTAGTAACTAAGGACTATCGAAAATCTTTATTTCCTCCATTTGCCTTAAAATTAAAGCCAAACGCTCAGGTATGCTAAGAATGCACCAAAAAACAAGACTCCAGCGAAAAACCGAGTTTTTTAGTTTTGGCAGTCTACCAACGCCAAGCGGTCGGATACGCTGTTATAGCGCTTAGTAACTAAGGACTATCGAAAATTTTTATTTCCTCCATTTGCCTTAAAATTAAAGCCAATCGGTCAGGTATGCTAAGAATGCACCAAAAAACAAGACTCCAGCGAAAAACCGAGTTTTTTAGTTTTGGCAGTCTACCAACGCCAAGCGGTCGGATACGCTGTTATAGCGCTTAGTAAGTAAGGACTATCGAAAATTTTTATTTCCTCCATTTGCCTTAAAATTAAAGCCAATCGGTCAGGTATGCTAAGAATGCACCAAAAAACAAGACTCCAGCGAAAAACCGAGTTTTTTAGTTTTGGCAGTCTACCAACGCCAAGCGGTCGGATACGCTGTTATAGCGCTTAGTAACTAAGGACTATCGAAAAATTTTATTTCCTCCATTTGCTTTAAAATTAAAGCCAATCGGTCAGGTATGCTAAGAATGCACCAAAAAACAAGACTCCAGCGAAAAACCGGGTTTTTTAGTTTTGGCAGTCTACCAACGCCAAGCGGTCGGATACGCTGTTATAGCGCTTAGTAACTAAGGACTATCGAAAATTTTTATTTCCTCCATTTGCCTTAAAATTAAAGCCAATCGGTCAGGTATGCTAAGAATGCACCAAAAAACAAGACTCCAGCGAAAAACCGAGTTTTTTAGATTTGGCAGTCTACCAACGCCAAGCGGTCGGATACGCTGTTATAGCGCTTAGTAACTAAGGACTATCGAAAATTTTTATTTCCTCCATTTGCCTTAAAATTAAAGCCAATCGGTCAGGTATGCTAAGAATGCACCAAAAAACAAGACTTCAGCGAAAAACCGAGTTTTTTAGTTTTGGCAGTCTACCAACGCCAAGCGGTCGGATACGCTGTTATAGCGCTTAGTAACTAAGGACTATCGAAAATTTTTATTTCCTCCATTTGCCTTAAAATTAAAGCCAATCGGTCAGGTATGCTAAGAATGCACCAAAAAACAAGACTCCAGCGAAAAACCGAGTTTTTTAGTTTTGGCAGTCTACCAACGCCAAGCGGTCGGATACGCTGTTATAGCGCTTAGTAACTAAGGACTATCGAAAATTTTTATTTCCTCCATTTGCCTTAAAATTAAAGCCAATCGGTCAGGTATGCTAAGAATGCACCAAAAAACAAGACTCCAGCGAAAAACCGAGTTTTTTAGTTTTGGCAGTCTACCAACGCCAAGCGGTCGGATACGCTGTTATAGCGCTTAGTAACTAAGGACTATCGAAAATTTTTATTTCCTCCATTTGCCTTAAAATTAAAGCCAATCGGTCAGGTATGCTAAGAATGCACCAAAAAACAAGACTCCAGCGAAAAACCGAGTTTTTTAGTTTTGGCAGTCTACCAACGCCAAGCGGTCGGATACGCTGTTATAGCGCTTAGTAACTAAGGACTATCGAAAATTTTTATTTCCTCCATTTGCCTTAAAATTAAAGCCAATCGGTCAGGTATGCTAAGAATGCACCAAAAAACAAGACTCCAGCGAAAAACCGAGTTTTTTAGTTTTGGCAGTCTACCAACGCCAAGCGGTCGGATACGCTGTTATAGCGCTTAGTAACTAAGGACTATCGAAAAATTTTATTTCCTCCATTTGCCTTAAAATTAAAGCCAATCGGTCAGGTATGCTAAGTATTGGGATAAGGCAATATTTCAATAAAACTCCCGTCAGAATTCTTGATAACTCCACAACTTTTTATTAGGCACAAGAAAGACATTTAATAAGTACGTACAACACCAGAGCAGAGAGCAAAAGGAAAGCAGCGCCTCAAGCGGCAGGAAATGACAACATATTTTTTTTTTGTACGTTTATAAAGACAGTTACCAACAAATCTTTACGAAGACAGCTATGACGTATCTTGTAAATTTATAATTATTCAACACTCCCACTTAAATTTATAAGATACATTAAATACACAATACTACTGCTACTAAACTACTTAATGTTTGCTAACCAATTTTATAAAGATAAACATTTTACCTAAGTTATAAGGTGTGCAAATAAATCTTATACATAACTATAAACTATGGTTATTTTAACTTACATTACAAACTTTTAAGTTTTACAGAAATGAAACATTTTTCATCAATTTATCCCTAATTGAATTAAATTTATTTACAGACAAAGCTTTAGTTAGGAAATCAGCTAATTGATTTGAACTCTCAACATATTTGATATCAACAATTTTCTTTGCCACATTTTCTCTGATAAATTTATATCTTATGTCTATATGCTTACTTCTTCTGTGAAATACAGGATTGTGTATCAATTTAATTGCACTCTGATTGTCAACATTTAAAGTAATTGTGCCTTGTGGCTCCCCTATATCACAAAGAAATTGCCTAAGCCATAAAATTTCTTTAGCGGCTTCACTAGCTGCCATGTACTCAGACTCAGTTGACGATAGTGCCACAGTATTTTGCCTACGACTAGACCAGGTGACAGGACCTCCATTCATTACAAATATATAACCTGTATTGGATTTCCTAGTATCCAAATCACCTGCAAAGTCAGAGTCAGAGTAGCCAACTAATTCAATATTACCTTGATAAACAATAGACATATCTTTAGAATTAATTAAATAACGTAAGATTCTTTTTACAGCTGTAACATGTGAAGGACCTGGGTTATTGACATACCTGCTAACAACATTTACAGCATATGCAATGTCAGGTCTAGATACAGATGACAAGAATAACAATGCTCCCACTGCTTCTCTATATGGAAAATTAATAGGTTCAACATTACATGTATTCTTCGATAAATGTACATTTACATCAGCAGGAGTGCTACTACTTTTAGCATCTGACAAATTAAATTTATCTATAATGGTTTTAATATACTGTTTTTGACATATGCTAATATAATCTTTTCCTTTATCTATTTCCATTCCAATAAATGAATTACAGTTTACAATCTTAATCTCAAACTTTTGTTTAAGTATATTTATTATTTCTGATAAAACAGCTTTACTTTTGCCCAGAAGTAATCCATCATCTACATAAAGAATTAATATTACTTTGACATCTTTAAAATATCCTACAAATATACTATTGTCAGATGGACATGATTTGAAACCATAAGTAGAAAGAAAAGAGCAAAATTTCTCATTCCAACATCTAGATGATTGTTTAAGGCCGTATATGGATTTAATTAACTTACATACTTTTGAAGATTGTGTTTCCAATCCCTCTGGTACCTCCATGTAAATATCCTCAGAGAGCTCGCCGTACAGAAAAGCCGTCTTAACATCAAATTGCTCGATTTGCAGTTCATCTCTCGCAGCAATGCTCAGCAGCACCCTGATGGAATCGTACCTGCTAGTGGGGGAAAAAGTTTCATTATAGTCCAAGCCCTTGACTTGTGTGAACCCACGTGCACACAGTCGTGCTTTGAATCGTACTATATCTCCATCTCTATTTTTCTTTATAGTAAACACCCATTTACAAGAAACAGGCTTCTTCTCAGTTCGATCAGTCAGAATCCAAGTCTGATTTTCTTTATGTGAGTGAAGTTCTTCAATCACAGCCTTTTTCCAATGGTAAGCATTTGGACTGTTCATCGCTTCTTCATAAGTATTAGGTATTTCCACCTCTGTGAAATTTACTTCTAGATTATTATTTCTACGTGGACGTAGTGTGATGTTCCTCAGTTCTTCCTCTTTCAGACGTATACCTCTTGGAGGGATATAAGATTCATCTAATTGTTCTTCTAAACTATTCATACTATTATCTGTGTTGATTTCGGTCATGCTGTAATCCTGTGGGGAAGAATTTGTAGAATGATTTTCTTGTTCAGCTGTCACTTCTACAAAATTTTGTTTTTCTTCTGGTGTACTACATTCATCAAACTTCACATCCCGAGATACTGTAATCTTCCTGGTATTTTGATCATACATTCTGTAATTATCATGGTCATATCCGACTAACAACATCTTTACACTTTTCTTGGCAAGTTTTCTTCTCTTTTCTTTTGGTACATGTACATAACCAATGGACCCAAATATCCTGATATGTTGCAAGTTAGGTTTAGCTCCATGCCACAGTTCAAATGGTGTGTAGAGGCATTAACCTGTCAATGAACTTTATTTACCTAACTTACGACACTCAATAACAGCAATATGACACGCACGCAATATATTATTCTTATAAATAAAATTAGTATGAAATCAATCGTGGTGTGAATCATTCGTGTGTACCCTTCATACTCCACACTAAATAATAAAGTCTACTTGGACACCCTAAGAACACGCACACCTACACTGGTGACCTCCGACGTTCATCATATACTTCAATCACGTGAGAACCTCTGCAAGAT
This sequence comes from Pyrgus malvae, assembly GCA_911387765.1. Taxonomy (NCBI): domain Eukaryota; kingdom Metazoa; phylum Arthropoda; class Insecta; order Lepidoptera; family Hesperiidae; genus Pyrgus; species Pyrgus malvae. The sequence goes on along the minus strand of OU426973.1, from coordinate 475,272 downwards.
GCCACTCCTACGCGAAGAACCAGTCCCTGGCATGCCTGGAGCCTACTACATGTCACCAACGAATGCTACAACATCCACTGGGACAACTGGACAACCACAAACATCAAAACCACAAGAACCGAAACCATCTACGTCATCAGAGGTTGCGTCGATAAGTGTTACTGCAAGAATTCCAGAATTCTGGACTGAGATGCCGAGATTGTGGTTCGCTCAGTTTGAATCTGTAATGATACCACAGAAACAGAGCGACGAGTGCAAATTTCATCTGGTTATATCAAAATTAGGCCGCGAAAGCATCCAACAGGTTGGCGACATACTGCTTAACCCGCCTGCTGAGAAAAAATACGAAATCTTGAAGAACCGTTTACTGTCTATATATGAAGAGTCCGCTGAGCGTCAATTTCAAAAATTGATAAGCGAGATGGAATTAGGAGACCAAAAACCTTCCCAGTTGTTGCGTAAGATGTCTGAACTCGCGCGAAATTCAAACGTTGCTGATGCTACACTACATAGTTTGTGGTTACAACGGTTACCATCGTCAGTGAGAGCAGTTTTGATGGTGAGCCAAGATCAGAAACTGGAAAACCTAGCAGCGATTGTCGACAAGATCATGGAGAATATCAAAGTTAGTGAGGTATCCGAAGTCGCTTGCAGTAGTACTACTTTTCCCATCACTGAGCTACTTAATAAAATTAACCAGTTATCGCTTGAAGTAGCGGAGCTAAGAACGAGCCGGTCTAACTTACGAGGAAGATCATATAGACAAGGATTCAGAAGCCGTTCCAATTCAAGACGTCGTATACACAGAAGACCTAATTTTAATAAAAATAACTTGTGTTATTACCACTACTACTTCAGGGAGAGAGCAAGAAAGTGTGAAAAGCCTTGTGAGTGGAAGTCGCAGTCGGAAAACTCCAATTAGCGTTGACAGAGGCGGACGTCAGCGCTATCTTTCCATCTAGCCGCCTATCCGTTACCGACCGAAAAAGTGGGTATCGATTCTTGGTTGACACTGGAGCAAATATTTCCGTTATACCAAGAAACAGAAAGGCTAAATTCCAAACGAGTGAATACAAATTATACGCAGCGAACGGCAGTGAAATAAAGACATACGGCGAACAATCACTCGAACTGGATCTCGGATTACGCCGACCGTACAGATGGACATTCGTCATCGCTGACGTCAAACAACCTATACTGGGTGCCGATTTCTTGACAAAACACAATATACTAGTGGACATGCGTCGTCAGAAGCTAATCGATGACGTCACGGGACTACTTACATCGGGAAAAATTGTTAACTGCGATATACCCAGCATTACGACCCTCAACACAAAATCTCCATACGCAGACATAATTGAGAAATATCCCGACATCACTAAACCATTCTGCGCTAGGAAAACACCCAAACACAACGTGGTACACCACATCATAACTGAAGGACACCCAGTTCACTCAAAATGTCGACCGTTGCCCGCAGACAAATATAAGAAAGTGAAGCAAGAGATAGAGCATATGCTTGAAACCGGCATTGTCCGCCCATCTCAGAGCTCTTGGTCAAGTCCTATCCATGTGACCACCAAGAAGGATGGATCAATCAGAATTTGCGGTGATTATCGGAAACTTAACGCGATTACCAAACCCGATCGCTACCCAATTCCTCGTCTCTTAGACTTCACATACTTGCTGCCTAAGAAAACTACATTCTCTCGTATAGATATCCAACGAGCCTACAATCAGATACCAGTAGAAGACGTTGAAAAGACAGCAGTCGTGACCCCATTTGGGTTACTGGAATATACGCGAATGCCATTCGGATTACGCAATAGTGGGCAAACATTCATGAGATTCATCAACGACATCATGTTTGGTTTGGACTTCGTATTCTGTTACGTCGATGACATCCTGGTAGCTTCATCTTCCGAACAAGAGCACCGAGAGCACCTCGAGGAAGTTTTTAAGCGTTTAAATAACCACGGGATAACAGTCAATATGGATAAATGCATCTTTGGCACGCAGGAAATGGAATTCCTTGGTTACAAAATCACACCCGAAGGAATAACACCCTCCCCAGCACGAGTACAAGCAATAGAAAAATATCCATTACCTAAAACCATTCAAGAATTGAAACGATTCCTAGGCATGATAAATTTTTATCGTACAAGTATACCGCATGCAGCAAAACAGCAGTCAGTCCTGAATAAATACACGCGAGGAAGCAAGAAACGTGATAAATCTGCAATAACATGGACAGAGGAAACCAAAGAAGTGTTCAGACTATGCAAAGAAGGCCTGAAAAATGCCATTGCACTTAGTGCACCTGCACCCGACGCTCCTCTTTCAATTATGACCGACGCATCACAGACAGCCGTCGGAGCCGTTCTCCAACAACAAATAAACAACGAGTGGAGACCCATTGCTTTCTTTTCAAAAGGATTATCTGACACTCAAAAAGCCTACAGTACCTATGATAGAGAGTTACTGGCAATCTACATGTCCATTTGCCATTTTCAAAATTACATTGAAGGTCGCGAACTAATAATATACACCGACCACAAACCATTGTGTCATACTTCCAAAGAAAAACAGTCTGTTTCTAAAGAAAAAATATCACCTCGCCGATTACGTCACTTAGACTACATAGCACAATTCACATCGGACATACGACACCTACCCGGATCAAAGAATCCAGTAGCCGACGCCCTATCCCGCTTATCACAGATTGACTGTCCCAGTAAGGTCGATTGGAATGAGATAGCCACACACCAAGAAAATGACTCTGAATTGCATGACCTTCTAGAAAAGCGCAACTTAAAATGGAGAAAAGTATGTTTACCTAACAACAAGTTCTTATACTGCGAAGAATCAACAAGCGAATTACGACCTTATGTACCGAACATATTTAGAAAACAAATATTCAGTACATTGCATGACGTCACGCACCCCGGTATAAGAACAACAAGAAAGCTGATTCAAAAACATTATTTTTGGCCAGGAATGAACAAGGATGCAAGCATATGGGCTAAGCAATGTTTATCCTGTCAAAAATCAAAAGTTCACCGCCATAACATCACTCCACTTATGCAGTTTCCAAAGTCTGAAAGATTCGAACACATAAACATCGACATAGTCGGACCTTTACCAGTATCTAATAACAACAGATATATAATAACAATAATAGACCGATTTACTAGATGGGTTGAAGCTATTCCAGTCACCGAGATCAGTGCAAACATTGTAGCCAAAACGCTCTACGAACACTGGATAGCGAGATTTGGATGCCCACTCAGGATTACCACAGATCAAGGACGACAGTTCGAATCAGGCTTATTTAATTCCTTGGCAAAATTAATGGGAATCCGAAGAATACGGACTACCAGTTACCACCCACAGTCCAATGGTATGGTAGAACGATGGCACCGCATCATGAAGACCGCCATAATAGCACGAGGAAATTCTACAGATTGGTCACACGAGCTACCCACCATCCTGCTGGGCTTACGAACAACAATTCGTGAAGATTGTGGCTTAAGTCCTGCTCAAATGGTATATGGTAGTAACATCAAGATACCTGGCGTGTTTTTCCAGAGTACCGCCGACAGAACGTACAATGTTACTTCTCCCAATTCGTTCCTGGAATCCTTACAACGCACGATCAGCCAGATCAGACCTCCGCATAAACACTTGAAGTCATCCCGAAGTACATTCATTTCCAAAGACATGATGACATGTGACTATGTGTTTGTAAGAATCGATGCTGTAAGAAAGCCATTAGTAGCGCCATACGAAGGCCCATACAAAGTATTGGAGAGACATCCGAAATATTTTAAAATTCAATTAAACAATCGAACAGCTGTTATTTCTTTAGATCGATTAAAACCAGCGTTCATGTTACAAACAGAAGTCAATGAACAGCAAAATGCAGTATCATCGGAAACCAAAGACGGTCAACTGCAACACGATCGCGCTGACGCGAATGTAACTTCGACGCGCGTAACGAAATCAGGACGCACCGTAAAGCCTGTTGTGCGATTTCAATTATAAATTAATTATTGTTTACATTATTACCTACAATTAAGTGTCATTTTATATACTACTTTTACAATCTGTCTTTACTTGTTTAATAATTTTATACATTTTTAACTTGAATTTTTTAGCAATGTTTAAATTTTAATTTGCCTTTTTTAATTTTGATCATTGTCATTATTATTATTTTTATGAGAGGGGGAGTATTGTAGAGGCATTAACCTGTCAATGAACTTTATTTACCTAACTTACGACACTCAATAACAGCAATATGACACGCACGCAATATATTATTCTTATAAATAAAATTAGTATGAAATCAATCGTGGTGTGAATCATTCGTGTGTACCCTTCATACTCCACACTAAATAATAAAGTCTACTTGGACACCCTAAGAACACGCACACCTACAGGTGTAACATCTCCCGTCTGACTCGATGTATTTCTATTTAACAAATATATTGCACAGTTGACAGCTTCTGCCCACATGTTCAAAGGAATATTCTTTGCATATAACATTGTTCTTGCAGTTTCCATGATAGAACGCATCTCTCTCTCTGCTCTCCCGTTCTGTTGTGGTGTATACGGGGCAGTACGTTCATGCATTATTCCCTTATTCTCCAGAAATGATGTAAATTCTTGATTCACATATTCACAACCATTATCTGTATGAAGTATGTGCAAATCATGTTGAAATTTGTTCTTCACAATTGCATTATATTTCACAAAGCATTGGAATACTTCACTCTTATGTTTTATGAAGTAAACATGGCGATAGCTTGTAGCTCCATCTTTGAATAAAACAAAGTACCTCATACCTGACACAGATGGTTCTTCTATTGGACCACAAACATCGCTGTACACAATTTCACCTGGCTGTGTTGGGCCTCTGATTGATTTCAGAAAAGGGATTCTTGATTGCTTCCCATATTGGCACGCTTCACACATAAAATCCTGATTTCCACTCAGTTTAACAGGAATCACACCATTTTTACACATATTCTGAAGTTCTTTCACATTTAAATGTCCCAATCTTTCATGCCAAACTTTTATATCTGTTTGCACAATGTTGCAATTTTCTTGTTTAATTGTTTTGACATCTAATTCATATAAGTTGTTCTCTGTTAGATGTGCCATCATAACAACAACATTATTTTTCATAATCATTGCTTTTTCATTACTCTTCATTATCATATATCCTCTTCTTGTGGCAGCACCTTCTGAAAATAGATTTCTTCGCAATTCAGGTACATATAAAACATTTTCCAGTTTACATCTCTCCCACGTACCATTGACCTTTTTATCTATTAATATAGTTCCTTCACCACATATTTTAATGTTATGTTTGTTACCCAACTTAACAAAATAATTATTGTGTTGAGACTCGTTCAACTCGCAGAAGTAATCCCGCTTAAAGGTCATATGCATAGAGGCTCCACTATCTAGAATCCATGCCTCTTCGTCATGTTCCTTCAGCGTAGCGCTAAATGCCAACATATTGTTGGGTTTCTTATCATGCTTTTTCTTAGGCATCCTGCAATCTTTTGCGAAGTGGCCTCTTTTATTACAATTGTAACATACAAATCTATGACTTGATGTTCTTTGATCGCTTGAAGTGTTCTGTTTATTTCCATTTCTTGATTTGAAATTTCCTTTTGACGTTACTAATGCTGTCTCACTACTACTTGTCTCATTGGCTAAGCTGGCTTCTTCATCTACTAGGCGAGAAGTGAGGTTTTGTATTGTTTGGCTATCTTTATCAAGTGACAACCATGCTTGTCTAAGTGAACGGTACGTTGATGGTAATGTACTTAAAATCTTAGTCATTATTGCGGTGTCACACCAGTTTTTCTCACCAGTTTCCCGTAGCTCCTTAGCTAAGCTTTCCACATTGGACACGTGCTGTGCCATCGTATCACTGGCACTATATGAATATTGATAAAATCTTTCATGTATTAGCATTTTGTTGTATTCTGATTTCTGTTCATAGATAGCTTCTAATTTATTCATGACTTGTTTAGCAGTCTCGCAGTTTTCTATGAGAGAAATTTGATTAAGGTCCATGGATGATGTTAAAATAAACATGGCCATACCATCGTCTTTATCCCACTGCACTTGCGAACTCGTTTCCGCCGGTCTTGCTTTTTCTATATTTAATCCTTTTGCACGTAAAGCACATTTAACTTGGAATTTCCATTGTTTGAAATTTCGCCCATCAAACTTTTCAATCTTCATGGCGTTCGCGACCTCCATTGTTGTAGGTTAGTTCTTTTATCGATCGTGATCTTGCTCTTAACGAGTTTTTATTGATTGAAATATTATTACGTATGTGCCTGGGCCCATAACCTATTGGGATAAGGCAATATTTCAATAAAACTCCCGTCAGAATTCTTGATAACTCCACAACTTTTTATTAGGCACAAGAAAGACATTTAATAAGTACGTACAACACCAGAGCAGAGAGCAAAAGGAAAGCAGCGCCTCAAGCGGCAGGAAATGACAACATATTTTTTTTTTGTACGTTTATAAAGACAGTTACCAACAAATCTTTACGAAGACAGCTATGACGTATCTTGTAAATTTATAATTATTCAACACTAAGAATGCACCAAAAAACAAGACTCCAGCGAAAAACCGAGTTTTTTAGTTTTGGCAGTCTACCAACGCCAAGCGGTCGGATACGCTGTTATAGCGCTTAGTAACTAAGGACTATCGAAAATTTTTATTTCCTCCATTTGCCTTAAAATTAAAGCCAATCGGTCAGGTATGCTAAGAATGCACCAAAAAACAAGACTCCAGCGAAAAACCGAGTTTTTTAGTTTTGGCAGTCTACCAACGCCAAGCGGTCGGATACGCTGTTATAGCGCTTAGTAACTAAGGACTATCGCAAATTTTTATTTCCTCCATTTGCCTTAAAATTAAAGCCAATCGGTCAGGTATGCTAAGAATGCACCAAAAAACAAGACTCCAGCGAAAAACCGAGTTTTTTAGTTTTGGCAGTCTACCAACGCCAAGCGGTCGGATACGCTGTTATAGCGCTTAGTAACTAAGGACTATCGAAAATTTTTATTTCCTTCATTTGCCTTAAAATTAAAGCCAATCGGTCAGGTATGCTAAGAATGCACCAAAAAACAAGACTCCAGCGAAAAACCGAGTTTTTTAGTTTTGGCAGTCTACCAACGCCAAGCGGTCGGATACGCTGTTATAGCGCTTAGTAACTAAGGACTATCGAAAAATTTTATTTCCTCCATTTGCCTTAAAATTAAAGCCAATCGGTCAGGTATGCTAAGAATGCACCAAAAAACAAGACTCCAGCGAAAAACCGAGTTTTTTAGTTTTGGCAGTCTACCAACGCCAAGCGGTCGGATACGCTGTTATAGCGCTTAGTAACTAAGGATTATCGAAAATTTTTATTTCCTCCATTTGCCTTAAAATTAAAGCCAATCGGTCAGGTATGCTTAGAATGCACCAAAAAACAAGACTCCAGCGAAAAACCGAGTTTTTTAGTTTTGGCAGTCTACCAACGCCAAGCGGTCGGATACGCTGTTATAGCGCTTAGTAACTAAGGACTATCGAAAATTTTTATTTCCTCCATTTGCCTTAAAATTAAAGCCAATCGGTCAGGTATGCTAAGAATGCACCAAAAAATAAGACTCCAGCGAAAAACCGAGTATTTTAGTTTTGGCAGTCTACCAACGCCAAGCGGTCGGATACGCTGTTATAGCGCTTAGTAACTAAGGACTATCGAAATTTTTTATTTCCTCCATTTGCCTTAAAATTAAAGCCAATCGGTCAGGTATGCTAAGAATGCACCAAAAAACAAGACTCCAGCGAAAAACCGAAATTTTTAGTTTTGGCAGTCTACCAACGCCAAGCGGTCGGGTACGCTGTTATAGCGCTTAGTAACTAAGGACTATCGAAAATTTTTATTTCCTCCATTTGCCTTAAAATTAAAGCTTATCGGTCAGGTATGCTAAGAATGCACCAAAAAACAAGACTCCAGCGAAAAACCGAGTTTTTTAGTTTTGGCAGTCTACCAACGCCAAGCGGTCGGATACGCTGTTATAGCGCTTAGTAACTAAGGACTATCGAAAATTTTTATTTCCTCCATTTGCCTTAAAATTAAAGCCAATCGGTCAGGTATGCTAAGAATGCACCAAAAAACAAGACTCCAGCGAAAAACCGAGTTTTTTAGTTTTGGCAGTCTACCAACGCCAAGCGGTCGGATACGCTGTTATAGCGCTTAGTAACTAAGGACTATCGAAAAATTTTATTTCCTCCATTTGCCTTAAAATTAAAGCCAATCGGTCAGGTATGCTAAGAATGCACCAAAAAACAAGACTCCAGCGAAAAACCGAGTTTTTTAGTTTTGGCAGTCTACCAACGCCAAGCGGTCGGATACGCTGTTATAGCGCTTAGTAACTAAGGATTATCGAAAATTTTTATTTCCTCCATTTGCCTTAAAATTAAAGCCAATCGGTCAGGTATGCTAAGAATGCACCAAAAAACAAGACTCCAGCGAAAAACCGAGTTTTTTAGTTTTGGCAGTCTACCAACGCCAAGCGGTCGGATACGCTGTTATAGCGCTTAGTAACTAAGGACTATCGAAAATTTTTATTTCCTCCATTTGCCTTAAAATTAAAGCCAATCGGTCAGGTATGCTAAGAATGCACCAAAAAATAAGACTCCAGCGAAAAACCGAGTATTTTAGTTTTGGCAGTCTACCAACGCCAAGCGGTCGGATACGCTGTTATAGCGCTTAGTAACTAAGGACTATCGAAATTTTTTATTTCCTCCATTTGCCTTAAAATTAAAGCCAATCGGTCAGGTATGCTAAGAATGCACCAAAAAACAAGACTCCAGCGAAAAACCGAGATTTTTAGTTTTGGCAGTCTACCAACGCCAAGCGGTCGGGTACGCTGTTATAGCGCTTAGTAACTAAGGACTATCGAAAATTTTTATTTCCTCCATTTGCCTTAAAATTAAAGCTTATCGGTCAGGTATGCTAAGAATGCACCAAAAAACAAGACTCCAGCGAAAAACCGAGTTTTTTAGTTTTGGCAGTCTACCAACGCCAAGCGGTCGGATACGCTGTTATAGCGCTTAGTAACTAAGGACTATCGAAAATTTTTATTTCCTCCATTTGCCTTAAAATTAAAGCCAATCGGTCAGGTATGCTAAGAATGCACCAAAAAACAAGACTCCAGCGAAAAACCGAGTTTTTTAGTTTTGGCAGTCTACCAACGCCAAGCGGTCGGATACGCTGTTATAGCGCTTAGTAACTAAGGACTATCGAAAATTTTTATTTCCTCCATTTGCCTTAAAATTAAAGCCAATCGGTCAGGTATGCTAAGAATGCACCAAAAAACAAGACTCCAGCGAAAAACCGAGTTTTTTAGTTTTGGCAGTCTACCAATGCCAAGCGGTCGGGTTCGCTGTTATAGCGCTTAGTAACTAAGGACTATCGAAAATTTTTATTTCCTCCATTTGCCTTAAAATTAAAGCCAATCGGTCAGGTATGCTAAGAATGCACCAAAAAACAAGACTACAGCTAAAAACCGAGTTTTTTAGTTTTGGCAGTCTACCAACGCCAAGCGGTCGGATACGCTGTTATAGCGCTTAGTAACTAAGGACTATCGAAATTTTTTATTTCCTCCATTTGCCTTAAAATTAAAGCCAATCGGTCAGGTATGCTAAGAATGCACCACAAAACAAGACTCCAGCGAAAAACCGAGTTTTTTAGTTTTGGCAGTCTACCAACGCCAAGCGGTCGGATACGCTGTTATAGCGCTTAGTAACTAAGGACTATCGAAATTTTTTATTTCCTCCATTTGCCTTAAAATTAAAGCCAATCGGTCAGGTATGCTAAGAATGCACCAAAAAACAAGACTCCAGCGAAAAACCGAGTTTTTTAGTTTTGGCAGTCTACGAACGCCAAGCGGTCGGATACGCTGTTATAGCGCTTAGTAACTAAGGACTATCGAAAATTTTTATTTCCTCCATTGCCTTAAAATTAAAGCCAATCGGTCAGGTATGCTAAGAATGCACCAAAAAACAAGACTCCAGCGAAAAACCGAGTTTTTTAGTTTTGTCAGTCTACCAACGCCAAGCGGTCGGATACGCTGTTATAGCGCTTAGTAACTAAGGACTATCGAAAATTTTTATTTCCTCCATTTGCCTTAAAATTAAAGCCAATCGGTCAGGTATGCTAAGAATGCACCAAAAAACAAGACTCCAGCGAAAAACCGAGTTTTTTAGTTTTGGCAGTCTACCAACGCCAAGCGGTCGGATACGCTGTTATAGCGCTTAGTAACTAAGGACTATCGAAAAATTTTATTTCCTCCATTTGCCTTAAAATTAAAGCCAATCGGTCAGGTATGCTAAGAATGCACCAAAAAACAAGACTCCAGCGAAAAACCGAGTTTTTTAGTTTTGGCAGTCTACCAACGCCAAGCGGTCGGATACGCTGTTATAGCGCTTAGTAACTAAGGACTATAGAAAATTTTTATTTCCTCCATTTGCCTTAAAATTAAAGCCAATCGGTCAGGTATGCTAAGAATGCACCAAAAAACAAGACTCCAGCGAAAAACCGAGTTTTTTAGTTTTGGCAGTCTACCAACGCCAAGCGGTCGGATACGCTGTTATAGCGCTTAGTAACTAAGGACTATCGAAAATTTTTATTTCCTCCATTTGCCTTAAAATTAAAGCCAATCGGTCAGGTATGCTAAGAATGCACCAAAAAACAAGACTCCAGCGAAAAACCGAGTTTTTTAGTTTTGGCAGTCTACCAACGCCAAGCGGTCGGATACGCTGTTATAGCGCTTAGTAACTAAGGACTATCGAAAATTTTTATTTCCTCCATTTGCCTTAAAATTAAAGCCAATCGGTCAGGTATGCTAAGAATGCACCAAAAAACAAGACTCCAGCGAAAAACCGAGTTTTTTAGTTTTGGCAGTCTACCAACGCCAAGCGGTCGGATACGCTGTTATAGCGCTTAGTAACTAAGGACTATCGAAAATTTTTATTTCCTCCATTTGCCTTAAAATTAAAGCCAATCGGTCAGGTATGCTAAGAATGCACCAAAAAACAAGACTCCAGCGAAAAACCGAGTTTTTTAGTTTTGGCAGTCTACCAACGCCAAGTGGTCGGATACGCTGTTATAGCGCTTAGTAACTAAGGACTATCGAAAAATTTTATTTCCTCCATTTGCCTTAAAATTAAAGCCAATCGGTCAGGTATGCTAAGAATGCACCAAAAAACAAGACTCCAGCGAAAAACCGAGTTTTTTAGTTTTGGCAGTCTACCAACGCCAAGCGGTCGGATACGCTGTTATAGCGCTTAGTAACTAAGGACTATCGAAAATTTTTATTTCCTTCATTTGCCTTAAAATTAAAGCCAATCGGTCAGGTATGCTAAGAATGCACCAAAAAACAAGACTCCAGCGAAAAACCGAGTTTTTTAGTTTTGGCAGTCTACCAACGCCAAGCGGTCGGATACGCTGTTATAGCGCTTAGTAATTAAGGACTATCGAAAATTTTTATTTCCTCCATTTGCCTTAAAATTAAAGCCAATCGGTCAGGTATGCTAAGAATGCACCAAAAAACAAGACTCCAGCGAGAAACCGACTTTTTTAGTTTTGGCAGTCTACCAACGCCAAGCGGTCGGATACGCTGTTATAGCGCTTAGTAACTAAGGACTATCGAAAATTTTTATTTCCTCCATTTGCCTTAAAATTAAAGCCAATCGGTCCGGTATGCTAATAATGCACCAAAAAACAAGACTCCAGCGAAAAACCGAGTTTTTTAGTTTTGGCAGTCTACCAACGCCAAGCGGTCGGATACGCTGTTATAGCGCTTAGTAACTAAGGACTATCGAAAATTTTTATTTCCTCCATTTGCCTTAAAATTAAAGCCAATCGGTCAGGTATGCTAAGAATGCACCAAAAAACAAGACTCCAGCGAAAAGCGAGTTTTTTAGTTTTGGCAGTCTACCAACGCCAAGCGGTCGGATACGCTGTTATAGCGCTTAGTAACTAAGGACTATCGAAAATTTTTATTTCCTCCATTTGCCTTAAAATTAAAGCCAATCGGTCAGGTATGCTAAGAATGCACCAAAAAACAAGACTCCAGCGAAAAACCGAGTTTTTTAGTTTTGGCAGTCTACCAACGCCAAGCGGTCGGATACTCTGTTATAGCGCTTAGTAACTAAGGATTATCGAAAATTTTTATTTCCTCCATTTGCCTTAAAATTAAAGCCAATCGGTCAGGTATGCTAAGAATGCACCAAAAAACAAGACTCCAGCGAAAAACCGAGTTTTTTAGTTTTGGCAGTCTACCAACGCCAAGCGGTCGGATACGCTGTTATAGCGCTTAGTAACTAAGGACTATCGAAAATTTTTATTTCCTCCATTTGCCTTAAAATTAAAGCCAATCGGTCAGGTATGCTAAGAATGCATCAAAAAACAAGAATCCGGCGAAAAACCGAGTATTTTAGTTTTGGCAGTCTACCAACGCCAAGCGGTCGGATACGCTGTTATAGCGCTTAGTAACTAAGGACTATCGAAAATTTTTATTTCCTCCATTTGCCTTAAAATTAAAGCCAATCGGTCAGGTATGCTAAGAATGCACCAAAAAACAAGACTCCAGCGAAAAACCGAGTTTTTTAGTTTTGGCAGTCTACCAACGCCAAACGGTCGGATACGCTGTTATAGCGCTTAGTAACTAAGGACTATCGAAAATTTTTATTTCCTCCATTTGCCTTAAAATTAAAGCCAATCGGTCCGGTATGCTAAGAATGCACCAAAAAACAAGACTCCAGCGAAAAACCGAGTTTTTTAGTTTTGGCAGTCTACCAACGCCAAGCGGTCGGATACGCTGTTATAGCGCTTAGTAACTAAGGACTATCGAAAATTTTTATTTCCTCCATTTGCCTTAAAATTAAAGCCAATCGGTCAGGTATGCTAAGAATGCACCAAAAAAACAAGACTCCAGCGAAAAACCGAGTTTTTTAGTTTTGGCAGTCTACCAACGCCAAGCGGTCGGATACGCTGTTATAGCGCTTAGTAACTAAGGACTATCGAAAATTTTTATTTCTTCCATTTGCCTTAAAATTAAAGCCAATCGGTCAGGTATGCTAAGAATGCAGCAAAAAACAAGACTCCAGCGAAAAACCGAGTTTTTTAGTTTTGGCAGTCTACCAACGCCAAGCGGTCGCCGTCGGATACGCTGTTATAGCGCTTAGTAACTAAGGACTATCGAAAATTTTTATTTCCTCCATTTGCCTTAAAATTAAAGCCAATCGGTCAGGTATGCTAAGAATGCACCAAAAAACAAGACTCCAGCGAAAAACCGAGTTTTTTAGTTTTGGCAGTCTACCAACGCCAAGCGGTCGGATACGCTGTTATAGCGCTTAGTAACTAAGGACTATCGAAAATTTTTATTTCCTCCATTTGCCTTAAAATTAAAGCCAATCGGTCCGGTATGCTAAAAATGCACCAAAAAACAAGACTCCAGCGAAAAACCGAGTTTTTTAGTTTTGGCAGTCTACCAACGCCAAGCGGTCGGATACGCTGTTATAGCGCTTAGTAACTAAGGACTATCGAAAATTTTTTTTTCCTCCATTTGCCTTAAAATTAAAGCCAATCGGTCAGGTATGCTAAGAATGCACCAAAAAACAAGACTCCAGCGAAAAAACCGAGTTTTTTTAGTTTTGGCAGTCTACCAACGCCAAGCGGTCGGATACGCTGTTATAGCGCTTAGTAACTAAGGACTATCGAAATTTTTTATTTCCTCCATTTGCCTTAAAATTAAAGCCAATCGGTCAGGTATGCTAAGAATGCACCAAAAAACAAGACTCCAGCGAAAAACCGAGTATTTTAGTTTTGGCAGTCTACCAGCGCCAAGCGGTCGGATACGCTGTTATAGCGCTTAGTAACTAAGGACTATCGAAAATTTTAATTTCCTCCATTTGCCTTAAAATTAAAGCCAATCGGTCAGGTATGCTAAGAATGCACCAAAAAACAAGACTCCAGCGAAAAACCGAGTTTTTTAGTTTTGGCAGTCTACCAACGCCAAGCGGTCGGGTACGCTGTTATAGCGCTTAGTAACTAAGGACTATCGAAAATTTTTATTTCCTCCATTTGCCTTAAAATTAAAGCCAATCGGTCAGGTATGCTAAGAATGCACCAAAAAACAAGACTCCAGCGAAAAACCGAGTATTTTAGTTTTGGCAGTCTACCAACGCCAAGCGGTCGCCGTCGGATACGCTCTTATAGCGCTTAGTAACTAAGGACTATCGAAAATCTTTATTTCCTCCATTTGCCTTAAAATTAAAGCCAAACGGTCAGGTATGCTAAGAATGCACCAAAAAACAAGACTCCAGCGAAAAACCGAGTTTTTTAGTTTTGGCAGTCTACCAACGCCAAGCGGTCGGATACGCTGTTATAGCGCTTAGTAACTAAGGACTATCGAAAATTTTTATTTCCTCCATTTGCCTTAAAATTAAAGCCAATCGGTCAGGTATGCTAAGAATGCACCAAAAAGCAAGACTCCAGCGAAAAACCGAGTTTTTTAGTTTTGGCAGTCTACCAACGCCAAGCGGTCGGATACGCTGTTATAGCGCTTAGTAACTAAGGACTATCGAAAATTTTTATTTCCTCCATTTGCCTTAAAATTAAAGCCAATCGGTCAGGTATGCTAAGAATGCACCAAAAAACAAGACTCCAGCGAAAAACCGAGTTTTTTAGTTTTGGCAGTCTACCAACGCCAAGCGGTCGGATACGCTGTTATAGCGCTTAGTAACTAAGGACTATCGAAAAATTTTATTTCCTCCATTCGCCTTAAAATTAAAGCCAATCGTTCAGGTATGCTAAGAATGCACCAAAAAACAAGACTCCAGCGAAAAACCGAGTGTTTGGGAGAATGAAACTCTGGCTTGGAGACGTTTTGATTTAATCAACCTTCGTGCGTGACAATTTTGCAATGTAATGGCCGCTTCAGCGATATCGCTAAAGCAGCACAGGTGTAGCGCCATCTATGATTCTCTGTGTGAACTGTTTGCTCCAGTTAGTATGTAGTTCATGAAAGGAAAGAGAACCATAGATGGCGCTTTACAATCGGCAAGGCTAGATGGCGCCAAAATACATTTGGTTTACAACATGCTCCCCCCTTGAAATATTTAAATATTTCTAATAAGTTTAATTAGGTTACAGTAAATTAAATCTAAAATAACTTGTGTATTATTAATTTGTTTCAAATAAGCTATCCACCTGTCCACCTACTCTGGTGATATTTCAATGAAACACACACAACATAAACATTTATTGTAGTTTCACAAATAAAGATTGGAATGTACTAACTTAATGCTACATAATAAATACTACATAATTGAGTACTACCTAATCATAACGTATGAATTTAAGATACATTTGTTTGAAATAAGTATTACGTATTAAGAAATATGAATCTAAGTTACAGGCAAAAATAATATAATATAATAGTGTGCTAAGTTAAATAAGTAAGTTAATGATTATCTTCTATTGGTAGAGGACAAATCTTCGGGAACGAAAGCTTGATGCTGGAGCCCTGGGATGTCTTCAGTGTGGCCACGCGAGTCACTCCGTCGCCCCCGGGGTGTGTCTCGATGATCCTCGCCAGTCTCCACTGGCATGGTGGAGCGTGCTTGTCCTTGATGAGAACTACGGAGCCCGCTGCCAGAGTGGGTCCCTTGGAGCTCCGCCACTTGCTTCGTTGTTGGAGTAGCCCCACGTAGTCTCTTGAGAAGCCCCTCCAGAAGGATTGATAGATCTGTTGGAGTTGTTGAAAGTATTTAAGTCTGTTGGTAGGGACTTCGTCATATTGATAATCTGGTAGTGCCACTGGAGTTCTTCCTATCAGGAAGTGAGCTGGTGTAAGGACTTGGAATATTTCGGAATCGGAAAAGGGAATAGGACATAAAGGTCTGCTGTTAAGGATTCCCTCTATCTGAATTAATACTGTTGAAAAACCTTCATAGGTAAGTAGACTTTGTTTCAGGACACGCTTTAAATGATATTTGCAACTTTTAACAGCGCCCTCTGCCAAACCATTCATGTGAGGTGAGTAACTAGGTACAAACTTCCATACGATACCTTGCTCGGTACACGAGGTTGTCAATTCGTTAGAGCTCGTGTTAATAAAATCGTATAACTCCCTTAACTCCCTATCTGCACCCCGAAAGGTGGTGCCGTTGTCGCTCACCACCACTCGTGGCTTCCCGCGTCTGGCTATGAACCTTCTAAACGCCGACAGGAAGCTCTGAGTTTCTAGACCTGTAACAAGCTCAATATGTACGGCCTTCGTTGAAGAACATATAAAAATAGCTATATAAGACTTGTAAGTTTTGTAACCACGCCCCTGCCTATCTTTAAGTAGAAATGGACCCGCATAATCTAGCGCCACAGTGTAAAATGGTGGTGCTGGTTGCACTCTGTGACCTGGTAGGTCGCCCATAATAGGCGTTGTTGCCTGTGGCTTGGCTCTGAAGCAAGTTACGCATTCTCTATAAATGTTATTTGCTAAAAGCTTACCCTTGATAGGCCAGTACTGCTCCTTCATGCTAGACAGCAGCAGCTGGGGTCCTGCATGCATGAGGCGGACGTGCTCGTTCCTCATAATTAGCTTAGTTAATGTGTGATTGCTGTGTAGTATGATGGGGTGTTTTTTGTCAAATTCGTAGTGTGATTGACTAAGACGACCACCCACCCTTATAAGCTCATTGTCCATAAATGGTTTAAGACTCAAAAGTTTTGAGGTTTTAGGCAATTGTGAATTATTTTTAAGTAGTTTGTATTCACTAGGAAATGATTCTATTTGTGTAAATTTTATCAATTTATTAGCAGCTTGCCTTTGTTCCTGACATGAAATTGCACCTGTAATTTTGTTATTTTTGTTTTTACAATTGTGCAAATATCTTAGTATGTATGCAAATATACGAAATAACTTAGTGTCACTGGACCACTTTGAAATTAAATCATTTATCAACGAGCTGTTGTTAGCCCCATTTTGTGTTGTGTTGCATAATATTTTGTGTGGGGATTGTTTTGCCTTAAGTTCAATTAATTCTTGGGTTTGTTGTTTATTTAGAGGCCACTCACCTTGTGGTTTACTCAGAAATGTTGGGCCTTCAAACCAAAATTTAGAGGTAGATGTGCAGTTAACCAATTTATCTGGTAAAACTCCCCTTGAGAGCAAATCTGCAGGGTTTTCGTTACTAGGAACCCAGCGCCATTTAGACGGGTCTGTTAGAGCTTGAATCTTGGTAACTCTGTTGGCTACAAATGTATTGAGCTTATGAGGTTCTGTGTTTATCCACGCTAACGTGATGGTAGAGTCGGACCAGTACTGAATGTCGTCTATAGGTACTTTGAGTGCTGACTGCACATCCTTCATATTGATTGCCAACAATAACGCCGCACTCAATTCGAGGCGGGGTATAGTTTGAGTTTTTAAAGGTGCTATTCGTGTTTTTGCAAATAATAATCGAACTAGAGTTTGGCCTTGTGCATTAGTTGTAAGCACATATATGGCTGCCCCATATGCTTGTGTGGAGCTGTCTGCAAACCCATGTAATTTGAAAGTTATATAATTGCTTATTGTAACTACTCTGGGGATCTGTAACAATCTTAGGTATTGAAGTGAATTGTAAAATGTTAACCAATCCTTTAAGAGAGTTTGTGAAATAGGTTGGTCCCAGTCCGACCCGTCCACCCATAGTCGTTGGATGAAGCATTTGGCAAGAATTAAGCTTGGGCCTAATAGGCCTAAAGGATCAAAGATACTTGAAACTCGAGATAAAATAACTCGTTTTGTTACGTTATTTGGTATAGGTTGTAAGTTAATTGAATAATTCAAATTGTCATTTTGGTTGGACCATTCAAGTCCTAATATTTTGTGTGAGCTATCCCCCGTTTGTCCAAGTTGGACGCCTTGTGTTGTTGTTGTACTTTCTGTTTGTGTAGGTAGTACTTGTTGAATATATGTTGAATTGGTTTTCCACTTACGTAGATGAAAGTTAGCTGTGCGCAGGACTCTGTCTACCTCCAGGGCGACCTGCGCGACCCTGTGCTCATCGTCACCTGAGAGAAGTAAGTCATCAGCGTAGAACTGCTCCTCGATCGCTGCGGCCGCTGCGGCTGCCACCGACAACTCGGCTGACGACCGTGCTGCATCTGGAAGTGGTTGCAAAGCAGTGCGAGTTTCTTGTGCCAAGTGCAGTAAGCAGCGCGTTGCAATGTGCGGCGCAGGTTTCAGTCCGAAGCTGAGTGTTGTTAGTTTGAAAGTTTGAAGCTCATGGTGAGGCTCCTCTCTCCACAGAATGCATTGTAAAGGTTGCTGTTCAGCATTTATGTGTATGCAACAAAACATTTTTTGTATGTCGGCGTTAATTACATATTTGTGCAATCGAAATCGTAATAAAATGTGGTTAAGTGTATCCTGTTTGATTGTGCCCTTGTGCAAAATATCATTTAGAGAATACCCGGACGAGGTTGGACAAGAGGCATCGAAAACCACCCTCAGGGGTGTTGTAGACTTCTCTAGGTTGACAACAGCATGGTGTGGTAAAAAATTAAGAGGGACGTCAGAGGCAGTACATTTCTCCATGTGCCCTGCTTGTTCAAATTCTCGCATAAATTGAGTATACATTTGTTTAAACTCTTTGTTTTTAGAAAATTTTCTCTCCAATGACAGAAAACGTTGTTTAGAAATGTGCTTGGATTCGCCTAAAGAGGTAATAGGTAGTTTAAATGGTAAATTTACAACAAAGTTGCCCTCAGAGTTGCGGGTGTGCGTCATAAACGCTTCCTCGCATTGTTTGTCATCATGGGACAACACTTGGTCGTCTGTGGAGGTGAATGGATTATCACCACATTCCTCCATTTCCCAGAAGTGTTTCAATTGAGTTTTTAATGATAAATTGCATCGTACCTGTGTGGGACTTGCTAAAGACCCTGATACTATCCATCCCAGCTTTGTCTTTTGTAATATAGGATAGCCTTGTCCCAGACTATACCTTCCAATGCACAATAACTTGTAAAATAGTTCGGCCCCAATGAGTAAGTCAACCTCACCCGCAGAGGAAAAGTTTTCATCTGCCAATTTGATGTGAGCTGGAATGTTCAAGAGTTTAGTTTTAATTATTGATGAATTATAATTTGGTAGGTTACAAATTTGTGGCACAATTAAACAAGTAAGTTTTGTTTGAAATTGGCTATCATTGGACTCAATATTGATGTTACAATAATCTTTGATTTTAGTTGACTTATCATTAAAACCTATCACTTCCATGTTGATATTTCCTTTGGATAGATTCAACAATTGAAAGGCTCTTTCAGAAATAAAATTGGATTGTGAGCCACTATCTAGTAAGACTCTCAATTGATGGGTTTGATGTCGCGAGTCATATGCTCGGACCACTGCTGTGGACAAAAATACAATTTTTTCATTTTTGGTGGGGGCGGTTACCGCCTTATTATGTGTATGAATATTGATTGAACCAGCATTTGTAGCTGGCTGTACGAGTTCCCTTACTGGCACTTGGTTACTTGATTGGTTGGTTTGGTGAGAGTGCAGCGAGGTACTTGAGGTTGATTGCGCAACATGCATCGTAGAAGGAGTCACATTATCAATGTTTAAAAGTGTATTATGCCTACCTTTGCAGTACTTGCAGTGCGAAGAGCGACAATTGGTCACATTGTGATTGTTACCTAAGCAGTTTGTACACAACTTAAATGATTTTACAGCCCTATAGCGTTCCCTTGCGTTCAGAGCCAAGAAATTGTTGCATTGGTTAAGATAGTGCCTACCTTTACACTGTGGACACGAAGGATTTATAGTTGACTTTGAGGATGTGGTTACCAAACTTTTCCGTGCATCCGAGCCTCCAGGTTTAGTAGCATTCATGTTGTCGAGAATGTCAGCTCGCTTCCGTACAAAGTTTTTAAAGTCCTGCAATGAAGGTAGCACATTTGAGTTTTGACTTTCTTCCCATGACCGTTGCATCAAGGGAGGTAATTTGTTTGACATAAAATAAATGATAATTAAGTCCCAATCATTGACAGGTATCTTAAGAGTGTGAAGTGATCGCAAATGTTTGTTTATATTATCAATTAATGCTCTAAGTGACTTGGCGTTTTCAGTGGAAATGGATGGAATTTCGAAGAGAGATCGCAGGTGGTTTGAAACTAGTAAGCGTGGGTTGTTGTAACGCTCACATAATAGCCTCCATGCCATTTGATAGCCATCAGACGAGTATTCCACTGAATTGACAACCTCGAGAGCTCCGTCCTTCAGGCAACTGCGAAGATATTTGAACTTCTGTATTGATTTTAATGAACTTTGGTTTATTAAGGCATCAAAGGTCTCTCTAAATTCAAGCCACTCCCTAAAGTCACCACTAAAACTGGGTAATGCAATTTCGGGAAATTTTATTGAGTCAATGCATTCATTATGAGATGGGTTGGCTTCAGGTTTAATATGTTCGTCAGTAAACGCCTTAACCAGACCTTTGGCTCTGGCTAGGCTCACGAAGTAAGGTTCCTCGACTTTGGCACGTTCGAGGATTTGAGTATCGGTGTCCTCGGACAGGCTTTCTATCTTTGTTTGAATTGAATCAAACTTATCAAAAGTTGCTATAACATTTTCGATACGTAGTTCGAGGTTGATTATACCATCTGCATTGAGTGGTGTTGACAAGTTGTCAATAAATTTGGTAAATTGGGTAAGTTTACCCTTGTGAGCTGCCCTACTGCGTGAAAGTAATTGCAGATCGTCCATAATTGGTTAAAAAAATTGGAAAATTGTAATTGAAAGAAAGATAGAGGGATTGGAATAGAAAATAATAAAAAGGAACCAGCTCACTCTCCTTTAGAAGCACGTCGAGACGTGGTCGTGGTTGCACGTGGTCGTCGGTGAGGTTATGTATGTCTCCAAGTAGTTTTTGCGGCGTGGCACTCGGTTCCCACGTCGCTCCTTCTTGATAATTTGCTGCAGTCCGCGCAATTGGGATCAGTCAGCGTTTTGTTGTCGTGTTCTTCCTTGTGGTTGGCGTGCACGTGTTCCGAAATCCAGTCCGGCCCTCGCGCCGGTTTTCGGGTTTTCGGCGGCGTCGCCTGTATAGGTATTTCTCCAATTTACGGCGGCGTCGGCAGTCGTCACACGCAGATTCCACGTTTTCACAGGGGTCACCAACTTGTTTGGGAGAATGAAACTCTGGCTTGGAGACGTTTTGATTTAATCAACCTTCGTGCGTGACAATTTTGCAATGTAATGGCCGCTTCAGCGATATCGCTAAAGCAGCACAGGTGTAGCGCCATCTATGATTCTCTGTGTGAACTGTTTGCTCCAGTTAGTATGTAGTTCATGAAAGGAAAGAGAACCATAGATGGCGCTTTACAATCGGCAAGGCTAGATGGCGCCAAAATACATTTGGTTTACAACACCGAGTTTTTTAGTTTTGGCAGTCTACCAACGCCAAGCGGTCGGATACGCTGTTATAGCGCTTAGTAACTAAGGACTATCGAAAATTTTTATTTCCTCCATTTGCCTTAAAATTAAAGCCAATCGGTCAGGTATGCTAAGAATGCACCAAAAAACAAGACTCCAGCGAAAAACCGAGTTTTTTAGTTTTGGCAGTCTACCAACGCCAAGCGGTCGCCGTCGGATAAGCTGTTATAGCGCTTAGTAACTAAGGACTATCGAAAATCTTTATTTCCTCCATTTGCCTTAAAATTAAAGCCAAACGGTCAGGTATGCTAAGAATGCACCAAAAAACAAGACTCCAGCGAAAAACCGAGATTTTTAGTTTTGGCAGTCTACCAACGCCAAGCGGTCGGATACGCTGTTATAGCGCTTAGTAACTAAGGACTATCGAAAATTTTTATTTCCTCCATTTGCCTTAAAATTAAAGCCAATCGGTCAGGTATGCTAAGAATGCACCAAAAAACAAGACTCCAGCGAAAAACCGAGTTTTTTAGTTTTGGCAGTCTACCAACGCCAAGCGGTCGGATACGCTGTTATAGCGCTTAGTAAGTAAGGACTATCGAAAATTTTTATTTCCTCCATTTGCCTTAAAATTAAAGCCAATCGGTCAGGTATGCTAAGAATGCACCAAAAAACAAGACTCCAGCGAAAAACCGAGTTTTTTAGTTTTGGCAGTCTACCAACGCCAAGCGGTCGGATACGCTGTTATAGCGCTTAGTAACTAAGGACTATCGAAAAATTTTATTTCCTCCATTTGCTTTAAAATTAAAGCCAATCGGTCAGGTATGCTAAGAATGCACCAAAAAACAAGACTCCAGCGAAAAACCGGGTTTTTTAGTTTTGGCAGTCTACCAACGCCAAGCGGTCGGATACGCTGTTATAGCGCTTAGTAACTAAGGACTATCGAAAATTTTTATTTCCTCCATTTGCCTTAAAATTAAAGCCAATCGGTCAGGTATGCTAAGAATGCACCAAAAAACAAGACTCCAGCGAAAAACCGAGTTTTTTAGATTTGGCAGTCTACCAACGCCAAGCGGTCGGATACGCTGTTATAGCGCTTAGTAACTAAGGACTATCGAAAATTTTTATTTCCTCCATTTGCCTTAAAATTAAAGCCAATCGGTCAGGTATGCTAAGAATGCACCAAAAAACAAGACTCCAGCGAAAAACCGAGTTTTTTAGTTTTGGCAGTCTACCAACGCCAAGCGGTCGGATACGCTGTTATAGCGCTTAGTAACTAAGGACTATCGAAAATTTTTATTTCCTCCATTTGCCTTAAAATTAAAGCCAATCGGTCAGGTATGCTAAGAATGCACCAAAAAACAAGACTCCAGCGAAAAACCGAGTTTTTTAGTTTTGGCAGTCTACCAACGCCAAGCGGTCGGATACGCTGTTATAGCGCTTAGTAACTAAGGACTATCGAAAATTTTTATTTCCTCCATTTGCCTTAAAATTAAAGCCAATCGGTCAGGTATGCTAAGAATGCACCAAAAAACAAGACTCCAGCGAAAAACCGAGTTTTTTAGTTTTGGCAGTCTACCAACGCCAAGCGGTCGGATACGCTGTTATAGCGCTTAGTAACTAAGGACTATCGAAAATTTTTATTTCCTCCATTTGCCTTAAAATTAAAGCCAATCGGTCAGGTATGCTAAGAATGCACCAAAAAACAAGACTCCAGCGAAAAACCGAGTTTTTTAGTTTTGGCAGTCTACCAACGCCAAGCGGTCGGATACGCTGTTATAGCGCTTAGTAACTAAGGACTATCGAAAAATTTTATTTCCTCCATTTGCCTTAAAATTAAAGCCAATCGGTCAGGTATGCTAAGTATTGGGATAAGGCAATATTTCAATAAAACTCCCGTCAGAATTCTTGATAACTCCACAACTTTTTATTAGGCACAAGAAAGACATTTAATAAGTACGTACAACACCAGAGCAGAGAGCAAAAGGAAAGCAGCGCCTCAAGCGGCAGGAAATGACAACATATTTTTTTTTTGTACGTTTATAAAGACAGTTACCAACAAATCTTTACGAAGACAGCTATGACGTATCTTGTAAATTTATAATTATTCAACACTCCCACTTAAATTTATAAGATACATTAAATACACAATACTACTGCTACTAAACTACTTAATGTTTGCTAACCAATTTTATAAAGATAAACATTTTACCTAAGTTATAAGGTGTGCAAATAAATCTTATACATAACTATAAACTATGGTTATTTTAACTTACATTACAAACTTTTAAGTTTTACAGAAATGAAACATTTTTCATCAATTTATCCCTAATTGAATTAAATTTATTTACAGACAAAGCTTTAGTTAGGAAATCAGCTAATTGATTTGAACTCTCAACATATTTGATATCAACAATTTTCTTTGCCACATTTTCTCTGATAAATTTATATCTTATGTCTATATGCTTACTTCTTCTGTGAAATACAGGATTGTGTATCAATTTAATTGCACTCTGATTGTCAACATTTAAAGTAATTGTGCCTTGTGGCTCCCCTATATCACAAAGAAATTGCCTAAGCCATAAAATTTCTTTAGCGGCTTCACTAGCTGCCATGTACTCAGACTCAGTTGACGATAGTGCCACAGTATTTTGCCTACGACTAGACCAGGTGACAGGACCTCCATTCATTACAAATATATAACCTGTATTGGATTTCCTAGTATCCAAATCACCTGCAAAGTCAGAGTCAGAGTAGCCAACTAATTCAATATTACCTTGATAAACAATAGACATATCTTTAGAATTAATTAAATAACGTAAGATTCTTTTTACAGCTGTAACATGTGAAGGACCTGGGTTATTGACATACCTGCTAACAACATTTACAGCATATGCAATGTCAGGTCTAGATACAGATGACAAGAATAACAATGCTCCCACTGCTTCTCTATATGGAAAATTAATAGGTTCAACATTACATGTATTCTTCGATAAATGTACATTTACATCAGCAGGAGTGCTACTACTTTTAGCATCTGACAAATTAAATTTATCTATAATGGTTTTAATATACTGTTTTTGACATA
This sequence comes from Pyrgus malvae, assembly GCA_911387765.1. Lineage (NCBI taxonomy): Eukaryota > Metazoa > Arthropoda > Insecta > Lepidoptera > Hesperiidae > Pyrgus > Pyrgus malvae. The sequence continues at coordinate 450,681 of OU426973.1, read as the reverse complement.
TGCTAATATAATCTTTTCCTTTATCTATTTCCATTCCAATAAATGAATTACAGTTTACAATCTTAATCTCAAACTTTTGTTTAAGTATATTTATTATTTCTGATAAAACAGCTTTACTTTTGCCCAGAAGTAATCCATCATCTACATAAAGAATTAATATTACTTTGACATCTTTAAAATATCCTACAAATATACTATTGTCAGATGGACATGATTTGAAACCATAAGTAGAAAGAAAAGAGCAAAATTTCTCATTCCAACATCTAGATGATTGTTTAAGGCCGTATATGGATTTAATTAACTTACATACTTTTGAAGATTGTGTTTCCAATCCCTCTGGTACCTCCATGTAAATATCCTCAGAGAGCTCGCCGTACAGAAAAGCCGTCTTAACATCAAATTGCTCGATTTGCAGTTCATCTCTCGCAGCAATGCTCAGCAGCACCCTGATGGAATCGTACCTGCTAGTGGGGGAAAAAGTTTCATTATAGTCCAAGCCCTTGACTTGTGTGAACCCACGTGCACACAGTCGTGCTTTGAATCGTACTATATCTCCATCTCTATTTTTCTTTATAGTAAACACCCATTTACAAGAAACAGGCTTCTTCTCAGTTCGATCAGTCAGAATCCAAGTCTGATTTTCTTTATGTGAGTGAAGTTCTTCAATCACAGCCTTTTTCCAATGGTAAGCATTTGGACTGTTCATCGCTTCTTCATAAGTATTAGGTATTTCCACCTCTGTGAAATTTACTTCTAGATTATTATTTCTACGTGGACGTAGTGTGATGTTCCTCAGTTCTTCCTCTTTCAGACGTATACCTCTTGGAGGGATATAAGATTCATCTAATTGTTCTTCTAAACTATTCATACTATTATCTGTGTTGATTTCGGTCATGCTGTAATCCTGTGGGGAAGAATTTGTAGAATGATTTTCTTGTTCAGCTGTCACTTCTACAAAATTTTGTTTTTCTTCTGGTGTACTACATTCATCAAACTTCACATCCCGAGATACTGTAATCTTCCTGGTATTTTGATCATACATTCTGTAATTATCATGGTCATATCCGACTAACAACATCTTTACACTTTTCTTGGCAAGTTTTCTTCTCTTTTCTTTTGGTACATGTACATAACCAATGGACCCAAATATCCTGATATGTTGCAAGTTAGGTTTAGCTCCATGCCACAGTTCAAATGGTGTAACATCTCCCGTCTGACTCGATGTATTTCTATTTAACAAATATATTGCACAGTTGACAGCTTCTGCCCACATGTTCAAAGGAATATTCTTTGCATATAACATTGTTCTTGCAGTTTCCATGATAGAACGCATCTCTCTCTCTGCTCTCCCGTTCTGTTGTGGTGTATACGGGGCAGTACGTTCATGCATTATTCCCTTATTCTCCAGAAATGATGTAAATTCTTGATTCACATATTCACAACCATTATCTGTATGAAGTATGTGCAAATCATGTTGAAATTTGTTCTTCACAATTGCATTATATTTCACAAAGCATTGGAATACTTCACTCTTATGTTTTATGAAGTAAACATGGCGATAGCTTGTAGCTCCATCTTTGAATAAAACAAAGTACCTCATACCTGACACAGATGGTTCTTCTATTGGACCACAAACATCGCTGTACACAATTTCACCTGGCTGTGTTGGGCCTCTGATTGATTTCAGAAAAGGGATTCTTGATTGCTTCCCATATTGGCACGCTTCACACATAAAATCCTGATTTCCACTCAGTTTAACAGGAATCACACCATTTTTACACATATTCTGAAGTTCTTTCACATTTAAATGTCCCAATCTTTCATGCCAAACTTTTATATCTGTTTGCACAATGTTGCAATTTTCTTGTTTAATTGTTTTGACATCTAATTCATATAAGTTGTTCTCTGTTAGATGTGCCATCATAACAACAACATTATTTTTCATAATCATTGCTTTTTCATTACTCTTCATTATCATATATCCTCTTCTTGTGGCAGCACCTTCTGAAAATAGATTTCTTCGCAATTCAGGTACATATAAAACATTTTCCAGTTTACATCTCTCCCACGTACCATTGACCTTTTTATCTATTAATATAGTTCCTTCACCACATATTTTAATGTTATGTTTGTTACCCAACTTAACAAAATAATTATTGTGTTGAGACTCGTTCAACTCGCAGAAGTAATCCCGCTTAAAGGTCATATGCATAGAGGCTCCACTATCTAGAATCCATGCCTCTTCGTCATGTTCCTTCAGCGTAGCGCTAAATGCCAACATATTGTTGGGTTTCTTATCATGCTTTTTCTTAGGCATCCTGCAATCTTTTGCGAAGTGGCCTCTTTTATTACAATTGTAACATACAAATCTATGACTTGATGTTCTTTGATCGCTTGAAGTGTTCTGTTTATTTCCATTTCTTGATTTGAAATTTCCTTTTGACGTTACTAATGCTGTCTCACTACTACTTGTCTCATTGGCTAAGCTGGCTTCTTCATCTACTAGGCGAGAAGTGAGGTTTTGTATTGTTTGGCTATCTTTATCAAGTGACAACCATGCTTGTCTAAGTGAACGGTACGTTGATGGTAATGTACTTAAAATCTTAGTCATTATTGCGGTGTCACTGATTTTCTCACCAGTTTCCCGTAGCTCCTTAGCTAAGCTTTCCACATTGGACACGTGCTGTGCCATCGTATCACTGGCACTATATGAATATTGATAAAATCTTTCATGTATTAGCATTTTGTTGTATTCTGATTTCTGTTCATAGATAGCTTCTAATTTATTCATGACTTGTTTAGCAGTCTCGCAGTTTTCTATGAGAGAAATTTGATTAAGGTCCATGGATGATGTTAAAATAAACATGGCCATACCATCGTCTTTATCCCACTGCACTTGCGAACTCGTTTCCGCCGGTCTTGCTTTTTCTATATTTAATCATTTTGCACGTAAAGCACATTTAACTTGGAATTTCCATTGTTTGAAATTTCGCCCATCAAACTTTTCAATCTTCATGGCGTTCGCGACCTCCATTGTTGTAGGTTAGTTCTTTTATCGATCGTGATCTTGCTCTTAACGAGTTTTTATTGATTGAAATATTATTACGTATGTGCCTGGGCCCATAACCTATTGGGATAAGGCAATATTTCAATAAAACTCCCGTCAGAATTCTTGATAACTCCACAACTTTTTATTAGGCACAAGAAAGACATTTAATAAGTACGTACAACACCAGAGCAGAGAGCAAAAGGAAAGCAGCGCCTCAAGCGGCAGGAAATGACAACATATTTTTTTTTTTGTACGTTTATAAAGACAGTTACCAACAAATCTTTACGAAGACAGCTATGACGTATCTTGTAAATTTATAATTATTCAACACTAAGAATGCACCAAAAAACAAGACTCCAGCGAAAAACCGAGTTTTTTAGTTTTGGCAGTCTACCAACGCCAAGCGGTCGGATACGCTGTTATAGCGCTTAGTAACTAAGGACTATCGAAAATTTTTATTTCCTCCATTTGCCTTAAAATTAAAGCCAATCGGTCAGGTATGCTAAGAATGCACCAAAAAACAAGACTCCAGCGAAAAACCGAGTTTTTTAGTTTTGGCAGTCTACCAACGCCAAGCGGTCGGATACGCTGTTATAGCGCTTAGTAACTAAGGACTATCGCAAATTTTTATTTCCTCCATTTGCCTTAAAATTAAAGCCAATCGGTCAGGTATGCTAAGAATGCACCAAAAAACAAGACTCCAGCGAAAAACCGAGTTTTTTAGTTTTGGCAGTCTACCAACGCCAAGCGGTCGGATACGCTGTTATAGCGCTTAGTAACTAAGGACTATCGAAAATTTTTATTTCCTCCATTTGCCTTAAAATTAAAGCCAATCGGTCAGGTATGCTAAGAATGCACCAAAAAACAAGACTCCAGCGAAAAACCGAGTTTTTTAGTTTTGGCAGTCTACCAACGCCAAGCGGTCGGATACGCTGATATAGCGCTTAGTAACTAAGGACTATCGAAAAATTTTATTTCCTCCATTTGCCTTAAAATTAAAGCCAATCGGTCAGGTATGCTAAGAATGCACCAAAAAACAAGACTCCAGCGAAAAACCGAGTTTTTTAGTTTTGGCAGTCTACCAACGCCAAGCGGTCGGATACGCTGTTATAGCGCTTAGTAACTAAGGACTATCGAAAATTTTTATTTCCTCCATTTGCCTTAAAATTAAAGCCAATCGGTCAGGTATGCTAAGAATGCACCAAACAACAAGACTCCAGCGAAAAACCGAGTTTTTTAGTTTTGGCAGTCTACCAACGCCAAGCGGTCGGATACGCTGTTATAGCGCTTAGTAACTAAGGACTATCGAAATTTTTTATTTCCTCCATTTGCCTTAAAATTAAAGCCAATCGGTCAGGTATGCTAAGAATGCACCAAAAAACAAGACTCCAGCGAAAAACCGAGATTTTTAGTTTTGGCAGTCTACCAACGCCAAGCGGTCGGGTACGCTGTTATAGCGCTTAGTAACTAAGGACTATCGAAAATTTTTATTTCCTCCATTTGCCTTAAAATTAAAGCTTATCGGTCAGGTATGCTAAGAATGCACCAAAAAACAAGACTCCAGCGAAAAACCGAGTTTTTTAGTTTTGGCAGTCTACCAACGCCAAGCGGTCGGATACGCTGTTATAGCGCTTAGTAACTAAGGACTATCGAAAATTTTTATTTCCTCCATTTGCCTTAAAATTAAAGCCAATCGGTCAGGTATGCTAAGAATGCACCAAAAAACAAGACTCCAGCGAAAAACCGAGTTTTTTAGTTTTGGCAGTCTACCAACGCCAAGCGGTCGGATACGCTGTTATAGCGCTTAGTAACTAAGGACTATCGAAATTTTTTATTTCCTCCATTTGCCTTAAAATTAAAGCCAATCGGTCAGGTATGCTAAGAATGCACCAAAAAACAAGACTCCAGCGAAAAACCGAGTTTTTTAGTTTTGGCAGTCTACCAACGCCAAGCGGTCGGGTACGCTGTTATAGCGCTTAGTAACTAAGGACTATCGAAAATTTTTATTTCCTCCATTTGCCTTAAAATTAAAGCCAATCGGTCAGGTATGCTAAGAATGCACCAAAAAACAAGACTACAGCTAAAAACCGAGTTTTTTAGTTTTGGCAGTCTACCAACGCCAAGCGGTCGGATACGCTGATATAGCGCTTAGTAACTAAGGACTATCGAAAATTTTTATTTCCTCCATTTGCCTTAAAATTAAAGCCAATCGGTCAGGTATGCTAAGAATGCACCACAAAACAAGACTCCAGCGAAAAACCGAGTTTTTTAGTTTTGGCAGTCTACCAACGCCAAGCGGTCGGATACGCTGTTATAGCGCTTAGTAACAAGGACTATCGAAAATTTTTATTTCCTCCATTTGCCTTAAAATTAAAGCCAATCGGTCAGGTATGCTAAGAATGCACCAAAAAACAAGACTCCAGCGAAAAACCGAGTATTTTAGTTTTGGCAGTCTACCAACGCCGAGCGGTCGCCGTCGGATAAGCTGTTATAGCGCTTAGTAACTAAGGACTATGGAAAATCTTTATTTCCTCCATTTGCCTTAAAATTAAAGCCAAACGGTCAGGTATGCTAAGAATGCACCAAAAAACAAGACTCCAGCGAAAAACCGAGATTTTTAGTTTTGGCAGTCTACCAACGCCAAGCGGTCGGATACGCTGTTATAGCGCTTAGTAACTAAGGACTATCGAAATTTTTTATTTCCTCCATTTGCCTTAAAATTAAAGCCAATCGGTCAGGTATGCTAAGAATGCACCAAAAAACAAGACTCCAGCGAAAAACCGAGTTTTTTAGTTTTGTCAGTCTACCAACGCCAAGCGGTCGGATACGCTGTTATAGCGCTTAGTAACTAAGGACTATCGAAAATTTTTATTTCCTCCATTTGCCTTAAAATTAAAGCCAATCGGTCAGTTATGCTAAGAATGCACCAAAAACAAGACTCCAGCGAAAAACCGAGTTTTTTAGTTTTGGCAGTCTACCAACGCCAAGCGGTCGGATACGCTGTTATAGCGCTTAGTAACTAAGGACTATCGAAAAAATTTATTTCCTCCATTTGCCTTAAAATTAAAGCCAATCGGTCAGGTATGCTAAGAATGCACCAAAAAACAAGACTCCAGCGAAAAACCGAGTTTTTTAGTTTTGGCAGTCTACCAACGCCAAGCGGTCGGATACGCTGTTATAGCGCTTAGTAACTAAGGACTAAAGAAAATTTTTATTTCCTCCATTTGCCTTAAAATTAAAGCCAATCGGTCAGGTATGCTAAGAATGCACCAAAAAACAAGACTCCAGCGAAAACCCGAGTTTTTTAGTTTTGGCAGTCTACCAACGCCAAGCGGTCGGATACGCTGTTATAGCGCTTAGTAACTAAGGACTATCGAAAATTTTTATTTCCTCCATTTGCCTTAAAATTAAAGCCAATCGGTCAGGTATGCTAAGAATGCACCAAAAAACAAGACTCCAGCGAAAAACCGAGTTTTTTTAGTTTTGGCAGTCTACCAACGCCAAGCGGTCGGATACGCTGTTATAGCGCTTAGTAACTAAGGACTATCGAAAATTTTTATTTCCTCCATTTGCCTTAAAATTAAAGCCAATCGGTCAGGTATGCTAAGAATGCACCAAAAAACAAGACTCCAGCGAAAAACCGAGTTTTTTAGTTTTGGCAGTCTACCAACGCCAAGCGGTCGGATACGCTGTTATAGCGCTTAGTAACTAAGGACTATCGAAAATTTTTATTTCCTTCATTTGCCTTAAAATTAAAGCCAATCGGTCAGGTATGCTAAGAATGCACCAAAAAACAAGACTCCAGCGAAAAACCGAGTTTTTTAGTTTTGGCAGTCTACCAACGCCAAGCGGTCGGATACGCTGTTATAGCGCTTAGTAATTAAGGACTATCGAAAATTTTTATTTCCTCCATTTGCCTTAAAATTAAAGCCAATCGGTCAGGTATGCTAAGAATGCACCAAAAAACAAGACTCCAGCGAAAAACCGACTTTTTTAGTTTTGGCAGTCTACCAACGCCAAGCGGTCGGATACGCTGTTATAGCGCTTAGTAACTAAGGACTATCGAAAATTTTTATTTCCTCCATTTGCCTTAAAATTAAAGCCAATCGGTCCGGTATGCTAATAATGCACCAAAAAACAAGACTCCAGCGAAAAACCGAGTTTTTTAGTTTTGGCAGTCTACCAACGCCAAGCGGTCGGATACGCTGTTATAGCGCTTAGTAACTAAGGACTATCGAAAATTTTTATTTCCTCCATTTGCCTTAAAATTAAAGCCAATCGGTCAGGTATGCTAAGAATGCACCAAAAAACAAGACTCCAGCGAAAAGCGAGTTTTTTAGTTTTGGCAGTCTACCAACGCCAAGCGGTCGGATACGCTATTATAGCGCTTAGTAACTAAGGACTATCGAAAATTTTTATTTCCTCCATTTGCCTTAAAATTAAAGCCAATCGGTCAGGTATGCTAAGAATGCACCAAAAAACAAGACTCCAGCGAAAAACCGAGTTTTTTAGTTTTGGCAGTCTACCAACGCCAAGCGGTCGGATACGCTGTTATAGCGCTTAGTAACTAAGGACTATCGAAAAATTTTATTTCCTCCATTTGCCTTAAAATTAAAGCCAATCGGTCAGGTATGCTAAGAATGCACCAAAAGACAAGACTCCAGCGAAAAACCGAGTTTTTTAGTTTTGGCAGTCTACCAACGCCAAGCGGTCGGATACGCTGTTATAGCGCTTAGTAACTAAGGACTATCGAAAATTTTTATTTCCTTCATTTGCCTTAAAATTAAAGCCAATCGGTCAGGTATGCTAAGAATGCACCAAAAAACAAGACTCCAGCGAAAAACCGAGTTTTTTAGTTTTGGCAGTCTACCAACGCCAAGCGGTCGGATACGCTGTTATAGCGCTTAGTAACTAAGGACTATCGAAAATTTTTATTTCCTCCATTTGCCTTAAAATTAAAGCCAATCGGTCAGGTATGCTAAGAATGCACCAAAAAACAAGACTCCAGCGAAAAACCGAGTTTTTTAGTTTTGGCAGTCTACCAACGCCAAGCGGTCGGATACGCTGTTATAGCGCTTAGTAACTAAGGACTATCGAAAATTTTTATTTCCTCCATTTGCCTTAAAATTAAAGCCAATCGGTCAGGTATGCTAAGAATGCACCAAAAAACAAGACTCCAGCGAAAAACCGAGTTTTTTAGTTTTGGCAGTCTACCAACGCCAAGCGGTCGGATACGCTGTTATAGCGCTTAGTAACTAAGGACTATCGAAAATTTTTATTTCTTCCATTTGCCTTAAAATTAAAGCCAATCGGTCAGGTATGCTAAGAATGCAGCAAAAAACAAGACTTCAGCGAAAAACCGAGTTTTTTAGTTTTGGCAGTCTACCAACGCCAAGCGGTCGCCGTCGGATACGCTGTTATAGCGCTTAGTAACTAAGGACTATCGAAAATTTTTATTTCCTCCATTTGCCTTAAAATTAAAGCCAATCGGTCAGGTATGCTAAGAATGCACCAAAAAACAAGACTCCAGCGAAAAACCGAGTTTTTTAGTTTTGGCAGTCTACCAACGCCAAGCGGTCGGATACGCTGTTATAGCGCTTAGTAACTAAGGACTATCGAAAATTTTTATTTCCTCCATTTGCCTTAAAATTAAAGCCAATCGGTCCGGTATGCTAAGAATGCACCAAAAAACAAGACTCCAGCGAAAAACCGAGTTTTTTTAGTTTTGGCAGTCTACCAACGCCAAGCGGTCGGATACGCTGTTATAGCGCTTAGTAACTAAGGACTATCGAAAATTTTTATTTCCTCCATTTGCCTTAAAATTAAAGCCAATCGGTCAGGTATGCTAAGAATGCACCAAAAAACAAGACTCCAGCGAAAAAACCGAGTTTTTTTAGTTTTGGCAGTCTACCAACGCCAAGCGGTCGGATACGCTGTTATAGCGCTTAGTAACTAAGGACTATCGAAATTTTTTATTTCCTCCATTTGCCTTAAAATTAAAGCCAATCGGTCAGGTATGCTAAGAATGCACCAAAAAACAAGACTCCAGCGAAAAACCGAGTTTTTTTAGTTTTGGTAGTCTACTAACGCCAAGCGGTCGGATACGCTGTTATAGCGCTTAGTAACTAAGGACTATCGAAAATTTTTATTTCCTCCATTTGCCTTAAAATTAAAGCCAATCGGTCAGGTATGCTAAGAATGCACCAAAAAACAAGACTCCAGCGAAAAACCGAGTTTTTTTAGTTTTGGCAGTCTACCAACGCCAAGCGGTCGGATACGCTGTTATAGCGCTTAGTAACTAAGGACTATCGAAAAATTTTATTTCCTCCATTTGCCTTAAAATTAAAGCCAATCGGTCAGGTATGCTAAGAATGCACCAAAAAACAAGACTCCAGCGAAAAACCGAGTTTTTTAGTTTTGGCAGTCTACCAACGCCAAGCGGTCGGATACGCTGTTATAGCGCTTAGTAACTAAGGACTATCGAAAATTTTTATTTCCTCCATTTGCCTTAAAATTAAAGCCAATCGGTCAGGTATGCTAAGAATGCACCAAAAAACAAGACTCCAGCGAAAAACCGAGTTTTTTAGTTTTGGCAGTCTACCAACGCCAAGCGGTCGGATACGCTGTTATAGCGCTTAGTAACTAAGGATTATCGAAAATTTTTATTTCCTCCATTTGCCTTAAAATTAAAGCCAATCGGTCAGGTATGCTAAGAATGCACCAAAAAACAAGACTCCAGCGAAAAACCGAGTTTTTTAGTTTTGGCAGTCTACCAACGCCAAGCGGTCGGATACGCTGTTATAGCGCTTAGTAACTAAGGACTATCGAAAATTTTTATTTCCTCCATTTGCCTTAAAATTAAAGCCAATCGGTCAGGTATGCTAAGAATGCACCAAAAAACAAGACTCCAGCGAAAAACCGAGTATTTTAGTTTTGGCAGTCTACCAGCGCCAAGCGGTCGGGTACGCTGTTATAGCGCTTAGTAACTAAGGACTATCGAAAATTTTTATTTCCTCCATTTGCCTTAAAATTAAAGCCAATCGGTCAGGTATGCTAAGAATGCACCAAAAAACAAGACTCCAGCGAAAAACCGAGTATTTTAGTTTTGGCAGTCTACCAACGCCAAGCGGTCGCCGTCGGATACGCTGTTATAGCGCTTAGTAACTAAGGACTATCGAAAATCTTTATTTCCTCCATTTGCCTTAAAATTAAAGCCAAACGGTCAGGTATGCTAAGAATGCACCAAAAAACAAGACTCCAGCGAAAAACCGAGTTTTTTAGTTTTGGCAGTCTACCAACGCCAAGCGGTCGGATACGCTGTTATAGCGCTTAGTAACTAAGGACTATCGAAAATTTTTATTTCCTCCATTTGCCTTAAAATTAAAGCCAATCGGTCAGGTATGCTAAGAATGCACCAAAAAGCAAGACTCCAGCGAAAAACCGAGTTTTTTAGTTTTGGCAGTCTACCAACGCCAAGCGGTCGGATACGCTGTTATAGCGCTTAGTAACTAAGGACTATCGAAAATTTTTATTTCCTCCATTTGCCTTAAAATTAAAGCCAATCGGTCAGGTATGCTAAGAATGCACCAAAAAACAAGACTCCAGCGAAAAACCGAGTTTTTTAGTTTTGGCAGTCTACCAACGCCAAGCGGTCGGATACGCTGTTGTAGGATCTATTTCCATAATTATTTATCCTACATAGATATTTATATAAAAGAATATTGAAATATCAATTACATTAATTATAATTATAATGCATATCATATTAATTATTATTTACAAATATTTACATTCAATTTATATTAATAATTATATTAAATTATAATTATTACAATATAATATTTCAATGCAATAATCAATAATAGATAATTATAAATCACAATAAAAACTATACACAAACATCTACACAATACAACACACAATAATATTTACAAAATCATTAATAAGAAACATTAATTATTCAATCGACGTTCAATCGACTTTCGCGTGCGAAACTCGATCGGAGCGAGATTCTATAGTAACATTCTATTGATGCGCAAGGTGAATTAGCGGTCGTCACGGTGCGCCTGCGCCGCACAGATAACCCAGTCGAAACTCGATCTCGACGCGAATCGCTTGCCGCCTGCTTACGCTTTACGCCTTATTATTGTTTACGCGCTTTATAGTAATTCTTTCGCCTTTACGTCTTGTGTTACTGTGAACTGTACTTTCTTCCATCTTTTCTACTCCTTCTGCTTTTATTAGACTTAGTGTGTGTGCTTGTGAATAAACTGTTATCATACGTTATCTGGACTTATTCATTCATCATCCTGTGGGTAACGTACATTCACATTATCATCTTTACATCACACACCTATATATATTTGGGGACGCCCTATATTGTCCACCCTCTATATTGGTGACCACCTAGAACATGAGTGAGGAAGATAATTTTCAAGACACCGTCGCGGAAGATAAGATGTACGTAAATACCAGGCGCGGCGTTACTACTAGAACTCGAACGGACGAATTCGATCCAAACTCATCCGATCGAGTTGCGGCAATGGATGTCCACGACGAGGTGCTTCGTACAAATATTCGTATACCACCATTTTGGCCCGAAGAACCGGATATTTGGTTCGCTCAGGTGGAAGGCCAATTTGCACTCTCAGGTATAACTTCGCAGAGGACGAAATTCAACTTTGTCATTAGTCAGCTGGATCATAAATATTCGAGAGAGGTTAAGGACATCATTCTTTCTCCCCCGTCAGCTGGGATGTATGATAAGCTGAAGTCTGAGCTCATCAAGCGCCTCACAGCTTCAAACGAAAAGAAGCTCAAGCAATTATTAATGCATGAGGAGCTCGGGGACAGAAAGCCGTCCCAGTTTCTCAGACATCTAAGGGACCTGGCAGGATCTGATGTCACAGACGATTTTTTAAAGACCATCTGGATAAGTCGTCTCCCGAGGAACATCCAGACAGTTTTGGCGGGACAGTCATCGAAGGCTGCGCTGGAAGACTTGTCAGACTTGGCTGATAGAATCAACGACATCGCCGTTTCGACAAACCCTGCAGTAGCCACCACTAGCCAGGATATTCCCGGATCGGTCGTGAGCGCTCTCACGAAGGAAATCGCCGAGCTACGGAGGCAGATTCAGCAGTTGTCAACGAGGGACAACAAGCGTTCTTCTCTATCTCGCTCTCGTCGTTCTGCCCGAAGTCGTTCCAGCTCGAGAACGAGATCTGCGTCGAGCTACCGAAAGTACCCGCTGTGCTGGTATCACAGCAAGTTCGGTGAGAAGGCATCGCGTTGCATCACCCCATGCGACTTCAAGGCGGGAAACGCCAGGGGTGGTCTATAATGGCGACTGACGACTGCCCCCAGCCTAGTACAACTGGTCGCCTGTTTGTCACCGACCGACCTTCGAACTTGCAGTACCTGATCGACACCGGCAGCGATCTCTGCGTGTTCCCTCGGTCGATGATCCATGATCGTCGTGCTCGTACGGACTACCAGCTCAACGCAGCCAACGGTTCTACCATCTCCACTTACGGTTACGTCAACCTCGATCTAAATTTCGGTTTGCGTAGAAACTTTTCGTGGCGTTTTGTGGTGGCTGACGTGACAAAGCCGATAATTGGTGTAGACTTTCTCAACTATTACAATCTAGTCGTAGATATAAGAAATAGACGCTTAATTGACAATGTTACTTCTCTGTCAACTTCTGTTTGTGTATTAAATTGTAATAGTATATCATCTGTTAAAGTTGTGACTGGCGAATCTCGCTTCCATAAACTTTTAGAGGAGTTTCCTAAAATTACACGCCCGTCTGGCACACACCAAACTGTATCACACAATACCGTCCATCATATCCGCACGACACCAGGCCCCCCAGTTTCATGTACTCCCCGCAGGTTAGCTCCAGACAAGCTCAAGATTGCCAAGCAAGAGTTCCAGTCCATGCTTGCCAATGGAACCGCTAGGCCTTCTGAGAGCCCTTGGTCATCTCCCCTTCATCTAGCCCCGAAGAAGGATAACGGTTGGCGTCCCTGTGGCGATTATCGCAGGTTGAACGCCCGCACCGTGCCTGACAGGTATCCGATTAGACATATCCATGATTTTGCCCACAGTATCGCTGGTTGCAATATTTTTAGCACCATAGATTTGGTTAAGGCATACAATCAGATACCTGTCAGCGCGGAGGATATTCCCAAAACCGCGATTGCCACAGCGTTTGGGTTGTTCGAATTTCCTTTTATGACATTCGGACTTAGGAATGCAGCCCAAACGTTCCAACGCTTCGTGGACGAGATGACGAGGGGCCTCGACTTTGTCTATTGTTACCTGGACGATTTTTTAATTTTTTCCAGGGACGAGGAGCAGCACATGGAACACTTGCGGAAGATTTTTAGTAGGTTGCAGGAGTACGGCATGCTGATTAACGCGTCCAAGTGTGTTTTCGGTGTCCAGGAAGTATCCTACCTTGGATATCATATTTCCAGTAAAGGCCACAAACCACTGGACTCTAAGGTTGAAGCCATCAAATCATTCCCTGCTCCCTCTAACGTACGCCAGCTCAGAAGGTTCCTGGGAATGATTAACTTTTACAGGAGATTTCTCCCTCGAGCCGCAGAAGTTCAAGCTCCTTTGAACGCCCTGTTGACCGGTGCGGTAAAAGGTTCTCATCCCATCAACCTCAACGGTCATGAACTAGCCGCATTTGAAGCTTGCAAAGAGAGCCTCGCAAATGCTGCATTGCTCGCCCATCCAGATTGCTCTGCAAAACTCGCCCTTGTCACTGATGCTTCTGACAAAGCGATTGGCGCAGTTTTGCAACAGCTAAAGGATGGCGCTTGGGAGCCGCTTGCGTTTTTCTCGAGGAAACTCAGTCCTTCGCAAGTCAAGTACTCTCCGTACGATAGGGAGCTGCTTGCCATTTATGAAGCGGTAAAGCACTTCAGGCACATGCTGGAAGCACGTCATTTTATTGTCTATACTGACCACAAGCCGATAACTTTCGCTTTTAGCAAAAAAAAGTCCAATTGTTCGCCGAGGCAGTATAGACACCTCGACTTCATCTCCCAATTCACCACGGACATCAGACATATATCAGGCAAGAACAACGTGGTTGCCGATACGTTGTCGCGTGTCGAACTTGATGAATTGGGAACTCCAGTGTGCCTTGAAGACTTAGCTAATGGTCAAGCAGCAGACCCAGAGCTTGCGAAGTTACTCGAGGAAGGATCCTCTTTGCAGCTGGAACAGTTGAAATGCCCTGGGAGTCGCACTCCACTTTACTGCGACGTCAGTACACCGACCCCCAGGCCTTACGTTCCCAAATTTTACCGCAAGCAAGTATTTGACAGCTTGCATTCGTTAAGCCACCCAGGCGCTAAAGCTTCTGCACAACTTGTTGCGGAGCGTTTCGTTTGGCCTGGGGTCAGGAAAGACAGTCGACAGTGGGCTCGTGCGTGTATTGCGTGTCAGAGGTCAAAAGTTACTCGTCACGTGACTTCCCCTCTTGGCACTTTTAACTTGCCACGCGCACGCTTTAAGCAGGTGCACATTGACCTGGTAGGGCCTCTTCCACTGTCCCAGGGTTATAGGTACTGCTTGACCATGGTGGACCGATTTACTCGGTGGCCTGAAGCTGTTCCATTGGAGGACATCACCGCCGAGACCGTTGCAAAGGCTTTACTGTCGTCCTGGATTTCCCGATTCGGCTGTCCGACGGAAATCATAACAGATCGTGGTCGTCAGTTCGAATCAGCTCTATTTCAACATTTGTCGAAAATTGCCGGGTTCGAACATAAACGCACGACAGCCTACCATCCAGCTTGCAACGGCCTCGTGGAACGCTTCCATAGGCAGCTTAAATCGTCCATTATGTGTCATGGCAAGGACACCTGGACCGAAACTTTACCCTTGGTACTCTTGGGAATCCGCTCAGCCTTCAAAGAAGACCTTCAATCTTCTTCAGCAGAGCTCCTTTACGGCGAGCCACTAAGGTTGCCCGGTGAATTTTTTGAAACCGCAGTGCCCGGTACCACCGATTTATCGGAGTATTCCGCGCGCCTGCGATTATTCGCCGAGAAATTACGACCAATGCCAACTTCTCGCCATAAAAAGGAAAAACCTTTTGTGTATAAAGAATTAGCTACCAGTACACATGTCTTCTTACGTGATGACACTGTACGTGGTTCACTCCAGCCTGCCTACTCCGGACCTCATAAAGTTCTTGCAAGGGACAGTAAAGTTTTTAAAATTTTACTTAACGGTAAACCTGTGACGGTCTCCATAGACCGGTTAAAACCGGCATACATACACGCAGATACAGGGGACAAGGAACCTGTAAACGGAAATTCTCAAGATGAAGAACCTGTCCCGGAACTTCCAAAAGAGTATGTCACGAGATCTGGTCGCCGTGTCAAATTTACAGATTTTTACCGCCCTTGACGGTCTCTGGAGGGGGGTGATGTAGGATCTATTTCCATAATTATTTATCCTACATAGATATTTATATAAAAGAATATTGAAATATCAATTACATTAATTATAATTATAATGCATATCATATTAATTATTATTTACAAATATTTACATTCAATTTATATTAATAATTATATTAAATTATAATTATTACAATATAATATTTCAATGCAATAATCAATAATAGATAATTATAAATCACAATAAAAACTATACACAAACATCTACACAATACAACACACAATAATATTTACAAAATCATTAATAAGAAACATTAATTATTCAATCGACGTTCAATCGACTTTCGCGTGCGAAACTCGATCGGAGCGAGATTCTATAGTAACATTCTATTGATGCGCAAGGTGAATTAGCGGTCGTCACGGTGCGCCTGCGCCGCACAGATAACCCAGTCGAAACTCGATCTCGACGCGAATCGCTTGCCGCCTGCTTACGCTTTACGCCTTATTATTGTTTACGCGCTTTATAGTAATTCTTTCGCCTTTACGTCTTGTGTTACTGTGAACTGTACTTTCTTCCATCTTTTCTACTCCTTCTGCTTTTATTAGACTTAGTGTGTGTGCTTGTGAATAAACTGTTATCATACGTTATCTGGACTTATTCATTCATCATCCTGTGGGTAACGTACATTCACATTATCATCTTTACATCACACACCTATATATATTTGGGGACGCCCTATATTGTATAGCGCTTAGTAACTAAGGACTATCGAAAAATTTTATTTCCTCCATTCGCCTTAAAATTAAAGCCAATCGGTCAGGTATGCTAAGAATGCACCAAAAAACAAGACTCCAGCGAAAAACCGAGTGTTTGGGAGAATGAAACTCTGGCTTGGAGACGTTTTGATTTAATCAACCTTCGTGCGTGACAATTTTGCAATGTAATGGCCGCTTCAGCGATATCGCTAAAGCAGCACAGGTGTAGCGCCATCTATGATTCTCTGTGTGAACTGTTTGCTCCAGTTAGTATGTAGTTCATGAAAGGAAAGAGAACCATAGATGGCGCTTTACAATCGGCAAGGCTAGATGGCGCCAAAATACATTTGGTTTACAACATGCTCCCCCCTTGAAATATTTAAATATTTCTAATAAGTTTAATTAGGTTACAGTAAATTAAATCTAAAATAACTTGTGTATTATTAATTTGTTTCAAATAAGCTATCCACCTGTCCACCTACTCTGGTGATATTTCAATGAAACACACACAACATAAACATTTATTGTAGTTTCACAAATAAAGATTGGAATGTACTAACTTAATGCTACATAATAAATACTACATAATTGAGTACTACCTAATCATAACGTATGAATTTAAGATACATTTGTTTGAAATAAGTATTACGTATTAAGAAATATGAATCTAAGTTACAGGCAAAAATAATATAATATAATAGTGTGCTAAGTTAAATAAGTAAGTTAATGATTATCTTCTATTGGTAGAGGACAAATCTTCGGGAACGAAAGCTTGATGCTGGAGCCCTGGGATGTCTTCAGTGTGGCCACGCGAGTCACTCCGTCGCCCCCGGGGTGTGTCTCGATGATCCTCGCCAGTCTCCACTGGCATGGTGGAGCGTGCTTGTCCTTGATGAGAACTACGGAGCCCGCTGCCAGAGTGGGTCCCTTGGAGCTCCGCCACTTGCTTCGTTGTTGGAGTAGCCCCACGTAGTCTCTTGAGAAGCCCCTCCAGAAGGATTGATAGATCTGTTGGAGTTGTTGAAAGTATTTAAGTCTGTTGGTAGGGACTTCGTCATATTGATAATCTGGTAGTGCCACTGGAGTTCTTCCTATCAGGAAGTGAGCTGGTGTAAGGACTTGGAATATTTCGGAATCGGAAAAGGGAATAGGACATAAAGGTCTGCTGTTAAGGATTCCCTCTATCTGAATTAATACTGTTGAAAAACCTTCATAGGTAAGTAGACTTTGTTTCAGGACACGCTTTAAATGATATTTGCAACTTTTAACAGCGCCCTCTGCCAAACCATTCATGTGAGGTGAGTAACTAGGTACAAACTTCCATACGATACCTTGCTCGGTACACGAGGTTGTCAATTCGTTAGAGCTCGTGTTAATAAAATCGTATAACTCCCTTAACTCCCTATCTGCACCCCGAAAGGTGGTGCCGTTGTCGCTCACCACCACTCGTGGCTTCCCGCGTCTGGCTATGAACCTTCTAAACGCCGACAGGAAGCTCTGAGTTTCTAGACCTGTAACAAGCTCAATATGTACGGCCTTCGTTGAAGAACATATAAAAATAGCTATATAAGACTTGTAAGTTTTGTAACCACGCCCCTGCCTATCTTTAAGTAGAAATGGACCCGCATAATCTAGCGCCACAGTGTAAAATGGTGGTGCTGGTTGCACTCTGTGACCTGGTAGGTCGCCCATAATAGGCGTTGTTGCCTGTGGCTTGGCTCTGAAGCAAGTTACGCATTCTCTATAAATGTTATTTGCTAAAAGCTTACCCTTGATAGGCCAGTACTGCTCCTTCATGCTAGACAGCAGCAGCTGGGGTCCTGCATGCATGAGGCGGACGTGCTCGTTCCTCATAATTAGCTTAGTTAATGTGTGATTGCTGTGTAGTATGATGGGGTGTTTTTTGTCAAATTCGTAGTGTGATTGACTAAGACGACCACCCACCCTTATAAGCTCATTGTCCATAAATGGTTTAAGACTCAAAAGTTTTGAGGTTTTAGGCAATTGTGAATTATTTTTAAGTAGTTTGTATTCACTAGGAAATGATTCTATTTGTGTAAATTTTATCAATTTATTAGCAGCTTGCCTTTGTTCCTGACATGAAATTGCACCTGTAATTTTGTTATTTTTGTTTTTACAATTGTGCAAATATCTTAGTATGTATGCAAATATACGAAATAACTTAGTGTCACTGGACCACTTTGAAA
Source organism: Pyrgus malvae (assembly GCA_911387765.1). Lineage (NCBI taxonomy): Eukaryota > Metazoa > Arthropoda > Insecta > Lepidoptera > Hesperiidae > Pyrgus > Pyrgus malvae. The sequence continues at coordinate 432,238 of OU426973.1, read as the reverse complement.
TTAAATCATTTATCAACGAGCTGTTGTTAGCCCCATTTTGTGTTGTGTTGCATAATATTTTGTGTGGGGATTGTTTTGCCTTAAGCTCAATAAATTCTTGGGTTTGTTGTTTATTTAGAGGCCACTCACCTTGTGGTTTACTCAGAAATGTTGGGCCTTCAAACCAAAATTTAGAGGTAGATGTGCAGTTAACCAATTTATCTGGTAAAACTCCCCTTGAGAGCAAATCTGCAGGGTTTTCGTTACTAGGAACCCAGCGCCATTTAGACGGGTCTGTTAGAGCTTGAATCTTGGTAACTCTGTTGGCTACAAATGTATTGAGCTTATGAGGTTCTGTGTTTATCCACGCTAACGTGATGGTAGAGTCGGACCAGTACTGAATGTCGTCTATAGGTACTTTGAGTGCTGACTGCACATCCTTCATATTGATTGCCAACAATAACGCCGCACTCAATTCGAGGCGGGGTATAGTTTGAGTTTTTAAAGGTGCTATTCGTGTTTTTGCAAATAATAATCGAACTAGAGTTTGGCCTTGTGCATTAGTTGTAAGCACATATATGGCTGCCCCATATGCTTGTGTGGAGCTGTCTGCAAACCCATGTAATTTGAAAGTTATATAATTGCTTATTGTAACTACTCTGGGGATCTGTAACAATCTTAGGTATTGAAGTGAATTGTAAAATGTTAACCAATCCTTTAAGAGAGTTTGTGAAATAGGTTGGTCCCAGTCCGACCCGTCCACCCATAGTCGTTGGATGAAGCATTTGGCAAGAATTAAGCTTGGGCCTAATAGGCCTAAAGGATCAAAGATACTTGAAACTCGAGATAAAATAACTCGTTTTGTTACGTTATTTGGTATAGGTTGTAAGTTAATTGAATAATTCAAATTGTCATTTTGGTTGGACCATTCAAGTCCTAATATTTTGTGTGAGCTATCCCCCGTTTGTCCAAGTTGGACGCCTTGTGTTGTTGTTGTACTTTCTGTTTGTGTAGGTAGTACTTGTTGAATATATGTTGAATTGGTTTTCCACTTACGTAGATGAAAGTTAGCTGTGCGCAGGACTCTGTCTACCTCCAGGGCGACCTGCGCGACCCTGTGCTCATCGTCACCTGAGAGAAGTAAGTCATCAGCGTAGAACTGCTCCTCGATCGCTGCGGCCGCTGCGGCTGCCACCGACAACTCGGCTGACGACCGTGCTGCATCTGGAAGTGGTTGCAAAGCAGTGCGAGTTTCTTGTGCCAAGTGCAGTAAGCAGCGCGTTGCAATGTGCGGCGCAGGTTTCAGTCCGAAGCTGAGTGTTGTTAGTTTGAAAGTTTGAAGCTCATGGTGAGGCTCCTCTCTCCACAGAATGCATTGTAAAGGTTGCTGTTCAGCATTTATGTGTATGCAACAAAACATTTTTTGTATGTCGGCGTTAATTACATATTTGTGCAATCGAAATCGTAATAAAATGTGGTTAAGTGTATCCTGTTTGATTGTGCCCTTGTGCAAAATATCATTTAGAGAATACCCGGACGAGGTTGGACAAGAGGCATCGAAAACCACCCTCAGGGGTGTTGTAGACTTCTCTAGGTTGACAACAGCATGGTGTGGTAAAAAATTAAGAGGGACGTCAGAGGCAGTACATTTCTCCATGTGCCCTGCTTGTTCAAATTCTCGCATAAATTGAGTATACATTTGTTTAAACTCTTTGTTTTTAGAAAATTTTCTCTCCAATGACAGAAAACGTTGTTTAGAAATGTGCTTGGATTCGCCTAAAGAGGTAATAGGTAGTTTAAATGGTAAATTTACAACAAAGTTGCCCTCAGAGTTGCGGGTGTACGTCATAAACGCTTCCTCGCATTGTTTGTCATCATGGGACAACACTTGGTCGTCTGTGGAGGTGAATGGATTATCACCACATTCCTCCATTTCCCAGAAGTGTTTCAATTGAGTTTTTAATGATAAATTGCATCGTACCTGTGTGGGACTTGCTAAAGACCCTGATACTATCCATCCCAGCTTTGTCTTTTGTAATATAGGATAGCCTTGTCCCAGACTATACCTTCCAATGCACAATAACTTGTAAAATAGTTCGGCCCCAATGAGTGAGTCAACCTCACCCGCAGAGGAAAAGTTTTCATCTGCCAATTTGATGTGAGCTGGAATGTTCAAGAGTTTAGTTTTAATTATTGATGAATTATAATTTGGTAGGTTACAAATTTGTGGCACAATTAAACAAGTAAGTTTTGTTTGAAATTGGCTATCATTGGACTCAATATTGATGTTACAATAATCTTTGATTTTAGTTGACTTATCATTAAAACCTATCACTTCCATGTTGATATTTCCTTTGGATAGATTCAACAATTGAAAGGCTCTTTCAGAAATAAAATTGGATTGTGAGCCACTATCTAGTAAGACTCTCAATTGATGGGTTTGATGTCGCGAGTCATATGCTCGGACCACTGCTGTGGACAAAAATACAATTTTTTCATTTTTGGTGGGGGCGGTTACCGCCTTATTATGTGTATGAATATTGATTGAACCAGCATTTGTAGCTGGCTGTACGAGTTCCCTTACTGGCACTTGGTTACTTGATTGGTTGGTTTGGTGAGAGTGCAGCGAGGTACTTGAGGTTGATTGCGCAACATGCATCGTAGAAGGAGTCACATTATCAATGTGTAAAAGTGTATTATGCCTACCTTTGCAGTACTTGCAGTGCGAAGAGCGACAATTGGTCACATTGTGATTGTTACCTAAGCAGTTTGTACACAACTTAAATGATTTTACAGCCCTATAGCGTTCCCTTGCGTTCAGAGCCAAGAAATTGTTGCATTGGTTAAGATAGTGCCTACCTTTACACTGTGGACACGAAGGATTTATAGTTGACTTTGAGGATGTGGTTACCAAACTTTTCCGTGCATCCGAGCCTCCAGGTTTAGTAGCATTCATGTTGTCGAGAATGTCAGCTCGCTTCCGTACAAAGTTTTTAAAGTCCTGCAATGAAGGTAGCACATTTGAGTTTTGACTTTCTTCCCATGACCGTTGCATCAAGGGAGGTAATTTGTTTGACATAAAATAAATGATAATTAAGTCCCAATCATTGACAGGTATCTTAAGAGTGTGAAGTGATCGCAAATGTTTGTTTATATTATCAATTAATGCTCTAAGTGACTTGGCGTTTTCAGTGGAAATGGATGGAATTTCGAAGAGAGATCGCAGGTGGTTTGAAACTAGTAAGCGTGGGTTGTTGTAACGCTCACATAATAGCCTCCATGCCATTTGATAGCCATCAGACGAGTATTCCACTGAATTGACAACCTCGAGAGCTCCGTCCTTCAGGCAACTGCGAAGATATTTGAACTTCTGTATTGATTTTAATGAACTTTGGTTTATTAAGGCATCAAAGGTCTCTCTAAATTCAAGCCACTCCCTAAAGTCACCACTAAAACTGGGTAATGCAATTTCGGGAAATTTTATTGAGTCAATGCATTCATTATGAGATGGGTTGGCTTCAGGTTTAATATGTTCGTCAGTAAACGCCTTAACCAGACCTTTGGCTCTGGCTAGGCTCACGAAGTAAGGTTCCTCGACTTTGGCACGTTCGAGGATTTGAGTATCGGTGTCCTCGGACAGGCTTTCTATCTTTGTTTGAATTGAATCAAACTTATCAAAAGTTGCTATAACATTTTCGATACGTAGTTCGAGGTTGATTATACCATCTGCATTGAGTGGTGTTGACAAGTTGTCAATAAATTTGGTAAATTGGGTAAGTTTACCCTTGTGAGCTGCCCTACTGCGTGAAAGTAATTGCAGATCGTCCATAATTGGTTAAAAAAATTGGAAAATTGTAATTGAAAGAAAGATAGAGGGATTGGAATAGAAAATAATAAAAAGGAACCAGCTCACTCTCCTTTAGAAGCACGTCGAGACGTGGTCGTGGTTGCACGTGGTCGTCGGTGAGGTTATGTATGTCTCCAAGTAGTTTTTGCGGCGTGGCACTCGGTTCCCACGTCGCTCCTTCTTGATAATTTGCTGCAGTCCGCGCAATTGGGATCAGTCAGCGTTTTGTTGTCGTGTTCTTCCTTGTGGTTGGCGTGCACGTGTTCCGAAATCCAGTCCGGCCCTCGCGCCGGTTTTCGGGTTTTCGGCGGCGTCGCCTGTATAGGTATTTCTCCAATTTACGGCGGCGTCGGCAGTCGTCACACGCAGATTCCACGTTTTCACAGGGGTCACCAACTTGTTTGGGAGAATGAAACTCTGGCTTGGAGACGTTTTGATTTAATCAACCTTCGTGCGTGACAATTTTGCAATGTAATGGCCGCTTCAGCGATATCGCTAAAGCAGCACAGGTGCAGCGCCATCTATGATTCTCTGTGTGAACTGTTTGCTCCAGTTAGTATGTAGTTCATGAAAGGAAAGAGAACCATAGATGGCGCTTTACAATCGGCAAGGCTAGATGGCGCCAAAATACATTTGGTTTACAACACCGAGTTTTTTAGTTTTGGCAGTCTACCAACGCCAAGCGGTCGGATACGCTGTTATAGCGCTTAGTAACTAAGGACTATCGAAAATTTTTATTTCCTCCATTTGCCTTAAAATTAAAGCCAATCGGTCAGGTATGCTAAGAATGCACCAAAAAACAAGACTCCAGCGAAAAACCGAGTATTTTAGTTTTGGCAGTCTACCAACGCCAAGCGGTCGCCGTCGGATAAGCTGTTATAGCGCTTAGTAACTAAGGACTATCGAAAATCTTTATTTCCTCCATTTGCCTTAAAATTAAAGCCAAACGGTCAGGTATGCTAAGAATGCACCAAAAAACAAGACTCCAGCGAAAAACCGAGATTTTTAGTTTTGGCAGTCTACCAACGCCAAGCGGTCGGATACGCTGTTATAGCGCTTAGTAACTAAGGACTATCGAAAATTTTTATTTCCTCCATTTGCCTTAAAATTAAAGCCAATCGGTCAGGTATGCTAAGAATGCACCAAAAAACAAGACTCCAGCGAAAAACCGAGTTTTTTAGTTTTGGCAGTCTACCAACGCCAAGCGGTCGGATACGCTGTTATAGCGCTTAGTAAGTAAGGACTATCGAAAATTTTTATTTCCTCCATTTGCCTTAAAATTAAAGCCAATCGGTCAGGTATGCTAAGAATGCACCAAAAAACAAGACTCCAGCGAAAAACCGAGTTTTTTAGTTTTGGCAGTCTACCAACGCCAAGCGGTCGGATACGCTGTTATAGCGCTTAGTAACTAAGGACTATCGAAAAATTTTATTTCCTCCATTTGCCTTAAAATTAAAGCCAATCGGTCAGGTATGCTAAGAATGCACCAAAAAACAAGACTCCAGCGAAAAACCGAGTTTTTTAGTTTTGGCAGTCTACCAACGCCAAGCGGTCGGATACGCTGTTATAGCGCTTAGTAACTAAGGACTATCAAAAATTTTTATTTCCTCCATTTGCCTTAAAATTAAAGCCAATCGGTCAGGTATGCTAAGAATGCACCAAAAAACAAGACTCCAGCGAAAAACCGAGTTTTTTAGTTTTGGCAGTCTACCAACGCCAAGCGGTCGGATACGCTGTTATAGCGCTTAGTAACTAAGGACTATCGAAAATTTTTATTTCCTCCATTTGCCTTAAAATTAAAGCCAATCGGTCAGGTATGCTAAGAATGCACCAAAAAACAAGACTCCAGCGAAAAACCGAGTTTTTTAGTTTTGGCAGTCTACCAACGCCAAGCGGTCGGATACGCTGTTATAGCGCTTAGTAACTAAGGATTATCGAAAATTTTTATTTCCTCCATTTGCCTTAAAATTAAAGCCAATCGGTCAGGTATGCTAAGAATGCACCAAAAAACAAGACTCCAGCGAAAAACCGAGTTTTTTAGTTTTGGCAGTCTACCAACGCCAAGCGGTCGGGTACGCTGTTATAGCGCTTAGTAACTAAGGACTATCGAAAATTTTTATTTCCTCCATTTGCCTTAAAATTAAAGCCAATCGGTCAGGTATGCTAAGAATGCACCAAAAAATCAAGACTACAGCTAAAAACCGAGTTTTTTAGTTTTGGCAGTCTACCAACGCCAAGCGGTCGGATACGCTGTTATAGCGCTTAGTAACTAAGGACTATCGAAAATTTTTATTTCCTCCATTTGCCTTAAAATTAAAGCCAATCGGTCAGGTATGCTAAGAATGCACCAAAAACAAGACTCCAGCGAAAAACCGAGTTTTTTAGTTTTGGCAGTCTACCAACGCCAAGCGGTCGGATACGCTGTTATAGCGCTTAGTAACTAAGGACTATCGAAAAATTTTATTTCCTCCATTTGCCTTAAAATTAAAGCCAATCGGTCAGGTATGCTAAGAATGCACCAAAAAACAAGACTCCAGCGAAAAACCGAGTTTTTTAGTTTTGGCAGTCTACCAACGCCAAGCGGTCGGATACGCTGTTATAGCGCTTAGTAACTAAGGACTATCGAAAAATTTTATTTCCTCCATTCGCCTTAAAATTAAAGCCAATCGGTCAGGTATGCTAAGAATGCACCAAAAAACAAGACTCCAGCGAAAAACCGAGTATTTTAGTTTTGGCAGTCTACCAACGCCAAGCGGTCGCCGTCGGATAAGCTGTTATAGCGCTTAGTAACTAAGGACTATCGAAAATCTTTATTTCCTCCATTTGCCTTAAAATTAAAGCCAAACGGTCAGGTATGCTAAGAATGCACCAAAAAACAAGACTCCAGCGAAAAACCGAGATTTTTAGTTTTTGCAGTCTACCAACGCCAAGCGGTCGGATACGCTGTTATAGCGCTTAGTAACTAAGGACTATCGAAATTTTTTATTTCCTCCATTTGCCTTAAAATTAAAGCCAATCGGTCAGGTATGCTAAGAATGCACCAAAAAACAAGACTCCAGCGAAAAACCGAGTTTTTTAGTTTTGGCAGTCTACCAACGCCAAGCGGTCGGATACGCTGTTATAGCGCTTAGTAACTAAGGACTATCGAAAATTTTTATTTCCTCCATTTGCCTTAAAATTAAAGCCAATCGGTCAGGTATGCTAAGAATGCACCAAAAAACAAGACTCCAGCGAAAAACCGAGTTTTTTAGTTTTGGCAGTCTACCAACGCCAAGCGGTCGGATACGCTGTTATAGCGCTTAGTAACTAAGGACTATCGAAAAATTTTATTTCCTCCATTTGCCTTAAAATTAAAGCCAATCGGTCAGGTATGCTAAGAATGCACCAAAAAACAAGACTCCAGCGAAAAACCGAGTTTTTTAGTTTTGGCAGTCTACCAACGCCAAGCGGTCGGATACGCTGTTATAGCGCTTAGTAACTAAGGACTATCAAAAATTTTATTTCCTCCATTTGCCTTAAAATTAAAGCCAATCGGTCAGGTATGCTAAGAATGCACCAAAAAACAAGACTCCAGCGAAAAACCGAGTTTTTTAGTTTTGGCAGTCTACCAACGCCAAGCGGTCGGATACGCTGTTATAGCGCTTAGTAACTAAGGATTATCGAAAATTTTTATTTCCTCCATTTGCCTTAAAATTAAAGCCAATCGGTCAGGTATGCTAAGAATGCACCAAAAAACAAGACTCCAGCGAAAAACCGAGTTTTTTAGTTTCGGCAGTCTACCAACGCCAAGCGGTCGGATACGCTGTTATAGCGCTTAGTAACTAAGGACTATCGAAAATTTTTATTTCCTCCATTTGCCTTAAAATTAAAGCCAATCGGTCAGGTATGCTAAGAATGCACCAAAAAACAAGACTACAGCTAAAAACCGAGTTTTTTAGTTTTGGCAGTCTACCAACGCCAAGCGGTCGGATACGCTGTTATAGCGCTTAGTAACTAAGGACTATCGAAAATTTTTATTTCCTCCATTTGCCTTAAAATTAAAGCCAATCGGTCAGGTATGCTAAGAATGCACCAAAAACAAGACTCCAGCGAAAAACCGAGTTTTTTAGTTTTGGCAGTCTACCAACGCCAAGCGGTCGGATACGCTGTTATAGCGCTTAGTAACTTAGGACTATCGAAATTTTTTATTTCCTCCATTTGCCTTAAAATTAAAGCCAATCGGTCAGGTATGCTAAGAATGCACCAAAAAACAAGACTCCAGCGAAAAACCGAGTTTTTTAGTTTTGGCAGTCTACCAACGCCAAGCGGTCGGATACGCTGTTATAGCGCTTAGTAACTAAGGACTATCGAAAAATTTTATTTCCTCCATTTGCCTTAAAATTAAAGCCAATCGGTCAGGTATGCTAAGAATGCACCAAAAAACAAGACTACAGCTAAAAACCGAGTTTTTTAGTTTTGGCAGTCTACCAACGCCAAGCGGTCGGATACGCTGTTATAGCGCTTAGTAACTAAGGACTATCGAAAATTTTTATTTCCTCCATTTGCCTTAAAATTAAAGCCAATCGGTCAGGTATGCTAAGAATGCACCAAAAACAAGACTCCAGCGAAAAACCGAGTTTTTTAGTTTTGGCAGTCTACCAACGCCAAGCGGTCGGATACGCTGTTATAGCGCTTAGTAACTAAGGACTATCGAAAATTTTTATTTCCTCCATTTGCCTTAAAATTAAAGCCAATCGGTCAGGTATGCTAAGAATGCACCAAAAAACAAGACTCCAGCGAAAAACCGAGTTTTTTAGTTTTGGCAGTCTACCAACGCCAAGCGGTCGGATACGCTGTTATAGCGCTTAGTAACTAAGGACTATCGAAAATTTTTATTTCCTCCATTTGCCTTAAAATTAAAGCCAATCGGTCAGGTATGCTAAGAATGCACCAAAAACAAGACTCCAGCGAAAAACCGAGTTTTTTAGTTTTGGCAGTCTACCAACGCCAAGCGGTCGGATACGCTGTTATAGCGCTTAGTAATTAAGGACTATCGAAATTTTTTATTTCCTCCATTTGCCTTAAAATTAAAGCCAATCGGTCAGGTATGCTAAGAATGCACCAAAAAACAAGACTCCAGCGAAAAACCGAGTTTTTTAGTTTTGGCAGTCTACCAACGCCAAGCGGTCGGGTACGCTGTTATAGCGCTTAGTAACTAAGGACTATCGAAAATTTTTATTTCCTCCATTTGCCTTAAAATTAAAGCCAATCGGTCAGGTATGCTAAGAATGCACCAAAAAACAAGACTCCAGCGAAAAACCGAGTTTTTTAGTTTTGGCAGTCTACCAACGCCATGCGGTCGCCGTCGGATACGCTGTTATAGCGCTTAGTAACTAAGGACTATCGAAAATCTTTATTTCCTCCATTTGCCTTAAAATTAAAGCCAATCGGTCAGGTATGCTAAGAATGCACCAAAAAACAAGACTCCAGCGAAAAACCGAGTTTTTTAGTTTTGGCAGTCTACCAACGCCAAGCGGTCGGATACGCTGTTATAGCACTTAGTAACTAAGGACTATCGAAAATTTTTATTTCCTCCATTTGCCTTAAAATTAAAGCCAATCGGTCAGGTATGCTAAGAATGCACCAAAAAACAAGACTCCAGCGAAAAACCGAGTTTTTTAGTTTTGGCAGTCTACCAACGCCAAGCGGTCGGATACGCTGTTATAGCGCTTAGTAACTAAGGACTATCGAAAATTTTTATTTCCTCCATTTGCCTTAAAATTAAAGCCAATCGGTCAGGTATGCTAAGAATGCACCAAAAAACAAGACTCCAGCGAAAAACCGAGTTTTTTAGATTTGGCAGTCTACCAACGCCAAGCGGTCGGATACGCTGTTATAGCGCTTAGTAACTAAGGACTATCGAAAATTTTTATTTCCTCCATTTGCCTTAAAATTAAAGCCAATCGGTCAGGTATGCTAAGAATGCACCAAAAAACAAGACTTCAGCGAAAAACCGAGTTTTTTAGTTTTGGCAGTCTACCAACGCCAAGCGGTCGGATACGCTGTTATAGCGCTTAGTAACTAAGGACTATCGAAAATTTTTATTTCCTCCATTTGCCTTAAAATTAAAGCCAATCGGTCAGGTATGCTAAGAATGCACCAAAAAACAAGACTCCAGCGAAAAACCGAGTTTTTTAGTTTTGGCAGTCTACCAACGCCAAGCGGTCGGATACGCTGTTATAGCGCTTAGTAACTAAGGACTATCGAAAATTTTTATTTCCTCCATTTGCCTTAAAATTAAAGCCAATCGGTCAGGTATGCTAAGAATGCACCAAAAAACAAGACTCCAGCGAAAAACCGAGTTTTTTAGTTTTGGCAGTCTACCAACGCCAAGCGGTCGGATACGCTGTTATAGCGCTTAGCAACTAAGGACTATCGAAATTTTTTATTTCCTCCATTTGCCTTAAAATTAAAGCCAATCGGTCAGGTATGCTAAGAATGCACCAAAAAACAAGACTCCAGCGAAAAACCGAGTATTTTAGTTTTGGCAGTCTACCAACGCCGAGCGGTCGCCGTCGGATAAGCTGTTATAGCGCTTAGTAACTAAGGACTATCGAAAATCTTTATTTCCTCCATTTGCCTTAAAATTAAAGCCAAACGGTCAGGTATGCTAAGAATGCACCAAAAAACAAGACTCCAGCGAAAAACCGAGATTTTTAGTTTTGGCAGTCTACCAACGCCAAGCGGTCGGATACGCTGTTATAGCGCTTAGTAACTAAGGACTATCGAAATTTTTTATTTCCTCCATTTGCCTTAAAATTAAAGCCAATCGGTCAGGTATGCTAAGAATGCACCAAAAAACAAGACTCCAGCGAAAAACCGAGTTTTTTAGTTTTGGCAGTCTACCAACGCCAAGCGGTCGGATACGCTGTTATAGCGCTTAGTAACTAAGGACTATCGAAAATTTTTATTTCCTCCATTTGCCTTAAAATTAAAGCCAATCGGTCAGGTATGCTAAGAATGCACCAAAAAACAAGACTCCAGCGAAAAACCGAGTTTTTTAGTTTTGGCAGTCTACCAACGCCAAGCGGTCGGATACGCTGTTATAGCGCTTAGTAACTAAGGACTATCGAAAAATTTTATTTCCTCCATTTGCCTTAAAATTAAAGCCAATCGGTCAGGTATGCTAAGAATGCACCAAAAAACAAGACTCCAGCGAAAAACCGAGTTTTTTAGTTTTGGCAGTCTACCAACGCCAAGCGGTCGGATACGCTGTTATAGCGCTTAGTAACTAAGGACTATCGAAAATTTTTATTTCCTCCATTTGCCTTAAAATTAAAGCCAATCGGTCAGGTATGCTAAGAATGCACCAAAAAACAAGACTCCAGCGAAAAACCGAGTTTTTTAGTTTTGGCAGTCTACCAACGCCAAGCGGTCGGATACGCTGTTATAGCGCTTAGTAACTAAGGACTATCGAAAAATTTTATTTCCTCCATTTGCCTTAAAATTAAAGCCAATCGGTCAGGTATGCTAAGAATGCACCAAAAAACAAGACTCCAGCGAAAAACCGAGTTTTTTTGTTTTGGCAGTCTACCAACGCCAAGCGGTCGGATACGCTGTTATAGCGCTTAGTAACTAAGGACTATCGAAAATTTTTATTTCCTCCATTTGCCTTAAAATTAAAGCCAATCGGTCAGGTATGCTAAGAATGCACCAAAAACAAGACTCCAGCGAAAAACCGAGTTTTTTAGTTTTGGCAGTCTACCAACGCCAAGCGGTCGGATACGCTGTTATAGCGCTTAGTAACTAAGGACTATCGAAAATTTTTATTTCCTCCATTTGCCTTAAAATTAAAGCCAATCGGTCAGGTATGCTAAGAATGCACCAAAAAACAAGACTCCAGCGAAAAACCGAGTTTTTTAGTTTTGGCAGTCTACCAACGCCAAGCGGTCGGATACGCTGTTATAGCGCTTAGTAACTAAGGACTATCGAAAATTTTTATTTCCTCCATTTGCCTTAAAATTAAAGCCAATCGGTCAGGTATGCTAAGAATGCACCAAAAACAAGACTCCAGCGAAAAACCGAGTTTTTTAGTTTTGGCAGTCTACCAACGCCAAGCGGTCGGATACGCTGTTATAGCGCTTAGTAACTAAGGACTATCGAAATTTTTTATTTCCTCCATTTGCCTTAAAATTAAAGCCAATCGGTCAGGTATGCTAAGAATGCACCAAAAAACAAGACTCCAGCGAAAAACCGAGTTTTTTAGTTTTGGCAGTCTACCAACGCCAAGCGGTCGGGTACGCTGTTATAGCGCTTAGTAACTAAGGACTATCGAAAATTTTTATTTCCTCCATTTGCCTTAAAATTAAAGCCAATCGGTCAGGTATGCTAAGAATGCACCAAAAAACAAGACTCCAGCGAAAAACCGAGTATTTTAGTTTTGGCAGTCTACCAACGCCAAGCGGTCGCCGTCGGATACGCTGTTATAGCGCTTAGTAACTAAGGACTATCGAAAATCTTTATTTCCTCCATTTGCCTTAAAATTAAAGCCAAACGGTCAGGTATGCTAAGAATGCACCAAAAAACAAGACTCCAGCGAAAAACCGAGTTTTTTAGTTTTGGCAGTCTACCAACGCCAAGCGGTCGGATACGCTGTTATAGCGCTTAGTAACTAAGGACTATCGAAAATTTTTATTTCCTCCATTTGCCTTAAAATTAAAGCCAATCGGTCTGGTATGCTAAGAATGCACCAAAAAACAAGACTCCAGCGAAAAACCGAGTTTTTTAGTTTTGGCAGTCTACCAACGCCAAGCGGTCGGATACGCTGTTATAGCGCTTAGTAACTAAGGACTATCGAAAATTTTTATTTCCTCCATTTGCCTTAAAATTAAAGCCAATCGGTCAGGTATGCTAAGAATGCACCAAAAAACAAGACTCCAGCGAAAAACCGAGTATTTTAGTTTTGGCAGTCTACCAACGCCGAGCGGTCGCCGTCGGATAAGCTGTTATAGCGCTTAGTAACTAAGGACTATCGAAAATCTTTATTTCCTCCATTTGCCTTAAAATTAAAGCCAAACGGTCAGGTATGCTAAGAATGCACCAAAAAACAAGACTCCAGCGAAAAACCGAGATTTTTAGTTTTGGCAGTCTACCAACGCCAAGCGGTCGGATACGCTGTTATAGCGCTTAGTAACTAAGGACTATCGAAATTTTTTATTTCCTCCATTTGCCTTAAAATTAAAGCCAATCGGTCAGGTATGCTAAGAATGCACCAAAAAACAAGACTCCAGCGAATAACCGAGTTTTTTAGTTTTGGCAGTCTACCAACGCCAAGCGGTCGGATACGCTGTTATAGCGCTTAGTAACTAAGGACTATCGAAAATTTTTATTTCCTCCATTTGCCTTAAAATTAAAGCCAATCGGTCAGGTATGCTAAGAATGCACCAAAAAACAAGACTCCAGCGAAAAACCGAGTTTTTTAGTTTTGGCAGTCTACCAACGCCAAGCGGTCGGATACGCTGTTATAGCGCTTAGTAACTAAGGACTATCGAAAAATTTTATTTCCTCCATTTGCCTTAAAATTAAAGCCAATCGGTCAGGTATGCTAAGAATGCACCAAAAAACAAGACTCCAGCGAAAAACCGAGTTTTTTAGTTTTGGCAGTCTACCAACGCCAAGCGGTCGGATACGCTGTTATAGCGCTTAGTAACTAAGGATTATCGAAAATTTTTATTTCCTCCATTTGCCTTAAAATTAAAGCCAATCGGTCAGGTATGCTAAGAATGCACCAAAAAACAAGACTCCAGCGAAAAACCGAGTTTTTTAGTTTTGGCAGTCTACCAACGCCAAGCGGTCGGATACGCTGTTATAGCGCTTAGTAACTAAGGACTATCGAAAATTTTTATTTCCTCCATTTGCCTTAAAATTAAAGCCAATCGGTCAGGTATGCTAAGAATGCACCAAAAAACAAGACTCCAGCGAAAAACCGAGTTTTTTAGTTTTGGCAGTCTACCAACGCCAAGCGGTCGGGTACGCTGTTATAGCGCTTAGTAACTAAGGACTATCGAAAATTTTTATTTCCTCCATTTGCCTTAAAATTAAAGCCAATCGGTCAGGTATGCTAAGAATGCACCAAAAAACAAGACTACAGCTAAAAACCGAGTTTTTTAGTTTTGGCAGTCTACCAACGCCAAGCGGTCGGATACGCTGTTATAGCGCTTAGTAACTAAGGACTATCGAAAATTTTTATTTCCTCCATTTGCCTTAAAATTAAAGCCAATCGGTCAAGTATGCTAAGAATTCACCAAAAACAAGACTCCAGCGAAAAACCGAGTTTTTTAGTTTTGGCAGTCTACCAACGCCAAGCGGTCGGATACGCTGTTATAGCGCTTAGTAACTAAGGACTATCGAAAAATTTTATTTCCTCCATTTGCCTTAAAATTAAAGCCAATCGGTCAGGTATGCTAAGAATGCACCAAAAAACAAGACTCCAGCGAAAAACCGAGTTTTTTAGTTTTGGCAGTCTACTAACGCCAAGCGGTCGGATACGCTGTTATAGCGCTTAGTAACTAAGGACTATCGAAAATTTTTATTTCCTCCATTTGCCTTAAAATTAAAGCCAATCGGTCAGGTATGCTAAGAATGCACCAAAAAACAAGACTCCAGCGAAAAACCGAGTATTTTAGTTTTGGCAGTCTACCAACGCCAAGCGGTCGCCGTCGGATAAGCCGTTATAGCGCTTAGTAACTAAGGACTATCGAAAATCTTTATTTCCTCCATTTGCCTTAAAATTAAAGCCAAACGGTCAGGTATGCTAAGAATGCACCAAAAAACAAGACTCCAGCGAAAAACCGAGATTTTTAGTTTTTGCAGTCTACCAACGCCAAGCGGTCGGATACGCTGTTATAGCGCTTAGTAACTAAGGACTATCGAAAATCTTTATTTCCTCCATTTGCCTTAAAATTAAAGCCAATCGGTCAGGTATGCTAAGAATGCACCAAAAACAAGACTCCAGCGAAAAACCGAGTTTTTTAGTTTTGGCAGTCTACCAACGCCAAGCGGTCGGATACGCTGTTATAGCGCTTAGTAACTAAGGACTATCGAAAATTTTTATTTCCTCCATTTGCCTTAAAATTAAAGCCAATCGGTCAGGTATGCTAAGAATGCACCAAAAAACAAGACTCCAGCGAAAAACCGAGTTTTTTAGTTTTGGCAGTCTACCAACGCCAAGCGGTCGGATACGCTGTTATAGCGCTTAGTAACTAAGGACTATCGAAAAATTTTATTTCCTCCATTTGCCTTAAAATTAAAGCCAATCGGTCAGGTATGCTAAGAATGCACCAAAAAACAAGACTCCAGCGAAAAACCGAGTTTTTTAGTTTTGGCAGTCTACCAACGCCAAGCGGTCGGATACGCTGTTATAGCGCTTAGTAACTAAGGACTATCGAAAATTTTTATTTCCTCCATTTGCCTTAAAATTAAAGCCAATCGGTCAGGTATGCTAAGAATGCACCAAAAACAAGACTCCAGCGAAAAACCGAGTTTTTTAGTTTTGGCAGTCTACCAACGCCAAGCGGTCGGATACGCTGTTATAGCGCTTAGTAACTAAGGACTATCGAAAATTTTAATTTCCTCCATTTGCCTTAAAATTAAAGCCAATCGGTCAGGTATGCTAAGAATGCACCAAAAAACAAGACTCCAGCGAAAAACCGAGTTTTTTAGTTTTGGCAGTCTACCAACGCCAAGCGGTCGGATACGCTGTTATAGCGCTTAGTAACTAAGGACTATCGAAAATTTTTATTTCCTCCATTGCCTTAAAATTAAAGCCAATCGGTCAGGTATGCTAAGAATGCACCAAAAAACAAGACTCCAGCGAAAAACCGAGTTTTTTAGTTTTGGCAGTCTACCAACGCCAAGCGGTCGGATACGCTGTTATAGCGCTTAGTAACTAAGGACTATCGAAAATTTTTATTTCCTCCATTTGCCTTAAAATTAAAGCCAATCGGTCAGGTATGCTAAGAATGCACCAAAAAACAAGACTCCAGCGAAAAACCGAGTTTTTTAGTTTTGGCAGTCTACCAACGCCAAGCGGTCGGATACGCTGTTATAGCGCTTAGTAACTAAGGACTATCGAAAATTTTTATTTCCTCCATTTGCCTTAAAATTAAAGCCAATCGGTCAGGTATGCTAAGAATGCACCAAAAAACAAGACTCCAGCGAAAAACCGAGTTTTTTAGTTTTGGCAGTCTACCAACGCCAAGCGGTCGGATACGCTGTTATAGCGCTTAGTAACTAAGGACTATCGAAAATTTTTATTTCCTCCATTTGCCTTAAACTTAAAGCCAATCGGTCAGGTATGCTAAGAATGCACCAAAAAACAAGACTCCAGCGAAAAACCGAGTTTTTTAGTTTTGGCAGTCTACCAACGCCAAGCGGTCGGATACGCTGTTATAGCGCTTAGTAACTAAGGACTATCGAAAATTTTTATTTCCTCCATTTGCCTTAAAATTAAAGCCAATCGGTCCGGTATGCTAATAATGCACCAAAAAACAAGACTCCAGCGAAAAACCGAGTTTTTTAGTTTTGGCAGTCTACCAACGCCAAGCGGTCGGATACGCTGTTATAGCGCTTAGTAACTAAGGACTATCGAAAATTTTTATTTCCTCCATTTGCCTTAAAATTAAAGCCAATCGGTCAGGTATGCTAAGAATGCACCAAAAAACAAGACTCCAGCGAAAAACCGAGTTTTTTAGTTTTGGCAGTCTACCAACGCCAAGCGGTCGGATACGCTGTTATAGCGCTTAGTAACTAAGGACTATCGAAAATTTTTATTTCCTCCATTTGCCTTAAAATTAAAGCCAATCGGTCAGGTATGCTAAGAATGCACCAAAAAACAAGACTCCAGCGAAAAACCGAGATTTTTAGTTTTGGCAGTCTACCAACGCCAAGCGGTCGGATACGCTGTTATAGCGCTTAGTAACTAAGGACTATCGAAAATTTTTATTTCCTCCATTTGCCTTAAAATTAAAGCCAATCGGTCAGGTATGCTAAGAATGCACCAAAAAACAAGACTCCAGCGAAAAACCGAGTTTTTTAGTTTTGGCAGTCTACCAACGCCAAGCGGTCGGATACGCTGTTATAGCGCTTAGTAACTAAGGACTATCGCAAATTTTTATTTCCTCCATTTGCCTTAAAATTAAAGCCAATCGGTCAGGTATGCTAAGAATGCACCAAAAAACAAGACTCCAGCGAAAAACCGAGTTTTTTAGTTTTGGCAGTCTACCAACGCCAAGCGGTCGGATACGCTGTTATAGCGCTTAGTAACTAAGGACTATCGAAAATTTTTATTTCCTCCATTTGCCTTGAAATTAAAGCCAATCGGTCAGGTATGCTATGAATGAACCAAAAAACAAGACTCCAGCGAAAAACCGAGTTTTTTAGTTTTGGCAGTCTACCAACGCCAAGCGGTCGGATACGCTGTTATAGCGCTTAGTAACTAAGGACTATCGAAAATTTTTATTTCCTCCATTTGCCTTAAAATTAAAGCCAATCGGTCAGGTATGCTAAGAATGGACCAAAAAACAAGACTCCAGCGAAAAACCGAGTTTTTTAGTTTTGGCAGTCTACCAACGCCAAGCGGTCGGATACGCTGTTATAGCGCTTAGTAACTAAGGACTATCGAAAATTTTTATTTCCTCCATTTGCCTTAAAATTAAAGCCAATCGGTCAGGTATGCTAAGAATGCACCAAAAAACAAGACTCCAGCGAAAAACCGAGTTTTTTAGTTTTGGCAGTCTACCAACGCCAAGCGGTCGGATACGCTGTTATAGCGCTTAGTAACTAAGGACTATCGAAAATTTTTATTTCCTCCATTTGCCTTAAAATTAAAGCCAATCGGTCAGGTATGCTAAGAATGCACCAAAAAACAAGACTCCAGCGAAAAACCGAGTTTTTTAGTTTTGGCAGTCTACCAACGCCAAGCGGTCGGATACGCTGTTATAGCGCTTAGTAACTAAGGACTATCGAAAATTTTTATTTCCTCCATTTGCCTTAAAATTAAAGCCAATCGGTCAGGTATGCTAAGAATGCACCAAAAAACAAGACTCCAGCGAAAAACCGAGTTTTTTAGTTTTGGCAGTCTACCAACGCCAAGCGGTCGGATACGCTGTTATTCTTCTTCGTCGTTTCGCTCTTGACAGAGCGGTCGTGGTCACGATGATTTCTGTTGAAACGCTGGTGTTATTCGCCGTACAATTTCCCTCCATTTGGCTCTGTTGGATGTTAATCTGAAGCACTCGTTAACTGGACCTCCTACTACCGACTTAATTTGATCGGTCCACCTCATTGGTGACCTACCACGAGGTCTGTTCCCCTCCACTCTACCCTGGACGACCAAACGCTCAATGGAGTTGTTATTTCGCCTTGAGACGTGACCGAACAACCCAAGTATACGGGACTGTACTATGTCAGACAGACGCTGTGTGATGTCGAGTTCTTGGAGTATAGAAGCGTTCGTCCGGAACTCAGTCCAAGATACTCCAAGCATTCTTCTCCAACACCACATCTCTAGAGCATCCACCTTTTTCTTTTCCAGTTCCCGTAGCGTCCACGTCTCAGACGCGTACAGAAATATGGGGAAAATTAGTGTCCGAACAAGCCTGATCTTAGTGGCTTTGGTGATGTTGCGATTTCTCCATATCTTCTTCAGCTTGTCCATTGCTCCTCTGGTCATAGCCATGCGTCGTTTAATTTCATCCACGCTACCACCGTTGTTCGAAACTAAAGCGCCTAGGTAGACATACGACTGAACTACGTCACAATTCGCAATCTGTGTCACCTCGGGCGAATTATTATTAGCGCGGTCGACAATCATCACTTTGGTCTTGCTCCGGTTAATTTTTAGTCCAAACGTGAGACTGACGCGTTCCATCTTGAGCAGCAGTTCCTCCATATGGGTTGCACTAGTCGCAAACAAGGTCGTGTCGTCGGCGTAGCGCAGGTTGGTGATTTTGTAGCCACCAATCGCAACACCATCATTCCAGTCTTCCAGAGTTATTCGCATCACAATTCGTTATAGCGCTTAGTAACTAAGGACTATCGAAAATTTTTATTTCCTCCATTTGCCTTAAAATTAAAGCCAATCGGTCAGGTATGCTAAGAATGCACCAAAAAACAAGACTCCAGCGAAAAACCGAGTTTTTTAGTTTTGGCAGTCTACGAACGCCAAGCGGTCGGATACGCTGTTATAGCGCTTAGTAACTAAGGACTATCGAAAATTTTTATTTCCTCCATTGCCTTAAAATTAAAGCCAATCGGTCAGGTATGCTAAGAATGCACCAAAAAACAAGACTCCAGCGAAAAACCGAGTTTTTTAGTTTTGGCAGTCTACCAACGCCAAGCGGTCGGATACGCTGTTATAGCGCTTAGTAACTAAGGACTATCGAAAATTTTTATTTCCTCCATTTGCCTTAAAATTAAAGCCAATCGGTCAGGTATGCTAAGAATGCACCAAAAAACAAGACTCCAGCGAAAAACCGAGTTTTTTAGTTTTGGCAGTCTACCAACGCCAAGCGGTCGGATACGCTTTTATAGCGCTTAGTAACTAAGGACTATCGCAAATTTTTCTTTCCTCCATTTGCCTTAAAATTAAAGCCAATCGGTCAGGTATGCTAAGAATGCACCAAAAAACAAGACTCCAGCGAAAAACCGAGTTTTTTAGTTTTGGCAGTCTACCAACGCCAAGCGGTCGGATACGCTGTTATAGCGCTTAGTAACTAAGGACTATCGAAAATTTTTATTTCCTCCATTTGCCTTGAAATTAAAGCCAATCGGTCAGGTATGCTAAGAATGCACCAAAAAACAAGACTCCAGCGAAAAACCGAGTTTTTTAGTTTTGGCAGTCTACCAACGCCAAGCGGTTGGATACGCTGTTATAGCGCTTAGTAACTAAGGACTATCAAAAATTTTATTTCCTCCATTTGCCTTAAAATTAAAGCCAATCGGTCAGGTATGATAAGAATGCACCAAAAAAACAAGACTCCAGCGAAAAACCGAGTTTTTTAGTTTTGGCAGTCTACCAACGCCAAGCGGTCGGATACGCTGTTATAGCGCTTAGTAACTAAGGATTATCGAAATTTTTTATTTCCTCCATTTGCCTTAAAATTAAAGCCAATCGGTCAGGTATGCTAAGAATGCACCAAAAAACAAGACTCCAGCGAAAAACCGAGTTTTTTAGTTTTGGCAGTCTACGAACGCCAAGCGGTCGGATACGCTGTTATAGCGCTTAGTAACTAAGGACTATCGAAAATTTTTATTTCCTCCATTGCCTTAAAATTAAAGCCAATCGGTCAGGTATGCTAAGAATGCACCAAAAAACAAGACTCCAGCGAAAAACCGAGTTTTTTAGTTTTGGCAGTCTACCAACGCCAAGCGGTCGGATACGCTGTTATAGCGCTTAGTAACTAAGGACTATCGAAAATTTTTATTTCCTCCATTTGCCTTAAAATTAAAGCCAATCGGTCAGGTATGCTAAGAATGCACCAAAAAACAAGACTCCAGCGAAAAACCGAGTTTTTTAGTTTTTGCAGTCTACCAACGCCAAGCGGTCGGGTACGCTGTTATAGCGCTTAGTAACTAAGGACTATCGAAAATTTTTATTTCCTCCATTTGCCTTAAAATTAAAGCTAATCGGTCAGGTATGCTAAGAATGCACCAAAAAACAAGACTCCAGCGAAAAACCGAGTTTTTTAGTTTTGGCAGTCTACCAACGCCAAGCGGTCGGATACGCTGTTATAGCGCTTAGTAACTAAGGACTATCGAAAAATTTTATTTCCTCCATTTGCCTTAAAATTAAAGCCAATCGGTCAGGTATGCTAAGAATGCACCAAAAAACAAGACTCCAGCGAAAAACCGAGTTTTTTAGTTTTGGCAGTCTACCAACGCCAAGCGGTCGCCGTCGGATACGCTGTTATAGCGCTTAGTAACTAAGGACTATCGAAAATCTTTATTTCCTCCATTTGCCTTAAAATTAAAGCCAAACGGTCAGGTATGCTAAGAATGCACCAAAAAACAAGACTCCAGCGAAAAACCGAGTTTTTTTAGTTTGGCAGTCTACCAACGCCAAGCGGTCGGATACGCTGTTATAGCGCTTAGTAACTAAGGACTATCGAAATTTTTTATTTCCTCCATTTGCCTTAAAATTAAAGCCAATCGGTCAGGTATGCTAAGAATGCACCAAAAAACAAGACTCCAGCGAAAAACCGAGTTTTTTAGTTTTGGTAGTCTACCAACGCCAAGCGGTCGGGTACGCTGTTATAGCGCTTAGTAACTAAGGACTATCGAAATTTTTTATTTCCTCCATTTGCCTTTAAATTAAAGATAATCGGTCAGGTATGCTAAGAATGCACCAAAAAACAAGACTCCAGCGAAAAACCGAGTTTTTTAGTTTTGGCAGTCTACCAACGCCAAGCGGTCGGATACGCTGTTATAGCGCTTAGTAACTAAGGACTATCGAAAATTTTTATTTCCTCCATTTGCCTTAAAATTAAAGCCAATCGGTCAGGTATGCTAAGAATGCACCAAAAAACAAGACTCCAGCGAAAAACCGAGTTTTTTAGTTTTGGCAGTCTACCAACGCCAAGCGGTCGGATACGCTGTTATAGCGCTTAGTAACTAAGGACTATCGAAATTTTTTATTTCCTCCATTTGCCTTAAAATTAAAGCCAATCGGTCAGGTATGCTAAGAATGCACCAAAAAACAAGACTCCAGCTAAAAACCGAGTTTTTTAGTTTTGGCAGTCTACCAACGCCAAGCGGTCGGATACGCTGTTATAGCGCTTAGTAACTAAGGACTATCGAAAATTTTTATTTCCTCCATTGCCTTAAAAATAAAGCCAATCGGTCAGGTATGCTAAGAATGCACCAAAAAACAAGACTCCAGCGAAAAACCGAGTTTTTTAGTTTTGGCAGTCTACCAACGCCAAGCGGTCGGATACGCTGTTATAGCGCTTAGTAACTAAGGACTATCGAAAATTTTTATTTCCTCCATTTGCCTTAAAATTAAAGCCAATCGGTCAGGTATGCTAAGAATGCACCAAAAAACAAGACTCCAGCGAAAAACCGAGTTTTTTAGTTTTGGCAGTCTACCAACGCCAAGCGGTCGGATACGCTGTTATAGCGCTTAGTAACTAAGGACTATCGAAAATTTTTATTTCCTCCATTTGCCTTAAAATTAAAGCCAATCGGTCAGGTATGCTAAGAATGCACCAAAAAACAACACTCCAGTGAAAAACCGAGTTTTTTAGTTTTGGCAGTCTACCAACGCCAAGCGGTCGGATACGCTGTTATAGCGCTTAGTAACTAAGGACTATCGAAATTTTTTATTTCCTCCATTTGCCTTAAAATTAAAGCCAATCGGTCAGGTATGCTAAGAATGCACCAAAAAACAAGACTCCAGCGAAAAACCGAGTTTTTTAGTTTTGGTAGTCTACCAACGCCAAGCGGTCGGGTACGCTGTTATAGCGCTTAGTAACTAAGGACTTTCGAAATTTTTTATTTCCTCCATTTGCCTTTAAATTAAAGATAATCGGTCAGGTATGCTAAGAATGCACCAAAAAACAAGACTCCAGCGAAAAACCGAGTTTTTTAGTTTTGGCAGTCTACCAACGCCAAGCGGTCGGATACGCTGTTATAGCGCTTAGTAACTAAGGACTATCGAAAAATTTTATTTCCTCCATTTGCCTTAAAATTAAAGCCAATCGGTCAGGTATGCTAAGAATGCACCAAAAAACAAGACTCCAGCGAAAAACCGAGTTTTTTAGTTTTGGCAGTCTACCAACGCCAAGCGGTCGGATACGCTGTTATAGCGCTTAGTAACTAAGGACTATCGAAATTTTTTATTTCCTCCATTTGCCTTAAAATTAAAGCCAATCGGTCAGGTATGCTAAGAATGCACCAAAAAACAAGACTCCAGCTAAAAACCGAGTTTTTTAGTTTTGGCAGTCTACCAACGCCAAGCGGTCGGATACGCTGTTATAGCGCTTAGTAACTAAGGACTATCGAAAATTTTTATTTCCTCCATTGCCTTAAAATTAAAGCCAATCGGTCAGGTATGCTAAGAATGCACCAAAAAACAAGACTCCAGCGAAAAACCGAGTTTTTTAGTTTTGGCAGTCTACCAACGCCAAGCGGTCGGATACGCTGTTATAGCGCTTAGTAACTAAGGACTATCGAAAATTTTTATTTCCTCCATTTGCCTTAAAATTAAAGCCAATCGGTCAGGTATGCTAAGAATGCACCAAAAAACAAGACTCCAGCGAAAAACCGAGTTTTTTAGTTTTAAGAGTCTACCAACGCCAAGCGGTCGGATACGCTGTTATAGCGCTTAGTAACTAAGGACTATCGAAAATTTTTATTTCCTCCATTTGCCTTAAAATTAAAGCCAATCGGTCAGGTATGCTAAGAATGCACCAAAAAACAACACTCCAGTGAAAAACCGAGTTTTTTAGTTTTGGCAGTCTACCAACGCCAAGCGGTCGGATACGCTGTTATAGCGCTTAGTAACTAAGGACTATCGAAAATTTTTATTTCCTCCATTTGCCTTAAAATTAAAGCCAATCGGTCCGGTATGCTAATAATGCACCAAAAAACAAGACTCCAGCGAAAAACCGAGTTTTTTAGTTTTGGCAGTCTACCAACGCCAAGCGGTCGGATACGCTGTTATAGCGTTTAGTAACTAAGGACTATCGAAAATTTTTATTTCCTCCATTTGCCTTAAAATTAAAGCCAATCGGTCAGGTATGCTAAGAATGCACCAAAAACCAAGACTCCAGCGAAAAACCGAGTTTTTTAGTTTTGGCAGTCTACCAACGCCAAGCGGTCGGATACGCTGTTATAGCGCTTAGTAACTAAGGACTATCGAAAATTTTTATTTCCTCCATTTGCCTTAAAATTAAAGCCAATCGGTCAGGTATGCTAAGAATGCACCAAAAAACAAGACTCCAGCGAAAAACCGAGTTTTTTAGTTTTGGCAGTCTACCAACGCCAAGCGGTCGGATACGCTGTTATAGCGCTTAGTAACTAAGGACTATCGAAAATTTTTATTTCCTCCATTTGCCTTAAAATTAAAGCCAATCGGTCAGGTATGCTAAGAATGCACCAAAAAACAAGACTCCAGCGAAAAACCGAGTATTTTAGTTTTGGCAGTCTACCAACGCCAAGCGGTCGGATACGCTGTTATAGCGCTTAGTAACTAAGGACTATCGAAAATTTTTATTTCCTCCATTTGCCTTAAAATTAAAGACAATCGGTCAGGTATGCTAAGAATGCACCAAAAAACAAGACTCCAGCGAAAAACCGAGTTTTTTAGTTTTAAGAGTCTACCAACGCCAAGCGGTCGGATACGCTGTTATAGCGCTTAGTAACTAAGGACTATCGAAAATTTTTATTTCCTCCATTTGCCTTAAAATTAAAGCCAATCGGTCAGGTATGCTAAGAATGCACCAAAAAACAAGACTCCAGCGAAAAACCGAGTTTTTTAGTTTTGGCAGTCTACCAACGCAAAGCGGTCGGATACGCTGTTATAGCGCTTAGTAACTAAGGACTATCGAAAATTTTTATTTCCTCCATTTGCCTTAAAATTAAAGCCAATCGGTCAGGTATGCTAAGAATGCACCAAAAAACAAGACTCCAGCGAAAAACCGAGTTTTTTAGTTGTGGCAGTCTACCAACGCCAAGCGGTCGGATACGCTGTTATAGCGCTTAGTAACTAAGGACTATCGAAAATTTTTATTTCCTCCATTTGCCTTAAAATTAAAGCCAATCGGTCAGGTATGCTAAGAATGCACCAAAAAACAAGACTCCAGCGAAAAACCGAGTTTTTTAGTTTTGGCAGTCTACCAACGCCAAGCGGTCGGATACGCTGTTATAGCGCTTAGTAACTAAGGACTATCGAAAATTTTTATTTCCTCCATTTGCCTTAAAATTAAAGCCAATCGGTCAGGTATGCTAAGAATGCACCAAAAAACAAGACTCCAGCGAAAAACCGAGTTTTTTAGTTTTGGCAGTCTACCAACGCCAAGCGGTCGGATACGCTGTTATAGCGCTTAGTAACTAAGGACTATCGAAAATTTTTATTTCCTCCATTTGCCTTAAAATTAAAGCCAATCGGTCAGGTATGCTAAGAATGCACCAAAAAACAAGACTCCAGCGAAAAACCGAGTTTTTTAGTTTTGGCAGTCTACCAACGCCAAGCGGTCGGATACGCTGTTATTCTTCTTCGTCGTTTCGCTCTTGACAGAGCGGTCGTGGTCACGATGATTTCTGTTGAAACGCTGGTGTTATTCGCCGTACAATTTCCCTCCATTTGGCTCTGTTGGATGTTAATCTGAAGCACTCGTTAACTGGACCTCCTACTACCGACTTAATTTGATCGGTCCACCTCATTGGTGACCTACCACGAGGTCTGTTCCCCTCCACTCTACCCTGGACGACCAAACGCTCAATGGAGTTGTTATTTCGCCTTGAGACGTGACCGAACAACCCAAGTATACGGGACTGTACTATGTCAGACAGACGCTGTGTGATGTCGAGTTCTTGGAGTATAGAAGCGTTCGTCCGGAACTCAGTCCAAGATACTCCAAGCATTCTTCTCCAACACCACATCTCTAGAGCATCCACCTTTTTCTTTTCCAGTTCCCGTAGCGTCCACGTCTCAGACGCGTACAGAAATATGGGGAAAATTAGTGTCCGAACAAGCCTGATCTTAGTGGCTTTGGTGATGTTGCGATTTCTCCATATCTTCTTCAGCTTGTCCATTGCTCCTCTGGTCATAGCCATGCGTCGTTTAATTTCATCCACGCTACCACCGTTGTTCGAAACTAAAGCGCCTAGGTAGACATACGACTGAACTACGTCACAATTCGCAATCTGTGTCACCTCGGGCGAATTATTATTAGCGCGGTCGACAATCATCACTTTGGTCTTGCTCCGGTTAATTTTTAGTCCAAACGTGAGACTGACGCGTTCCATCTTGAGCAGCAGTTCCTCCATATGGGTTGCACTAGTCGCAAACAAGGTCGTGTCGTCGGCGTAGCGCAGGTTGGTGATTTTGTAGCCACCAATCGCAACACCATCATTCCAGTCTTCCAGAGTTATTCGCATCACAATTCGTTATAGCGCTTAGTAACTAAGGACTATCGAAAATTTTTATTTCCTCCATTTGCCTTAAAATTAAAGCCAATCGGTCAGGTATGCTAAGAATGCACCAAAAAACAAGACTCCAGCGAAAAACCGAGTTTTTTAGTTTTGGCAGTCTACGAACGCCAAGCGGTCGGATACGCTGTTATAGCGCTTAGTAACTAAGGACTATCGAAAATTTTTATTTCCTCCATTGCCTTAAAATTAAAGCCAATCGGTCAGGTATGCTAAGAATGCACCAAAAAACAAGACTCCAGCGAAAAACCGAGTTTTTTAGTTTTGGCAGTCTACGAACGCCAAGCGGTCGGATACGCTGTTATAGCGCTTAGTAACTAAGGACTATCGAAAATTTTTATTTCCTCCATTTGCCTTAAAATTAAAGCCAATCGGTCAGGTATGCTAAGAATGCACCAAAAAACAAGACTCCAGCGAAAAACCGAGTTTTTTAGTTTTGGCAGTCTACCAACGCCAAGCGGTCGGATACGCTTTTATAGCGCTTAGTAACTAAGGACTATCGCAAATTTTTCTTTCCTCCATTTGCCTTAAAATTAAAGCCAATCGGTCAGGTATGCTAAGAATGCACCAAAAAACAAGACTCCAGCGAAAAACCGAGTTTTTTAGTTTTGGCAGTCTACCAACGCCAAGCGGTCGGATACGCTGTTATAGCGCTTAGTAACTAAGGACTATCGAAAATTTTTATTTCCTCCATTTGCCTTGAAATTAAAGCCAATCGGTCAGGTATGCTAAGAATGCACCAAAAAACAAGACTCCAGCGAAAAACCGAGTTTTTTAGTTTTGGCAGTCTACCAACGCCAAGCGGTTGGATACGCTGTTATAGCGCTTAGTAACTAAGGACTATCAAAAATTTTATTTCCTCCATTTGCCTTAAAATTAAAGCCAATCGGTCAGGTATGATAAGAATGCACCAAAAAAACAAGACTCCAGCGAAAAACCGAGTTTTTTAGTTTTGGCAGTCTACCAACGCCAAGCGGTCGGATACGCTGTTATAGCGCTTAGTAACTAAGGATTATCGAAATTTTTTATTTCCTCCATTTGCCTTAAAATTAAAGCCAATCGGTCAGGTATGCTAAGAATGCACCAAAAAACAAGACTCCAGCGAAAAACCGAGTTTTTTAGTTTTGGCAGTCTACGAACGCCAAGCGGTCGGATACGCTGTTATAGCGCTTAGTAACTAAGGACTATCGAAAATTTTTATTTCCTCCATTGCCTTAAAATTAAAGCCAATCGGTCAGGTATGCTAAGAATGCACCAAAAAACAAGACTCCAGCGAAAAACCGAGTTTTTTAGTTTTGGCAGTCTACCAACGCCAAGCGGTCGGATACGCTGTTATAGCGCTTAGTAACTAAGGACTATCGAAATTTTTTATTTCCTCCATTTGCCTTAAAATTAAAGCCAATCGGTCAGGTATGCTAAGAATGCACCAAAAAACAAGACTCCAGCGAAAAACCGAGTTTTTTAGTTTTTGCAGTCTACCAACGCCAAGCGGTCGGGTACGCTGTTATAGCGCTTAGTAACTAAGGACTATCGAAAATTTTTATTTCCTCCATTTGCCTTAAAATTAAAGCTAATCGGTCAGGTATGCTAAGAATGCACCAAAAAACAAGACTCCAGCGAAAAACCGAGTTTTTTAGTTTTGGCAGTCTACCAACGCAAAGCGGTCGGATACGCTGTTATAGCGCTTAGTAACTAAGGACTATCGAAAAATTTTATTTCCTCCATTTGCCTTAAAATTAAAGCCAATCGGTCAGGTATGCTAAGAATGCACCAAAAAACAAGACTCCAGCGAAAAACCGAGTTTTTTAGTTTTGGCAGTCTACCAACGCCAAGCGGTCGGATACGCTGTTATAGCGCTTAGTAACTAAGGACTATCGAAATTTTTTATTTCCTCCATTTGCCTTAAAATTAAAGCCAATCGGTCAGGTATGCTAAGAATGCACCAAAAAACAAGACTCCAGCGAAAAACCGAGTTTTTTAGTTTTGGTAGTCTACCAACGCCAAGCGGTCGGGTACGCTGTTATAGCGCTTAGTAACTAAGGACTATCGAAAATTTTTATTTCCTCCATTTGCCTTAAAATTAAAGCTAATCGGTCAGGTATGCTAAGAATGCACCAAAAAACAAGACTCCAGCGAAAAACCGAGTTTTTTAGTTTTGGCAGTCTACCAACGCAAAGCGGTCGGATACGCTGTTATAGCGCTTAGTAACTAAGGACTATCGAAAAATTTTATTTCCTCCATTTGCCTTAAAATTAAAGCCAATCGGTCAGGTATGCTAAGAATGCACCAAAAAACAAGACTCCAGCGAAAAACCGAGTTTTTTAGTTTTGGCAGTCTACCAACGCCAAGCGGTCGGATACGCTGTTATAGCGCTTAGTAACTAAGGACTATCGAAATTTTTTATTTCCTCCATTTGCCTTAAAATTAAAGCCAATCGGTCAGGTATGCTAAGAATGCACCAAAAAACAAGACTCCAGCGAAAAACCGAGTTTTTTAGTTTTGGTAGTCTACCAACGCCAAGCGGTCGGGTACGCTGTTATAGCGCTTAGTAACTAAGGACTATCGAAATTTTTTATTTCCTCCATTTGCCTTTAAATTAAAGATAATCGGTCAGGTATGCTAAGAATGCACCAAAAAACAAGACTCCAGCGAAAAACCGAGTTTTTTAGTTTTGGCAGTCTACCAACGCCAAGCGGTCGGATACGCTGTTATAGCGCTTAGTAACTAAGGACTATCGAAAAATTTTATTTCCTCCATTTGCCTTAAAATTAAAGCCAATCGGTCAGGTATGCTAAGAATGCACCAAAAAACAAGACTCCAGCGAAAAACCGAGTTTTTTAGTTTTGGCAGTCTACCAACGCCAAGCGGTCGGATACGCTGTTATAGCGCTTAGTAACTAAGGACTATCGAAATTTTTTATTT
This sequence comes from Pyrgus malvae, assembly GCA_911387765.1. Taxonomy (NCBI): domain Eukaryota; kingdom Metazoa; phylum Arthropoda; class Insecta; order Lepidoptera; family Hesperiidae; genus Pyrgus; species Pyrgus malvae. Next base: position 403,302 of record OU426973.1, on the reverse strand, counting down.
CCTCCATTTGCCTTAAAATTAAAGCCAATCGGTCAGGTATGCTAAGAATGCACCAAAAAACAAGACTCCAGCTAAAAACCGAGTTTTTTAGTTTTGGCAGTCTACCAACGCCAAGCGGTCGGATACGCTGTTATAGCGCTTAGTAACTAAGGACTATCGAAAATTTTTATTTCCTCCATTGCCTTAAAATTAAAGCCAATCGGTCAGGTATGCTAAGAATGCACCAAAAAACAAGACTCCAGCGAAAAACCGAGTTTTTTAGTTTTGGCAGTCTACCAACGCCAAGCGGTCGGATACGCTGTTATAGCGCTTAGTAACTAAGGACTATCGAAAATTTTTATTTCCTCCATTTGCCTTAAAATTAAAGCCAATCGGTCAGGTATGCTAAGAATGCACCAAAAAACAAGACTCCAGCGAAAAACCGAGTTTTTTAGTTTTGGCAGTCTACCAACGCCAAGCGGTCGGATACGCTGTTATAGCGCTTAGTAACTAAGGACTATCGAAAATTTTTATTTCCTCCATTTGCCTTAAAATTAAAGCCAATCGGTCAGGTATGCTAAGAATGCACCAAAAAACAACACTCCAGTGAAAAACCGAGTTTTTTAGTTTTGGCAGTCTACCAACGCCAAGCGGTCGGATACGCTGTTATAGCGCTTAGTAACTAAGGACTATCGAAAATTTTTATTTCCTCCATTTGCCTTAAAATTAAAGCCAATCGGTCCGGTATGCTAATAATGCACCAAAAAACAAGACTCCAGCGAAAAACCGAGTTTTTTAGTTTTGGCAGTCTACCAACGCCAAGCGGTCGGATACGCTGTTATAGCGTTTAGTAACTAAGGACTATCGAAAATTTTTATTTCCTCCATTTGCCTTAAAATTAAAGCCAATCGGTCAGGTATGCTAAGAATGCACCAAAAACCAAGACTCCAGCGAAAAACCGAGTTTTTTAGTTTTGGCAGTCTACCAACGCCAAGCGGTCGGATACGCTGTTATAGCGCTTAGTAACTAAGGACTATCGAAAATTTTTATTTCCTCCATTTGCCTTAAAATTAAAGCCAATCGGTCAGGTATGCTAAGAATGCACCAAAAAACAAGACTCCAGCGAAAAACCGAGTTTTTTAGTTTTGGCAGTCTACCAACGCCAAGCGGTCGGATACGCTGTTATAGCGCTTAGTAACTAAGGACTATCGAAAATTTTTATTTCCTCCATTTGCCTTAAAATTAAAGCCAATCGGTCAGGTATGCTAAGAATGCACCAAAAAACAAGACTCCAGCGAAAAACCGAGTATTTTAGTTTTGGCAGTCTACCAACGCCAAGCGGTCGGATACGCTGTTATAGCGCTTAGTAACTAAGGACTATCGAAAATTTTTATTTCCTCCATTTGCCTTAAAATTAAAGACAATCGGTCAGGTATGCTAAGAATGCACCAAAAAACAAGACTCCAGCGAAAAACCGAGTTTTTTAGTTTTAAGAGTCTACCAACGCCAAGCGGTCGGATACGCTGTTATAGCGCTTAGTAACTAAGGACTATCGAAAATTTTTATTTCCTCCATTGCCTTAAAATTAAAGCCAATCGGTCAGGTATGCTAAGAATGCACCAAAAAACAAGACTCCAGCGAAAAACCGAGTTTTTTAGTTTTGGCAGTCTACCAACGCCAAGCGGTCGGATACGCTGTTATAGCGCTTAGTAACTAAGGACTATCGAAAATTTTTATTTCCTCCATTTGCCTTAAAATTAAAGCCAATCGGTCAGGTATGCTAAGAATGCACCAAAAAACAAGACTCCAGCGAAAAACCGAGTTTTTTAGTTGTGGCAGTCTACCAACGCCAAGCGGTCGGATACGCTGTTATAGCGTTTAGTAACTAAGGACTATCGAAAATTTTTATTTCCTCCATTTGCCTTAAAATTAAAGCCAAACGGTCAGGTATGCTAAGAATGCACCAAAAAACAAGACTCCAGCGAAAAACCGAGTTTTTTAGTTTTGGCAGTCTACCAACGCCAAGCGGTCGGATACGCTGTTATAGCGCTTAGTAACTAAGGACTATCGAAAATTTTTATTTCCTCCATTTGCCTTAAAATTAAAGCCAATCGGTCAGGTATGCTAAGAATGCACCAAAAAACAAGACTCCAGCGAAAAACCGAGTTTTTTAGTTTTGGCAGTCTACCAACGCCAAGTGGTCGGATACGCTGTTATAGCGCTTAGTAACTAAGGACTATCGAAAATTTTTATTTCCTCCATTTGCCTTAAAATTAAAGCCAATCGGTCAGGTATGCTAAGAATGCACCAAAAAACAAGACTCCAGCGAAAAACCGAGTTTTTAGTTTTGGCAGTCTACCAACGCCAAGCGGTCGGATACGCTGTTATAGCGCTTAGTAACTAAGGACTATCGAAAACTTTTATTTCCTCCATTTGCCTTAAAATTAAAGCCAATCGGTCAGGTATGCTAAGAATGCACCAAAAAACAAGACTCCAGCGAAAAACCGAGTTTTTTAGTTTTGGCAGTCTACCAACGCCAAGCGGTCGGATACGCTGTTATAGCGCTTAGTAACTAAGGACTATCGAAAATTTTTATTTCCTCCATTTGCCTTAAAATTAAAGCCAATCGGTCAGGTATGCTAAGAATGCACCAAAAAACAAGACTCCAGCGAAAAACCGAGTTTTTTAGTTTTGGCAGTCTACCAACGCCAAGCGGTCGGATACGCTGTTATAGCGCTTAGTAACTAAGGACTATCGAAAATTTTTATTTCCTCCATTTGCCTTAAAATTAAAGCCAATCGGTCAGGTATGCTAAGAATGCACCAAAAAACAAGACTCCAGCGAAAAACCGAGTTTTTTAGTTTTGGCAGTCTACCGACGCCAAGCGGTCGGATACGCTGTTATAGCGCTTAGTAACTAAGGACTATCGAAAATTTTAATTTCCTCCATTTGCCTTAAAATTAAAGCCAATCGGTCAGGTATGCTAAGAATGCACCAAAAACAAGACTCCAGCGAAAAACCGAGTTTTTTAGTTTTGGCAGTCTACCAACGCCAAGCGGTCGGATACGCTGTTATAGCGCTTAGTAACTAAGGACTATCGAAAAATTTTATTTCCTCCATTTGCCTTAAAATTAAAGCCAATCGGTCAGGTATGCTAAGAATGCACCAAAAAACAAGACTCCAGCGAAAAACCGTGTTTTTTAGTTTTGGCAGTCTACCAACGCCAAGCGGTCGGATACGCTGTTATAGCGCTTAGTAACTAAGGACTATCAAAATTTTTTATTTCCTCCATTTGCCTTAAAATTAAAGCCAATCGGTCAGGTATGCTAAGAATGCACCAAAAAACAAGACTCCAGCGAAAAACCGAGTTTTTTAGTTTTGGCAGTCTACCAACGCCAAGCGGTCGGATACGCTGTTATAGCGCTTAGTAACTAAGGACTATCGAAAATTTTCATTTCCTCCATTTGCCTTAAAATTAAAGCCAATCGGTCAGGTATGCTAAGAATGCACCAAAAAACAAGACTCCAGCGAAAAACCGAGTTTTTTAGTTTTGGCAGTCTACCAACGCCAAGCGGTCGGATACGCTGTTATAGCGCTTAGTAACTAAGGACTATCGAAAATTTTTATTTCCTCCATTTGCCTTAAAATTAAAGCCAATCGGTCAGGTATGCTAAGAATGCACCAAAAAACAAGACTCCAGCGAAAAACCGAGTTTTTTAGTTTTGGCAGTCTACCAACGCCAAGCGGTCGGATACGCTGTTATAGCGCTTAGTAACTAAGGACTATCGAAAATTTTTATTTCCTCCATTTGCCTTAAAATTAAAGCCAATCGGTCAGGTATGCTAAGAATGCACCAAAAAACAAGACTCCAGTGAAAAACCGAGTTTTTTAGTTTTGGCAGTCTACCAACGCCAAGCGATCGGATACGCTGTTATAGCGCTTAGTAACTAAGGACTATCGAAAATTTTTATTTCCCCAATTTGCCTTAAAATTAAAGCCAATCGGTCAGGTATGCTAAGAATGCACCAAAAAACAAGACTCCAGCGAAAAACCGAGTTTTTTAGTTTTGGCAGTCTACCAACGCCAAGCGGTCGGATACGCTGTTATAGCGCTTAGTAACTAAGGACTATCGAAAATTTTTATTTCCTCCATTTGCCTTAAAATTAAAGCCAATCGGTCCGGTATGCTAATAATGCACCAAAAAACAAGACTCCAGCGAAAAACCGAGTTTTTTAGTTTTGGCAGTCTACCAACGCCAAGCGGTCGGATACGCTGTTATAGCGTTTAGTAACTAAGGACTATCGAAAATTTTTATTTCCTCCATTTGCCTTAAAATTAAAGCCAATCTGTCAGGTATGCTAAGAATGCACCAAAAAACAAGACTCCAGCGAAAAACCGAGTTTTTTAGTTTTGGCAGTCTACCAACGCCAAGCTGTCGGATACGCTGTTATAGCGCTTAGTAACTAAGGACTATCGAAAATTTTTATTTCCTCCATTTGCCTTAACCTATAAAAGACCAGTGTCAGTATATACTGACATCATAAATATTACCCCAACGACCAGTGACAGCATATGCTGTCATCTCGACCTCGCGCTGTTTTCGGCTCTATAGTTTAAAAAATAAGTTTCTATTTAGTCTGGCGTATTTTTAAATTCATAGAGGAATAAATTCTCCGTTCATTCGGTCATTTAACGTCTGTGGGTTGGTAGTGAAATAAAAAGAAATCTCTGTTGCAAAATCGACACTCCTTCAGTCGTCAAATTTGCTTGGTAATACTCAGTGACAGTTTGTGCTAGTGCCGGTTTTTTCCTGATTTATGTGGATTTTTCTACTGAAAACGTAAGTAAAGTGTTATAATTATTTCATTTATAGTGTTTTTAGTAATAACAAATATCCAGAAGTTTGATGCGCGTCATAATTTTTGGTAAAATAGGTTTTCAAAATGAAGTGGAATTGCGCGGCGCCACAACAATGGCGCTGTTTTGGTTTTAGCTCAATTATTACACAATTTAGTGGTTAAAAACCATTACTGTCATACATATGTAGAAAGGTTATTTTATAAGGAATCCGTTTCTGTATCTTTTGCTATATTTTATCATTGTTATACAAATGAATCAAGATCAATTCTGTGTGTGAATTTTGCGCATTGAAGTTATATTTTTTTCTGCTATTATTACGTTACAAAACCATGACAATCACTAATAGTATAAAGATAATTTATCAGGGAATCTATATTTTATTTATATTATTCGATTAGTAATTAGTTTTCTTTATAATTTGAATATAAAATAAAACGAATACAGACTTTACCGTGCATCCGTCGACGCCTTATGGAGTACGCAATAAGGTTAATTTTACAATAAGTAATGCGCACTGACAAACTCTGTTGCTTGCGTGTTTGCTTGCGTGATTTGAAAAGTAATGAAAAAAAATTTCATTACTTTTCTTGGCATTTTTACGTCTATTTGTGTATGAAAAGTGTCAATGAAAATTATATTGCAGGAAAGGCAATTTCTTATTCTTTATGAGTGTGCCCCCTGATTTTAATTAGATTAATTATAAAATTCGTTAAATGAATTTTAACGTGACCTCGAATTTTTTTCCTATTTTTTCCGACTTTTCGTTTTTTATCTTCTACGAAGTATGTTTTTCTTTCAATGAACCTGAAAAAAATATACAACGTTTCGAGATACTTTACCTAAAGAATAAAGGAATAACTAAATGAATACGACTAATACTATCATTGCAATTAAATTTTCAATACACCGTCATGTGCGGCGCGCGAAAAAAACATTACGTAACTTCAACCTCAAATTTGTTAATTTTTTTGTATGAACACATACTTGTATTATACTTTATTAGAAAGGTCTTTTCATGTAGATTTTGAATATATAAATAATGTGCCACATTTTTTCTTTGATTATATGTTACATTCGTTTTATACCAAGCGGAACAACAATCTAAACATGCGGACTCTTTGTTTGGCTTTGAACGATGATTATAAAAACAAAACACACTGTAGAAGTACTAAATAGCTATAAGGTGTAAGCTTGTTTCATTCCCTTCCGAGAAATGTAACTGGAGTCGTTGTAAGTGTAAACATCTGGTCGCACGAACATAAATAACACTCGTAGTGCGTATCGCGGCAAAAAATCTCTAGACCCCTGGTCGAAATCGTTTTGGCGCGTAAGCGGCGCCTGGTCTTGCAAAGGTTAAAATTAAAGCCAATCGGTCAGGTATGCTAAGAATGCACCAAAAAACAAGACTCCAGCGAAAAACCGAGTTTTTTAGTTTTGGCAGTCTACCAACGCCAAGCGGTCGGATGCGCTGTTATAGCGCTTAGTAACTAAGGACTATCGAAAATTTTTATTTCCTCCATTTGCCTTAAAATTAAAGCCAATCGGTCAGGTATGCTAAGAATGCACCAAAAAACAAGACTCCAGCGAAAAACCGAGTTTTTTAGTTTTCGCAGTCTACCAACGCCAAGCGGTCGAATACGCTGTTATAGCGCTTAGTAACTAAGGACTATCGAAAATTTTTATTTCCTGCATTTGCCTTAAAATTAAAGCCAATCGGTCAGGTATGCTAAGAATGCACCAAAAAACAAGACTCCAGCGAAAAACTCGAGTTTTTTAGTTTTGGCAGTCTACCAACGCCAAGCGGTCGGATACGCTGTTATAGCGCTTAGTAACTAAGGACTATCGAAACATTTTATTTCCTCCATTTGCCTTAAAATTAAAGCCAATCGGTCAGGTATGCTAAGAATGCACCAAAAAACAAGACTCCAGCGAAAAACCGAGTTTTTTAGTTTTGGCAGTCTACCAACGCCAAGCGGTCGGATACGCTGTTATAGCGCTTAGTAACTAAGGACTATCGAAAATTTTTATTTCCTCCATTTGCCTTAAAATTAAAGCCAATCGGTCAGGTATGCTAAGAATGCACCAAAAAACAAGACTCCAGCGAAAAACCGAGTTTTTTAGTTTTGGCAGTCTACCAACGCCAAGCGATCGGATACGCTGTTATAGCGCTTAGTAACTAAGGACTATCGAAAATTTTTATTTCCTCCATTTGCCTTAAAATTAAAGCCAATCGGTCAGGTATGCTAAGAATGCACCAAAAAACAAGACTCCAGCGAAAAACCGGGTTTTTTAGTTTTGGCAGTCTACCAACGCCAAGCGGTCAGATACGCTGTTATAGCGCTTAGTAACTAAGGACTATCGAAAATTTTTATTTCCTCCATTTGCCTTAAAATTAAAGCCAATCGGTCAGGTATGCTAAGAATGCACCAAAAAACAAGACTCCAGCGAAAAACCGAGTTTTTTAGTTTTGGCAGTCTACCAACGCCAAGCGGTCGGATACGCTGTTATAGCGCTTAGTAACTAAGGACTATCGAAAATTTTTATTTCCTCCATTTGCCTTAAAATTAAAGCCAATCGGTCAGGTATGCTAAGAATGCACCAAAAAACAAGACTCCAGCGAAAAACCGAGTTTTTTAGTTTTGGCAGTCTACCAACGCCAAGCGGTCGGATACGCTGTTATAGCGCTTAGTAACTAAGGACTATCGAAAATTTTTATTTCCTCCATTTGCCTTAAAACTAAAGCCAATCGGTCAGGTATGCTAAGAATGCACCAAAAAACAAGACTCCAGCGAAAAACCGAGTTTTTTAGTTTTAAGAGTCTACCAACGCCAAGCGGTCGGATACGTTGTTATAGCGCTTAGTAACTAAGGACTATCGAAAATTTTTATTTCCTCCATTTGCCTTAAAATTAAAGCCAATCGGTCAGGTATGCTAAGAATGCACCAAAAAACAAGACTCCAGCGAAAAACCGAGTTTTTTAGTTTTGGCAGTCTAACAACGCCAAGCGGTCGGATACGCTGTTATAGCGCTTAGTAACTAAGGACTATCGAAAATTTTTATTTCCTCCATTTGCCTTAAAATTAAAGCCAATCGGTCAGGTATGCTAAGAATGCACCAAAAAACAAGACTCCAGCGAAAAACCGAGTTTTTTAGTTTTGGCAGTCTACCAACGCCAAGCGATCGGATACGCTGTTATAGCGCTTAGTAACTAAGGACTATCGAAAATTTTTATTTCCTCCATTTGCCTTAAAATTAAAGCCAATCGGTCAGGTATGCTAAGAATGCACCAAAAAACAAGACTCCAGCGAAAAACCGGGTTTTTTAGTTTTGGCAGTCTACCAACGCCAAGCGGTCGGATACGCTGTTATAGCGCTTAGTAACTAAGGACTATCGAAAATTTTTATTTCCTCCATTTGCCTTAAAATTAAAGCCAATCGGTCAGGTATGCTAAGAATGCACCAAAAAACAAGACTCCAGCGAAAAACCGAGTTTTTTAGTTTTGGCAGTCTACCAACGCAAAGCGGTCGGATACGCTGTTATAGCGCTTAGTAACTAAGGACTATCGAAAATTTTTATTTCCTCCATTTGCCTTAAAATTAAAGCCAATCGGTCAGGTATGCTAAGAATGCACCAAAAAATAAGACTCCAGCGAAAAACCGAGTTTTTTAGTTTTGGCAGTCTACCAACGCCAAGCGGTCGGATACGCTGTTATAGCGTTTAGTAACTAAGGACTATCGAAAATTTTTATTTCCTCCATTTGCCTTAAAATTAAAGCCAATCGGTCAGGTATGCTAAGAATGCACCAAAAAACAAGACTCCAGCGAAAAACCGAGTTTTTTAGTTTTGGCAGTCTACCAACGCCAAGCGGTCGGATACGCTGTTATAGCGCTTAGTAACTAAGGACTATCGAAAATTTTTATTTCCTCCATTTGCCTTAAAATTAAAGCCAATCGGTCAGGTATGCTAAGAATGCACCAAAAAACAAGACTCCAGCGAAAAACCGAGTTTTTTAGTTTTGGCAGTCTACCAACGCCAAGCGGTAAGATACGCTGTTATAGCGCTTAGTAACTAAGGACTATCGAAAATTTTTATTTCCTCCATTTGCCTTAAAACTAAAGCCAATCGGTCAGGTATGCTAAGAATGCACCAAAAAACAAGACTCCAGCGAAAAACCGAGTTTTTTAGTTTTGGCAGTCTACCAACGCCAAGCGGTCGGATACGCTGTTATAGCGCTTAGTAACTAAGGACTATCGAAAATTTTTATTTCCTCCATTTGCCTTAAAATTAAAGCCAATCGGTCAGGTATGCTAAGAATGCACCAAAAAACAAGACTCCAGCGAAAAACCGAGTTTTTTAGTTTTGGCAGTCTAACAACGCCAAGCGGTCGGATACGCTGTTATAGCGCTTAGTAACTACGGACTATCGAAAATTTTTATTTCCTCCATTTGCCTTAAAATTAAAGCCAATCGGTCAGGTATGCTAAGAATGCACCAAAAAACAAGACTCCAGCGAAAAACCGAGTTTTTTAGTTTTGGCAGTCTACCAACGCCAAGCGGTCGGATACGCTGTTATAGCGCTTAGTAACTAAGGACGATCGAAATTTTTTATTTCCTCCATTGCCTTAAAATTAAAGCCAATCGGTCAGGTATGCTAAGAATGCACCAAAAAACAAGACTCCAGCGAAAAACCGAGTTTTTTAGTTTTGGCAGTCTACCAACGCCAAGCGGTCGGATACGCTGTTATAGCGCTTAGTAACTAAGGACTATCGAAAATTTTTATTTCCTCCATTTGCCTTAAAATTAAAGCCAATCGGTCAGGTATGCTAAGAATGCAGCAAAAAACAAGACTCCAGCGAAAAACCGAGTTTTTTAGTTTTGGCAGTCTACCAACGCCAAGCGGTCGGATACGCTGTTATAGCGCTTAGTAACTAAGGACTATCGAAAATTTTTATTTCCTCCATTTGCCTTAAAATTAAAGCCAATCGGTCAGGTATGCTAAGAATGCACCAAAAAACAAGACTCCAGTGAAAAACCGAGTTTTTTAGTTTTGGCAGTCTACCAACGCCAAGCGATCGGATACGCTGTTATAGCGCTTAGTAACTAAGGACTATCGAAAATTTTTATTTCCCCAATTTGCCTTAAAATTAAAGCCAATCGGTCAGGTATGCTAAGAATGCACCAAAAAACAAGACTCCAGCGAAAAACCGAGTTTTTTAGTTTTGGCAGTCTACCAACGCCAAGCGGTCGGATACGCTGTTATAGCGCTTAGTAACTAAGGACTATCGAAAATTTTTATTTCCTCCATTTGCCTTAAAATTAAAGCCAATCGGTCCGGTATGCTAATAATGCACCAAAAAACAAGACTCCAGCGAAAAACCGAGTTTTTTAGTTTTGGCAGTCTACCAACGCCAAGCGGTCGGATACGCTGTTATAGCGTTTAGTAACTAAGGACTATCGAAAATTTTTATTTCCTCCATTTGCCTTAAAATTAAAGCCAATCTGTCAGGTATGCTAAGAATGCACCAAAAAACAAGACTCCAGCGAAAAACCGAGTTTTTTAGTTTTCGCAGTCTACCAACGCCAAGCGGTCGGATACGCTGTTATAGCGCTTAGTAACTAAGGACTATCGAAAATTTTTATTTCCTGCATTTGCCTTAAAATTAAAGCCAATCGGTCAGGTATGCTAAGAATGCACCAAAAAACAAGACTCCAGCGAAAAACTCGAGTTTTTTAGTTTTGGCAGTCTACCAACGCCAAGCGGTCGGATACGCTGTTATAGCGCTTAGTAACTAAGGACTATCGAAAAATTTTATTTCCTCCATTTGCCTTAAAATTAAAGCCAATCGGTCCGGTATGCTAATAATGCACCAAAAAACAAGACTCCAGCGAAAAACCGAGTTTTTTAGTTTTGGCAGTCTACCAACGCCAAGCGGTCGGATACGCTGTTATAGCGTTTAGTAACTAAGGACTATCGAAAATTTTTATTTCCTCCATTTGCCTTAAAATTAAAGCCAATCTGTCAGGTATGCTAAGAATGCACCAAAAAACAAGACTCCAGCGAAAAACCGAGTTTTTTAGTTTTCGCAGTCTACCAACGCCAAGCGGTCGGATACGCTGTTATAGCGTTTAGTAACTAAGGACTATCGAAAAATTTTATTTCCTCCATTTGCCTTAAAATTAAAGCCAATCGGTCAGGTATGCTAAGAATGCACCAAAAAACAAGACTCCAGCGAAAAACCGAGTTTTTTAGTTTTGGCAGTCTACCAACGCAAAGCGGTCGGATACGCTGTTATAGCGCTTAGTAACTAAGGACTATCGAAAATTTTTATTTCCTCCATTTGCCTTAAAATTAAAGCCAATCGGTCAGGTATGCTAAGAATGCACCAAAAAATAAGACTCCAGCGAAAAACCGAGTTTTTTAGTTTTGGCAGTCTACCAACGCCAAGCGGTCGGATACGCTGTTATAGCGTTTAGTAACTAAGGACTATCGAAAATTTTTATTTCCTCCATTTGCCTTAAAATTAAAGCCAATCGGTCAGGTATGCTAAGAATGCACCAAAAAACAAGACTCCAGCGAAAAACCGAGTTTTTTAGTTTTGGCAGTCTACCAACGCCAAGCGGTCGGATACGCTGTTATAGCGCTTAGTAACTAAGGACTATCGAAAATTTTTATTTCCTCCATTTGCCTTAAAATTAAAGCCAATCGGTCAGGTATGCTAAGAATGCACCAAAAAACAAGACTCCAGCGAAAAACCGAGTTTTTTAGTTTTGGCAGTCTACCAACGCCAAGCGGTCGGATACGCTGTTATAGCGCTTAGTAACTAAGGACTATCGAAAATTTTTATTTCCTCCATTTGCCTTAAAACTAAAGCCAATCGGTCAGGTATGCTAAGAATGCACCAAAAAACAAGACTCCAGCGAAAAACCGAGTTTTTTAGTTTTAAGAGTCTACCAACGCCAAGCGGTCGGATACGCTGTTATAGCGCTTAGTAACTAAGGACTATCGAAAATTTTTATTTCCTCCATTTGCCTTAAAATTAAAGCCAATCGGTCAGGTATGCTAAGAATGCACCAAAAAACAAGACTCCAGCGAAAAACCGAGTTTTTTAGTTTTGGCAGTCTAACAACGCCAAGCGGTCGGATACGCTGTTATAGCGCTTAGTAACTAAGGACTATCGAAAATTTTTATTTCCTCCATTTGCCTTAAAATTAAAGCCAATCGGTCAGGTATGCTAAGAATGCACCAAAAAACAAGACTCCAGCGAAAAACCGAGTTTTTTAGTTTTGGCAGTCTACCAACGCCAAGCGATCGGATACGCTGTTATAGCGCTTAGTAACTAAGGACTATCGAAAATTTTTATTTCCTCCATTTGCCTTAAAATTAAAGCCAATCGGTCAGGTATGCTAAGAATGCACCAAAAAACAAGACTCCAGCGAAAAACCGGGTTTTTTAGTTTTGGCAGTCTACCAACGCCAAGCGGTCGGATACGCTGTTATAGCGCTTAGTAACTAAGGACTATCGAAAATTTTTATTTCCTCCATTTGCCTTAAAATTAAAGCCAATCGGTCAGGTATGCTAAGAATGCACCAAAAAACAAGACTCCAGCGAAAAACCGAGTTTTTTAGTTTTGGCAGTCTACCAACGCAAAGCGGTCGGATACGCTGTTATAGCGCTTAGTAACTAAGGACTATCGAAAATTTTTATTTCCTCCATTTGCCTTAAAATTAAAGCCAATCGGTCAGGTATGCTAAGAATGCACCAAAAAATAAGACTCCAGCGAAAAACCGAGTTTTTTAGTTTTGGCAGTCTACCAACGCCAAGCGGTCGGATACGCTGTTATAGCGTTTAGTAACTAAGGACTATCGAAAATTTTTATTTCCTCCATTTGCCTTAAAATTAAAGCCAATCGGTCAGGTATGCTAAGAATGCACCAAAAAACAAGACTCCAGCGAAAAACCGAGTTTTTTAGTTTTGGCAGTCTAACAACGCCAAGCGGTCGGATACGCTGTTATAGCGCTTAGTAACTAAGGACTATCGAAAATTTTTATTTCCTCCATTTGCCTTAAAATTAAAGCCAATCGGTCAGGTATGCTAAGAATGCACCAAAAAACAAGACTCCAGCGAAAAACCGAGTTTTTTAGTTTTGGCAGTCTACCAACGCCAAGCGATCGGATACGCTGTTATAGCGCTTAGTAACTAAGGACTATCGAAAATTTTTATTTCCTCCATTTGCCTTAAAATTAAAGCCAATCGGTCAGGAATGCTAAGAATGCACCAAAAAACAAGACTCCAGCGAAAAACCGGGTTTTTTAGTTTTGGCAGTCTACCAACGCCAAGCGGTCGGATACGCTGTTATAGCGCTTAGTAACTAAGGACTATCGAAAATTTTTATTTCCTCCATTTGCCTTAAAATTAAAGCCAATCGGTCAGGTATGCTAAGAATGCACCAAAAAACAAGACTCCAGCGAAAAACTGAGTTTTTTAGTTTTGGCAGTCTACCAACGCAAAGCGGTCGGATACGCTGTTATAGCGCTTAGTAACTAAGGACTATCGAAAATTTTTATTTCCTCCATTTGCCTTAAAATTAAAGCCAATCGGTCAGGTATGCTAAGAATGCACCAAAAAATAAGACTCCGCGAAAAACCGAGTTTTTTAGTTTTGGCAGTCTACCAACGCCAAGCGGTCGGATACGCTGTTATAGCGCTTAGTAACTAAGGACTATCGAAAATTTTTATTTCCTCCATTTGCCTTAAAATTAAAGCCAATCGGTCAGGTATGCTAAGAATGCACCAAAAAACAAGACTCCAGCGAAAAACCGAGTTTTTTAGTTTTGGCAGTCTACCAACGCCAAGCGGTCGGATACGCTGTTATAGCGCTTAGTAACTAAGGACTATCGAAAATTTTTATTTCCTCCATTTGCCTTAAAATTAAAGCCAATCGGTCAGGTATGCTAAGAATGCACCAAAAAGCAAGACTCCAGCGAAAAACCGAGTTTTTTAGTTTTGGCAGTCTACCAACGCCAAGCGGTCGGATACGCTGTTATAGCGCTTAGTAACTAAGGACTATCGAAAATTTTTATTTCCTCCATTTGCCTTAAAACTAAAGTCAATCGGTCAGGTATGCTAAGAATGCACCAAAAAACAAGACTCCAGCGAAAAACCGAGTTTTTTAGTTTTAAGAGTCTACCAACGCCAAGCGGTCGGATACGCTGTTATAGCGCTTAGTAACTAAGGACTATCGAAAATTTTTATTTCCTCCATTTGCCTTAAAATTAAAGCCAATCGGTCAGGTATGCTAAGAATGCACCAAAAAACAAGACTCCAGCGAAAAACCGAGTTTTTTAGTTTTGGCAGTCTAACAACGCCAAGCGGTCGGATACGCTGTTATAGCGCTTAGTAACTACGGACTATCGAAAATTTTTATTTCCTCCATTTGCCTTAAAATTAAAGCCAATCGGTCAGGTATGCTAAGAATGCACCAAAAAACAAGACTCCAGCGAAAAACCGAGTTTTTTAGTTTTGGCAGTCTACCAACGCCAAGCGGTCGGATACGCTGTTATAGCGCTTAGTAACTAAGGACTATCGAAATTTTTTATTTCCTCCATTGCCTTAAAATTAAAGCCAATCGGTCAGGTATGCTAAGAATGCACCAAAAAACAAGACTCCAGCGAAAAACCGAGTTTTTTAGTTTTGGCAGTCTACCAACGCCAAGCGGTCGAATACGCTGTTATAGCGCTTAGTAACTAAGGACTATCGAAAATTTTTATTTCCTCCATTTGCCCTAAAATTAAAGCCAATCGGTCAGGTATGCTAAGAATGCACCAAAAAACAAGACTCCAGTGAAAAACCGAGTTTTTTAGTTTTGGCAGTCTACCAACGCCAAGCGATCGGATACGCTGTTATAGCGCTTAGTAACTAAGGACTATCGAAAATTTTTATTTCCCCAATTTGCCTTAAAATTAAAGCCAATCGGTCAGGTATGCTAAGAATGCACCAAAAAACAAGACTCCAGCGAAAAACCGAGTTTTTTAGTTTTGGCAGTCTACCAACGCCAAGCGGTCGGATACGCTGTTATAGCGCTTAGTAACTAAGGACTATCGAAAATTTTTATTTCCTCCATTTGCCTTAAAATTAAAGCCAATCTGTCAGGTATGCTAAGAATGCACCAAAAAACAAGACTCCAGCGAAAAACCGAGTTTTTTAGTTTTCGCAGTCTACCAACGCCAAGCGGTCGGATACGCTGTTATAGCGCTTAGTAACTAAGGACTATCAAAAATTTTTATTTCCTGCATTTGCCTTAAAATTAAAGCCAATCGGTCAGGTATGCTAAGAATGCACCAAAAAACAAGACTCCAGCGAAAAACTCGAGTTTTTTAGTTTTGGCAGTCTACCAACGCCAAGCGGTCGGATACGCTGTTATAGCGCTTAGTAACTAAGGACTATCGAAAATTTTTATTTCCTCCATTTGCCTTAAAATTAAAGCCAATCGGTCAGGTATGCTAAGAATGCACCAAAAAACAAGACTCCAGCGAAAAACCGAGTTTTTTAGTTTTGGCAGTCTACCAACGCAAAGCGGTCGGATACGCTGTTATAGCGCTTAGTAACTAAGGACTATCGAAAATTTTTATTTCCTCCATTTGCCTTAAAATTAAAGCCAATCGGTCAGGTATGCTAAGAATGCACCAAAAAACAAGACTCCAGCGAAAACCCGAGTTTTTTAGTTTTGGCAGTCTACCAACGCCAAGCGGTCGGAGACGCTGTTATAGCGTTTAGTAACTAAGGACTATCGAAAATTTTTATTTCCTCCATTTGCCTTAAAATTAAAGCCAATCGGTCAGGTATGCTAAGAATGCACCAAAAAACAACACTCCAGCGAAAAACCAAGTTTTTTAGTTTTGGCAGTCTACCAACGCCAAGCGGTCGGATACGCTGTTATAGCGCTTAGTAACTAAGGACTATCGAAAAATTTTATTTCCTCCATTTGCCTTAAAATTAAAGCCAATCGGTCAGGTATGCTAAGAATGCACCAAAAAACAAGACTCCAGCGAAAAACCGAGTTTTTTAGTTTTGGCAGTCTACCAACGCCAAGCAGTCGGATACGCTGTTATAGCGCTTAGTAACTAAGGACTATCGAAAAATTTTATTTCCTCCATTTGCCTTAAAATTAAAGCCAATCGGTCAGGTATGCTAAGAATGCACCAAAAAACAAGACTCCAGCGAAAAACCGAGTTTTTTAGTTTTGGCAGTCTACCAACGCCAAGCGGTCGGATACGCTGTTATAGCGCTTAGTAACTAAGGACTATCGAAAATTTTTATTTCCTCCATTTGCCTTAAAATTAAAGCCAATCGGTCAGGTATGCTAAGAATGCACCAAAAAACAAGACTCCAGCGAAAAACCGAGTTTTTTAGTTTTGGCAGTCTACCAACGCTAAGCGATCGGATACGCTGTTATAGCGCTTAGTAACTAAGGACTATCGAAATTTTTTATTTCCTCCATTTGCCTTAAAATTAAAGCCAATCGGTCAGGTATGCTAAGAATGCACCAAAAAACAAGACTCCAGCGAAAAACCGGGTTTTTTAGTTTTGGCAGTCTACCAACGCCAAGCGGTCGGATACGCTGTTATAGCGCTTAGTAACTAAGGACTATCGAAAATTTTTATTTCCTCCATTTGCCTTAAAATTAAAGCCAATCGGTCAGGTATGCTAAGAATGCACCAAAAAACAAGACTCCAGCGAAAAACCGAGTTTTTTAGTTTTGGCAGTCTACCAACGCAAAGCGGTCGGATACGCTGTTATAGCGCTTAGTAACTAAGGACTATCGAAAATTTTTATTTCCTCCATTTGCCTTAAAATTAAAGCCAATCGGTCAGGTATGCTAAGAATGCACCAAAAAACAAGACTCCAGCGAAAAACCGAGTTTTTTAGTTTTGGCAGTCTACCAACGCCAAGCGGTCGGATACGCTGTTATAGCGTTTAGTAACTAAGGACTATCGAAAATTTTTATTTCCTCCATTTGCCTTAAAATTAAAGCCAATCGGTCAGGTATGCTAAGAATGCACCAAAAAACAAGACTCCAGCGAAAAACCGAGTTTTTTAGTTTTGGCAGTCTACCAACGCCAAGCGGTCGGATACGCTGTTATAGCGCTTAGTAACTAAGGACTATCGAAAATTTTTATTTCCTCCATTTGCCTTAAAATTAAAGCCAATCGGTCAGGTATGCTAAGAATGCACCAAAAAACAAGACTCCAGCGAAAAACCGAGTTTTTTAGTTTTGGCAGTCTACCAACGCCAAGCGGTCGGATACGCTGTTATAGCGCTTAGTAACTAAGGACTATCGAAAATTTTTATTTCCTCCATTTGCCTTAAAATTAAAGCCAATCGGTCCGGTATGCTAATAATGCACCAAAAAACAAGACTCCAGCGAAAAACCGAGTTTTTTAGTTTTGGCAGTCTACCAACGCCAAGCGGTCGGATACGCTGTTATAGCGCTTAGTAACTAAGGACTATCGAAAATTTTTATTTCCTCCATTTGCCTTAAAATTAAAGCCAATCGGTCAGGTATGCTAAGAATGCACCAAAAAACAAGACTCCAGCGAAAAACCGAGTTTTTTAGTTTTGGCAGTCTACCAACGCCAAGCGGTCGGATACGCTGTTATAGCGCTTAGTAACTACCGACTATCGAAAATTTTTATTTCCTCCATTTGCCTTAAAATTAAAGCCAATCGGTCAGGTATGCTAAGAATGCACCAAAAAACAAGACTCCAGCGAAAAACCGAGTTTTTTAGTTTTGGCAGTCTACCAACGCCAAGCGGTCGGATACGCTGTTATAGCGCTTAGTAACTAAGGACTATCGAAAATTTTTATTTCCTCCATTTGCCTTAAAATTAAAGCCAATCGGTCAGGTATGCTAAGAATGCACCAAAAAACAAGACTCCAGCGAAAAACCGAGTTTTTTAGTTTTGGCAGTCTACCAACGCCAAGCGGTCGGATACGCTGTTATAGCGCTTAGTAACTAAGGACTATCGAAAATTTTTATTTCCTCCATTTGCCTTAAAATTAAAGCCAATCGGTCAGGTATGCTAAGAATGCACCAAAAAACAAGACTCCAGCGAAAAACCGAGTTTTTTAGTTTTGGCAGTCTACCAACGCCAAGCGGTCGGATACGCTGTTATAGCGCTTAGTAACTAAGGACTATCGAAAATTTTTATTTTCTCCATTTGCCTTAAAATTAAAGCCAATCGGTCAGGTATGCTAAGAATGCACCAAAAAACAAGACTCCAGCGAAAAACCGAGTTTTTTAGTTTTGGCAGTCTACCAACACCAAGCGGTCGGATACGCTGTTATAGCGCTTAGTAACTAAGGACTATCGAAAATTTTTATTTCCTCCATTTGCCTTAAAATTAAAGCCAATCGGTCAGGTATGCTAAGAATGCACCAAACAACAAGACTCCAGCGAAAAACCGAGTTTTTTTAGTTTTGGCAGTCTACCAACGCCAAGCGGTCGGATACGCTGTTATAGCGCTTAGTAACTAAGGACTATCGAAAATTTTTATTTCCTCCATTTGCCTTAAAATTAAAGCCAATCGGTCAGGTATGCTAAGAATGCACCAAAAAACAAGACTCCAGCGAAAAACCGAGTTTTTTAGTTTTGGCAGTCTACCAACGCCAAGCGGTCGGATACGCTGTTATAGCGCTTAGTAACTAAGGACTATCGAAAATTTTTATTTCCTCCATTTGCCTTAAAATTAAAGCCAATCGGTCAGGTATGCTAAGAATGCACCAAAAAACAAGACTCCAGCGAAAAACCGAGTTTTTTAGTTTTGGCAGTCTACCAACGCCAAGCGGTCGGATACGCTGTTATAGCGCTTAGTAACTAAGGACTATCGAAAATTTTTATTTTCTCCATTTGCCTTAAAATTAAAGCCAATCGGTCAGGTATGCTAAGAATGCACCAAAAAACAAGACTCCAGCGAAAAACCGAGTTTTTTTAGTTTGGGCAGTCTACCAACGCCAAGCGGTCAGATACGCTGTTATAGCGCTTAGTAACTGAGGACTATCGAAAATTTTTATTTCCTCCATTTGCCTTAAAATTAAAGCCAATCGGTCAGGTATGCTAAGAATGCACCAAAAAACAACACTCCAGCGAAAAACCAAGTTTTTTACTTTTGGCAGTCTACCAACGCCAAGCGGTCGGATACGCTGTTATAGCGCTTAGTAACTAAGGACTATCGAAAATTTTTATTTCTTCCATTTGCCTTAAAATTAAAAGCCAATCGGTCAGGTATGCTAAGAATGCACCAAAAAACAAGACTCCAGCGAAAAACCGAGTTTTTTAGTTTTGGCAGTCTACCAACGCCAAGCGGTCGGATACGCTGTTATAGCGTTTAGTAACTAAGGACTATCGAAAATTTTTATTTCCTCCATTTGCCTTAAAATTAAAGCCAATCGGTCAGGTATGCTAAGAATGCACCAAAAAACAAGACTCCAGCGAAAAACCGAGTTTTTTAGTTTTGGCAGTCTACCAACGCCAAGCGGTCGGATACGCTGTTATAGCGCTTAGTAACTAAGGACTATCGAAAATTTTTATTTCCTCCATTTGCCTTAAAATTAAAGCCAATCGGTCAGGTATGCTAAGAATGCACCAAAAAACAAGACTCCAGCGAAAAACCGAGTTTTTTAGTTTTGGCAGTCTACCAACGCCAAGCGGTCGGATACGCTGTTATAGCGCTTAGTAACTAAGGACTATCGAAAATTTTTATTTCCTCCATTTGCCTTAAAATTAAAGCCAATCGGTCAGGTATGCTAAGAATGCACCAAAAAACAAGACTCCAGCGAAAAACCGAGTTTTTTAGTTTTAAGAGTCTACCAACGCCAAGCGGTCGGATACGCTGTTATAGCGCTTAGTAACTACGGACTATCGAAAATTTTTATTTCCTCCATTTGCCTTAAAATTAAAGCCAATCGGTCAGGTATGCTAAGAATGCACCAAAAAACAAGACTCCAGCGAAAAACCGAGTTTTTTAGTTTTGGCAGTCTACCAACGCCAAGCGGTCGGATACGCTGTTATAGCGCTTAGTAACTAAGGACTATCGAAAATTTTTATTTCCTCCATTGGCCTTAAAATTAAAGCCAATCGGTCAGGTATGCTAAGAATGCACCAAAAAACAAGACTCCAGCGAAAAACCGAGTTTTTTAGTTTTGGCAGTCTACCAACGCCAAGCGGTCGGATACGCTGTTATAGCGCTTAGTAACTACCGACTATCGAAAATTTTTATTTCCTCCATTTGCCTTAAAATTAAAGCCAATCGGTCAGGTATGCTAAGAATGCACCAAAAAACAAGACTCCAGCGAAAAACCGAGTTTTTTAGTTTTGGCAGTCTACCAACGCCAAGCGGTCGGATACGCTGTTATAGCGCTTAGTAACTAAGGACTATCGAAAATTTTTATTTCCTCCATTTGCCTTAAAATTAAAGCCAATCGGTCAGGTATGCTAAGAATGCACCAAAAAACAAGACTCCAGCGAAAAACCGAGTTTTTTAATTTTGGCAGTCTACCAACGCCAAGCGGTCGGATACGCTGTTATAGCGCTTAGTAACTAAGGACTATCGAAAATTTTTATTTCCTCCATTTGCCTTAAAATTAAAGCCAATCGGTCAGGTATGCTAAGAATGCACCAAAAAACAAGACTCCAGCGAAAAACCGAGTTTTTTAGTTTTGGCAGTCTACCAACGCCAAGCGGTCGGATACGCTGTTATAGCGCTTAGTAACTAAGGACTATCGAAAATTTTTATTTCCTCCATTTGCCTTAAAATTAAAGCCAATCGGTCAGGTATGCTAAGAATGCACCAAAAAACAAGACTCCAGCGAAAAACCGAGTTTTTTAGTTTTGGCAGTCTAACAACGCCAAGCGGTCGGATACGCTGTTATAGCGCTTAGTAACTACGGACTATCGAAAATTTTTATTTCCTCCATTTGCCTTAAAATTAAAGCCAATCGGTCAGGTATGCTAAGAATGCACCAAAAAACAAGACTCCAGCGAAAAACCGAGTTTTTTAGTTTTGGCAGTCTACCAACGCCAAGCGGTCGGATACGCTGTTATAGCGCTTAGTAACTAAGGACTATCGAAAATTTTTATTTCCTCCATTTGCCTTAAAATTAAAGCCAATCTGTCAGGTATGCTAAGAATGCACCAAAAAACAAGACTCCAACGAAAAACCGAGTTTTTTAGTTTTGGCAGTCTACCAACGCCAAGCGGTCGGATACGCTGTTATAGCGCTTAGTAACTAAGGACTATCGAAAATTTTTATTTCCTGCATTTGCCTTAAAATTAAAGCCAATCGGTCAGGTATGCTAAGAATGCACCAAAAAACAAGACTCCAGCGAAAAACTCGAGTTTTTTAGTTTTGGCAGTCTACCAACGCCAAGCGGTCGGATACGCTGTTACAGCGCTTAGTAACTAAGGACTATCGAAAATTTTTATTTCCTCCATTTGCCTTAAAATTAAAGCCAATCGGTCCGGTATGCTAATAATGCACCAAAAAACAAGACTCCAGCGAAAAACCGAGTTTTTTAGTTTTGGCAGTCTACCAACGCCAAGCGGTCGGATACGCTGTTATAGCGTTTAGTAACTAAGGACTATCGAAAATTTTTATTTCCTCCATTTGCCTTAAAATTAAAGCCAATCTGTCAGGTATGCTAAGAATGCACCAAAAAACAAGACTCCAGCGAAAAACCGAGTTTTTTAGTTTTCGCAGTCTACCAACGCCAAGCGGTCGGATACGCTGTTATAGCGCTTAGTAACTAAGGACTATCAAAAATTTTTATTTCCTGCATTTGCCTTAAAATTAAAGCCAATCGGTCAGGTATGCTAAGAATGCACCAAAAAACAAGACTCCAGCGAAAAACTCGAGTTTTTTAGTTTTGGCAGTCTACCAACGCCAAGCGGTCGGATACGCTGTTATAGCGCTTAGTAACTAAGGACTATCGAAAATTTTTATTTCCTCCATTTGCCTTAAAATTAAAGCCAATCGGTCAGGTATGCTAAGAATGCACCAAAAAACAAGACTCCAGCGAAAAACCGAGTTTTTTAGTTTTGGCAGTCTACCAACGCAAAGCGGTCGGATACGCTGTTATAGCGCTTAGTAACTAAGGACTATCGAAAATTTTTATTTCCTCCATTTGCCTTAAAATTAAAGCCAATCGGTCAGGTATGCTAAGAATGCACCAAAAAACAAGACTCCAGCGAAAAACCGAGTTTTTTAGTTTTGGCAGTCTACCAACGCCAAGCGGTCGGAGACGCTGTTATAGCGTTTAGTAACTAAGGACTATCGAAAATTTTTATTTCCTCCATTTGCCTTAAAATTAAAGCCAATCGGTCAGGTATGCTAAGAATGCACCAAAAAACAACACTCCAGCGAAAAACCAAGTTTTTTAGTTTTGGCAGTCTACCAACGCCAAGCGGTCGGATACGCTGTTATAGCGCTTAGTAACTAAGGACTATCGAAAAATTTTATTTCCTCCATTTGCCTTAAAATTAAAGCCAATCGGTCAGGTATGCTAAGAATGCACCAAAAAACAAGACTCCAGCGAAAAACCGAGTTTTTTAGTTTTGGCAGTCTACCAACGCCAAGCGGTCGGATACGCTGTTATAGCGCTTAGTAACTAAGGACTATCGAAAATTTTTATTTCCTCCATTTGCCTTAAAATTAAAGCCAATCGGTCAGGTATGCTAAGAATGCACCAAAAAACAAGACTCCAGCGAAAAACCGAGTTTTTTAGTTTTGGCAGTCTACCAACGCCAAGCAGTCGGATACGCTGTTATAGCGCTTAGTAACTAAGGACTATCGAAAAATTTTATTTCCTCCATTTGCCTTAAAATTAAAGCCAATCGGTCAGGTATGCTAAGAATGCACCAAAAAACAAAACTCCAGCGAAAAACCGAGTTTTTTAGTTTTGGCAGTCTACCAACGCCAAGCGGTCGGATACGCTGTTATAGCGCTTAGTAACTAAGGACTATCGAAAATTTTTATTTCCTCCATTTGCCTTAAAATTAAAGCCAATCGGTCAGGTATGCTAAGAATGCACCAAAAAACAAGACTCCAGCGAAAAACCGAGTTTTTTAGTTTTGGCAGTCTACCAACGCCAAGCGATCGGATACGCTGTTATAGCGCTTAGTAACTAAGGACTATCGAAAATTTTTATTTCCTCCATTTGCCTTAAAATTAAAGCCAATCGGTCAGGTATGCTAAGAATGCACCAAAAAACAAGACTCCAGCGAAAAACCGGGTTTTTTAGTTTTGGCAGTCTACCAACGCCAAGCGGTCGGATACGCTGTTATAGCGCTTAGTAACTAAGGACTATCGAAAATTTTTATTTCCTCCATTTGCCTTAAAATTAAAGCCAATCGGTCAGGTATGCTAAGAATGCACCAAAAAACAAGACTCCAGCGAAAAACCGAGTTTTTTAGTTTTGGCAGTCTACCAACGCAAAGCGGTCGGATACGCTGTTATAGCGCTTAGTAACTAAGGACTATCGAAAATTTTTATTTCCTCCATTTGCCTTAAAATTAAAGCCAATCGGTCAGGTATGCTAAGAATGCACCAAAAAACAAGACTCCAGCGAAAAACCGAGTTTTTTAGTTTTGGCAGTCTACCAACGCCAAGCGGTCGGATACGCTGTTATAGCGCTTAGTAACTAAGGACTATCGAAAATTTTTATTTCCTCCATTTGCCTTAAAATTAAAGCCAATCGGTCAGGTATGCTAAGAATGCACCAAAAAACAAGACTCCAGCGAAAAACCGAGTTTTTTAGTTTTGGCAGTCTACCAACGCCAAGCGGTCGGATACGCTGTTATAGCGCTTAGTAACTAAGGACTATCGAAAATTTTTATTTCCTCCATTTGCCTTAAAATTAAAGCCAATCGGTCAGGTATACTAAGAATGCACCAAAAAACAAGACTCCAGTGAAAAACCGAGTTTTTTAGTTTTGGCAGTCTACCAACGCCAAGCGATCGGATACGCTGTTATAGCGCTTAGTAACTAAGGACTATCGAAAATTTTTATTTCCCCAATTTGCCTTAAAATTAAAGCCAATCGGTCAGGTATGCTAAGAATGCACCAAAAAACAAGACTCCAGCGAAAAACCGAGTTTTTTAGTTTTGGCAGTCTACCAACGCCAAGCGGTCGGATACGCTGTTATAGCGCTTAGTAACTAAGGACTATCGAAAATTTTTATTTCCTCCATTTGCCTTAAAATTAAAGCCAATCGGTCCGGTATGCTAAGAATGCACCAAAAAACAAGACTCCAGCGAAAAACCGAGTTTTTTAGTTTTGGCAGTCTACCAACGCCAAGCGGTCGGATACGCTGTTATAGCGCTTAGTAACTAAGGACTATCGAAAATTTTTATTTCCTCCATTTGCCTTAAAATTAAAGCCAATCGGTCAGGTATGCTAAGAATGCACCAAAAAACAAGACTCCAGCGAAAAACCGAGTTTTTTAGTTTTGGCAGTCTACCAACGCCAAGCGGTCGGATACGCTGTTATAGCGCTTAGTAACTAAGGACTATCGAAAATTTTTATTTCCTCCATTTGCCTTAAAATTAAAGCCAATCGGTCAGGTATGCTAAGAATGCACCAAAAAACAAGACTCCAGTGAAAAACCGAGTTTTTTAGTTTTGGCAGTCTACCAACGCCAAGCGATCGGATACGCTGTTATAGCGCTTAGTAACTAAGGACTATCGAAAATTTTTATTTCCCCAATTTGCCTTAAAATTAAAGCCAATCGGTCAGGTATGCTAAGAATGCACCAAAAAACAAGACTCCAGCGAAAAACCGAGTTTTTTAGTTTTGGCAGTCTACCAACGCCAAGCGGTCGGATACGCTGTTATAGCGCTTAGTAACTAAGGACTATCGAAAATTTTTATTTCCTCCATTTGCCTTAAAATTAAAGCCAATCGGTCCGGTATGCTAATAATGCACCAAAAAACAAGACTCCAGCGAAAAACCGAGTTTTTTAGTTTTGGCAGTCTACCAACGCCAAGCGGTCGGATACGCTGTTATAGCGTTTAGTAACTAAGGACTATCGAAAATTTTTATTTCCTCCATTTGCCTTAAAATTAAAGCCAATCTGTCAGGTATGCTAAGAATGCACCAAAAAACAAGACTCCAGCGAAAAACCGAGTTTTTTAGTTTTCGCAGTCTACCAACGCTAAGCGGTCGGATACGCTGTTATAGCGCTTAGTAACTAAGGACTATCGAAAATTTTTATTTCCTGCATTTGCCTTAAAATTAAAGCCAATCGGTCAGGTATGCTAAGAATGCACCAAAAAACAAGACTCCAGCGAAAAACTCGAGTTTTTTAGTTTTGGCAGTCTACCAACGCCAAGCGGTCGGATACGCTGTTATAGCGCTTAGTAACTAAGGACTATCGAAAAATTTTATTTCCTCCATTTGCCTTAAAATTAAAGCCAATCGGTCCGGTATGCTAATAATGCACCAAAAAACAAGACTCCAGCGAAAAACCGAGTTTTTTAGTTTTGGCAGTCTACCAACGCCAAGCGGTCGGATACGCTGTTATAGCGTTTAGTAACTAAGGACTATCGAAAATTTTTATTTCCTCCATTTGCCTTAAAATTAAAGCCAATCTGTCAGGTATGCTAAGAATGCACCAAAAAACAAGACTCCAGCGAAAAACCGAGTTTTTTAGTTTTCGCAGTCTACCAACGCCAAGCGGTCGGATACGCTGTTATAGCGTTTAGTAACTAAGGACTATCGAAAATTTTTATTTCCTCCATTTGCCTTAAAATTAAAGCCAATCGGTCAGGTATGCTAAGAATGCACCAAAAAACAAGACTCCAGCGAAAAACCGAGTTTTTTAGTTTTGGCAGTCTACCAACGCAAAGCGGTCGGATACGCTGTTATAGCGCTTAGTAACTAAGGACTATCGAAAATTTTTATTTCCTCCATTTGCCTTAAAATTAAAGCCAATCGGTCAGGTATGCTAAGAATGCACCAAAAAATAAGACTCCAGCGAAAAACCGAGTTTTTTAGTTTTGGCAGTCTACCAACGCCAAGCGGTCGGATACGCTGTTATAGCGTTTAGTAACTAAGGACTATCGAAAATTTTTATTTCCTCCATTTGCCTTAAAATTAAAGCCAATCGGTCAGGTATGCTAAGAATGCACCAAAAAACAAGACTCCAGCGAAAAACCGAGTTTTTTAGTTTTGGCAGTCTACCAACGCCAAGCGGTCGGATACGCTGTTATAGCGCTTAGTAACTAAGGACTATCGAAAATTTTTATTTCCTCCATTTGCCTTAAAATTAAAGCCAATCGGTTAGGTATGCTAAGAATGCACCAAAAAACAAGACTCCAGCGAAAAACCGAGTTTTTTAGTTTTGGCAGTCTACCAACGCCAAGCGGTCGGATACGCTGTTATAGCGCTTAGTAACTAAGGACTATCGAAAATTTTTATTTCCTCCATTTGCCTTAAAACTAAAGCCAATCGGTCAGGTATGCTAAGAATGCACCAAAAAACAAGACTCCAGCGAAAAACCGAGTTTTTTAGTTTTAAGAGTCTACCAACGCCAAGCGGTCGGATACGCTGTTATAGCGCTTAGTAACTAAGGACTATCGAAAATTTTTATTTCCTCCATTTGCCTTAAAATTAAAGCCAATCGGTCAGGTATGCTAAGAATGCACCAAAAAACAAGACTCCAGCGAAAAACCGAGTTTTTTAGTTTTGGCAGTCTAACAACGCCAAGCGGTCGGATACGCTGTTATAGCGCTTAGTAACTAAGGACTATCGAAAATTTTTATTTCCTCCATTTGCCTTAAAATTAAAGCCAATCGGTCAGGTATGCTAAGAATGCACCAAAAAACAAGACTCCAGCGAAAAACCGAGTTTTTTAGTTTTGGCAGTCTACCAACGCCAAGCGATCGGATACGCTGTTATAGCGCTTAGTAACTAAGGACTATCGAAAATTTTTATTTCCTCCATTTGCCTTAAAATTAAAGCCAATCGGTCAGGTATGCTAAGAATGCACCAAAAAACAAGACTCCAGCGAAAAACCGGGTTTTTTAGTTTTGGCAGTCTACCAACGCCAAGCGGTCGGATACGCTGTTATAGCGCTTAGTAACTAAGGACTATCGAAAATTTTTATTTCCTCCATTTGCCTTAAAATTAAAGCCAATCGGTCAGGTATGCTAAGAATGCACCAAAAAACAAGACTCCAGCGAAAAACCGAGTTTTTTAGTTTTGGCAGTCTACCAACGCAAAGCGGTCGGATACGCTGTTATAGCGCTTAGTAACTAAGGACTATCGAAAATTTTTATTTCCTCCATTTGCCTTAAAATTAAAGCCAATCGGTCAGGTATGCTAAGAATGCACCAAAAAATAAGACTCCAGCGAAAAACCGAGTTTTTTAGTTTTGGCAGTCTACCAACGCCAAGCGGTCGGATACGCTGTTATAGCGTTTAGTAACTAAGGACTATCGAAAATTTTTATTTCCTCCATTTGCCTTAAAATTAAAGCCAATCGGTCAGGTATGCTAAGAATGCACCAAAAAACAAGACTCCAGCGAAAAACCGAGTTTTTTAGTTTTGGCAGTCTACCAACGCCAAGCGGTCGGATACGCTGTTATAGCGCTTAGTAACTAAGGACTATCGAAAATTTTTATTTCCTCCATTTGCCTTAAAATTAAAGCCAATCGGTCAGGTATGCTAAGAATGCACCAAAAAACAAGACTCCAGCGAAAAACCGAGTTTTTTAGTTTTGGCAGTCTACCAACGCCAAGCGGTCGGATACGCTGTTATAGCGCTTAGTAACTAAGGACTATCGAAAATTTTTATTTCCTCCATTTGCCTTAAAATTAAAGCCAATCGGTCAGGTATGCTAAGAATGCACCAAAAAACAAGACTCCAGTGAAAAACCGAGTTTTTTAGTTTTGGCAGTCTACCAACGCCAAGCGATCGGATACGCTGTTATAGCGCTTAGTAACTAAGGACTATCGAAAATTTTTATTTCCCCAATTTGCCTTAAAATTAAAGCCAATCGGTCAGGTATGCTAAGAATGCACCAAAAAACAAGACTCCAGCGAAAAACCGAGTTTTTTAGTTTTGGCAGTCTACCAACGCCAAGCGGTCGGATACGCTGTTATAGCGCTTAGTAACTAAGGACTATCGAAAATTTTTATTTCCTCCATTTGCCTTAAAATTAAAGCCAATCGGTCCGGTATGCTAAGAATGCACCAAAAAACAAGACTCCAGCGAAAAACCGAGTTTTTTAGTTTTGGCAGTCTACCAACGCCAAGCGGTCGGATACGCTGTTATAGCGCTTAGTAACTAAGGACTATCGAAAATTTTTATTTCCTCCATTTGCCTTAAAATTAAAGCCAATCGGTCAGGTATGCTAAGAATGCACCAAAAAACAAGACTCCAGCGAAAAACCGAGTTTTTTAGTTTTGGCAGTCTACCAACGCCAAGCGGTCGGATACGCTGTTATAGCGCTTAGTAACTAAGGACTATCGAAAATTTTTATTTCCTCCATTTGCCTTAAAATTAAAGCCAATCGGTCAGGTATGCTAAGAATGCACCAAAAAACAAGACTCCAGTGAAAAACCGAGTTTTTTAGTTTTGGCAGTCTACCAACGCCAAGCGATCGGATACGCTGTTATAGCGCTTAGTAACTAAGGACTATCGAAAATTTTTATTTCCCCAATTTGCCTTAAAATTAAAGCCAATCGGTCAGGTATGCTAAGAATGCACCAAAAAACAAGACTCCAGCGAAAAACCGAGTTTTTTAGTTTTGGCAGTCTACCAACGCCAAGCGGTCGGATACGCTGTTATAGCGCTTAGTAACTAAGGACTATCGAAAATTTTTATTTCCTCCATTTTTCTTAAAATTAAAGCCAATCGGTCCGGTATGCTAATAATGCACCAAAAAACAAGACTCCAGCGAAAAACCGAGTTTTTTAGTTTTGGCAGTCTACCAACGCCAAGCGGTCGGATACGCTGTTATAGCGCTTAGTAACTAAGGACTATCGAAAATTTTTATTTCCTCCATTTGCCTTAAAATTAAAGCCAATCTGTCAGGTATGCTAAGAATGCACCAAAAAACAAGACTCCAGCGAAAAACCGAGTTTTTTAGTTTTCGCAGTCTACCAACGCCAAGCGGTCGGATACGCTGTTATAGCGCTTAGTAACTAAGGACTATCGAAAATTTTTATTTCCTGCATTTGCCTTAAAATTAAAGCCAATCGGTCAGGTATGCTAAGAATGCACCAAAAAACAAGACTCCAGCGAAAAACTCGAGTTTTTTAGTTTTGGCAGTCTACCAACGCCAAGCGGTCGGATACGCTGTTATAGCGCTTAGTAACTAAGGACTATCGAAAAATTTTATTTCCTCCATTTGCCTTAAAATTAAAGCCAATCGGTCCGGTATGCTAATAATGCACCAAAAAACAAGACTCCAGCGAAAAACCGAGTTTTTTAGTTTTGGCAGTCTACCAACGCCAAGCGGTCGGATACGCTGTTATAGCGTTTAGTAACTAAGGACTATCGAAAATTTTTATTTCCTCCATTTGCCTTAAAATTAAAGCCAATCTGTCAGGTATGCTAAGAATGCACCAAAAAACAAGACTCCAGCGAAAAACCGAGTTTTTTAGTTTTCGCAGTCTACCAACGCCAAGCGGTCGGATACGCTGTTATAGCGTTTAGTAACTAAGGACTATCGAAAATTTTTATTTCCTCCATTTGCCTTAAAATTAAAGCCAATCGGTCAGGTATGCTAAGAATGCACCAAAAAACAAGACTCCAGCGAAAAACCGAGTTTTTTAGTTTTGGCAGTCTACCAACGCAAAGCGGTCGGATACGCTGTTATAGCGCTTAGTAACTAAGGACTATCGAAAATTTTTATTTCCTCCATTTGCCTTAAAATTAAAGCCAATCGGTCAGGTATGCTAAGAATGCACCAAAAAATAAGACTCCAGCGAAAAACCGAGTTTTTTAGTTTTGGCAGTCTACCAACGCCAAGCGGTCGGATACGCTGTTATAGCGTTTAGTAACTAAGGACTATCGAAAATTTTTATTTCCTCCATTTGCCTTAAAATTAAAGCCAATCGGTCAGGTATGCTAAGAATGCACCAAAAAACAAGACTCCAGCGAAAAACCGAGTTTTTTAGTTTTGGCAGTCTACCAACGCCAAGCGGTCGGATACGCTGTTATAGCGCTTAGTAACTAAGGACTATCGAAAATTTTTATTTCCTCCATTTGCCTTAAAATTAAAGCCAATCGGTCAGGTATGCTAAGAATGCACCAAAAAACAAGACTCCAGCGAAAAACCGAGTTTTTTAGTTTTGGCAGTCTACCAACGCCAAGCGGTCGGATACGCTGTTATAGCGCTTAGTAACTAAGGACTATCGAAAATTTTTATTTCCTCCATTTGCCTTAAAACTAAAGCCAATCGGTCAGGTATGCTAAGAATGCACCAAAAAACAAGACTCCAGCGAAAAACCGAGTTTTTTAGTTTTAAGAGTCTACCAACGCCAAGCGGTCGGATACGCTGTTATAGCGCTTAGTAACTAAGGACTATCGAAAATTTTTATTTCCTCCATTTGCCTTAAAATTAAAGCCAATCGGTCAGGTATGCTAAGAATGCACCAAAAAACAAGACTCCAGCGAAAAACCGAGTTTTTTAGTTTTGGCAGTCTAACAACGCCAAGCGGTCGGATACGCTGTTATAGCGCTTAGTAACTAAGGACTATCGAAAATTTTTATTTCCTCCATTTGCCTTAAAATTAAAGCCAATCGGTCAGGTATGCTAAGAATGCACCAAAAAACAAGACTCCAGCGAAAAACCGAGTTTTTTAGTTTTGGCAGTCTACCAACGCCAAGCGATCGGATACGCTGTTATAGCGCTTAGTAACTAAGGACTATCGAAAATTTTTATTTCCTCCATTTGCCTTAAAATTAAAGCCAATCGGTCAGGTATGCTAAGAATGCACCAAAAAACAAGACTCCAGCGAAAAACCGGGTTTTTTAGTTTTGGCAGTCTACCAACGCCAAGTGGTCGGATACGCTGTTATAGCGCTTAGTAACTAAGGACTATCGAAAATTTTTATTTCCTCCATTTGCCTTAAAATTAAAGCCAATCGGTCAGGTATGCTAAGAATGCACCAAAAAACAAGACTCCAGCGAAAAACCGAGTTTTTTAGTTTTGGCAGTCTACCAACGCAAAGCGGTCGGATACGCTGTTATAGCGCTTAGTAACTAAGGACTATCGAAAATTTTTATTTCCTCCATTTGCCTTAAAATTAAAGCCAATCGGTCAGGTATGCTAAGAATGCACCAAAAAATAAGACTCCAGCGAAAAACCGAGTTTTTTAGTTTTGGCAGTCTACCAACGCCAAGCGGTCGGATACGCTGTTATAGCGTTTAGTAACTAAGGACTATCGAAAATTTTTATTTCCTCCATTTGCCTTAAAATTAAAGCCAATCGGTCAGGTATGCTAAGAATGCACCAAAAAACAAGACTCCAGCGAAAAACCGAGTTTTTTAGTTTTGGCAGTCTACCAACGCCAAGCGGTCGGATACGCTGTTATAGCGCTTAGTAACTAAGGACTATCGAAAAATTTTATTTCCTCCATTTGCCTTAAAATTAAAGCCAATCGGTCAGGTATGCTAAGAATGCACCAAAAAACAAGACTCCAGCGAAAAACCAAGTTTTTTAGTTTTGGCAGTCTACCAACGCCAAGCGGTCGGATACGCTGTTATAGCGCTTAGTAACTAAGGACTATCGAAAAATTTTATTTCCTCCATTTGCCTTAAAATTAAAGCCAATCGGTCAGGTATGCTAAGAATGCACCAAAAAACAAGACTCCAGCGAAAAACCGAGTTTTTTAGTTTTGGCAGTCTACCAACGCCAAGCGGTCGGATACGCTGTTATAGCGCTTAGTAACTAAGGACTATCGAAAATTTTTATTTCCTCCATTTGCCTTAAAATTAAAGCCAATCGGTCAGGTATGCTAAGAATGCACCAAAAAACAAGACTCCAGCGAAAAACCGAGTTTTTTAGTTTTGGCAGTCTACCAACGCCAAGCAGTCGGATACGCTGTTATAGCGCTTAGTAACTAAGGACTATCGAAAAATTTTATTTCCTCCATTTGCCTTAAAATTAAAGCCAATCGGTCAGGTATGCTAAGAATGCACCAAAAAACAAAACTCCAGCGAAAAACCGAGTTTTTTAGTTTTGGCAGTCTACCAACGCCAAGCGGTCGGATACGCTGTTATAGCGCTTAGTAACTAAGGACTATCGAAAATTTTTATTTCCTCCATTTGCCTTAAAATTAAAGCCAATCGGTCAGGTATGCTAAGAATGCACCAAAAAACAAGACTCCAGCGAAAAACCGAGTTTTTTAGTTTTGGCAGTCTACCAACGCCAAGCGATCGGATACGCTGTTATAGCGCTTAGTAACTAAGGACTATCGAAAATTTTTATTTCCTCCATTTGCCTTAAAATTAAAGCCAATCGGTCAGGTATGCTAAGAATGCACCAAAAAACAAGACTCCAGCGAAAAACCGGGTTTTTTAGTTTTGGCAGTCTACCAACGCCAAGCGGTCGGATACGCTGTTATAGCGCTTAGTAACTAAGGACTATCGAAAATTTTTATTTCCTCCATTTGCCTTAAAATTAAAGCCAATCGGTCAGGTATGCTAAGAATGCACCAAAAAACAAGACTCCAGCGAAAAACCGAGTTTTTTAGTTTTGGCAGTCTACCAACGCAAAGCGGTCGGATACGCTGTTATAGCGCTTAGTAACTAAGGACTATCGAAAATTTTTATTTCCTCCATTTGCCTTAAAATTAAAGCCAATCGGTCAGGTATGCTAAGAATGCACCAAAAAACAAGACTCCAGCGAAAAACCGAGTTTTTTAGTTTTGGCAGTCTACCAACGCCAAGCGGTCGGATACGCTGTTATAGCGTTTAGTAACTAAGGACTATCGAAAATTTTTATTTCCTCCATTTGCCTTAAAATTAAAGCCAATCGGTCAGGTATGCTAAGAATGCACCAAAAAACAAGACTCCAGCGAAAAACCGAGTTTTTTAGTTTTGGCAGTCTACCAACGCCAAGCGGTCGGATACGCTGTTATAGCGCTTAGTAACTAAGGACTATCGAAAATTTTTATTTCCTCCATTTGCCTTAAAATTAAAGCCAATCGGTCAGGTATGCTAAGAATGCACCAAAAAACAAGACTCCAGCGAAAAACCGAGTTTTTTAGTTTTGGCAGTCTACCAACGCCAAGCGGTCGGAGACGCTGTTATAGCGTTTAGTAACTAAGGACTATCGAAAATTTTTATTTCCTCCATTTGCCTTAAAATTAAAGCCAATCGGTCAGGTATGCTAAGAATGCACCAAAAAACAACACTCCAGCGAAA
This sequence comes from Pyrgus malvae, assembly GCA_911387765.1. Taxonomy (NCBI): domain Eukaryota; kingdom Metazoa; phylum Arthropoda; class Insecta; order Lepidoptera; family Hesperiidae; genus Pyrgus; species Pyrgus malvae. The sequence goes on along the minus strand of OU426973.1, from coordinate 370,035 downwards.
AACCAAGTTTTTTAGTTTTGGCAGTCTACCAACGCCAAGCGGTCGGATACGCTGTTATAGCGCTTAGTAACTAAGGACTATCGAAAAATTTTATTTCCTCCATTTGCCTTAAAATTAAAGCCAATCGGTCAGGTATGCTAAGAATGCACCAAAAAACAAGACTCCAGCGAAAAACCGAGTTTTTTAGTTTTGGCAGTCTACCAACGCCAAGCGGTCGGATACGCTGTTATAGCGCTTAGTAACTAAGGACTATCGAAAATTTTTATTTCCTCCATTTGCCTTAAAATTAAAGCCAATCGGTCAGGTATGCTAAGAATGCACCAAAAAACAAGACTCCAGCGAAAAACCGAGTTTTTTAGTTTTGGCAGTCTACCAACGCCAAGCAGTCGGATACGCTGTTATAGCGCTTAGTAACTAAGGACTATCGAAAAATTTTATTTCCTCCATTTGCCTTAAAATTAAAGCCAATCGGTCAGGTATGCTAAGAATGCACCAAAAAACAAAACTCCAGCGAAAAATCGAGTTTTTTAGTTTTGGCAGTCTACCAACGCCAAGCGGTCGGATACGCTGTTATAGCGCTTAGTAACTAAGGACTATCGAAAATTTTTATTTCCTCCATTTGCCTTAAAATTAAAGCCAATCGGTCAGGTATGCTAAGAATGCACCAAAAAACAAGACTCCAGCGAAAAACCGAGTTTTTTAGTTTTGGCAGTCTACCAACGCCAAGCGATCGGATACGCTGTTATAGCGCTTAGTAACTAAGGACTATCGAAAATTTTTATTTCCTCCATTTGCCTTAAAATTAAAGCCAATCGGTCAGGTATGCTAAGAATGCACCAAAAAACAAGACTCCAGCGAAAAACCGGGTTTTTTAGTTTTGGCAGTCTACCAACGCCAAGCGGTCGGATACGCTGTTATAGCGCTTAGTAACTAAGGACTATCGAAAATTTTTATTTCCTCCATTTGCCTTAAAATTAAAGCCAATCGGTCAGGTATGCTAAGAATGCACCAAAAAACAAGACTCCAGCGAAAAACCGAGTTTTTTAGTTTTGGCAGTCTACCAACGCAAAGCGGTCGGATACGCTGTTATAGCGCTTAGTAACTAAGGACTATCGAAAATTTTTATTTCCTCCATTTGCCTTAAAATTAAAGCCAATCGGTCAGGTATGCTAAGAATGCACCAAAAAACAAGACTCCAGCGAAAAACCGAGTTTTTTAGTTTTGGCAGTCTACCAACGCCAAGCGGTCGGATACGCTGTTATAGCGTTTAGTAACTAAGGACTATCGAAAATTTTTATTTCCTCCATTTGCCTTAAAATTAAAGCCAATCGGTCAGGTATGCTAAGAATGCACCAAAAAACAAGACTCCAGCAAAAACCGAGTTTTTTAGTTTTGGCAGTCTACCAACGCCAAGCGGTCGGATACGCTGTTATAGCGCTTAGTAACTAAGGACTATCGAAAATTTTTATTTCCTCCATTTGCCTTAAAATTAAAGCCAATCGGTCAGGTATGCTAAGAATGCACCAAAAAACAAGACTCCTGCGAAAAACCGAGTTTTTTAGTTTTGGCAGTCTACCAACGCCAAGCGGTCGGATACGCTGTTATAGCGCTTAGTAACTAAGGACTATCGAAAATTTTTATTTCCTCCATTTGCCTTAAAATTAAAGCCAATCGGTCCGGTATGCTAATAATGCACCAAAAAACAAGACTCCAGCGAAAAACCGAGTTTTTTAGTTTTGGCAGTCTACCAACGCCAAGCGGTCGGATACGCTGTTATAGCGCTTAGTAACTAAGGACTATCGAAAATTTTTATTTCCTCCATTTGCCTTAAAATTAAAGCCAATCGGTCAGGTATGCTAAGAATGCACCAAAAAACAAGACTCCAGCGAAAAACCGAGTTTTTTAGTTTTGGCAGTCTACCAACGCCAAGCGGTCGGATACGCTGTTATAGCGCTTAGTAACTACCGACTATCGAAAATTTTTATTTCCTCCATTTGCCTTAAAATTAAAGCCAATCGGTCAGGTATGCTAAGAATGCACCAAAAAACAAGACTCCAGCGAAAAACCGAGTTTTTTAGTTTTGGCAGTCTACCAACGCCAAGCGGTCGGATACGCTGTTATAGCGCTTAGTAACTAAGGACTATCGAAAATTTTTATTTCCTCCATTTGCCTTAAAATTAAAGCCAATCGGTCAGGTATGCTAAGAATGCACCAAAAAACAAGACTCCAGCGAAAAACCGAGTTTTTTAGTTTTGGCAGTCTACCAACGCCAAGCGGTCGGATACGCTGTTATAGCGCTTAGTAACTAAGGACTATCGAAAATTTTTATTTCCTCCATTTGCCTTAAAATTAAAGCCAATCGGTCAGGTATGCTAAGAATGCACCAAAAAACAAGACTCCAGCGAAAAACCGAGTTTTTTAGTTTTGGCAGTCTACCAACGCCAAGCGGTCGGATACGCTGTTATAGCGCTTAGTAACTACCGAATATCGAAAATTTTTATTTCCTCCATTTGCCTTAAAATTAAAGCCAATCGGTCAGGTATGCTAAGAATGCACCAAAAAACAAGACTCCAGCGAAAAACCGAGTTTTTTAGTTTTGGCAGTCTACCAACGCCAAGCGGTCGGATACGCTGTTATAGCGCTTAGTAACTAAGGACTATCGAAAATTTTTATTTCCTCCATTTGCCTTAAAATTAAAGCCAATCGGTCAGGTATGCTAAGAATGCACCAAAAAACAAGACTCCAGCGAAAAACCGAGTTTTTTAGTTTTGGCAGTCTACCAACGCCAAGCGGTCGGATACGCTGTTATAGCGCTTAGTAACTACCGACTATCGAAAATTTTTATTTCCTCCATTTGCCTTAAAATTAAAGCCAATCGGTCAGGTATGCTAAGAATGCACCAAAAAACAAGACTCCAGCGAAAAACCGAGTTTTTTAGTTTTGGCAGTCTACCAACGCCAAGCGGTCGGATACGCTGTTATAGCGCTTAGTAACTAAGGACTATCGAAAATTTTTATTTCCTCCATTTGCCTTAAAATTAAAGCCAATCGGTCAGGTATGCTAAGAATGCACCAAAAAACAAGACTCCAGCGAAAAACCGAGTTTTTTAGTTTTGGCAGTCTACCAACGCCAAGCGGTCGGATACGCTGTTATAGCGCTTAGTAACTAAGGACTATCGAAAATTTTTATTTCCTCCATTTGCCTTAAAATTAAAGCCAATCGGTCAGGTATGCTACGAATGCACCAAAAAACAAGACTCCAGCGAAAAACCGAGTTTTTTAGTTTTGGCAGTCTACCAACGCCAAGCGGTCGGATACGCTGTTATAGCGCTTAGTAACTAAGGACTATCGAAAATTTTTATTTTCTCCATTTGCCTTAAAATTAAAGCCAATCGGTCAGGTATGCTAAGAATGCACCAAAAAACAAGACTCCAGCGAAAAACCGAGTTTTTTAGTTTTGGCAGTCTACCAACGCCAAGCGGTCGGATACGCTGTTATAGCGCTTAGTAACTAAGGACTATCGAAAATTTTTATTTCCTCCATTTGCCTTAAAATTAAAGCCAATCGGTCAGGTATGCTAAGAATGCACCAAACAACAAGACTCCAGCGAAAAAACGAGTTTTTTTAGTTTTGGCAGTCTACCAACGCCAAGCGGTCGGATACGCTGTTATAGCGCTTAGTAACTACCGACTATCGAAAATTTTTATTTCCTCCATTTGCCTTAAAATTAAAGCCAATCGGTCAGGTATGCTAAGAATGCACCAAAAAACAAGACTCCAGCGAAAAACCGAGTTTTTTAGTTTTGGCAGTCTACCAACGCCAAGCGGTCGGATACGCTGTTATAGCGCTTAGTAACTAAGGACTATCGAAAATTTTTATTTCCTCCATTTGCCTTAAAATTAAAGCCAATCGGTCAGGTATGCTAAGAATGCACCAAAAAACAAGACTCCAGCGAAAAACCGAGTTTTTTAGTTTTGGCAGTCTACCAACGCCAAGCGGTCGGATACGCTGTTATAGCGCTTAGTAACTAAGGACTATCGAAAATTTTTATTTTCTCCATTTGCCTTAAAATTAAAGCCAATCGGTCAGGTATGCTAAGAATGCACCAAAAAACAAGACTCCAGCGAAAAACCGAGTTTTTTAGTTTGGGCAGTCTACCAACGCCAAGCGGTCAGATACGCTGTTATAGCGCTTAGTAACTGAGGACTATCGAAAATTTTTATTTCCTCCATTTGCCTTAAAATTAAAGCCAATCGGTCAGGTATGCTAAGAATGCACCAAAAAACAACACTCCAGCGAAAAACCAAGTTTTTTAGTTTTGGCAGTCTACCAACGCCAAGCGGTCGGATACGCTGTTATAGCGCTTAGTAACTAAGGACTATCGAAAATTTTTATTTCTTCCATTTGCCTTAAAATTAAAAGCCAATCGGTCAGGTATGCTAAGAATGCACCAAAAAACAAGACTCCAGCGAAAAACCGAGTTTTTTAGTTTTGGCAGTCTACCAACGCCAAGCGGTCGGATACGCTGTTATAGCGTTTAGTAACTAAGGACTATCGAAAATTTTTATTTCCTCCATTTGCCTTAAAATTAAAGCCAATCGGTCAGGTATGCTAAGAATGCACCAAAAAACAAGACTCCAGCGAAAAACCGAGTTTTTTAGTTTTGGCAGTCTACCAACGCCAAGCGGTCGGATACGCTGTTATAGCGCTTAGTAACTAAGGACTATCGAAAATTTTTATTTCCTCCATTTGCCTTAAAATTAAAGCCAATCGGTCAGGTATGCTAAGAATGCACCAAAAAACAAGACTCCAGCGAAAAACCGAGTTTTTTAGTTTTGGCAGTCTACCAACGCCAAGCGGTCGGATACGCTGTTATAGCGCTTAGTAACTAAGGACTATCGAAATTTTTTATTTCCTCCATTTGCCTTAAAATTAAAGCCAATCGGTCAGGTATGCTAAGAATGCACCAAAAAACAAGACTCCAGCTAAAAACCGAGTTTTTTAGTTTTGGCAGTCTACCAACGCCAAGCGGTCGGATACGCTGTTATAGCGCTTAGTAACTAAGGACTATCGAAAATTTTTATTTCCTCCATTTGCCTTAAAATTAAAGCCAATCGGTCAGGTATGCTAAGAATGCACCAAAAAACAAGACTCCAGCGAAAAACCGAGTTTTTTAGTTTTGGCAGTCTACCAACGCCAAGCGGTCGGATACGCTGTTATAGCGCTTAGTAACTAAGGACTATTGAAAATTTTTATTTCCTCCATTTGCCTTAAAATTAAAGCCAATCGGTCAGGTATGCTAAGAATGCACCAAAAAACAAGACTCCAGCGAAAAACCGAGTTTTTTTATTTTTGGCAGTCTACCAACGCCAAGCGGTCGGATACGCTGTTATAGCGCTTAGTAACTAAGGACTATCGAAAATTTTTATTTCCTCCATTTGCCTTAAAATTAAAGCCAATCGGTCAGGTATGCTAAGAATGCACCAAAAAACAAGACTCCAGCTAAAAACCGAGTTTTTTAGTTTTGGCAGTCTACCAACGCCAAGCGGTCGGATACGCTGTTATAGCGCTTAGTAACTAAGGACTATCGAAAATTTTTATTTCCTCCATTTGCCTTAAAATTAAAGCCAATCGGTCAGGTATGCTAAGAATGCACCAAAAAACAAGACTCCAGCGAAAAACCGAGTTTTTTAGTTTTGGCAGTCTACCAACGCCAAGCGGTCGGATACGCTGTTATAGCGCTTAGTAACTAGGACTATCGAAAATTTTTATTTCCTCCATTTGCCTTAAAATTAAAGCCAATCGGTCAGGTATGCTAAGAATGCACCAAAAAACAAGACTCCAGCGAAAAACCGAGTTTTTTAGTTTTGGCAGTCTACCAACGCCAAGCGGTCGGATACGCTGTTATAGCGCTTAGTAACTAAGGACTATCGAAAATTTTTATTTCCTCCATTTGCCTTAAAATTAAAGCCAATCGGTCAGGTATGCTAAGAATGCACCAAAAAACAAGACTCCAGCGAAAAACCGAGTTTTTTAGTTTTGGCAGTCTACCAACGCCAAGCGGTCGGATACGCTGTTATAGCGCTTAGTAACTACCGACTATCGAAAATTTTTATTTCCTCCATTTGCCTTAAAATTAAAGCCAATCGGTCAGGTATGCTAAGAATGCACCAAAAAACAAGACTCCAGCGAAAAACCGAGTTTTTTAGTTTTGGCAGTCTACCAACGCCAAGCGGTCGGATACGCTGTTATAGCGCTTAGTAACTAAGGACTATCGAAAATTTTTATTTCCTCCATTTGCCTTAAAATTAAAGCCAATCGGTCAGGTATGCTAAGAATGCACCAAAAAACAAGACTCCAGCGAAAAACCGAGTTTTTTAGTTTTGGCAGTCTACCAACGCCAAGCGGTCGGATACGCTGTTATAGCGCTTAGTAACTACCGACTATCGAAAATTTTTATTTCCTCCATTTGCCTTAAAATTAAAGCCAATCGGTCAGGTATGCTAAGAATGCACCAAAAAACAAGACTCCAGCGAAAAACCGAGTTTTTTAGTTTTGGCAGTCTACCAACGCCAAGCGGTCGGATACGCTGTTATAGCGCTTAGTAACTAAGGACTATCGAAAATTTTTATTTCCTCCATTTGCCTTAAAATTAAAGCCAATCGGTCAGGTATGCTAAGAATGCACCAAAAAACAAGACTCCAGCGAAAAACCGAGTTTTTTAGTTTTGGCAGTCTACCAACGCCAAGCGGTCGGATCCGCTGTTATAGCGCTTAGTAACTAAGGACTATCGAAAATTTTTATTTCCTCCATTGCCTTAAAATTAAAGCCAATCGGTCAGGTATGCTAAGAATGCACCAAAAAAGCAAGACTCCAGCGAAAAACCGAGTTTTTTAGTTTTGGCAGTCTACCAACGCCAAGCGGTCGGATCGGATACGCTGTTATAGCGCTTAGTAACTAAGGACTATCGAAAATTTTTATTTCCTCCATTTGCCTTAAAATTAAAGCCAATCGGTCAGGTATGCTAAGAATGCACCAAAAAACAAGACTCCAGCGAAAAACCGAGTTTTTTAGTTTTGGCAGTCTACCAACGCCAAGCGGTCGGATACGCTGTTATAGCGTTTAGTAACTAAGGACTATCGAAAATTTTTATTTCCTCCATTTGCCTTAAAATTAAAGCCAATCGGTCAGGTATGCTAAGAATGCACCAAAAAACAAGACTCCAGCGAAAAACCGAGTTTTTTAGTTTTGGCAGTCTACCAACGCCAAGCGGTCGGATACGCTGTTATAGCGCTTAGTAACTAAGGACTATCGAAAATTTTTATTTCTTCCATTTGCCTTAAAATTAAAAGCCAATCGGTCAGGTATGCTAAGAATGCACCAAAAAACAAGACTCCAGCGAAAAACCGAGTTTTTTAGTTTTGGCAGTCTACCAACGCCAAGCGGTCGGATACGCTGTTATAGCGTTTAGTAACTAAGGACTATCGAAAATTTTTATTTCCTCCATTTGCCTTAAAATTAAAGCCAAACGGTCAGGTATGCTAAGAATGCACCAAAAAACAAGACTCCAGTGAAAAACCGAGTTTTTTAGTTTTGGCAGTCTACCAACGCCAAGCGGTCGGATACGCTGTTATAGCGCTTAGTAACTAAGGACTATCGAAAATTTTTATTTCCTCCATTTGCCTTAAAATTAAAGCCAATCGGTCAGGTATGCTAAGAATGCACCAAAAAACAAGACTCCAGCGAAAAACCGAGTTTTTTTAGTTTTGGCAGTCTACCAACGCCAAGCGGTCGGATACGCTGTTATAGCGCTTAGTAACTAAGGACTATCGAAAATTTTTATTTCCTCCATTTGCCTTAAAATTAAAGCCAATCGGTCAGGTATGCTAAGAATGCACCAAAAAACAAGACTCCAGCGAAAAACCGAGTTTTTTAGTTTTAAGAGTCTACCAACGCCAAGCGGTCGGATACGCTGTTATAGCGCTTAGTAACTACGGACTATCGAAAATTTTTATTTCCTCCATTTGCCTTAAAATTAAAGCCAATCGGTCAGGTATGCTAAGAATGCACCAAAAAACAAGACTCCAGCGAAAAACCGAGTTTTTTAGTTTTGGCAGTCTACCAACGCCAAGCGGTCGGATACGCTGTTATAGCGCTTAGTAACTAAGGACTATCGAAAATTTTTATTTCCTCCATTGGCCTTAAAATTAAAGCCAATCGGTCAGGTATGCTAAGAATGCACCAAAAAACAAGACTCCAGCGAAAAACCGAGTTTTTTAGTTTTGGCAGTCTACCAACGCCAAGCGGTCGGATACGCTGTTATAGCGCTTAGTAACTACCGAATATCGAAAATTTTTATTTCCTCCATTTGCCTTAAAATTAAAGCCAATCGGTCAGGTATGCTAAGAATGCACCAAAAAACAAGACTCCAGCGAAAAACCGAGTTTTTTAGTTTTGGCAGTCTACCAACGCCAAGCGGTCGGATACGCTGTTATAGCGCTTAGTAACTAAGGACTATCGAAAATTTTTATTTCCTCCATTTGCCTTAAAATTAAAGCCAATCGGTCAGGTATGCTAAGAATGCACCAAAAAACAAGACTCCAGCGAAAAACCGAGTTTTTTTAGTTTTGGCAGTCTACCAACGCCAAGCGGTCGGATACGCTGTTATAGCGCTTAGTAACTAAGGACTATCGAAAATTTTTATTTCCTCCATTTGCCTTAAAATTAAAGCCAATCGGTCAGGTATGCTAAGAATGCACCAAAAAACAAGACTCCAGCGAAAAACCGAGTTTTTTAGTTTTGGCAGTCTACCAACGCCAAGCGGTCGGATACGCTGTTATAGCGCTTAGTAACTAAGGACTATCGAAAATTTTTATTTTCTCCATTTGCCTTAAAATTAAAGCCAATCGGTCAGGTATGCTAAGAATGCACCAAAAAACAAGACTCCAGCGAAAAACCGAGTTTTTTAGTTTTGGCAGTCTACCAACGCCAAGCGGTCGGATACGCTGTTATAGCGCTTAGTAACTAAGGACTATCGAAAATTTTTATTTCCTCCATTTGCCTTAAAATTAAAGCCAATCGGTCAGGTATGCTAAGAATGCACCAAACAACAAGACTCCAGCGAAAAACCGAGTTTTTTTAGTTTTGGCAGTCTACCAACGCCAAGCGGTCGGATACGCTGTTATAGCGCTTAGTAACTAAGGACTATCGAAAATTTTTATTTCCTCCATTTGCCTTAAAATTAAAGCCAATCGGTCAGGTATGCTAAGAATGCACCAAAAAACAAGACTCCAGCGAAAAACCGAGTTTTTTTAGTTTTGGCAGTATACCAACGCCAAGCGGTCGGATACGCTGTTATAGCGCTTAGTAACTAAGGACTATCGAAAATTTTTATTTCCTCCATTTGCCTTAAAATTAAAGCCAATCGGTCAGGTATGCTAAGAATGCACCAAAAAACAAGACTCCAGCAAAAAACCGAGTTTTTTAGTTTTGGCAGTCTACCAACGCCAAGCGGTCGGATACGCTGTTATAGCGCTTAGTAACTAAGGACTATCGAAAATTTTTATTTTCTCCATTTGCCTTAAAATTAAAGCCAATCGGTCAGGTATGCTAAGAATGCACCAAAAAACAAGACTCCAGCGAAAAACCGAGTTTTTTAGTTTGGGCAGTCTACCAACGCCAAGCGGTCAGATACGCTGTTATAGCGCTTAGTAACTGAGGACTATCGAAAATTTTTATTTCCTCCATTTGCCTTAAAATTAAAGCCAATCGGTCAGGTATGCTAAGAATGCACCAAAAAACAACACTCCAGCGAAAAACCAAGTTTTTTAGTTTTGGCAGTCTACCAACGCCAAGCGGTCGGATACGCTGTTATAGCGCTTAGTAACTAAGGACTATCGAAAATTTTTATTTCTTCAATTTGCCTTAAAATTAAAAGCCAATCGGTCAGGTATGCTAAGAATGCACCAAAAAACAAGACTCCAGCGAAAAACCGAGTTTTTTAGTTTTGGCAGTCTACCAACGCCAAGCGGTCGGATACGCTGTTATAGCGCTTAGTAACTAGGACTATCGAAAATTTTTATTTCCTCCATTTGCCTTAAAATTAAAGCCAATCGGTCAGGTATGCTAAGAATGCACCAAAAAACAAGACTCCAGCGAAAAACCGAGTTTTTTAGTTTTGGCAGTCTACCAACGCCAAGCGGTCGGATACGCTGTTATAGCGCTTAGTAACTAAGGACTATCGAAAATTTTTATTTTCTCCATTTGCCTTAAAATTAAAGCCAATCGGTCAGGTATGCTAAGAATGCACCAAAAAACAAGACTCCAGCGAAAAACCGAGTTTTTTAGTTTTGGCAGTCTACCAACGCCAAGCGGTCGGATACGCTGTTATAGCGCTTAGTAACTAAGGACTATCGAAAATTTTTATTTTCTCCATTTGCCTTAAAATTAAAGCCAATCGGTCAGGTATGCTAAGAATGCACCAAAAAACAAGACTCCAGCTAAAAACCGAGTTTTTTAGTTTTGGCAGTCTACCAACGCCAAGCGGTCGGATACGCTGTTATAGCGCTTAGTAACTAAGGACTATCGAAAATTTTTATTTCCTCCATTTGCCTTAAAATTAAAGCCAATCGGTCAGGTATGCTAAGAATGCACCAAAAAACAAGACTCCAGCGAAAAACCGAGTTTTTTAGTTTTGGCAGTCTACCAACGCCAAGCGGTCGGATACGCTGTTATAGCGCTTAGTAACTAGGACTATCGAAAATTTTTATTTCCTCCATTTGCCTTAAAATTAAAGCCAATCGGTCAGGTATGCTAAGAATGCACCAAAAAACAAGACTCCAGCGAAAAACCGAGTTTTTTAGTTTGGGCAGTCTACCAACGCCAAGCGGTCGGATACGCTGTTATAGCGCTTAGTAACTAAGGACTATCGAAAATTTTTATTTCCTCCATTTGCCTTTAAATTAAAGCCAATCGGTCCGGTATGCTAAGAATGCACCAAAAAACAAGACTCCAGCGAAAAACCGAGTTTTTTAGTTTTGGCAGTCTACCAACGCCAAGCGGTCGGATCCGCTGTTATAGCGCTTAGTAACTAAGGACTATCGAAAATTTTTATTTCCTCCATTGCCTTAAAATTAAAGCCAATCGGTCAGGTATGCTAAGAATGCACCAAAAAAACAAGACTCCAGCGAAAAACCGAGTTTTTTAGTTTTGGCAGTCTACCAACGCCAAGCGGTCGGACCGGATACGCTGTTATAGCGCTTAGTAACTAAGGACTATCGAAAATTTTTATTTCCTCCATTTGCCTTAAAATTAAAGCCAATCGGTCAGGTATGCTAAGAATGCACCAAAAAACAAGACTCCAGCGAAAAACCGAGTTTTTTAGTTTTGGCAGTCTACCAACGCCAAGCGGTCGGATACGCTGTTATAGCGTTTAGTAACTAAGGACTATCGAAAATTTTTATTTCCTCCATTTGCCTTAAAATTAAAGCCAATCGGTCAGGTATGCTAAGAATGCACCAAAAAACAAGACTCCAGCGAAAAACCGAGTTTTTTAGTTTTGGCAGTCTACCAACGCCAAGCGGTCGGATACGCTGTTATAGCGCTTAGTAACTAAGGACTATCGAAAATTTTTATTTCTTCCATTTGCCTTAAAATTAAAAGCCAATCGGTCGGGTATGCTAAGAATGCACCAAAAAACAAGACTCCAGCGAAAAACCGAGTTTTTTAGTTTTGGCAGTCTACCAACGCCAAGCGGTCGGATACGCTGTTATAGCGTTTAGTAACTAAGGACTATCGAAAATTTTTATTTCCTCCATTTGCCTTAAAATTAAAGCCAATCGGTCAGGTATGCTAAGAATGCACCAAAAAACAAGACTCCAGCGAAAAACCGAGTTTTTTAGTTTTGGCAGTCTACCAACGCCAAGCGGTCGGATACGCTGTTATAGCGCTTAGTAACTAAGGACTATCGAAAATTTTTATTTCCTCCATTTGCCTTAAAATTAAAGCCAATCGGTCAGGTATGCTAAGAATGCACCAAAAAACAAGACTCCAGCGAAAAACCGAGTTTTTTAGTTTTGGCAGTCTACCAACGCCAAGCGGTCGGATACGCTGTTATAGCGCTTAGTAACTAAGGACTATCGAAAATTTTTATTTCCTCCATTTGCCTTAAAATTAAAGCCAATCGGTCAGGTATGCTAAGAATGCACCAAAAAACAAGACTCCAGCGAAAAACCGAGTTTTTTAGTTTTAAGAGTCTACCAACGCCAAGCGGTCGGATACGCTGTTATAGCGCTTAGTAACTACGGACTATCGAAAATTTTTATTTCCTCCATTTGCCTTAAAATTAAAGCCAATCGGTCAGGTATGCTAAGAATGCACCAAAAAACAAGACTCCAGCGAAAAACCGAGTTTTTTAGTTTTGGCAGTCTACCAACGCCAAGCGGTCGGATACGCTGTTATAGCGCTTAGTAACTACCGACTATCGAAAATTTTTATTTCCTCCATTTGCCTTAAAATTAAAGCCAATCGGTCAGGTATGCTAAGAATGCACCAAAAAACAAGACTCCAGCGAAAAACCGAGTTTTTTAGTTTTGGCAGTCTACCAACGCCAAGCGGTCGGATACGCTGTTATAGCGCTTAGTAACTAAGGACTATCGAAAATTTTTATTTCCTCCATTTGCCTTAAAATTAAAGCCAATCGGTCAGGTATGCTAAGAATGCACCAAAAAACAAGACTCCAGCGAAAAACCGAGTTTTTTAGTTTTGGCAGTCTACCAACGCCAAGCGGTCGGATACGCTGTTATAGCGCTTAGTAACTAAGGACTATCGAAAATTTTTATTTCCTCCATTTGCCTTAAAATTAAAGCCAATCGGTCAGGTATGCTAAGAATGCACCAAAAAACAAGACTCCAGCGAAAAACCGAGTTTTTTAGTTTTGGCAGTCTACCAACGCCAAGCGGTCGGATACGCTGTTATAGCGCTTAGTAACTAAGGACTATCGAAAATTTTTATTTTCTCCATTTGCCTTAAAATTAAAGCCAATCGGTCAGGTATGCTAAGAATGCACCAAAAAACAAGACTCCAGCGAAAAACCGAGTTTTTTAGTTTTGGCAGTCTACCAACGCCAAGCGGTCGGATACGCTGTTATAGCGCTTAGTAACTAAGGACTATCGAAAATTTTTATTTCCTCCATTTGCCTTAAAATTAAAGCCAATCGGTCAGGTATGCTAAGAATGCACCAAACAACAAGACTCCAGCGAAAAACCGAGTTTTTTTAGTTTTGGCAGTCTACCAACGCCAAGCGGTCGGATACGCTGTTATAGCGCTTAGTAACTAAGGACTATCGAAAATTTTTATTGCCTCCATTTGCCTTAAAATTAAAGCCAATCGGTCAGGTATGCTAAGAATGCACCAAAAAACAAGACTCCAGCGAAAAACCGAGTTTTTTTAGTTTTGGCAGTATACCAACGCCAAGCGGTCGGATACGCTGTTATAGCGCTTAGTAACTAAGGACTATCGAAAATTTTTATTTCCTCCATTTGCCTTAAAATTAAAGCCAATCGGTCAGGTATGCTAAGAATGCACCAAAAAACAAGACTCCAGCAAAAAACCGAGTTTTTTAGTTTTGGCAGTCTACCAACGCCAAGCGGTCGGATACGCTGTTATAGCGCTTAGTAACTAAGGACTATCGAAAATTTTTATTTTCTCCATTTGCCTTAAAATTAAAGCCAATCGGTCAGGTATGCTAAGAATGCACCAAAAAACAAGACTCCAGCGAAAAACCGAGTTTTTTAGTTTGGGCAGTCTACCAACGCCAAGCGGTCAGATACGCTGTTATAGCGCTTAGTAACTGAGGACTATCGAAAATTTTTATTTCCTCCATTTGCCTTAAAATTAAAGCCAATCGGTCAGGTATGCTAAGAATGCACCAAAAAACAACACTCCAGCGAAAAACCAAGTTTTTTAGTTTTGGCAGTCTACCAACGCCAAGCGGTCGGATACGCTGTTATAGCGCTTAGTAACTAAGGACTATCGAAAATTTTTATTTCTTCAATTTGCCTTAAAATTAAAAGCCAATTGTAGGGACAGCAATTATATGTTTGTGTCATATTATTTCATACCGATTCGCCAGTCACGGGTTGTTCGGGGCGGCAATCGGGTGTGTGCAAAATTGGAACAATATATCGAGTGAATTGGAACTATTATTATCTTTTATTTATCCCCGACACCCGTGCCTCAACATTGGTGACCCGCGACTTACGGCTTCCGAAGACGACGACCGCCGCGGTTTAGTTTACTATTGTGATCAATATTCGGAACGATTTTTTCCTGCTGGACTTCAGTATGAGTAAACCACAAGCTACCAGTATGACACAAGAAGCGAGTGACCTGGCGACCATCTCCGTGTCGGCAAGGATTCCCGAGTTTTGGGCTGACATGCCCAGGCTATGGTTCGCCCAATTTGAAACAGTTATGGAACCGCAGAAACAGGGGGACACGGCAAAATTTAATATGGTGGTAGCCAAGCTTAATCGCGACGCTCTGCAGCAGGTAGGCGATTTGATCATGACGCCACCGGAAGACAACAAGTATAACACCATTAAGACCAGATTGTTAGCCGTGTATGAAGAAAGCGCCGAGCGTCAGTTTCACAAACTTGTGAGTGAAATGGATCTAGGATCGCAGAAGCCATCTCAACTGCTCCGCAAGATGTCCGAACTGGCCCGCAATACCAACGTGTCTGCTGATGCTTTGAGACGCCTTTGGGTGTCGAGACTACCAGGTGCTGTAAAAGCAGTTTTGTCAGTGGCCCAAGACGATACAAAATTGGATAATCTGGCCTTAATAGCCGATAAGGTCATGGAAAATCTTCATGGAGGCGACGTTGCTACCGTTACTACGTCTGCCCCTTCAGTTGTTCCAGAGTTGGTGTCCCAGATGATGCAGATGTCTTTGGAGCTGAGAGGATTGCGAAGGGAGGTGAATGAAATGCGAGGTCGATGCTTGCCCAGGACGCGTGGAAATGCGTGGCACCGACAGAGGTCAAGGTCGCGACCACGGCGCCCGCAGAGGACCTCAGATAACCCGAAATGGCTATGCAAATTTCATTATCGCTATGGAGTGCACGCGAAGGCTTGTGAAGAACCATGCAACTGGAAGCAGCCGGGAGTTTCTACTAATTCGGAAAACTAATCGCCGCCCAGTCTTGCATGGTGGGGGACTGCACAGCGTTACCTGGAAACCATCGTTTATGTGTTATGGACCGGAAGTTAAGAATTTCTTTCCTCGTGGATACAGGTGCAAATGTATCGGTATTACCGGTAAGTCAATTTAAGGGTGATCGCTCAGAAAGTAGTTATAAATTATTCGCTGCAAATAATACAGAAATAAAAACATACGGATTTAAGTATTTAGAGTTAAATTTAGGGTTACGTAGGAGTTTTAAATGGAACTTTATAGTTTGTGACGTTAAACAAGCCATATTGGGCGCAGATTTTATTGAGCACTTTAAATTAATTGTAGATTTACATAATAAAAGACTTATAGATACTGTAACAAATTTACGATCGGATGGGTCCATCATACGGTATGACGAGCCTTCGGTTAAGAGCATACAGAATGACAATCCGTATAGGGACATTTTAGAAAAATTTTCAGATATTACCAAGCCGACTTCTTACAAGGAAAACGCATCTCATTCGGTTTTTCATCACATAGTTACTCACGGTTCACCGGTATGTGCGCGGCCTAGGCCACTACCTCCGGACCGATACATTAAAGTAAAACGAGAATTTGAATTGATGCAAGAACTCGGTATTTGTAGACCTGGTAAGGGGGAGTGGTCGAGCCCGCTACATGTGGTACCTAAAAAAGACGGACAGATACGTCCGTGCGGTGATTACAGAGCACTTAATGCTATAACAAAACCTGATCGTTATCCTATTCCTAGATTACATAATTTTACATATATGTTGCCGAATAAATGTTGGTATTCACGGTTAGATTTAAATAGAGCTTACCATAATATATCCGTTGCACCAGAGGACATAGAGAAAACCGCAATTGCTACACCATTTGGCCTTTATGAATTTCCCCGCATGACTTTTGGGTTAAGGAATGCGGCGCAGACCTTTCAAAGGTTCATGGACCATCAGGTGTTAAGGGGTATAGAGCGGATAGAAAACGTAGATGGTACAGGTGAGTCAGCACTCTTTTGTTATATAGATGATATCCTTATAGCGTCAGATTCAGAGGAAGTTCATAGACAGCATTTGATAAAACTTTTTGAGAGATTAGATAAATTGGGTGTTACTATTAATTTAAGTAAATGTGTATTTGGTAAATCTAAACTAGAGTTCTTAGGGTATATGGTTTCAAAAGAAGGTATTAGTCCGTTACCGGAAAAGGTGCAAGCTATTACTAGCTACCCAAGGCCTGTCACTATAGAACAGCTGCGACGATTTTTAGGCATGTTTAATTTTTATAGGTCTCACCTACCCCATGCTATTGCATATCAGGCTGAACTTAATAAGTATCTGCATAATTCTAGAAAAAAGGATAAGACGAAAATTGACTGGACTGACACGAGTATTGAAGCTTTCGAAAAATGCAAATTAGGACTTAAAAATGCTGTTACGTTATCTCATCCTGCAATGGACTCGCCATTAGCCCTTATGACAGACGCATCCGATACATGCATCGGTGCTGTATTACAGCAAAAGATCGATGGTAAATGGTTACCCTTAGGTTATTATTCCAAGGCGTTATCTGCTACTCAAAAGAAATATTGTACTTATGATAAGGAATTGACCGCTATTTATATGGCTATGATACATTTTCGTAATATGATTGAAGGTCGACAGTTAACCATTTTTACAGACCACAGACCTCTAGTTTATGCATTTTCTAAGTTAGGTACGGATAAAGAGATCCCCCGAAGAGCTAGGCAACTGTTGTATATTAGCGAATTTACTAGCGACATACGGCATGTTAGTGGAACAGAGAACGTTGTAGCAGACGCTTTATCTCGAGTAGATTCTATTATTTGTCCCACGTCCATAGATTACGATGAGCTCGCCCAGGCCCAAGAAGGCGATAAACAGGTCACACCTGAGCGAAACGGTAACTTGATATTTAAATATATAGTAATTCCTGGTAGTGATAAGCGTGTCTATTGCGAAGTTTCAACGAGTAATGCTAGACCCGTTCTACCTTTAAGTTTTCGTAAAAAAGTATTTGATATTATTCATAATATAAGCCATCCAGGAGTTCGTACTACTAGGAAAATCATAACACAAAAATTTTTTTGGAACGGAATGAATAAGGACATTAATGATTGGAGTAGAGCATGTTTAGTTTGTCAAAAATGTAAAATTAACCGTCACACAGTTTCAGATTTAAGTAATTTTCCTCCTAGCAGTAGATTCGAACACGTTCATACAGATATAGTAGGTCCTTTGCCTACGACTAGGCAAGGATATCGTTATTGTATTACAATTATAGATCGTTTCACGCGTTGGCCGGAAGCTATAGCAGTTTCCGACATATCAGCTGACACAGTCTCTAAAGTAATATATGAACATTGGATTTGTAGATTTGGGTGTCCTACCAAAATTACAACAGACCAAGGTAGACAGTTTGAGAGTGACCTTTTTAACGCGTTAATGAAGCTTATGGGTGTACAGAGGATAAGAACTACCCCGTACCACCCTCAGAGTAACGGTATGATTGAGAGATGGCATCGTTCGTTAAAAAATGCTTTAACAGCACGTTTAACGGATGGTACTGATTGGGTTGATGAGCTACCTACAGTCATGTTAGGGTTAAGAATCGCAAGTAGGACCGATACAGGGTTAAGTGCTGCTGAGTTAGTTTATGGACAGACAATTAGATTACCAGGCGAATTTTTCCATACAGAGAATCGACAGTTTAGTGATCAACATGTTTTTCTAGAACATTTACGCAAGACAATAAGTAGGATTCGACCCAAGTCACGAGCGATAAGCGATTCGCGTAAGATATTTGTTAGTCGAGATTTAAAAACTTGTACACATGTATTCGTTAGAAATGATATTTTGAAAAAGTCGCTTAGTCCTACTTATGATGGCCCATACCTTGTTTTAAATAGAAATGACAAATTTTTTAGTATTAGATTACCAAACAGGGACATTTGTATATCAATTGATAGACTTAAACCGGCATATTTATTAGATGAAGAAAAGAGTAACTTGTTAGATAATAATAAATTTCAGTGTATTAATAAATATGAATCAGGCAATGAAGAACCTTTAATAAAATCGCCTACGCTTATGACTCGAACTACGCGTAGTGGCCGGCAGGTAAAGCCACCCGTGCGTTTTTTGTAAAGTGCATAGGTAATAGGTACTAACTAATTTAATGTTATGTAGTACATTATAATATTATTGCGAAATTTTAATTATAAATAATGTAAAATCTCTGTTTTCTATTATTTACATTTTCAATTGCAAGGTGTCATTTAACTAGTTCTACCAAATTACTTTCGTAACTTGAAAATAAAATAGTAGTTTTCAGTATCATATGCCAATAATTAAAATGGGCAGCTATAGTTCGAAAAATGAAGAGATAGTTATTGCACAGCAAGGTGCGAATAACGCAAAGCAAGTAGGAGATATGGAGAGAAAGATCGAAATATTTGGGAGTATCGTCATTCTCGTTGTCGTGATACTCGTAATTTTTTGTTTATGTCGATGTGGAAAAAGCTGTGGCATTCGCGCAAAGAAATGGATTCGCAAAGAATTAACATCAATGTGGCCTGCAGGAACAGCCGTCCAAGCTACCGTGCAGCAGACCCCCACGGGCTATGAAAATCCGTGTTAGATTTTCAAGGTAGGTAACAGGGATTGATAAAATAAATTTTTGAGTAATGTAATAAGTTTATAACAATTTTTTAAATTAAAATGTCTTTATGTATCTAACTTTAAAATACTTTACAGTAATATGTATCTAGCATGCTGTAACATATTTTATTTTTATGTTATGTGTACGATTAAACGAAACAATATTCATTTCTATAAATTATTAGAATCAACTTTATTATTGTGTAACGTAATACCTATGTAATGTGAGAGACTTGTTTGTATCTTTTAGACAGTCGAGTGAATGAATCTTTCTGCAATTTAGCACATTCCTGTGTGCCTTTGTGCATCATTGTATGATATTTTAATTTTATAATGTTTAACATGGAACAGTTAGGTATTTTCTCTTTGCAACAGATGATATATGCACTAAAAATTTAACATATGTGTAATTACTAGCTGTTATACCTAAATTTTTTTTTGATTGTACGTACATTGAAATCATTCCCTACTTATTATGTATACTGTTATAAAGTTGATTAAACATTTGAAATTTTGTAATTAATTTTTTTTAAGAGGGGGATGATTGTAGGGACAGCAATTATATGTTTGTGTCATATTATTTCATACCGATTCGCCAGTCACGGGTTGTTCGGGGCGGCAATCGGGTGTGTGCAAAATTGGAACAATATATCGAGTGAATTGGAACTATTATTATCTTTTATTTATCCCCGACACCCGTGCCTCAACACCAATCGGTCAGGTATGCTAAGAATGCACCAA
The DNA here is from genome assembly GCA_911387765.1 of Pyrgus malvae. Taxonomy (NCBI): domain Eukaryota; kingdom Metazoa; phylum Arthropoda; class Insecta; order Lepidoptera; family Hesperiidae; genus Pyrgus; species Pyrgus malvae. The sequence goes on along the minus strand of OU426973.1, from coordinate 350,417 downwards.
AAAACAAGACTCCAGCGAAAAACCGAGTTTTTTAGTTTTGGCAGTCTACCAACGCCAAGCGGTCGGATACGCTGTTATAGCGTTTAGTAACTAAGGACTATCGAAAATTTTTATTTCCTCCATTTGCCTTAAAATTAAAGCCAATCGGTCAGGTATGCTAAGAATGCACCAAAAAACAAGACTCCAGCGAAAAACCGAGTTTTTTAGTTTTGGCAGTCTACCAACGCCAAGCGGTCGGATACGCTGTTATAGCGCTTAGTAACTAAGGACTATCGAAAATTTTTATTTCCTCCATTTGCCTTAAAATTAAAGCCAATCGGTCAGGTATGCTAAGAATGCACCAAAAAACAAGACTCCAGCGAAAAACCGAGTTTTTTAGTTTTGGCAGTCTACCAACGCCAAGCGGTCGGATACGCTGTTATAGCGCTTAGTAACTAAGGACTATCGAAATTTTTTATTTCCTCCATTTGCCTTAAAATTAAAGCCAATCGGTCAGGTATGCTAAGAATGCACCAAAAAACAAGACTCCAGCTAAAAACCGAGTTTTTTAGTTTTGGCAGTCTACCAACGCCAAGCGGTCGGATACGCTGTTATAGCGCTTAGTAACTAAGGACTATCGAAAATTTTTATTTCCTCCATTTGCCTTAAAATTAAAGCCAATCGGTCAGGTATGCTAAGAATGCACCAAAAAACAAGACTCCAGCGAAAAACCGAGTTTTTTAGTTTTGGCAGTCTACCAACGCCAAGCGGTCGGATACGCTGTTATAGCGCTTAGTAACTAAGGACTATCGAAAATTTTTATTTCCTCCATTTGCCTTAAAATTAAAGCCAATCGGTCAGGTATGCTAAGAATGCACCAAAAAACAAGACTCCAGCGAAAAACCGAGTTTTTTAGTTTTGGCAGTCTACCAACGCCAAGCGGTCGGATACGCTGTTATAGCGCTTAGTAACTAAGGACTATTGAAAATTTTTATTTCCTCCATTTGCCTTAAAATTAAAGCCAATCGGTCAGGTATGCTAAGAATGCACCAAAAAACAAGACTCCAGCGAAAAACCGAGTTTTTTAGTTTTGGCAGTCTACCAACGCCAAGCGGTCGGATACGCTGTTATAGCGCTTAGTAACTAAGGACTATCGAAAATTTTTATTTCCTCCATTTGCCTTAAAATTAAAGCCAATCGGTCAGGTATGCTAAGAATGCACAAAAAAACAAGACTCCAGCTAAAAACCGAGTTTTTTAGTTTTGGCAGTCTACCAACGCCAAGCGGTCGGATACGCTGTTATAGCGCTTAGTAACTAAGGACTATCGAAAATTTTTATTTCCTCCATTTGCCTTAAAATTAAAGCCAATCGGTCAGGTATGCTAAGAATGCACCAAAAAACAAGACTCCAGCGAAAAACCGAGTTTTTTAGTTTTGGCAGTCTACCAACGCCAAGCGGTCGGATACGCTGTTATAGCGCTTAGTAACTAGGACTATCGAAAATTTTTATTTCCTCCATTTGCCTTAAAATTAAAGCCAATCGGTCAGGTATGCTAAGAATGCACCAAAAAACAAGACTCCAGCGAAAAACCGAGTTTTTTAGTTTTGGCAGTCTACCAACGCCAAGCGGTCGGATACGCTGTTATAGCGCTTAGTAACTAAGGACTATCGAAAATTTTTATTTCCTCCATTTGCCTTAAAATTAAAGCCAATCGGTCAGGTATGCTAAGAATGCACCAAAAAAACAAGACTCCAGCGAAAAACCGAGTTTTTTAGTTTTGGCAGTCTACCAACGCCAAGAGGTCGGATACGCTGTTATAGCGCTTAGTAACTAAGGACTATCGAAAATTTTTATTTCCTCCATTTGCCTTTAAATTAAAGCCAATCGGTCCGGTATGCTAAGAATGCACCAAAAAAACAAGACTCCAGCGAAAAACCGAGTTTTTTAGTTTTGGCAGTCTACCAACGCCAAGCGGTCGGATCCGCTGTTATAGCGCTTAGTAACTAAGGACTATCGAAAATTTTTATTTCCTCCATTGCCTTAAAATTAAAGCCAATCGGTCAGGTATGCTAAGAATGCACCAAAAAAACAAGACTCCAGCGAAAAACCGAGTTTTTTAGTTTTGGCAGTCTACCAACGCCAAGCGGTCGGATCGGATACGCTGTTATAGCGCTTAGTAACTAAGGACTATCGAAAATTTTTATTTCCTCCATTTGCCTTAAAATTAAAGCCAATCGGTCAGGTATGCTAAGAATGCACCAAAAAACAAGACTCCAGCTAAAAACCGAGTTTTTTAGTTTTGGCAGTCTACCAACGCCAAGCGGTCGGATACGCTGTTATAGCGCTTAGTAACTAAGGACTATCGAAAATTTTTATTTCCTCCATTTGCCTTAAAATTAAAGCCAATCGGTCAGGTATGCTAAGAATGCACCAAAAAACAAGACTCCAGCGAAAAACCGAGTTTTTTAGTTTTGGCAGTCTACCAACGCCAAGCGGTCGGATACGCTGTTATAGCGCTTAGTAACTAGGACTATCGAAAATTTTTATTTCCTCCATTTGCCTTAAAATTAAAGCCAATCGGTCAGGTATGCTAAGAATGCACCAAAAAACAAGACTCCAGCGAAAAACCGAGTTTTTTAGTTTTGGCAGTCTACCAACGCCAAGCGGTCGGATACGCTGTTATAGCGCTTAGTAACTAAGGACTATCGAAAATTTTTATTTCCTCCATTTGCCTTAAAATTAAAGCCAGTCGGTCAGGTATGCTAAGAATGCACCAAAAAACAAGACTCCAGCGAAAAACCGAGTTTTTTAGTTTTGGCAGTCTACCAACGCCAAGAGGTCGGATACGCTGTTATAGCGCTTAGTAACTAAGGACTATCGAAAATTTTTATTTCCTCCATTTGCCTTTAAATTAAAGCCAATCGGTCCGGTATGCTAAGAATGCACCAAAAAACAAGACTCCAGCGAAAAACCGAGTTTTTTAGTTTTGGCAGTCTACCAACGCCAAGCGGTCGGATCCGCTGTTATAGCGCTTAGTAACTAAGGACTATCGAAAATTTTTATTTCCTCCATTGCCTTAAAATTAAAGCCAATCGGTCAGGTATGCTAAGAATGCACCAAAAAAACAAGACTCCAGCGAAAAACCGAGTTTTTTAGTTTTGGCAGTCTACCAACGCCAAGCGGTCGGATCGGATACGCTGTTATAGCGCTTAGTAACTAAGGACTATCGAAAATTTTTATTTCCTCCATTTGCCTTAAAATTAAAGCCAATCGGTCAGGTATGCTAAGAATGCACCAAAAAACAAGACTCCAGCGAAAAACCGAGTTTTTTAGTTTTGGCAGTCTACCAACGCCAAGAGGTCGGATACGCTGTTATAGCGCTTAGTAACTAAGGACTATCGAAAATTTTTATTTCCTCCATTTGCCTTAAAATTAAAGCCAGTCGGTCAGGTATGCTAAGAATGCACCAAAAAACAAGACTCCAGCGAAAAACCGAGTTTTTTAGTTTTGGCAGTCTACCAACGCCAAGAGGTCGGATCGGATACGCTGTTATAGCGCTTAGTAACTAAGGACTATCGAAAATTTTTATTTCCTCCATTTGCCTTTAAATTAAAGCCAATCGGTCCGGTATGCTAAGAATGCACCAAAAAACAAGACTCCAGCGAAAAACCGAGTTTTTTAGTTTTGGCAGTCTACCAACGCCAAGCGGTCGGATCCGCTGTTATAGCGCTTAGTAACTAAGGACTATCGAAAATTTTTATTTCCTCCATTGCCTTAAAATTAAAGCCAATCGGTCAGGTATGCTAAGAATGCACCAAAAAAACAAGACTCCAGCGAAAAACCGAGTTTTTTAGTTTTGGCAGTCTACCAACGCCAAGCGGTCGGATCGGATACGCTGTTATAGCGCTTAGTAACTAAGGACTATCGAAAATTTTTATTTCCTCCATTTGCCTTAAAATTAAAGCCAATCGGTCAGGTATGCTAAGAATGCACCAAAAAACAAGACTCCAGCGAAAAACCGAGTTTTTTAGTTTTGGCAGTCTACCAACGCCAAGAGGTCGGATACGCTGTTATAGCGCTTAGTAACTAAGGACTATCGAAAATTTTTATTTCCTCCATTTGCCTTAAAATTAAAGCCAATCGGTCAGGTATGCTAAGAATGCACCAAAAAACAAGACTCCAGCGAAAAACCGAGTTTTTTAGTTTTGGCAGTCTACCAACGCCAAGCGGTCGGATACGCTGTTATAGCGCTTAGTAACTAAGGACTATCGAAAAATTTTATTTCCTCCATTTGCCTCTACACAAAAAAGGTGACAGAGAGGCTCTAAATAACTATAGACCCATTACCCTAATTTCAATTTTCTCCAAAATTATAGAAAAGGCCATTAATATACGCTTTATAAACTTTTTTAATGACCACCACATTTTAAGACCAGAACAGTTTGGTTTTAGAAAAAACTTTTCTACAACTGTCGCTACATTTAATCTTGTAAAAATAATTTCAGAAGGTTTAAATAATAAGACGCATATTGCAGGAGTTTTCCTTGATATGACTAAGGCATACGATTTTGTAGTGCATGAAAAACTTTTAAAAAAATTAGAAAAATATGGTGTTCGAGGTAACGCATATCAATTAATAAAAAGTTATTTAGAAAATCGTAAACAATGTACGGAAATAAGTAGAATTTCACTAGCTAACGGCCAGGGGACTAAAATTATTTTTAGATCTAAATTCCGACAAAATAATTCGTATGGAATACCACAGGGAAGTATAATCGGGCCGTTATTGTTTTTAATCTATATAAATGATCTTCCGAACTCTATTACAAGTAAATGCATATTATTTGCTGATGATACTACATTACTTATAGATGACAAAGACGTTAGTACCCTAAAGTCAAAAATAGTAAAGTCTTTAAATGACGTGGATGAATGGCTTAAGTATAATAACTTAAAAATTAACGTAGCAAAAACAAAAATTGTTAATTTTAATGTAAATAACAAAATATCTCAACAACTAGACATCAAATATAACAATGAAAAAGTTAACGAAGCACCATTTACCACTTTCCTAGGCCTCGTAATAGATAAACAACTCAAATGGAAAGAACATATTGATTCCATCTGTAGCAAGCTAGACCGGTTTGTTTTTGCACTTCGACGCATTAGATACACGGTGTCGGAAGAAGCGGCATGGTGTGCATACCACGGTTATGTCGCGTCAGTACTTAACTACGGGATTATAATTTGGGGAAACTCATCAGACTCTATCAGAGCATTCAAAATGCAAAAAAAATGCCTACGAGCGATATGCAACTTATACTTTATGGACAGCTGTAGACCAATATTCATGAAGTATAACATTTTAACTGTACCAGCAATGTACATAAGAGAGATATGCTTATTTGTCCATAGGTACCCTGAATATTTTAAGAAAAAAGTTGATGACGTGAGTAGAGTGACAAGGCATAAACATATGCTTGTTATACCTAATTGTAAGCTTAAAGTTTTTAAGAAAAATGTTTATTGCATGGCCATTAACATTTACAATAAGTTACCAAATATACTAAAGAATTACAAATATGATAAATTTAAACAAAATTTAACAGAATGGTTGCAAAAAAACTGCTTTTATAGCATAAATGAATATTTAAATTTTCGATAGGTAATTTTGATAATTTAAAATTGTGACATTTAAGTAAATAGACGAATAATTTTAATTTTCATGATATAATTTTATTATAATTGTTTTTAAGTATAAATTTGCATGCCGCTGACAGGTAGAATAAGCTGGAAATATGTTTAGACTATAAGACCTTATGTAAAACCTTATTCAAGCAAATAAAGCTATTTGATTTGATTTGATTTGATTTGATTTGATTTGCCTTAAAATTAAAGCCAATCGGTCAGGTATGCTAAGAATGCACCAAAAAACAAGACTCCAGCGAAAAACCGAGTTTTTTTAGTTTTGGCAGTCTACCAACGCCAAGCGGTCGGATACGCTGTTATAGCGCTTAGTAACTAAGGACTATCGAAAATTTTTATTTCCTCCATTTGCCTTAAAATTAAAGCCAATCGGTCAGGTATGCTAAGAATGCACCAAAAAACAAGACTCCAGCGAAAAACCGAGTTTTTTAGTTTTGGCAGTCTACCAACGCCAAGCGGTCGGATACGCTGTTATAGCGCTTAGTAACTAAGGACTATCGAAAATTTTTATTTCCTCCATTTGCCTTAAAATTAAAGCCAATCGGTCAGGTATGCTAAGAATGCACCAAAAAACAAGACCCCAGCGAAAAACCGAGTTTTTTAGTTTTGGCAGTCTACGAACGCCAAGCGGTCGGATACGCTGTTATAGCGCTTAGTAACTAAGGACTATCGAAAATTTTTATTTCCTCTATTGCCTTAAAATTAAAGCCAATCGGTCAGGTATGCTAAGAATGCACCAAAAAACAAGACTCCAGCGAAAAACCGAGTTTTTTAGTTTTGGCAGTCTACCAACGCCAAGCGGTCGGATACGCTGTTATAGCGCTTAGTAACTAAGGACTATCGAAAATTTTTATTTCCTCCATTTGCCTTAAAATTAAAGCCAATCGGTCAGGTATGCTAAGAATGCACCAAAAAACAAGACTCCAGCGAAAAACCGAGTTTTTTAGTTTTGGCAGTCTACCAACGCCAAGCGGTCGGATACGCTGTTATAGCGCTTAGTAACTAAGGACTATCGCAAATTTTTATTTCCTCCATTTGCCTTAAAATTAAAGCCAATCGGTCAGGTATGCTAAGAATGCACCAAAAAACAAGACTCCAGCGAAAAACCGAGTTTTTTAGTTTTGGCAGTCTACCAACGCCAAGCGGTCGGATACGCTGTTATAGCGCTTAGTAACTAAGGACTATCGAAAACTTTTATTTCCTCCATTTGCCTTAAAATTAAAGCCAATCGGTCAGGTATGCTAAGAATGCACCAAAAAACAAGACTCCAGCGAAAAACCGAGTTTTTTAGTTTTGGCAGTCTACCAACGCCAAGCGGTCGGATACGCTGTTATAGCGCTTAGTAACTAAGGACTATCGAAAATTTTTATTTCCTCCATTTGCCTTAAAATTAAAGCCAATCGGTCAGGTATGCTAAGAATGCACCAAAAAACAAGACTCCAGCGAAAAACCGAGTTTTTTAATTTGGCAGTCTACCAACGCCAAGCGGTCGGATACGCTGTTATAGCGCTTAGTAATTAAGGACTATCGAAAATTTTTATTTCCTCCATTTGCCTTAAAATTAAAGCCAATCGGTAAGGTATGCTATGAATGCACCAAAAACAAGACTCCAGCTAAAAACCGAATTTTTAGTTTTGTCAGTCTACCAACGCCAAGCGGTCGCCGTCGGATACGCTGTTATAGCGCTTAGTAACTAAGGACTATCGAAAATCTTTATTTCCTCCATTTGCCTTAAAATTAAAGCCAATCGGTCAGGTATGCTAAGAATGCACCAAAAAACAAGACTCCAGCGAAAAACCGAGTTTTTTAGTTTTGGCAGTCTACCAACGCCAAGCGGTCGGATACGCTGTTATAGCGCTTAGTAACTAAGGACTATCGAAAATTTTTATTTCCTCCATTTGCCTTAAAATTAAAGCCAATCGGTCAGGTATGCTAAGAATGCACCAAAAAACAAGACTCCAGCGAAAAACCGAGTTTTTTAGTTTTGGCAGTCTACCAACGCCAAGCGGTCGGATACGCTGTTATAGCGCTTAGTAACTAAGGACTATCGCAAATTTTTATTTCCTCCATTTGCCTTAAAATTAAAGCCAATCGGTCAGGTATGCTAAGAATGCACCAAAAAACAAGACTCCAGCGAAAAACCGAGTTTTTTAGTTTTAAGAGTCTACCAACGCCAAGCGGTCGGATACGCTGTTATAGCGCTTAGTAACTAAGGACTATCGAAAATTTTTATTTCCTCCATTTGCCTTTAAATTAAAGCCAATCGGTCCGGTATGCTAAGAATGCACCAAAAAACAAGACTCCAGCGAAAAACCGAGTTTTTTAGTTTTGGCAGTCTACCAACGCCAAGCGGTCGGATACGCTGTTATAGCGCTTAGTAACTAAGGACTATCGAAAATTTTTATTTCCTCCATTGCCTTAAAATTAAAGCCAATCGGTCAGGTATGCTAAGAATGCACCAAAAAACAAGACTCCAGCGAAAAACCGAGTTTTTTAGTTTTGGCAGTCTACCAACGCCAAGCGGTCGGATACGCTGTTATAGCGCTTAGTAACTAAGGACTATCGAAAATTTTTATTTCCTCCATTTGCCTTAAAATTAAAGCCAATCGGTCAGGTATGCTAAGAATGCACCAAAAAACAAGACTCCAGCGAAAAACCGAGTTTTTTAGTTTTGGCAGTCTACCAACGCCAAGCGGTCGGATACGCTGTTATAGCGCTTAGTAACTAAGGACTATCGAAAATTTTTATTTCCTCCATTTGCCTTAAAATTAAAGCCAATCGGTCCGGTATGCTAATAATGCACCAAAAAACAAGACTCCAGCGAAAAACCGAGTTTTTTAGTTTTGGCAGTCTACCAACGCCAAGCGGTCGGATACGCTGTTATAGCGCTTAGTAACTAAGGACTATCGAAAATTTTTATTTCCTCCATTTGCCTTAAAATTAAAGCCAATCGGTCAGGTATGCTAAGAATGCACCAAAAAACAAGACTCCAGCGAAAAACCGAGTTTTTTAGTTTTGGCAGTCTACCAACGCCAAGAGGTCGGATACGCTGTTATAGCGCTTAGTAACTAAGGACTATCGAAAATTTTTATTTCCTCCATTGCCTTAAAATTAAAGCCAATCGGTCAGGTATGCTAAGAATGCACCAAAAAACAAGACTCCAGCGAAAAACCGAGTTTTTTAGTTTTGGCAGTCTACCAACGCCAAGCGGTCGGATACGCTGTTATAGCGCTTAGTAACTAAGGACTATCGAAAATTTTTATTTCCTCCATTTGCCTTAAAATTAAAGCCAATCGGTCAGGTATGCTAAGAATGCACCAAAAAACAAGACTCCAGCGAAAAACCGAGTTTTTTAAGTTTAGGCAGTCTACCAACGCCAAGAGGTCGGATACGCTGTTATAGCGCTTAGTAACTAAGGACTATCGAAAATTTTTATTTCCTCCATTTGCCTTAAAATTAAAGCCAATCGGTCAGGTATGCTAAGAATGCACCAAAAAACAAGACTCCAGCGAAATACCGAGTTTTTTTAGTTTTGGCAGTCTACCAACGCCAAGCGGTCGGATACGCTGTTATAGCGCTTAGTAACTAAGGACTATCGAAAATTTTTATTTCCTCCATTTGCCTTAAAATTAAAGCCAATCGGTCAGGTATGCTAAGAATGCACCAAAAAACAAGACTCCAGCGAAAAACCGAGTTTTTTAGTTTTGGCAGTCTACCAACGCCAAGCGGTCGGATACGCTGTTATTCTTCTTCGTCGTTTCGCTCTTGACAGAGCGGTCGTGGTCACGATGATTTCTGTTGAAACGCTGGTGTTATTCGCCGTACAATTTCCCTCCATTTGGCTCTGTTGGATGTTAATCTGAAGCACTCGTTAACTGGACCTCCTACTACCGACTTAATTTGATCGGTCCACCTCATTGGTGACCTACCACGAGGTCTGTTCCCCTCCACTCTACCCTGGACGACCAAACGCTCAATGGAGTTGTTATTTCGCCTTGAGACGTGACCGAACAACCCAAGTATACGGGACTGTACTATGTCAGACAGACGCTGTGTGATGTCGAGTTCTTGGAGTATAGAAGCGTTCGTCCGGAACTCAGTCCAAGATACTCCAAGCATTCTTCTCCAACACCACATCTCTAGAGCATCCACCTTTTTCTTTTCCAGTTCCCGTAGCGTCCACGTCTCAGACGCGTACAGAAATATGGGGAAAATTAGTGTCCGAACAAGCCTGATCTTAGTGGCTTTGGTGATGTTGCGATTTCTCCATATCTTCTTCAGCTTGTCCATTGCTCCTCTGGTCATAGCCATGCGTCGTTTAATTTCATCCACGCTACCACCGTTGTTCGAAACTAAAGCGCCTAGGTAGACATACGACTGAACTACGTCACAATTCGCAATCTGTGTCACCTCGGGCGAATTATTATTAGCGCGGTCGACAATCATCACTTTGGTCTTGCTCCGGTTAATTTTTAGTCCAAACGTGAGACTGACGCGTTCCATCTTGAGCAGCAGTTCCTCCATATGGGTTGCACTAGTCGCAAACAAGGTCGTGTCGTCGGCGTAGCGCAGGTTGGTGATTTTGTAGCCACCAATCGCAACACCATCATTCCAGTCTTCCAGAGTTATTCGCATCACAATTCGTTATAGCGCTTAGTAACTAAGGACTATCGAAAATTTTTATTTCCTCCATTTGCCTTAAAATTAAAGCCAATCGGTCAGGTATGCTAAGAATGCACCAAAAAACAAGACTCCAGCGAAAAACCGAGTTTTTTAGTTTTGGCAGTCTACGAACGCCAAGCGGTCGGATACGCTGTTATAGCGCTTAGTAACTAAGGACTATCGAAAATTTTTATTTCCTCCATTGCCTTAAAATTAAAGCCAATCGGTCAGGTATGCTAAGAATGCACCAAAAAACAAGACTCCAGCGAAAAACCGAGTTTTTTAGTTTTGGCAGTCTACCAACGCCAAGCGGTCGGATACGCTGTTATAGCGCTTAGTAACTAAGGACTATCGAAAATTTTTATTTCCTCCATTTGCCTTAAAATTAAAGCCAATCGGTCAGGTATGCTAAGAATGCACCAAAAAACAAGACTCCAGCGAAAAACCGAGTTTTTTAGTTTTGGCAGTCTACCAACGCCAAGCGGTCGGATACGCTTTTATAGCGCTTAGTAACTAAGGACTATCGAAAATTTTTCTTTCCTCCATTTGCCTTAAAATTAAAGCCAATCGGTCAGGTATGCTAAGAATGCACCAAAAAACAAGACTCCAGCGAAAAACCGAGTTTTTTAGTTTTGGCAGTCTACCAACGCCAAGCGGTCGGATACGCTGTTATAGCGCTTAGTAACTAAGGACTATCGAAAATTTTTATTTCCTCCATTTGCCTTGAAATTAAAGCCAATCGGTCAGGTATGCTAAGAATGCACCAAAAAACAAGACTCCAGCGAAAAACCGAGTTTTTTAGTTTTGGCAGTCTACCAACGCCAAGCGGTCGGATACGCTGTTATAGCGCTTAGTAACTAAGGACTATCAAAAATTTTATTTCCTCCATTTGCCTTAAAATTAAAGCCAATCGGTCAGGTATGATAAGAATGCACCAAAAAAACAAGACTCCAGCGAAAAACCGAGTTTTTTAGTTTTGGCAGTCTACCAACGCCAAGCGGTCGGATACGCTGTTATAGCGCTTAGTAACTAAGGATTATCGAAATTTTTTATTTCCTCCATTTGCCTTAAAATTAAAGCCAATCGGTCAGGTATGCTAAGAATGCACCAAAAAACAAGACTCCAGCGAAAAACCGAGTTTTTTAGTTTTGGCAGTCTACCAACGCCAAGCGGTCGGATACGCTGTTATAGCGCTTAGTAACTAAGGACTATCGAAAATTTTTATTTCCTCCATTTGCCTTAAAATTAAAGCCAATCGGTCAGGTATGCTAAGAATGCACCAAAAAACAAGACTCCAGCGAAAAACCGAGTATTTTAGTTTTGGCAGTCTACCAACGCCAAGCGGTCGCCGTCGGATACGCTGTTATAGCGCTTAGTAACTAAGGACTATCGAAAATCTTTATTTCCTCCATTTGCCTTAAAATTAAAGCCAAACGGTCAGGTATGCTAAGAATGCACCAAAAAACAAGACTCCAGCGAAAAACCGAGTTTTTTAGTTTTGGCAGTCTACCAACGCCAAGCGGTCGGATATGCTGTTATAGCGCTTAGTAACTAAGGACTATCGAAATTTTTTATTTCCTCCATTTGCCTTAAAATTAAAGCCAATCGGTCAGGTATGCTAAGAATGCACCAAAAAACAAGACTCCAGCGAAAAACCGAGTTTTTTAGTTTTTGCAGTCTACCAACGCCAAGCGGTCGGGTACGCTGTTATAGCGCTTAGTAACTAAGGACTATCGAAAATTTTTATTTCCTCCATTTGCCTTAAAATTAAAGCTAATCGGTCAGGTATGCTAAGAATGCACCAAAAAACAAGACTCCAGCGAAAAACCGAGTTTTTTAGTTTTGGCAGTCTACCAACGCCAAGCGGTCGGATACGCTGTTATAGCGCTTAGTAACTAAGGACTATCGAAAAATTTTATTTCCTCCATTTGCCTTAAAATTAAAGCCAATCGGTCAGGTATGCTAAGAATGCACCAAAAAACAAGACTCCAGCGAAAAACCGAGTTTTTTAGTTTTGGCAGTCTACCAACGCCAAGCGGTCGGATACGCTGTTATAGCGCTTAGTAACTAAGGACTATCGAAATTTTTTATTTCCTCCATTTGCCTTAAAATTAAAGCCAATCGGTCAGGTATGCTAAGAATGCACCAAAAAACAAGACTCCAGCGAAAAACCGAGTTTTTTAGTTTTGGCAGTCTACCAACGCCAAGCGGTCGGATACGCTGTTATAGCGCTTAGTAACTAAGGACTATCGAAAATTTTTATTTCCTCCATTTGCCTTAAAATTAAAGCCAATCGGTCAGGTATGCTAAGAATGCACCAAAAAACAAGACTCCAGCGAAAAACCGAGTTTTTTAGTTTTGGCAGTCTACCAACGCCAAGCGGTCGGATACGCTGTTATAGCGCTTAGTAACTAAGGACTATCGAAAATTTTTATTTCCTCCATTTGCCTTAAAATTAAAGCCAATCGGTCAGGTATGCTAAGAATGCACCAAAAAACAAGACTCCAGCGAAAAACCGAGTTTTTTAGTTTTGGCAGTCTACGAACGCCAAGCGGTCGGATACGCTGTTATAGCGCTTAGTAACTAAGGACTATCGAAAATTTTTATTTCCTCCATTGCCTTAAAATTAAAGCCAATCGGTCAGGTATGCTAAGAATGCACCAAAAAACAAGACTCCAGCGAAAAACCGAGTTTTTTAGTTTTGGCAGTCTACCAACGCCAAGCGGTCGGATACGCTGTTATAGCGCTTAGTAACTAAGGACTATCGAAAATTTTTATTTCCTCCATTTGCCTTAAAATTAAAGCCAATCGGTCAGGTATGCTAAGAATGCACCAAAAAACAAGACTCCAGCGAAAAACCGAGTTTTTTAGTTTTGGCAGTCTACCAACGCCAAGCGGTCGGATACGCTGTTATAGCGCTTAGTAACTAAGGACTATCGAAAATTTTTATTTCCTCCATTTGCCTTAAAATTAAAGCCAATCGGTCAGGTATGCTAAGAATGCACCAAAAAACAAGACTCCAGCGAAAAACCGAGTTTTTTAGTTTTGGCAGTCTACCAACGCCAAGCGGTCGGATACGCTGTTATAGCGCTTAGTAACTAAGGACTATCGAAATTTTTTATTTCCTCCATTTGCCTTAAAATTAAAGCCAATCGGTCAGGTATGCTAAGAATGCACCAAAAAACAAGACTCCAGCTAAAAACCGAGTTTTTTAGTTTTGGCAGTCTACCAACGCCAAGCGGTCGGATACGCTGTTATAGCGCTTAGTAACTAAGGACTATCGAAAATTTTTATTTCCTCCATTTGCCTTAAAATTAAAGCCAATCGGTCAGGTATGCTAAGAATGCACCAAAAAACAAGACTCCAGCGAAAAACCGAGTTTTTTAGTTTTGGCAGTCTACCAACGCCAAGCGGTCGGATACGCTGTTATAGCGCTTAGTAACTAAGGACTATTGAAAATTTTTATTTCCTCCATTTGCCTTAAAATTAAAGCCAATCGGTCAGGTATGCTAAGAATGCACCAAAAAACAAGACTCCAGCGAAAAACCGAGTTTTTTTATTTTTGGCAGTCTACCAACGCCAAGCGGTCGGATACGCTGTTATAGCGCTTAGTAACTAAGGACTATCGAAAATTTTTATTTCCTCCATTTGCCTTAAAATTAAAGCCAATCGGTCAGGTATGCTAAGAATGCACCAAAAAACAAGACTCCAGCTAAAAACCGAGTTTTTTAGTTTTGGCAGTCTACCAACGCCAAGCGGTCGGATACGCTGTTATAGCGCTTAGTAACTAAGGACTATCGAAAATTTTTATTTCCTCCATTTGCCTTAAAATTAAAGCCAATCGGTCAGGTATGCTAAGAATGCACCAAAAAACAAGACTCCAGCGAAAAACCGAGTTTTTTAGTTTTGGCAGTCTACCAACGCCAAGCGGTCGGATACGCTGTTATAGCGCTTAGTAACTAGGACTATCGAAAATTTTTATTTCCTCCATTTGCCTTAAAATTAAAGCCAATCGGTCAGGTATGCTAAGAATGCACCAAAAAACAAGACTCCAGCGAAAAACCGAGTTTTTTAGTTTTGGCAGTCTACCAACGCCAAGCGGTCGGATACGCTGTTATAGCGCTTAGTAACTAAGGACTATCGAAAATTTTTATTTCCTCCATTTGCCTTAAAATTAAAGCCAATCGGTCAGGTATGCTAAGAATGCACCAAAAAACAAGACTCCAGCGAAAAACCGAGTTTTTTAGTTTTGGCAGTCTACCAACGCCAAGCGGTCGGATACGCTGTTATAGCGCTTAGTAACTACCGACTATCGAAAATTTTTATTTCCTCCATTTGCCTTAAAATTAAAGCCAATCGGTCAGGTATGCTAAGAATGCACCAAAAAACAAGACTCCAGCGAAAAACCGAGTTTTTTAGTTTTGGCAGTCTACCAACGCCAAGCGGTCGGATACGCTGTTATAGCGCTTAGTAACTAAGGACTATCGAAAATTTTTATTTCCTCCATTTGCCTTAAAATTAAAGCCAATCGGTCAGGTATGCTAAGAATGCACCAAAAAACAAGACTCCAGCGAAAAACCGAGTTTTTTAGTTTTGGCAGTCTACCAACGCCAAGCGGTCGGATACGCTGTTATAGCGCTTAGTAACTACCGACTATCGAAAATTTTTATTTCCTCCATTTGCCTTAAAATTAAAGCCAATCGGTCAGGTATGCTAAGAATGCACCAAAAAACAAGACTCCAGCGAAAAACCGAGTTTTTTAGTTTTGGCAGTCTACCAACGCCAAGCGGTCGGATACGCTGTTATAGCGCTTAGTAACTAAGGACTATCGAAAATTTTTATTTCCTCCATTTGCCTTAAAATTAAAGCCAATCGGTCAGGTATGCTAAGAATGCACCAAAAAACAAGACTCCAGCGAAAAACCGAGTTTTTTAGTTTTGGCAGTCTACCAACGCCAAGCGGTCGGATCCGCTGTTATAGCGCTTAGTAACTAAGGACTATCGAAAATTTTTATTTCCTCCATTGCCTTAAAATTAAAGCCAATCGGTCAGGTATGCTAAGAATGCACCAAAAAAGCAAGACTCCAGCGAAAAACCGAGTTTTTTAGTTTTGGCAGTCTACCAACGCCAAGCGGTCGGATCGGATACGCTGTTATAGCGCTTAGTAACTAAGGACTATCGAAAATTTTTATTTCCTCCATTTGCCTTAAAATTAAAGCCAATCGGTCAGGTATGCTAAGAATGCACCAAAAAACAAGACTCCAGCGAAAAACCGAGTTTTTTAGTTTTGGCAGTCTACCAACGCCAAGCGGTCGGATACGCTGTTATAGCGTTTAGTAACTAAGGACTATCGAAAATTTTTATTTCCTCCATTTGCCTTAAAATTAAAGCCAATCGGTCAGGTATGCTAAGAATGCACCAAAAAACAAGACTCCAGCGAAAAACCGAGTTTTTTAGTTTTGGCAGTCTACCAACGCCAAGCGGTCGGATACGCTGTTATAGCGCTTAGTAACTAAGGACTATCGAAAATTTTTATTTCTTCCATTTGCCTTAAAATTAAAAGCCAATCGGTCAGGTATGCTAAGAATGCACCAAAAAACAAGACTCCAGCGAAAAACCGAGTTTTTTAGTTTTGGCAGTCTACCAACGCCAAGCGGTCGGATACGCTGTTATAGCGTTTAGTAACTAAGGACTATCGAAAATTTTTATTTCCTCCATTTGCCTTAAAATTAAAGCCAAACGGTCAGGTATGCTAAGAATGCACCAAAAAACAAGACTCCAGTGAAAAACCGAGTTTTTTAGTTTTGGCAGTCTACCAACGCCAAGCGGTCGGATACGCTGTTATAGCGCTTAGTAACTAAGGACTATCGAAAATTTTTATTTCCTCCATTTGCCTTAAAATTAAAGCCAATCGGTCAGGTATGCTAAGAATGCACCAAAAAACAAGACTCCAGCGAAAAACCGAGTTTTTTTAGTTTTGGCAGTCTACCAACGCCAAGCGGTCGGATACGCTGTTATAGCGCTTAGTAACTAAGGACTATCGAAAATTTTTATTTCCTCCATTTGCCTTAAAATTAAAGCCAATCGGTCAGGTATGCTAAGAATGCACCAAAAAACAAGACTCCAGCGAAAAACCGAGTTTTTTAGTTTTAAGAGTCTACCAACGCCAAGCGGTCGGATACGCTGTTATAGCGCTTAGTAACTACGGACTATCGAAAATTTTTATTTCCTCCATTTGCCTTAAAATTAAAGCCAATCGGTCAGGTATGCTAAGAATGCACCAAAAAACAAGACTCCAGCGAAAAACCGAGTTTTTTAGTTTTGGCAGTCTACCAACGCCAAGCGGTCGGATACGCTGTTATAGCGCTTAGTAACTAAGGACTATCGAAAATTTTTATTTCCTCCATTGGCCTTAAAATTAAAGCCAATCGGTCAGGTATGCTAAGAATGCACCAAAAAACAAGACTCCAGCGAAAAACCGAGTTTTTTAGTTTTGGCAGTCTACCAACGCCAAGCGGTCGGATACGCTGTTATAGCGCTTAGTAACTACCGAATATCGAAAATTTTTATTTCCTCCATTTGCCTTAAAATTAAAGCCAATCGGTCAGGTATGCTAAGAATGCACCAAAAAACAAGACTCCAGCGAAAAACCGAGTTTTTTAGTTTTGGCAGTCTACCAACGCCAAGCGGTCGGATACGCTGTTATAGCGCTTAGTAACTAAGGACTATCGAAAATTTTTATTTCCTCCATTTGCCTTAAAATTAAAGCCAATCGGTCAGGTATGCTAAGAATGCACCAAAAAACAAGACTCCAGCGAAAAACCGAGTTTTTTTAGTTTTGGCAGTCTACCAACGCCAAGCGGTCGGATACGCTGTTATAGCGCTTAGTAACTAAGGACTATCGAAAATTTTTATTTCCTCCATTTGCCTTAAAATTAAAGCCAATCGGTCAGGTATGCTAAGAATGCACCAAAAAACAAGACTCCAGCGAAAAACCGAGTTTTTTAGTTTTGGCAGTCTACCAACGCCAAGCGGTCGGATACGCTGTTATAGCGCTTAGTAACTAAGGACTATCGAAAATTTTTATTTTCTCCATTTGCCTTAAAATTAAAGCCAATCGGTCAGGTATGCTAAGAATGCACCAAAAAACAAGACTCCAGCGAAAAACCGAGTTTTTTAGTTTTGGCAGTCTACCAACGCCAAGCGGTCGGATACGCTGTTATAGCGCTTAGTAACTAAGGACTATCGAAAATTTTTATTTCCTCCATTTGCCTTAAAATTAAAGCCAATCGGTCAGGTATGCTAAGAATGCACCAAACAACAAGACTCCAGCGAAAAACCGAGTTTTTTTAGTTTTGGCAGTCTACCAACGCCAAGCGGTCGGATACGCTGTTATAGCGCTTAGTAACTAAGGACTATCGAAAATTTTTATTTCCTCCATTTGCCTTAAAATTAAAGCCAATCGGTCAGGTATGCTAAGAATGCACCAAAAAACAAGACTCCAGCGAAAAACCGAGTTTTTTTAGTTTTGGCAGTATACCAACGCCAAGCGGTCGGATACGCTGTTATAGCGCTTAGTAACTAAGGACTATCGAAAATTTTTATTTCCTCCATTTGCCTTAAAATTAAAGCCAATCGGTCAGGTATGCTAAGAATGCACCAAAAAACAAGACTCCAGCAAAAAACCGAGTTTTTTAGTTTTGGCAGTCTACCAACGCCAAGCGGTCGGATACGCTGTTATAGCGCTTAGTAACTAAGGACTATCGAAAATTTTTATTTTCTCCATTTGCCTTAAAATTAAAGCCAATCGGTCAGGTATGCTAAGAATGCACCAAAAAACAAGACTCCAGCGAAAAACCGAGTTTTTTAGTTTGGGCAGTCTACCAACGCCAAGCGGTCAGATACGCTGTTATAGCGCTTAGTAACTGAGGACTATCGAAAATTTTTATTTCCTCCATTTGCCTTAAAATTAAAGCCAATCGGTCAGGTATGCTAAGAATGCACCAAAAAACAACACTCCAGCGAAAAACCAAGTTTTTTAGTTTTGGCAGTCTACCAACGCCAAGCGGTCGGATACGCTGTTATAGCGCTTAGTAACTAAGGACTATCGAAAATTTTTATTTCTTCAATTTGCCTTAAAATTAAAAGCCAATCGGTCAGGTATGCTAAGAATGCACCAAAAAACAAGACTCCAGCGAAAAACCGAGTTTTTTAGTTTTGGCAGTCTACCAACGCCAAGCGGTCGGATACGCTGTTATAGCGCTTAGTAACTAGGACTATCGAAAATTTTTATTTCCTCCATTTGCCTTAAAATTAAAGCCAATCGGTCAGGTATGCTAAGAATGCACCAAAAAACAAGACTCCAGCGAAAAACCGAGTTTTTTAGTTTTGGCAGTCTACCAACGCCAAGCGGTCGGATACGCTGTTATAGCGCTTAGTAACTAAGGACTATCGAAAATTTTTATTTTCTCCATTTGCCTTAAAATTAAAGCCAATCGGTCAGGTATGCTAAGAATGCACCAAAAAACAAGACTCCAGCGAAAAACCGAGTTTTTTAGTTTTGGCAGTCTACCAACGCCAAGCGGTCGGATACGCTGTTATAGCGCTTAGTAACTAAGGACTATCGAAAATTTTTATTTTCTCCATTTGCCTTAAAATTAAAGCCAATCGGTCAGGTATGCTAAGAATGCACCAAAAAACAAGACTCCAGCTAAAAACCGAGTTTTTTAGTTTTGGCAGTCTACCAACGCCAAGCGGTCGGATACGCTGTTATAGCGCTTAGTAACTAAGGACTATCGAAAATTTTTATTTCCTCCATTTGCCTTAAAATTAAAGCCAATCGGTCAGGTATGCTAAGAATGCACCAAAAAACAAGACTCCAGCGAAAAACCGAGTTTTTTAGTTTTGGCAGTCTACCAACGCCAAGCGGTCGGATACGCTGTTATAGCGCTTAGTAACTAGGACTATCGAAAATTTTTATTTCCTCCATTTGCCTTAAAATTAAAGCCAATCGGTCAGGTATGCTAAGAATGCACCAAAAAACAAGACTCCAGCGAAAAACCGAGTTTTTTAGTTTGGGCAGTCTACCAACGCCAAGCGGTCGGATACGCTGTTATAGCGCTTAGTAACTAAGGACTATCGAAAATTTTTATTTCCTCCATTTGCCTTTAAATTAAAGCCAATCGGTCCGGTATGCTAAGAATGCACCAAAAAACAAGACTCCAGCGAAAAACCGAGTTTTTTAGTTTTGGCAGTCTACCAACGCCAAGCGGTCGGATCCGCTGTTATAGCGCTTAGTAACTAAGGACTATCGAAAATTTTTATTTCCTCCATTGCCTTAAAATTAAAGCCAATCGGTCAGGTATGCTAAGAATGCACCAAAAAAACAAGACTCCAGCGAAAAACCGAGTTTTTTAGTTTTGGCAGTCTACCAACGCCAAGCGGTCGGATCGGATACGCTGTTATAGCGCTTAGTAACTAAGGACTATCGAAAATTTTTATTTCCTCCATTTGCCTTAAAATTAAAGCCAATCGGTCAGGTATGCTAAGAATGCACCAAAAAACAAGACTCCAGCGAAAAACCGAGTTTTTTAGTTTTGGCAGTCTACCAACGCCAAGCGGTCGGATACGCTGTTATAGCGTTTAGTAACTAAGGACTATCGAAAATTTTTATTTCCTCCATTTGCCTTAAAATTAAAGCCAATCGGTCAGGTATGCTAAGAATGCACCAAAAAACAAGACTCCAGCGAAAAACCGAGTTTTTTAGTTTTGGCAGTCTACCAACGCCAAGCGGTCGGATACGCTGTTATAGCGCTTAGTAACTAAGGACTATCGAAAATTTTTATTTCTTCCATTTGCCTTAAAATTAAAAGCCAATCGGTCGGGTATGCTAAGAATGCACCAAAAAACAAGACTCCAGCGAAAAACCGAGTTTTTTAGTTTTGGCAGTCTACCAACGCCAAGCGGTCGGATACGCTGTTATAGCGTTTAGTAACTAAGGACTATCGAAAATTTTTATTTCCTCCATTTGCCTTAAAATTAAAGCCAATCGGTCAGGTATGCTAAGAATGCACCAAAAAACAAGACTCCAGCGAAAAACCGAGTTTTTTAGTTTTGGCAGTCTACCAACGCCAAGCGGTCGGATACGCTGTTATAGCGCTTAGTAACTAAGGACTATCGAAAATTTTTATTTCCTCCATTTGCCTTAAAATTAAAGCCAATCGGTCAGGTATGCTAAGAATGCACCAAAAAACAAGACTCCAGCGAAAAACCGAGTTTTTTAGTTTTGGCAGTCTACCAACGCCAAGCGGTCGGATACGCTGTTATAGCGCTTAGTAACTAAGGACTATCGAAAATTTTTATTTCCTCCATTTGCCTTAAAATTAAAGCCAATCGGTCAGGTATGCTAAGAATGCACCAAAAAACAAGACTCCAGCGAAAAACCGAGTTTTTTAGTTTTAAGAGTCTACCAACGCCAAGCGGTCGGATACGCTGTTATAGCGCTTAGTAACTACGGACTATCGAAAATTTTTATTTCCTCCATTTGCCTTAAAATTAAAGCCAATCGGTCAGGTATGCTAAGAATGCACCAAAAAACAAGACTCCAGCGAAAAACCGAGTTTTTTAGTTTTGGCAGTCTACCAACGCCAAGCGGTCGGATACGCTGTTATAGCGCTTAGTAACTACGGACTATCGAAAATTTTTATTTCCTCCATTTGCCTTAAAATTAAAGCCAATCGGTCAGGTATGCTAAGAATGCACCAAAAAACAAGACTCCAGCGAAAAACCGAGTTTTTTAGTTTTGGCAGTCTACCAACGCCAAGCGGTCGGATACGCTGTTATAGCGCTTAGTAACTAAGGACTATCGAAAATTTTTATTTCCTCCATTTGCCTTAAAATTAAAGCCAATCGGTCAGGTATGCTAAGAATGCACCAAAAAACAAGACTCCAGCGAAAAACCGAGTTTTTTAGTTTTGGCAGTCTACCAACGCCAAGCGGTCGGATACGCTGTTATAGCGCTTAGTAACTAAGGACTATCGAAAATTTTTATTTCCTCCATTTGCCTTAAAATTAAAGCCAATCGGTCAGGTATGCTAAGAATGCACCAAAAAACAAGACTCCAGCGAAAAACCGAGTTTTTTAGTTTTGGCAGTCTACCAACGCCAAGCGGTCGGATACGCTGTTATAGCGCTTAGTAACTAAGGACTATCGAAATTTTTTATTTTCTCCATTTGCCTTAAAATTAAAGCCAATCGGTCAGGTATGCTAAGAATGCACCAAAAAACAAGACTCCAGCGAAAAACCGAGTTTTTTAGTTTTGGCAGTCTACCAACGCCAAGCGGTCGGATACGCTGTTATAGCGCTTAGTAACTAAGGACTATCGAAAATTTTTATTTCCTCCATTTGCCTTAAAATTAAAGCCAATCGGTCAGGTATGCTAAGAATGCACCAAACAACAAGACTCCAGCGAAAAACCGAGTTTTTTTAGTTTTGGCAGTCTACCAACGCCAAGCGGTCGGATACGCTGTTATAGCGCTTAGTAACTAAGGACTATCGAAAATTTTTATTGCCTCCATTTGCCTTAAAATTAAAGCCAATCGGTCAGGTATGCTAAGAATGCACCAAAAAACAAGACTCCAGCGAAAAACCGAGTTTTTTTAGTTTTGGCAGTATACCAACGCCAAGCGGTCGGATACGCTGTTATAGCGCTTAGTAACTAAGGACTATCGAAAATTTTTATTTCCTCCATTTGCCTTAAAATTAAAGCCAATCGGTCAGGTATGCTAAGAATGCACCAAAAAACAAGACTCCAGCAAAAAACCGAGTTTTTTAGTTTTGGCAGTCTACCAACGCCAAGCGGTCGGATACGCTGTTATAGCGCTTAGTAACTAAGGACTATCGAAAATTTTTATTTCCTCCATTTGCCTTAAAATTAAAGCCAATCGGTCAGGTATGCTAAGAATGCACCAAAAAACAAGACTCCAGCGAAAAACCGAGTTTTTTAGTTTGGGCAGTCTACCAACGCCAAGCGGTCAGATACGCTGTTATAGCGCTTAGTAACTGAGGACTATCGAAAATTTTTATTTCCTCCATTTGCCTTAAAATTAAAGCCAATCGGTCAGGTATGCTAAGAATGCACCAAAAAACAACACTCCAGCGAAAAACCAAGTTTTTTAGTTTTGGCAGTCTACCAACGCCAAGCGGTCGGATACGCTGTTATAGCGCTTAGTAACTAAGGACTATCGAAAATTTTTATTTCTTCAATTTGCCTTAAAATTAAAAGCCAATTGTAGGGACAGCAATTATATGTTTGTGTCATATTATTTCATACCGATTCGCCAGTCACGGGTTGTTCGGGGCGGCAATCGGGTGTGTGCAAAATTGGAACAATATATCGAGTGAATTGGAACTATTATTATCTTTTATTTATCCCCGACACCCGTGCCTCAACATTGGTGACCCGCGACTTACGGCTTCCGAAGACGACGACCGCCGCGGTTTAGTTTACTATTGTGATCAATATTCGGAACGATTTTTTCCTGCTGGACTTCAGTATGAGTAAACCACAAGCTACCAGTATGACACAAGAAGCGAGTGACCTGGCGACCATCTCCGTGTCGGCAAGGATTCCCGAGTTTTGGGCTGACATGCCCAGGCTATGGTTCGCCCAATTTGAAACAGTTATGGAACCGCAGAAACAGGGGGACACGGCAAAATTTAATATGGTGGTAGCCAAGCTTAATCGCGACGCTCTGCAGCAGGTAGGCGATTTGATCATGACGCCACCGGAAGACAACAAGTATAACACCATTAAGACCAGATTGTTAGCCGTGTATGAAGAAAGCGCCGAGCGTCAGTTTCACAAACTTGTGAGTGAAATGGATCTAGGATCGCAGAAGCCATCTCAACTGCTCCGCAAGATGTCCGAACTGGCCCGCAATACCAACGTGTCTGCTGATGCTTTGAGACGCCTTTGGGTGTCGAGACTACCAGGTGCTGTAAAAGCAGTTTTGTCAGTGGCCCAAGACGATACAAAATTGGATAATCTGGCCTTAATAGCCGATAAGGTCATGGAAAATCTTCATGGAGGCGACGTTGCTACCGTTACTACGTCTGCCCCTTCAGTTGTTCCAGAGTTGGTGTCCCAGATGATGCAGATGTCTTTGGAGCTGAGAGGATTGCGAAGGGAGGTGAATGAAATGCGAGGTCGATGCTTGCCCAGGACGCGTGGAAATGCGTGGCACCGACAGAGGTCAAGGTCGCGACCACGGCGCCCGCAGAGGACCTCAGATAACCCGAAATGGCTATGCAAATTTCATTATCGCTATGGAGTGCACGCGAAGGCTTGTGAAGAACCATGCAACTGGAAGCAGCCGGGAGTTTCTACTAATTCGGAAAACTAATCGCCGCCCAGTCTTGCATGGTGGGGGACTGCACAGCGTTACCTGGAAACCATCGTTTATGTGTTATGGACCGGAAGTTAAGAATTTCTTTCCTCGTGGATACAGGTGCAAATGTATCGGTATTACCGGTAAGTCAATTTAAGGGTGATCGCTCAGAAAGTAGTTATAAATTATTCGCTGCAAATAATACAGAAATAAAAACATACGGATTTAAGTATTTAGAGTTAAATTTAGGGTTACGTAGGAGTTTTAAATGGAACTTTATAGTTTGTGACGTTAAACAAGCCATATTGGGCGCAGATTTTATTGAGCACTTTAAATTAATTGTAGATTTACATAATAAAAGACTTATAGATACTGTAACAAATTTACGATCGGATGGGTCCATCATACGGTATGACGAGCCTTCGGTTAAGAGCATACAGAATGACAATCCGTATAGGGACATTTTAGAAAAATTTTCAGATATTACCAAGCCGACTTCTTACAAGGAAAACGCATCTCATTCGGTTTTTCATCACATAGTTACTCACGGTTCACCGGTATGTGCGCGGCCTAGGCCACTACCTCCGGACCGATACATTAAAGTAAAACGAGAATTTGAATTGATGCAAGAACTCGGTATTTGTAGACCTGGTAAGGGGGAGTGGTCGAGCCCGCTACATGTGGTACCTAAAAAAGACGGACAGATACGTCCGTGCGGTGATTACAGAGCACTTAATGCTATAACAAAACCTGATCGTTATCCTATTCCTAGATTACATAATTTTACATATATGTTGCCGAATAAATGTTGGTATTCACGGTTAGATTTAAATAGAGCTTACCATAATATATCCGTTGCACCAGAGGACATAGAGAAAACCGCAATTGCTACACCATTTGGCCTTTATGAATTTCCCCGCATGACTTTTGGGTTAAGGAATGCGGCGCAGACCTTTCAAAGGTTCATGGACCATCAGGTGTTAAGGGGTATAGAGCGGATAGAAAACGTAGATGGTACAGGTGAGTCAGCACTCTTTTGTTATATAGATGATATCCTTATAGCGTCAGATTCAGAGGAAGTTCATAGACAGCATTTGATAAAACTTTTTGAGAGATTAGATAAATTGGGTGTTACTATTAATTTAAGTAAATGTGTATTTGGTAAATCTAAACTAGAGTTCTTAGGGTATATGGTTTCAAAAGAAGGTATTAGTCCGTTACCGGAAAAGGTGCAAGCTATTACTAGCTACCCAAGGCCTGTCACTATAGAACAGCTGCGACGATTTTTAGGCATGTTTAATTTTTATAGGTCTCACCTACCCCATGCTATTGCATATCAGGCTGAACTTAATAAGTATCTGCATAATTCTAGAAAAAAGGATAAGACGAAAATTGACTGGACTGACACGAGTATTGAAGCTTTCGAAAAATGCAAATTAGGACTTAAAAATGCTGTTACGTTATCTCATCCTGCAATGGACTCGCCATTAGCCCTTATGACAGACGCATCCGATACATGCATCGGTGCTGTATTACAGCAAAAGATCGATGGTAAATGGTTACCCTTAGGTTATTATTCCAAGGCGTTATCTGCTACTCAAAAGAAATATTGTACTTATGATAAGGAATTGACCGCTATTTATATGGCTATGATACATTTTCGTAATATGATTGAAGGTCGACAGTTAACCATTTTTACAGACCACAGACCTCTAGTTTATGCATTTTCTAAGTTAGGTACGGATAAAGAGATCCCCCGAAGAGCTAGGCAACTGTTGTATATTAGCGAATTTACTAGCGACATACGGCATGTTAGTGGAACAGAGAACGTTGTAGCAGACGCTTTATCTCGAGTAGATTCTATTATTTGTCCCACGTCCATAGATTACGATGAGCTCGCCCAGGCCCAAGAAGGCGATAAACAGGTCACACCTGAGCGAAACGGTAACTTGATATTTAAATATATAGTAATTCCTGGTAGTGATAAGCGTGTCTATTGCGAAGTTTCAACGAGTAATGCTAGACCCGTTCTACCTTTAAGTTTTCGTAAAAAAGTATTTGATATTATTCATAATATAAGCCATCCAGGAGTTCGTACTACTAGGAAAATCATAACACAAAAATTTTTTTGGAACGGAATGAATAAGGACATTAATGATTGGAGTAGAGCATGTTTAGTTTGTCAAAAATGTAAAATTAACCGTCACACAGTTTCAGATTTAAGTAATTTTCCTCCTAGCAGTAGATTCGAACACGTTCATACAGATATAGTAGGTCCTTTGCCTACGACTAGGCAAGGATATCGTTATTGTATTACAATTATAGATCGTTTCACGCGTTGGCCGGAAGCTATAGCAGTTTCCGACATATCAGCTGACACAGTCTCTAAAGTAATATATGAACATTGGATTTGTAGATTTGGGTGTCCTACCAAAATTACAACAGACCAAGGTAGACAGTTTGAGAGTGACCTTTTTAACGCGTTAATGAAGCTTATGGGTGTACAGAGGATAAGAACTACCCCGTACCACCCTCAGAGTAACGGTATGATTGAGAGATGGCATCGTTCGTTAAAAAATGCTTTAACAGCACGTTTAACGGATGGTACTGATTGGGTTGATGAGCTACCTACAGTCATGTTAGGGTTAAGAATCGCAAGTAGGACCGATACAGGGTTAAGTGCTGCTGAGTTAGTTTATGGACAGACAATTAGATTACCAGGCGAATTTTTCCATACAGAGAATCGACAGTTTAGTGATCAACATGTTTTTCTAGAACATTTACGCAAGACAATAAGTAGGATTCGACCCAAGTCACGAGCGATAAGCGATTCGCGTAAGATATTTGTTAGTCGAGATTTAAAAACTTGTACACATGTATTCGTTAGAAATGATATTTTGAAAAAGTCGCTTAGTCCTACTTATGATGGCCCATACCTTGTTTTAAATAGAAATGACAAATTTTTTAGTATTAGATTACCAAACAGGGACATTTGTATATCAATTGATAGACTTAAACCGGCATATTTATTAGATGAAGAAAAGAGTAACTTGTTAGATAATAATAAATTTCAGTGTATTAATAAATATGAATCAGGCAATGAAGAACCTTTAATAAAATCGCCTACGCTTATGACTCGAACTACGCGTAGTGGCCGGCAGGTAAAGCCACCCGTGCGTTTTTTGTAAAGTGCATAGGTAATAGGTACTAACTAATTTAATGTTATGTAGTACATTATAATATTATTGCGAAATTTTAATTATAAATAATGTAAAATCTCTGTTTTCTATTATTTACATTTTCAATTGCAAGGTGTCATTTAACTAGTTCTACCAAATTACTTTCGTAACTTGAAAATAAAATAGTAGTTTTCAGTATCATATGCCAATAATTAAAATGGGCAGCTATAGTTCGAAAAATGAAGAGATAGTTATTGCACAGCAAGGTGCGAATAACGCAAAGCAAGTAGGAGATATGGAGAGAAAGATCGAAATATTTGGGAGTATCGTCATTCTCGTTGTCGTGATACTCGTAATTTTTTGTTTATGTCGATGTGGAAAAAGCTGTGGCATTCGCGCAAAGAAATGGATTCGCAAAGAATTAACATCAATGTGGCCTGCAGGAACAGCCGTCCAAGCTACCGTGCAGCAGACCCCCACGGGCTATGAAAATCCGTGTTAGATTTTCAAGGTAGGTAACAGGGATTGATAAAATAAATTTTTGAGTAATGTAATAAGTTTATAACAATTTTTTAAATTAAAATGTCTTTATGTATCTAACTTTAAAATACTTTACAGTAATATGTATCTAGCATGCTGTAACATATTTTATTTTTATGTTATGTGTACGATTAAACGAAACAATATTCATTTCTATAAATTATTAGAATCAACTTTATTATTGTGTAACGTAATACCTATGTAATGTGAGAGACTTGTTTGTATCTTTTAGACAGTCGAGTGAATGAATCTTTCTGCAATTTAGCACATTCCTGTGTGCCTTTGTGCATCATTGTATGATATTTTAATTTTATAATGTTTAACATGGAACAGTTAGGTATTTTCTCTTTGCAACAGATGATATATGCACTAAAAATTTAACATATGTGTAATTACTAGCTGTTATACCTAAATTTTTTTTTGATTGTACGTACATTGAAATCATTCCCTACTTATTATGTATACTGTTATAAAGTTGATTAAACATTTGAAATTTTGTAATTAATTTTTTTTAAGAGGGGGATGATTGTAGGGACAGCAATTATATGTTTGTGTCATATTATTTCATACCGATTCGCCAGTCACGGGTTGTTCGGGGCGGCAATCGGGTGTGTGCAAAATTGGAACAATATATCGAGTGAATTGGAACTATTATTATCTTTTATTTATCCCCGACACCCGTGCCTCAACACCAATCGGTCAGGTATGCTAAGAATGCACCAAAAAACAAGACTCCAGCGAAAAACCGAGTTTTTTAGTTTTGGCAGTCTACCAACGCCAAGCGGTCGGATACGCTGTTATAGCGTTTAGTAACTAAGGACTATCGAAAATTTTTATTTCCTCCATTTGCCTTAAAATTAAAGCCAATCGGTCAGGTATGCTAAGAATGCACCAAAAAACAAGACTCCAGCGAAAAACCGAGTTTTTTAGTTTTGGCAGTCTACCAACGCCAAGCGGTCGGATACGCTGTTATAGCGCTTAGTAACTAAGGACTATCGAAAATTTTTATTTCCTCCATTTGCCTTAAAATTAAAGCCAATCGGTCAGGTATGCTAAGAATGCACCAAAAAACAAGACTCCAGCGAAAAACCGAGTTTTTTAGTTTTGGCAGTCTACCAACGCCAAGCGGTCGGATACGCTGTTATAGCGCTTAGTAACTAAGGACTATCGAAATTTTTTATTTCCTCCATTTGCCTTAAAATTAAAGCCAATCGGTCAGGTATGCTAAGAATGCACCAAAAAACAAGACTCCAGCTAAAAACCGAGTTTTTTAGTTTTGGCAGTCTACCAACGCCAAGCGGTCGGATACGCTGTTATAGCGCTTAGTAACTAAGGACTATCGAAAATTTTTATTTCCTCCATTTGCCTTAAAATTAAAGCCAATCGGTCAGGTATGCTAAGAATGCACCAAAAAACAAGACTCCAGCGAAAAACCGAGTTTTTTAGTTTTGGCAGTCTACCAACGCCAAGCGGTCGGATACGCTGTTATAGCGCTTAGTAACTAAGGACTATCGAAAATTTTTATTTCCTCCATTTGCCTTAAAATTAAAGCCAATCGGTCAGGTATGCTAAGAATGCACCAAAAAACAAGACTCCAGCGAAAAACCGAGTTTTTTAGTTTTGGCAGTCTACC
Organism: Pyrgus malvae; assembly: GCA_911387765.1. Lineage (NCBI taxonomy): Eukaryota > Metazoa > Arthropoda > Insecta > Lepidoptera > Hesperiidae > Pyrgus > Pyrgus malvae. Next base: position 321,330 of record OU426973.1, on the reverse strand, counting down.
AACGCCAAGCGGTCGGATACGCTGTTATAGCGCTTAGTAACTAAGGACTATTGAAAATTTTTATTTCCTCCATTTGCCTTAAAATTAAAGCCAATCGGTCAGGTATGCTAAGAATGCACCAAAAAACAAGACTCCAGCGAAAAACCGAGTTTTTTAGTTTTGGCAGTCTACCAACGCCAAGCGGTCGGATACGCTGTTATAGCGCTTAGTAACTAAGGACTATCGAAAATTTTTATTTCCTCCATTTGCCTTAAAATTAAAGCCAATCGGTCAGGTATGCTAAGAATGCACAAAAAAACAAGACTCCAGCTAAAAACCGAGTTTTTTAGTTTTGGCAGTCTACCAACGCCAAGCGGTCGGATACGCTGTTATAGCGCTTAGTAACTAAGGACTATCGAAAATTTTTATTTCCTCCATTTGCCTTAAAATTAAAGCCAATCGGTCAGGTATGCTAAGAATGCACCAAAAAAACAAGACTCCAGCGAAAAACCGAGTTTTTTAGTTTTGGCAGTCTACCAACGCCAAGAGGTCGGATACGCTGTTATAGCGCTTAGTAACTAAGGACTATCGAAAATTTTTATTTCCTCCATTTGCCTTTAAATTAAAGCCAATCGGTCCGGTATGCTAAGAATGCACCAAAAAACAAGACTCCAGCGAAAAACCGAGTTTTTTAGTTTTGGCAGTCTACCAACGCCAAGCGGTCGGATCCGCTGTTATAGCGCTTAGTAACTAAGGACTATCGAAAATTTTTATTTCCTCCATTGCCTTAAAATTAAAGCCAATCGGTCAGGTATGCTAAGAATGCACCAAAAAAACAAGACTCCAGCGAAAAACCGAGTTTTTTAGTTTTGGCAGTCTACCAACGCCAAGCGGTCGGATCGGATACGCTGTTATAGCGCTTAGTAACTAAGGACTATCGAAAATTTTTATTTCCTCCATTTGCCTTAAAATTAAAGCCAATCGGTCAGGTATGCTAAGAATGCACCAAAAAACAAGACTCCAGCTAAAAACCGAGTTTTTTAGTTTTGGCAGTCTACCAACGCCAAGCGGTCGGATACGCTGTTATAGCGCTTAGTAACTAAGGACTATCGAAAATTTTTATTTCCTCCATTTGCCTTAAAATTAAAGCCAATCGGTCAGGTATGCTAAGAATGCACCAAAAAACAAGACTCCAGCGAAAAACCGAGTTTTTTAGTTTTGGCAGTCTACCAACGCCAAGCGGTCGGATACGCTGTTATAGCGCTTAGTAACTAGGACTATCGAAAATTTTTATTTCCTCCATTTGCCTTAAAATTAAAGCCAATCGGTCAGGTATGCTAAGAATGCACCAAAAAACAAGACTCCAGCGAAAAACCGAGTTTTTTAGTTTTGGCAGTCTACCAACGCCAAGCGGTCGGATACGCTGTTATAGCGCTTAGTAACTAAGGACTATCGAAAATTTTTATTTCCTCCATTTGCCTTAAAATTAAAGCCAGTCGGTCAGGTATGCTAAGAATGCACCAAAAAACAAGACTCCAGCGAAAAACCGAGTTTTTTAGTTTTGGCAGTCTACCAACGCCAAGAGGTCGGATACGCTGTTATAGCGCTTAGTAACTAAGGACTATCGAAAATTTTTATTTCCTCCATTTGCCTTTAAATTAAAGCCAATCGGTCCGGTATGCTAAGAATGCACCAAAAAACAAGACTCCAGCGAAAAACCGAGTTTTTTAGTTTTGGCAGTCTACCAACGCCAAGCGGTCGGATCCGCTGTTATAGCGCTTAGTAACTAAGGACTATCGAAAATTTTTATTTCCTCCATTGCCTTAAAATTAAAGCCAATCGGTCAGGTATGCTAAGAATGCACCAAAAAAACAAGACTCCAGCGAAAAACCGAGTTTTTTAGTTTTGGCAGTCTACCAACGCCAAGCGGTCGGATCGGATACGCTGTTATAGCGCTTAGTAACTAAGGACTATCGAAAATTTTTATTTCCTCCATTTGCCTTAAAATTAAAGCCAATCGGTCAGGTATGCTAAGAATGCACCAAAAAACAAGACTCCAGCGAAAAACCGAGTTTTTTAGTTTTGGCAGTCTACCAACGCCAAGAGGTCGGATACGCTGTTATAGCGCTTAGTAACTAAGGACTATCGAAAATTTTTATTTCCTCCATTTGCCTTAAAATTAAAGCCAGTCGGTCAGGTATGCTAAGAATGCACCAAAAAACAAGACTCCAGCGAAAAACCGAGTTTTTTAGTTTTGGCAGTCTACCAACGCCAAGAGGTCGGATACGCTGTTATAGCGCTTAGTAACTAAGGACTATCGAAAATTTTTATTTCCTCCATTTGCCTTTAAATTAAAGCCAATCGGTCCGGTATGCTAAGAATGCACCAAAAAACAAGACTCCAGCGAAAAACCGAGTTTTTTAGTTTTGGCAGTCTACCAACGCCAAGCGGTCGGATCCGCTGTTATAGCGCTTAGTAACTAAGGACTATCGAAAATTTTTATTTCCTCCATTGCCTTAAAATTAAAGCCAATCGGTCAGGTATGCTAAGAATGCACCAAAAAAACAAGACTCCAGCGAAAAACCGAGTTTTTTAGTTTTGGCAGTCTACCAACGCCAAGCGGTCGGATCGGATACGCTGTTATAGCGCTTAGTAACTAAGGACTATCGAAAATTTTTATTTCCTCCATTTGCCTTAAAATTAAAGCCAATCGGTCAGGTATGCTAAGAATGCACCAAAAAACAAGACTCCAGCGAAAAACCGAGTTTTTTAGTTTTGGCAGTCTACCAACGCCAAGAGGTCGGATACGCTGTTATAGCGCTTAGTAACTAAGGACTATCGAAAATTTTTATTTCCTCCATTTGCCTTAAAATTAAAGCCAATCGGTCAGGTATGCTAAGAATGCACCAAAAAACAAGACTCCAGCGAAAAACCGAGTTTTTTAGTTTTGGCAGTCTACCAACGCCAAGCGGTCGGATACGCTGTTATAGCGCTTAGTAACTAAGGACTATCGAAAAATTTTATTTCCTCCATTTGCCTCTACACAAAAAAGGTGACAGAGAGGCTCTAAATAACTATAGACCCATTACCCTAATTTCAATTTTCTCCAAAATTATAGAAAAGGCCATTAATATACGCTTTATAAACTTTTTTAATGACCACCACATTTTAAGACCAGAACAGTTTGGTTTTAGAAAAAACTTTTCTACAACTGTCGCTACATTTAATCTTGTAAAAATAATTTCAGAAGGTTTAAATAATAAGACGCATATTGCAGGAGTTTTCCTTGATATGACTAAGGCATACGATTTTGTAGTGCATGAAAAACTTTTAAAAAAATTAGAAAAATATGGTGTTCGAGGTAACGCATATCAATTAATAAAAAGTTATTTAGAAAATCGTAAACAATGTACGGAAATAAGTAGAATTTCACTAGCTAACGGCCAGGGGACTAAAATTATTTTTAGATCTAAATTCCGACAAAATAATTCGTATGGAATACCACAGGGAAGTATAATCGGGCCGTTATTGTTTTTAATCTATATAAATGATCTTCCGAACTCTATTACAAGTAAATGCATATTATTTGCTGATGATACTACATTACTTATAGATGACAAAGACGTTAGTACCCTAAAGTCAAAAATAGTAAAGTCTTTAAATGACGTGGATGAATGGCTTAAGTATAATAACTTAAAAATTAACGTAGCAAAAACAAAAATTGTTAATTTTAATGTAAATAACAAAATATCTCAACAACTAGACATCAAATATAACAATGAAAAAGTTAACGAAGCACCATTTACCACTTTCCTAGGCCTCGTAATAGATAAACAACTCAAATGGAAAGAACATATTGATTCCATCTGTAGCAAGCTAGACCGGTTTGTTTTTGCACTTCGACGCATTAGATACACGGTGTCGGAAGAAGCGGCATGGTGTGCATACCACGGTTATGTCGCGTCAGTACTTAACTACGGGATTATAATTTGGGGAAACTCATCAGACTCTATCAGAGCATTCAAAATGCAAAAAAAATGCCTACGAGCGATATGCAACTTATACTTTATGGACAGCTGTAGACCAATATTCATGAAGTATAACATTTTAACTGTACCAGCAATGTACATAAGAGAGATATGCTTATTTGTCCATAGGTACCCTGAATATTTTAAGAAAAAAGTTGATGACGTGAGTAGAGTGACAAGGCATAAACATATGCTTGTTATACCTAATTGTAAGCTTAAAGTTTTTAAGAAAAATGTTTATTGCATGGCCATTAACATTTACAATAAGTTACCAAATATACTAAAGAATTACAAATATGATAAATTTAAACAAAATTTAACAGAATGGTTGCAAAAAAACTGCTTTTATAGCATAAATGAATATTTAAATTTTCGATAGGTAATTTTGATAATTTAAAATTGTGACATTTAAGTAAATAGACGAATAATTTTAATTTTCATGATATAATTTTATTATAATTGTTTTTAAGTATAAATTTGCATGCCGCTGACAGGTAGAATAAGCTGGAAATATGTTTAGACTATAAGACCTTATGTAAAACCTTATTCAAGCAAATAAAGCTATTTGATTTGATTTGATTTGATTTGATTTGATTTGCCTTAAAATTAAAGCCAATCGGTCAGGTATGCTAAGAATGCACCAAAAAACAAGACTCCAGCGAAAAACCGAGTTTTTTTAGTTTTGGCAGTCTACCAACGCCAAGCGGTCGGATACGCTGTTATAGCGCTTAGTAACTAAGGACTATCGAAAATTTTTATTTCCTCCATTTGCCTTAAAATTAAAGCCAATCGGTCAGGTATGCTAAGAATGCACCAAAAAACAAGACTCCAGCGAAAAACCGAGTTTTTTAGTTTTGGCAGTCTACCAACGCCAAGCGGTCGGATACGCTGTTATAGCGCTTAGTAACTAAGGACTATCGAAAATTTTTATTTCCTCCATTTGCCTTAAAATTAAAGCCAATCGGTCAGGTATGCTAAGAATGCACCAAAAAACAAGACTCCAGCGAAAAACCGAGTTTTTTAGTTTTGGCAGTCTACGAACGCCAAGCGGTCGGATACGCTGTTATAGCGCTTAGTAACTAAGGACTATCGAAAATTTTTATTTCCTCCATTGCCTTAAAATTAAAGCCAATCGGTCAGGTATGCTAAGAATGCACCAAAAAACAAGACTCCAGCGAAAAACCGAGTTTTTTAGTTTTGGCAGTCTACCAACGCCAAGCGGTCGGATACGCTGTTATAGCGCTTAGTAACTAAGGACTATCGAAAATTTTTATTTCCTCCATTTGCCTTAAAATTAAAGCCAATCGGTCAGGTATGCTAAGAATGCACCAAAAAACAAGACTCCAGCGAAAAACCGAGTTTTTTAGTTTTGGCAGTCTACCAACGCCAAGCGGTCGGATACGCTGTTATAGCGCTTAGTAACTAAGGACTATCGCAAATTTTTATTTCCTCCATTTGCCTTAAAATTAAAGCCAATCGGTCAGGTATGCTAAGAATGCACCAAAAAACAAGACTCCAGCGAAAAACCGAGTTTTTTAGTTTTGGCAGTCTACCAACGCCAAGCGGTCGGATACGCTGTTATAGCGCTTAGTAACTAAGGACTATCGAAAACTTTTATTTCCTCCATTTGCCTTAAAATTAAAGCCAATCGGTCAGGTATGCTAAGAATGCACCAAAAAACAAGACTCCAGCGAAAAACCGAGTTTTTTAGTTTTGGCAGTCTACCAACGCCAAGCGGTCGGATACGCTGTTATAGCGCTTAGTAACTAAGGACTATCGAAAATTTTTATTTCCTCCATTTGCCTTAAAATTAAAGCCAATCGGTCAGGTATGCTAAGAATGCACCAAAAAACAAGACTCCAGCGAAAAACCGAGTTTTTTAATTTGGCAGTCTACCAACGCCAAGCGGTCGGATACGCTGTTATAGCGCTTAGTAATTAAGGACTATCGAAAATTTTTATTTCCTCCATTTGCCTTAAAATTAAAGCCAATCGGTAAGGTATGCTATGAATGCACCAAAAACAAGACTCCAGCTAAAAACCGAATTTTTAGTTTTGTCAGTCTACCAACGCCAAGCGGTCGCCGTCGGATACGCTGTTATAGCGCTTAGTAACTAAGGACTATCGAAAATCTTTATTTCCTCCATTTGCCTTAAAATTAAAGCCAATCGGTCAGGTATGCTAAGAATGCACCAAAAAACAAGACTCCAGCGAAAAACCGAGTTTTTTAGTTTTGGCAGTCTACCAACGCCAAGCGGTCGGATACGCTGTTATAGCGCTTAGTAACTAAGGACTATCGAAAATTTTTATTTCCTCCATTTGCCTTAAAATTAAAGCCAATCGGTCAGGTATGCTAAGAATGCACCAAAAAACAAGACTCCAGCGAAAAACCGAGTTTTTTAGTTTTGGCAGTCTACCAACGCCAAGCGGTCGGATACGCTGTTATAGCGCTTAGTAACTAAGGACTATCGCAAATTTTTATTTCCTCCATTTGCCTTAAAATTAAAGCCAATCGGTCAGGTATGCTAAGAATGCACCAAAAAACAAGACTCCAGCGAAAAACCGAGTTTTTTAGTTTTAAGAGTCTACCAACGCCAAGCGGTCGGATACGCTGTTATAGCGCTTAGTAACTAAGGACTATCGAAAATTTTTATTTCCTCCATTTGCCTTTAAATTAAAGCCAATCGGTCCGGTATGCTAAGAATGCACCAAAAAACAAGACTCCAGCGAAAAACCGAGTTTTTTAGTTTTGGCAGTCTACCAACGCCAAGCGGTCGGATACGCTGTTATAGCGCTTAGTAACTAAGGACTATCGAAAATTTTTATTTCCTCCATTGCCTTAAAATTAAAGCCAATCGGTCAGGTATGCTAAGAATGCACCAAAAAACAAGACTCCAGCGAAAAACCGAGTTTTTTAGTTTTGGCAGTCTACCAACGCCAAGCGGTCGGATACGCTGTTATAGCGCTTAGTAACTAAGGACTATCGAAAATTTTTATTTCCTCCATTTGCCTTAAAATTAAAGCCAATCGGTCAGGTATGCTAAGAATGCACCAAAAAACAAGACTCCAGCGAAAAACCGAGTTTTTTAGTTTTGGCAGTCTACCAACGCCAAGCGGTCGGATACGCTGTTATAGCGCTTAGTAACTAAGGACTATCGAAAATTTTTATTTCCTCCATTTGCCTTAAAATTAAAGCCAATCGGTCCGGTATGCTAATAATGCACCAAAAAACAAGACTCCAGCGAAAAACCGAGTTTTTTAGTTTTGGCAGTCTACCAACGCCAAGCGGTCGGATACGCTGTTATAGCGCTTAGTAACTAAGGACTATCGAAAATTTTTATTTCCTCCATTTGCCTTAAAATTAAAGCCAATCGGTCAGGTATGCTAAGAATGCACCAAAAAACAAGACTCCAGCGAAAAACCGAGTTTTTTAGTTTTGGCAGTCTACCAACGCCAAGAGGTCGGATACGCTGTTATAGCGCTTAGTAACTAAGGACTATCGAAAATTTTTATTTCCTCCATTGCCTTAAAATTAAAGCCAATCGGTCAGGTATGCTAAGAATGCACCAAAAAACAAGACTCCAGCGAAAAACCGAGTTTTTTAGTTTTGGCAGTCTACCAACGCCAAGCGGTCGGATACGCTGTTATAGCGCTTAGTAACTAAGGACTATCGAAAATTTTTATTTCCTCCATTTGCCTTAAAATTAAAGCCAATCGGTCAGGTATGCTAAGAATGCACCAAAAAACAAGACTCCAGCGAAAAACCGAGTTTTTTAAGTTTAGGCAGTCTACCAACGCCAAGAGGTCGGATACGCTGTTATAGCGCTTAGTAACTAAGGACTATCGAAAATTTTTATTTCCTCCATTTGCCTTAAAATTAAAGCCAATCGGTCAGGTATGCTAAGAATGCACCAAAAAACAAGACTCCAGCGAAATACCGAGTTTTTTTAGTTTTGGCAGTCTACCAACGCCAAGCGGTCGGATACGCTGTTATAGCGCTTAGTAACTAAGGACTATCGAAAATTTTTATTTCCTCCATTTGCCTTAAAATTAAAGCCAATCGGTCAGGTATGCTAAGAATGCACCAAAAAACAAGACTCCAGCGAAAAACCGAGTTTTTTAGTTTTGGCAGTCTACCAACGCCAAGCGGTCGGATACGCTGTTATTCTTCTTCGTCGTTTCGCTCTTGACAGAGCGGTCGTGGTCACGATGATTTCTGTTGAAACGCTGGTGTTATTCGCCGTACAATTTCCCTCCATTTGGCTCTGTTGGATGTTAATCTGAAGCACTCGTTAACTGGACCTCCTACTACCGACTTAATTTGATCGGTCCACCTCATTGGTGACCTACCACGAGGTCTGTTCCCCTCCACTCTACCCTGGACGACCAAACGCTCAATGGAGTTGTTATTTCGCCTTGAGACGTGACCGAACAACCCAAGTATACGGGACTGTACTATGTCAGACAGACGCTGTGTGATGTCGAGTTCTTGGAGTATAGAAGCGTTCGTCCGGAACTCAGTCCAAGATACTCCAAGCATTCTTCTCCAACACCACATCTCTAGAGCATCCACCTTTTTCTTTTCCAGTTCCCGTAGCGTCCACGTCTCAGACGCGTACAGAAATATGGGGAAAATTAGTGTCCGAACAAGCCTGATCTTAGTGGCTTTGGTGATGTTGCGATTTCTCCATATCTTCTTCAGCTTGTCCATTGCTCCTCTGGTCATAGCCATGCGTCGTTTAATTTCATCCACGCTACCACCGTTGTTCGAAACTAAAGCGCCTAGGTAGACATACGACTGAACTACGTCACAATTCGCAATCTGTGTCACCTCGGGCGAATTATTATTAGCGCGGTCGACAATCATCACTTTGGTCTTGCTCCGGTTAATTTTTAGTCCAAACGTGAGACTGACGCGTTCCATCTTGAGCAGCAGTTCCTCCATATGGGTTGCACTAGTCGCAAACAAGGTCGTGTCGTCGGCGTAGCGCAGGTTGGTGATTTTGTAGCCACCAATCGCAACACCATCATTCCAGTCTTCCAGAGTTATTCGCATCACAATTCGTTATAGCGCTTAGTAACTAAGGACTATCGAAAATTTTTATTTCCTCCATTTGCCTTAAAATTAAAGCCAATCGGTCAGGTATGCTAAGAATGCACCAAAAAACAAGACTCCAGCGAAAAACCGAGTTTTTTAGTTTTGGCAGTCTACGAACGCCAAGCGGTCGGATACGCTGTTATAGCGCTTAGTAACTAAGGACTATCGAAAATTTTTATTTCCTCCATTGCCTTAAAATTAAAGCCAATCGGTCAGGTATGCTAAGAATGCACCAAAAAACAAGACTCCAGCGAAAAACCGAGTTTTTTAGTTTTGGCAGTCTACCAACGCCAAGCGGTCGGATACGCTGTTATAGCGCTTAGTAACTAAGGACTATCGAAAATTTTTATTTCCTCCATTTGCCTTAAAATTAAAGCCAATCGGTCAGGTATGCTAAGAATGCACCAAAAAACAAGACTCCAGCGAAAAACCGAGTTTTTTAGTTTTGGCAGTCTACCAACGCCAAGCGGTCGGATACGCTTTTATAGCGCTTAGTAACTAAGGACTATCGAAAATTTTTCTTTCCTCCATTTGCCTTAAAATTAAAGCCAATCGGTCAGGTATGCTAAGAATGCACCAAAAAACAAGACTCCAGCGAAAAACCGAGTTTTTTAGTTTTGGCAGTCTACCAACGCCAAGCGGTCGGATACGCTGTTATAGCGCTTAGTAACTAAGGACTATCGAAAATTTTTATTTCCTCCATTTGCCTTGAAATTAAAGCCAATCGGTCAGGTATGCTAAGAATGCACCAAAAAACAAGACTCCAGCGAAAAACCGAGTTTTTTAGTTTTGGCAGTCTACCAACGCCAAGCGGTCGGATACGCTGTTATAGCGCTTAGTAACTAAGGACTATCAAAAATTTTATTTCCTCCATTTGCCTTAAAATTAAAGCCAATCGGTCAGGTATGATAAGAATGCACCAAAAAAACAAGACTCCAGCGAAAAACCGAGTTTTTTAGTTTTGGCAGTCTACCAACGCCAAGCGGTCGGATACGCTGTTATAGCGCTTAGTAACTAAGGATTATCGAAATTTTTTATTTCCTCCATTTGCCTTAAAATTAAAGCCAATCGGTCAGGTATGCTAAGAATGCACCAAAAAACAAGACTCCAGCGAAAAACCGAGTTTTTTAGTTTTGGCAGTCTACCAACGCCAAGCGGTCGGATACGCTGTTATAGCGCTTAGTAACTAAGGACTATCGAAAATTTTTATTTCCTCCATTTGCCTTAAAATTAAAGCCAATCGGTCAGGTATGCTAAGAATGCACCAAAAAACAAGACTCCAGCGAAAAACCGAGTATTTTAGTTTTGGCAGTCTACCAACGCCAAGCGGTCGCCGTCGGATACGCTGTTATAGCGCTTAGTAACTAAGGACTATCGAAAATCTTTATTTCCTCCATTTGCCTTAAAATTAAAGCCAAACGGTCAGGTATGCTAAGAATGCACCAAAAAACAAGACTCCAGCGAAAAACCGAGTTTTTTAGTTTTGGCAGTCTACCAACGCCAAGCGGTCGGATATGCTGTTATAGCGCTTAGTAACTAAGGACTATCGAAATTTTTTATTTCCTCCATTTGCCTTAAAATTAAAGCCAATCGGTCAGGTATGCTAAGAATGCACCAAAAAACAAGACTCCAGCGAAAAACCGAGTTTTTTAGTTTTTGCAGTCTACCAACGCCAAGCGGTCGGGTACGCTGTTATAGCGCTTAGTAACTAAGGACTATCGAAAATTTTTATTTCCTCCATTTGCCTTAAAATTAAAGCCAATCGGTCAGGTATGCTAAGAATGCACCAAAAAACAAGACTCCAGCGAAAAACCGAGTTTTTTAGTTTTGGCAGTCTACCAACGCCAAGCGGTCGGATACGCTGTTATAGCGCTTAGTAACTAAGGACTATCGAAAAATTTTATTTCCTCCATTTGCCTTAAAATTAAAGCCAATCGGTCAGGTATGCTAAGAATGCACCAAAAAACAAGACTCCAGCGAAAAACCGAGTTTTTTAGTTTTGGCAGTCTACCAACGCCAAGCGGTCGGATACGCTGTTATAGCGCTTAGTAACTAAGGACTATCGAAATTTTTTATTTCCTCCATTTGCCTTAAAATTAAAGCCAATCGGTCAGGTATGCTAAGAATGCACCAAAAAACAAGACTCCAGCGAAAAACCGAGTTTTTTAGTTTTGGCAGTCTACCAACGCCAAGCGGTCGGATACGCTGTTATAGCGCTTAGTAACTAAGGACTATCGAAAATTTTTATTTCCTCCATTTGCCTTAAAATTAAAGCCAATCGGTCAGGTATGCTAAGAATGCACCAAAAAACAAGACTCCAGCGAAAAACCGAGTTTTTTAGTTTTGGCAGTCTACCAACGCCAAGCGGTCGGATACGCTGTTATAGCGCTTAGTAACTAAGGACTATCGAAAATTTTTATTTCCTCCATTTGCCTTAAAATTAAAGCCAATCGGTCAGGTATGCTAAGAATGCACCAAAAAACAAGACTCCAGCGAAAAACCGAGTTTTTTAGTTTTGGCAGTCTACGAACGCCAAGCGGTCGGATACGCTGTTATAGCGCTTAGTAACTAAGGACTATCGAAAATTTTTATTTCCTCCATTGCCTTAAAATTAAAGCCAATCGGTCAGGTATGCTAAGAATGCACCAAAAAACAAGACTCCAGCGAAAAACCGAGTTTTTTAGTTTTGGCAGTCTACCAACGCCAAGCGGTCGGATACGCTGTTATAGCGCTTAGTAACTAAGGACTATCGAAAATTTTTATTTCCTCCATTTGCCTTAAAATTAAAGCCAATCGGTCAGGTATGCTAAGAATGCACCAAAAAACAAGACTCCAGCGAAAAACCGAGTTTTTTAGTTTTGGCAGTCTACCAACGCCAAGCGGTCGGATACGCTGTTATAGCGCTTAGTAACTAAGGACTATCGAAAATTTTTATTTCCTCCATTTGCCTTAAAATTAAAGCCAATCGGTCAGGTATGCTAAGAATGCACCAAAAAACAAGACTCCAGCGAAAAACCGAGTTTTTTAGTTTTGGCAGTCTACCAACGCCAAGCGGTCGGATACGCTGTTATAGCGCTTAGTAACTAAGGACTATCGAAAATTTTTATTTCCTCCATTTGCCTTAAAATTAAAGCCAATCGGTCCGGTATGCTAATAATGCACCAAAAAACAAGACTCCAGCGAAAAACCGAGTTTTTTAGTTTTGGCAGTCTACCAACGCCAAGCGGTCGGATACGCTGTTATAGCGTTTAGTAACTAAGGACTATCGAAAAATTTTATTTCCTCCATTTGCCTTAAAATTAAAGCCAATCGGTCAGGTATGCTAAGAATGCACCAAAAAACAAGACTCCAGCGAAAAACCGAGTTTTTTAGTTTTGGCAGTCTACCAACGCCAAGCGGTCGGATACGCTGTTATAGCGCTTAGTAACTAAGGACTATCGAAAATTTTTATTTCCTCCATTTGCCTTAAAATTAAAGCCAATCGGTCAGGTATGCTAAGAATGCACCAAAAAACAAGACTCCAGCGAAAAACCGAGTTTTTTAGTTTTGGCAGTCTACCAACGCCAAGCGGTCGGATACGCTGTTATAGCGCTTAGTAACTAAGGACTATTGAAAATTTTTATTTCCTCCATTTGCCTTAAAATTAAAGCCAATCGGTCAGGTATGCTAAGAATGCACCAAAAAACAAGACTCCAGCGAAAAACCGAGTTTTTTAGTTTTGGCAGTCTACCAACGCCAAGCGGTCGGATACGCTGTTATAGCGCTTAGTAACTAAGGACTATCGAAAATTTTTATTTCCTCCATTTGCCTTAAAATTAAAGCCAATCGGTCAGGTATGCTAAGAATGCACCAAAAAACAAGACTCCAGCTAAAAACCGAGTTTTTTAGTTTTGGCAGTCTACCAACGCCAAGCGGTCGGATACGCTGTTATAGCGCTTAGTAACTAAGGACTATCGAAAATTTTTATTTCCTCCATTTGCCTTAAAATTAAAGCCAATCGGTCAGGTATGCTAAGAATGCACCAAAAAACAAGACTCCAGCGAAAAACCGAGTTTTTTAGTTTTGGCAGTCTACCAACGCCAAGCGGTCGGATACGCTGTTATAGCGCTTAGTAACTAGGACTATCGAAAATTTTTATTTCTTCCATTTGCCTTAAAATTAAAGCCAATCGGTCAGGTATGCTAAGAATGCACCAAACAACAAGACTCCAGCGAAAAACCGAGTTTTTTTAGTTTTGGCAGTCTACCAACGCCAAGCGGTCGGATACGCTGTTATAGCGCTTAGTAACTAAGGACTATCGAAAATTTTTATTTCCTCCATTTGTCTTAAAATTAAAGCCAATCGGTCAGGTATGCTAAGAATGCACCAAAAAACAAGACTCCAGCGAAAAACCGAGTTTTTTAGTTTTGGCAGTCTACCAACGCCAAGCGGTCGGATACGCTGTTATAGCGCTTAGTAACTAAGGACTATCGAAAATTTTTATTTCCTCTATTTGCCTTAAAATTAAAGCCAATCGGTCAGGTATGCTAAGAATGCACCAAAAAACAAGACTCCAGCGAAAAACCGAGTTTTTTAGTTTTGGCAGTCTACCAACGCCAAGCGGTCGGATACGCTGTTATAGCGCTTAGTAACTAAGGACTATCGAAAATTTTTATTTCCTCCATTTGCCTTAAAATTAAAGCCAATCGGTCAGGTATGCTAAGAATGCACCAAAAAACAAGACTCCAGCGAAAAACCGAGTTTTTTAGTTTTGGCAGTCTACCAACGCCAAGCGGTCGGATACGCTGTTATAGCGCTTAGTAACTAAGGACTATCGAAAATTTTTATTTCCTCCATTTGCCTTAAAATTAAAGCCAATCGGTCAGGTATGCTAAGAATGCACCAAAAAACAAGACTCCAGCGAAAAACCGAGTTTTTTAGTTTTGGCAGTCTACCAACGCCAAGCGGTCGGATACGCTGTTATAGCGCTTAGTAACTAAGGACTATCGAAAATTTTTATTTCCTCCATTTGCCTTAAAATTAAAGCCAATCGGTCCGGTATGCTAATAATGCACCAAAAAACAAGACTCCAGCGAAAAACCGAGTTTTTTAGTTTTGGCAGTCTACCAACGCCAAGCGGTCGGATACGCTGTTATAGCGTTTAGTAACTAAGGACTATCGAAAAATTTTATTTCCTCCATTTGCCTTAAAATTAAAGCCAATCGGTCAGGTATGCTAAGAATGCACCAAAAAACAAGACTCCAGCGAAAAACCGAGTTTTTTAGTTTTGGCAGTCTACCAACGCCAAGCGGTCGGATACGCTGTTATAGCGCTTAGTAACTAAGGACTATCGAAAATTTTTATTTCCTCCATTTGCCTTAAAATTAAAGCCAATCGGTCAGGTATGCTAAGAATGCACCAAAAAACAAGACTCCAGCGAAAAACCGAGTTTTTTAGTTTTGGCAGTCTACCAACGCCAAGCGGTCGGATACGCTGTTATAGCGCTTAGTAACTAAGGACTATCGAAAATTTTTATTTCCTCCATTTGCCTTAAAATTAAAGCCAATCGGTCAGGTATGCTAAGAATGCACCAAAAAACAAGACTCCAGCGAAAAACCGAGTTTTTTAGTTTCGGCAGTCTACCAACGCCAAGCGGTCGGACACGCTGTTATAGCGCTTAGTAACTAAGGACTATCGAAAATTTTTATTTCCTCCATTTGCCTTAAAATTAAAGCCAATCGGTCAGGTATGCTAAGAATGCACCAAAAAACAAGACTCCAGCTAAAAACCGAGTTTTTTAGTTTTGGCAGTCTACCAACGCCAAGCGGTCGGATACGCTGTTATAGCGCTTAGTAACTAAGGACTATCGAAAATTTTTATTTCCTCCATTTGCCTTAAAATTAAAGCCAATCGGTCAGGTATGCTAAGAATGCACCAAAAAACAAGACTCCAGCGAAAAACCGAGTTTTTTAGTTTTGGCAGTCTACCAACGCCAAGCGGTCGGATACGCTGTTATAGCGCTTAGTAACTAGGACTATCGAAAATTTTTATTTCTTCCATTTGCCTTAAAATTAAAGCCAATCGGTCAGGTATGCTAAGAATGCACCAAACAACAAGACTCCAGCGAAAAACCGAGTTTTTTTAGTTTTGGCAGTCTACCAACGCCAAGCGGTCGGATACGCTGTTATAGCGCTTAGTAACTAAGGACTATCGAAAATTTTTATTTCCTCCATTTGTCTTAAAATTAAAGCCAATCGGTCAGGTATGCTAAGAATGCACCAAAAAACAAGACTCCAGCGAAAAACCGAGTTTTTTAGTTTTGGCAGTCTACCAACGCCAAGCGGTCGGATACGCTGTTATAGCGCTTAGTAACTAAGGACTATCGAAAATTTTTATTTCCTCCATTTGCCTTAAAATTAAAGCCAATCGGTCAGGTATGCTAAGAATGCACCAAAAAACAAGACTCCAGCGAAAAACCGAGTTTTTTAGTTTTGGCAGTCTACCAACGCCAAGCGGTCGGATACGCTGTTATAGCGCTTAGTAACTAAGGACTATCGAAATTTTTTATTTCCTCCATTTGCCTTAAAATTAAAGCCAATCGGTCAGGTATGCTAAGAATGCACCAAAAAACAAGACTTCAGCTAAAAACCGAGTTTTTTAGTTTTGGCAGTCTACCAACGCCAAGCGGTCGGATACGCTGTTATAGCGCTTAGTAACTAAGGACTATCGAAAATTTTTATTTCCTCCATTTGCCTTAAAATTAAAGCCAATCGGTCAGGTATGCTAAGAATGCACCAAAAAACAAGACTCCAGCGAAAAACCGAGTTTTTTAGTTTTGGCAGTCTACCAACGCCAAGCGGTCGGATACGCTGTTATAGCGCTTAGTAACTAAGGACTATCGAAAATTTTTATTTCCTCCATTTGCCTTAAAATTAAAGCCAATCGGTCAGGTATGCTAAGAATGCACCAAAAAACAAGACTCCAGCGAAAAACCGAGTTTTTTAGTTTTGGCAGTCTACGAACGCCAAGCGGTCGGATACGCTGTTATAGCGCTTAGTAACTAAGGACTATCGAAAATTTTTATTTCCTCCATTGCCTTAAAATTAAAGCCAATCGGTCAGGTATGCTAAGAATGCACCAAAAAACAAGACTCCAGCGAAAAACCGAGTTTTTTAGTTTTGGCAGTCTACCAACGCCAAGCGGTCGGATACGCTGTTATAGCGCTTAGTAACTAAGGACTATCGAAAATTTTTATTTCCTCCATTTGCCTTAAAATTAAAGCCAATCGGTCAGGTATGCTAAGAATGCACCAAAAAACAAGACTCCAGCGAAAAACCGAGTTTTTTAGTTTTGGCAGTCTACCAACGCCAAGCGGTCGGATACGCTGTTATAGCGCTTAGTAACTAAGGACTATCGAAAATTTTTATTTCCTACATTTGCCTTAAAATTAAAGCCAATCGGTCAGGTATGCTAAGAATGCACCAAAAAACAAGACTCCAGCGAAAAACCGAGTTTTTTAGTTTTGGCAGTCTACCAACGCCAAGCGGTCGGATACGCTGTTATAGCGCTTAGTAACTAAGGCCTATCGAAAATTTTTATTTCCTCCATTTGCCTTAAAATTAAAGCCAATCGGTCCGGTATGCTAATAATGCACCAAAAAACAAGACTCCAGCGAAAAACCGAGTTTTTTAGTTTTGGCAGTCTACCAACGCCAAGCGGTCGGATACGCTGTTATAGCGTTTAGTAACTAAGGACTATCGAAAATTTTTATTTCCTCCATTTGCCTTAAAATTAAAGCCAATCGGTCAGGTATGCTAAGAATGCACCAAAAAACAAGACTCCAGCGAAAATCGAGTTTTTTAGTTTTGGCAGTCTACCAACGCCAAGCGGTCGGATACGCTGTTATAGCGCTTAGTAACTAAGGACTATCGAAAATTTTTATTTCCTCCATTTGCCTTAAAATTAAAGCCAATCGGTCAGGTATGCTAAGAATGCACCAAAAAACAAGACTCCAGCGAAAAACCGAGTTTTTTAGTTTTGGCAGTCTACCAACGCCAAGCGGTCGGATACGCTGTTATAGCGCTTAGTAACTAAGGACTATTGAAAATTTTTATTTCCTCCATTTGCCTTAAAATTAAAGCCAATCGGTCAGGTATGCTAAGAATGCACCAAAAAACAAGACTCCAGCGAAAAACCGAGTTTTTTAGTTTTGGCAGTCTACCAACGCCAAGCGGTCGGATACGCTGTTATAGCGCTTAGTAACTAAGGACTATCGAAAATTTTTATTTCCTCCATTTGCCTTAAAATTAAAGCCAATCGGTCAGGTATGCTAAGAATGCACCAAAAAACAAGACTCCAGCTAAAAACCGAGTTTTTTAGTTTTGGCAGTCTACCAACGCCAAGCGGTCGGATACGCTGTTATAGCGCTTAGTAACTAAGGACTATCGAAAATTTTTATTTCCTCCATTTGCCTTAAAATTAAAGCCAATCGGTCAGGTATGCTAAGAATGCACCAAAAAACAAGACTCCAGCGAAAAACCGAGTTTTTTAGTTTTGGCAGTCTGCCAACGCCAAGCGGTCGGATACGCTGTTATAGCGCTTAGTAACTAGGACTATCGAAAATTTTTATTTCCTCCATTTGCCTTAAAATTAAAGCCAATCGGTCAGGTATGCTAAGAATGCACCAAACAACAAGACTCCAGCGAAAAACCGAGTTTTTTTAGTTTTGGCAGTCTACCAACGCCAAGCGGTCGGATACGCTGTTATAGCGCTTAGTAACTAAGGACTATCGAAAATTTTTATTTCCTCCATTTGCCTTAAAATTAAAGCCAATCGGTCAGGTATGCTAAGAATGCACCAAAAAACAAGACTCCAGCGAAAAACCGAGTTTTTTAGTTTTGGCAGTCTACCAACGCCAAGCGGTCGGATACGCTGTTATAGCGCTTAGTAACTAAGGACTATCGAAAATTTTTATTTCCTCCATTTGCCTTAAAATTAAAGCCAATCGGTCAGGTATGCTAAGAATGCACCAAAAAACAAGACTCCAGCGAAAAACCGAGTTTTTTAGTTTTGGCAGTCTACCAACGCCAAGCGGTCGGATACGCTGTTATAGCGCTTAGTAACTAAGGACTATCGAAAATTTTTATTTTCTCCATTTGCCTTAAAATTAAAGCCAATCGGTCAGGTATGCTAAGAATGCACCAAAAAACAAGACTCCAGCGAAAAACCGAGTTTTTTAGTTTGGGCAGTCTACCAACGCCAAGCGGTCAGATACGCTGTTATAGCGCTTAGTAACTGAGGACTATCGAAAATTTTTATTTCCTCCATTTGCCTTAAAATTAAAGCCAATCGGTCAGGTATGCTAAGAATGCACCAAAAAACAACACTCCAGCGAAAAACCAAGTTTTTTAGTTTTGGCAGTCTACCAACGCCAAGCGGTTGGATACGCTGTTATAGCGCTTAGTAACTAAGGACTATCGAAAATTTTTATTTCTTCCATTTGCCTTAAAATTAAAAGCCAATCGGTCAGGTATGCTAAGAATGCACCAAAAAACAAGACTCCAGCGAAAAACCGAGTTTTTTAGTTTTGGCAGTCTACCAACGCCAAGCGGTCGGATACGCTGTTATAGCGTTTAGTAACTAAGGACTATCGAAAATTTTTATTTCCTCCATTTGCCTTAAAATTAAAGCCAATCGGTCAGGTATGCTAAGAATGCACCAAAAAACAAGACTCCAGCGAAAAACCGAGTTTTTTAGTTTTGGCAGTCTACCAACGCCAAGCGGTCGGATACGCTGTTATAGCGCTTAGTAACTAAGGACTATCGAAAATTTTTATTTCCTCCATTTGCCTTAAAATTAAAGCCAATCGGTCAGGTATGCTAAGAATGCACCAAAAAACAAGACTCCAGCGAAAAACCGAGTTTTTTAGTTTTGGCAGTCTACCAACGCCAAGCGGTCGGATACGCTGTTATAGCGCTTAGTAACTAAGGACTATCGAAATTTTTTATTTCCTCCATTTGCCTTAAAATTAAAGCCAATCGGTCAGGTATGCTAAGAATGCACCAAAAAACAAGACTCCAGCTAAAAACCGAGTTTTTTAGTTTTGGCAGTCTACCAACGCCAAGCGGTCGGATACGCTGTTATAGCGCTTAGTAACTAAGGACTATCGAAAATTTTTATTTCCTCCATTTGCCTTAAAATTAAAGCCAATCGGTCAGGTATGCTAAGAATGCACCAAAAAACAAGACTCCAGCGAAAAACCGAGTTTTTTAGTTTTGGCAGTCTACCAACGCCAAGCGGTCGGATACGCTGTTATAGCGCTTAGTAACTAAGGACTATCGAAAATTTTTATTTCCTCCATTTGCCTTAAAATTAAAGCCAATCGGTCAGGTATGCTAAGAATGCACCAAAAAACAAGACTCCAGCGAAAAACCGAGTTTTTTAGTTTTGGCAGTCTACCAACGCCAAGCGGTCGGATACGCTGTTATAGCGCTTAGTAACTAAGGACTATTGAAAATTTTTATTTCCTCCATTTGCCTTAAAATTAAAGCCAATCGGTCAGGTATGCTAAGAATGCACCAAAAAACAAGACTCCAGCGAAAAACCGAGTTTTTTAGTTTTGGCAGTTGTAACAATGCAACTAAATTGCACTTTTAAATTACGCGCGCCTAATGCGCTGTACTACTAAAGTAACGTTCCTCCGTACGTGCGCTCTCGCGGTGAATGTGTAACACATGCATCGTTCATTCGGGGCACTCCTCCCGCGCACCGCGAGCATCCTTGATTATTCGTCCGTGAGCTGCTATCGAATTGTGGTGTGTCACTCTATGCGTTCGATGCGCTTTGCAAGATTAAAACTGCTACGCGTCTACGCGTTCTATTTTGTAATAATATTTTAGTAATTTTGGTTATTACTACGATCTCATATAAAGTGTACGTGTAACCCCAGACTGGGTAAGTGTCGTAAAACTATTAAGCTGTTAAATTCGTTAGTAATGTAGGTAACTGTAACATTTGTAACGTATTCTTACGCTTTTGCTATCTCTTTGTTTTTTTTAATCTTTTTTTACAAATGTTTGTAACTTTTGTGTTCGAAACTTCTTTCTTATGTAAATTTTGCCTGGACTGCCTCACCCTAATCGCTTAGTGCTCTTCGCCTGTGCTTAGCGTAGTGAAACTGAATTGGTGGCGCGAATTGGGTGTGGCAGTCGACGTGTTAAAGCAAATCGTGAAGTATGCTATGTTATACCGTTTCAGGGTTTTTATACACCGCGGTGGATTAATGACGCTTTCCCCAATATTGGTGTACTTCGAACTACGACGCGGTCTGGATAGATGAAGGACGGTGAAAGAATAGCTGTCGCCTACCTAACGCCTACTACCTACTCTTGCGACGGATCGCCACCGCTAGCCAGGGCAGTAGCACTCTAAGCTATCTGGAGTCAATCTACCTATCTAATTCAGTGTGCGAACCCTACACTTTTGAATCTTAAATCCTTTTACAATTTAGCATATATTTACAACTTTATATTTTTTAATTATTGATTATTAAATTGTAACCTTTTTAATTAGATCTTTTATTTCACTTTTAAGATTAAGGTTACAAAATGGCGCCCAATATAATGTGCAACACACTGAATTAGACTCCAGATTTTTTTTCTTGGTGTTGGTTAGTTCCATGGCCTTCTAGTGCTTTAAATTTATATTGCCGTAGGTTACTAAATCTTATTAATTTTAGTATTTAATTCTCCGTAAATAACCTATTGTTATAGTAACTAATTCTTAATAATAGTTGTTAATTCAATGTTCCTACCTATTTAATCATAATCAATAAGTGGGTTATTTTTTAACTCTTTTATTTTTACTTTTCTCTTTATTTTATTTCCTTTATACAGAATCAGTTCAGTTAGAAAAAAACAGCAGCATGTGCGCTTAAAATTAGTTTTTATTGTAACTAAATCCACATTTAATTAAATTCTACACACTTATTGATTAAGTTACTTGATTTTGAATGTCGTTATTGTTTTTGCTTAGTGTATACTATTGTTAAAGCGTTTTACGACACATACCTAACTTCTGCATATATTTTTTTTGTTTGTCAAGATGTCTTTCGCGATACAATATCTTTCATTACAAAAGCCGGAATTAGAATACGAAGTTGCAGTTCGCGGTCTTGTACCGGGTGACACCGTTCAAGAGCTCCGTAAACAAATTGTTAAAATTTGTAATAGCCTTCCTTCCGAGAATATTTTAGAATCACACTTAGATCCTTTAGAAGATTTAGAATGTTTAAAAGAATCTTTAGCAAAGGTTCAGAGCAACCTTAAAATTCTTAAAGAAAAATTTGATAAAAACCTTTTTCTTAGAACTGAAAATTTATTAAATCATATATACCACCGTATGAACAGGATAAATTCCAATGCAGACGCAAAATCTTATGAATTATATAAATCAGTGTATAATAACTTCAAAAATGCATACAGGGAGGCTAACTCTATGAAACCTCAAACTTCTCACTCTGATACTAATGTAGAATCTCCTACTTTATCTGTTACTTGTGAGCGCAACTTAATTGCTGACATTAATAAATTGAAATACTCGGGTAAGACTTGTGTGCGAGCCTTTATCCAGAAGGTAGAAGAATTTGTCATTTCAAGAGGGATAGATTTTGATAAAATATTAACGTTTGCATATGAAATATTCACAGACGATGCTTTGCATTGGTATCGCTGTATCAGAAATAATATTAATTCTTGGAACGACTTAGTACAACACCTTAAAGAAGATTTTAGCTCTAAAGATTATGATTATCGTCTTTTAGCTGAAATTCGTTCCCGCACTCAAGGAGAGGGTGAGAATATTACTATTTATCTTTCTATAATGCACGGTATGTTCTCAAGATTAGATAAATCTATGAGTGAGGAGGATAAATTAGAAATTATCCTACATAATATCCGACCTTGTTACGCAAGTACTTTAGCATCAGCCAGTAATATAAATAATTTAAATCAATTAAAACAACTTTGCAGAAATTACGAGGATATTCAATCTCGTTTAACTCAGTTTCATGAACCACCTAGAGTGAATTCAGATACTATTGCACCTGAATTTGCCTTTAAAAATCCTTCGTTATCTTCTAACGTTTTTAAGAAACCTAATAATGATAATTATACGAGACGTTTTAATGCCTACAAATCTTACTCAAATTATTCTAACAAAAAAATTACAAATAATAATAGCAGTGGAAGCATACCGGTTGCAGCAATGTCAACGGGTGTTCAAAATGTTACACACAACGTATTTTGTCCTAGATGTAGGTCGGAGTCACACTCCTTACGGCAATGTACTAAACCTCGATTTCTTATTTGTTTTAAATGCGGAAGAAAAGATGTACGTTATCCTGACTGTCCAGATTGTAATAAGAACTCAAAAAACTAATTTCATTGGATCGTGGATGTCGTATAGCAACTACTACAAATAGTAATTTTAACATTGCTGAATGGAACAACTGGCTAGGAGTTGTTTCTAAATTTTTTTCTTGCTATACGATATCCTCAATCCATAATAAGGAATTCTCTAGACCTTATTTATCTGTTGTTATTAATTACGCACATGAGATGCTTGGCTTGCTTGATACTGGTTCATCCGTGTCTATCATAGGAAATAACGTTCACACTCAATTATTAAATGAACATGTCACGCTTCAAAAGTGTAATGATATGCATTTTATAGCAGCTGGTGGTCAGACACTGAAACCAGTAGGTTTAATAAACTTACCCATATCTTTTAAAGATCAAACACGCTCTCTTATACTATACGTTGTTCCAGAAATTTCTGACTCTCTGATACTAGGTATGGACTTTTGGCGAATATTTGATATATTCCCAAAGCATCTTGATGCTGTCGAGTTAATCGATAAGAACACTAATTATGTCGCTAATCTCACTACAGAAAATGCGGAACACGTTTGTTCGTATAACCATTTAAATGAAAAGCAGAAACAAATTGCCAATAATATTATTTCTGAATTTAAGAAAATTTCGTATGAAGAGAAAGGACTAGGTAGAACTTCTCTGATAACTCATAAAATTGATACCGGGGATGCAACACCAATTCGTCAAAGATATTACAGGATGTCTCCTGAGAAGCAACGAATTCTCATACAACAATTAGATGAAATGCTCCGAGAAGACGTTGTTGAGCCTTGCGAAAGCCCTTGGTCCTCGCCTGTCCTATTAACACCAAAAAAGAACGGAGAGCTACGACTGTGCCTTGATAGTCGAAAACTTAATGCTATAACCAAGAAGGACGCCTACAGTTTACCTTATATATCAGATATTTTAGATAATCTTCGTGATGCTAAATACTTAACTAGCTTAGACTTATCGAAAAGCTTTTGGCAGATTTTAATTAATGAGGACGACCGTTGTAAAACAGCCTTTTACGTTCCATCTCGCGGCACTTTTCAATTTAAATCAATGCCATTTGGGTTAACTAACGCACCTGCTACGCAACAGAGGTTGGTAGATATACTTTTTTACGGTCCGGAATTTGAGCACTTGGTTT
The DNA here is from genome assembly GCA_911387765.1 of Pyrgus malvae. Lineage (NCBI taxonomy): Eukaryota > Metazoa > Arthropoda > Insecta > Lepidoptera > Hesperiidae > Pyrgus > Pyrgus malvae. The sequence goes on along the minus strand of OU426973.1, from coordinate 297,682 downwards.
TTGTTTTTATTGACGATATCATAATAATTTCACCTACCTTTGACCAGCATATTGCTCTACTAAAAAGAGTTTTAGAAAAATTAAAATCAGCTAATCTTACTATTAACTTTAAAAAGAGTCAGTTTTTAGAGACGAACTTAAATATTTGGGTTACGTTGTAAATTCAAAGGGCTTACAAGCTGATCCTTCTAAAGTTGAAGCTATTTTAAATTATAAAACTCCTTGCAATCGTAAGGAGGTGAGAAGATTCCTTGGCACTGCTTCTTGGTATCGCAGGTTTATACCTAATTTTAGTTCTCTAGCTGCACCTTTAAATAAATTAACTTCACAAAAGAAGAATGCTCCGCCCTTCTTTTGGTCTCCTGAAGCTGATAAATCCTTTAAACAATTAAAAGACTGCTTGATTACTGCACCAGTGCTTTCTTGCCCAGATTTTTCTAAACCATTTGAAGTTCACACCAACGCCAAGCGGTCGGATACGCTGTTATAGCGCTTAGTAACTAAGGACTATCGAAAATTTTTATTTCCTCCATTTGCCTTAAAATTAAAGCCAATCGGTCAGGTATGCTAAGAATGCACCAAAAAACAAGACTCCAGCTAAAAACCGAGTTTTTTAGTTTTGGCAGTCTACCAACGCCAAGCGGTCGGATACGCTGTTATAGCGCTTAGTAACTAGGACTATCGAAAATTTTTATTTCCTCCATTTGCCTTAAAATTAAAGCCAATCGGTCAGGTATGCTAAGAATGCACCAAAAAACAAGACTCCAGCGAAAAACCGAGTTTTTTAGTTTTGGCAGTCTACCAACGCCAAGCGGTCGGATACGCTGTTATAGCGCTTAGTAACTAAGGACTATCGAAAATTTTTATTTCCTCCATTTGCCTTAAAATTAAAGCCAATCGGTCAGGTATGCTAAGAATGCACCAAAAAACAAGACTCCAGCGAAAAACCGAGTTTTTTAGTTTTGGCAGTCTACCAACGCCAAGAGGTCGGATACGCTGTTATAGCGCTTAGTAACTAAGGACTATCGAAAATTTTCATTTCCTCCATTTGCCTTTAAATTAAAGCCAATCGGTCCGGTATGCTAAGAATGCACCAAAAAACAAGACTCCAGCGAAAAACCGAGTTTTTTAGTTTTGGCAGTCTACCAACGCCAAGCGGTCGGATCCGCTGTTATAGCGCTTAGTAACTAAGGACTATCGAAAATTTTTATTTCCTCCATTGCCTTAAAATTAAAGCCAATCGGTCAGGTATGCTAAGAATGCACCAAAAAAACAAGACTCCAGCGAAAAACCGAGTTTTTTAGTTTTGGCAGTCTACCAACGCCAAGCGGTCGGATCGGATACGCTGTTATAGCGCTTAGTAACTAAGGACTATCGAAAAATTTTATTTCCTCCATTTGCCTTAAAATTAAAGCCAATCGGTCAGGTATGCTAAGAATGCACCAAAAAACAAGACTCCAGCTAAAAACCGAGTTTTTTAGTTTTGGCAGTCTACCAACGCCAAGCGGTCGGATCGGATACGCTGTTATAGCGCTTAGTAACTAAGGACTATCGAAAATTTTTATTTCCTCCATTTGCCTTAAAATTAAAGCCAATCGGTCAGGTATGCTAAGAATGCACCAAAAAACAAGACTCCAGCGAAAAACCGAGTTTTTTAGTTTTGGCAGTCTACCAACGCCAAGAGGTCGGATACGCTGTTATAGCGCTTAGTAACTAAGGACTATCGAAAATTCTTATTTCCTCCATTTGCCTTAAAATTAAAGCCAATCGGTCAGGTATGCTAAGAATGCACCAAAAAACAAGACTCCAGCGAAAAACCGAGTTTTTTAGTTTTGGCAGTCTACCAACGCCAAGCGGTCGGATACGCTGTTATAGTGCTTAGTAACTAAGGACTATCGAAAAATTTTATTTCCTCCATTTGCCTCTACACAAAAAAGGTGACAGAGAGGCTCTAAATAACTATAGACCCATTACCCTAATTTCAATTTTCTCCAAAATTATAGAAAAGGCCATTAATATACGCTTTATAAACTTTTTTAATGACCACCACATTTTAAGACCAGAACAGTTTGGTTTTAGAAAAAACTTTTCTACAACTGTCGCTACATTTAATCTTGTAAAAATAATTTCAGAAGGTTTAAATAATAAGACGCATATTGCAGGAGTTTTCCTTGATATGACTAAGGCATACGATTTTGTAGTGCATGAAAAACTTTTAAAAAAATTAGAAAAATATGGTGTTCGAGGTAACGCATATCAATTAATAAAAAGTTATTTAGAAAATCGTAAACAATGTACGGAAATAAGTAGAATTTCACTAGCTAACGGCCAGGGGACTAAAATTATTTTTAGATCTAAATTCCGACAAAATAATTCGTATGGAATACCACAGGGAAGTATAATCGGGCCGTTATTGTTTTTAATCTATATAAATGATCTTCCGAACTCTATTACAAGTAAATGCATATTATTTGCTGATGATACTACATTACTTATAGATGACAAAGACGTTAGTACCCTAAAGTCAAAAATAGTAAAGTCTTTAAATGACGTGGATGAATGGCTTAAGTATAATAACTTAAAAATTAACGTAGCAAAAACAAAAATTGTTAATTTTAATGTAAATAACAAAATATCTCAACAACTAGACATCAAATATAACAATGAAAAAGTTAACGAAGCACCATTTACCACTTTCCTAGGCCTCGTAATAGATAAACAACTCAAATGGAAAGAACATATTGATTCCATCTGTAGCAAGCTAGACCGGTTTGTTTTTGCACTTCGACGCATTAGATACACGGTGTCGGAAGAAGCGGCATGGTGTGCATACCACGGTTATGTCGCGTCAGTACTTAACTACGGGATTATAATTTGGGGAAACTCATCAGACTCTATCAGAGCATTCAAAATGCAAAAAAAATGCCTACGAGCGATATGCAACTTATACTTTATGGACAGCTGTAGACCAATATTCATGAAGTATAACATTTTAACTGTACCAGCAATGTACATAAGAGAGATATGCTTATTTGTCCATAGGTACCCTGAATATTTTAAGAAAAAAGTTGATGACGTGAGTAGAGTGACAAGGCATAAACATATGCTTGTTATACCTAATTGTAAGCTTAAAGTTTTTAAGAAAAATGTTTATTGCATGGCCATTAACATTTACAATAAGTTACCAAATATACTAAAGAATTACAAATATGATAAATTTAAACAAAATTTAACAGAATGGTTGCAAAAAAACTGCTTTTATAGCATAAATGAATATTTAAATTTTCGATAGGTAATTTTGATAATTTAAAATTGTGACATTTAAGTAAATAGACGAATAATTTTAATTTTCATGATATAATTTTATTATAATTGTTTTTAAGTATAAATTTGCATGCCGCTGACAGGTAGAATAAGCTGGAAATATGTTTAGACTATAAGACCTTATGTAAAACCTTATTCAAGCAAATAAAGCTATTTGATTTGATTTGATTTGATTTGATTTGATTTGATTTGCCTTAAAATTAAAGCCAATCGGTCAGGTATGCTAAGAATGCACCAAAAAACAAGACTCCAGCGAAAAACCGAGTTTTTTTAGTTTTGGCAGTCTACCAACGCCAAGCGGTCGGATACGCTGTTATAGCGCTTAGTAACTAAGGACTATCGAAAATTTTTATTTCCTCCATTTGCCTTAAAATTAAAGCCAATCGGTCAGGTATGCTAAGAATGCACCAAAAAACAAGACTCCAGCGAAAAACCGAGTATTTTAGTTTTGGCAGTCTACCAACGCCAAGCGGTCGGATACGCTGTTATAGCGCTTAGTAACTAAGGACTATCGAAAATTTTTATTTCCTCCATTTGCCTTAAAATTAAAGCCAATCGGTCAGGTATGCTAAGAATGCACCAAAAAACAAGACTCCAGCGAAAAACCGAGTTTTTTTAGTTTTGGCAGTCTACCAACGCCAAGCGGTCGGATACGCTGTTATAGCGCTTAGTAACTAAGGACTATCGAAAATTTTTATTTCCTCCATTTGCCTTAAAATTAAAGCCAATCGGTCAGGTATGCTAAGAATGCACCAAAAAACAAGACTCCAGCGAAAAACCGAGTTTTTTAGTTTTGGCAGTCTACCAACGCCAAGCGGTCGGATACGCTGTTATAGCGCTTAGTAACTAAGGACTATCGAAAATTTTTATTTCCTCCATTTGCCTTAAAATTAAAGCCAATCGGTCAGGTATGCTAAGAATGCACCAAAAAACAAGACTCCAGCGAAAAACCGAGTTTTTTAGTTTTGGCAGTCTACGAACGCCAAGCGGTCGGATACGCTGTTATAGCGCTTAGTAACTAAGGACTATCGAAAATTTTTATTTCCTCCATTGCCTTAAAATTAAAGCCAATCGGTCAGGTATGCTAAGAATGCACCAAAAAACAAGACTCCAGCGAAAAACCGAGTTTTTTAGTTTTGGCAGTCTACCAACGCCAAGCGGTCGGATACGCTGTTATAGCGCTTAGTAACTAAGGACTATCGAAAATTTTTATTTCCTCCATTTGCCTTAAAATTAAAGCCAATCGGTCAGGTATGCTAAGAATGCACCAAAAAACAAGACTCCAGCGAAAAACCGAGTTTTTTAGTTTTGGCAGTCTACCAACGCCAAGCGGTCGGATACGCTGTTATAGCGCTTAGTAACTAAGGACTATCGCAAATTTTTATTTCCTCCATTTGCCTTAAAATTAAAGCCAATCGGTCAGGTATGCTAAGAATGCACCAAAAAACAAGACTCCAGCGAAAAACCGAGTTTTTTAGTTTTGGCAGTCTACCAACGCCAAGCGGTCGGATACGCTGTTATAGCGCTTAGTAACTAAGGACTATCGAAAACTTTTATTTCCTCCATTTGCCTTAAAATTAAAGCCAATCGGTCAGGTATGCTAAGAATGCACCAAAAAACAAGACTCCAGCGAAAAACCGAGTTTTTTAGTTTTGGCAGTCTACCAACGCCAAGCGGTCGGATACGCTGTTATAGCGCTTAGTAACTAAGGACTATCGAAAATTTTTATTTCCTCCATTTGCCTTAAAATTAAAGCCAATCGGTCAGGTATGCTAAGAATGCACCAAAAAACAAGACTCCAGCGAAAAACCGAGTTTTTTAATTTGGCAGTCTACCAACGCCAAGCGGTCGGATACGCTGTTATAGCGCTTAGTAATTAAGGACTATCGAAAATTTTTATTTCCTCCATTTGCCTTAAAATTAAAGCCAATCGGTCAGGTATGCTATGAATGCACCAAAAACAAGACTCCAGCTAAAAACCGAATTTTTAGTTTTGTCAGTCTACCAACGCCAAGCGGTCGCCGTCGGATACGCTGTTATAGCGCTTAGTAACTAAGGACTATCGAAAATCTTTATTTCCTCCATTTGCCTTAAAATTAAAGCCAATCGGTCAGGTATGCTAAGAATGCACCAAAAAACAAGACTCCAGCGAAAAACCGAGTTTTTTAGTTTTGGCAGTCTACCAACGCCAAGCGGTCGGATACGCTGTTATAGCGCTTAGTAACTAAGGACTATCGAAAATTTTTATTTCCTCCATTTGCCTTAAAATTAAAGCCAATCGGTCAGGTATGCTAAGAATGCACCAAAAAACAAGACTCCAGCGAAAAACCGAGTTTTTTAGTTTTGGCAGTCTACCAACGCCAAGCGGTCGGATACGCTGTTATAGCGCTTAGTAACGAAGGACTATCGCAAATTTTTATTTCCTCCATTTGCCTTAAAATTAAAGCCAATCGGTCAGGTATGCTAAGAATGCACCAAAAAACAAGACTCCAGCGAAAAACCGAGTTTTTTAGTTTTAAGAGTCTACCAACGCCAAGCGGTCGGATACGCTGTTATAGCGCTTAGTAACTAAGGACTATCGAAAATTTTTATTTCCTCCATTTGCCTTTAAATTAAAGCCAATCGGTCCGGTATGCTAAGAATGCACCAAAAAACAAGACTCCAGCGAAAAACCGAGTTTTTTAGTTTTGGCAGTCTACCAACGCCAAGCGGTTGGATACGCTGTTATAGCGCTTAGTAACTAAGGACTATCGAAAATTTTTATTTCCTCCATTGCCTTAAAATTAAAGCCAATCGGTCAGGTATGCTAAGAATGCACCAAAAAACAAGACTCCAGCGAAAAACCGAGTTTTTTAGTTTTGGCAGTCTACCAACGCCAAGCGGTCGGATACGCTGTTATAGCGCTTAGTAACTAAGGACTATCGAAAATTTTTATTTCCTCCATTTGCCTTAAAATTAAAGCCAATCGGTCAGGTATGCTAAGAATGCACCAAAAAACAAGACTCCAGCGAAAAACCGAGTTTTTTAGTTTTGGCAGTCTACCAACGCCAAGCGGTCGGATACGCTGTTATAGCGCTTAGTAACTAAGGACTATCGAAAATTTTTATTTCCTCCATTGCCTTAAAATTAAAGCCAATCGGTCAGGTATGCTAAGAATGCACCAAAAAACAAGACTCCAGCGAAAAACCGAGTTTTTTAGTTTTGGCAGTCTACCAACGCCAAGCGGTCGGATACGCTGTTATAGCGCTTAGTAACTAAGGACTATCGAAAATTTTTATTTCCTCCATTTGCCTTAAAATTAAAGCCAATCGGTCAGGTATGCTAAGAATGCACCAAAAAACAAGACTCCAGCGAAAAACCGAGTTTTTTTAGTTTTGGCAGTCTACCAACGCCAAGAGGTCGGATACGCTGTTATAGCGCTTAGTAACTAAGGACTATCGAAAATTTTTATTTCCTCCATTTGCCTTAAAATTAAAGCCAATCGGTCAGGTATGCTAAGAATGCACCAAAAAACAAGACTCCAGCGAAATACCGAGTTTTTTTAGTTTTGGCAGTCTACCAACGCCAAGCGGTCGGATACGCTGTTATAGCGCTTAGTAACTAAGGACTATCGAAAATTTTTATTTCCTCCATTTGCCTTAAAATTAAAGCCAATCGGTCAGGTATGCTAAGAATGCACCAAAAAACAAGACTCCAGCGAAAAACCGAGTTTTTTTAGTTTTGGCAGTCTACCAACGCCAAGAGGTCGGATACGCTGTTATAGCGCTTAGTAACTAAGGACTATCGAAAATTTTTATTTCCTCCATTTGCCTTAAAATTAAAGCCAATCGGTCAGGTATGCTAAGAATGCACCAAAAAACAAGACTCCAGCGAAATACCGAGTTTTTTTAGTTTTGGCAGTCTACCAACGCCAAGCGGTCGGATACGCTGTTATAGCGCTTAGTAACTAAGGACTATCGAAAATTTTTATTTCCTCCATTTGCCTTAAAATTAAAGCCAATCGGTCAGGTATGCTAAGAATGCACCAAAAAACAAGACTCCAGCGAAAAACCGAGTTTTTTAGTTTTGGCAGTCTACCAACGCCAAGCGGTCGGATACGCTGTTATTCTTCTTCGTCGTTTCGCTCTTGACAGAGCGGTCGTGGTCACGATGATTTCTGTTGAAACGCTGGTGTTATTCGCCGTACAATTTCCCTCCATTTGGCTCTGTTGGATGTTAATCTGAAGCACTCGTTAACTGGACCTCCTACTACCGACTTAATTTGATCGGTCCACCTCATTGGTGACCTACCACGAGGTCTGTTCCCCTCCACTCTACCCTGGACGACCAAACGCTCAATGGAGTTGTTATTTCGCCTTGAGACGTGACCGAACAACCCAAGTATACGGGACTGTACTATGTCAGACAGACGCTGTGTGATGTCGAGTTCTTGGAGTATAGAAGCGTTCGTCCGGAACTCAGTCCAAGATACTCCAAGCATTCTTCTCCAACACCACATCTCTAGAGCATCCACCTTTTTCTTTTCCAGTTCCCGTAGCGTCCACGTCTCAGACGCGTACAGAAATATGGGGAAAATTAGTGTCCGAACAAGCCTGATCTTAGTGGCTTTGGTGATGTTGCGATTTCTCCATATCTTCTTCAGCTTGTCCATTGCTCCTCTGGTCATAGCCATGCGTCGTTTAATTTCATCCACGCTACCACCGTTGTTCGAAACTAAAGCGCCTAGGTAGACATACGACTGAACTACGTCACAATTCGCAATCTGTGTCACCTCGGGCGAATTATTATTAGCGCGGTCGACAATCATCACTTTGGTCTTGCTCCGGTTAATTTTTAGTCCAAACGTGAGACTGACGCGTTCCATCTTGAGCAGCAGTTCCTCCATATGGGTTGCACTAGTCGCAAACAAGGTCGTGTCGTCGGCGTAGCGCAGGTTGGTGATTTTGTAGCCACCAATCGCAACACCATCATTCCAGTCTTCCAGAGTTATTCGCATCACAATTCGTTATAGCGCTTAGTAACTAAGGACTATCGAAAATTTTTATTTCCTCCATTTGCCTTAAAATTAAAGCCAATCGGTCAGGTATGCTAAGAATGCACCAAAAAACAAGACTCCAGCGAAAAACCGAGTTTTTTAGTTTTGGCAGTCTACGAACGCCAAGCGGTCGGATACGCTGTTATAGCGCTTAGTAACTAAGGACTATCGAAAATTTTTATTTCCTCCATTGCCTTAAAATTAAAGCCAATCGGTCAGGTATGCTAAGAATGCACCAAAAAACAAGACTCCAGCGAAAAACCGAGTTTTTTAGTTTTGGCAGTCTACCAACGCCAAGCGGTCGGATACGCTGTTATAGCGCTTAGTAACTAAGGACTATCGAAAATTTTTATTTCCTCCATTTGCCTTAAAATTAAAGCCAATCGGTCAGGTATGCTAAGAATGCACCAAAAAACAAGACTCCAGCGAAAAACCGAGTTTTTTAGTTTTGGCAGTCTACCAACGCCAAGCGGTCGGATACGCTGTTATAGCGCTTAGTAACTAAGGACTATCGAAAATTTTTATTTCCTCCATTTGCCTTAAAATTAAAGCCAATCGGTCAGGTATGCTAAGAATGCACCAAAAAACAAGACTCCAGCGAAAAACCGAGTTTTTTAGTTTTGGCAGTCTACCAACGCCAAGCGGTCGGGTACGCTGTTATAGCGCTTAGTAACTAAGGACTATCGAAAATTTTTATTTCCTCCATTTGCCTTAAAATTAAAGCTAATCGGTCAGGTATGCTAAGAATGCACCAAAAAACAAGACTCCAGCGAAAAACCGAGTTTTTTAGTTTTGGCAGTCTACCAACGCCAAGCGGTCGGATACGCTGTTATAGCGCTTAGTAACTAAGGACTATCGAAAAATTTTATTTCCTCCATTTGCCTTAAAATTAAAGCCAATCGGTCAGGTATGCTAAGAATGCACCAAAAAACAAGACTCCAGCGAAAAACCGAGTTTTTTAGTTTTGGCAGTCTACCAACGCCAAGCGGTCGGATACGCTGTTATAGCGCTTAGTAACTAAGGACTATCGAAATTTTTTATTTCCTCCATTTGCCTTAAAATTAAAGCCAATCGGTCAGGTATGCTAAGAATACACCAAAAAACAAGACTCCAGCGAAAAACCGAGTTTTTTAGTTTTGGCAGTCTACCAACGCCAAGCGGTCGGATACGCTGTTATAGCGCTTAGTAACTAAGGACTATCGAAAATTTTTATTTCCTCCATTTGCCTTAAAATTAAAGCCAATCGGTCAGGTATGCTAAGAATGCACCAAAAAACAAGACTCCAGCGAAAAACCGAGTTTTTTAGTTTTGGCAGTCTACCAACGCCAAGCGGTCGGATACGCTGTTATAGCGCTTAGTAACTAAGGACTATCGAAAATTTTTATTTCCTCCATTTGCCTTAAAATTAAAGCCAATCGGTCAGGTATGCTAAGAATGCACCAAAAAACAAGACTCCAGCGAAAAACCGAGTTTTTTAGTTTTGGCAGTCTACGAACGCCAAGCGGTCGGATACGCTGTTATAGCGCTTAGTAACTAAGGACTATCGAAAATTTTTATTTCCTCCATTGCCTTAAAATTAAAGCCAATCGGTCAGGTATGCTAAGAATGCACCAAAAAACAAGACTCCAGCGAAAAACCGTGTTTTTTAGTTTTGGCAGTCTACCAACGCCAAGCGGTCGGATACGCTGTTATAGCGCTTAGTAACTAAGGACTATCGAAAATTTTTATTTCCTCCATTTGCCTTAAAATTAAAGCCAATCGGTCAGGTATGCTAAGAATGCACCAAAAAACAAGACTCCAGCGAAAAACCGAGTTTTTTAGTTTTGGCAGTCTACCAACGCCAAGCGGTCGGATACGCTGTTATAGCGCTTAGTAACTAAGGACTATCGAAAATTTTTATTTCCTCCATTTGCCTTAAAATTAAAGCCAATCGGTCAGGTATGCTAAGAATGCACCAAAAAACAAGACTCCAGCGAAAAACCGAGTTTTTTAGTTTTGGCAGTCTACCAACGCCAAGCGGTCGGATACGCTGTTATAGCGCTTAGTAACTAAGGACTATCGAAAATTTTTATTTCCTCCATTTGCCTTAAAATTAAAGCCAATCGGTCCGGTATGCTAATAATGCACCAAAAAACAAGACTCCAGCGAAAAACCGAGTTTTTTAGTTTTGGCAGTCTACCAACGCCAAGCGGTCGGATACGCTGTTATAGCGTTTAGTAACTAAGGACTATCGAAAATTTTTATTTCCTCCATTTGCCTTAAAATTTGTTGAGATTAATTAATTGCAACACTGAAACGTTTTTTTTTAAAAAGTACATCTGTCAATCTGCATTGTCAATTTCTGTCGTTCGCCTCAATATACGTGTTATGTTGCTCTGTGTAGTATTTTATTTAATTAAAGAATTAAGTGCTGTAAATTCACAAAAATACTTCCACGATCCATCAGGTTATGGGCCCAGTGTGTCCCAAAGTAAAATAGAAAAGTTTTTGAAGTCGAAAGTTCCGCGATTCAATAAGATTAAAATTAGACAGCTTCACAACCGGCCATTACCGGCGTGGTCGTTCTTTTCTTTCAGCATAATTTTAAAAAGAACATTGAAAATGGTATCTCAAATATCAATGGGAACAGTAGAGAAGCTAATTGGACGAGAAAATTACCAAAGTTGGAAATTTGCCGTCAAGAATTACCTGGAACATGAAGAATTGTGGCAGGAAATTGAACCCGATGTGGGTTATATATCAGACAGCAAGAAAAATACAAAAGCAAGGTCGAAAATAATATTATTGGTAGACCCAGTTAATTATGTCCACGTTCAGGAGGCTGCGACAGCGAAACAGGTTTGGACAAAACTTGAAAAAGTGTTTGATGACTCCGGGCTCAGTAGAAAAGTAGGTTTACTTAGGGACCTGATTACCACCAACTTGGAAAATTGCTCGAGTGTGGAGGATTATGTCAATAAGGTAATAACAACAGCTCATAAGTTACGGAATATCAATTTTGTAGTAGGAGACGAGTGGCTGGGTACGTTGCTGCTCGCTGGCCTCCCCGATTACTACAAACCGATGATAATGGCTTTAGAGAGCTCTGGTGTGGCTATTACTGCTGATTATGTAAAAACTAAGTTGTTACAAGAGGTTAAGGTATCAGATTCTGTAGCTTACTATGCCAAGTCAAATAACAAACATAATATGTCAAAGTTTTCACAAAAAAATTCACATTGCCAATCACAAGAAAAAAGGCAACCCAAGGGCCCACGTTGTTATGTATGTAATAAATATGGGCACATAAGTAAAGATTGTTATTTTAAAGACAAAAGGAAGGGTTCCTCAAACACAAATAATTCTAAAAATAATAGTTATTATGCTGCTTTTCCAGTTGCTGCAGAGTTGGATCGAAACAGCTGGTATGTGGATTCTGGAGCATCAATGCATATGTGCAACAACAGGGAATGGATGTACGATGTATCTCCGTCTACAATCAGCAACATCAAGGTTGCAGACAATAAGACAGTGGCAGTAAGAGGCAGTGGCAATGTAGATTTTCAGATAAAAGACTCAGATGGCATATTACGGACAATACAGGTCAGAAATGTTTTATTTGTACCTACACTGACAGTAAATTTACTTTCTGTAAGTCAAATGGTAAATAATGGTTGTGAAGTGAAATTTGAGAGAGGTGGTTGTCAAATTTATCAAAATAATAAATTAATATTGACAGCTTTGCATCGCAATAACATGTATATTTTAAATAATGTTTCTGAAGCACCGGCATTGCTATCAACAGTAGATGAGCGAGATGTTAATTTATGGCATCAAAGGATGGGCCATCTAAATTTCACAGACTTACAGAAAATAACAGAAAGTGCAGAAGGGGTTCAATTATTAAAAAAAGGTAATCAAGTTTGTACAACTTGCTTGGAAGGGAAAATGAGTAGACAACCGTTTAAAAATATTGGTACTAGAGCTTCTGAATTGCTCCAATTAATTCACTCTGATATATGTGGTCCGATGGAGACAAGTTCTATTGGAGGTGCCAGATATTATGTTTCCTTCATAGATGATTATAGTAGGAAAGTATATGTCTATTTCATGAAAAATAAGTCTGAGACATTAGACAAGTTTAAAGAATTTAAAAATTTAGTTGAAAATGAAACCAATAAAAAAATAAAGATATTACGTTCAGATAATGGAAGAGAGTATATAAATAATGACTTTAAGATGTTTCTGTGTAAATTTGGTATCCAGCAACAAACAACTAACCCATATACACCTCAGCAAAATGGCATGGCGGAGCGAATGAATCGCACATTGGTAGAGAGAGCTAAATGTTTAATTTTGAATTCCAGATTACAAAAAAATTTTTGGGCTGAAGCGGTTTCTACAGCGGCTTATATTGTAAATCGTTCACCAACAAGAACTTTGGATTACAAGACACCATATGAAATGTGGACAGGTAAAAAACCAAACTTAAATAATATGAGGATTTTTGGTTGTCATGCAATGGTTCACGTACCAAAGGAAAAGAGACAAAAATGGGATTCAAAAGCTGTCAAAATGATTTTTGTAGGTTATTGTGAATACACTAAAGGCTACAGATTGTATGACGAGAGCAAAAAACAAATATACAAGAGTAGAGATGTTGTTTTTTTGGAACACACTGTTAAAAATAATTGTGTTATAATGCCGCTTACTACTTTGCAACAGGAAACTACCTCTAAACAAGAATCTGATACCGATACTTTAGTAAATGAAAGTTCAGAAGAGGAACAATTATTTGATGCTACTAGTGAACTGTCAAATTCAGAATCAGATAAAGATCCAGATTACATACCACAGAGCTTTAAAGAAGAAGATCCTATGTCACTTAGAAATATAACTCTGAGGCCGAGGAATATTAAACCTACTACATATTTATGTCATGAAGAAAATCTAACTAATTCAACAGTATTATTAAAGGAACCGAACACCATGGAAGAAGCTCTTTCTGGCCCAAAGGCTAAAGAGTGGAAAGATGCTATGGACAGTGAATATGAATCACTCCTTCAGAATAATACATGGACATTAGTAACTCTTCCCGAAGACAAAAGAATAATCCCTTGTAAGTGGGTCTATAAAATAAAAACCAATGCATATGGTAGAGTTGTACGATACAAAGCTAGATTAGTCATAAAAGGTTTCATTCAAAGAAAAGGAACTGAATATAATGAGATTTTTGCTCCAGTGGTACGAACAAATTCAATAAGATATTTGTTTGCAATGGCAGTAAAAGAAAACTTATATATTGAACAAATGGATGCAGTTACAGCATTTTTGCAGGGAGACATAGACGCTGAGATATATATGTGCCAACCACCCAGCTATGAACATGGAAATGAAGTCTGCAGATTAAATAAGTCCATTTATGGTTTGAAACAAGCAAGTCGCCAGTGGAATTTAAAACTTACATCTGCATTGAAAGAGTTGGGATTGAAAAGTACGTCTGTGGATCCATGTGTGTATTACAAAAATGATAATGGTAGCATTCTCTATATACTGATATATGTTGATGATTTATTAATCTTTTATAACAATAAACAGAAAGGTGAAGAAATAAAGCAACAGCTTAAAAGTAAATTTAATATGAAAATGCTTGGACCTGTAAATCATTTTATTGGTTGGAGAATAAGTCAAAATGAGGCCAGAGACCAAATACATATTGATCAGACTGCTTATATAGAAAAAATTCTACAGAGATTCAATATGACAGACTGTAATCCAGTTTATTCACCATGTGATCTTAGCTCCAAATTGATCAGCACAGGAGAGCAAAATAATATTGTTAGAAATGTTCCCTATCAAGAAGCTATTGGAAGTTTACTTTACCTATCACAAGGTACAAGACCAGATATATGCTTTGTAGTAAATAAATTGAGTAGCTTCAATAACAAACCAGAAACACAACACTGGCTTGCAGTAAAAAGAGTGCTGCGGTATATAAAAGGAACAAAGGATTGTAAATTAATATTTAGTCAAAACAAAGAAGAAAAAAGAGTATTTGGCTATTGTGATTCAGATTGGGCTTCAGACATTAATAGCCGGAGATCATGTTCTGGCTACACATTTCTGTTTCAGGGTGCTGCAGTCTCATGGTGTTCTAAACGCCAGAACACAGTAGCATTATCAACCATGGAGGCAGAATATATGGCACTAGCTACTGCCACACAAGAAGCTATATGGTTGAGGCTTTTGGAGTTGGAGCTACATTGGAAAGTTGCAGCTGCACCAACCATAATTTATTGTGATAATCAAAGTGCTATTAAATTTGCAGGTATTGATTCTTATTGTGCTCGCAGCAAACATATTGATATACGATATCATTTTCTCCGAGAGAGGGTCGCTGAAAAGGAAATTGAACTGCGCTATGTTGGGACTCAGGACATGGTTGCCGACATACTTACAAAACCAATTTCTCAAATCAAAACTGAAGATTGTTCCGTTGCTATGGGGTTGCAATTAAGAAGAGGATGTTGAGATTAATTAATTGCAACACTGAAATGTTTTTTTTTAAAAAGTACATCTGTCAATCTGCATTGTCAATTTCTGTCGTTCGCCTCAATATACGTGTTATGTTGCTCTGTGTAGTATTTTATTTAATTAAAGAATTAAGTGCTGTAAATTCACAAAAATACTTCCACGATCCATCAAAATTAAAGCCAATCGGTCAGGTATGCTAAGAATGCACCAAAAAACAAGACTCCAGCGAAAAACCGAGTTTTTTAGTTTTGGCAGTCTACCAACGCCAAGCGGTCGGATACGCTGTTATAGCGCTTAGTAACTAAGGACTATCGAAAATTTTTATTTCCTCCATTTGCCTTAAAATTAAAGCCAATCGGTCAGGTATGCTAAGAATGCACCAAAAAACAAGACTCCAGCGAAAAACCGAGTTTTTTAGTTTTGGCAGTCTACCAACGCCAAGCGGTCGGATACGCTGTTATAGCGCTTAGTAACTAAGGACTATTGAAAATTTTTATTTCCTCCATTTGCCTTAAAATTAAAGCCAATCGGTCAGGTATGCTAAGAATGCACCAAAAAACAAGACTCCAGCGAAAAACCGAGTTTTTTAGTTTTGGCAGTCTACCAACGCCAAGCGGTCGGATACGCTGTTATAGCGCTTAGTAACTAAGGACTATCGAAAATTTTTATTTCCTCCATTTGCCTTAAAATTAAAGCCAATCGGTCAGGTATGCTAAGAATGCACCAAAAAACAAGACTCCAGCTAAAAACCGAGTTTTTTAGTTTTGGCAGTCTACCAACGCCAAGCGGTCGGATACGCTGTTATAGCGCTTAGTAACTAAGGACTATCGAAAATTTTTATTTCCTCCATTTGCCTTAAAATTAAAGCCAATCGGTCAGGTATGCTAAGAATGCACCAAAAAACAAGACTCCAGCGAAAAACCGAGTTTTTTAGTTTTGGCAGTCTACCAACGCCAAGCGGTCGGATACGCTGTTATAGCGCTTAGTAACTAAGGACTATCGAAAATTTTTATTTCCTCCATTTGCCTTAAAATTAAAGCCAATCGGTCAGGTATGCTAAGAATGCACCAAAAAACAAGACTCCAGCGAAAAACCGAGTTTTTTAGTTTTGGCAGTCTACCAACGCCAAGCGGTCGGGTACGCTGTTATAGCGCTTAGTAACTAAGGACTATCGAAAATTTTTATTTCCTCCATTTGCCTTAAAATTAAAGCTAATCGGTCAGGTATGCTAAGAATGCACCAAAAAACAAGACTCCAGCGAAAAACCGAGTTTTTTAGTTTTGGCAGTCTACCAACGCCAAGCGGTCGGATACGCTGTTATAGCGCTTAGTAACTAAGGACTATCGAAAAATTTTATTTCCTCCATTTGCCTTAAAAGTAAAGCCAATCGGTCAGGTATGCTAAGAATGCACCAAAAAACAAGACTCCAGCGAAAAACCGAGTTTTTTAGTTTTGGCAGTCTACCAACGCCAAGCGGTCGGATACGCTGTTATAGCGCTTAGTAACTAAGGACTATCGAAATTTTTTATTTCCTCCATTTGCCTTAAAATTAAAGCCAATCGGTCAGGTATGCTAAGAATACACCAAAAAACAAGACTCCAGCGAAAAACCGAGTTTTTTAGTTTTGGCAGTCTACCAACGCCAAGCGGTCGGATACGCTGTTATAGCGCTTAGTAACTAAGGACTATCGAAAATTTTTATTTCCTCCATTTGCCTTAAAATTAAAGCCAATCGGTCAGGTATGCTAAGAATGCACCAAAAAACAAGACTCCAGCGAAAAACCGAGTTTTTTAGTTTTGGCAGTCTACCAACGCCAAGCGGTCGGATACGCTGTTATAGCGCTTAGTAACTAAGGACTATCGAAAATTTTTATTTCCTCCATTTGCCTTAAAATTAAAGCCAATCGGTCAGGTATGCTAAGAATGCACCAAAAAACAAGACTCCAGCGAAAAACCGAGTTTTTTAGTTTTGGCAGTCTACGAACGCCAAGCGGTCGGATACGCTGTTATAGCGCTTAGTAACTAAGGACTATCGAAAATTTTTATTTCCTCCATTGCCTTAAAATTAAAGCCAATCGGTCAGGTATGCTAAGAATGCACCAAAAAACAAGACTCCAGCGAAAAACCGAGTTTTTTAGTTTTGGCAGTCTACCAACGCCAAGCGGTCGGATACGCTGTTATAGCGCTTAGTAACTAAGGACTATCGAAAATTTTTATTTCCTCCATTTGCCTTAAAATTAAAGCCAATCGGTCAGGTATGCTAAGAATGCACCAAAAAACAAGACTCCAGCGAAAAACCGAGTTTTTTAGTTTTGGCAGTCTACCAACGCCAAGCGGTCGGATACGCTGTTATAGCGCTTAGTAACTAAGGACTATCGAAAATTTTTATTTCCTCCATTTGCCTTAAAATTAAAGCCAATCGGTCAGGTATGCTAAGAATGCACCAAAAAACAAGACTCCAGTGAAAAACCGAGTTTTTTAGTTTTGGCAGTCTACCAACGCCAAGCGGTCGGATACGCTGTTATAGCGCTTAGTAACTAAGGACTATCGAAAATTTTTATTTCCTCCATTTGCCTTAAAATTAAAGCCAATCGGTCCGGTATGCTAATAATGCACCAAAAAACAAGACTCCAGCGAAAAACCGAGTTTTTTAGTTTTGGCAGTCTACCAACGCCAAGCGGTCGGATACGCTGTTATAGCGTTTAGTAACTAAGGACTATCGAAAATTTTTATTTCCTCCATTTGCCTTAAAATTTGTTGAGATTAATTAATTGCAACACTGAAACGTTTTTTTTTAAAAAGTACATCTGTCAATCTGCATTGTCAATTTCTGTCGTTCGCCTCAATATACGTGTTATGTTGCTCTGTGTAGTATTTTATTTAATTAAAGAATTAAGTGCTGTAAATTCACAAAAATACTTCCACGATCCATCAGGTTATGGGCCCAGTGTGTCCCAAAGTAAAATAGAAAAGTTTTTGAAGTCGAAAGTTCCGCGATTCAATAAGATTAAAATTAGACAGCTTCACAACCGGCCATTACCGGCGTGGTCGTTCTTTTCTTTCAGCATAATTTTAAAAAGAACATTGAAAATGGTATCTCAAATATCAATGGGAACAGTAGAGAAGCTAATTGGACGAGAAAATTACCAAAGTTGGAAATTTGCCGTCAAGAATTACCTGGAACATGAAGAATTGTGGCAGGAAATTGAACCCGATGTGGGTTATATATCAGACAGCAAGAAAAATACAAAAGCAAGGTCGAAAATAATATTATTGGTAGACCCAGTTAATTATGTCCACGTTCAGGAGGCTGCGACAGCGAAACAGGTTTGGACAAAACTTGAAAAAGTGTTTGATGACTCCGGGCTCAGTAGAAAAGTAGGTTTACTTAGGGACCTGATTACCACCAACTTGGAAAATTGCTCGAGTGTGGAGGATTATGTCAATAAGGTAATAACAACAGCTCATAAGTTACGGAATATCAATTTTGTAGTAGGAGACGAGTGGCTGGGTACGTTGCTGCTCGCTGGCCTCCCCGATTACTACAAACCGATGATAATGGCTTTAGAGAGCTCTGGTGTGGCTATTACTGCTGATTATGTAAAAACTAAGTTGTTACAAGAGGTTAAGGTATCAGATTCTGTAGCTTACTATGCCAAGTCAAATAACAAACATAATATGTCAAAGTTTTCACAAAAAAATTCACATTGCCAATCACAAGAAAAAAGGCAACCCAAGGGCCCACGTTGTTATGTATGTAATAAATATGGGCACATAAGTAAAGATTGTTATTTTAAAGACAAAAGGAAGGGTTCCTCAAACACAAATAATTCTAAAAATAATAGTTATTATGCTGCTTTTCCAGTTGCTGCAGAGTTGGATCGAAACAGCTGGTATGTGGATTCTGGAGCATCAATGCATATGTGCAACAACAGGGAATGGATGTACGATGTATCTCCGTCTACAATCAGCAACATCAAGGTTGCAGACAATAAGACAGTGGCAGTAAGAGGCAGTGGCAATGTAGATTTTCAGATAAAAGACTCAGATGGCATATTACGGACAATACAGGTCAGAAATGTTTTATTTGTACCTACACTGACAGTAAATTTACTTTCTGTAAGTCAAATGGTAAATAATGGTTGTGAAGTGAAATTTGAGAGAGGTGGTTGTCAAATTTATCAAAATAATAAATTAATATTGACAGCTTTGCATCGCAATAACATGTATATTTTAAATAATGTTTCTGAAGCACCGGCATTGCTATCAACAGTAGATGAGCGAGATGTTAATTTATGGCATCAAAGGATGGGCCATCTAAATTTCACAGACTTACAGAAAATAACAGAAAGTGCAGAAGGGGTTCAATTATTAAAAAAAGGTAATCAAGTTTGTACAACTTGCTTGGAAGGGAAAATGAGTAGACAACCGTTTAAAAATATTGGTACTAGAGCTTCTGAATTGCTCCAATTAATTCACTCTGATATATGTGGTCCGATGGAGACAAGTTCTATTGGAGGTGCCAGATATTATGTTTCCTTCATAGATGATTATAGTAGGAAAGTATATGTCTATTTCATGAAAAATAAGTCTGAGACATTAGACAAGTTTAAAGAATTTAAAAATTTAGTTGAAAATGAAACCAATAAAAAA
This sequence comes from Pyrgus malvae, assembly GCA_911387765.1. Lineage (NCBI taxonomy): Eukaryota > Metazoa > Arthropoda > Insecta > Lepidoptera > Hesperiidae > Pyrgus > Pyrgus malvae. Next base: position 278,158 of record OU426973.1, on the reverse strand, counting down.
ATAAAGATATTACGTTCAGATAATGGAAGAGAGTATATAAATAATGACTTTAAGATGTTTCTGTGTAAATTTGGTATCCAGCAACAAACAACTAACCCATATACACCTCAGCAAAATGGCATGGCGGAGCGAATGAATCGCACATTGGTAGAGAGAGCTAAATGTTTAATTTTGAATTCCAGATTACAAAAAAATTTTTGGGCTGAAGCGGTTTCTACAGCGGCTTATATTGTAAATCGTTCACCAACAAGAACTTTGGATTACAAGACACCATATGAAATGTGGACAGGTAAAAAACCAAACTTAAATAATATGAGGATTTTTGGTTGTCATGCAATGGTTCACGTACCAAAGGAAAAGAGACAAAAATGGGATTCAAAAGCTGTCAAAATGATTTTTGTAGGTTATTGTGAATACACTAAAGGCTACAGATTGTATGACGAGAGCAAAAAACAAATATACAAGAGTAGAGATGTTGTTTTTTTGGAACACACTGTTAAAAATAATTGTGTTATAATGCCGCTTACTACTTTGCAACAGGAAACTACCTCTAAACAAGAATCTGATACCGATACTTTAGTAAATGAAAGTTCAGAAGAGGAACAATTATTTGATGCTACTAGTGAACTGTCAAATTCAGAATCAGATAAAGATCCAGATTACATACCACAGAGCTTTAAAGAAGAAGATCCTATGTCACTTAGAAATATAACTCTGAGGCCGAGGAATATTAAACCTACTACATATTTATGTCATGAAGAAAATCTAACTAATTCAACAGTATTATTAAAGGAACCGAACACCATGGAAGAAGCTCTTTCTGGCCCAAAGGCTAAAGAGTGGAAAGATGCTATGGACAGTGAATATGAATCACTCCTTCAGAATAATACATGGACATTAGTAACTCTTCCCGAAGACAAAAGAATAATCCCTTGTAAGTGGGTCTATAAAATAAAAACCAATGCATATGGTAGAGTTGTACGATACAAAGCTAGATTAGTCATAAAAGGTTTCATTCAAAGAAAAGGAACTGAATATAATGAGATTTTTGCTCCAGTGGTACGAACAAATTCAATAAGATATTTGTTTGCAATGGCAGTAAAAGAAAACTTATATATTGAACAAATGGATGCAGTTACAGCATTTTTGCAGGGAGACATAGACGCTGAGATATATATGTGCCAACCACCCAGCTATGAACATGGAAATGAAGTCTGCAGATTAAATAAGTCCATTTATGGTTTGAAACAAGCAAGTCGCCAGTGGAATTTAAAACTTACATCTGCATTGAAAGAGTTGGGATTGAAAAGTACGTCTGTGGATCCATGTGTGTATTACAAAAATGATAATGGTAGCATTCTCTATATACTGATATATGTTGATGATTTATTAATCTTTTATAACAATAAACAGAAAGGTGAAGAAATAAAGCAACAGCTTAAAAGTAAATTTAATATGAAAATGCTTGGACCTGTAAATCATTTTATTGGTTGGAGAATAAGTCAAAATGAGGCCAGAGACCAAATACATATTGATCAGACTGCTTATATAGAAAAAATTCTACAGAGATTCAATATGACAGACTGTAATCCAGTTTATTCACCATGTGATCTTAGCTCCAAATTGATCAGCACAGGAGAGCAAAATAATATTGTTAGAAATGTTCCCTATCAAGAAGCTATTGGAAGTTTACTTTACCTATCACAAGGTACAAGACCAGATATATGCTTTGTAGTAAATAAATTGAGTAGCTTCAATAACAAACCAGAAACACAACACTGGCTTGCAGTAAAAAGAGTGCTGCGGTATATAAAAGGAACAAAGGATTGTAAATTAATATTTAGTCAAAACAAAGAAGAAAAAAGAGTATTTGGCTATTGTGATTCAGATTGGGCTTCAGACATTAATAGCCAGAGATCATGTTCTGGCTACACATTTCTGTTTCAGGGTGCTGCAGTCTCATGGTGTTCTAAACGCCAGAACACAGTAGCATTATCAACCATGGAGGCAGAATATATGGCACTAGCTACTGCCACACAAGAAGCTATATGGTTGAGGCTTTTGGAGTTGGAGCTACATTGGAAAGTTGCAGCTGCACCAACCATAATTTATTGTGATAATCAAAGTGCTATTAAATTTGCAGGTATTGATTCTTATTGTGCTCGCAGCAAACATATTGATATACGATATCATTTTCTCCGAGAGAGGGTCGCTGAAAAGGAAATTGAACTGCGCTATGTTGGGACTCAGGACATGGTTGCCGACATACTTACAAAACCAATTTCTCAAATCAAAACTGAAGATTGTTCCGTTGCTATGGGGTTGCAATTAAGAAGAGGATGTTGAGATTAATTAATTGCAACACTGAAATGTTTTTTTTTAAAAAGTACATCTGTCAATCTGCATTGTCAATTTCTGTCGTTCGCCTCAATATACGTGTTATGTTGCTCTGTGTAGTATTTTATTTAATTAAAGAATTAAGTGCTGTAAATTCACAAAAATACTTCCACGATCCATCAAAATTAAAGCCAATCGGTCAGGTATGCTAAGAATGCACCAAAAAACAAGACTCCAGCTAAAAACCGAGTTTTTTAGTTTTGGCAGTCTACCAACGCCAAGCGGTCGGATACGCTGTTATAGCGCTTAGTAACTAAGGACTATCGAAAATTTTTATTTCCTCCATTTGCCTTAAAATTAAAGCCAATCGGTCAGGTATGCTAAGAATGCACCAAAAAACAAGACTCCAGCGAAAAACCGAGTTTTTTAGTTTTGGCAGTCTACCAACGCCAAGCGGTCGGATACGCTGTTATAGCGCTTAGTAACTAAGGACTATTGAAAATTTTTATTTCCTCCATTTGCCTTAAAATTAAAGCCAATCGGTCAGGTATGCTAAGAATGCACCAAAAAACAAGACTCCAGCGAAAAACCGAGTTTTTTAGTTTTGGCAGTCTACCAACGCCAAGCGGTCGGATACGCTGTTATAGCGCTTAGTAACTAAGGACTATCGAAAATTTTTATTTCCTCCATTTGCCTTAAAATTAAAGCCAATCGGTCAGGTATGCTAAGAATGCACCAAAAAACAAGACTCCAGCTAAAAACCGAGTTTTTTAGTTTTGGCAGTCTACCAACGCCAAGCGGTCGGATACGCTGTTATAGCGCTTAGTAACTAAAGACTATCGAAAATTTTTATTTCCTCCATTTGCCTTAAAATTAAAGCCAATCGGTCAGGTATGCTAAGAATGCACCAAAAAACAAGACTCCAGCGAAAAACCGAGTTTTTTAGTTTTGGCAGTCTACCAACGCCAAGCGGTCGGATACGCTGTTATAGCGCTTAGTAACTAAGGACTATCGAAAATTTTTATTTCCTCCATTTGCCTTAAAATTAAAGCCAATCGGTCAGGTATGCTAAGAATGCACCAAAAAACAAGACTCCAGCGAAAAACCGAGTTTTTTAGTTTTGGCAGTCTACCAACGCCAAGCGGTCGGGTACGCTGTTATAGCGCTTAGTAACTAAGGACTATCGAAAATTTTTATTTCCTCCATTTGCCTTAAAATTAAAGCTAATCGGTCAGGTATGCTAAGAATGCACCAAAAAACAAGACTCCAGCGAAAAACCGAGTTTTTTAGTTTTGGCAGTCTACCAACGCCAAGCGGTCGGATACGCTGTTATAGCGCTTAGTAACTAAGGACTATCGAAAAATTTTATTTCCTCCATTTGCCTTAAAATTAAAGCCAATCGGTCAGGTATGCTAAGAATGCACCAAAAAACAAGACTCCAGCGAAAAACCGAGTTTTTTAGTTTTGGCAGTCTACCAACGCCAAGCGGTCGGATACGCTGTTATAGCGCTTAGTAACTAAGGACTATCGAAATTTTTTATTTCCTCCATTTGCCTTAAAATTAAAGCCAATCGGTCAGGTATGCTAAGAATGCACCAAAAAAACAAGACTCCAGCGAAAAACCGAGTTTTTTAGTTTTGGCAGTCTACCAACGCCAAGCGGTCGGATACGCTGTTATAGCGCTTAGTAACTAAGGACTATCGAAAATTTTTATTTCCTCCATTTGCCTTAAAATTAAAGCCAATCGGTCAGGTATGCTAAGAATGCACCAAAAAACAAGACTCCAGCGAAAAACCGAGTTTTTTAGTTTTGGCAGTCTACCAACGCCAAGCGGTCGGATACGCTGTTATAGCGCTTAGTAACTAAGGACTATCGAAAATTTTTATTTCCTCCATTTGCCTTAAAATTAAAGCCAATCGGTCAGGTATGCTAAGAATGCACCAAAAAACAAGACTCCAGCGAAAAACCGAGTTTTTTAGTTTTGGCAGTCTACGAACGCCAAGCGGTCGGATACGCTGTTATAGCGCTTAGTAACTAAGGACTATCGAAAATTTTTATTTCCTCCATTGCCTTAAAATTAAAGCCAATCGGTCAGGTATGCTAAGAATGCACCAAAAAACAAGACTCCAGCGAAAAACCGAGTTTTTTAGTTTTGGCAGTCTACCAACGCCAAGCGGTCGGATACGCTGTTATAGCGCTTAGTAACTAAGGACTATCGAAAATTTTTATTTCCTCCATTTGCCTTAAAATTAAAGCCAATCGGTCAGGTATGCTAAGAATGCACCAAAAAACAAGACTCCAGCGAAAAACCGAGTTTTTTAGTTTTGGCAGTCTACCAACGCCAAGCGGTCGGATACGCTGTTATAGCGCTTAGTAACTAAGGACTATCGAAAATTTTTATTTCCTCCATTTGCTTTAAAATTAAAGCCAATCGGTCAGGTATGCTAAGAATGCACCAAAAAACAAGACTCCAGCGAAAAACCGAGTTTTTTAGTTTTGGCAGTCTACCAACGCCAAGCGGTCGGATACGCTGTTATAGCGCTTAGTAACTAAGGACTATCGAAAATTTTTATTTCCTCCATTTGCCTTAAAATTAAAGCCAATCGGTCCGGTATGCTAATAATGCACCAAAAAACAAGACTCCAGCGAAAAACCGAGTTTTTTAGTTTTGGCAGTCTACCAACGCCAAGCGGTCGGATACGCTGTTATAGCGTTTAGTAACTAAGGACTATCGAAAATTTTTATTTCCTCCATTTGCCTTAAAATTTGTTGAGATTAATTAATTGCAACACTGAAACGTTTTTTTTTAAAAAGTACATCTGTCAATCTGCATTGTCAATTTCTGTCGTTCGCCTCAATATACGTGTTATGTTGCTCTGTGTAGTATTTTATTTAATTAAAGAATTAAGTGCTGTAAATTCACAAAAATACTTCCACGATCCATCAGGTTATGGGCCCAGTGTGTCCCAAAGTAAAATAGAAAAGTTTTTGAAGTCGAAAGTTCCGCGATTCAATAAGATTAAAATTAGACAGCTTCACAACCGGCCATTACCGGCGTGGTCGTTCTTTTCTTTCAGCATAATTTTAAAAAGAACATTGAAAATGGTATCTCAAATATCAATGGGAACAGTAGAGAAGCTAATTGGACGAGAAAATTACCAAAGTTGGAAATTTGCCGTCAAGAATTACCTGGAACATGAAGAATTGTGGCAGGAAATTGAACCCGATGTGGGTTATATATCAGACAGCAAGAAAAATACAAAAGCAAGGTCGAAAATAATATTATTGGTAGACCCAGTTAATTATGTCCACGTTCAGGAGGCTGCGACAGCGAAACAGGTTTGGACAAAACTTGAAAAAGTGTTTGATGACTCCGGGCTCAGTAGAAAAGTAGGTTTACTTAGGGACCTGATTACCACCAACTTGGAAAATTGCTCGAGTGTGGAGGATTATGTCAATAAGGTAATAACAACAGCTCATAAGTTACGGAATATCAATTTTGTAGTAGGAGACGAGTGGCTGGGTACGTTGCTGCTCGCTGGCCTCCCCGATTACTACAAACCGATGATAATGGCTTTAGAGAGCTCTGGTGTGGCTATTACTGCTGATTATGTAAAAACTAAGTTGTTACAAGAGGTTAAGGTATCAGATTCTGTAGCTTACTATGCCAAGTCAAATAACAAACATAATATGTCAAAGTTTTCACAAAAAAATTCACATTGCCAATCACAAGAAAAAAGGCAACCCAAGGGCCCACGTTGTTATGTATGTAATAAATATGGGCACATAAGTAAAGATTGTTATTTTAAAGACAAAAGGAAGGGTTCCTCAAACACAAATAATTCTAAAAATAATAGTTATTATGCTGCTTTTCCAGTTGCTGCAGAGTTGGATCGAAACAGCTGGTATGTGGATTCTGGAGCATCAATGCATATGTGCAACAACAGGGAATGGATGTACGATGTATCTCCGTCTACAATCAGCAACATCAAGGTTGCAGACAATAAGACAGTGGCAGTAAGAGGCAGTGGCAATGTAGATTTTCAGATAAAAGACTCAGATGGCATATTACGGACAATACAGGTCAGAAATGTTTTATTTGTACCTACACTGACAGTAAATTTACTTTCTGTAAGTCAAATGGTAAATAATGGTTGTGAAGTGAAATTTGAGAGAGGTGGTTGTCAAATTTATCAAAATAATAAATTAATATTGACAGCTTTGCATCGCAATAACATGTATATTTTAAATAATGTTTCTGAAGCACCGGCATTGCTATCAACAGTAGATGAGCGAGATGTTAATTTATGGCATCAAAGGATGGGCCATCTAAATTTCACAGACTTACAGAAAATAACAGAAAGTGCAGAAGGGGTTCAATTATTAAAAAAAGGTAATCAAGTTTGTACAACTTGCTTGGAAGGGAAAATGAGTAGACAACCGTTTAAAAATATTGGTACTAGAGCTTCTGAATTGCTCCAATTAATTCACTCTGATATATGTGGTCCGATGGAGACAAGTTCTATTGGAGGTGCCAGATATTATGTTTCCTTCATAGATGATTATAGTAGGAAAGTATATGTCTATTTCATGAAAAATAAGTCTGAGACATTAGACAAGTTTAAAGAATTTAAAAATTTAGTTGAAAATGAAACCAATAAAAAAATAAAGATATTACGTTCAGATAATGGAAGAGAGTATATAAATAATGACTTTAAGATGTTTCTGTGTAAATTTGGTATCCAGCAACAAACAACTAACCCATATACACCTCAGCAAAATGGCATGGCGGAGCGAATGAATCGCACATTGGTAGAGAGAGCTAAATGTTTAATTTTGAATTCCAGATTACAAAAAAATTTTTGGGCTGAAGCGGTTTCTACAGCGGCTTATATTGTAAATCGTTCACCAACAAGAACTTTGGATTACAAGACACCATATGAAATGTGGACAGGTAAAAAACCAAACTTAAATAATATGAGGATTTTTGGTTGTCATGCAATGGTTCACGTACCAAAGGAAAAGAGACAAAAATGGGATTCAAAAGCTGTCAAAATGATTTTTGTAGGTTATTGTGAATACACTAAAGGCTACAGATTGTATGACGAGAGCAAAAAACAAATATACAAGAGTAGAGATGTTGTTTTTTTGGAACACACTGTTAAAAATAATTGTGTTATAATGCCGCTTACTACTTTGCAACAGGAAACTACCTCTAAACAAGAATCTGATACCGATACTTTAGTAAATGAAAGTTCAGAAGAGGAACAATTATTTGATGCTACTAGTGAACTGTCAAATTCAGAATCAGATAAAGATCCAGATTACATACCACAGAGCTTTAAAGAAGAAGATCCTATTCACTTAGAAATATAACTCTGAGGCCGAGGAATATTAAACCTACTACATATTTATGTCATGAAGAAAATCTAACTAATTCAACAGTATTATTAAAGGAACCGAACACCATGGAAGAAGCTCTTTCTGGCCCAAAGGCTAAAGAGTGGAAAGAATGCTATGGACAGTGAATATGAATCACTCCTTCAGAATAATACATGGACTATTAGTAACTCTTCCCGAAGACAAAAGAATAATCCCTTGTAAGTGGGTCTATAAAATAAAAACCATGCATATGGTAGAGTTGTACGATACAAAGCTAGATTAGTCATAAAAGGTTTCATTCAAAGAAAAGGAACTGAATATAATGAGATTTTTGCTTCCAGTGGTACGAACAAATTCAATAAGATATTTGTTTGCAATGGCAGTAAAAGAAAACTTATATATTGAACAAATGGATGCAGTTACAGCATTTTTGCAGGGAGACATAGACGCTGAGATATATATGTGCCAACCACCCAGCTATGAACATGGAAATGAAGTCTGCAGATTAAATAAGTCCATTTATGGTTTGAAACAAGCAAGTCGCCAGTGGAATTTAAAACTTACATCTGCATTGAAGAGTTGGGATTGAAAAGTACGTCTGTGGATCCATTGTGTATTACAAAATGATAATGGTAGCATTCTCTATATACTGATATATGTTGATGATTTATTAATCTTTTTTAACAATAAACAGAAAGGTGAAGAAATAAGCAACAGCTTAAAAGTAAATTTAATATGAAAATGCTTGGACCTGTAAATCATTTTATTGGTTGGAGAATAAGTCAAAATGAGGCCAGAGGACCAAATACATATTGATCAGACCTGCTTATATAGAAAAAATTCTACAGAGATTCATATGACAGACTGTAATCCAGTTTATTCACCATGTGATCTTAGCTCCAAATTGATCAGCACAGGAGAGCAAAATAATATTGTTAGAAATGTTCCCTATCAAGAAGCTATTGGAAGTTTACTTTACCTATCACAAGGTACAAGACCAGATATATGCTTTGTAGTAAATAAATTGAGTAGCTTCAATAACAAACCAGAAACACAACACTGGCTTGCAGTAAAAAGAGTGCTGCGGTATATAAAAGGAACAAAGGATTGTAAAATTAATATTTATCAAAACAAAGAAGAAAAAAGAGTATTTGGCTATTGTGATTCAGATTGGGCTTCAGACATTAATAGCCGGAGATCATGTTCTGGCTACACATTTCTGTTTCAGGGTGCTGCAGTCTCATGGTGTTCTAAACGCCAGAACACAGTAGCATTATCAACCATGGAGGCAGAATATATGGCACTAGCTACTGCCACACAAGAAGCTATATGGTTGAGGCTTTTGGAGTTGGAGCTACATTGGAAAGTTGCAGCTGCACCAACCATAATTTATTGTGATAATCAAAGTGCTATTAAATTTGCAGGTATTGATTCTTATTGTGCTCGCAGCAAACATATTGATATACGATATCATTTTCTCCGAGAGAGGGTCGCTGAAAAGGAAATTGAACTGCGCTATGTTGGGACTCAGGACATGGTTGCCGACATACTTACAAAACCAATTTCTCAAATCAAAACTGAAGATTGTTCCGTTGCTATGGGGTTGCAATTAAGAAGAGGATGTTGAGATTAATTAATTGCAACACTGAAATGTTTTTTTTTAAAAAGTACATCTGTCAATCTGCATTGTCAATTTCTGTCGTTCGCCTCAATATACGTGTTATGTTGCTCTGTGTAGTATTTTATTTAATTAAAGAATTAAGTGCTGTAAATTCACAAAAATACTTCCACGATCCATCAAAATTAAAGCCAATCGGTCAGGTATGCTAAGAATGCACCAAAAAACAAGACTCCAGCGAAAAACCGAGTTTTTTAGTTTTGGCAGTCTACCAACGCCAAGCGGTCGGATACGCTGTTATAGCGCTTAGTAACTAAGGACTATCGAAAATTTTTATTTCCTCCATTTGCCTTAAAATTAAAGCCAATCGGTCAGGTATGCTAAGAATGCACCAAAAAACAAGACTCCAGCGAAAAACCGAGTTTTTTAGTTTTGGCAGTCTACCAACGCCAAGCGGTCGGATACGCTGTTATAGCGCTTAGTAACTAAGGACTATTGAAAATTTTTATTTCCTCCATTTGCCTTAAAATTAAAGCCAATCGGTCAGGTATGCTAAGAATGCACCAAAAAACAAGACTCCAGCGAAAAACCGAGTTTTTTAGTTTTGGCAGTCTACCAACGCCAAGCGGTCGGATACGCTGTTATAGCGCTTAGTAACTAAGGACTATCGAAAATTTTTATTTCCTCCATTTGCCTTAAAATTAAAGCCAATCGGTCAGGTATGCTAAGAATGCACCAAAAAACAAGACTCCAGCTAAAAACCGAGTTTTTTAGTTTTGGCAGTCTACCAACGCCAAGCGGTCGGATACGCTGTTATAGCGCTTAGTAACTAAGGACTATCGAAATTTTTTATTTCCTCCATTTGCCTTAAAATTAAAGCCAATCGGTCAGGTATGCTAAGAATGCACCAAAAAACAAGACTCCAGCGAAAAACCGAGTTTTTTAGTTTTGGCAGTCTACCAACGCCAAGCGGTCGGATACGCTGTTATAGCGCTTAGTAACTAAGGACTATCGAAAATTTTTATTTCCTCCATTTGCCTTAAAATTAAAGCCAATCGGTCAGGTATGCTAAGAATGCACCAAAAAACAAGACTCTAGCGAAAAACCGAGTTTTTTAGTTTTGGCAGTCTACCAACGCCAAGCGGTCGGATACGCTGTTATAGCGCTTAGTAACTAAGGACTAAAGAAAATTTTTATTTCCTCCATTTGCCTTAAAATTAAAGCCAATCGGTCAGGTATGCTAAGAATGCACCAAAAAACAAGACTCCAGCTAAAAACCGAGTTTTTTAGTTTTGGCAGTCTACCAACGCCAAGCGGTCGGATACGCTGTTATAGCGCTTAGTAACTAAGGACTATCGAAAATTTTTATTTCCTCCATTTGCCTTAAAATTAAAGCCAATCGGTCAGGTATGCTAAGAATGCACCAAAAAACAAGACTCCAGCGAAAAACCGAGTTTTTTAGTTTTGGCAGTCTACCAACGCCAAGCGGTCGGATACGCTGTTATAGCGCTTAGTAACTAAGGACTATCGAAAATTTTTATTTCCTCCATTTGCCTTAAAATTAAAGCCAATCGGTCAGGTATGCTAAGAATGCACCAAAAAACAAGACTCCAGCGAAAAACCGAGTTTTTTAGTTTTGGCAGTCTACGAACGCCAAGCGGTCGGATACGCTGTTATAGCGCTTAGTAACTAAGGACTATCGAAAATTTTTATTTCCTCCATTGCCTTAAAATTAAAGCCAATCGGTCAGGTATGCTAAGAATGCACCAAAAAACAAGACTCCAGCGAAAAACCGAGTTTTTTAGTTTTGGCAGTCTACCAACGCCAAGCGGTCGGATACGCTGTTATAGCGCTTAGTAACTAAGGACTATCGAAAATTTTTATTTCCTCCATTTGCCTTAAAATTAAAGCCAATCGGTCAGGTATGCTAAGAATGCACCAAAAAACAAGACTCCAGCGAAAAACCGAGTTTTTTAGTTTTGGCAGTCTACCAACGCCAAGCGGTCGGATACGCTGTTATAGCGCTTAGTAACTAAGGACTATCGAAAATTTTTATTTCCTACATTTGCCTTAAAATTAAAGCCAATCGGTCAGGTATGCTAAGAATGCACCAAAAAACAAGACTCCAGCGAAAAACCGAGTTTTTTAGTTTTGGCAGTCTACCAACGCCAAGCGGTCGGATACGCTGTTATAGCGCTTAGTAACTAAGGACTATCGAAAATTTTTATTTCCTCCATTTGCCTTAAAATTAAAGCCAATCGGTCCGGTATGCTAATAATGCACCAAAAAACAAGACTCCAGCGAAAAACCGAGTTTTTTAGTTTTGGCAGTCTACCAACGCCAAGCGGTCGGATACGCTGTTATAGCGTTTAGTAACTAAGGACTATCGAAAATTTTTATTTCCTCCATTTGCCTTAAAATTAAAGCCAATCGGTCAGGTATGCTAAGAATGCACCAAAAAACAAGACTCCAGCGAAAAACCGAGTTTTTTAGTTTTGGCAGTCTACCAACGCCAAGCGGTCGGATACGCTGTTATAGCGCTTAGTAACTAAGGACTATCGAAAATTTTTATTTCCTCCATTTGCCTTAAAATTAAAGCCAATCGGTCAGGTATGCTAAGAATGCACCAAAAAACAAGACTCCAGCGAAAAACCGAGTTTTTTAGTTTTGGCAGTCTACGAACGCCAAGCGGTCGGATACGCTGTTATAGCGCTTAGTAACTAAGGACTATTGAAAATTTTTATTTCCTCCATTTGCCTTAAAATTAAAGCCAATCGGTCAGGTATGCTAAGAATGCACCAAAAAACAAGACTCCAGCGAAAAACCGAGTTTTTTAGTTTTGGCAGTCTACCAACGCCAAGCGGTCGGATACGCTGTTATAGCGCTTAGTAACTAGGACTATCGAAAATTTTTATTTCCTCCATTTGCCTTAAAATTAAAGCCAATCGGTCAGGTATGCTAAGAATGCACCAAAAAACAAGACTCCAGCGAAAAACCGAGTTTTTTAGTTTTGGCAGTCTACCAACGCCAAGCGGTCGGATACGCTGTTATAGCGCTTAGTAACTAAGGACTATCGAAAATTTTTATTTCCTCCATTTGCCTTAAAATTAAAGCCAATCGGTCAGGTATGCTAAGAATGCACCAAAAAACAAGACTCCAGCGAAAAACCGAGTTTTTTAGTTTTGGCAGTCTACCAACGCCAAGCGGTCGGATACGCTGTTATAGCGCTTAGTAACTAAGGACTATCGAAAATTTTTATTTCCTCCATTTGCCTTAAAATTCGACCTATGCAACGAATAAGGTTACATATGTTTATATAACCAAATTGCTTTTTTTGCTTTAAACGACTTAGACTTGTCTATATTATTATACTAATCAATAAAAAAAATATATTTTTTCTTCCTTACGAAGATAGTAATCGAATAAAGGCACATGTGATTTCTTATTCCACTGAATAAGGCCTCGAGCGCACAAATACCCTTATTCTCCGACGGATGCGGCGTGTTCGACCCCGCGCGCGCAGTTTCATCGACACTCGTATTCATGTTTCATGTAAAAAAGATGGTTCTACATTCACATAGATCTTTTTGCTCGTCTTCCATTAAACATATAATAAAATAGTAAAATACAAGTCTATTAAATGTATAAAAAAATAATTAAAATACTGTAATAACAACTAAAATTGTAACTGTATATCTTTATATATGACTTTATTATTCGGAAATTACGTAAAATAATGTGGTCCTATAAGCACATGTAACTTTGTTTGGTGAGAAATATTATTAAATTATGAGGCTTATGTATTAATGTTACCTTATTCTTCGGTTGATATTAAGATATATCTTTGTTCCGACTGAAAATATCTATGAAAGGTTTTGAAAAAAATTATAATTAAAATATTTACTCTTTATAGGAATATATTCAGAACTATTGAGATCGTTATTGATTTATTTTTTGCCGTTATATAGTAATTATATTGATTTATATTTTCAGAGAATTTTGTCACCAATCGTGTAGTTTTTGTAAAATTACCAGCATACCAAGGTGCTGAAAACATAAAAAAAACATTTTTCTGAGATACGGAAAGGCGTTTTTGCCAGGAAATAACAATTTACTAACACCTTAACCACTCGAAGTACCCTCAAACTTAAAAAATTATATTCTCTATGAAGATTTTCCTTCAGTTTCTACACAATATTGTGTCTCAAATCCTTTGTTTTCTCATTTGAATACACACAAAACTTATCATGACACCTATTTAATACATAGTGATTTTCACTCGGCTACATCATCTATGACTGGCAATACTTATAGTGCACATTAGGACTCCAGTGAAGAAGTATGTCATGCTCCGTCCAAGAAAAGGAGATGAAACCATTACGTCGTACTATCTGAGTGGGCAGACATGACAAGAAAATGCCTCATGTTTTTGAGGGTCCTTACCAATCTTATTAAGCGCAGGCTAGATGAAATTCAACCTCGCAAACAAGCCGTATTCCGAAAAGGTTACTGTACCACCTACATAAGCTGTAACAGCTTATACAAAAGACCTAAGAGTATAATATGACACTATGTATTTCGAATGTGGACATCGGGATAACCTTCGATTTTATCGAAACCTAGGCAGTGCAAAAATCTGTCACCGATGCCAGATTGACAACCGGTACATCGAGGTGTTGAAGTGTTTATACAAAGCCTCAACCATGACAGCCCGAGTCCACCGCGAGAGTAATGAAGCTACAACGCGGAGTACAATAAGAAGAGTAGAATATTATATCCCCAAAAATGTTTACCGCAGCGCTGGCAGATGTGTAAAAGCTGATGAAGCTGAAATATTAATACCTAACCGTTGGTATTAACATCAATAATAAATACCTTTATTTGTCGACAAGAATATAGCAATCCGAATAGGTAAGTCCAAATTTGAGAGAGAGGTAACTCGTAGAATCCAAATCAGCTGGGCAGCGTTCACGAAACTACAAAATGTCTTCTCGTCCAGTATACCGCAGTGCCTGAAGTAACCTACGGTGCTGAGACATGGTCCTTTACCGTCAGCCTTTTACACAGGTTCAAAGTCACTCAAGAAGCGATGGAGTGTACTATGCGTTGACAGTATGGTTCTACGCAACAGAACCAACTTATTATAACTCTCTAAATCTGCAAGCTAAAGTGGCCATGGGCCAGTTTAGTGAAGACCGACCAAAGGGGAAGAAAAGACCTCGAATGGCGATCACGTCTCAATAAAAGGAGCATAGGCCGCCCTCCAACCAAGTGGACTGACGACCTAAAGAAGACAGCGGAAAGCCCAGATTCAGATACAGATGGATGGATGGATTGATCGAGTCATTATTAGATTTTGTAATGTGCTTTTATTTCTTTAATGCGTTTTTTAAAGTCCGTATTATTATCATTTGTATGTTCTTATCTTGTCATCCGATTGTTGATTATTCCTTAATTGAAAATTATGTTAAAAACTCTCATAAATATGTTTATATCTCGATTATTGTTTAGTTTAGGCTTATGGAAGAGAAATTCTTTAGATAAGACGTTATAATAAACGGTTAGTTATAAGGTACCTAATTGTCAAAATATTGTTAAACAATATAAATATTACATTTAATTATCATCATTGTCAATTGCCAATGTCATTTATTTACAAAAAATACCACTGTTTCAATTAATATATTATACTTTATATACATACATCTTTTAAAAAAATTGCATGTCCAAAAAATAAAGTTACATCTACACATGACACATATACTTTTCCCTAAAATAAAGTTACAAGAGTATATACGACGTTGGGATGTCCAACGAAAAACGTCATTTGTGCACATAGATACTGCTAAATTCATAAATATTGAGTTTTCTTTCAGTTTTTTCGTAAAAAACTTTGCTTTACATAGTATCAAGTATTTGTGGAAAAAATCAGTTGTCTACAAAAATAAAGTAAATAGTTACAGCTAATTTTGTGCATGACAAACTTTGAATCGCTCTCCTGTAAAGTTGAGTTTTTGCAAATAGAACTTTATTCTTCGGATAGGTCGAATTAAAGCCAATCGGTCAGGTATGCTAAGAATGCACCAAAAAACAAGACTCCAGCGAAAAACCGAGTTTTTTAGTTTTGGCAGTCTACCAACGCCAAGCGGTCGGATACGCTGTTATAGCGCTTAGTAACTAAGGACTATCGAAAATTTTTATTTCCTCCATTTGCCTTAAAATTAAAGCCAATCGGTCAGGTATGCTAAGAATGCACCAAAAAACAAGACTCCAGCGAAAAACCGAGTTTTTTAGTTTTGGCAGTCTACCAACGCCAAGCGGTCGGATACGCTGTTATAGCGCTTAGTAACTAAGGACTATCGAAAATTTTTATTTCCTCCATTTGCCTTAAAATTAAAGCCAATCGGTCAGGTATGCTAAGAATGCACCAAAAAACAAGACTCCAGCGAAAAACCGAGTTTTTTAGTTTTGGCAGTCTACCAACGCCAAGCGGTCGGATACGCTGTTATAGCGCTTAGTAACTAAGGACTATCGAAAATTTTTATTTCCTCCATTTGCCTTAAAATTAAAGCCAATCGGTCAGGTATGCTAAGAATGCACCAAAAAACAAGACTCTAGCGAAAAACCGAGTTTTTTAGTTTTGGCAGTCTACCAACGCCAAGCGGTCGGATACGCTGTTATAGCGCTTAGTAACTAAGGACTAAAGAAAATTTTTATTTCCTCCATTTGCCTTAAAATTAAAGCCAATCGGTCAGGTATGCTAAGAATGCACCAAAAAACAAGACTCCAGCTAAAAACCGAGTTTTTTAGTTTTGGCAGTCTACCAACGCCAAGCGGTCGGATACGCTGTTATAGCGCTTAGTAACTAAGGACTATCGAAAATTTTTATTTCCTCCATTTGCCTTAAAATTAAAGCCAATCGGTCAGGTATGCTAAGAATGCACCAAAAAACAAGACTCCAGCGAAAAACCGAGTTTTTTAGTTTTGGCAGTCTACCAACGCCAAGCGGTCGGATACGCTGTTATAGCGCTTAGTAACTAAGGACTATCGAAAATTTTTATTTCCTCCATTTGCCTTAAAATTAAAGCCAATCTGTCAGGTATGCTAAGAATGCACCAAAAAACAAGACTCCAGCGAAAAACCGAGTTTTTTAGTTTTGGCAGTCTACGAACGCCAAGCGGTCGGATACGCTGTTATAGCGCTTAGTAACTAAGGACTATCGAAAATTTTTATTTCCTCCATTGCCTTAAAATTAAAGCCAATCGGTCAGGTATGCTAAGAATGCACCAAAAAACAAGACTCCAGCGAAAAACCGAGTTTTTTAGTTTTGGCAGTCTACCAACGCCAAGCGGTCGGATACGCTGTTATAGCGCTTAGTAACTAAGGACTATCGAAAAATTTTATTTCCTCCATTTGCCTTAAAATTAAAGCCAATCGGTCAGGTATGCTAAGAATGCACCAAAAAACAAGACTCCAGCGAAAAACCGAGTTTTTTAGTTTTGGCAGTCTACCAACGCCAAGCGGTCGGATACGCTGTTATAGCGCTTAGTAACTAAGGACTATCGAAAATTTTTATTTCCTACATTTGCCTTAAAATTAAAGCCAATCGGTCAGGTATGCTAAGAATGCACCAAAAAACAAGACTCCAGCGAAAAACCGAGTTTTTTAGTTTTGGCAGTCTACCAACGCCAAGCGGTCGGATACGCTGTTATAGCGCTTAGTAACTAAGGACTATCGAAAATTTTTATTTCCTCCATTTGCCTTAAAATTAAAGCCAATCGGTCCGGTATGCTAATAATGCACCAAAAAACAAGACTCCAGCGAAAAACCGAGTTTTTTAGTTTTGGCAGTCTACCAACGCCAAGCGGTCGGATACGCTGTTATAGCGTTTAGTAACTAAGGACTATCGAAAATTTTTATTTCCTCCATTTGCCTTAAAATTAAAGCCAATCGGTCAGGTATGCTAAGAATGCACCAAAAAACAAGACTCCAGCGAAAAACCGAGTTTTTTAGTTTTGGCAGTCTACCAACGCCAAGCGGTCGGATACGCTGTTATAGCGCTTAGTAACTAAGGACTATCGAAAATTTTTATTTCCTCCATTTGCCTTAAAATTAAAGCCAATCGGTCAGGTATGCTAAGAATGCACCAAAAAACAAGACTCCAGCGAAAAACCGAGTTTTTTAGTTTTGGCAGTCTACGAACGCCAAGCGGTCGGATACGCTGTTATAGCGCTTAGTAACTAAGGACTATTGAAAATTTTTATTTCCTCCATTTGCCTTAAAATTAAAGCCAATCGGTCAGGTATGCTAAGAATGCACCAAAAAACAAGACTCCAGCGAAAAACCGAGTTTTTTAGTTTTGGCAGTCTACCAACGCCAAGCGGTCGGATACGCTGTTATAGCGCTTAGTAACTAAGGACTATCGAAAATTTTTATTTCCTCCATTTGCCTTAAAATTAAAGCCAATCGGTCAGGTATGCTAAGAATGCACCAAAAAAACAAGACTCCAGCTAAAAACCGAGTTTTTTAGTTTTGGCAGTCTACCAACGCCAAGCGGTCGGATACGCTGTTATAGCGCTTAGTAACTAAGGACTATCGAAAATTTTTATTTCCTCCATTTGCCTTAAAATTAAAGCCAATCGGTCAGGTATGCTAAGAATGCACCAAAAAACAAGACTCCAGCGAAAAACCGAGTTTTTTAGTTTTGGCAGTCTACCAACGCCAAGCGGTCGGATACGCTGTTATAGCGCTTAGTAACTAGGACTATCGAAAATTTTTATTTCCTCCATTTGCCTTAAAATTAAAGCCAATCGGTCAGGTATGCTAAGAATGCACCAAACAACAAGACTCCAGCGAAAAACCGAGTTTTTTTAGTTTTGGCAGTCTACCAATGCCAAGCGGTCGGATACGCTGTTATAGCGCTTAGTAACTAAGGACTATCGAAAATTTTTATTTCCTCCATTTGCCTTAAAATTAAAGCCAATCGGTCAGGTATGCTAAGAATGCACCAAAAAACAAGACTCCAGCGAAAAACCGAGTTTTTTAGTTTTGGCAGTCTACCAACGCCAAGCGGTCGGATACGCTGTTATAGCGCTTAGTAACTAAGGACTATCGAAAATTTTTATTTCCTCCATTTGCCTTAAAATTAAAGCCAATCGGTCAGGTATGCTAAGAATGCACCAAAAAACAAGACTCCAGCGAAAAACCGAGTTTTTTAGTTTTGGCAGTCTACCAACGCCAAGCGGTCGGATACGCTGTTATAGCGCTTAGTAACTAAGGACTATCGAAAATTTTTATTTTCTCCATTTGCCTTAAAATTAAAGCCAATCGGTCAGGTATGCTAAGAATGCACCAAAAAACAAGACTCCAGCGAAAAACCGAGTTTTTTAGTTTGGGCAGTCTACCAACGCCAAGCGGTCAGATACGCTGTTATGGCGCTTAGTAACTGAGGACTATCGAAAATTTTTATTTCCTCCATTTGCCTTAAAATTAAAGCCAATCGGTCAGGTATGCTAAGAATGCACCAAAAAACAACACTCCAGCGAAAAACCAAGTTTTTTAGTTTTGGCAGTCTACCAACGCCAAGCGGTTGGATACGCTGTTATAGCGCTTAGTAAGTAAGGACTATCGAAAATTTTTATTTCTTCCATTTCCCTTAAAATTAAAAGCCAATCGGTCAGGTATGCTAAGAATGCACCAAAAAACAAGACTCCAGCGAAAAACCGAGTTTTTTAGTTTTGGCAGTCTACCAACGCCAAGCGGTCGGATACGCTGTTATAGCGTTTAGTAACTAAGGACTATCGAAAATTTTTATTTCCCCCATTGGCCTTAAAATTAAAGCCAATCGGTCAGGTATGCTAAGAATGCACCAAAAAACAAGACTCCAGCGAAAAACCGAGTTTTTTAGTTTTGGCAGTCTACCAACGCCAAGCGGTCGGATACGCTGTTATAGCGCTTAGTAACTAAGGACTATCGAAAATTTTTATTTCCCCCATTGGCCTTAAAATTAAAGCCAATCGGTCAGGTATGCTAAGAATGCACCAAAAAACAAGACTCCAGCGAAAAACCGAGTTTTTTAGTTTTGGCAGTCTACCAACGCCAAGCGGTCGGATACGCTGTTATAGCGCTTAGTAACTAAGGACTATCGAAAATTTTTATTTTCTCCATTTGCCTTAAAATTAAAGCCAATCGGTCAGGTATGCTAAGAATGCACCAAAAAACAAGACTCCAGCGAAAAACTGAGTTTTTTAGTTTTGGCGGTCTACCAACGCCAAGCGGTCGGATACGCTGTTATAGCGCTTAGTAACTAAGGACTATCGAAAATTTTTATTTCCCCCATTGGCCTTAAAATTAAAGCCAATCGGTCAGGTATGCTAAGAATGCACCAAAAAACAAGACTCCAGCGAAAAACCGAGTTTTTTAGTTTTGGCAGTCTACCAACGCCAAGCGGTCGGATACGCTGTTATAGCGCTTAGTAACTAAGGACTATCGAAAATTTTTATTTCCTCCACTTGCCTTAAAATTAAAGCCAATCGGTCAGGTATGCTAAGAATGCACCAAAAAACAAGACTCCAGCGAAAAACCAAGTTTTTTAGTTTTGGCAGTCTACCAACGCCAAGCGGTCGGATACGCTGTTATAGCGCTTAGTAACTAAGGACTATCGAAAATTTTTATTTTCTCCATTTGCCTTAAAATTAAAGCCAATCGGTCAGGTATGCTAAGAATGCACCAAAAAACAAGACTCCAGCGAAAAACTGAGTTTTTTAGTTTTGGCGGTCTACCAACGCCAAGCGGTCGGATACGCTGTTATAGCGCTTAGTAACTAAGGACTATCGAAAATTTTTATTTCCCCCATTGGCCTTAAAATTAAAGCCAATCGGTCAGGTATGCTAAGAATGCACCAAAAAACAAGACTCCAGCGAAAAACCGAGTTTTTTAGTTTTGGCAGTCTACCAACGCCAAGCGGTCGGATACGCTGTTATAGCGCTTAGTAACTAAGGACTATCGAAAATTTTTATTTCCTCCACTTGCCTTAAAATTAAAGCCAATCGGTCAGGTATGCTAAGAATGCACCAAAAAACAAGACTCCAGCGAAAAACCGAGTTTTTTAGTTTTGGCAGTCTACCAACGCCAAGCGGTCCGATACGCTGTTATAGCGCTTAGTAACTAAGGACTATCGAAAATTTTTATTTCCTCCATTTGCCTTAAAATTAAAGCCAATCGGTCAGGTATGCTAAGAATGCACCAAAAAACAAGACTCCAGCGAAAAACCGAGTTTTTTAGTTTTGGCAGTCTACCAACGCCAAGCGGTCGGATACGCTGTTATAGCGCTTAGTAACTAAGGACTATCGAAAATTTTTATTTCCTCCATTTGCCTTAAAATTAAAGCCAATCGGTCAGGTATGCTAAGAATGCACCAAAAAACAAGACTCCAGCGAAAAACCGAGTTTTTTAGTTTTGGCAGTCTACCAACGCCAAGCGGTCGGATACGCTGTTATAGCGCTTAGTAACTAAGGACTATCGAAATTTTTTATTTCCTCCATTTGCCTTAAAATTAAAGCCAATCGGTCAGGTATGCTAAAAATGCACCAAAAAACAAGACTCCAGCTAAAAACCGAGTTTTTTAGTTTTGGCAGTCTACCAACGCCAAGCGGTCGGATACGCTGTTATAGCGCTTAGTAACTAAGGACTATCGAAAATTTTTATTTCCTCCATTTGCCTTAAAATTAAAGCCAATCGGTCAGGTATGCTAAGAATGCACCAAAAAACAAGACTCCAGCGAAAAACCGAGTTTTTTCGTTTTGGCAGTCTACCAACGCCAAGCGGTCGGATACGCTGTTATAGCGCTTAGTAACTAAGGACTATCGAAAATTTTTATTTCCTCCATTTGCCTTAAAATTAAAGCCAATCGGTCAGGTATGCTAAGAATGCACCAAAAAACAAGACTCCAGCGAAAAACCGAGTTTTTTAGTTTTGGCAGTCTACCAACGCCAAGCGGTCGGATACGCTGTTATAGCGCTTAGTAACTAAGGACTATCGAAAATTTTTATTTCCTCCATTTGCCTTAAAATTAAAGCCAATCGGTCAGGTATGCTAAGAATGCACCAAAAAACAAGACTCCAGCGAAAAACCGAGTTTTTTAGTTTTGGCAGTCTACCAACGCCAAGCGGTCGGATACGCTGTTATAGCGCTTAGTAACTAAGGACTATCGAAAATTTTTATTTCCTCCATTGCCTTAAAATTAAAGCCAATCGGTCAGGTATGCTAAGAATGCACCAAAAAAACAAGACTCCAGCGAAAAACCGAGTTTTTTAGTTTTGGCAGTCTACCAACGCCAAGCGGTCGGATCGGATACGCTGTTATAGCGCTTAGTAACTTAGGACTATCGAAAATTTTTATTTCCTCCATTTGCCTTAAAATTAAAGCCAATCGGTCAGGTATGTTAAGAATGCACCAAAAAACAAGACTCCAGCTAAAAACCGAGTTTTTTAGTTTTGGCAGTCTACCAACGCCAAGCGGTCGGATACGCTGTTATAGCGCTTAGTAACTAAGGACTATCGAAAATTTTTATTTCCTCCATTTGCCTTAAAATTAAAGCCAATCGGTCAGGTATGCTAAGAATGCACCAAAAAACAAGACTCCAGCGAAAAACCGAGTTTTTTAGTTTTGGCAGTCTACCAACGCCAAGCGGTCGGATACGCTGTTATAGCGCTTAGTAACTAGGACTATCGAAAATTTTTATTTCCTCCATTTGCCTTAAAATTAAAGCCAATCGGTCAGGTATGCTAAGAATGCACCAAAAAACAAGACTCCAGCGAAAAACCGAGTTTTTTAGTTTTGGCAGTCTACCAACGCCAAGCGGTCGGATACGCTGTTATAGCGCTTAGTAACTAAGGACTATCGAAAATTTTTATTTCCTCCATTTGCCTTAAAATTAAAGCCAGTCGGTCAGGTATGCTAAGAATGCACCAAAAAACAAGACTCCAGCGAAAAACCGAGTTTTTTAGTTTTGGCAGTCTACCAACGCCAAGCGGTCGGATACGCTGTTATAGCGCTTAGTAACTAAGGACTATCGAAAATTTTTATTTCCTCCATTTGCCTTTAAATTAAAGCCAATCGGTCAGGTATGCTAAGAATGCACCAAAAAACAAGACTCCAGCGAAAAACCGAGTTTTTTAGTTTTGGCAGTCTACCAACGCCAAGCGGTCGGATCCGCTGTTATAGCGCTTAGTAACTAAGGACTATCGAAAATTTTTATTTCCTCCATTGCCTTAAAATTAAAGCCAATCGGTCAGGTATGCTAAGAATGCACCAAAAAAACAAGACTCCAGCGAAAAACCGAGTTTTTTAGTTTTGGCAGTCTACCAACGCCAAGCGGTCGGATCGGATACGCTGTTATAGCGCTTAGTAACTAAGGACTATCGAAAATTTTTATTTCCTCCATTTGCCTTAAAATTAAAGCCAATCGGTCAGGTATGCTAAGAATGCACCAAAAAACAAGACTCCAGCGAAAAACCGAGTTTTTTAGTTTTGGCAGTCTACCAACGCCAAGAGGTCGGATACGCTGTTATAGCGCTTAGTAACTAAGGACTATCGAAAATTTTTATTTCCTCCATTTGCCTTAAAATTAAAGCCAATCGGTCAGGTATGCTAAGAATGCACCAAAAAACAAGACTCCAGCGAAAAACCGAGTTTTTTAGTTTTGGCAGTCTACCAACGCCAAGCGGTCGGATACGCTGTTATAGCGCTTAGTAATTAAGGACTATCGAAAAATTTTATTTCCTCCATTTGCCTCTACACAAAAAAGGTGACAGAGAGGCTCTAAATAACTATAGACCCATTACCCTAATTTCAATTTTCTCCAAAATTATAGAAAAGGCCATTAATATACGCTTTATAAACTTTTTTAATGACCACCACATTTTAAGACCAGAACAGTTTGGTTTTAGAAAAAACTTTTCTACAACTGTCGCTACATTTAATCTTGTAAAAATAATTTCAGAAGGTTTAAATAATAAGACGCATATTGCAGGAGTTTTCCTTGATATGACTAAGGCATACGATTTTGTAGTGCATGAAAAACTTTTAAAAAAATTAGAAAAATATGGTGTTCGAGGTAACGCATATCAATTAATAAAAAGTTATTTAGAAAATCGTAAACAATGTACGGAAATAAGTAGAATTTCACTAGCTAACGGCCAGGGGACTAAAATTATTTTTAGATCTAAATTCCGACAAAATAATTCGTATGGAATACCACAGGGAAGTATAATCGGGCCGTTATTGTTTTTAATCTATATAAATGATCTTCCGAACTCTATTACAAGTAAATGCATGTTATTTGCTGATGATACTACATTACTTATAGATGACAAAGACGTTAGTACCCTAAAGTCAAAAATAGTAAAGTCTTTAAATGACGTGGATGAATGGCTTAAGTATAATAACTTAAAAATTAACGTAGCAAAAACAAAAATTGTTAATTTTAATGTAAATAACAAAATATCTCAACAACTAGACATCAAATATAACAATGAAAAAGTTAACGAAGCACCATTTACCACTTTCCTAGGCCTCGTAATAGATAAACAACTCAAATGGAAAGAACATATTGATTCCATCTGTAGCAAGCTAGACCGGTTTGTTTTTGCACTTCGACGCATTAGATACACGGTGTCGGAAGAAGCGGCATGGTGTGCATACCACGGTTATGTCGCGTCAGTACTTAACTACGGGATTATAATTTGGGGAAACTCATCAGACTCTATCAGAGCATTCAAAATGCAAAAAAAATGCCTACGAGCGATATGCAACTTATACTTTATGGACAGCTGTAGACCAATATTCATGAAGTATAACATTTTAACTGTACCAGCAATGTACATAAGAGAGATATGCTTATTTGTCCATAGGTACCCTGAATATTTTAAGAAAAAAGTTGATGACGTGAGTAGAGTGACAAGGCATAAACATATGCTTGTTATACCTAATTGTAAGCTTAAAGTTTTTAAGAAAAATGTTTATTGCATGGCCATTAACATTTACAATAAGTTACCAAATATACTAAAGAATTACAAATATGATAAATTTAAACAAAATTTAACAGAATGGTTGCAAAAAAACTGCTTTTATAGCATAAATGAATATTTAAATTTTCGATAGGTAATTTTGATAATTTAAAATTGTGACATTTAAGTAAATAGACGAATAATTTTAATTTTCATGATATAATTTTATTATAATTGTTTTTAAGTATAAATTTGCATGCCGCTGACAGGTAGAATAAGCTGGAAATATGTTTAGACTATAAGACCTTATGTAAAACCTTATTCAAGCAAATAAAGCTATTTGATTTGATTTGATTTGATTTGATTTGATTTGATTTGCCTTAAAATTAAAGCCAATCGGTCAGGTATGCTAAGAATGCACCAAAAAACAAGACTCCAGCGAAAAACCGAGTTTTTTTAGTTTTGGCAGTCTACCAACGCCAAGCGGTCGGATACGCTGTTATAGCGCTTAGTAACTAAGGACTATCGAAAATTTTTATTTCCTCCATTTGCCTTAAAATTAAAGCCAATCGGTCAGGTATGCTAAGAATGCACCAAAAAACAAGACTCCAGCGAAAAACCGAGTATTTTAGTTTTGGCAGTCTACCAACGCCAAGCGGTCGGATACGCTGTTATAGCGCTTAGTAACTAAGGACTATCGAAAATTTTTATTTCCTCCATTTGCCTTAAAATTAAAGCCAATCGGTCAGGTATGCTAAGAATGCACCAAAAAACAAGACTCCAGCGAAAAACCGAGTTTTTTTAGTTTTGGCAGTCTACCAACGCCAAGCGGTCGGATACGCTGTTATAGCGCTTAGTAACTAAGGACTATCAAAAATTTTTATTTCCTCCATTTGCCTTAAAATTAAAGCCAATCGGTCAGGTATGCTAAGAATGCACCAAAAAACAAGACTCCAGCGAAAAACCGAGTTTTTTAGTTTTGGCAGTCTACCAACGCCAAGCGGTCGGATACGCTGTTATAGCGCTTAGTAACTAAGGACTATCGAAAATTTTTATTTCCTCCATTTGCCTTAAAATTAAAGCCAATCGGTCAGGTATGCTAAGAATGCACCAAAAAACAAGACTCCAGCGAAAAACCGAGTTTTTTAGTTTTGGCAGTCTACGAACGCCAAGCGGTCGGATACGCTGTTATAGCGCTTAGTAACTAAGGACTATCGAAAATTTTTATTTCCTCCATTGCCTTAAAATTAAAGCCAATCGGTCAGGTATGCTAAGAATGCACCAAAAAACAAGACTCCAGCGAAAAACCGAGTTTTTTAGTTTTGGCAGTCTACCAACGCCAAGCGGTCGGATACGCTGTTATAGCGCTTAGTAACTAAGGACTATCGAAAATTTTTATTTCCTCCATTTGCCTTAAAATTAAAGCCAATCGGTCAGGTATGCTAAGAATGCACCAAAAAACAAGACTCCAGCGAAAAACCGAGTTTTTTAGTTTTGGCAGTCTACCAACGCCAAGCGGTCGGATACGCTGTTATAGCGCTTAGTAACTAAGGACTATCGCAAATTTTTATTTCCTCCATTTGCCTTAAAATTAAAGCCAATCGGTCAGGTATGCTAAGAATGCACCAAAAAACAAGACTCCAGCGAAAAACCGAGTTTTTTAGTTTTGGCAGTCTACCAACGCCAAGCGGTCGGATACGCTGTTATAGCGCTTAGTAACTAAGGACTATCGAAAACTTTTATTTCCTCCATTTGCCTTAAAATTAAAGCCAATCGGTCAGGTATGCTAAGAATGCACCAAAAAACAAGACTCCAGCGAAAAACCGAGTTTTTTAGTTTTGGCAGTCTACCAACGCCAAGCGGTCGGATACGCTGTTATAGCGCTTAGTAACTAAGGACTATCGAAAATTTTTATTTCCTCCATTTGCCTTAAAATTAAAGCCAATCGGTCAGGTATGCTAAGAATGCACCAAAAAACAAGACTCCAGCGAAAAACCGAGTTTTTTAGTTTTGGCAGTCTACCAACGCCAAGCGGTCGGATACGCTGTTATAGCGCTTAGTAATTAAGGACTATCGAAAATTTTTATTTCCTCCATTTGCCTTAAAATTAAAGCCAATCGGTCAGGTATGCTATGAATGCACCAAAAACAAGACTCCAGCTAAAAACCGAATTTTTAGTTTTGGCAGTCTACCAACGCCAAGCGGTCGCCGTCGGATACGCTGTTATAGCGCTTAGTAACTAAGCACTATCGAAAATCTTTATTTCCTCCATTTGCCTTAAAATTAAAGCCAATCGGTCAGGTATGCTAAGAATGCACCAAAAAACAAGACTCCAGCGAAAAACCGAGTTTTTTAGTTTTGGCAGTCTACCAACGCCAAGCGGTCGGATACGCTGTTATAGCGCTTAGTAACTAAGGACTATCGAAAATTTTTATTTCCTCCATTTGCCTTAAAATTAAAGCCAATCGGTCAGGTATGCTAAGAATGCACCAAAAAACAAGACTCCAGCGAAAAACCGAGTTTTTTAGTTTTGGCAGTCTACCAACGCCAAGCGGTCGGATACGCTGTTATAGCGCTTAGTAATTAAGGACTATCGAAAATTTTTATTTCCTCCATTTGCCTTAAAATTAAAGCCAATCGGTCAGGTATGCTATGAATGCACCAAAAACAAGACTCCAGCTAAAAACCGAATTTTTAGTTTTGGCAGTCTACCAACGCCAAGCGGTCGCCGTCGGATACGCTGTTATAGCGCTTAGTAACTAAGGACTATCGAAAATCTTTATTTCCTCCATTTGCCTTAAAATTAAAGCCAATCGGTCAGGTATGCTAAGAATGCACCAAAAAACAAGACTCCAGCGAAAAACCGAGTTTTTTAGTTTTGGCAGTCTACCAACGCCAAGCGGTCGGATACGCTGTTATAGCGCTTAGTAACTAAGGACTATCGAAAATTTTTATTTCCTCCATTTGCCTTAAAATTAAAGCCAATCGGTCAGGTATGCTAAGAATGCACCAAAAAACAAGACTCCAGCGAAAAACCGAGTTTTTTAGTTTTGGCAGTCTACCAACGCCAAGCGGTCGGATACGCTGTTATAGCGCTTAGTAACTAAGGACTATCGCAAATTTTTATTTCCTCCATTTGCCTTAAAATTAAAGCCAATCGGTCAGGTATGCTAAGAATGCACCAAAAAACAAGACTCCAGCGAAAAACCGAGTTTTTTAGTTTTAAGAGTCTACCAACGCCAAGCGGTCGGATACGCTGTTATAGCGCTTAGTAACTAAGGACTATCGAAAATTTTTATTTCCTCCATTTGCCTTTAAATTAAAGCCAATCGGTCCGGTATGCTAAGAATGCACCAAAAAACAAGACTCCAGCGAAAAACCGAGTTTTTTAGTTTTGGCAGTCTACCAACGCCAAGCGGTCGGATACGCTGTTATAGCGCTTAGTAACTAAGGACTATCGAAAAATTTTATTTCCTCCATTGCCTTAAAATTAAAGCCAATCGGTCAGGTATGCTAAGAATGCACCAAAAAACAAGACTCCAGCGAAAAACCGAGTTTTTTAGTTTTGGCAGTCTACCAACGCCAAGCGGTCGGATACGCTGTTATAGCGCTTAGTAACTAAGGACTATCGAAAATTTTTATTTCCTCCATTTGCCTTAAAATTAAAGCCAATCGGTCAGGTATGCTAAGAATGCACCAAAAAACAAGACTCCAGCGAAAAACCGAGTTTTTTAGTTTTGGCAGTCTACCAACGCCAAGCGGTCGGATACGCTGTTATAGCGCTTAGTAACTAAGGACTATCGAAATTTTTTATTTCCTATATTTGCCTTAAAATTAAAGCCAATCGGTCAGGTATGCTAAGAATGCACAAAAAAACAAGACTCCAGCGAAAAACCGAGTTTTTTAGTTTTGGCAGTCTACCAACGCCAAGCGGTCGGATACGCTGTTATAGCGCTTAGTAACTAAGGACTATCGAAAATTTTTATTTCCTCCATTTGCCTTAAAATTAAAGCCAATCGGTCAGGTATGCTAAGAATGCACCAAAAAACAAGACTCCAGCGAAAAACCGAGTTTTTTAGTTTTGGCAGTCTACCAACGCCAAGAGGTCGGATACGCTGTTATAGCGCTTAGTAACTAAGGACTATCGAAAATTTTTATTTCCTCCATTGCCTTAAAATTAAAGCCAATCGGTCAGGTATGCTAAGAATGCACCAAAAAACAAGACTCCAGCGAAAAACCGAGTTTTTTAGTTTTGGCAGTCTACCAACGCCAAGCGGTCGGATACGCTGTTATAGCGCTTAGTAACTAAGGACTATCGAAAATTTTTATTTCCTCCATTTGCCTTAAAATTAAAGCCAATCGTTCAGGTATGCTAAGAATGCACCAAAAAACAAGACTCCAGCGAAAAACCGAGTTTTTTAGTTTTGGCAGTCTACCAACGCCAAGCGGTCGGATACGCTGTTATAGCGCTTAGTAACTAAGGACTATCGAAAATTTTTATTTCCTCCATTTGCCTTAAAATTAAAGCCAATCGGTCAGGTATGCTAAGAATGCACCAAAAAATAATACTCCAGCGAAAAACCGAGTTTTTTAGTTTTGGCAGTCTACCAACGCCAAGCGGTCGGATACGCTGTTATAGCGCTTAGTAACTAAGGACTATCGAAAATCTTTATTTCCTCCATTTGCCTTAAAATTAAAGCCAAACGGTCAGGTATGCTAAGAATGCACCAAAAAACAAGACTCCAGCAAAAAACCGAGTTTTTTAGTTTTGGCAGTCTACCAACGCCAAGCGGTCGGATACGCTGTTATAGCGCTTAGTAACTAAGGACTATCGAAAATTTTTATTTCCTCCATTTGCTTTAAAATTAAAGCTAATCGGTCAGGTATGCTAAGAATGCACCAAAAAACAAGACTCCAGCGAAAAACCGAGTTTTTTAGTTTTGGCAGTCTACCAACGCCAAGCGGTCGGATACGCTGTTATAGCGCTTAGTAACTAAGGACTATCGAAAATTTTTATTTCCTCCATTTGCCTTAAAATTAAAGCCAATCGGTCAGGTATGCTAAGAATGCACCAAAAAATAATACTCCAGCGAAAAACCGAGTTTTTTAGTTTTGGCAGTCTACCAACGCCAAGCGGTCGGATACGCTGTTATAGCGCTTAGTAACTAAGGACTATCGAAAATCTTTATTTCCTCCATTTGCCTTAAAATTAAAGCCAAACGGTCAGGTATGCTAAGAATGCACCAAAAAACAAGACTCCAGCAAAAAACCGAGTTTTTTAGTTTTGGCAGTCTACCAACGCCAAGCGGTCGGATACGCTGTTATAGCGCTTAGTAACTAAGGACTATCGAAAATTTTTATTTCCTCCATTTGCTTTAAAATTAAAGCTAATCGGTCAGGTATGCTAAGAATGCACCAAAAAACAAGACTCCAGCGAAAAACCGAGTTTTTTAGTTTTGGCAGTCTACCAACGCCAAGCGGTCGGATACGCTGTTATAGCGCTTAGTAACTAAGGACTATCGAAAATCTTTATTTCCTCCATTTGCCTTAATATTAAAGCCAATCGGTCAGGTATGCTAAGAATGCACCAAAAAACAAGACTCCATCGAAAAACCGGGTTTTTTAGTTTTGGCAGTCTACCAACGCCAAGCGGTCGGATACGCTGTTATAGCGCTTAGTAACTAAGGACTATCGAAAATTTTTATTTCCTCCATTTGCCTTAAAATTAAAGCCAATCGGTCAGGTATGCTAAGAATGCACCAAAAAACAAGACTCCAGCGAAAAACCGGGTTTTTTAGTTTTGGCAGTCTACCAACGCCAAGCGGTCGGATACGCTGTTATAGCGCTTAGTAACTAAGGACTATCGAAAATTTTTATTTCCTCCATTTGCCTTAAAATTAAAGCCAATCGGTCAGGTATGCTAAGAATGCACCAAAAAACAAGACTCCAGCGAAAAACAGAGTTTTTTTAGTTTTAAGAGTCTACCAACGCCAAGCGGTCGGATACGCTGTTATAGCGCTTAGTAACTAAGGACTATCGAAAATTTTTATTTCCTCCATTTGCCTTAAAATTAAAGCCAATCGGTCAGGTATGCTAAGAATGCACCAAAAAACAAGACTCCAGCGAAAAACCGAGTTTTTTAGTTTTGGCAGTCTACCAACGCCAAGCGGTCGGATACGCTGTTATAGCGCTTAGTAACTAAGGACTATCGAAAATTTTTATTTCCTCCATTTGCCTTAAAATTAAAGCCAATCGGTCAGGTATGCTAAGAATGCACCAAAAAACAAGACTCCAGCGAAAAACCGAGTTTTTTAGTTTTGGCAGTCTACCAACGTCAAGCGGTCGGATACGCTGTTATAGCGCTTAGTAACTAAGGACTATCGAAATTTTTTTTCCTCCATTTGCCTTAACATTAAAGCCAATCGGTCAGGTATGCTATGAATGCACCAAAAAACAAGACTCCAGCTAAAAACCGAGTTTTTTAGTTTTGGCAGTCTACCAACGCCAAGCGATCGCATACGCTGTTATAGCGCTTAGTAACTAAGGACTATCGAAAATCTTTATTTCCTCCATTTGCCTTAAAATTAAAGCCAATCGGTCAGGTATGCTAAGAATGCACCAAAAAACAAGACTCCAGCGAAAAACCGAGTTTTTTAGTTTTGGCAGTCTACCAACGCCAAGCGGTCGGATACGCTGTTATAGCGCTTAGTAACTAAGGACTATCGAAAATTTTTATTTCCTCCATTTGCCTTAAAATTAAAGCCAATCGGTCAGGTATGCTATGAATGCACCAAAAAACAAGACTCCAGCGAAAAACCGGGTTTTTTAGTTTTGGCAGTCTACCAACGCCAAGCGGTCGGATACGCTGTTATAGCGCTTAGTAACTAAGGACTATCGAAAATCTTTATTTCCTCCATTTGCCTTAAAATTAAAGCCAATCGGTCAGGTATGCTAAGAATGCACCAAAAAACAAGACTCCAGCGAAAAACCGAGTTTTTTAGTTTTGGCAGTCTACCAACGCCAAGCGGTCGGATACGCTGTTATAGCGCTTAGTAACTAAGGACTATCGAAAATTTTTATTTCCTCCATTTGCCTTAAAATTAAAGCCAATCGGTCAGGTATGCTAAGAATGCACCAAAAAACAAGACTCCAGCGAAAAACCGAGTTTTTTAGTTTTGGCAGTCTACCAACGCCAAGCGGTCGGATACGCTGTTATAGCGCTTAGTAACTAAGGACTATCGAAAAATTTTATTTCCTCCATTTGCCTTAAAATTAAAGCCAATCGGTCAGGTATGCTAAGAATGCACCAAAAAACAAGACTCCAGCGAAAACCGAGTTTTTTAGTTTTGGCAGTCTACCAACGCCAAGCGGTCGGATACGCTGTTATAGCGCTTAGTAACTAAGGACTATCGAAAAATTTTATTTCCTCCATTTGCCTTAAAATTAAAGCCAATCGGTCAGGTATGCTAAGAATGCACCAAAAAACAAGACTCCAGCGAATAACCGAGTTTTTTATTTTTGGCAGTCTACCAACGCCAAGCTGTAGGATACGCTATTATAGCGCTTAGTAACTAAGGACTATCGAAAATTTTTATTTCCTCCATTTGCCTTAAAATTAAAGCCAATCGTCAGGTATGCTAAGAATGCACCAAAAAACAAGACTCCAGCGAAAAACCGAATTTTTTAGTTTTGGCAGTCTACCAACGCCAAGCGGTCGGATACGCTGTTATAGCGCTTAGTAACTAAGGACTATCGAAAATTTTTATTTCCTCCATTTGCCTTAAAATTAAAGCCAATCGGTCAGGTATGCTAAGAATGCACCAAAAAACAAGACTCCAGCGAAAAACCGAGTTTTTTAGTTTTGGCAGTCTACCAACGCCAAGCGGTCGGATACGCTGTTATAGCGCTTAGTAACTAAGGACTATCGAAAATTTTTATTTCCTCCATTTGCCTTAAAATTAAAGCCAATCGGTCAGGTATGCTAAGAATGCACCAAAAAACAAGACTCCAGCGAAAAACCGAGTTTTTTAGTTTTGGCAGTCTACCAACGCCAAGCGGTCGGATACGCTGTTATAGCGCTTAGTAACTAAGGACTATCGAAAATTTTTATTTCCTCCATTTGCCTTAAAATTAAAGCCAATCGGTCAGGTATGCTAAGAATGCACCAAAAAACAAGACTCCAGCGAAAAACCGAGTTTTTTAGTTTTGGCAGTCTACCAACGCCAAGCGGTCGGATACGCTGTTATAGCGCTTAGTAACTAAGGACTATCGAAAATTTTTATTTCCTCCATTTGCCTTAAAATTAAAGCCAATCGGTCAGGTATGCTAAGAATGCACCAAAAAACAAGACTCCAGCGAAAAACCGAGTTTTTTAGTTTTGGCAGTCTACCAACGCCAAGCGGTCGGATACGCTGTTATAGCGCTTAGTAACTAAGGACTATCGAAAATTTTTATTTCCTCCATTTGCCTTAAAATTAAAGCCAATCGGTCAGGTATGCTAAGAATGCACCAAAAAACAAGACTCCAGCGAAAAACCGAGTTTTTTAGTTTTGGCAGTCTACCAACGCCAAGCGGTCGGATACGCTGTTATAGCGCTTAGTAACTAAGGACTATCGAAAATTTTTATTTCCTCCATTTGCCTTAAAATTAAAGCCAATCGGTCAGGTATGCTAAGAATGCACCAAAAAACAAGACTCCAGCGAAAAACCGAGTTTTTTAGTTTTGGCAGTCTACCAACGCCAAGCGGTCGGATACGCTGTTATAGCGCTTAGTAACTAAGGACTATCGAAAATTTTTATTTCCTCCATTTGCCTTAAAATTAAAGCCAATCGGTCAGGTATGCTAAGAATGCACCAAAAAACAAGACTCCAGCGAAAAACCGAGTTTTTTAGTTTTGGCAGTCTACCAACGCCAAGCGGTCGGATACGCTGTTATAGCGCTTAGTAACTAAGGACTATCGAAAATTTTTATTTCCTCCATTTGCCTTTAAATTAAAGCCAATCGGTCAGGTATGCTAAGAATGCACCAAAAAACAAGACTCCAGCGAAAAACCGAGTATTTAGTTTTGGCAGTCTACCAACGCCAAGCGGTCGGATACGCTGTTATAGCGCTTAGTAACTAAGGACTATCGAAAATTTTAATTTCCTCCATTTGCCTTAAAATTAAATCCAATCGGTCAGGTATGCTAAGAATGCACCAAAAAACAAGACTCCAGCGAAAAACCGAGTTTTTTAGTTTTGGCAGTCTACCAATGCCAAGCGGTCGGATACGCTGTTATAGCGCTTAGTAACTAAGGACTATCGAAAATTTTAATTTCCTCCATTTGCCTTAAAATTAAATCCAATCGGTCAGGTATGCTAAGAATGCACCAAAAAACAAGACTCCAGCGAAAAACCGAGTTTTTTAGTTTTGGCAGTCTACCAACGCCAAGCGGTCGGATACGCTGTTATAGCGCTTAGTAACTAAGGACTATCGAAAATTTTAATTTCCTCCATTTGCCTTAAAATTAAAGCCAATCGGTCAGGTATGCTAAGAATGCACCAAAAAACAAGACTCCAGCGAAAAACCGAGTTTTTTAGTTTTGGCAGTCTACCAACGCCAAGCGGTCGGATACGCTGTTATAGCGCTTAGTAACTAAGGACTATCGAAAATTTTAATTTCCTCCATTTGCCTTAAAATTAAATCCAATCGGTCAGGTATGCTAAGAATGCACCAAAAAACAAGACTCCAGCGAAAAACCGAGTTTTTTAGTTTTGGCAGTCTACCAATGCCAAGCGGTCGGATACGCTGTTATAGCGCTTAGTAACTAAGGACTATCGAAAAATTTTATTTCCTCCATTTGCCTTAAAATTAAAGCCAATCGGTCAGGTATGCTAAGAATGCACCAAAAAACAAGACTCCAGCGAATAACCGAGTTTTTTATTTTTGGAAGTCTACCAACGCCAAGCTGTAGGATACGCTATTATAGCGCTTAGTAACTAAGGACTATCGAAAATTTTTATTTCCTCCATTTGCCTTAAAATTAAAGCCAATCGGTCAGGTATGCTAAGAATGCACCAAAAAACAAGACTCCAGCGAAAAACCGAGTTTTTTAGTTTTGGCAGTCTACCAACGCCAAGCGGTCGGATACGCTGTTATAGCGCTTAGTAACTAAGGACTATCGAAAATTTTTATTTCCTCCATTTGCCTTAAAATTAAAGCCAATCGGTCAGGTATGCTAAGAATGCACCAAAAAACAAGACTCCAGCGAAAAACCGAGTTTTTTAGTTTTGGCAGTCTACCAATGCCAAGCGGTCGGATACGCTGTTATAGCGCTTAGTAACTAAGGACTATCGAAAATTTTTATTTCCTCCATTTGCCTTAAAATTAAAGCCAATCGGTCAGGTATGCTAAGAATGCACCAAAAAACAAGACTCCAGCGAAAAACCGAGTTTTTTAGTTTTGGCAGTCTACCAACGCCAAGCGGTCGGATACGCTGTTATAGCGCTTAGTAACTAAGGACTATCGAAAATTTTTATTTCCTCCATTTGCCTTAAAATTAAAGCCAATCGGTCAGGTATGCTAAGAATGCACCAAAAAATAATACTCCAGCGAAAAACCGAGTTTTTTTATTTTTGGCAGTCTACCAACGCCAAGCGGTCGGATACGCTGTTATAGCGCTTAGTAACTAAGGACTATCGAAAATCTTTATTTCCTCCATTTGCCTTAAAATTAAAGCCAAACGGTCAGGTATGCTAAGAATGCACCAAAAAAAAAAGACTCCAGCAAAAAACCGAGTTTTTTAGTTTTGGCAGTCTACCAACGCCAAGCGGTCGGATACGCTGTTATAGCGCTTAGTAACTAAGGACTATCGAAAATTTTTATTTCCTCCATTTGCTTTAAAATTAAAACTAATCGGTCAGGTATGCTAAGAATGCACCAAAAAACAAGACTCCAGCGAAAAACCGAGTTTTTTAGTTTTGGCAGTCTACCAACGCCAAGCGGTCGGATACGCTGTTATAGCGCTTAGTAACTAAGGACTATCGAAAAATTTTATTTCTTCCATTTGCCTTAAAATTAAAGCCAATCGGTCAGGTATGCTAAGAATGCACCAAAAAACAAGACTCCAGCGAAAAACCGAGTTTTTTAGTTTTGGCAGTCTACCAACGCCAAGCGGTCGGATACGCTGTTATAGCGCTTAGTAACTAAGGACTATCGAACATTTTTATTTCCTCCATTTGCCTTAAAATTAAAGCCAATCGGTCAGGTATGCTAAGAATGCACCAAAAAACAAGACTCCAGCGAAAAACCGAGTTTTTTAGTTTTGGCAGTCTACCAACGCCAAGCGGTCGGATACGCTGTTATAGCGCTTAGTAACTAAGGACTATCGAAAATCTTTATTTCCTCCATTTGCCTTAAAATTAAAGCCAATCGGTCAGGTATGCTAAGAATGCACCAAAAAACAAGACTCCATCGAAAAACCGGGTTTTTTAGTTTTGGCAGTCTACCAACGCCAAGCGGTCGGATACGCTGTTATAGCGCTTAGTAACTAAGGACTATCGAAAATTTTTATTTCCTCCATTTGCCTTAAAATTAAAGCCAATCGGTCAGGTATGCTAAGAATGCACCAAAAAACAAGACTCCAGCGAAAAACCGGGTTTTTTAGTTTTGGCAGTCTACCAACGCCAAGCGGTCGGATACGCTGTTATAGCGCTTAGTAACTAAGGACTATCGAAAATTTTTATTTCCTCCATTTGCCTTAAAATTAAAGCCAATCGGTCAGGTATGCTAAGAATGCACCAAAAAACAAGACTCCAGCGAAAAACCGAGTTTTTTAGTTTTAAGAGTCTACCAACGCCAAGCGGTCGGATACGCTGTTATAGCGCTTAGTAACTAAGGACTATCGAAAATTTTTATTTCCTCCATTTGCCTTAAAATTAAAGCCAATCGGTCAGGTATGCTAAGAATGCACCAAAAAACAAGACTCCAGCGAAAAACCGAGTTTTTTAGTTTTGGCAGTCTACCAACGCCAAGCGGTCGGATACGCTGTTATAGCGCTTAGTAACTAAGGACTATCGAAAATTTTTATTTCCTCCATTTGCCTTAAAATTAAAGCCAATCGGTCAGGTATGCTAAGAATGCACCAAAAAACAAGACTCCAGCGAAAAACCGAGTTTTTTTAGTTTTGGCAGTCTACCAACGCCAAGCGGTCGGATACGCTGTTATAGCGCTTAGTAACTAAGGACTATCGAAATTTTTTTTCCTCCATTTGCCTTAACATTAAAGCCAATCGGTCAGGTATGCTATGAATGCACCAAAAAACAAGACTCCAGCTAAAAACCGAGTTTTTTAGTTTTGGCAGTCTACCAACGCCAAGCGATCGCATACGCTGTTATAGCGCTTAGTAACTAAGGACTATCGAAAATCTGTATTTCCTCCATTTGCCTTAAAATTAAAGCCAATCGGTCAGGTATGCTAAGAATGCACCAAAAAACAAGACTCCAGCGAAAAACCGAGTTTTTTAGTTTTGGCAGTCTACCAACGCCAAGCGGTCGGATACGCTGTTATAGCGCTTAGTAACTAAGGACTATCGAAAAATTTTATTTCCTCCATTTGCCTTAAAATTAAAGCCAATCGGTCAGGTATGCTAAGAATGCACCAAAAAACAAGACTCCAGCGAAAAACCGAGTTTTTTAGTTTTGGCAGTCTACCAACGCCAAGCGGTCGGATACGCTGTTATAGCGCTTAGTAACTAAGGACTATCGAAAATTTTTATTTCCTCCATTTGCCTTAAAATTAAAGCCAATCGGTCAGGTATGCTAAGAATGCACCAAAAAACAAGACTCCAGCGAAAAACCGAGTTTTTTAGTTTTGGCAGTCTACCAACGCCAAGCGGTCG
Source organism: Pyrgus malvae (assembly GCA_911387765.1). NCBI lineage: Eukaryota > Metazoa > Arthropoda > Insecta > Lepidoptera > Hesperiidae > Pyrgus > Pyrgus malvae. Next base: position 240,936 of record OU426973.1, on the reverse strand, counting down.
GATACGCTGTTATAGCGCTTAGTAACTAAGGACTATCGAAAATTTTTATTTCCTCCATTTGCCTTAACATTAAAGCCAATCGGTCAGGTATGCTATAAATGCACCAAAAAACAAGACTCCAGCGAAAAACCGAGTTTTTAGTTTTGGCAGTCTACCAACGCCAAGCGGTCGGATACGCTGTTATAGCGCTTAGTAACTAAGGACTATCGAAAATCTTTATTTCCTCCATTTGCCTTAAAATTAAAGCCAATCGGTCAGGTATGCTAAGAATGCACCAAAAAACAAGACTCCAGCGAAAAACCGAGTTTTTTAGTTTTGGCAGTCTACCAACGCCAAGCGGTCGGATACGCTGTTATAGCGCTTAGTAACTAAGGACTATCGAAAAATTTTATTTCCTCCATTTGCCTTAAAATTAAAGCCAATCGGTCAGGTATGCTAAGAATGCACCAAAAAACAAGACTCCAGCGAAAAACCGAGTTTTTTAGTTTTGGCAGTCTACCAACGCCAAGCGGTCGGATACGCTGTTATAGCGCTTAGTAACTAAGGACTATCGAAAAATTTTATTTCCTCCATTTGCCTTAAAATTAAAGCCAATCGGTCAGGTATGCTAAGAATGCACCAAAAAACAAGACTCCAGCGAAAAACCGAGTTTTTTATTTTTGGCAGTCAAACAACGCCAAGCTGTAGGATACGCTATTATAGCGCTTAGTAACTAAGGACTATCGAAAATTTTTATTTCCTCCATTTGCCTTAAAATTAAAGCCAATCGGTCAGGTATGCTAAGAATGCACCAAAAAACAAGACTCCAGCGAAAAACCGAGTTTTTTAGTTTTGGCAGTCTACCAACGCCAAGCGGTCGGATACGCTGTTATAGCGCTTAGTAACTAAGGACTATCGAAAATTTTTATTTCCTCCATTTGCCTTAAAATTAAAGCCAATCGGTCAGGTATGCTAAGAATGCACCAAAAAACAAGACTCCAGCGAAAAACCGAGTTTTTTAGTTTTGGCAGTCTACCAACGCCAAGCGGTCGGATACGCTGTTATAGCGCTTAGTAACTAAGGACTATCGAAAATTTTTATTTCCTCCATTTGCCTTAAAATTAAAGCCAATCGGTCAGGTATGCTAAGAATGCACCAAAAAACAAGACTCCAGCGAAAAACCGAGTTTTTTAGTTTTGGCAGTCTACCAACGCCTAGCGGTCGGATACGCTGTTATAGCGCTTAGTAACTAAGGACTATCGAAAATTTTTATTTCCTCCATTTGCCTTAAAATTAAAGCCAATCGGTCAGGTATGCTAAGAATGCACCAAAAAACAATACTCCAGCGAAAAACCGAGTTTTTTAGTTTTGGCAGTCTACCAACGCCAAGCGGTCGGATACGCTGTTATAGCGCTTAGTAACTAAGGACTATCGAAAATCTTTATTTCCTCCATTTGCCTTAAAATTAAAGCCAAACGGTCAGGTATGCTAAGAATGCACCAAAAAACAAGACTCCAGCAAAAAACCGAGTTTTTTAGTTTTGGCAGTCTACCAACGCCAAGCGGTCGGATACGCTGTTATAGCGCTTAGTAACTAAGGACTATCGAAAATTTTTATTTCCTCCATTTGCTTTAAAATTAAAGCCAATCGGTCAGGTATGCTAAGAATGCACCAAAAAACAAGACTCCAGCGAAAAACCGAGTTTTTTTAGTTTTGGCAGTCTACCAACGCCAAGCGGTCGGATACGCTGTTATAGCGCTTAGTAACTAAGGACTATCGAAAATTTTTATTTCCTCCATTTGCCTTAAAATTAAAGCCAATCGGTCAGGTATGCTAAGAATGCACCAAAAAACAAGACTCCAGCGAAAAACCGAGTTTTTTAGTTTTGGCAGTCTACCAACGCCAAGCGGTCGGATACGCTGTTATAGCGCTTAGTAACTAAGGACTATCGAACATTTTTATTTCCTCCATTTGCCTTAAAATTAAAGCCAATCGGTCAGGTATGCTAGGAATGCACCAAAAAACAAGACTCCAGCGAAAAACCGAGTTTTTTAGTTTTGGCAGTCTACCAACGCCAAGCGGTCGGATACGCTGTTATAGCGCTTAGTAACTAAGGACTATCGAAAATCTTTATTTCCTCCATTTGCCTTAAAATTAAAGCCAATCGGTCAGGTATGCTAAGAATGCACCAAAAAACAAGACTCCAGCGAAAAACCGAGTTTTTTAGTTTTGGCAGTCTACCAACGCCAAGCGGTCGGATACGCTGTTATAGCGCTTAGTAACTAAGGACTATCGAAAATTTTTATTTCCTCCATTTGCCTTAAAATTAAAGCCAATCGGTCAGGTATGCTAAGAATGCACCAAAAAACAAGACTCCAACGAAAAACCGAGTTTTTTAGTTTTAAGAGTCTACCAACGCCAAGCGGTCGGATACGCTGTTATAGCGCTTAGTAACTAAGGACTATCGAAAATTTTTATTTCCTCCATTTGCCTTAAAATTAAAGCCAATCGGTCAGGTATGCTAAGAATGCACCAAAAAACAAGACTCCAGCGAAAAACCGAGTTTTTTAGTTTTGGCAGTCTACCAACGCCAAGCGGTCGGATACGCTGTTATAGCGCTTAGTAACTAAGGACTATCGAAAATTTTTATTTCCTCCATTTGCCTTAAAATTAAAGCCAATCGGTCAGGTATGCTAAGAATGCATCAAAAAACAAGACTCCAGCAAAAAACCGAGTTTTTTTAGTTTTGGCAGTCTACCAACGCCAAGCGGTCGGATACGCTGTTATAGCGCTTAGTAACTAAGGACTATCGAAAATTTTTATTTCCTCCATTTGCCTTAAAATTAAAGCCAATCGGTCAGGTATGCTAAGAATGCACCAAAAAACAAGACTCCAGCGAAAAACCGAGTTTTTTAGTTTTGGCAGTCTACCAACGCCAAGCGGTCGGATACGCTGTTATAGCGCTTAGTAACTAAGGACTATCGAAAATTTTTATTTCCTCCATTTGCCTTAAAATTAAAGCCAATCGGTTAGGTATGCTAAGAATGCACCAAAAAACAAGACTCCAGCGAAAAACCGAGTTTTTTAGTTTTGGCAGTCTACCAACGCCAAGCGGTCGGATACGCTGTTATAGCGCTTAGTAACTAAGGACTATCGAAAATTTTTATTTCCTCCATTTGCCTTAAAATTAAAGCCAATCGGTCAGGTATGCTAAGAATGCACCAAAAAACAAGACTCCAGCGAAAAACCGAGTTTTTTAGTTTTGGCAGTCTACCAACGCCAAGCGGTCGGATACGCTGTTATAGCGCTTAGTAACTAAGGACTATCGAAAATTTTTATTTCCTCCATTTGCCTTAAAATTAAAGCCAATCGGTCAGGTATGCTAAGAATGCACCAAAAAACAAGACTCCAGCGAAAAACCGAGTTTTTTAGTTTTGGCAGTCTACCAACGCCAAGCGGTCGGATACGCTGTTATAGCGCTTAGTAACTAAGGACTATCGAAAAATTTTATTTCCTCCATTTGCCTTAAAATTAAAGCCAATCGGTCAGGTATGCTAAGAATGCACCAAAAAACAAGACTCCAGCGAAAAACCGAGTTTTTTAGTTTTGGCAGTCTACCAACGCCAAGCGGTCGGATACGCTGTTATAGCGCTTAGTAACTAAGGACTATCGAAAATTTTTATTTCCTCCATTTGCCTTAAAATTAAAGCCAATCGGTCAGGTATGCTAAGAATGCACCAAAAAACAAGACTCCAGCGAAAAACCGAGTTTTTTAGTTTTGGCAGTCTACCAACGCCAAGCGGTCGGATACGCTGTTATAGCGCTTAGTAACTAAGGACTATCGAAAATTTTTATTTCCTCCATTTGCCTTAACATTAAAGCCAATCGGTCAGGTATGCTATGAATGCACCAAAAAACAAGACTCCAGCGAAAAACCGAGTTTTTAGTTTTGGCAGTCTACCAACGCCAAGCGGTCGGATACGCTGTTATAGCGCTTAGTAACTAAGGACTATCGAAAATCTTTATTTCCTCCATTTGCCTTAAAATTAAAGCCAATCGGTCAGGTATGCTAAGAATGCACCAAAAAACAAGACTCCAGCTAAAAACCGAGTTTTTTAGTTTTGGCAGTCTACCAACGCCAAGCGGTCGGATACGCTGTTATAGCGCTTAGTAACTAAGGACTATCGAAAATTTTTATTTCCTCCATTTGCCTTAAAATTAAAGCCAATCGGTCAGGTATGCTAAGAATGCACCAAAAAACAAGACTCCAACGAAAAACCGAGTTTTTTAGTTTTAAGAGTCTACCAACGCCAAGCGGTCGGATACGCTGTTATAGCGCTTAGTAACTAAGGACTATCGAAAATTTTTATTTCCTCCATTTGCCTTAAAATTAAAGCCAATCGGTCAGGTATGCTAAGAATGCACCAAAAAACAAGACTCCAGCGAAAAACCGAGTTTTTTAGTTTTGGCAGTCTACCAACGCCAAGCGGTCGGATACGCTGTTATAGCGCTTAGTAACTAAGGACTATCGAAAATTTTTATTTCCTCCATTTGCCTTAAAATTAAAGCCAATCGGTCAGGTATGCTAAGAATGCATCAAAAAACAAGACTCCAGCAAAAAACCGAGTTTTTTTAGTTTTGGCAGTCTACCAACGCCAAGCGGTCGGATACGCTGTTATAGCGCTTAGTAACTAAGGACTATCGAAAATTTTTATTTCCTCCATTTGCCTTAAAATTAAAGCCAATCGGTCAGGTATGCTAAGAATGCACCAAAAAACAAGACTCCAGCGAAAAACCGAGTTTTTTAGTTTTGGCAGTCTACCAACGCCAAGCGGTCGGATACGCTGTTATAGCGCTTAGTAACTAAGGACAATCGAAAATTTTTATTTCCTCCATTTGCCTTAAAATTAAAGCCAATCGGTTAGGTATGCTAAGAATGCACCAAAAAACAAGACTCCAGCGAAAAACCGAGTTTTTTAGTTTTGGCAGTCTACCAACGCCAAGCGGTCGGATACGCTGTTATAGCGCTTAGTAACTAAGGACTATCGAAAATTTTTATTTCCTCCATTTGCCTTAAAATTAAAGCCAATCGGTCAGGTATGCTAAGAATGCACCAAAAAACAAGACTCCAGCGAAAAACCGAGTTTTTTAGTTTTGGCAGTCTACCAACGCCAAGCGGTCGGATACGCTGTTATAGCGCTTAGTAACTAAGGACTATCGAAAATTTTTATTTCCTCCATTTGCCTTAAAATTAAAGCCAATCGGTCAGGTATGCTAAGAATGCACCAAAAAACAAGACTCCAGCGAAAAACCGAGTTTTTTAGTTTTGGCAGTCTACCAACGCCAAGCGGTCGGATACGCTGTTATAGCGCTTAGTAACTAAGGACTATCGAAAATTTTAATTTCCTCCATTTGCCTTAAAATTAAATCCAATCGGTCAGGTATGCTAAGAATGCACCAAAAAACAAGACTCCAGCGAAAAACCGAGTTTTTTAGTTTTGGCAGTCTACCAACGCCAAGCGGTCGGATACGCTGTTATAGCGCTTAGTAACTAAGGACTATCGAAAATTTTTATTTCCTCCATTTGCCTTAAAATTAAAGCCAATCGGTCAGGTATGCTAAGAATGCACCAAAAAACAAGACTCCAGCGAAAAACCGAGTTTTTTAGTTTTGGCAGTCTACCAACGCCAAGCGGTCGGATACGCTGTTATAGCGCTTAGTAACTAAGGACTATCGAAAATTTTTATTTCCTCCATTTGCCTTAAAATTAAAGCCAATCGGTCAGGTATGCTAAGAATGCACCAAAAAACAAGACTCCAGCGAAAAACCGAGTTTTTTAGTTTTGGCAGTCTACCAACGCCAAGCGGTCGGATACGCTGTTATAGCGCTTAGTAACTAAGGACTATCGAAATTTTTTTTCCTCCATTTGCCTTAACATTAAAGCCAATCGGTCAGGTATGCTATGAATGCACCAAAAAACAAGACTCCAGCTAAAAACCGAGTTTTTTAGTTTTGGCAGTCTACCAACGCCAAGCGATCGCATACGCTGTTATAGCGCTTAGTAACTAAGGACTATCGAAAATCTGTATTTCCTCCATTTGCCTTAAAATTAAAGCCAATCGGTCAGGTATGCTCTGAATGCACCAAAAAACAAGACTCCAGCTAAAAACCGAGTTTTTTAGTTTTGGCAGTCTACCAACGCCAAGCGGTCGGATACGCTGTTATAGCGCTTAGTAACTAAGGACTATCGAAAATTTTTATTTCCTCCATTTGCCTTAAAATTAAAGCCAATCGGTCAGGTATGCTAAGAATGCACCAAAAAACAAGACTCCAGCGAAAAACCGAGTTTTTTAGTTTTGGCAGTCTACCAACGCCAAGCGGTCGGATCGCTGTTATAGCGCTTAGTAACTAAGGACTATCGAAAATTTTTATTTCCTCCATTTGCCTTAAAATTAAAGCCAATCGGTCAGGTATGCTAAGAATGCACCAAAAAACAAGACTCCAGCGAAAAACCGAGTTTTTTAGTTTTGGCAGTCTACCAACGCCAAGCGGTCGGATACGCTGTTATAGCGCTTAGTAACTAAGGACTATCGAAAAATTTTATTTCCTCCATTTGCCTTAAAATTAAAGCCAATCGGTCAGGTATGCTAAGAATGCACCAAAAAACAAGACTCCAGCGAAAAACCGAGTTTTTTAGTTTTGGCAGTCTACCAACGCCAAGCGGTCGGATACGCTGTTATAGCGCTTAGTAACTAAGGACTATCGAAAATTTTTATTTCCTCCATTTGCCTTAAAATTAAAGCCAATCGGTCAGGTATGCTAAGAATGCACCAAAAAACAAGACTCCAGCGAAAAACCGAGTTTTTTAGTTTTGGCAGTCTACCAACGCCAAGCGGTCGGATACGCTGTTATAGCGCTTAGTAACTAAGGACTATCGAAAATTTTTATTTCCTCCATTTGCCTTAACATTAAAGCCAATCGGTCAGGTATGCTATGAATGCACCAAAAAACAAGACTCCAGCGAAAAACCGAGTTTTTAGTTTTGGCAGTCTACCAACGCCAAGCGGTCGGATACGCTGTTATAGCGCTTAGTAACTAAGGACTATCGAAAATCTTTATTTCCTCCATTTGCCTTAAAATTAAAGCCAATCGGTCAGGTATGCTAAGAATGCACCAAAAAACAAGACTCCAGCTAAAAACCGAGTTTTTTAGTTTTGGCAGTCTACCAACGCCAAGCGGTCGGATACGCTGTTATAGCGCTTAGTAACTAAGGACTATCGAAAATTTTTATTTCCTCCATTTGCCTTAAAATTAAAGCCAATCGGTCAGGTATGCTCTGAATGCACCAAAAAACAAGACTCCAGCTAAAAACCGAGTTTTTTAGTTTTGGCAGTCTACCAACGCCAAGCGGTCGGATACGCTGTTATAGCGCTTAGTAACTAAGGACTATCGAAAATTTTTATTTCCTCCATTTGCCTTAAAATTAAAGCCAATCGGTCAGGTATGCTAAGAATGCACCAAAAAACAAGACTCCAGCGAAAAACCGAGTTTTTTAGTTTTGGCAGTCTACCAACGCCAAGCGGTCGGATCGCTGTTATAGCGCTTAGTAACTAAGGACTATCGAAAATTTTTATTTCCTCCATTTGCCTTAAAATTAAAGCCAATCGGTCAGGTATGCTAAGAATGCACCAAAAAACAAGACTCCAGCGAAAAACCGAGTTTTTTAGTTTTGGCAGTCTACCAACGCCAAGCGGTCGGATACGCTGTTATAGCACTTAGTAACTAAGGACTATCGAAAATTTTTATTTCCTCCATTTGCCTTAAAATTAAAGCCAATCGGTCAGGTATGCTAAGAATGCACCAAAAAACAAGACTCCAGCGAAAAACCGAGTTTTTTAGTTTTGGCAGTCTACCAACGCCAAGCGGTCGGATACGCTGTTATAGCGCTTAGTAACTAAGGACTATCGAAAATCTTTATTTCCTCCATTTGCCTTAAAATTAAAGCCAAACGGTCAGGTATGCTAAGAATGCACCAAAAAACAAGACTCCAGCGAAAAACCGAGTTTTTTAGTTTTGGCAGTCTACCAACGCCAAGCGGTCGGATACGCTGTTATAGCGCTTAGTAACTAAGGACTATCGAAAAATTTTATTTCCTCCATTTGCCTTAAAATTAAAGCCAATCGGTCAGGTATGCCAAGAATGCACCAAAAAACAAGACTCCAGCGTAAAACCGAGTTTTTTAGTTTTGGCAGTCTACCAACGCCAAGCGGTCGGATACGCTGTTATAGCGCTTAGTAACTAAGGACTATCGAAAATTTTTATTTCCTCCATTTGCCTTAAAATTAAAGCCAATCGGTCAGGTATGCTAAGAATGCACCAAAAAACAAGACTCCAGCGAAAAACCGAGTTTTTTAGTTTTGGCAGTCTACCAACGCCAAGCGGTCGGATACGCTGTTATAGCGCTTAGTAACTAAGGACTATCGAAAATTTTTATTTCCTCCATTTGCCTTAAAATTAAAGCCAATCGGTCAGGTATGCTAAGAATGCACCAAAAAACAAGACTCCAGCGAAAAACCGAGTTTTTTAGTTTTGGCAGTCTACCAACGCCAAGCGGTCGGATACGCTGTTATAGCGCTTAGTAACTAAGGACTATCGAAAATTTTTATTTCCTCCATTTGCCTTAAAATTAAAGCCAATCGGTTAGGTATGCTAAGAATGCACCAAAAAACAAGACTCCAGCGAAAAACCGAGTTTTTTAGTTTTGGCAGTCTACCAACGCCAAGCGGTCGGATACGCTGTTATAGCGCTTAGTAACTAAGGACTATCGAAAATTTTTATTTCCTCCATTTGCCTTAAAATTAAAGCCAATCGGTCAGGTATGCTCTGAATGCACCAAAAAACAAGACTCCAGCGAAAAACCGAGTTTTTTAGTTTTGGCAGTCTACCAACGCCAAGCGGTCGGATCGCTGTTATAGCGCTTAGTAACTAAGGACTATCGAAAATTTTTATTTCCTCCATTTGCCTTAAAATTAAAGCCAATCGGTCAGGTATGCTAAGAATGCACCAAAAAACAAGACTCCAGCGAAAAACCGAGTTTTTTAGTTTTGGCAGTCTACCAACGCCAAGCGGTCGGATACGCTGTTATAGCGCTTAGTAACTAAGGACTATCGAAAATTTTTATTTCCTCCATTTGCCTTAAAATTAAAGCCAATCGGTCAGGTATGCTAAGAATGCACCAAAAAACAAGACTCCAGCGAAAAACCGAGTTTTTTAGTTTTGGCAGTCTACCAACGCCAAGCGGTCGGATACGCTGTTATAGCGCTTAGTAACTAAGGACTATCGAAAATTTTTATTTCCTCCATTTGCCTTAAAATTAAAGCCAATCGGTTAGGTATGCTAAGAATGCACCAAAAAACAAGACTCCAGCGAAAAACCGAGTTTTTTAGTTTTGGCAGTCTACCAACGCCAAGCGGTCGGATACGCTGTTATAGCGCTTAGTAACTAAGGACTATCGAAAATTTTTATTTCCTCCATTTGCCTTAAAATTAAAGCCAATCGGTCAGGTATGCTCTGAATGCACCAAAAAACAAGACTCCAGCGAAAAACCGAGTTTTTTAGTTTTGGCAGTCTACCAACGCCAAGCGGTCGGATCGCTGTTATAGCGCTTAGTAACTAAGGACTATCGAAAATTTTTATTTCCTCCATTTGCCTTAAAATTAAAGCCAATCGGTCAGGTATGCTAAGAATGCACCAAAAAACAAGACTCCAGCGAAAAACCGAGTTTTTTAGTTTTGGCAGTCTACCAACGCCAAGCGGTCGGATACGCTGTTATAGCACTTAGTAACTAAGGACTATCGAAAATTTTTATTTCCTCCATTTGCCTTAAAATTAAAGCCAATCGGTCAGGTATGCTAAGAATGCACCAAAAAACAAGACTCCAGCGAAAAACCGAGTTTTTTAGTTTTGGCAGTCTACCAACGCCAAGCGGTCGGATACGCTGTTATAGCGCTTAGTAACTAAGGACTATCGAAAATCTTTATTTCCTCCATTTGCCTTAAAATTAAAGCCAAACGGTCAGGTATGCTAAGAATGCACCAAAAAACAAGACTCCAGCGAAAAACCGAGTTTTTTAGTTTTGGCAGTCTACCAACGCCAAGCGGTCGGATACGCTGTTATAGCGCTTAGTAACTAAGGACTATCGAAAAATTTTATTTCCTCCATTTGCCTTAAAATTAAAGCCAATCGGTCAGGTATGCCAAGAATGCACCAAAAAACAAGACTCCAGCGTAAAACCGAGTTTTTTAGTTTTGGCAGTCTACCAACGCCAAGCGGTCGGATACGCTGTTATAGCGCTTAGTAACTAAGGACTATCGAAAATTTTTATTTCCTCCATTTGCCTTAAAATTAAAGCCAATCGGTCAGGTATGCTAAGAATGCACCAAAAAACAAGACTCCAGCGAAAAACCGAGTTTTTTAGTTTTGGCAGTCTACCAACGCCAAGCGGTCGGATACGCTGTTATAGCGCTTAGTAACTAAGGACTATCGAAAATTTTTATTTCCTCCATTTGCCTTAAAATTAAAGCCAATCGGTCAGGTATGCTAAGAATGCACCAAAAAACAAGACTCCAGCGAAAAACCGAGTTTTTTAGTTTTGGCAGTCTACCAACGCCAAGCGGTCGGATACGCTGTTATAGCGCTTAGTAACTAAGGACTATCGAAAATTTTTATTTCCTCCATTTGCCTTAAAATTAAAGCCAATCGGTTAGGTATGCTAAGAATGCACCAAAAAACAAGACTCCAGCGAAAAACCGAGTTTTTTAGTTTTGGCAGTCTACCAACGCCAAGCGGTCGGATACGCTGTTATAGCGCTTAGTAACTAAGGACTATCGAAAATTTTTATTTCCTCCATTTGCCTTAAAATTAAAGCCAATCGGTCAGGTATGCTAAGAATGCACCAAAAAACAAGACTCCAGCGAAAAACCGAGTTTTTTAGTTTTGGCAGTCTACCAACGCCAAGCGGTCGGATACGCTGTTATAGCGCTTAGTAACTAAGGACTATCGAAAATTTTTATTTCCTCCATTTGCCTTAAAATTAAAGCCAATCGGTCAGGTATGCTAAGAATGCACCAAAAAACAAGACTCCAGCGAAAAACCGAGTTTTTTAGTTTTGGCAGTCTACCAACGCCAAGCGGTCGGATACGCTGTTATAGCGCTTAGTAACTAAGGACTATCGAAAATTTTTTTTCCTCCATTTGCCTTAACATTAAAGCCAATCGGTCAGGTATGCTATGAATGCACCAAAAAACAAGACTCCAGCTAAAAACCGAGTTTTTTAGTTTTGGCAGTCTACCAACGCCAAGCGATCGGATACGCTGTTATAGCGCTTAGTAACTAAGGACTATCGAAAATCTTTATTTCCTCCATTTGCCTTAAAATTAAAGCCAAACGGTCAGGTATGCTAAGAATGCACCAAAAAACAAGACTCCAGCGAAAAACCGAGTTTTTTAGTTCTGGCAGTCTACCAACGCCAAGCGGTCGGATACGCTGTTATAGCGCTTAGTAACTAAGGACTATCGAAAATTTTTATTTCCTCCATTTGCCTTAAAATTAAAGCCAATCGGTCAGGTATGCTATGAATGCACCAAAAAACAAGACTCCAGCGAAAAACCGAGTTTTTTAGTTTTGGCAGTCTACTAACGCCAAGCGGTTGGATACGCTGTTATAGCGCTTAGTAACTAAGGACTATCGAAAATTTTTATTTCCTCCATTTGCCTTAAAATTAAAGCCAATCGGTCAGGTATGCTAAGAATGCACCAAAAAACAAGACTCCAGCGAAAAACCGAGTTTTTTAGTTTTGGCAGTCTACCAACGCCAAGCGGTCAGATACGCTGTTATAGCGCTTAGTAACTAAGGACTATCGAAAATTTTTATTTCCTCCATTTGCCTTAAAATTAAAGCCAATCGGTCAGGTATGCTCTGAATGCACCAAAAAACAAGACTCCAGCTAAAAACCGAGTTTTTTAGTTTTGGCAGTCTACCAACGCCAAGCGGTCGGATACGCTGTTATAGCGCTTAGTAACTAAGGACTATCGAAAAATTTTATTTCCTCCATTTGCCTTAAAATTAAAGCCAATCGGTCAGGTATGCTAAGAATGCACCAAAAAACAAGACTCCAGCGAAAAACCGAGTTTTTTAGTTTTGGCAGTCTACCAACGCCAAGCGGTCGGATCGCTGTTATAGCGCTTAGTAACTAAGGACTATCGAAAATTTTTATTTCCTCCATTTGCCTTAAAATTAAAGCCAATCAGTCAGGTATGCTAAGAATGCACCAAAAAACAAGACTCCAGCGAAAAACCGAGTTTTTTAGTTTTGGCAGTCTACCAACGCCAAGCGGTCGGATACGCTGTTATAGCACTTAGTAACTAAGGACTATCGAAAATTTTTATTTCCTCCATTTGCCTTTAAATTAAAGCCAATCGGTCAGGTATGCTAAGAATGCACCAAAAAACAAGACTCCAGCGAAAAACCGAGTTTTTTAGTTTTGGCAGTCTACCAACGCCAAGCGGTCGGATACGCTGTTATAGCGCTTAGTAACTAAGGACTATCGAAAATCTTTATTTCCTCCATTTGCCTTAAAATTAAAGCCAAACGGTCAGGTATGCTAAGAATGCACCAAAAAACAAGACTCCAGCGAAAAACCGAGTTTTTTAGTTTTGGCAGTCTACCAACGCCAAGCGGTCGGATACGCTGTTATAGCGCTTAGTAACTAAGGACTATCGAAAAATTTTATTTCCTCCATTTGCCTTAAAATTAAAGCCAATCGGTCAGGTATGCCAAGAATGCACCAAAAAACAAGACTCCAGCGTAAAACCGAGTTTTTTAGTTTTGGCAGTCTACCAACGCCAAGCGGTCGGATACGCTGTTATAGCGCTTAGTAACTAAGGACTATCGAAAATGTTTATTTCCTCCATTTGCCTTAAAATTAAAGCCAAACGGTCAGGTATGCTAAGAATGCACCAAAAAACAAGACTCCAGCGAAAAACCGAGTTTTTTAGTTTTGGCAGTCTACCAACGCCAAGCGGTCGGATACGCTGTTATAGCGCTTAGTAACTAAGGACTATCGAAAATTTTTATTTCCTCCATTTGGCTTAAAATTAAAGCCAATCGGTCAGGTATGCTAAGAATGGACCAAAAAACAAGACTCCAGCGAAAAACCGAGTTTTTTAGTTTTGGCAGTCTACCAACGCCAAGCGGTCGGATACGCTGTTATAGCGCTTAGTAACTAAGGACTATCGAAAATTTTTATTTCCTCCATTTGCCTTAAAATTAAAGCCAATCGGTCAGGTATGCTAAGAATGCACCAAAAAACAAGACTCCGGCGAAAAACCGAGTTTTTTAGTTTTGGCAGTCTACCAACGCCAAGCGGTCGGATACGCTGTTATAGCGCTTAGTAACTAAGGACTATCGAAAATTTTTATTTCCTCCATTTGCCTTAAAATTAAAGCCAATCGGTCAGGTATGCTAAGAATGCACCAAAAAACAAGACTCCAGCGAAAAACCGAGTTTTTTAGTTTTGGCAGTCTACCAACGCCAAGCGGTCGGATACGCTGTTATAGCGCTTAGTAACTAAGGACTATCGAAAATTTTTATTTCCTCCATTTGCCTTAAAATTAAAGCCAATCGGTTAGGTATGCTAAGAATGCACCAAAAAACAAGACTCCAGCGAAAAACCGAGTTTTTTAGTTTTGGCAGTCTACCAACGCCAAGCGGTCGGATACGCTGTTATAGCGCTTAGTAACTAAGGACTATCGAAAATTTTTATTTCCTCCATTTGCCTTAAAATTAAAGCCAATCGGTCAGGTATGCTAAGAATGCACCAAAAAACAAGACTCCAGCGAAAAACCGAGTTTTTTAGTTTTGGCAGTCTACCAACGCCAAGCGGTCGGATACGCTGTTATAGCGCTTAGTAACTAAGGACTATCGAAAATTTTTATTTCCTCCATTTGCCTTAAAATTAAAGCCAATCGGTCAGGTATGCTAAGAATGCACCAAAAAACAAGACTCCAGCGAAAAACCGAGTTTTTTAGTTTTGGCAGTCTACCAACGCCAAGCGGTCGGATACGCTGTTATAGCGCTTAGTAACTAAGGACTATCGAAAATTTTTTTTCCTCCATTTGCCTTAAAATTAAAGCCAATCGGTCAGGTATGCTATGAATGCACCAAAAAACAAGACTCCAGCTAAAAACCGAGTTTTTTAGTTTTGGCAGTCTACCAACGCCAAGCGATCGGATACGCTGTTATAGCGCTTAGTAACTAAGGACTATCGAAAATCTTTATTTCCTCCATTTGCCTTAAAATTAAAGCCAAACGGTCAGGTATGCTAAGAATGCACCAAAAAACAAGACTCCAGCGAAAAACCGAGTTTTTTAGTTCTGGCAGTCTACCAACGCCAAGCGGTCGGATACGCTGTTATAGCGCTTAGTAACTAAGGACTATCGAAAATTTTTATTTCCTCCATTTGCCTTAAAATTAAAGCCAATCGGTCAGGTATGCTATGAATGCACCAAAAAACAAGACTCCAGCGAAAAACCGAGTTTTTTAGTTTTGGCAGTCTACTAACGCCAAGCGGTTGGATACGCTGTTATAGCGCTTAGTAACTAAGGACTATCGAAAATTTTTATTTCCTCCATTTGCCTTAAAATTAAAGCCAATCGGTCAGGTATGCTAAGAATGCACCAAAAAACAAGACTCCAGCGAAAAACCGAGTTTTTTAGTTTTGGCAGTCTACCAACGCCAAGCGGTCAGATACGCTGTTATAGCGCTTAGTAACTAAGGACTATCGAAAATTTTTATTTCCTCCATTTGCCTTAAAATTAAAGCCAATCGGTCAGGTATGCTATGAATGCACCAAAAAACAAGACTCCAGCTAAAAACCGAGTTTTTTAGTTTTGGCAGTCTACCAACGCCAAGCGGTCGGATACGCTGTTATAGCGCTTAGTAACTAAGGACTATCGAAAATTTTTATTTCCTCCATTTGCCTTAAAATTAAAGCCAATCGGTCAGGTATGCTAAGAATGCACCAAAAAACAAGACTCCAGCGAAAAACCGAGTTTTTTAGTTTTGGCAGTCTACCAACGCCAAGCGGTCGGATCGCTGTTATAGCGCTTAGTAACTAAGGACTATCGAAAATTTTTATTTCCTCCATTTGCCTTAAAATTAAAGCCAATCGGTCAGGTATGCTAAGAATGCACCAAAAAACAAGACTCCAGCGAAAAACCGAGTTTTTTAGTTTTGGCAGTCTACCAACGCCAAGCGGTCGGATACGCTGTTATAGCACTTAGTAACTAAGGACTATCGAAAATTTTTATTTCCTCCATTTGCCTTAAAATTAAAGCCAATCGGTCAGGTATGCTAAGAATGCACCAAAAAACAAGACTCCAGCGAAAAACCGAGTTTTTTAGTTTTGGCAGTCTACCAACGCCAAGCGGTCGGATACGCTGTTATAGCGCTTAGTAACTAAGGACTATCGAAAATCTTTATTTCCTCCATTTGCCTTAAAATTAAAGCCAAACGGTCAGGTATGCTAAGAATGCACCAAAAAACAAGACTCCAGCGAAAAACCGAGTTTTTTAGTTTTGGCAGTCTACCAACGCCAAGCGGTCGGATACGCTGTTATAGCGCTTAGTAACTAAGGACTATCGAAAAATTTTATTTCCTCCATTTGCCTTAAAATTAAAGCCAATCGGTCAGGTATGCCAAGAATGCACCAAAAAACAAGACTCCAGCGTAAAACCGAGTTTTTTAGTTTTGGCAGTCTACCAATGCCAAGCGGTCGGATACGCTGTTATAGCGCTTAGTAACTAAGGACTATCGAAAATGTTTATTTCCTCCATTTGCCTTAAAATTAAAGCCAATCGGTCAGGTATGCTAAGAATGCACCAAAAAACAAGACTCCAGCGAAAAACCGAGTTTTTTAGTTTTGGCAGTCTACCAACGCCAAGCGGTCGGATACGCTGTTATAGCGCTTAGTAACTAAGGACTATCGAAAATTTTTATTTCCTCCATTTGGCTTAAAATTAAAGCCAATCGGTCAGGTATGCTAAGAATGGACCAAAAAACAAGACTCCAGCGAAAAACCGAGTTTTTTAGTTTTGGCAGTCTACCAACGCCAAGCGGTCGGATACGCTGTTATAGCGCTTAGTAACTAAGGACTATCGAAAATTTTTATTTCCTCCATTTGCCTTAAAATTAAAGCCAATCGGTCAGGTATGCTAAGAATGCACCAAAAAACAAGACTCCGGCGAAAAACCGAGTTTTTTAGTTTTGGCAGTCTACCAACGCCAAGCGGTCGGATACGCTGTTATAGCGCTTAGTAACTAAGGACTATCGAAAATTTTTATTTCCTCCATTTGCCTTAAAATTAAAGCCAATCGGTCAGGTATGCTAAGAATGCACCAAAAAACAAGACTCCAGCGAAAAACCGAGTTTTTTAGTTTTAGCAGTCTACCAACGCCAAGCGGTCGGATACGCTGTTATAGCGCTTAGTAACTAAGGACTATCGAAAATTTTTATTTCCCCCATTGGCTTTAATTTTAAAGCCAATCGGTCAGGTATGCTAAGAATGCACCAAAAAACAAGACTCCAGCGAAAAACCGAGTTTTTTAGTTTTGGCAGTCTACCAACGCCAAGCGGTCGGATACGCTGTTATAGCGCTTAGTAACTAAGGACTATCGAAAATTTTTATTTCCTCCATTTGCCTTGAAATTAAAGCCAATCGGTCAGGTGTGCTAAGAATGCACCAAAAAACAAGACTCCAGCGAAAAACCGTGTATTTCAGTTTTGGCAGTATACCAACGCAAAGCGGTCGGATACGCTGTTATAGCGCTTCGTAACTAAGGACTATCGAAATTTTTTATTTCCTCCATTTGCCTTAAAATTAAAGCCAATCGGTCAGGTATGCTATGAATGCACCAAAAAACAAGACTCCAGCTAAAAACCGAGTTTTTTAGTTTTGGCAGTCTACCAACGCCAAGCGATCGGATACGCTGTTATAGCGCTTAGTAACTAAGGACTATCGAAATTTTTATTTCCTCCATTTGCCTTAAAATTAAAGCCAATCGGTCAGGTATGCTAAGAATGCACCAAAAAACAAGACTCCAGCGAAAAACCGGGTTTTTTAGTTTTGGCAGTCTACCAACGCCAAGCGGTCGGATACGCTGTTATAGCGCTTAGTAACTAAGAACTATCGAAAAATTTTATTTCCTCCATTTGCCTTAAAATTAAAGCCAATCGGTCAGGTATGCTAAGAATGCACCAAAAAACAAGACTCCAGCGAAAAACCGAGTTTTTTAGTTTTAGCAGTCTACCAACGCCAAGCGGTCGGATACGCTGTTATAGCGCTTAGTAACTAAGGACTATCGAAAATTTTTATTTCCCCCATTGGCTTTAAAATTAAAGCCAATCGGTCAGGTATGCTAAGAATGCACCAAAAAACAAGACTCCAGCGAAAAACCGAGTTTTTTAGTTTTGGCAGTCTACCAACGCCAAGCGGTCGGATACGCTGTTATAGCGCTTAGTAACTAAGGACTATCGAAAATTTTTATTTCCTCCATTTGCCTTAAAATTAAAGCCAATCGGTCAGGTATGCTAAGAATGCACCAAAAAACAAGACTCCGGCGAAAAACCGAGTTTTTTAGTTTTGGCAGTCTACCAACGCCAAGCGGTCGGATACGCTGTTATAGCGCTTAGTAACTAAGGACTATCGAAAATTTTTATTTCCTCCATTTGCCTTAAAATTAAAGCCAATCGGTCAGGTATGCTAAGAATGCACCAAAAAACAAGACTCCAGCGAAAAACCGAGTTTTTTAGTTTTGGCAGTCTACCAACGCCAAGCGGTCGGATACGCTGTTATAGCGCTTAGTAACTAAGGACTATCGAAAATTTTTATTTCCTCCATTTGCCTTAAAATTAAAGCCAATCGGTTAGGTATGCTAAGAATGCACCAAAAAACAAGACTCCAGCGAAAAACCGAGTTTTTTAGTTTTGGCAGTCTACCAACGCCAAGCGGTCGGATACGCTGTTATAGCGCTTAGTAACTAAGGACTATCGAAAATTTTTATTTCCCCCATTGGCTTTAAAATTAAAGCCAATCGGTCAGGTATGCTAAGAATGCACCAAAAAACAAGACTCCAGCGAAAAACCGAGTTTTTTAGTTTTGGCAGTCTACCAACGCCAAGCGGTCGGATACGCTGTTATAGCGCTTAGTAACTAAGGACTATCGAAAATTTTTATTTCCTCCATTTGCCTTGAAATTAAAGCCAATCGGTCAGGTGTGCTAAGAATGCACCAAAAAACAAGACTCCAGCGAAAAACCGTGTATTTCAGTTTTGGCAGTATACCAACGCAAAGCGGTCGGATACGCTGTTATAGCGCTTCGTAACTAAGGACTATCGAAATTTTTTATTTCCTCCATTTGCCTTAAAATTAAAGCCAATCGGTCAGGTATGCTATGAATGCACCAAAAAACAAGACTCCAGCTAAAAACCGAGTTTTTTAGTTTTGGCAGTCTACCAACGCCAAGCGATCGGATACGCTGTTATAGCGCTTAGTAACTAAGGACTATCGAAATTTTTATTTCCTCCATTTGCCTTAAAATTAAAGCCAATCGGTCAGGTATGCTAAGAATGCACCAAAAAACAAGACTCCAGCGAAAAACCGGGATTTTTAGTTTTGGCAGTCTACCAACGCCAAGCGGTCGGATACGCTGTTATAGCGCTTAGTAACTAAGAACTATCGAAAAATTTTATTTCCTCCATTTGCCTTAAAATTAAAGCCAATCGGTCAGGTATGCCAAGAATGCACCAAAAAACAAGACTCCAGCTAAAAACCGAGTTTTTTAGTTTTGGCAGTCTACCAACGCCAAGCGATCGGATACGCTGTTATAGCGCTTAGTAACTAAGGACTATCGAAAATCTTTATTTCCTCCATTTGCCTTAAAATTAAAGCCAATCGGTCAGGTATGCTAAGAATGCACCAAAAAACAAGACTCCAGCGAAAAACCGAGTTTTTTAGTTTTGGCAGTCTACCAACGCCAAGCGGTCGGATACGCTGTTATAGCGCTTAATAACTAAGGACTATCGAAAAATTTTATTTCCTCCATTTGCCTTAAAATTAAAGCCAATCGGTCAGGTATGCTAAGAATGCACCAAAAAACAAGACTCCAGCGAAAAACCGAGTTTTTTAGTTTTGGTAGTCTACCAACGCCAAGCGGTCGGATACGCTGTTATAGCGCTTAGTAACTAAGGACTATCGAAAATTTTTATTTCCTCCATTTGCCTTAAAATTAAAGCCAATCGGTCAGGTATGCTAAGAATGCACCAAAAAACAAGACTCCAGCGAAAAACCGAGTTTTTTAGTTTTGGCAGTCTACCAACGCCAAGCGGTCGGATACGCTGTTATAGCGCTTAGTAACTAAGGACTATCGAAAAATTTTACTTCCCGCATTTGCCTTAAAATTAAAGCCAATCGGTCAGGTATGCTAAGAATGCACCAAAAAACAAGACTCCAGCGAAAAACTGAGTTTTTTAGTTTTGGCGGTCTACCAACGCCAAGCGGTCGGATACGCTGTTATAGCGCTTAGTAACTAAGGACTATCGAAAATTTTTATTTCCCCCATTGGCCTTAAAATTAAAGCCAATCGGTCAGGTATGCTAAGAATGCACCAAAAAACAAGACTCCAGCGAAAAACCGAGTTTTTTAGTTTTGGCAGTCTACCAACGCCAAGCGGTCGGATACGCTGTTATAGCGCTTAGTAACTAAGGACTATCGAAAAATTTTATTTCCTCCATTTGCCTTAAAATTAAAGCCAATCGGTCAGGTATGCTAAGAATGCACCAAAAAACAAGACTCCAGCGAAAAACCGAGTTTTTTAGTTTTAGCAGTCTACCAACGCCAAGCGGTCGGATACGCTATTATAGCGCTTAGTAACTAAGGACTATCGAAATTTTTTATTTCCTCCATTTGCCTTAAAATTAAAGCCAATCGGTCAGGTATGCTAAGAATGCACCAAAAAACAAGACTCCAGCGAAAAACCGAGTTTTTTAGTTTTGGCAGTCTACCAACGCCAAGCGGTCGGATACGCTGTTATAGCGCTTAGTAACTAAGGACTATCGAAAATGTTTATTTCCTCCATTTGCCTTAAAATTAAAGCCAATCGGTCAGGTATGCTAAGAATGCACCAAAAAACAAGACTCCAGCGAAAAACCGAGTTTTTTAGATTTGGCAGTCTACCAATGCCAAGCGGTCGGATACGCTGTTATAGCGCTTAATAACTAAGGACTATCGAAAAATTTTATTTCCTCCATTTGCCTTAAAATTAAAGCCAATCGGTCAGGTATGCTAAGAATGCACCAAAAAACAAGACTCCAGCGAAAAACCGAGTTTTTTTAGTTTTGGTAGTCTACCAACGCCAAGCGGTCGGATACGCTGTTATAGCGCTTAGTAACTAAGGACTATCGAAAATTTTTATTTCCTCCATTTGCCTTAAAATTAAAGCCAATCGGTCAGGTATGCTAAGAATGGACCAAAAAACAAGACTCCAGCGAAAAACCGAGTTTTATAGTTTTGGCAGTCTACCAACGCCAAGCGGTCGAATACGCTGTTATAGCGCTTAGTAACTAAGGACTATCGAAAATTTTTATTTCCTCCATTTGCCTTAAAATTAAAGCCAATCGGTCAGGTATGCTAAGAATGCACCAAAAAACAAGACTCCAGCGAAAAACCGAGTTTTTTAGTTTTGGCGGTCTACCAACGCCAAGCGGTCGGATACGCTGTTATAGCGCTTAATAACTAAGGACTATCGAAAAATTTTATTTCCTCCATTTGCCTTAAAATTAAAGCCAATCGGTCAGGTATGTTAAGAATGCACCAAAAAACAAGACTCCAGCGAAAAACCGAGTTTTTTTAGTTTTGGTAGTCTACCAACGCCAAGCGGTCGGATACGCTGTTATAGCGCTTAGTAACTAAGGACTATCGAAAATGTTTATTTCCTCCATTTGCCTTAAAATTAAAGCCAATCGGTCAGGTATGCTAAGAATGCACCAAAAAACAAGACTCCAGCGAAAAACCGAGTTTTTTAGTTTTGGCGGTCTACCAACGCCAAGCGGTCGGATACGCTGTTATATCGCTTAGTAACTAAGGACTATCGAAAATTTTTATTTCCCCCATTGGCTTTAAAATTAAAGCCAATCGGTCAGGTATGCTAAGAATGCACCAAAAAACAAGACTCCAGCGAAAAACCGAGTTTTTTAGTTTTGGCAGTCTACCAACGCCAAGCGGTCGGATACGCTGTTATAGCGCTTAGTAACTAAGGACTATCGAAAATTTTTATTTCCTCCATTTGCCTTAAAATTAAAGCCAATCGGTCAGGTATGCTAAGAATGCACCAAAAAACAAGACTCCAGCGAAAAACCGGGTTTTTTAGTTTTGGCAGTCTACCAACGCCAAGCGGTCGGATACGCTGTTATAGCGCTTAGTAACTAAGGACTATCGAAAATTTTTATTTCCTCCATTTGCCTTAAAATTAAAGCCAATCGGTCAGGTATGCTAAGAATGCACCAAAAAACAAGACTCCAGCGAAAAACCGGGTTTTTTAGTTTTGGCAGTCTACCAACGCCAAGCGGTCGGATACGCTGTTATAGCGCTTAGTAACTAAGGACTATCGAAAATTTTTATTTCCTCCATTTGCCTTAAAATTAAAGCCAATCGGTCAGGTATGCTAAGAATGCACCAAAAAACAAGACTCCAGCGAAAAACCGAGTTTTTTAGTTTTGGCAGTCTACCAACGCCAAGCGGTCGGATACGCTGTTATAGCGCTTAGTAACTAAGGACTATCGAAAGTTTTTATTTCCTCCTTTTGCCTTAAAATTAAAGCCAATCGGTCAGGTATGCTAAGAATGCACCAAAAAACAAGACTCCAGCGAAAAACCGAGTTTTTTAGTTTTGGCAGTCTACCAACGCCAAGCGGTCGGATACGCTGTTATAGCGCTTAGTAACTAAGGACTATCGAAATTTTTTTTTCCTCCATTTGCCTTAACATTAAAGCCAATCGGTCAGGTATGCTATGAATGCACCAAAAAACAAGACTCCAGCGAAAAACCGAGTTTTTTAGTTTTGGCAGTCTACCAACGCCAAGCGGTCGGATACGCTGTTATAGCGCTTAGTAACGAAGGACTATCGAAAAATTTTATTTCCTCCATTTGCCTTAAAATTAAAGCCAATCGGTCAGGTATGCTAAGAATGCACCAAAAAACAAGACTCCAGCGAAAAACCGAGTTTTTTAGTTTTGGCAGTCTACCAACGCCAAGCGGTCGGATACGCTGTTATAGCTCTTAGTAACTAAGGACTATCGAAAGTTTTTATTTCCTCCTTTTGCCTTAAAATTAAAGCCAATCGGTCAGGTATGCTAAGAATGCACCAAAAAACAAGACTCCAGCGAAAAACCGAGTTTTTTAGTTTTGGCAGTCTACCAACGCCAAGCGGTCGGATACGCTGTTATAGCGCTTAGTAACTAAGGACTATCGAAATTTTTTTTTCCTCCATTTGCCTTAACATTAAAGCCAATCGGTCAGGTATGCTATGAATGCACCAAAAAACAAGACTCCAGCGAAAAACCGAGTTTTTTAGTTTTGGCAGTCTACCAACGCCAAGCGGTCGGATACGCTGTTATAGCGCTTAGTAACGAAGGACTATCGAAAAATTTTATTTCCTCCATTTGCCTTAAAATTAAAGCCAATCGGTCAGGTATGCTAAGAATGCACCAAAAAACAAGACTCCAGCGAAAAACCGAGTTTTTTAGTTTTGGCAGTCTACCAACGCCAAGCGGTCGGATACGCTGTTATAGCGCTTAGTAACTAAGGACTATCGAAAATTTTTATTTCCTCCATTTGCCTTAAAATTAAAGCCAATCGGTCAGGTATGCTAAGAATGCACCAAAAAACAAGACTCCAGCGAAAAACCGAGTTTTTTAGTTTTGGCAGTCTACCAACGCCAAGCGGTCGGATACGCTGTTATAGCGCTTAGTAACTAAGGACTATCGAAAAT
The DNA here is from genome assembly GCA_911387765.1 of Pyrgus malvae. Taxonomy (NCBI): domain Eukaryota; kingdom Metazoa; phylum Arthropoda; class Insecta; order Lepidoptera; family Hesperiidae; genus Pyrgus; species Pyrgus malvae. Next base: position 217,857 of record OU426973.1, on the reverse strand, counting down.
TTTTTTTCCTCCATTTGCCTTAAAATTAAAGCCAATCGGTCAGGTATGCTAAGAATGCACCAAAAAACAAGACTCCAGCGAAAAACCGAGTTTTTTAGTTTTGGCAGTCTACCAACGCCAAGCGGTCGGATACGCTGTTATAGCGCTTAGTAACTAAGGACTATCGAAAAATTTTATTTCCTCCATTTGCCTTAAAATTAAAGCCAATCGGTCAGGTATGCTAAGAATGCACCAAAAAACAAGACTCCAGCGAAAAACCGAGTTTTTTAGTTTTGGCAGTCTACCAACGCCAAGCGGTCGGATACGCTGTTATAGCGCTTAGTAACTAAGGACTATCGAAAAATTTTATTTCCTCCATTTGCCTTAAAATTAAAGCCAATCGGTCAGGTATGCTAAGAATGCACCAAAAAACAAGACTCCAGCGAATAACCGAGTTTTTTATTTTTGGCAGTCTACCAACGCCAAGCTGTAGGATACGCTATTATAGCGCTTAGTAACTAAGGACTATCGAAAAATTTTATTTCCTCCATTTGCCTTAAAATTAAAGCCAATCGGTCAGGTATGCTAAGAATGCACCAAAAAACAAGACTCCAGCGAAAAACCGAGTTTTTTAGTTTTGGCAGTCTACCAACGCCAAGCGGTCGGATACGCTGTTATAGCGCTTAGTAACTAAGGACTATCGAAAATTTTTATTTCCTCCATTTGCCTTAAAATTAAAGCCAATCGGTCAGGTATGCTAAGAATGCACCAAAAAACAAGACTCCAGCGAAAAACCGAGTTTTTTAGTTTTGGCAGTCTACCAACGCCAAGCGGTCGGATACGCTGTTATAGCGCTTAGTAACTAAGGACTATCGAAAATTTTTATTTCCTCCATTTGCCTTAAAATTAAAGCCAATCGGTCAGGTATGCTAAGAATGCACCAAAAAACAAGACTCCAGCGAAAAACCGAGTTTTTTAGTTTTGGCAGTCTACCAACGCCAAGCGGTCGGATACGCTGTTATAGCGCTTAGTAACTAAGGACTATCGAAAATTTTTATTTCCTCCATTTGCCTTAAAATTAAAGCCAATCGGTCAGGTATGCTAAGAATGCACCAAAAAACAAGACTCCAGCGAAAAACCGGGTTTTTTAGTTTTGGCAGTCTACCAACGCCAAGCGGTCGGATACGCTGTTATAGCGCTTAGTAACTAAGGACTATCGAAAATTTTTATTTCCTCCATTTGCCTTAAAATTAAAGCCAATCGGTCAGGTATGCTAAGAATGCACCAAAAAACAAGACTCCAGCGAAAAACCGAGTTTTTTAGTTTTGGCGGTCTACCAACGCCAAGCGGTCGGATACGCTGTTATATCGCTTAGTAACTAAGGACTATCGAAAATTTTTATTTCCCCCATTGGCTTTAAAATTAAAGCCAATCGGTCAGGTATGCTAAGAATGCACCAAAAAACAAGACTCCAGCGAAAAACCGAGTTTTTTAGTTTTGGCAGTCTACCAACGCCAAGCGGTCGGATACGCTGTTATAGCGCTTAGTAACTAAGGACTATCGAAAATTTTTATTTCCTCCATTTGCCTTAAAATTAAAGCCAATCGGTCAGGTATGCTAAGAATGCACCAAAAAACAAGACTCCAGCGAAAAACCGGGTTTTTTAGTTTTGGCAGTCTACCAACGCCAAGCGGTCGGATACGCTGTTATAGCGCTTAGTAACTAAGGACTATCGAAAATTTTTATTTCCTCCATTTGCCTTAAAATTAAAGCCAATCGGTCAGGTATGCTAAGAATGCACCAAAAAACAAGACTCCAGCGAAAAACCGGGTTTTTTAGTTTTGGCAGTCTACCAACGCCAAGCGGTCGGATACGCTGTTATAGCGCTTAGTAACTAAGGACTATCGAAAATTTTTATTTCCTCCATTTGCCTTAAAATTAAAGCCAATCGGTCAGGTATGCTAAGAATGCACCAAAAAACAAGACTCCAGCGAAAAACCGGGTTTTTTAGTTTTGGCAGTCTACCAACGCCAAGCGGTCGGATACGCTGTTATAGCGCTTAGTAACTAAGGACTATCGAAAATTTTTATTTCCTCCATTTGCCTTAAAATTAAAGCCAATCGGTCAGGTATGCTAAGAATGCACCAAAAAACAAGACTCCAGCGAAAAACCGAGTTTTTTAGTTTTGGCGGTCTACCAACGCCAAGCGGTCGGATACGCTGTTATATCGCTTAGTAACTAAGGACTATCGAAAATTTTTATTTCCCCCATTGGCTTTAAAATTAAAGCCAATCGGTCAGGTATGCTAAGAATGCACCAAAAAACAAGACTCCAGCGAAAAACCGAGTTTTTTAGTTTTGGCAGTCTACCAACGCCAAGCGGTCGGATACGCTGTTATAGCGCTTAGTAACTAAGGACTATCGAAAATTTTTATTTCCTCCATTTGCCTTAAAATTAAAGCCAATCGGTCAGGTATGCTAAGAATGCACCAAAAAACAAGACTCCAGCGAAAAACCGGGTTTTTTAGTTTTGGCAGTCTACCAACGCCAAGCGGTCGGATACGCTGTTATAGCGCTTAGTAACTAAGGACTATCGAAAATTTTTATTTCCTCCATTTGCCTTAAAATTAAAGCCAATCGGTCAGGTATGCTAAGAATGCACCAAAAAACAAGACTCCAGCGAAAAACCGGGTTTTTTAGTTTTGGCAGTCTACCAACGCCAAGCGGTCGGATACGCTGTTATAGCGCTTAGTAACTAAGGACTATCGAAAATTTTTATTTCCTCCATTTGCCTTAAAATTAAAGCCAATCGGTCAGGTATGCTAAGAATGCACCAAAAAACAAGACTCCAGCGAAAAACCGAGTTTTTTAGTTTTGGCAGTCTACCAACGCCAAGCGGTCGGATACGCTGTTATAGCGCTTAGTAACTAAGGACTATCGAAAGTTTTTATTTCCTCCTTTTGCCTTAAAATTAAAGCCAATCGGTCAGGTATGCTAAGAATGCACCAAAAAACAAGACTCCAGCGAAAAACCGAGTTTTTTAGTTTTGGCAGTCTACCAACGCCAAGCGGTCGGATACGCTGTTATAGCGCTTAGTAACTAAGGACTATCGAAATTTTTTTTTCCTCCATTTGCCTTAACATTAAAGCCAATCGGTCAGGTATGCTATGAATGCACCAAAAAACAAGACTCCAGCTAAAAACCGAGTTTTTTAGTTTTGGCAGTCTACCAACGCCAAGCGATCGGATACGCTGTTATAGCGCTTAGTAACTAAGGACTATCGAAAATCTTTATTTCCTCCATTTGCCTTAAAATTAAAGCCAATCGGTCAGGTATGCTAAGAATGCACCAAAAAACAAGACTCCAGCGAAAAACCGAGTTTTTTAGTTTTGGCAGTCTACCAACGCCAAGCGGTCGGATACGCTGTTATAGCGCTTAGTAACGAAGGACTATCGAAAAATTTTATTTCCTCCATTTGCCTTAAAATTAAAGCCAATCGGTCAGGTATGCTAAGAATGCACCAAAAAACAAGACTCCAGCGAAAAACCGAGTTTTTTAGTTTTGGCAGTCTACCAACGCCAAGCGGTCGGATACGCTGTTATAGCGCTTAGTAACTAAGGACTATCGAAAATTTTTATTTCCTCCATTTGCCTTAAAATTAAAGCCAATCGGTCAGGTATGCTAAGAATGCACCAAAAAACAAGACTCCAGCGAAAAACCGAGTTTTTTAGTTTTGGCAGTCTACCAACGCCAAGCGGTCGGATACGCTGTTATAGCGCTTAGTAACTAAGGACTATCGAAAATTTTTTTTCCTCCATTTGCCTTAAAATTAAAGCCAATCGGTCGGGTATGCTAAGAATGCACCAAAAAACAAGACTCCAGCGAAAAACCGAGTTTTTTAGTTTTGGCAGTCTACCAACGCCAAGCGGTCGGATACGCTGTTATAGCGCTTAGTAACTAAGGACTATCGAAAAATTTTATTTCCTCCATTTGCCTTAAAATTAAAGCCAATCGGTCAGGTATGCTAAGAATGCACCAAAAAACAAGACTCCAGCGAAAAACCGAGTTTTTTAGTTTTGGCAGTCTACCAACGCCAAGCGGTCGGATACGCTGTTATAGCGCTTAGTAACTAAGGACTATCGAAAAATTTTATTTCCTCCATTTGCCTTAAATTTAAAGCCAATCGGTCAGGTATGCTAAGAATGCACCAAAAAACAAGACTCCAGCGAATAACCGAGTTTTTTATTTTTGGCAGTCTACCAACGCCAAGCTGTAGGATACGCTATTATAGCGCTTAGTAACTAAGGACTATCGAAAATTTTTATTTCCTCCATTTGCCTTAAAATTAAAGCCAATCGGTCAGGTATGCTAAGAATGCACCAAAAAACAAGACTCCAGCGAAAAACCGAGTTTTTTAGTTTTGGCAGTCTACCAACGCCAAGCGGTCGGATACGCTGTTATAGCGCTTAGTAACTAAGGACTATCGAAAATTTTTATTTCCTCCATTTGCCTTAAAATTAAAGCCAATCGGTCAGGTATGCTAAGAATGCACCAAAAAACAAGACTCCAGCGAAAAACCGAGTTTTTTAGTTTTGGCAGTCTACCAACGCCAAGCGGTCGGATACGCTGTTATAGCGCTTAGTAACTAAGGACTATCGAAAATTTTTATTTCCTCCATTTGCCTTAAAATTAAAGCCAATCGGTCAGGTATGCTAAGAATGCACCAAAAAACAAGACTCCAGCGAAAAACCGAGTTTTTTAGTTTTGGCAGTCTACCAACGCCAAGCGGTCGGATACGCTGTTATAGCGCTTAGTAACTAAGGACTATCGAAAATTTTTATTTCCTCCATTTGCCTTAAAATTAAAGCCAATCGGTCAGGTATGCTAAGAATGCACCAAAAAACAAGACTCCAGCGAAAAACCGAGTTTTTTAGTTTTGGCAGTCTACCAACGCCAAGCGGTCGGATACGCTGTTATAGCGCTTAGTAACTAAGGACTATCGAAATTTTTTATTTCCTCCATTTGCCTTAAAATTAAAGCCAATCGGTCAGGTATGCTAAGAATGCACCAAAAAACAAGACTCCAGCGAAAAACCGAGTTTTTTAGTTTTGGCAGTCTACCAACGCCAAGCGGTCGGATCGCTGTTATAGCGCTTAGTAACTAAGGACTATCGAAAATTTTTATTTCCTCCATTTGCCTTAAAATTAAAGCCAATCGGTCAGGTATGCTAAGAATGCACCAAAAAACAAGACTCCAGCGAAAAACCGAGTTTTTTAGTTTTGGCAGTCTACCAACGCCAAGCGGTCGGATACGCTGTTATAGCGCTTAGTAACTAAGGACTATCGAAAATTTTTATTTCCTCCATTTGCCTTAAAATTAAAGCCAATCGGTCAGGTATGCTAAGAATGCACCAAAAAACAAGACTCCAGCGAAAAACCGAGTTTTTTAGTTTTGGCAGTCTACCAACGCCAAGCGGTCGGATACGCTGTTATAGCGCTTAGTAACTAAGGACTATCGAAAATCTTTATTTCCTCCATTTGCCTTAAAATTAAAGCCAAACGGTCAGGTATGCTAAGAATGCACCAAAAAACAAGACTCCAGCGAAAAACCGAGTTTTTTAGTTTTGGCAGTCTACCAACGCCAAGCGGTCGGATACGCTGTTATAGCGCTTAGTAACTAAGGACTATCGAAAATTTTTATTTCCTCCATTTGCCTTAAAATTAAAGCCAATCGGTCAGGTATGCTGAGAATGCACCAAAAAACAAGACTCCAGCGAAAAACCGAGTTTTTTAGTTTTGGCAGTCTACCAACGCCAAGCGGTCGGATACGCTGTTATAGCGCTTAGTAACTAAGGACTATCGAAATTTTTTTTTCCTCCATTTGCCTTAACATTAAAGCCAATCGGTCAGGTATGCTATGAATGCACCAAAAAACAAGACTCCAGCTAAAAACCGAGTTTTTTAGTTTTGGCAGTCTACCAACGCCAAGCGATCGGATACGCTGTTATAGCGCTTAGTAACTAAGGACTATCGAAAATCTTTATTTCCTCCATTTGCCTTAAAATTAAAGCCAATCGGTCAGGTATGCTAAGAATGCACCAAAAAACAAGACTCCAGCGAAAAACCGAGTTTTTTAGTTTTGGCAGTCTACCAACGCCAAGCGGTCGGATACGCTGTTATAGCGCTTAGTAACGAAGGACTATCGAAAAATTTTATTTCCTCCATTTGCCTTAAAATTAAAGCCAATCGGTCAGGTATGCTAAGAATGCACCAAAAAACAAGACTCCAGCGAAAAACCGAGTTTTTTAGTTTTGGCAGTCTACCAACGCCAAGCGGTCGGATACGCTGTTATAGCGCTTAGTAACTAAGGACTATCGAAAATTTTTATTTCCTCCATTTGCCTTAAAATTAAAGCCAATCGGTCAGGTATGCTAAGAATGCACCAAAAAACAAGACTCCAGCGAAAAACCGAGTTTTTTAGTTTTGGCAGTCTACCAACGCCAAGCGGTCGGATACGCTGTTATAGCGCTTAGTAACTAAGGACTATCGAAAATTTTTTTTCCTCCATTTGCCTTAAAATTAAAGCCAATCGGTCAGGTATGCTAAGAATGCACCAAAAAACAAGACTCCAGCGAAAAACCGAGTTTTTTAGTTTTGGCAGTCTACCAACGCCAAGCGGTCGGATACGCTGTTATAGCGCTTAGTAACTAAGGACTATCGAAAAATTTTATTTCCTCCATTTGCCTTAAAATTAAAGCCAATCGGTCAGGTATGCTAAGAATGCACCAAAAAACAAGACTCCAGCGAAAAACCGAGTTTTTTAGTTTTGGCAGTCTACCAACGCCAAGCGGTCGGATACGCTGTTATAGCGCTTAGTAACTAAGGACTATCGAAAAATTTTATTTCCTCCATTTGCCTTAAAATTAAAGCCAATCGGTCAGGTATGCTAAGAATGCACCAAAAAACAAGACTCCAGCGAATAACCGAGTTTTTTATTTTTGGCAGTCTACCAACGCCAAGCTGTAGGATACGCTATTATAGCGCTTAGTAACTAAGGACTATCGAAAATTTTTATTTCCTCCATTTGCCTTAAAATTAAAGCCAATCGGTCAGGTATGCTAAGAATGCACCAAAAAACAAGACTCCAGCGAAAAACCGAGTTTTTTAGTTTTGGCAGTCTACCAACGCCAAGCGGTCGGATACGCTGTTATAGCGCTTAGTAACTAAGGACTATCGAAAATTTTTATTTCCTCCATTTGCCTTAAAATTAAAGCCAATCGGTCAGGTATGCTAAGAATGCACCAAAAAACAAGACTCCAGCGAAAAACCGAGTTTTTTAGTTTTGGCAGTCTACCAACGCCAAGCGGTCGGATACGCTGTTATAGCGCTTAGTAACTAAGGACTATCGAAAATTTTTATTTCCTCCATTTGCCTTAAAATTAAAGCCAATCGGTCAGGTATGCTAAGAATGCACCAAAAAACAAGACTCCAGCGAAAAACCGAGTTTTTTAGTTTTGGCAGTCTACCAACGCCAAGCGGTCGGATACGCTGTTATAGCGCTTAGTAACTAAGGACTATCGAAAATCTTTATTTCCTCCATTTGCCTTAAAATTAAAGCCAATCGGTCAGGTATGCTAAGAATGCACCAAAAAACAAGACTCCAGCGAAAAACCGAGTTTTTTAGTTTTGGCAGTCTACCAACGCCAAGCGGTCGGATACGCTGTTATAGCGCTTAGTAACTAAGGACTATCGAAATTTTTTATTTCCTCCATTTGCCTTAAAATTAAAGCCAATCGGTCAGGTATGCTAAGAATGCACCAAAAAACAAGACTCCAGCGAAAAACCGAGTTTTTTAGTTTTGGCAGTCTACCAACGCCAAGCGGTCGGATCGCTGTTATAGCGCTTAGTAACTAAGGACTATCGAAAATCTTTATTTCCTCCATTTGCCTTAAAATTAAAGCCAATCGGTCAGGTATGCTAAGAATGCACCAAAAAACAAGACTCCAGCGAAAAACCGAGTTTTTTAGTTTTGGCAGTCTACCAACGCCAAGCGGTCGGATACGCTGTTATAGCGCTTAGTAACTAAGGACTATCGAAAATTTTTATTTCCTCCATTTGCCTTAAAATTAAAGCCAATCGGTCAGGTATGCTAAGAATGCACCAAAAAACAAGACTCCAGCGAAAAACCGAGTTTTTTAGTTTTGGCAGTCTACCAACGCCAAGCGGTCGGATACGCTGTTATAGCGCTTAGTAACTAAGGACTATCGAAAATCTTTATTTCCTCCATTTGCCTTAAAATTAAAGCCAAACGGTCAGGTATGCTAAGAATGCACCAAAAAACAAGACTCCAGCGAAAAACCGAGTTTTTTAGTTTTGGCAGTCTACCAACGCCAAGCGGTCGGATACGCTGTTATAGCGCTTAGTAACTAAGGACTATCGAAAATTTTTATTTCCTCCATTTGCCTTAAAATTAAAGCCAATCGGTCAGGTATGCTGAGAATGCACCAAAAAACAAGACTCCAGCGAAAAACCGAGTTTTTTAGTTTTGGCAGTCTACCAACGCCAAGCGGTCGGATACGCTGTTATAGCGCTTAGTAACTAAAGACTATCGAAAATTTTTATTTCCTCCATTTGCCTTAAAATTAAAGCCAATCGGTCAGGTATGCTAAGAATGCACCAAAAAACAAGACTCCAGCGAAAAACCGAGTTTTTAGTTTTGGCAGTCTACCAACGCCAAGCGGTCGGATACGCTGTTATAGCGCTTAGTAACTAAGGACTATCGAAAATTTTTATTTCCTCCATTTGCCTTGAAATTAAAGCCAATCGGTCAGGTGTGCTAAGAATGCACCAAAAAACAAGACTCCAGCGAAAAACCGTGTATTTCAGTTTTGGCAGTATACCAACGCCAAGCGGTCGGATACGCTGTTATAGCGCTTCGTAACTAAGGACTATCGAAATTTTTTATTTCCTCCATTTGCCTTAAAATTAAAGCCAATCGGTCAGGTATGCTATGAATGCACCAAAAAACAAGACTCGTGCTAAAAACCGAGTTTTTTAGTTTTGGCAGTCTACCAACGCCAAGCGGTCGGATACGCTGTTATAGCGCTTAGTAACTAAGGACTATCGAAAAATTTTATTTCCTCCATTTGCCTTAAAATTAAAGCCAATCGGTCAGGTATGCTAAGAATGCACCAAAAAACAAGACTCCAGCGAAAAACCGAGTTTTTTAGTTTTAGCAGTCTACCAACGCCAAGCGGTCGGATACGCTATTATAGCGCTTAGTAACTAAGGACTATCGAAATTTTTTATTTCCTCCATTTGCCTTAAAATTAAAGCCAATCGGTCAGGTATGCTAAGAATGCACCAAAAAACAAGACTCCAGCGAAAAACCGAGTTTTTTAGTTTTGGCAGTCTACCAACGCCAAGCGGTCGGATACGCTGTTATAGCGCTTAGTAACTAAGGACTATCGAAAATGTTTATTTCCTCCATTTGCCTTAAAATTAAAGCCAATCGGTCAGGTATGCTAAGAATGCACCAAAAAACAAGACTCCAGCGAAAAACCGAGTTTTTTAGATTTGGCAGTCTACCAATGCCAAGCGGTCGGATACGCTGTTATAGCGCTTAATAACTAAGGACTATCGAAAAATTTTATTTCCTCCATTTGCCTTAAAATTAAAGCCAATCGGTCAGGTATGCTAAGAATGCACCAAAAAACAAGACTCCAGCGAAAAACCGAGTTTTTTTAGTTTTGGTAGTCTACCAACGCCAAGCGGTCGGATACGCTGTTATAGCGCTTAGTAACTAAGGACTATCGAAAATTTTTATTTCCTCCATTTGCCTTAAAATTAAAGCCAATCGGTCAGGTATGTTAAGAATGGACCAAAAAACAAGACTCCAGCGAAAAACCGAGTTTTATAGTTTTGGCAGTCTACCAACGCCAAGCGGTCGAATACGCTGTTATAGCGCTTAGTAACTAAGGACTATCGAAAATTTTTATTTCCTCCATTTGCCTTAAAATTAAAGCCAATCGGTCAGGTATGCTAAGAATGCACCAAAAAACAAGACTCCAGCGAAAAACCGAGTTTTTTAGTTTTGGCGGTCTACCAACGCCAAGCGGTCGGATACGCTGTTATAGCGCTTAATAACTAAGGACTATCGAAAAATTTTATTTCCTCCATTTGCCTTAAAATTAAAGCCAATCGGTCAGGTATGCTAAGAATGCACCAAAAAACAAGACTCCAGCGAAAAACCGAGTTTTTTTAGTTTTGGTAGTCTACCAACGCCAAGCGGTCGGATACGCTGTTATAGCGTTTAGTAACTAAGGACTATCGAAAATTTTTATTTCCTCCATTTGCCTTAAAATTAAAGCCAATCGGTCAGGTATGCTAAGAATGCACCAAAAAACAAGACTCCAGCGAAAAACCGAGTTTTTTAGTTTTGGCGGTCTACCAACGCCAAGCGGTCGGATACGCTGTTATATCGCTTAGTAACTAAGGACTATCGAAAATTTTTATTTCCCCCATTGGCTTTAAAATTAAAGCCAATCGGTCAGGTATGCTAAGAATGCACCAAAAAACAAGACTCCAGCGAAAAACCGAGTTTTTTAGTTTTGGCAGTCTACCAACGCCAAGCGGTCGGATACGCTGTTATAGCGCTTAGTAACTAAGGACTATCGAAAATTTTTATTTCCTCCATTTGCCTTAAAATTAAAGCCAATCGGTCAGGTATGCTAAGAATGCACCAAAAAACAAGCCTCCAGCGAAAAACCGGGTTTTTTAGTTTTGGCAGTCTACCAACGCCAAGCGGTCGGATACGCTGTTATAGCGCTTAGTAACTAAGGACTATCGAAAATTTTTATTTCCTCCATTTGCCTTAAAATTAAAGCCAATCGGTCAGGTATGCTAAGAATGCACCAAAAAACAAGACTCCAGCGAAAAACCGGGTTTTTTAGTTTTGGCAGTCTACCAACGCCAAGCGGTCGGATACGCTGTTATAGCGCTTAGTAACTAAGGACTATCGAAAATTTTTATTTCCTCCATTTGCCTTAAAATTAAAGCCAATCGGTCAGGTATGCTAAGAATGCACCAAAAAACAAGACTCCAGCGAAAAACCGAGTTTTTTAGTTTTGGCAGTCTACCAACGCCAAGCGGTCGGATACGCTGTTATAGCGCTTAGTAACTAAGGACTATCGAAAGTTTTTATTTCCTCCTTTTGCCTTAAAATTAAAGCCAATCGGTCAGGTATGCTAAGAATGCACCAAAAAACAAGACTCCAGCGAAAAACCGAGTTTTTTAGTTTTGGCAGTCTACCAACGCCAAGCGGTCGGATACGCTGTTATAGCGCTTAGTAACTAAGGACTATCGAAATTTTTTTTTCCTCCATTTGCCTTAACATTAAAGCCAATCGGTCAGGTATGCTATGAATGCACCAAAAAACAAGACTCCAGCGAAAAACCGAGTTTTTTAGTTTTGGCAGTCTACCAACGCCAAGCGGTCGGATACGCTGTTATAGCGCTTAGTAACTAAGGACTATCGAAAATTTTTATTTCCTCCATTTGCCTTAAAATTAAAGCCAATCGGTCAGGTATGCTAAGAATGCACCAAAAAACAAGACTCCAGCGAAAAACCGAGTTTTTTAGTTTTGGCAGTCTACCAACGCCAAGCGGTCGGATACGCTGTTATAGCGCTTAGTAACTAAGGACTATCGAAAATTTTTATTTCCTCCATTTGCTTTAAAATTAAAGCCAATCGGTCAGGTATGCTAAGAATGCACCAAAAAACAAGACTCCAGCGAAAAACCGAGTTTTTTAGTTTTGGCAGTCTACCAACGCCAAGCGGTCGGATACGCTGTTATAGCGCTTAGTAACTAAGGACTATCGAAAATTTTTTTTCCTCCATTTGCCTTAAAATTAAAGCCAATCGGTCAGGTATGCTAAGAATGCACCAAAAAACAAGACTCCAGCGAAAAACCGAGTTTTTTAGTTTTGGCAGTCTACCAACGCCAAGCGGTCGGATACGCTGTTATAGCGCTTAGTAACTAAGGACTATCGAAAAATTTTATTTCCTCCATTTGCCTTAAAATTAAAGCCAATCGGTCAGGTATGCTAAGAATGCACCAAAAAACAAGACTCCAGCGAAAAACCGAGTTTTTTAGTTTTGGCAGTCTACCAACGCCAAGCGGTCGGATACGCTGTTATAGCGCTTAGTAACTAAGGACTATCGAAAAATTTTATTTCCTCCATTTGCCTTAAAATTAAAGCCAATCGGTCAGGTATGCTAAGAATGCACCAAAAAACAAGACTCCAGCGAATAACCGAATTTTTTATTTTTGGCAGTCTACCAACGCCAAGCTGTAGGATACGCTATTATAGCGCTTAGTAACTAAGGACTATCGAAAATTTTTATTTCCTCCATTTGCCTTAAAATTAAAGCCAATCGGTCAGGTATGCTAAGAATGCACCAAAAAACAAGACTCCAGCGAAAAACCGAGTTTTTTAGTTTTGGCAGTCTACCAACGCCAAGCGGTCGGATACGCTGTTATAGCGCTTAGTAACTAAGGACTATCGAAAATTTTTATTTCCTCCATTTGCCTTAAAATTAAAGCCAATCGGTCAGGTATGCTAAGAATGCACAAAAAAACAAGACTCCAGCGAAAAACCGAGTTTTTTAGTTTTGGCAGTCTACCAACGCCAAGCGGTCGGATACGCTGTTATAGCGCTTAGTAACTAAGGACTATCGAAAATTTTTATTTCCTCCATTTGCCTTAAAATTAAAGCCAATCGGTCAGGTATGCTAAGAATGCACCAAAAAACAAGACTCCAGCGAAAAACCGAGTTTTTTAGTTTTGGCAGTCTACCAACGCCAAGCGGTCGGATACGCTGTTATAGCGCTTAGTAACTAAGGACTATCGAAAATTTTTATTTCCTCCATTTGCCTTAAAATTAAAGCCAATCGGTCAGGTATGCTAAGAATGCACCAAAAAACAAGACTCCAGCGAAAAACCGGGTTTTTTAGTTTTGGCAGTCTACCAACGCCAAGCGGTCGGATACGCTGTTATAGCGCTTAGTAACTAAGGACTATCGAAAATTTTTATTTCCTCCATTTGCCTTAAAATTAAAGCCAATCGGTCAGGTATGCTAAGAATGCACCAAAAAACAAGACTCCAGCGAAAAACCGAGTTTTTTAGTTTTGGCGGTCTACCAACGCCAAGCGGTCGGATACGCTGTTATATCGCTTAGTAACTAAGGACTATCGAAAATTTTTATTTCCCCCATTGGCTTTAAAATTAAAGCCAATCGGTCAGGTATGCTAAGAATGCACCAAAAAACAAGACTCCAGCGAAAAACCGAGTTTTTTAGTTTTGGCAGTCTACCAACGCCAAGCGGTCGGATACGCTGTTATAGCGCTTAGTAACTAAGGACTATCGAAAATTTTTATTTCCTCCATTTGCCTTAAAATTAAAGCCAATCGGTCAGGTATGCTAAGAATGCACCAAAAAACAAGCCTCCAGCGAAAAACCGGGTTTTTTAGTTTTGGCAGTCTACCAACGCCAAGCGGTCGGATACGCTGTTATAGCGCTTAGTAACTAAGGACTATCGAAAATTTTTATTTCCTCCATTTGCCTTAAAATTAAAGCCAATCGGTCAGGTATGCTAAGAATGCACCAAAAAACAAGACTCCAGCGAAAAACCGGGTTTTTTAGTTTTGGCAGTCTACCAACGCCAAGCGGTCGGATACGCTGTTATAGCGCTTAGTAACTAAGGACTATCGAAAATTTTTATTTCCTCCATTTGCCTTAAAATTAAAGCCAATCGGTCAGGTATGCTAAGAATGCACCAAAAAACAAGACTCCAGCGAAAAACCGAGTTTTTTAGTTTTGGCAGTCTACCAACGCCAAGCGGTCGGATACGCTGTTATAGCGCTTAGTAACTAAGGACTATCGAAAGTTTTTATTTCCTCCTTTTGCCTTAAAATTAAAGCCAATCGGTCAGGTATGCTAAGAATGCACCAAAAAACAAGACTCCAGCGAAAAACCGAGTTTTTTAGTTTTGGCAGTCTACCAACGCCAAGCGGTCGGATACGCTGTTATAGCGCTTAGTAACTAAGGACTATCGAAAATCTTTATTTCCTCCATTTGCCTTTAAATTAAAGCCAATCGGTCAGGTATGCTAAGAATGCACCAAAAAACAAGACTCCAGCGAAAAACCGAGTTTTTTAGTTTTGGCAGTCTACCAACGCCAAGCGGTCGGATACGCTGTTATAGCGCTTAGTAACGAAGGACTATCGAAAAATTTTATTTCCTCCATTTGCCTTAAAATTAAAGCCAATCGGTCAGGTATGCTAAGAATGCACCAAAAAACAAGACTCCAGCGAAAAACCGAGTTTTTTAGTTTTGGCAGTCTACCAACGCCAAGCGGTCGGATACGCTGTTATAGCGCTTAGTAACTAAGGACTATCGAAAATTTTTATTTCCTCCATTTGCCTTAAAATTAAAGCCAATCGGTCAGGTATGCTAAGAATGCACCAAAAAACAAGACTCCAGCGAAAAACCGAGTTTTTTAGTTTTGGCAGTCTACCAACGCCAAGCGGTCGGATACGCTGTTATAGCGCTTAGTAACTAAGGACTATCGAAAATTTTTTTTCCTCCATTTGCCTTAAAATTAAAGCCAATCGGTCAGGTATGCTAAGAATGCACCAAAAAACAAGACTCCAGCGAAAAACCGAGTTTTTTAGTTTTGGCAGTCTACCAACGCCAAGCGGTCGGATACGCTGTTATAGCGCTTAGTAACTAAGGACTATCGAAAAATTTTATTTCCTCCATTTGCCTTAAAATTAAAGCCAATCGGTCAGGTATGCTAAGAATGCACCAAAAAACAAGACTCCAGCGAAAAACCGAGTTTTTTAGTTTTGGCAGTCTACCAACGCCAAGCGGTCGGATACGCTGTTATAGCGCTTAGTAACTAAGGACTATCGAAAAATTTTATTTCCTCCATTTGCCTTAAAATTAAAGCCAATCGGTCAGGTATGCTAAGAATGCACCAAAAAACAAGACTCCAGCGAATAACCGAGTTTTTTATTTTTGGCAGTCTACCAACGCCAAGCTGTAGGATACGCTATTATAGCGCTTAGTAACTAAGGACTATCGAAAATTTTTATTTCTTCCATTTGCCTTAAAATTAAAGCCAATCGGTCAGGTATGCTAAGAATGCACCAAAAAACAAGACTCCAGCGAAAAACCGAGTTTTTTAGTTTTGGCAGTCTACCAACGCCAAGCGATCGGATACGCTGTTATAGCGCTTAGTAACTAAGGACTATCGAAATTTTTATTTCCTCCATTTGCCTTAAAATTAAAGCCAATCGGTCAGGTATGCTAAGAATGCACCAAAAAACAAGACTCCAGCGAAAAACCGGGTTTTTTAGTTTTGGCAGTCTACCAACGCCAAGCGGTCGGATACGCTGTTATAGCGCTTAGTAACTAAGAACTATCGAAAATTTTTATTTCCTCCATTTGCCTTAAAATTAAAGCCAATCGGTCAGGTATGCCAAGAATGCACCAAAAAACAAGACTCCAGCGTAAAACCGAGTTTTTTAGTTTTGGCAGTCTACCAACGCCAAGCGGTCGGATACGCTGTTATAGCGCTTAGTAACTAAGGACTATCGAAAATTTTTATTTCCTCCATTTGCCTTAAAATTAAAGCCAATCGGTCAGGTATGCTATGAATGCACCAAAAAACAAGACTCCAGCTAAAAACCGAGTTTTTTAGTTTTGGCAGTCTACCAACGCCAAGCGATCGGATACGCTGTTATAGCGCTTAGTAACTAAGGACTATCGAAAATCTTTATTTCCTCCATTTGCCTTAAAATTAAAGCCAAACGGTCAGGTATGCTAAGAATGCACCAAAAAACAAGACTCCAGCGAAAAACCGAGTTTTTTAGTTTTGGCAGTCTACCAACGCCAAGCGGTCGGATACGCTGTTATAGCGCTTAGTAACTAAGGACTATCGAAAATTTTTATTTCCTCCATTTGCCTTAAAATTAAAGCCAATCGGTCAGGTATGCTATGAATGCACCAAAAACAAGACTCCAGCGAAAAACCGAGTTTTTTAGTTTTGGCAGTCTACCAACGCCAAGCGGTTGGATACGCTGTTATAGCGCTTAGTAACTAAGGACTATCGAAAATTTTTATTTCCTCCATTTGCCTTAAAATTAAAGCCAATCGGTCAGGTATGCTATGAATGCACCAAAAAACAAGACTCGTGCTAAAAACCGAGTTTTTTAGTTTTGGCAGTCTACCAACGCCAAGCGATCGGATACGCTGTTATAGCGCTTAGTAACTAAGGACTATCGAAATTTTTATTTCCTCCATTTGCCTTAAAATTAAAGCCAATCGGTCAGGTATGCTAAGAATGCACCAAAAAACAAGACTCCAGCGAAAAACCGGGTTTTTTAGTTTTGGCAGTCTACCAACGCCAAGCGGTCGGATACGCTGTTATAGCGCTTAGTAACTAAGAACTATCGAAAAATTTTATTTCCTCCATTTGCCTTAAAATTAAAGCCAATCGGTCAGGTATGCTAAGAATGCACCAAAAAACAAGACTCCAGCGAAAAACCGAGTTTTTTAGTTTTGGCAGTCTACCAACGCCAAGCGGTCGGATACGCTGTTATAGCGCTTAGTAACTAAGGACTATCGAAAATTTTTATTTCCTCCATTTGCCTTAAAATTAAAGCCAATCGGTCAGGTATGCTAAGAATGCACCAAAAAACAAGACTCCAGCGAAAAACCGAGTTTTTTAGTTTTGGCAGTCTACCAACGCCAAGCGGTCGGATCGCTGTTATAGCGCTTAGTAACTAAGGACTATCGAAAATTTTTATTTCCTCCATTTGCCTTAAAATTAAAGCCAATCGGTCAGGTATGCTAAGAATGCACCAAAAAACAAGACTCCAGCGAAAAACCGAGTTTTTTAGTTTTGGCAGTCTACCAACGCCAAGCGGTCGGATACGCTGTTATAGCGCTTAGTAACTAAGGACTATCGAAAATTTTTATTTCCTCCATTTGCCTTAAAATTAAAGCCAATCGGTCAGGTATGCTAAGAATGCACCAAAAAACAAGACTCCAGCGAAAAACCGAGTTTTTTAGTTTTGGCAGTCTACCAACGCCAAGCGGTCGGATACGCTGTTATAGCGCTTAGTAACTAAGGACTATCGAAAATCTTTATTTCCTCCATTTGCCTTAAAATTAAAGCCAAACGGTCAGGTATGCTAAGAATGCACCAAAAAACAAGACTCCAGCGAAAAACCGAGTTTTTTAGTTTTGGCAGTCTACCAACGCCAAGCGGTCGGATACGCTGTTATAGCGCTTAGTAACTAAGGACTATCGAAAATTTTTATTTCCTCCATTTGCCTTAAAATTAAAGCCAATCGGTCAGGTATGCTGAGAATGCACCAAAAAACAAGACTCCAGCGAAAAACCGAGTTTTTTAGTTTTGGCAGTCTACCAACGCCAAGCGGTCGGATACGCTGTTATAGCGCTTAGTAACTAAGGACTATCGAAAATTTTTATTTCCTCCATTTGCCTTAAAATTAAAGCCAATCGGTCAGGTATGCTAAGAATGCACCAAAAAACAAGACTCCAGCGAAAAACCGAGTTTTTTAGTTTTGGCAGTCTACCAACGCCAAGCGGTCGGATACGCTGTTATAGCGCTTAGTAACTAAGGACTATCGAAAATTTTTATTTCCTCCATTTGCCTTAAAATTAAAGCCAATCGGTCAGGTATGCTAAGAATGCACCAAAAAACAAGACTCCAGCGAAAAACCGAGTTTTTTAGTTTTGGCAGTCTACCAACGCCAAGCGGTCGGATACGCTGTTATAGCGCTTAGTAACTAAGGACTATCGAAATTTTTTATTTCCTCCATTTGCCTTAAAATTAAAGCCAATCGGTCAGGTATGCTAAGAATGCACCAAAAAACAAGACTCCAGCGAAAAACCGAGTTTTTTAGTTTTGGCAGTCTACCAACGCCAAGCGGTCGGATCGCTGTTATAGCGCTTAGTAACTAAGGACTATCGAAAATCTTTATTTCCTCCATTTGCCTTAAAATTAAAGCCAATCGGTCAGGTATGCTAAGAATGCACCAAAAAACAAGACTCCAGCGAAAAACCGAGTTTTTTAGTTTTGGCAGTCTACCAACGCCAAGCGGTCGGATACGCTGTTATAGCGCTTAGTAACTAAGGACTATCGAAAATTTTTATTTCCTCCATTTGCCTTAAAATTAAAGCCAATCGGTCAGGTATGCTGAGAATGCACCAAAAAACAAGACTCCAGCGAAAAACCGAGTTTTTTAGTTTTGGCAGTCTACCAACGCCAAGCGGTCGGATACGCTGTTATAGCGCTTAGTAACTAAAGACTATCGAAAATTTTTATTTCCTCCATTTGCCTTAAAATTAAAGCCAATCGGTCAGGTATGCTAAGAATGCACCAAAAAACAAGACTCCAGCGAAAAACCGAGTTTTTTAGTTTTGGCAGTCTACCAACGCCAAGCGGTCGGATACGCTGTTATAGCGCTTAGTAACTAAGGACTATCGAAAATTTTTATTTCCTCCATTTGCCTTGAAATTAAAGCCAATCGGTCAGGTGTGCTAAGAATGCACCAAAAAACAAGACTCCAGCGAAAAACCGTGTATTTCAGTTTTGGCAGTATACCAACGCCAAGCGGTCGGATACGCTGTTATAGCGCTTCGTAACTAAGGACTATCGAAATTTTTTATTTCCTCCATTTGCCTTAAAATTAAAGCCAATCGGTCAGGTATTATTCCCGTCCGACGATGAGGCTCCTCGTCCGCGAGTGGAAAAGAAGCACAAAAGAAAACACTCACCAGAAGCGAGCACCTCGAGGGCGAGTCCTGCTCGCTCTCCGATTCCTAAGAAGAAGAAGCCTGTGTTCAAGCCGATCGCCCCCGTGAAGAAGCCCTCTGCTCATGATCTCTTCGGGAGCGACAGCGAAGAAGAAGAAGAAGTCATTGTTCCGGCAAGTTCTGGTAAAAAACCACCACCTCTCCTTTCATACATAACGCGTAGGCTCGCCAACGGATATTCCCGCCAGGTGTTTGATGAGAAACCCGGAACCCATTTCATCGACTTAAGAATATATAAATGCGATGAAATCGAAAAAATACAACCGATGAATCGTTGGCGGCACTCCATAGTGTGCGTGAAAAACCGCACCGATGAAAACTCGGACGCCTGGCAACATCTTGCCAATTTCATAGTGGCCACTCGTAAAGAGTTCCGGGGCTGTCCCCCTACATTCATAGCCAATTATTATTAATTTTATTGTGCATAAAATATTGCTCAAAAGAAAATAAGAGCCATTCGTAATCTGTTATTCGATATCTGTAATTCGTTATAATAAAAAATGTATAACTAAGGTTTTTGAGATAATTATATAACACATATTAATTTTTTTTAATAAGATATAGACTTAAATATCATTAAATCCCCGTGATTAAAGTACATAGAGATGTAATACATACTCAACTAGAATAAATAGGTACATACTTGTTTACTCAATTAGATGTAAGGATTATATTCAATTGATAAATATATATTATGTGCCTACGCAATATAAACAGAATATTAAACAATAATAACATTAATTTGGCTAGTTTATCATCGTTTATTAAAATGTATTTACTTCACTACACTATTATTATTGTACTTTGGTTTTATTATACTATTTAATACTAAAGAGTATTATCCTAACTTTTGGTGTTCCGCTTCCAGAAAGCACAGCGAAGCTCCTGTGCATTTGTATGACTTAAATGTCTTAAATCCACGTGATTAAAGTACATAGAGATATAATACATACTCAACTAGATTAAATATATACTTGTTTACTCAATTAAATGTAAGGATTATATTCAATATATGTGCCTGCCTACCCCCAATAAACAGAATAATAAAACATTAATTTGGTTTGTCTTTTTTTTACAGTACAACCCACCGTTACGCCAAGATCTGATTATAATGATTTATTGAATAATGATTTAATGAAATATGAATACTGTCAAACTGAAATACCTAAAAATAAATACCGATTTCTGAATAATGATTTAATGAAATGTGAATACTGTCAGACTGAAATACCTAAAAATAACTACCGATTTCACCTCAGAACTAACTTACATAAATCTAATTGTGTACTGAAATCAGAATTTGAAAATGTCAGTATTATAGCTACAGCCTTTAAGAATAGAATTTTGTCTTATAGGCTTAATCCATTAGAGGAGTACCTCTTGCCAGAGGCTTTCTTAATGGATAGCCAAAAGGACATTATAAAATTAATTTCAGATTGTCTTGTGAAGCATAAGTGTATTAAACTGAATTTCGAACTGTTTGCTTATTTTATGAAGTCAACGTCAGATGAGAAACATCTCAAATCATTTATGACAAAATATGAAATAGTTTGCCAAAATACTGATATCGAAGAATTATTTATGAATGCCATTTATACATTTGAAAGAAAAATATCTGAACTTGAACATTGCGAATCTGGTTGGTCTTGTGTTTTAATGAGTCATTTAGAGATAAACATAAATAAATATTCTCCGTTAAGAGGTGGTTCTTATATTGGTTTACCAAGTAAAATAAAGAATACTAAGAGTTGTATAAATATTAAAAACAATGATAACCATTGTTTTCTATGGAGCGTTGTTGCGGGTCTATTCCCTCAGAACAAAAACGCATGTAGAACTAGCTCATATCCATATTATACTACAGTGTTAAATACAGACGGTATGTCGTTTCCGCCAACTTATAAAGATATTAAATTGTTCGAAAAAATTAATAAGGAAGTGAGTATAAATGTGTATGGATTAGATAATAAAGATAATGTAACTGGACCTTTATATGTAACTTCATCGAGAAAAATAAATCATGTAAATTTGTTGTATATTGAGAAAAATGGAACCGGTCACTACTGTTTAATAAAAGATTTATTACGTTTGGTTAAACGTCAAATAACTCTCAATAAAGGTAAAACATTTTTATGCGAACTATGTTTACAATTTTTCACGAGTGAGATTAAATACCGTTCACATACGTGCAATCAAATATTAACAGTCCTTCCAGAAAAAAACACAACTTTGCATTTTAAGAACTATGAAAGAAAACAAAAAATTAATTTTGTTATATACGCTGACTTTGAAAGCCTTCTTTTGAACCATGGTGTATGTAAAACTGAAAATACAAGAGTTTATAAACTACACAAGCCTTCTTGTTTTGGTTATTACATTTGTTGTTCGCATGATTCTAATTTGAACAAGTATGTTTCATATAGAGGATCAGATTGTGTAAAAGTTTTTATAGAATATTTACTTGGAGATATAGAAAATATTTATCATGAATTAACTTTTAAAAAGCCTATGCCCCCTTTATCACGGATGGAAGAAGAAAACTATAAAAGCGCTTCTAAATGTCACATCTGTGACCATTTCCTCTTTGACGATAAAGTTAAAGACCACGATCACATTACATCACAATACAGAGGTGCCGCGCATTCGCATTGTAATCTGAGATATAAAGTTTGTCAATTTGTGCCTGTTATTTTCCACAATTTTGCCGGTTATGATTGTCATCTATTCATTCGTGAATTAGCTAATTATGAGGGTTGTTTTAAAATTATACCTCAATCAAAAGAAAAATACATATCTGTTACGAAAATTATCAAAACAAAAAAAAGCTCATATCCCATACAAATCAAATTTATCGACTCTTTTCAATTTTTAAGCTCAAGCTTGAATGACTTATGTAGAAATTTAAATGAAACAGATTTTGTTTCTCTTGCAAAAGAGTTTCACGATAAAGAACAGATCAAATTATTGTGCCGCAAGGGTATTTACCCATATGAGTATATGGATAACATTTCTAAATTTGAGGATGATGTTCTTCCTCCTAAGGAATCATTAAAGAGGAACATATAACTGACGAAGACTATGAACATGCACATAATGTATGGCATAAGTTTAATATTAAATCTCTAGGCGAATATACTGATTTATATTTGAAAACAGATGTCTTACTACTTTGTGATATATTTGAAAATTTTAGAAACACTTGCTTACGGCATTATAAACTTGACCCTGCTTATTATATTACTACGCCGAGCTTGAGTTGGGATGCCATGTTGCTTTATACAGGTGTTCAATTAGAGCTTATAAGTGATTTAGAGATATATGAGATGATAGAAAAAGGAATACGTGGTGGTTTATCGCAATGTTCTCTCCGTAATGCTAAAGCAAATAATAAATATTTACCAGATTTTGATAGCTCTCAACCATCAACTTACTTGATATATCTTGACTGCAACAATCTTTACGGTTATGCAATGACAAAAAAATTACCGATATCAAATTTTCGCTTTTTAACCTCCCAAGAAATTGATGCATTAGACATTGTTAACGTACCTGATGATTCACATGTTGGATACATTCTAGAGGTTGATTTAGCTTACCCGAACCGTCTACATAATGCGCATCGTGATTTACCTTTCGCACCAGAAAAGTTTATTCCTCCCGGAGGAAAGGCTCCTAAATTAATCGCTAGTTTATATGATAAATTTAAATACGTAATTCATTACGTTCATTTAAAGGAATGTATAAAAAACCGATTACTTTTGAGAAAAATTCATCGCGTCATAACATTTACACAAGAGAACTACTTACAAAAATACATAGATTTAAATACCAGCTTGCGTCAAGCTTCATCTTCAAATTTTGAAAAAGATTTCTTCAAACTATTAAATAATGCTATTTTTGGGAAAACTATAGAAAACAGACGCAAACAAGTGAATGTCAAATTAGTAACAAATTGGCGTGATAATCAAAATGTGACAAACAAAAAAATTGGTGCGGAGAAACTAATTGGTAAACCTAACCTAAAAAATATTACAGTGTTTACAGAAAATTTCGCAGCCATACATTTGACTCCTGAAAAATTAATTCTTGACCGACCAATATATATCGGGTTTACAGTTTTAGAATATGCAAAACATCATTTATATCAATTTCATTACGACTTTATTAAAAAAAAATATCAAAACAAAGCGAGACTCTGTTACACTGACACTGATAGTCTTTTATACTTCGTAAAAACTAGAGATTTTTATAATAATATGAGAAAAGAAATAGCAAAATTTGATACTAGTAATTTTAAAGCTGATAACTGCTACCAAATACCTAGAATTAACCCAAAAATTCCAGGACTATTCAAAGATGAATTAGGAGGTGAAGTTATCAGTGAATTCACAGGATTAAGATCTAAGTTATATTGTATAAATACTTTGAGAGGGGAAATTAAAAAGGCTAAAGGTGTAACGAAATCAATAAAGAATAGACTACATAAGAGTAATTACAAAAAAGCGCTTTTATCTGATAAAAGTTTCAAATGTAAAATGAATGTTATTAGATCTATAAAACATGTATTGTACTCTCAAGAATTAGATAAAGTAGTAATAAATCGAAACGATGACAAGGTGCAAGTTCTACCCAATCAAATAGAGACCATACCTTGGGGTCATTGTAGTACTATATTTTAAGTTGATTCAATTAAAAATTTAATGAAATTGCAGAAATGTAAACTAATTCTTTTAGTTAAGAAGATGATTTTATATTGTTAATACAGATTATGATTATAAATAAATGTATATAAATATAATGCATATTATCTTTATAATACAATAAACATGTTTACGTACTAACTTTTGTTTTCATTTATAATCTCACGTTTACCTTATTCAAAACGCAGACCATCGTCAGGCTTTGAATCGAGAACACAATGAAATTTATAAAGCAGTCGTTAGATCTTGAAGTTCACAATATAAAAATCAACAAAAAATCTTGCAAAATAAAACATAGTATTCTTTTACCTAGTACAATCCGGTGTATCATCTGTGGTCCTTCAAATTGTGGTAAAACTAATGTTATGTTAAATCTTTTATTTCATGAAAATGGTCTTAAATTCAGACATGTTTACTTGTACTCTAAGACAGCCTTTCAACCAAAGTACTGTTTTTTGAACGAAGTAATGAAGAAAATTCCCGAAGCTCGATATTTTATTTTTGATCATAGTAAAGAAGTGATTCATCCTAATGACGCTTTAAAAAATTCAATCATGATATTTGATGACGTTGCATGCGAAAATCAAGTAAATATACGCAATTACTTTGCCATGGGCCGGCATAAAGGAATAGATTGTTTCTATTTGTCACAAACTTATTCGAAAATACCTAAACAATTAGTGCGTGATAACGTGAATTTTTTAATAATATTTAAACAAGATGATATTAATTTAAAACATATTTACAACGAGCACGTCAATACAGATATGGAGTGGTTAAAATTTAAAAAACTATGTTCTTCCATATGGCAAGACCGTTTTAGTTTTTTAGTTATAAATAAAGACTGCAGTCTTGACAAAGGACGATATAGAAAAGGTTTTGATACATTCATTATTTTATAGAAGTTCAATATAAACTACATTCTATTTGAAATTTGTCATTTGTGTTTATGTTTCTGTAAATAACACTTGCACATCATACCCTTATCTCAGATGGATACCGACATTAAAGAACAATTGTTAAAGTCAGTACAAAACATAAAAAATAAATTAAAAATAATTCGTAATGAAGAAGAT
This sequence comes from Pyrgus malvae, assembly GCA_911387765.1. NCBI lineage: Eukaryota > Metazoa > Arthropoda > Insecta > Lepidoptera > Hesperiidae > Pyrgus > Pyrgus malvae. The sequence continues at coordinate 193,194 of OU426973.1, read as the reverse complement.
GCTTCTAACCTTAGGTATAAAAAAGTATTCAAACCTATAACTGAACCTTTAGAAACTCTTATTAAAGTGAAAGGAAATGATATTCCAACTTTAAGAGTGAAAAATGTTGAAAATTTAAATTCTTCATTCGGATATGACGAGTTTAAAGAAGCGACCATCCCAGATTACAATACAGTTTCAGAATATTACAGTGAAGATGACAAAAGTTTGATAAGAAGTAAGAACGACACGTTAATGTCACTTGATAAAGAAGACATTTTGGATATTTATGATAATATAAATATCCCATTTGGAATACGTAGTGAAAACAAAAAATTGATGATTGGAAACTCTGAGATTAAGATTTCCTTGTCAAATAGTTCGTCAAACACAGATAAGATGTACATAATAAGCATAAACAATAAGCATTATGAATTTACCCCCGGCTTACAAGAGCTCTTGATTCGAAACAAACCTAATCTTAACTTAGTATCCGAAATGGATAAAATAGTTTACAAAGATATACTGTCTATAACAAATGTGCACAAAATAGGTTTTAATTCTAATGGAAAAATAAAAGGTGATAAGGGATTGAAATACCGTCAAATTATAAAACCTCTATTTAGTCAGATAAATGAGCAAGGAGGTGAATCATCCCAACATAAGATTGGAGGTTACATACCGATGGTCAAGAAATATAAAAAAAATACTGATTACGTTTATTGGGATGACCCAGATGAATTAGTTGAAAGGTTAAAATTATTGATTGCATCACAAAGTGCTGGCAATACTAATCATGACAATGAAATCATATCAATTATTGAAGAATTAAAAGAAGCCGGTATTATAAAAGACTGAAGTCTTAATATACATTTCAGTAGCAATGTATTCATGAACATGAATACTCATGAAGATAAACCTCATATCCATGTTAGTAAAAATAGTGAAAGTGATTATGTGAAATTAACATCAAAAAACACTATATGCGGAAATATTGCTAATGAGAATTGTACCAAAATAACTGATAAATATATTTATGAGAAGCTAAAAACTATTGATACACATTTAGTAAATTTAAATGAACGCATAAAAAATCTTGAAAAATTAATATTTTTAAATGAAATTGTAGGGAAATTAAAGAAACATTATGAGCAAACAAGACGTAATAAATGAAATTCACAAATATGTACGAAAAAATTTCCCCCGTAGAAAAGTACTACTAAAAGATATTGATGACCTTTGGCAAGCTGATTTAATTGATATGCAGAAAATCTCAAAAGCAAATTGTGGGTATAAATACATATTAGTCATTATAGATTGTTTTTCAAAGTATGCTTGGGCTGTTCCACTTAAACAAAAGACTAAAGAGCTTGTATCAAAGGCTTTTAAAACTGTTTTACTTGAAGGAAGGGTTCCGAAAAACTTACAGACAGATTTAGGAAAAGAATTTTATAATAACATGTTTAAAGAAATTATAAAAACTTTTAAAATTAATCATTACTCTACATATTCCACAAAAAAAGCTTCAATTGTAGAAAGATTCATTAAAACATTAAAAAATATACTTTATAAGGAGTTTCATTTGAAAGGTAATTATAAGTGGATAGATGGCACGCTTGAGAATAAAGTTTTTGAGTACAATCATACTTTTCACAATACTGTGAAGCAAACTCCGGTATCAATAAATCAAGATAACAAGGAAATCGTTCTGCAACGATATATTAAGAGATATAAATGTAAGAAAAAAATTAAGAATGTAAAATTACAACTAGGTGATTATGTGAGAATTAGTAAATATAAAGGATGTTTTGAAAAAGGTTTTACCCCAAATTGGTCTACAGAGATATTTAAGATTGTAAAAGTACAAAATACTGACCCTATCACGTATCTATTAGAAGATGCTAGAAAACGTCCAATATTAGGAGCATTTTATAGCCAAGAGCTTCAAAAAACGAAGCATCCAGATATTTATCTAGTTGAAAAAGTTATCAAAAGAAAGGGTAACAAGGTTTATGTAAAATGGTTAGGGCTTTCGAATACAGAAAACAGCTGGATAAACAAAAATAATGTTGTATAATTTATATAGTTCACTTATGGTAACAAGGTTTATGTAAAATGGTTAGGGCTTTCGAATACAGAAAACAGCTGGATAAACAAAAATAATGTTGTATAATTTATATAGTTCACTTTTGACAATAATGTCAAAAGAAAAAAATAATAAAACCCGTGAAAACTATACCTTACCTTCAAAAAAACGTAAATCGGGATCTGGATGTTTTAAGAAATCTTTTAAAAATATTGTTGCACACACAAAAAAACATCTCAAAAATCTGAAACCTAAATGTAAGAAGGCGGTCGTGGAGGTAGCAATGGCAGCTGCAAAGGAAATGTCTTCCAATCTACCAATAGAGGTGCCAAGAATTATACCCGTACCGAAAACTGGAGGATTTCTTCCTTTAATACCCATATTTGCAGGTTTATCTGCTGCTGGCAGCTTAGCTGGTGGAGTTGCTGGTATCACAAAAACAATAAATGAATATAAAGCTGCTAACTAACTAGAGTTAGAAAGACATAATGAGAAAATTGAATCATTATGTATCGGAAGAGGATTACATCTCAAACCTTATAAAGATGGATTGGGAATATACGTTACAAAGAAAAAAAACTAAATAATCGGCTACCCAAAAGACCTTTGACAAATATAGACTTAATAAGGTTCTCGAGAAACATTCCTTTTTTTCGAGGTGTATTTATGAGAGATGAATTACCATACCAGCCATTACCAATAGAATGCGGTATTATTAACTTAGATTCATCTAAAAACTCAGGTACTCATTGGGTAGCCTATGGGAAAATAAATGATTATATTGAATACTTTGACAGTTACGGTAATTTGAAACCACCAACAGAATTCATCAATTATATGGGGTCAAATATATATTTTAATAATGAAAATCATCAAAAATATAATTTATACAACTGTGGACATTTGTGTTTAAAATTTCTCAAATCATTTTGGTTAAGAAAACAAATCTAATATTTAAAAAGAATAATATTGCACTTATAATCATTCTAATCCTTGCATTCATGGTAAACGTAAGTACAGAATATTTTCTTCAGGGATAAATATTTAAATAAAATAAAAAAATATGATTATCTTCAATAAAAACCCGAGTGATAAAAAAAAACTGAGTACTTCACTCTCAAAAGCGAAGGTGGGAAGACGGCTGAACAGTAGTAAGAATTTTAATAAAAAAATTACTAAAAATAATAAAGAATTTCTTCGTGCTCTTGGATTTAAAATTTAAAATGCTGCAAATCACAGATTTACCACAGCATGATAATTCCATTGAAAGTTACGAAATACATACGTACAATCCCTATAATAATAGCTTTAAAGAAAACGATGAAATCAGAATACCAATTCACCAACAAGATGTATACTTGCTGCCATCAGCAAGCTCTATTTACATTGAAGGATATGGCAGTGTGTTTACAAAAGATACGACTGGAACAATTACAAGAAAAGATGTGCAATTTATCAACAATCCATTTTCATTTTTATTTCAAGATATAAGATATGAATTAAATGGTGTTGTAATAGACCACATTAAAAACGCGGGAATCACAACTACAATAAAGTCGTATATATCTTTGAATGATGGAGAAAGTAAAGCTAGTGCAACATGGGGGTGGAATGTAAACGGCACTAAACAAAAAAGTGGAAGTTTTAGTGCCATTATTCCATTAAATAAAATACTAGGCTTTGCGGAAGATTACAATAAAATAATTGTTAATTGTAGGCATGAACTAATATTACAAATCCATATCCATCATGAATTGTATAACTATGGAAAAAAATGATAATTTTGAATTAGATATACAGAAAGTACAATGGCGTGTACCACATGTACGAGTGAGTGACCGCAATAGATTATCACTTCTTAAATTATTAGAAAAAGATCGACCACTACAACTGTCATTTAGAAACTGGGATTTGTATGAGTACCCAGTATTACCTAAAACAACTAAACATTCCTGGTCTATTAAAACAGCTTCTCAATTAGAGAAACCAAGGTTTGTTGTACTCGGTCTGCAGACCAATAGAAAAAATAATGCTGCTAATAGCTCTTCTATATTTGACCATTGTAAAGTAACAAACGTTAAATTGTTTTTAAATTCTCAATATTATCCGTATGACTCACTAAATTTAAAATTTGACGAAGGCAAATACAGTATATTATATGAAATGTATTCATGTTTTCGTCAGTCATATTACAACCTTCCTGTGGACCCGCTGCTTGATCTGTCCACGTTTAAAGAAAAAGCTCCGCTGTTTGTTATTGACTGTTCACGACAAAATGATTCACTAAAAACCGGGCCAGTTGATGTTCGATTGGAAATTGAGTGTTCAAAAGATATACCAGATAACACAACAGCCTACTGTTTGATCATAAACGAGAGTCTATTTGAGTACAAACCGTTAAGTAACATCGTGCGAAAATTATCATGAATGTTATTGTCGATGTTCAAGGATTTAAAAATGAAAACAACGAGTTTATACCCAAAGAAATAGCAATTCAAAATGCAGGGCAAATCTTTACACTCTTGATAAAACCCCCGTACCCGTTTTATGATTTGACTAAAAAAGAACGTTTACAAGTAGCTTGGATTGAAAAAAATAGAGGAATATTATGGAATGAGGGATACGTTCCTTATTTAAATTATAAGTTAATTATCGGTGATTATTTTAAAAACAAATATATTTTTACTAAAGGTGTTGAAAAGGTGGTTTGGCTGAAAAAAATATTACAAACTGATAATGTGTACAACTTAGAAGATAAAAATTGTCCTAGTTTAAGCGTATTGTATGATAATTATAAATTATCTTCAGATATTTTAAGATGTATCTATCATAACAAAATATGTGCATTAAAAAATGTATCTTGTCTTTATAAGTGGTGTTTAGAAAATAATATGCTTGTATGAATATACCGTATTTTTTAAGATTTCCTAGTATTTTTTCATGAATAAAGAAATAATAATGAACACATTTTCGTTTTATTTAACATTTAAAAGCTGATAAATTTAATATTAGAACTGATAAATGAAAATTTAAAACTGATACCTCAATATCTAACTTTTCACTATTCATCTATCAATTTTAATTTTTCATTGTGGTATGTTGTACGTACTTATGTACGTACTTACTATCCATCTATCAGTTTTTAACTTTTTATCTATCAGTTCTAATGTCAATTTATTTTAGAACTGGTAAATGAAAAGTGAAAACTGATAAATGAATAGTGAAAAGTTATATATTAAGGTATCTGGATCTGGATCTCTGAATGATCCTGATCCAGATACCTTAATATATAACTACTTTTTAGTTCTGGCAGTCTACCAACGCCAAGCGGTCGGATACGCTGTTATAGCGCTTAGTAACTAAGGACTATCGAATTTTTTTATTTCCTCCATTTGCCTTAAAATTAAAGCCAATCGGTCAGGTATGCTAAGAATGCACCAAAAAACAAGACTCCAGCGAAAAACCGAGTTTTTTAGTTTTGGCAGTCTACCAACGCCAAGCGGTCGGATACGCTGTTATAGCGCTTAGTAACTAAGGACTATCGAAAAATTTTATTTCCTCCATTTGCCTTAAAATTAAAGCCAATCGGTCAGGTATGCCAAGAATGCACCAAAAAACAAGACTCCAGCGTAAAACCGAGTTTTTTAGATTTGGCAGTCTACCAACGCCAAGCGGTCGGATACGCTGTTATAGCGCTTAGTAACTAAGGACTATCGAATTTTTTTATTTCCTCCATTTGCCTTAAAATTAAAGCTAATCGATCAGGTATGCTAAGAATGCACCAAAAAACAAGACTCCAGCGAAAAACCGAGTTTTTTAGTTTTGGCAGTCTACCAACGCCAAGCGGTCGGATACGCTGTTATAGCGCTTAGTAACTAAGGACTATCGAAAATTTTTATTTCCTCCATTTGCCTTAAAATTAAAGCCAATCGGTCAGGTATGCTAAGAATGCACCAAAAAACAAGACTCCAGCGAAAAACCGAGTATTTTAGTTTTGGCAGTCTACCAACGCCAAGCGGTCGGATACGCTGTTATAGCGCTTAGTAACTAAGGACTATCGAAAATTTTTATTTCCTCCATTTGCCTTAAAATTAAAGTCAATGGGTCAGGAATGCTAAGAATGCACCAAAAAACAAGACTCCAGCGAAAAACCGAATTTTTTAGTTTTGGGCAGTCTACCAACACCAAGCGGTCGGATACGCTGTTATAGCGCTTCGTAACTAAGGACTATCGAAAATTTTTATTTCCTCCATTTGCCTTAAAATTAAAGCCAATCGGTCAGGTATGCTAAGAATGCACCAAAAAACAAGACTCTAGCGAAAAACCGAGTTTTTTAGTTTTGGCAGTCTACCAACGCCAAGCGGTCGGATACGCTGTTATAGTGCTTAGTAACTAAGGACTATCGAAATTTTTTATTTCCTCCATTTGCCTTAAAATTAAAGCCAATTGGTCAGGTATGCTAAGAATGCACCAAAAAACAAGACTCCAGCGAAAAACCGAGTTTTTTAGTTTTGGCAGTCTACCAACGCCAAGCGGTCGGATACGCTGTTATAGCGCTTAGTAACTAAGGACTATCGAAAATTTTTATTTCCTCCATTTGGCTTAAAATTAAAGCCAATCGGTCAGGTATGCTAAGAATGGACCAAAAAACAAGACTCCAGCGAAAAACCGAGTTTTTTAGTTTTGGCAGTCTACCAACGCCAAGCGGTCGGATACGCTGTTATAGCGCTTAGTAACTAAGGACTATCGAAAATTTTTATTTCCTCCATTTGCCTTAAAATTAAAGCCAATCGGTCAGGTATGCTAAGAATGCACCAAAAAACAAGACTCCAGCGAAAAACCGAGTTTTTTAGTTTTGGCAGTCTACCAACGCCAAGCAGTCGGATACGCTGTTATAGCGCTTAGTAACTAAGGACTATCGAAAATTTTTATTTCCTCCATTTGCCTTAAAATTAAAGCCAATCGGTCAGGTATGCTAAGAATGCACCAAAAAACAAGACTTCAGCGAAAAACCGAGTTTTTTAGTTTTGGCAGTCTACCAACGCCAAGCGGTCGGATACGCTGTTATAGCGCTTAGTAACTAAGGACTATCGAAAATTTTTATTTCCTCCATTTGCCTTAAAATTAAAGCCAATCGGTCAGGTATGCTAAGAATGCACCAAAAAACAAGACTCCAGCGAAAAACCGAGTTTTTTAGTTTTAGCAGTCTACCAACGCCAAGCGGTCGGATACGCTGTTATAGCGCTTAGTAACTAAGGACTATCGAAAATTTTTATTTCCCCCATTGGCTTTAAAATTAAAGCCAATCGGTCAGGTATGCTAAGAATGCACCAAAAAACAAGACTCCAGCGAAAAACCGAGTTTTTTAGATTTGGCAGTCTACCAACGCCAAGCGGTCGGATACGCTGTTATAGCGCTTAGTAACTAAGGACTATCGAAAATTTTTATTTCCTCCATTTGCCTTAAAATTAAAGCCAATCGGTCAGGTATGCTAAGAATGCACCAAAAAACAAGACTCCAGCGAAAAACCGAGTTTTTTAGTTTTGGCAGTCTACCAACGCCAAGCGGTCGGATACGCTGTTATAGCGCTTAATAACTAAGGACTATCGAAAAATTTTATTTCCTCCATTTGCCTTAAAATTAAAGCCAATCGGTCAGGTATGCTAAGAATGCACCAAAAAACAAGACTCCAGCGAAAAACCGAGTTTTTTAGTTTTGGTAGTCTACCAACGCCAAGCGGTCGGATACGCTGTTATAGCGCTTAGTAACTAAGGACTATCGAAATTTTTTATTTCCTCCATTTGCCTTAAAATTAAAGCCAATCGGTCAGGTATGCTAAGAATGGACCAAAAAACAAGACTCCAGCGAAAAACCGAGTTTTTTAGTTTTGGCAGTCTACCAACGCCAAGCGGTCGGATACGCTGTTATAGCGCTTAGTAACTAAGGACTATCGAAAAATTTTACTTCCCGCATTTGCCTTAAAATTAAAGCCAATCGGTCAGGTATGCTAAGAATGGACCAAAAAACAAGACTCCAGCGAAAAACCGAGTTTTTTAGTTTTGGCAGTCTACCAACGCCAAGCGGTCGGATACGATGTTATAGCGCTTAGTAACTAAGGACTATCGAAAATGTTTATTTCCTCCATTTGCCTTAAAATTAAAGCCAATCGGTCAGGTATGCTAAGAATGCACCAAAAAACAAGACTCCAGCGAAAAACCGAGTTTTTTAGATTTGGCAGTCTACAAACGCCAAGCGGTCGGATACGCTGTTATAGCGCTTAGTAACTAAGGACTATCGAAAAAATGTTTATTTCCTCCATTTGCCTTAAAATTAAAGCCAATCGGTCAGGTATGCTAAGAATGCACCAAAAAACAAGACTCCAGCGAAAAACCGAGTTTTTTAGTTTTGGCAGTCTACCAACGCCAAGCGGTCGAATACGCTGTTATAGCGCTTAGTAACTAAGGACTATCGAAAATTTTTATTTCCTCCATTTGCCTTAAAATTAAAGCCAATCGGTCAGGTATGCTAAGAATGCACCAAAAAACAAGACTCCAGCGAAAAACCGAGTTTTTTAGTTTTGGCAGTCTACCAACGCCAAGCGGTCGGATACGCTGTTATAGCGCTTAGTAACTAAGGACTATCGAAAATGTTTATTTCCTCCATTTGCCTTAAAAGTAAAGCCAATCGGTCAGGTATGCTAAGAATGCACCAAAAAACAAGACTCCAGCGAAAAACCGAGTTTTTTAGTTTTGGCAGTCTACCAACGCCAAGCGGTCGGATACGCTGTTATAGCGCTTAGTAACTAAGGACTATCGAAAATTTTTATTTCCTCCATTTGCCTTAAAATTAAAGCCAATCGGTCAGGTATGCTAAGAATGCACCAAAAAACAAGACTCCAGCGAAAAACCGAGTTTTTTAGTTATGGCAGTCTACAAACGCCAAGCGGTCGGATACGCTGTTATAGCGCTTAGTAACTAAGGACTATCGAAAAAATGTTTATTTCCTCCATTTGCCTTAAAATTAAAGCCAATCGGTCAGGTATGCTAAGAATGCACCAAAAAACAAGACTCCAGCGAAAAACCGAGTTTTTTAGATTTGACAGTCTACCAACGCCAAGCGGTCGGATACGCTGTTATAGCGCTTAATAACTAAGGACTATCCAAAATTTTTATTTCCTCCATTTGCCTTAAAATTAAAGCCAATCGGTCAGGTATGCTAAGAATGCACCAAAAAACAAGACTCCAGCGAAAAACCGAGTTTTTTAGTTTTGGTAGTCTACCAACGCCAAGCGGTCGGATACGCTGTTATAGCGCTTAGTAACTAAGGACTATCGAAAATTTTTATTTCCTCCATTTGCCTTAAAATTAAAGCCAATCGGTCAGGTATGCTAAGAATGGACCAAAAAACAAGACTCTAGCGAAAAACCGAGTTTTTTAGTTTTGGCAGTCTACCAACGCCAAGCGGTCGAATACGCTATTATAGCGCTTAGTAACTAAGGACTATCGAAAATTTTTATTTCCTCCATTTGCCTTAAAATTAAAGCCAATCGGTCAGGTATGCTAAGAATGCACCAAAAAACAAGACTCCAGCGAAAAACCGAGTTTTTTAGTTTTGGCGGTCTACCAACGCCAAGCGGTCGGATACGCTGTTATAGCGCTTAGTAACTAAGGACTATCGAAAATTTTTATTTCCTCCATTTGCCTTAAAATTAAAGCCAATCGGTCAGGTATGCTAAGAATGCACCAAAAAACAAGACTCCAGCGAAAAACCGAGTTTTTTAGTTTTGGCAGTCGACCAACGCCAAGCGGTCGGATACGCTGTTATAGCGCTTAGTAACTAAGGACTATCGAAAATGTTTATTTCCTCCATTTGCCTTAAAATTCAAGCCAATCGGTCAGGTATGCTAAGAATGCACCAAAAAACAAGACTCCAGCGAAAAACCGAGTTTTTTACTTTTGGCAGTCTACCAACGCCAAGCGGTCGGATACGCTGTTATAGCGCTTAGTAACTAAGGACTATCGAAAATTTTTATTTCCTCTATTTGCCTTAAAATTAAAGCCAATCGGTCAGGTATGCTAAGAATGCACCAAAAAACAAGACTCCAGCGAAAAACCGAGTTTTTTAGTTTTGGCAGTCTACAAACGCCAAGCGGTCGGATACGCTGTTATAGCGCTTAGTAACTAAGGACTATCGAAAAATTTTATTTCCTCCATTTGCCTTAAAATTAAAGCCAATCGGTCAGGTATGCTAAGAATGCACCAAAAAACAAGACTCCAGCGAAAAACCGAGTGTTTTAGTTTTGGCAGTCTACCAACGCCAAGCGGTCGGATACGCTGTTATAGCGCTTAGTAACTAAGGACTATCGAAAAATTTTATTTCCTCCATTTGCCTTAAAATTAAAGCCAATCGGTCAGGTATGCTAAGAATACACCAAAAAAACAAGACTCCAGCGAAAAACCGAGTTTTTTAGTTTTGGCAGTCTACCAACGCCAAGCGGTCGGATACACTGTTATAGCGCTTAGAAACTAAGGACAATCGAAAATTTTTATTTCCTCCATTTGCCTTAAAATTAAAGCCAATCGGTCAGGTATGCTAAGAATGCACCAAAAAACAAGACTCCAGCGAAAAACCGAGTTTTTTAGTTTTGGCAGTCTACCAACGCCAAGCGGTCGGATACGCTGTTATAGCGCTTAGTAACTAAGGACTATCGAAAATTTTTAATTCCTCCATTTGCCTTAAAATTAAAGCCAATCGGTCAGGTATGCTAAGAATGCACCAAAAAACAAGACTCCAGCGAAAAACCGAGTTTTTCAGTTTTGGCAGTCTACCAACGCCAAGCGGTCGGATACGCTGTTATAGCGCTTAGTAACTAAGGACTATCGAAAATTTTTATTTCCTCCATTTGCCTTAAAATTAAAGCCAATCGGTCAGGTATGCTAAGAATGCACCAAAAAACAAGACTCCAGCGAAAAACCGAGTGTTTTAGTTTTAGCAGTCTACCAACGCCAAGCGGTCGGATACGCTGTTATAGCGCTTAGTAACTAAGGACTATCGAAAAATTTTATTTCCTCCATTTGCCTTAAAATTAAAGCCAATCGGTCAGGTATGCTAAGAATACACCAAAAAAACAAGACTCCAGCGAAAAACCGAGTTTTTTAGTTTTGGCAGTCTACCAACGCCAAGCGGTCGGATACACTGTTATAGCGCTTAGAAACTAAGGACAATCGAAAATTTTTATTTCCTCCATTTGCCTTAAAATTAAAGCCAATCGGTCAGGTATGCTAAGAATGCACCAAAAAACAAGACTCCAGCGAAAAACCGAGTTTTTTAGTTTTGGCAGTCTACCAACGCCAAGCGGTCGGATACGCTGTTATAGCGCTTAGTAACTAAGGACTATCGAAATTTTTTAATTCCTCCATTTGCCTTAAAATTAAAGCCAATCGGTCAGGTATGCTAAGAATGCACCAAAAAACAAGACTCCAGCGAAAAACCGAGTTTTTTAGTTTTGGCAGTCTACCAACGCCAAGCGGTCGGATACGCTGTTATAGCGCTTAGTAACTAAGGACTATCGAAAATTTTTATTTCCTCCATTTGCCTTAAAATTAAAGCCAATCGGTCAGGTATGCTAAGAATGCACCAAAAAACAAGACTCCAGCGAAAAACCGAGTTTTTTAGTTTTGGTAGTCTACCAACGCCAAGCGGTCGGATACGCTGTTATAGCGCTTAGTAACTAAGGACTATCGAATTTTTTTATTTCCTCCATTTGCCTTAAAATTAAAGCCAATCGGTCAGGTATGCTAAGAATGGACCAAAAAACAAGACTCCAGCGAAAAACCGAGTTTTTTAGTTTTGGCAGTCTACCAACGCCAAGCGGTCGGATACGCTGTTATAGCGCTTAGTAACTAAGGACTATCGAAAAATTTTACTTCCCGCATTTGCCTTAAAATTAAAGCCAATCGGTCAGGTATGCTAAGAATGCACCAAAAAACAAGACTCCAGCGAAAAACTGAGTTTTTTAGTTTTGGCGGTCTACCAACGCCAAGCGGTCGGATACGCTGTTATAGCGCTTAGTAACTAAGGACTATCGAAAATTTTTATTTCCCCCATTGGCCTTAAAATTAAAGCCAATCGGTCAGGTATGCTAAGAATGCACCAAAAAACAAGACTCCAGCGAAAAACCGAGTTTTTTAGTTTTGGCAGTCTACCAACGCCAAGCGGTCGGATACGCTGTTATAGCGCTTAGTAACTAAGGACTATCGAAAATTTTTATTTCCTCCACTTGCCTTAAAATTAAAGCCAATCGGTCAGGTATGCTAAGAATGCACCAAAAAACAAGACTCCAGCGAAAAACCGAGTTTTTTAGTTTTGGCAGTCTACCAACGCCAAGCGGTCCGATACGCTGTTATAGCGCTTAGTAACTAAGGACTATCGAAAATTTTTATTTCCTCCATTTGCCTTAAAATTAAAGCCAATCGGTCAGGTATGCTAAGAATGCACCAAAAAACAAGACTCCAGCGAAAAACCGAGTTTTTTAGTTTTGGCAGTCTACCAACGCCAAGCGGTCGGATACGCTGTTATAGCGCTTAGTAACTAAGGACTATCGAAAAATTTTACTTCCCGCATTTGCCTTAAAATTAAAGCCAATCGGTCAGGTATGCTAAGAATGCACCAAAAAACAAGACTCCAGCGAAAAACTGAGTTTTTTAGTTTTGGCGGTCTACCAACGCCAAGCGGTCGGATACGCTGTTATAGCGCTTAGTAACTAAGGACTATCGAAAATTTTTATTTCCTCCATTTGCCTTAAAATTAAAGCCAATCGGTCAGGTATGCTAAGAATGCACCAAAAAACAAGACTCCAGCGAAAAACCGAGTTTTTTAGTTTTGGCAGTCTACCAACGCCAAGCGGTCGGATACGCTGTTATAGCGCTTAGTAACTAAGGACTATCGAAAAATTTTATTTCCTCCATTTGCCTTAAAATTAAAGCCAATCGGTCAGGTATGCTAAGAATGCACCAAAAAAACAAGACTCCAGCGAAAAACCGAGTTTTTTAGTTTTGGTAGTCTACCAACGCCAAGCGGTCGGATACGCTGTTATAGCGCTTAGTAACTAAGGACTATCGAAATTTTTTATTTCCTCCATTTGCCTTAAAATTATAGCCAATCGGTCAGGTATGCTAAGAATGGACCAAAAAACAAGACTCCAGCGAAAAACCGAGTTTTTTAGTTTTGGCAGTCTACCAACGCCAAGCGGTCGGATACGCTGTTATAGCGCTTAGTAACTAAGGACTATCGAAAAATTTTACTTCCCGCATTTGCCTTAAAATTAAAGCCAATCGGTCAGGTATGCTAAGAATGCACCAAAAAACAAGACTCCAGCGAAAAACTGAGTTTTTTAGTTTTGGCGGTCTACCAACGCCAAGCGGTCGGATACGCTGTTATAGCGCTTAGTAACTAAGGACTATCGAAAATTTTTATTTCCCCCATTGGCCTTAAAATTAAAGCCAATCGGTCAGGTATGCTAAGAATGCACCAAAAAACAAGACTCCAGCGAAAAACCGAGTTTTTTAGTTTTGGCAGTCTACCAACGCCAAGCGGTCGGATACGCTGTTATAGCGCTTAGTAACTAAGGACTATCGAAAATTTTTATTTCCTCCATTTGCCTTAAAATTAAAGCCAATCGGTCAGGTATGCTAAGAATGCACCAAAAAACAAGACTCCAGCGAAAAACCGAGTTTTTTAGTTTTGGCAGTCTACCAACGCCAAGCGGTCCGATACGCTGTTATAGCGCTTAGTAACTAAGGACTATCGAAAATTTTTATTTCCTCCATTTGCCTTAAAATTAAAGCCAATCGGTCAGGTATGCTAAGAATGCACCAAAAAACAAGACTCCAGCGAAAAACCGAGTTTTTTAGTTTTGGCAGTCTACCAACGCCAAGCGGTCGGATACGCTGTTATAGCGCTTAGTAACTAAGGACTATCGAAAAATTTTACTTCCCGCATTTGCCTTAAAATAAAAGCCAATCGGTCAGGTATGCTAAGAATGCACCAAAAAACAAGACTCCAGCGAAAAACTGAGTTTTTTAGTTTTGGCGGTCTACCAACGCCAAGCGGTCGGATACGCTGTTATAGCGCTTAGTAACTAAGGACTATCGAAAATTTTTATTTCCTCCATTTGCCTTTAAATTAAAGCCAATCGGTCAGGTATGCTAAGAATGCACCAAAAAACAAGACTCCAGCGAAAAACCGAGTTTTTTAGTTTTGGTAGTCTACCAACGCCAAGCGGTCGGATACGCTGTTATAGCGCTTAGTAACTAAGGACTATCGAAATTTTTTATTTCCTCCATTTGCCTTAAAATTAAAGCCAATCGGTCAGGTATGCTAAGAATGGACCAAAAAACAAGACTCCAGCGAAAAACCGAGTTTTTTAGTTTTGGCAGTCTACCAACGCCAAGCGGTCGGATACGCTGTTATAGCGCTCAGTAACTAAGGACTATCGAAAAATTTTACTTCCCGCATTTGCCTTAAAATTAAAGCCAATCGGTCAGGTATGCTAAGAATGCACCAAAAAACAAGACTCCAGCGAAAAACTGAGTTTTTTAGTTTTGGCGGTCTACCAACGCCAAGCGGTCGGATACGCTGTTATAGCGCTTAGTAACTAAGGACTATCGAAAATTTTTATTTCCCCCATTGGCCTTAAAATTAAAGCCAATCGGACAGGTATGCTAAGAATGCACCAAAAAACAAGACTCCAGCGAAAAACCGAGTTTTTTAGTTTTGGCAGTCTACCAACGCCAAGCGGTCGGATACGCTGTTATAGCGCTTAGTAACTAAGGACTATCGAAAATTTTTATTTCCTCCATTTGCCTTAAAATTAAAGCCAATCGGTCAGGTATGCTAAGAATGCACCAAAAAACAAGACTCCAGCGAAAAACCGAGTTTTTTAGTTATGGCAGTCTACCAACGCCAAGCGGTCCGATACGCTGTTATAGCGCTTAGTAACTAAGGACTATCGAAAATTTTTATTTCCTCCATTTGCCTTAAAATTAAAGCCAATCAGTCAGGTATGCTAAGAATTCACCAAAAAACAAGACTCCAGCGAAAAACCGAGTTTTTTAGTTTTGGCAGTCTACCAACGCCAAGCGGTCGGATACGCTGTTATAGCGCTTAGTAACTAAGGACTATCGAAAAGTTTTATTTCCTCCATTTGCCTTAAAATTAAAGCCAATCGGTCAGGTATGCTAAGAATGCACCAAAAAACCAAGACTCCAGCGAAAAACCGAGTTTTTAGCAGTCTACCAACGCCAAGCGGTCGGATACGCTGTTATAGCGCTTAGTAACTAAGGACTATCGAAAAATTTTATTTCCCCCATTGGCCTTAAAATTAAAGCCAATCGGTCAGGTATGCTAAGAATGCACCAAAAAACAAGACTCCAGCGAAAAACCGAGTTTTTTAGTTTTGGCGGTCTACCAACGCCAAGCGGTCGGATACGCTGTTATAGCGCTTAGTAACTAAGGACTATCGAAAATTTTTATTTCCCCCATTGGCCTTAAAATTAAAGCCAATCGGTCAGGTATGCTAAGAATGCACCAAAAAACAAGACTCCAGCGAAAAACCGAGTTTTTTAGTTTTGGCAGTCTACCAACGCCAAGCGGTCGGATACGCTATTATAGCGCTTAGTAACTAAGGACTATCGAAAATTTTTATTTCCTCCATTTGCCTTAAAATTAAAGCCAATCGGTCAGGTATGCTAAGAATGCACCAAAAAACAAGACTCCAGCGAAAAACCGAGTTTTTTAGTTTTGGCAGTCTACCAACGCAAAGCGGTCGGATACGCTGTTATAGCGCTTAGTAACTAAGGACTATCGAAAATTTTTATTTCCTCCATTTGCCTTAAAATTAAAGCCAATCGGTCAGGTATGCTAAGAATGCACCAAAAAACAAGACTCCAGCGAAAAACCGAGTTTTTTAGTTTTGGTAGTCTACCAACGCCAAGCGGTCGGATACGCTGTTATAGCGCTTAGTAACTAAGGACTATCGAAAATTTTTATTTCCTCCATTTGCCTTAAAATTAAAGCCAATCGGTCAGGTATGCTAAGAATGCACCAAAAAAACAAGACTCCAGCGAAAAATCGAGTTTTTTAGTTTTCGCAGTCTACCAACGCCTAGCGGTCGGATACGCTGTTATAGCGCTTAGTAACTAAGGACTATCGAAAATGTTTATTTCCTCCATTTGCCTTAAAATTAAAGCCAATCGGTCAGGTATGCTAAGAATGCACCAAAAAACAAGACTCCAGCGAAAAACCGAGTTTTTTAGATATGGCAGTCTACCAACGCCAAGCGGTCGGATACGCTGTTATAGCGCTTAATAACTAAGGACTATCGAAAATTTTTATTTCCTTCATTTGCCTTAAAATTAAAGCCAATCGGTCAGGTATGCTAAGAATGCACCAAAAAACAAGACTCCAGCGAAAAACCGAGTTTTTTAGTTTTGGTAGTCTACCAACACCAAGCGGTCGGATACGCTGTTATAGCGCTTAGTAACTAAGGACTATCGAAAATTTTTATTTCCTACATTTGCCTTAAAATTAAAGCCAATCGGTCAGGTATGCTAAGAATGGACCAAAAAACAAGACTCCAGCGAAAAACCGAGTTTTTTAGTTTTGGCAGTCTACCAACGCCAAGCGTTCGAATACGCTGTTATAGCGCTTAGTAACTAAGGACTATCGAAAATGTTTATTTCCTCCATTTGCCTTAAAATTAAAGCCAATCGGTCAGGTATGCTAAGAATGCACCAAAAAACAAGACTCCAGCGAAAAACCGAGTTTTTTAGTTTTGGCAGTCTACCAACGCCAAGCGGTCGGATACGCTGTTATAGCGCTTAGTAACTAAGGACTATCGAAAATGTTTATTTCCTCCATTTGCCTTAAAATTAAAGCCAATCGGTCAGGTATGCTAAGAATGCACCAAAAAACAAGACTCCAGCGAAAAACCGAGTTTTTTAGTTTTGGCAGTCGACCAACGCCAAGCGGTCGGATACGCTGTTATAGCGCTTAGTAACTAAGGACTATCGAAAATGTTTATTTCCTCCATTTGCCTTAAAATTAAAGCCAATCGGTCAGGTATGCTAAGAATGCACCAAAAAACAAGACTCCAGCGAAAAACCGAGTTTTTTACTTTTGGCAGTCTACCAACGCCAAGCGGTCGGATACGCTGTTATAGCGCTTAGTAACTAAGGACTATCGAAAATTTTTATTTCCTCTATTTGCCTTAAAATTAAAGCCAATCGGTCAGGTATGCTAAGAATGCACCAAAAAACAAGACTCCAGCGAAAAACCGAGTTTTTTAGTTTTGGCAGTCTACAAACGCCAAGCGGTCGGATACGCTGTTATAGCGCTTAGTAACTAAGGACTATCGAAAAATTTTATTTCCTCCATTTGCCTTAAAATTAAAGCCAATCGGTCAGGTATGCTAAGAATGCACCAAAAAACAAGACTCCAGCGAAAAACCGAGTGTTTTAGTTTTAGCAGTCTACCAACGCCAAGCGGTCGGATACGCTGTTATAGCGCTTAGTAACTAAGGACTATCGAAAAATTTTATTTCCTCCATTTGCCTTAAAATTAAAGCCAATCGGTCAGGTATGCTAAGAATACACCAAAAAAACAAGACTCCAGCGAAAAACCGAGTTTTTTAGTTTTGGCAGTCTACCAACGCCAAGCGGTCGGATACACTGTTATAGCGCTTAGAAACTAAGGACAATCGAAAATTTTTATTTCCTCCATTTGCCTTAAAATTAAAGCCAATCGGTCAGGTATGCTAAGAATGCACCAAAAAACAAGACTCCAGCGAAAAACCGAGTTTTTTAGTTTTGGCAGTCTACCAACGCCAAGCGGTCGGATACGCTGTTATAGCGCTTAGTAACTAAGGACTATCGAAAATTTTTAATTCCTCCATTTGCCTTAAAATTAAAGCCAATCGGTCAGGTATGCTAAGAATGCACCAAAAAACAAGACTCCAGCGAAAAACCGAGTTTTTTAGTTTTGGCAGTCTACCAACGCCAAGCGGTCGGATACGCTGTTATAGCGCTTAGTAACTAAGGACTATCGAAAATTTTTATTTCCTCCATTTGCCTTAAAATTAAAGCCAATCGGTCAGGTATGCTAAGAATGCACCAAAAAACAAGACTCCAGCGAAAAACCGAGTTTTTTAGTTTTGGTAGTCTACCAACGCCAAGCGGTCGGATACGCTGTTATAGCGCTTAGTAACTAAGGACTATCGAATTTTTTTATTTCCTCCATTTGCCTTAAAATTAAAGCCAATCGGTCAGGTATGCTAAGAATGGACCAAAAAACAAGACTCCAGCGAAAAACCGAGTTTTTTAGTTTTGGCAGTCTACCAACGCAAAGCGGTCGGATACGCTGTTATAGCGCTTAGTAACTAAGGACTATCGAAAATTTTTATTTCCTCCATTTGCCTTAAAATTAAAGCCAATCGGTCAGGTATGCTAAGAATGCACCAAAAAACAAGACTCCAGCGAAAAACCGAGTTTTTTAGTTTTGGTAGTCTACCAACGCCAAGCGGTCGGATACGCTGTTATAGCGCTTAGTAACTAAGGACTATCGAAAATTTTTATTTCCTCCATTTGCCTTAAAATTAAAGCCAATCGGTCAGGTGTGCTAAGAATGCACCAAAAAAACAAGACTCCAGCGAAAAATCGAGTTTTTTAGTTTTCGCAGTCTACCAACGCCTAGCGGTCGGATACGCTGTTATAGCGCTTAGTAACTAAGGACTATCGAAAATGTTTATTTCCTCCATTTGCCTTAAAATTAAAGCCAATCGGTCAGGTATGCTAAGAATGCACCAAAAAACAAGACTCCAGCGAAAAACCGAGTTTTTTAGATATGGCAGTCTACCAACGCCAAGCGGTCGGATACGCTGTTATAGCGCTTAATAACTAAGGACTATCGAAAATTTTTATTTCCTCCATTTGCCTTAAAATTAAAGCCAATCGGTCAGGTATGCTAAGAATGCACCAAAAAACAAGACTCCAGCGAAAAACCGAGTTTTTTAGTTTTGGTAGTCTACCAACACCAAGCGGTCGGATACGCTGTTATAGCGCTTAGTAACTAAGGACTATCGAAAATTTTTATTTCCTACATTTGCCTTAAAATTAAAGCCAATCGGTCAGGTATGCTAAGAATGGACCAAAAAACAAGACTCCAGCGAAAAACCGAGTTTTTTAGTTTTGGCAGTCTACCAACGCCAAGCGTTCGAATACGCTGTTATAGCGCTTAGTAACTAAGGACTATCGAAAATTTTTATTTCCTCCATTTGCCTTAAAATTAAAGCCAATCGGTCAGGTATGCTAAGAATGCACCAAAAAACAAGACTCCAGCGAAAAACCGAGTTTTTTAGTTTTGGCAGTCTACCAACGCCAAGCGGTCGGATACGCTGTTATAGCGCTTAGTAACTAAGGACTATCGAAAATGTTTATTTCCTCCATTTGCCTTAAAATTAAAGCCAATCGGTCAGGTATGCTAAGAATGCACCAAAAAACAAGACTCCAGCGAAAAACCGAGTTTTTTAGTTTTGGCAGTCGACCAACGCCAAGCGGTCGGATACGCTGTTATAGCGCTTAGTAACTAAGGACTATCGAAAATGTTTATTTCCTCCATTTGCCTTAAAATTAAAGCCAATCGGTCAGGTATGCTAAGAATGCACCAAAAAACAAGACTCCAGCGAAAAACCGAGTTTTTTACTTTTGGCAGTCTACCAACGCCAAGCGGTCGGATACGCTGTTATAGCGCTTAGTAACTAAGGACTATCGAAAATTTTTATTTCCTCTATTTGCCTTAAAATTAAAGCCAATCGGTCAGGTATGCTAAGAATGCACCAAAAAACAAGACTCCAGCGAAAAACCGAGTTTTTTAGATTTGGCAGTCTACAAACGCCAAGCGGTCGGATACGCTGTTATAGCGCTTAGTAACTAAGGACTATCGAAAAATTTTATTTCCTCCATTTGCCTTAAAATTAAAGCCAATCGGTCAGGTATGCTAAGAATGCACCAAAAAACAAGACTCCAGCGAAAAACCGAGTGTTTTAGTTTTAGCAGTCTACCAACGCCAAGCGGTCGGATACGCTGTTATAGCGCTTAGTAACTAAGGACTATCGAAAAATTTTATTTCCTCCATTTGCCTTAAAATTAAAGCCAATCGGTCAGGTATGCTAAGAATACACCAAAAAAACAAGACTCCAGCGAAAAACCGAGTTTTTTAGTTTTGGCAGTCTACCAACGCCAAGCGGTCGGATACACTGTTATAGCGCTTAGAAACTAAGGACAATCGAAAATTTTTATTTCCTCCATTTGCCTTAAAATTAAAGCCAATCGGTCAGGTATGCTAAGAATGCACCAAAAAACAAGACTCCAGCGAAAAACCGAGTTTTTTAGTTTTGGCAGTCTACCAACGCCAAGCGGTCGGATACGCTGTTATAGCGCTTAGTAACTAAGGACAATCGAAAATTTTTAATTCCTCCATTTGCCTTAAAATTAAAGCCAATCGGTCAGGTATGCTAAGAATGCACCAAAAAACAAGACTCCAGCGAAAAACCGAGTTTTTTAGTTTTGGCAGTCTACCAACGCCAAGCGGTCGGATACGCTGTTATAGCGCTTAGTAACTAAGGACTATCGAAAATTTTTATTTCCTCCATTTGCCTTAAAATTAAAGCCAATCGGTCAGGTATGCTAAGAATGCACCAAAAAACAAGACTCCAGCGAAAAACCGAGTTTTTTAGTTTTGGTAGTCTACCAACGCCAAGCGGTCGGATACGCTGTTATAGCGCTTAGTAACTAAGGACTATCGATTTTTTTTATTTCCTCCATTTGCCTTAAAATTAAAGCCAATCGGTCAGGTATGCTAAGAATGGACCAAAAAACAAGACTCCAGCGAAAAACCGAGTTTTTTAGTTTTGGCAGTCTACCAACGCCAAGCGGTCGGATACGCTGTTATAGCGCTTAGTAACTAAGGACTATCGAAAAATTTTACTTCCCGCATTTGCCTTAAAATTAAAGCCAATCGGTCAGGTATGCTAAGAATGCACCAAAAAACAAGACTCCAGCGAAAAACTGAGTTTTTTAGTTTTGGCGGTCTACCAACGCCAAGCGGTCGGATACGCTGTTATAGCGCTTAGTAACTAAGGACTATCGAAAATTTTTATTTCCCCCATTGGCCTTAAAATTAAAGCCAATCGGTCAGGTATGCTAAGAATGCACCAAAAAACAAGACTCCAGCGAAAAACCGAGTTTTTTAGTTTTGGCAGTCTACCAACGCCAAGCGGTCGGATACGCTGTTATAGCGCTTAGTAACTAAGGACTATCGAATTTTTTTATTTCCTCCATTTGCCTTAAAATTAAAGCCAATCGGTCAGGTATGCTAAGAATGCACCAAAAAACAAGACTCCAGCGAAAAACCGAGTTTTTTAGTTTTGGCAGTCTACCAACGCCAAGCGGTCGGATACGCTGTTATAGCGCTTAGTAACTAAGGACTATCGAAAAATTTTATTTCCTCCATTTGCCTTAAAATTAAAGCCAATCGGTCAGGTATGCCAAGAATGCACCAAAAAACAAGACTCCAGCGTAAAACCGAGTTTTTTAGATTTGGCAGTCTACCAACGCCAAGCGGTCGGATACGCTGTTATAGCGCTTAGTAACTAAGGACTATCGAATTTTTTTATTTCCTCCATTTGCCTTAAAATTAAAGCTAATCGGTCAGGTATGCTAAGAATGCACCAAAAAACAAGACTCCAGCGAAAAACCGAGTTTTTTAGTTTTGGCAGTCTACCAACGCCAAGCGGTCGGATACGCTGTTATAGCGCTTAGTAACTAAGGACTATCGAAAATTTTTATTTCCTCCATTTGCCTTAAAATTAAAGCCAATCGGTCAGGTATGCTAAGAATGCACCAAAAAACAAGACTCCAGCGAAAAACCGAGTATTTTAGTTTTGGCAGTCTACCAACGCCAAGCGGTCGGATACGCTGTTATAGCGCTTAGTAACTAAGGACTATCGAAAATTTTTATTTCCTCCATTTGCCTTAAAATTAAAGTCAATGGGTCAGGTATGCTAAGAATGGACCAAAAAACAAGACTCCAGCGAAAAACCGAGTTTTTTAGTTTTGGCAGTCTACCAACGCCAAGCGGTCGGATACGCTGTTATAGCGCTTAGTAACTAAGGACTATCGAAAAATTTTACTTCCCGCATTTGCCTTAAAATTAAAGCCAATCGGTCAGGTATGCTAAGAATGCACCAAAAAACAAGACTCCAGCGAAAAACTGAGTTTTTTAGTTTTGGCAGTCTACCAACGCCAAGCGGTCGGATACGCTGTTATAGCGCTTAGTAACTAAGGACTATCGAAAATTTTTATTTCCCCCATTGGCCTTAAAATTAAAGCCAATCGGTCAGGTATGCTAAGAATGCACCAAAAAACAAGACTCCAGCGAAAAACCGAGTTTTTTAGTTTTAGCAGTCTACCAACGCCAAGCGGTCGGATACGCTGTTATAGCGCTCAGTAACTAAGGACTATCGAAAAATTTTATTTACTCCATTTGCCTTAAAATTAAAGCCAATCGGTCAGGTATGCTAAGAATGCACCAAAAAACAAGACTCCAGCGAAAAACCGAGTTTTTTAGTTTTGGCAGTCTACCAACGCCAAGCGGTCGGATACGATGTTATAGCGCTTAGTAACTAAGGACTATCGAAAATGTTTATTTCCTCCATTTGCCTTAAAATTAAAGCCAATCGGTCAGGTATGCTAAGAATGCACCAAAAAACAAGACTCCAGCGAAAAACCGAGTTTTTTAGATTTGGCAGTCTACAAACGCCAAGCGGTCGGATACGCTGTTATAGCGCTTAGTAACTAAGGACTATCGAAAAAATGTTTATTTCCTCCATTTGCCTTAAAATTAAAGCCAATCGGTCAGGTATGCTAAGAATGCACCAAAAAACAAGACTCCAGCGAAAAACCGAGTTTTTTAGTTTTGGCAGTCTACCAACGCCAAGCGGTCGAATACGCTGTTATAGCGCTTAGTAACTAAGGACTGTCGAAAATTTTTATTTCCTCCATTTGCCTTAAAATTAAAGCCAATCGGTCAGGTATGCTAAGAATGCACCAAAAAACAAGACTCCAGCGAAAAACCGAGTTTTTTAGTTTTGGCAGTCTACCAACGCCAAGCGGTCGGATACGCTGTTATAGCGCTTAGTAACTAAGGACTATCGAAAATGTTTATTTCCTCCATTTGCCTTAAAAGTAAAGCCAATCGGTCAGGTATGCTAAGAATGCACCAAAAAACAAGACTCCAGCGAAAAACCGAGTTTTTTAGTTTTGGCAGTCTACCAACGCCAAGCGGTCGGATACGCTGTTATAGCGCTTAGTAACTAAGGACTATCGAAAAAATTTATTTCCTCCATTTGCCTTAAAATTAAAGCCAATCGGTCAGGTATGCTAAGAATGCACCAAAAAACAAGACTCCAGCGAAAAACCGAGTTTTTTAGTTATGGCAGTCTACAAACGCCAAGCGGTCGGATACGCTGTTATAGCGCTTAGTAACTAAGGACTATCGAAAAAATGTTTATTTCCTCCATTTGCCTTAAAATTAAAGCCAATCGGTCAGGTATGCTAAGAATGCACCAAAAAACAAGACTCCAGCGAAAAACCGAGTTTTTTAGATTTGACAGTCTACCAACGCCAAGCGGTCGGATACGCTGTTATAGCGCTTAATAACTAAGGACTATCCAAAATTTTTATTTCCTCCATTTGCCTTAAAATTAAAGCCAATCGGTCAGGTATGCTAAGAATGCACCAAAAAACAAGACTCCAGCGAAAAACCGAGTTTTTTAGTTTTGGTAGTCTACCAACGCCAAGCGGTCGGATACGCTGTTATAGCGCTTAGTAACTAAGGACTATCGAAATTTTTATTTCCTCCATTTGCCTTAAAATTAAAGCCAATCGGTCAGGTATGCTAAGAATGGACCAAAAAACAAGACTCTAGCGAAAAACCGAGTTTTTTAGTTTTGGCAGTCTACCAACGCCAAGCGGTCGAATACGCTATTATAGCGCTTAGTAACTAAGGACTATCGAAAATTTTTATTTCCTCCATTTGCCTTAAAATTAAAGCCAATCGGTCAGGTATGCTAAGAATGCACCAAAAAACAAGACTCCAGCGAAAAACCGAGTTTTTTAGTTTTGGCGGTCTACCAACGCCAAGCGGTCGGATACGCTGTTATAGCGCTTAGTAACTAAGGACTATCGAAAATTTTTATTTCCTCCATTTGCCTTAAAATTAAAGCCAATCGGTCAGGTATGCTAAGAATGCACCAAAAAACAAGACTCCAGCGAAAAACCGAGTTTTTTAGTTTTGGCAGTCGACCAACGCCAAGCGGTCGGATACGCTGTTATAGCGCTTAGTAACTAAGGACTATCGAAAATGTTTATTTCCTCCATTTGCCTTAAAATTAAAGCCAATCGGTCAGGTATGCTAAGAATGCACCAAAAAACAAGACTCCAGCGAAAAACCGAGTTTTTTACTTTTGGCAGTCTACCAACGCCAAGCGGTCGGATACGCTGTTATAGCGCTTAGTAACTAAGGACTATCGAAAATTTTTATTTCCTCTATTTGCCTTAAAATTAAAGCCAATCGGTCAGGTATGCTAAGAATGCACCAAAAAACAAGACTCCAGCGAAAAACCGAGTGTTTTAGTTTTAGCAGTCTACCAACGCCAAGCGGTCGGATACGCTGTTATAGCGCTTAGTAACTAAGGACTATCGAAAAATTTTATTTCCTCCATTTGCCTTAAAATTAAAGCCAATCGGTCAGGTATGCTAAGAATACACCAAAAAAACAAGACTCCAGCGAAAAACCGAGTTTTTTAGTTTTGGCAGTCTACCAACGCCAAGCGGTCGGATACACTGTTATAGCGCTTAGAAACTAAGGACAATCGAAAATTTTTATTTCCTCCATTTGCCTTAAAATTAAAGCCAATCGGTCAGGTATGCTAAGAATGCACCAAAAAACAAGACTCCAGCGAAAAACCGAGTTTTTTAGTTTTGGCAGTCTACCAACGCCAAGCGGTCGGATACGCTGTTATAGCGCTTAGTAACTAAGGACTATCGAAAATTTTTAATTCCTCCATTTGCCTTAAAATTAAAGCCAATCGGTCAGGTATGCTAAGAATGCACCAAAAAACAAGACTCCAGCGAAAAACCGAGTTTTTTAGTTTTGGCAGTCTACCAACGCCAAGCGGTCGGATACGCTGTTATAGCGCTTAGTAACTAAGGACTATCGAAAATTTTTATTTCCTCCATTTGCCTTAAAATTAAAGCCAATCGGTCAGGTATGCTAAGAATGCACCAAAAAACAAGACTCCAGCGAAAAACCGAGTGTTTTAGTTTTAGCAGTCTACCAACGCCAAGCGGTCGGATACGCTGTTATAGCGCTTAGTAACTAAGGACTATCGAAAAATTTTATTTCCTCCATTTGCCTTAAAATTAAAGCCAATCGGTCAGGTATGCTAAGAATACACCAAAAAAACAAGACTCCAGCGAAAAACCGAGTTTTTTAGTTTTGGCAGTCTACCAACGCCAAGCGGTCGGATACACTGTTATAGCGCTTAGAAACTAAGGACAATCGAAAATTTTTATTTCCTCCATTTGCCTTAAAATTAAAGCCAATCGGTCAGGTATGCTAAGAATGCACCAAAAAACAAGACTCCAGCGAAAAACCGAGTTTTTTAGTTTTGGCAGTCTACCAACGCCAAGGGGTCGGATACGCTGTTATAGCGCTTAGTAACTAAGGACTATCGAAAATTTTTAATTCCTCCATTTGCCTTAAAATTAAAGCCAATCGGTCAGGTATGCTAAGAATGCACCAAAAAACAAGACTCCAGCGAAAAACCGAGTTTTTTAGTTTTGGCAGTCTACCAACGCCAAGCGGTCGGATACGCTGTTATAGCGCTTAGTAACTAAGGACTATCGAAAATTTTTATTTCCTCCATTTGCCTTAAAATTAAAGCCAATCGGTCAGGTATGCTAAGAATGCACCAAAAAACAAGACTCCAGCGAAAAACCGAGTTTTTTAGTTTTGGTAGTCTACCAACGCCAAGCGGTCGGATACGCTGTTATAGCGCTTAGTAACTAAGGACTATCGAATTTTTTTATTTCCTCCATTTGCCTTAAAATTAAAGCCAATCGGTCAGGTATGCTAAGAATGGACCAAAAAACAAGACTCCAGCGAAAAACCGAGTTTTTTAGTTTTGGCAGTCTACCAACGCCAAGCGGTCGGATACGCTGTTATAGCGCTTAGTAACTAAGGACTATCGAAAAATTTTACTTCCCGCATTTGCCTTAAAATTAAAGCCAATCGGTCAGGTATGCTAAGAATGCACCAAAAAACAAGACTCCAGCGAAAAACTGAGTTTTTTAGTTTTGGCGGTCTACCAACGCCAAGCGGTCGGATACGCTGTTATAGCGCTTAGTAACTAAGGACTATCGAAAATTTTTATTTCCCCCATTGGCCTTAAAATTAAAGCCAATCGGTCAGGTATGCTAAGAATGCACCAAAAAACAAGACTCCAGCGAAAAACCGAGTTTTTTAGTTTTGGCAGTCTACCAACGCCAAGCGGTCGGATACGCTGTTATAGCGCTTAGTAACTAAGGACTATCGAAAATTTTTATTTCCTCCACTTGCCTTAAAATTAAAGCCAATCGGTCAGGTATGCTAAGAATGCACCAAAAAACAAGACTCCAGCGAAAAACCGAGTTTTTTAGTTTTGGCAGTCTACAAACGCCAAGCGGTCGGATACGCTGTTATAGCGCTTAGTAACTAAGGACTATCGAAAAATTTTATTTCCTCCATTTGCCTTAAAATTAAAGCCAATCGGTCAGGTATGCTAAGAATGCACCAAAAAACAAGACTCCAGCGAAAAACCGAGTGTTTTAGTTTTAGCAGTCTACCAACGCCAAGCGGTCGGATACGCTGTTATAGCGCTTAGTAACTAAGGACTATCGAAAAATTTTATTTCCTCCATTTGCCTTAAAATTAAAGCCAATCGGTCAGGTATGCTAAGAATACACCAAAAAAACAAGACTCCAGCGAAAAACCGAGTTTTTTAGTTTTGGCAGTCTACCAACGCCAAGCGGTCGGATACACTGTTATAGCGCTTAGAAACTAAGGACAATCGAAAATTTTTATTTCCTCCATTTGCCTTAAAATTAAAGCCAATCGGTCAGGTATGCTAAGAATGCACCAAAAAACAAGACTCCAGCGAAAAACCGAGTTTTTTAGATTTGACAGTCTACCAACGCCAAGCGGTCGGATACGCTGTTATAGCGCTTAATAACTAAGGACTATCCAAAATTTTTATTTCCTCCATTTGCCTTAAAATTAAAGCCAATCGGTCAGGTATGCTAAGAATGCACCAAAAAACAAGACTCCAGCGAAAAACCGAGTTTTTTAGTTTTGGTAGTCTACCAACGCCAAGCGGTCGGATACGCTGTTATAGCGCTTAGTAACTAAGGACTATCGAAATTTTTATTTCCTCCATTTGCCTTAAAATTAAAGCCAATCGGTCAGGTATGCTAAGAATGGACCAAAAAACAAGACTCTAGCGAAAAACCGAGTTTTTTAGTTTTGGCAGTCTACCAACGCCAAGCGGTCGAATACGCTATTATAGCGCTTAGTAACTAAGGACTATCGAAAATTTTTATTTCCTCCATTTGCCTTAAAATTAAAGCCAATCGGTCAGGTATGCTAAGAATGCACCAAAAAACAAGACTCCAGCGAAAAACCGAGTTTTTTAGTTTTGGCGGTCTACCAACGCCAAGCGGTCGGATACGCTGTTATAGCGCTTAGTAACTAAGGACTATCGAAAATTTTTATTTCCTCCATTTGCCTTAAAATTAAAGCCAATCGGTCAGGTATGCTAAGAATACACCAAAAAACAAGACTCCAGCGAAAAACCGAGTTTTTTAGTTTTGGCAGTCGACCAACGCCAAGCGGTCGGATACGCTGTTATAGCGCTTAGTAACTAAGGACTATCGAAAATGTTTATTTCCTCCATTTGCCTTAAAATTAAAGCCAATCGGTCAGGTATGCTAAGAATGCACCAAAAAACAAGACTCCAGCGAAAAACCGAGTTTTTTACTTTTGGCAGTCTACCAACGCCAAGCGGTCGGATACGCTGTTATAGCGCTTAGTAACTAAGGACTATCGAAAATTTTTATTTCCTCTATTTGCCTTAAAATTAAAGCCAATCGGTCAGGTATGCTAAGAATGCACCAAAAAACAAGACTCCAGCGAAAAACCGAGTTTTTTAGTTTTGGCAGTCTACAAACGCCAAGCGGTCGGATACGCTGTTATAGCGCTTAGTAACTAAGGACTATCGAAAAATTTTATTTCCTCCATTTGCCTTAAAATTAAAGCCAATCGGTCAGGTATGCTAAGAATGCACCAAAAAACAAGACTCCAGCGAAAAACCGAGTGTTTTAGTTTTAGCAGTCTACCAACGCCAAGCGGTCGGATACGCTGTTATAGCGCTTAGTAACTAAGGACTATCGAAAAATTTTATTTCCTCCATTTGCCTTAAAATTAAAGCCAATCGGTCAGGTATGCTAAGAATACACCAAAAAAACAAGACTCCAGCGAAAAACCGAGTTTTTTAGTTTTGGCAGTCTACCAACGCCAAGCGGTCGGATACACTGTTATAGCGCTTAGAAACTAAGGACAATCGAAAATTTTTATTTCCTCCATTTGCCTTAAAATTAAAGCCAATCGGTCAGGTATGCTAAGAATGCACCAAAAAACAAGACTCCAGCGAAAAACCGAGTTTTTTAGTTTTGGCAGTCTACCAACGCCAAGCGGTCGGATACGCTGTTATAGCGCTTAGTAACTAAGGACTATCGAAAATTTTTAATTCCTCCATTTGCCTTAAAATTAAAGCCAATCGGTCAGGTATGCTAAGAATGCACCAAAAAACAAGACTCCAGCGAAAAACCGAGTTTTTTAGTTTTGGCAGTCTACCAACGCCAAGCGGTCGGATACGCTGTTATAGCGCTTAGTAACTAAGGACTATCGAAAATTTTTATTTCCTCCATTTGCCTTAAAATTAAAGCCAATCGGTCAGGTATGCTAAGAATGCACCAAAAAACAAGACTCCAGCGAAAAACCGAGTGTTTTAGTTTTAGCAGTCTACCAACGCCACGCGGTCGGATACGCTGTTATAGCGCTTAGTAACTAAGGACTATCGAAAATTTTTATTTCCTCCATTTGCCTTAAAATTAAAGCCAATCGGTCAGGTATGCTAAGAATACACCAAAAAAACAAGACTCCAGCGAAAAACCGAGTTTTTTAGTTTTGGCAGTCTACCAACGCCAAGCGGTCGGATACACTGTTATAGCGCTTAGAAACTAAGGACAATCGAAAATTTTTATTTCCTCCATTTGCCTTAAAATTAAAGCCAATCGGTCAGGTATGCTAAGAATGCACCAAAAAACAAGACTCCAGCGAAAAACCGAGTTTTTTAGTTTTGGCAGTCTACCAACGCCAAGCGGTCGGATACGCTGTTATAGCGCTTAGTAACTAAGGACTATCGAAAATTTTTAATTCCTCCATTTGCCTTAAAATTAAAGCCAATCGGTCAGGTATGCTAAGAATGCACCAAAAAACAAGACTCCAGCGAAAAACCGAGTTTTTTAGTTTTGGCAGTCTACCAACGCCAAGCGGTCGGATACGCTGTTATAGCGCTTAGTAACTAAGGACTATCGAAAATTTTTATTTCCTCCATTTGCCTTAAAATTAAAGCCAATCGGTCAGGTATGCTAAGAATGCACCAAAAAACAAGACTCCAGCGAAAAACCGAGTTTTTTAGTTTTGGTAGTCTACCAACGCCAAGCGGTCGGATACGCTGTTATAGCGCTTAGTAACTAAGGACTATCGAATTTTTTTATTTCCTCCATTTGCCTTAAAATTAAAGCCAATCGGTCAGGTATGCTAAGAATGGACCAAAAAACAAGACTCCAGCGAAAAACCGAGTTTTTTAGTTTTGGCAGTCTACCAACGCCAAGCGGTCGGATACGCTGTTATAGCGCTTAGTAACTAAGGACTATCGAAAAATTTTACTTCCCGCATTTGCCTTAAAATTAAAGCCAATCGGTCAGGTATGCTAAGAATGCACCAAAAAACAAGACTCCAGCGAAAAACTGAGTTTTTTAGTTTTGGCGGTCTACCAACGCCAAGCGGTCGGATACGCTGTTATAGCGCTTAGTAACTAAGGACTATCGAAAATTTTTATTTCCCCCATTGGCCTTAAAATTAAAGCCAATCGGTCAGGTATGCTAAGAATGCACCAAAAAACAAGACTCCAGCGAAAAACCGAGTTTTTTAGTTTTGGCAGTCTACCAACGCCAAGCGGTCGGATACGCTGTTATAGCGCTTAGTAACTAAGGACTATCGAAAATTTTTATTTCCTCCACTTGCCTTAAAATTAAAGCCAATCGGTCAGGTATGCTAAGAATGCACCAAAAAACAAGACTCCAGCGAAAAACCGAGTTTTTTAGTTTTGGCAGTCTACCAACGCCAAGCGGTCCGATACGCTGTTATAGCGCTTAGTAACTAAGGACTATCGAAAATTTTTATTTCCTCCATTTGCCTTAAAATTAAAGCCAATCGGTCAGGTATGCTAAGAATGCACCAAAAAACAAGACTCCAGCGAAAAACCGAGTTTTTTAGTTTTGGCAGTCTACCAACGCCAAGCGGTCGGATACGCTGTTATAGCGCTTAGTAACTAAGGACTATCGAAAATTTTTACTTCCCGCATTTGCCTTAAAATTAAAGCCAATCGGTCAGGTATGCTAAGAATGCACCAAAAAACAAGACTCCAGCGAAAAACTGAGTTTTTTAGTTTTGGCGGTCTACCAACGCCAAGCGGTCGGATACGCTGTTATAGCGCTTAGTAACTAAGGACTATCGAAAATTTTTATTTCCTCCATTTGCCTTAAAATTAAAGCCAATCGGTCAGGTATGCTAAGAATGCACCAAAAAACAAGACTCCAGCGAAAAACCGAGTTTTTTAGTTTTGGCAGTCTACCAACGCCAAGCGGTCGGATACGCTGTTATAGCGCTTAGTAACTAAGGACTATCGAAAAATTTTATTTCCTCCATTTGCCTTAAAATTAAAGCCAATCGGTCAGGTATGCTAAGAATGCACCAAAAAACAAGACTCCAGCGAAAAACCGAGTTTTTTAGTTTTGGTAGTCTACCAACGCCAAGCGGTCGGATACGCTGTTATAGCGCTTAGTAACTAAGGACTATCGAAATTTTTTATTTCCTCCATTTGCCTTAAAATTATAGCCAATCGGTCAGGTATGCTAAGAATGGACCAAAAAACAAGACTCCAGCGAAAAACCGAGTTTTTTAGTTTTGGCAGTCTACCAACGCCAAGCGGTCGGATACGCTGTTATAGCGCTTAGTAACTAAGGACTATCGAAAAATTTTACTTCCCGCATTTGCCTTAAAATTAAAGCCAATCGGTCAGGTATGCTAAGAATGCACCAAAAAACAAGACTCCAGCGAAAAACTGAGTTTTTTAGTTTTGGCGGTCTACCAACGCCAAGCGGTCGGATACGCTGTTATAGCGCTTAGTAACTAAGGACTATCGAAAATTTTTATTTCCCCCATTGGCCTTAAAATTAAAGCCAATCGGTCAGGTATGCTAAGAATGCACCAAAAAACAAGACTCCAGCGAAAAACCGAGTTTTTTAGTTTTGGCAGTCTACCAACGCCAAGCGGTCGGATACGCTGTTATAGCGCTTAGTAACTAAGGACTATCGAAAATTTTTATTTCCTCCATTTGCCTTAAAATTAAAGCCAATCGGTCAGGTATGCTAAGAATGCACCAAAAAACAAGACTCCAGCGAAAAACCGAGTTTTTTTAGTTTTGGCAGTCTACCAACGCCAAGCGGTCCGATACGCTGTTATAGCGCTTAGTAACTAAGGACTATCGAAAATTTTTATTTCCTCCATTTGCCTTAAAATTAAAGCCAATCGGTCAGGTATGCTAAGAATGCACCAAAAAACAAGACTCCAGCGAAAAACCGAGTTTTTTAGTTTTGGCAGTCTACCAACGCCAAGCGGTCGGATACGCTGTTATAGCGCTTAGTAACTAAGGACTATCGAAAAATTTTACTTCCCGCATTTGCCTTAAAATTAAAGCCAATCGGTCAGGTATGCTAAGAATGCACCAAAAAACAAGACTCCAGCGAAAAACTGAGTTTTTTAGTTTTGGCGGTCTACCAACGCCAAGCGGTCGGATACGCTGTTATAGCGCTTAGTAACTAAGGACTATCGAAAATTTTTATTTCCTCCATTTGCCTTAAAATTAAAGCCAATCGGTCAGGTATGCTAAGAATGCACCAAAAAACAAGACTCCAGCGAAAAACCGAGTTTTTTAGTTTTGGTAGTCTACCAACGCCAAGCGGTCGGATACGCTGTTATAGCGCTTAGTAACTAAGGACTATCGAAATTTTTTATTTCCTCCATTTGCCTTAAAATTAAAGCCAATCGGTCAGGTATGCTAAGAATGGACCAAAAAACAAGACTCCAGCGAAAAACCGAGTTTTTTAGTTTTGGCAGTCTACCAACGCCAAGCGGTCGGATACGCTGTTATAGCGCTCAGTAACTAAGGACTATCGAAAAATTTTACTTC
Organism: Pyrgus malvae; assembly: GCA_911387765.1. Classification (NCBI taxonomy): domain Eukaryota; kingdom Metazoa; phylum Arthropoda; class Insecta; order Lepidoptera; family Hesperiidae; genus Pyrgus; species Pyrgus malvae. The sequence goes on along the minus strand of OU426973.1, from coordinate 160,381 downwards.
CCGCATTTGCCGTAAAATTAAAGCCAATCGGTCAGGTATGCTAAGAATGCACCAAAAAACAAGACTCCAGCGAAAAACTGAGTTTTTTAGTTTTGGCGGTCTACCAACGCCAAGCGGTCGGATACGCTGTTATAGCGCTTAGTAACTAAGGACTATCGAAAATTTTTATTTCCCCCATTGGCCTTAAAATTAAAGCCAATCGGACAGGTATGCTAAGAATGCACCAAAAAACAAGACTCCAGCGAAAAACCGAGTTTTTTAGTTTTGGCAGTCTACCAACGCCAAGCGGTCGGATACGCTGTTATAGCGCTTAGTAACTAAGGACTATCGAAAATTTTTATTTCCTCCATTTGCCTTAAAATTAAAGCCAATCGGTCAGGTATGCTAAGAATGCACCAAAAAACAAGACTCCAGCGAAAAACCGAGTTTTTTAGTTTTGGCAGTCTACCAACGCCAAGCGGTCCGATACGCTGTTATAGCGCTTAGTAACTAAGGACTATCGAAAATTTTTATTTCCTCCATTTGCCTTAAAATTAAAGCCAATCGGTCAGGTATGCTAAGAATTCACCAAAAAACAAGACTCCAGCGAAAAACCGAGTTTTTTAGTTTTGGCAGTCTACCAACGCCAAGCGGTCGGATACGCTGTTATAGCGCTTAGTAACTAAGGACTATCGAAAAATTTTATTTCCTCCATTTGCCTTAAAATTAAAGCCAATCGGTCAGGTATGCTAAGAATGCACCAAAAAACAAGACTCCAGCGAAAAACCGAGTTTTTAGCAGTCTACCAACGCCAAGCGGTCGGATACGCTGTTATAGCGCTTAGTAACTAAGGACTATCGAAAAATTTTATTTCCCCCATTGGCCTTAAAATTAAAGCCAATCGGTCAGGTATGCTAAGAATGCACCAAAAAACAAGACTCCAGCGAAAAACCGAGTTTTTTAGTTTTGGCGGTCTACCAACGCCAAGCGGTCGGATACGCTGTTATAGCGCTTAGTAACTAAGGACTATCGAAAATTTTTATTTCCCCCATTGGCCTTAAAATTAAAGCCAATCGGTCAGGTATGCTAAGAATGCACCAAAAAACAAGACTCCAGCGAAAAACCGAGTTTTTTAGTTTTGGCAGTCTACCAACGCCAAGCGGTCGGATACGCTATTATAGCGCTTAGTAACTAAGGACTATCGAAAATTTTTATTTCCTCCATTTGCCTTAAAATTAAAGCCAATCGGTCAGGTATGCTAAGAATGCACCAAAAAAACAAGACTCCAGCGAAAAACCGAGTTTTTTAGTTTTGGCAGTCTACCAACGCCAAGCGGTCCGATACGCTGTTATAGCGCTTAGTAACTAAGGACTATCGAAAATTTTTATTTCCTCCATTTGCCTTAAAATTAAAGCCAATCGGTCAGGTATGCTAAGAATGCACCAAAAAACAAGACTCCAGCGAAAAACCGAGTTTTTTTAGTTTTGGCAGTCTACCAACGCAAAGCGGTCGGATACGCTGTTATAGCGCTTAGTAACTAAGGACTATCGAAAATTTTTATTTCCTCCATTTGCCTTAAAATTAAAGCCAATCGGTCAGGTATGCTAAGAATGCACCAAAAAACAAGACTCCAGCGAAAAACCGAGTTTTTTAGTTTTGGCAGTCTACCAACGCCAAGCGGTCGGATACGCTGTTATAGCGCTTAGTAACTAAGGACTATCGAAAATTTTTATTTCCTCCATTTGCCTTAAAATTAAAGCCAATCGGTCAGGTATGCTAAGAATGCACCAAAAAAACAAGACTCCAGCGAAAAATCGAGTTTTTTAGTTTTCGCAGTCTACCAACGCCTAGCGGTCGGATACGCTGTTATAGCGCTTAGTAACTAAGGACTATCGAAAATGTTTATTTCCTCCATTTGCCTTAAAATTAAAGCCAATCGGTCAGGTATGCTAAGAATGCACCAAAAAACAAGACTCCAGCGAAAAACCGAGTTTTTTAGTTTTGGTAGTCTACCAACACCAAGCGGTCGGATACGCTGTTATAGCGCTTAGTAACTAAGGACTATCGAAAATTTTTATTTCCTCCATTTGCCTTAAAATTAAAGCCAATCGGTCAGGTATGCTAAGAATGGACCAAAAAACAAGACTCCAGCGAAAAACCGAGTTTTTTAGTTTTGGCAGTCTACCAACGCCAAGCGTTCGAATACGCTGTTATAGCGCTTAGTAACTAAGGACTATCGAAAATTTTTATTTCCTCCATTTGCCTTAAAATTAAAGCCAATCGGTCAGGTATGCTAAGAATGCACCAAAAAACAAGACTCCAGCGAAAAACCGAGTTTTTTAGTTTTGGCAGTCTACCAACGCCAAGCGGTCGGATACGCTGTTATAGCGCTTAGTAACTAAGGACTATCGAAAATGTTTATTTCCTCCATTTGCCTTAAAATTAAAGCCAATCGGTCAGGTATGCTAAGAATGCACCAAAAAACAAGACTCCAGCGAAAAACCGAGTTTTTTAGTTTTGGCAGTCGACCAACGCCAAGCGGTCGGATACGCTGTTATAGCGCTTAGTAACTAAGGACTATCGAAAATGTTTATTTCCTCCATTTGCCTTAAAATTAAAGCCAATCGGTCAGGTATGCTAAGAATGCACCAAAAAACAAGACTCCAGCGAAAAACCGAGTTTTTTACTTTTGGCAGTCTACCAACGCCAAGCGGTCGGATACGCTGTTATAGCGCTTAGTAACTAAGGACTATCGAAAATTTTTATTTCCTCCATTTGCCTTAAAATTAAAGCCAATCGGTCAGGTATGCTAAGAATGCACCAAAAAACAAGACTCCAGCGAAAAACCGAGTTTTTTAGTTTTGGCAGTCGACCAACGCCAAGCGGTCGGATACGCTGTTATAGCGCTTAGTAACTAAGGACTATCGAAAATGTTTATTTCCTCCATTTGCCTTAAAATTAAAGCCAATCGGTCAGGTATGCTAAGAATGCACCAAAAAACAAGACTCCAGCGAAAAACCGAGTTTTTTACTTTTGGCAGTCTACCAACGCCAAGCGGTCGGATACGCTGTTATAGCGCTTAGTAACTAAGGACTATCGAAAATTTTTATTTCCTCTATTTGCCTTAAAATTAAAGCCAATCGGTCAGGTATGCTAAGAATGCACCAAAAAACAAGACTCCAGCGAAAAACCGAGTTTTTTAGTTTTGGCAGTCTACAAACGCCAAGCGGTCGGATACGCTGTTATAGCGCTTAGTAACTAAGGACTATCGAAAAATTTTATTTCCTCCATTTGCCTTAAAATTAAAGCCAATCGGTCAGGTATGCTAAGAATGCACCAAAAAACAAGACTCCAGCGAAAAACCGAGTGTTTTAGTTTTAGCAGTCTACCAACGCCAAGCGGTCGGATACGCTGTTATAGCGCTTAGTAACTAAGGACTATCGAAAATTTTTATTTCCTCCATTTGCCTTAAAATTAAAGCCAATCGGTCAGGTATGCTAAGAATACACCAAAAAAACAAGACTCCAGCGAAAAACCGAGTTTTTTAGTTTTGGCAGTCTACCAACGCCAAGCGGTCGGATACACTGTTATAGCGCTTAGAAACTAAGGACAATCGAAAATTTTTATTTCCTCCATTTGCCTTAAAATTAAAGCCAATCGGTCAGGTATGCTAAGAATGCACCAAAAAACAAGACTCCAGCGAAAAACCGAGTTTTTTAGTTTTGGCAGTCTACCAACGCCAAGCGGTCGGATACGCTGTTATAGCGCTTAGTAACTAAGGACTATTGAAAATTTTTAATTCCTCCATTTGCCTTAAAATTAAAGCCAATCGGTCAGGTATGCTAAGAATGCACCAAAAAACAAGACTCCAGCGAAAAACCGAGTTTTTTAGTTTTGGCAGTCTACCAACGCCAAGCGGTCGGATACGCTGTTATAGCGCTTAGTAACTAAGGACTATCGAAAATTTTTATTTCCTCAATTTGCCTTAAAATTAAAGCCAATCGGTCAGGTATGCTAAGAATGCACCAAAAAACAAGACTCCAGCGAAAAACCGAGTTTTTTAGTTTTGGTAGTCTACCAACGCCAAGCGGTCGGATACGCTGTTATAGCGCTTAGTAACTAAGGACTATCGAATTTTTTTATTTCCTCCATTTGCCTTAAAATTAAAGCCAATCGGTCAGGTATGCTAAGAATGGACCAAAAAACAAGACTCCAGCGAAAAACCGAGTTTTTTAGTTTTGGCAGTCTACCAACGCCAAGCGGTCGGATACGCTGTTATAGCGCTTAGTAACTAAGGACTATCGAAAAATTTTACTTCCCGCATTTGCCTTAAAATTAAAGCCAATCGGTCAGGTATGCTAAGAATGCACCAAAAAACAAGACTCCAGCGAAAAACTGAGTTTTTTAGTTTTGGCGGTCTACCAACGCCAAGCGGTCGGATACGCTGTTATAGCGCTTAGTAACTAAGGACTATCGAAAATTTTTATTTCCCCCATTGGCCTTAAAATTAAAGCCAATCGGTCAGGTATGCTAAGAATGCACCAAAAAACAAGACTCCAGCGAAAAACCGAGTTTTTTAGTTTTGGCAGTCTACCAACGCCAAGCGGTCGGATACGCTGTTATAGCGCTTAGTAACTAAGGACTATCGAAAATTTTTATTTCCTCCACTTGCCTTAAAATTAAAGCCAATCGGTCAGGTATGCTAAGAATGCACCAAAAAACAAGACTCCAGCGAAAAACCGAGTTTTTTAGTTTTGGCAGTCTACCAACGCCAAGCGGTCCGATACGCTGTTATAGCGCTTAGTAACTAAGGACTATCGAAAATTTTTATTTCCTCCATTTGCCTTAAAATTAAAGCCAATCGATCAGGTATGCTAAGAATGCACCAAAAAACAAGACTCCAGCGAAAAACCGAGTTTTTTAGTTTTGGCAGTCTACCAACGCCAAGCGGTCGGATACGCTGTTATAGCGCTTAGTAACTAAGGACTATCGAAAAATTTTACTTCCCGCATTTGCCTTAAAATTAAAGCCAATCGGTCAGGTATGCTAAGAATGCACCAAAAAACAAGACTCCAGCGAAAAACTGAGTTTTTTAGTTTTGGCGGTCTACCAACGCCAAGCGGTCGGATACGCTGTTATAGCGCTTAGTAACTAAGGACTATCGAAAATTTTTATTTCCTCCATTTGCCTTAAAATTAAAGCCAATCGGTCAGGTATGCTAAGAATGCACCAAAAAACAAGACTCCAGCGAAAAACCGAGTTTTTTAGTTTTGGCAGTCTACCAACGTCAAGCGGTCGGATACGCTGTTATAGCGCTTAGTAACTAAGGACTATCGAAAAATTTTATTTCCTCCATTTGCCTTAAAATTAAAGCCAATCGGTCAGGTATGCTAAGAATGCACCAAAAAACAAGACTCCAGCGAAAAACCGAGTTTTTTAGTTTTGGTAGTCTACCAACGCCAAGCGGTCGGATACGCTGTTATAGCGCTTAGTAACTAAGGACTATCGAAATTTTTTATTTCCTCCATTTGCCTTAAAATTATAGCCAATCGGTCAGGTATGCTAAGAATGGACCAAAAAACAAGACTCCAGCGAAAAACCGAGTTTTTTAGTTTTGGCAGTCTACCAACGCCAAGCGGTCGGATACGCTGTTATAGCGCTTAGTAACTAAGGACTATCGAAAAATTTTACTTCCCGCATTTGCCTTAAAATTAAAGCCAATCGGTCAGGTATGCTAAGAATGCACCAAAAAACAAGACTCCAGCGAAAAACTGAGTTTTTTAGTTTTGGCGGTCTACCAACGCCAAGCGGTCGGATACGCTGTTATAGCGCTTAGTAACTAAGGACTATCGAAAATTTTTATTTCCCCCATTGGCCTTAAAATTAAAGCCAATCGGTCAGGTATGCTAAGAATGCACCAAAAAACAAGACTCCAGCGAAAAACCGAGTTTTTTAGTTTTGGCAGTCTACCAACGCCAAGCGGTCGGATACGCTGTTATAGCGCTTAGTAACTAAGGACTATCGAAAATTTTTATTTCCTCCATTTGCCTTAAAATTAAAGCCAATCGGTCAGGTATGCTAAGAATGCACCAAAAAACAAGACTCCAGCGAAAAACCGAGTTTTTTAGTTTTGGCAGTCTACCAACGCCAAGCGGTCCGATACGCTGTTATAGCGCTTAGTAACTAAGGACTATCGAAAATTTTTATTTCCTCCATTTGCCTTAAAATTAAAGCCAATCGGTCAGGTATGCTAAGAATGCACCAAAAAACAAGACTCCAGCGAAAAACCGAGTTTTTTAGTTTTGGCAGTCTACCAACGCCAAGCGGTCGGATACGCTGTTATAGCGCTTAGTAACTAAGGACTATCGAAAAATTTTACTTCCCGCATTTGCCTTAAAATTAAAGCCAATCGGTCAGGTATGCTAAGAATGCACCAAAAAACAAGACTCCAGCGAAAAACTGAGTTTTTTAGTTTTGGCGGTCTACCAACGCCAAGCGGTCGGATACGCTGTTATAGCGCTTAGTAACTAAGGACTATCGAAAATTTTTATTTCCTCCATTTGCCTTAAAATTAAAGCCAATCGGTCAGGTATGCTAAGAATGCACCAAAAAACAAGACTCCAGCGAAAAACCGAGTTTTTTAGTTTTGGTAGTCTACCAACGCCAAGCGGTCGGATACGCTGTTATAGCGCTTAGTAACTAAGGACTATCGAAATTTTTTATTTCCTCCATTTGCCTTAAAATTAAAGCCAATCGGTCAGGTATGCTAAGAATGGACCAAAAAACAAGACTCCAGCGAAAAACCGAGTTTTTTAGTTTTGGCAGTCTACCAACGCCAAGCGGTCGGATACGCTGTTATAGCGCTCAGTAACTAAGGACTATCGAAAAATTTTACTTCCCGCATTTGCCTTATAATTAAAGCCAATCGGTCAGGTATGCTAAGAATGCACCAAAAAACAAGACTCCAGCGAAAAACTGAGTTTTTTAGTTTTGGCGGTCTACCAACGCCAAGCGGTCGGATACGCTGTTATAGCGCTTAGTAACTAAGGACTATCGAAAATTTTTATTTCCCCCATTGGCCTTAAAATTAAAGCCAATCGGACAGGTATGCTAAGAATGCACCAAAAAACAAGACTCCAGCGAAAAACCGAGTTTTTTAGTTTTGGCAGTCTACCAACGCCAAGCGGTCGGATACGCTGTTATAGCGCTTAGTAACTAAGGACTATCGAAAAATTTTATTTCCTCCATTTGCCTTAAAATTAAAGCCAATCGGTCAGGTATGCTAAGAATGCACCAAAAAACAAGACTCCAGCGAAAAACCGAGTTTTTTAGTTTTGGCAGTCTACCAACGCCAAGCGGTCGGATACGCTGTTATAGCGCTTAGTAACTAAGGACTATCGAAAATTTTTATTTCCTCCATTTGCCTTAAAATTAAAGCCAATCGGTCAGGTATGCTAAGAATTCACCAAAAAACAAGACTCCAGCGAAAAACCGAGTTTTTTAGTTTTGGCAGTCTACCAACGCCAAGCGGTCGGATACGCTGTTATAGCGCTTAGTAACTAAGGACTATCGAAAATTTTTATTTCCTCCATTTGCCTTAAAATTAAAGCCAATCGGTCAGGTATGCTAAGAATGCACCAAAAAACCAAGACTCCAGCGAAAAACCGAGTTTTTAGCAGTCTACCAACGCCAAGCGGTCGGATACGCTGTTATAGCGCTTAGTAACTAAGGACTATCGAAAAATTTTATTTCCCCCATTGGCCTTAAAATTAAAGCCAATCGGTCAGGTATGCTAAGAATGCACCAAAAAACAAGACTCCAGCGAAAAACCGAGTTTTTTAGTTTTGGCGGTCTACCAACGCCAAGCGGTCGGATACGCTGTTATAGCGCTTAGTAACTAAGGACTATCGAAAATTTTTATTTCCCCCATTGGCCTTAAAATTAAAGCCAATCGGTCAGGTATGCTAAGAATGCACCAAAAAACAAGACTCCAGCGAAAAACCGAGTTTTTTAGTTTTGGCAGTCTACCAACGCCAAGCGGTCGGATACGCTATTATAGCGCTTAGTAACTAAGGACTATCGAAAATTTTTATTTCCTCCATTTGCCTTAAAATTAAAGCCAATCGGTCAGGTATGCTAAGAATGCACCAAAAAACAAGACTCCAGCGAAAAACCGAGTTTTTTAGTTTTGGCAGTCTACCAACGCCAAGCGGTCCGATACGCTGTTATAGCGCTTAGTAACTAAGGACTATCGAAAATTTTTATTTCCTCCATTTGCCTTAAAATTAAAGCCAATCGGTCAGGTATGCTAAGAATGCACCAAAAAACAAGACTCCAGCGAAAAACCGAGTTTTTTAGTTTTGGCAGTCTACCAACGCAAAGCGGTCGGATACGCTGTTATAGCGCTTAGTAACTAAGGACTATCGAAAATTTTTATTTCCTCCATTTGCCTTAAAATTAAAGCCAATCGGTCAGGTATGCTAAGAATGCACCAAAAAACAAGACTCCAGCGAAAAACCGAGTTTTTTAGTTTTGGTAGTCTACCAACGCCAAGCGGTCGGATACGCTGTTATAGCGCTTAGTAACTAAGGACTATCGAAAATTTTTATTTCCTCCATTTGCCTTAAAATTAAAGCCAATCGGTCAGGTATGCTAAGAATGCACCAAAAAAACAAGACTCCAGCGAAAAATCGAGTTTTTTAGTTTTCGCAGTCTACCAACGCCTAGCGGTCGGATACGCTGTTATAGCGCTTAGTAACTAAGGACTATCGAAAATGTTTATTTCCTCCATTTGCCTTAAAATTAAAGCCAATCGGTCAGGTATGCTAAGAATGCACCAAAAAACAAGACTCCAGCGAAAAACCGAGTTTTTTAGATATGGCAGTCTACCAACGCCAAGCGGTCGGATACGCTGTTATAGCGCTTAATAACTAAGGACTATCGAAATTTTTTATTTCCTTCATTTGCCTTAAAATTAAAGCCAATCGGTCAGGTATGCTAAGAATGCACCAAAAAACAAGACTCCAGCGAAAAACCGAGTTTTTTAGTTTTGGTAGTCTACCAACACCAAGCGGTCGGATACGCTGTTATAGCGCTTAGTAACTAAGGACTATCGAAAATTTTTATTTCCTACATTTGCCTTAAAATTAAAGCCAATCGGTCAGGTATGCTAAGAATGGACCAAAAAACAAGACTCCAGCGAAAAACCGAGTTTTTTAGTTTTGGCAGTCTACCAACGCCAAGCGGTCGAATACGCTGTTATAGCGCTTAGTAACTAAGGACTATCGAAAATTTTTATTTCCTCCATTTGCCTTAAAATTAAAGCCAATCGGTCAGGTATGCTAAGAATGCACCAAAAAACAAGACTCCAGCGAAAAACCGAGTTTTTTAGTTTTGGCAGTCTACCAACGCCAAGCGGTCGGATACGCTGTTATAGCGCTTAGTAACTAAGGACTATCGAAAATGTTTATTTCCTCCATTTGCCTTAAAATTAAAGCCAATCGGTCAGGTATGCTAAGAATGCACCAAAAAACAAGACTCCAGCGAAAAACCGAGTTTTTTAGTTTTGGCAGTCTACCAACGCCAAGCGGTCGGATACGCTGTTATAGCGCTTAGTAACTAAGGACTATCGAAAATTTTTATTTCCTCCATTTGCCTTAAAATTAAAGCCAATCGGTCAGGTATGCTAAGAATGCACCAAAAAACAAGACTCCAGCGAAAAACCGAGTTTTTTAGTTTTGGCGGTCTACCAACGCCAAGCGGTCGGATACGCTGTTATAGCGCTTAGTAACTAAGGACTATCGAAAATCTTTATTTCCTCCATTTGCCTTAAAATTAAAGCCAATCGGTCAGGTATGCTAAGAATACACCAAAAAACAAGACTCCAGCGAAAAACCGAGTTTTTTAGTTTTGGCAGTCTACCAACGCCAAGCGGTCGGATACGCTGTTATAGCGCTTAGTAACTAAGGACTATCGAAAATGTTTATTTCCTCCATTTGCCTTAAAATTAAAGCCAATCGGTCAGGTATGCTAAGAATGCACCAAAAAACAAGACTCCAGCGAAAAACCGAGTTTTTTAGTTTTGGCAGTCTACCAACGCCAAGCGGTCGGATACGCTGTTATAGCGCTTAGTAACTAAGGACTATCGAAAATTTTTATTTCCTCCATTTGCCTTAAAATTAAAGCCAATCGGTCAGGTATGCTAAGAATGCACCAAAAAACAAGACTCCAGCGAAAAACCGAGTTTTTTAGATTTGACAGTCTACCAACGCCAAGCGGTCGGATACGCTGTTATAGCGCTTAATAACTAAGGACTATCCAAAATTTTTATTTCCTCCATTTGCCTTAAAATTAAAGCCAATCGGTCAGGTATGCTAAGAATGCACCAAAAAACAAGACTCCAGCGAAAAACCGAGTTTTTTAGTTTTGGTAGTCTACCAACGCCAAGCGGTCGGATACGCTGTTATAGCGCTTAGTAACTAAGGACTATCGAAAATTTTTATTTCCTCCATTTGCCTTAAAATTAAAGCCAATCGGTCAGGTATGCTAAGAATGGACCAAAAAACAAGACTCCAGCGAAAAACCGAGTTTTTTAGTTTTGGCAGTCTACCAACGCCAAGCGGTCGAATACGCTGTTATAGCGCTTAGTAACTAAGGACTATCGAAAATTTTTATTTCCTCCATTTGCCTTAAAATTAAAGCCAATCGGTCAGGTATGCTAAGAATGCACCAAAAAACAAGACTCCAGCGAAAAACCGAGTTTTTTAGTTTTGGCGGTCTACCAACGCCAAGCGGTCGGATACGCTGTTATAGCGCTTAGTAACTAAGGACTATCGAAATTTTTTATTTCCTCCATTTGCCTTAAAATTATAGCCAATCGGTCAGGTATGCTAAGAATGGACCAAAAAACAAGACTCCAGCGAAAAACCGAGTTTTTTAGTTTTGGCAGTCTACCAACGCCAAGCGGTCGGATACGCTGTTATAGCGCTTAGTAACTAAGGACTATCGAAAATTTTTATTTCCTCCATTTGCCTTAAAATTAAAGCCAATCGGTCAGGTATGCTAAGAATGCACCAAAAAACAAGACTCCAGCGAAAAACCGAGTTTTTTAGATTTGACAGTCTACCAACGCCAAGCGGTCGGATACGCTGTTATAGCGCTTAATAACTAAGGACTATCCAAAATTTTTATTTCCTCCATTTGCCTTAAAATTAAAGCCAATCGGTCAGGTATGCTAAGAATGCACCAAAAAACAAGACTCCAGCGAAAAACCGAGTTTTTTAGTTTTGGTAGTCTACCAACGCCAAGCGGTCGGATACGCTGTTATAGCGCTTAGTAACTAAGGACTATCGAAAATTTTTATTTCCTCCATTTGCCTTAAAATTAAAGCCAATCGGTCAGGTATGCTAAGAATGGACCAAAAAACAAGACTCCAGCGAAAAACCGAGTTTTTTAGTTTTGGCAGTCTACCAACGCCAAGCGGTCGAATACGCTGTTATAGCGCTTAGTAACTAAGGACTATCGAAAATTTTTATTTCCTCCATTTGCCTTAAAATTAAAGCCAATCGGTCAGGTATGCTAAGAATGCACCAAAAAACAAGACTCCAGCGAAAAACCGAGTTTTTTAGTTTTGGCAGTCTACCAACGCCAAGCGGTCGGATACGCTGTTATAGCGCTTAGTAACTAAGGACTATCGAAAATGTTTATTTCCTCCATTTGCCTTAAAATTAAAGCCAATCGGTCAGGTATGCTAAGAATGCACCAAAAAACAAGACTCCAGCGAAAAACCGAGTTTTTTAGTTTTGGCAGTCTACCAACGCCAAGCGGTCGGATACGCTGTTATAGCGCTTAGTAACTAAGGACTATCGAAAATTTTTATTTCCTCCATTTGCCTTAAAATTAAAGCCAATCGGTCAGGTATGCTAAGAATGCACCAAAAAACAAGACTCCAGCGAAAAACCGAGTTTTTTAGTTTTGGCGGTCTACCAACGCCAAGCGGTCGGATACGCTGTTATAGCGCTTAGTAACTAAGGACTATCGAAAATTTTTATTTCCTCCATTTGCCTTAAAATTAAAGCCAATCGGTCAGGTATGCTAAGAATGCACCAAAAAACAAGACTCCAGCGAAAAACCGAGTTTTTTAGTTTTGGCAGTCTACCAACGCCAAGCGGTCGGATACGCTGTTATAGCGCTTAGTAACTAAGGACTATCGAAAATGTTTATTTCCTCCATTTGCCTTAAAATTAAAGCCAATCGGTCAGGTATGCTAAGAATGCACCAAAAAACAAGACTCCAGCGAAAAACCGAGTTTTTTAGTTTTGGCAGTCTACCAACGCCAAGCGGTCGGATACGCTGTTATAGCGCTTAGTAACTAAGGACTATCGAAAATTTTTATTTCCTCCATTTGCCTTAAAATTAAAGCCAATCGGTCAGGTATGCTAAGAATGCACCAAAAAACAAGACTCCAGCGAAAAACCGAGTTTTTTAGTTTTGGCAGTCTACCAACGCCAAGCGGTCGGATACGCTGTTATAGCGCTTAGTAACTAAGGACTATCGAAAAATTTTACTTCCCGCATTTGCCTTAAAATTAAAGCCAATCGGTCAGGTATGCTAAGAATGCACCAAAAAACAAGACTCCAGCGAAAAACCGAGTTTTTTAGTTTTGGCAGTCTACCAACGCCAAGCGGTCGGATACGCTGTTATAGCGCTTAGTAACTAAGGACTATCGAAAATTTTTATTTCCTCCATTTGCCTTAAAATTAAAGCCAATCGGTCAGGTATGCTAAGAATGCACCAAAAAACAAGACTCCAGCGAAAAACCGAGTTTTTTAGTTTTGGCAGTCTACCAACGCCAAGCGGTCCGATACGCTGTTATAGCGCTTAGTAACTAAGGACTATCGAAAATTTTTATTTCCTCCATTTGCCTTAAAATTAAAGCCAATCGGTCAGGTATGCTAAGAATGCACCAAAAAACAAGACTCCAGCGAAAAACCGAGTTTTTTAGTTTTGGCAGTCTACCAACGCCAAGCGGTCGGATACGCTGTTATAGCGCTTAGTAACTAAGGACTATCGAAAATGTTTATTTCCTCCATTTGCCTTAAAATTAAAGCCAATCGGTCAGGTATGCTAAGAATGCACCAAAAAACAAGACTCCAGCGAAAAACCGAGTTTTTTAGTTTTGGCAGTCTACCAACGCCAAGCGGTCGGATACGCTGTTATAGCGCTTAGTAACTAAGGACTATCGAAAATTTTTATTTCCTCCATTTGCCTTAAAATTAAAGCCAATCGGTCAGGTATGCTAAGAATGCACCAAAAAACAAGACTCCAGCGAAAAACCGAGTTTTTTAGTTTTGGCAGTCTACCAACGCCAAGCGGTCCGATACGCTGTTATAGCGCTTAGTAACTAAGGACTATCGAAAATTTTTATTTCCTCCATTTGCCTTAAAATTAAAGCCAATCGGTCAGGTATGCTAAGAATGCACCAAAAAACAAGACTCCAGCGAAAAACCGAGTTTTTTAGTTTTGGCAGTCTACCAACGCCAAGCGGTCGGATACGCTGTTATAGCGCTTAGTAACTAAGGACTATCGAAAAATTTTACTTCCCGCATTTGCCTTAAAATTAAAGCCAATCGGTCAGGTATGCTAAGAATGCACCAAAAAACAAGACTCCAGCGAAAAACTGAGTTTTTTAGTTTTGGCGGTCTACCAACGCCAAGCGGTCGGATACGCTGTTATAGCGCTTAGTAACTAAGGACTATCGAAAATTTTTATTTCCTCCATTTGCCTTAAAATTAAAGCCAATCGGTCAGGTATGCTAAGAATGCACCAAAAAACAAGACTCCAGCGAAAAACCGAGTTTTTTAGTTTTGGTAGTCTACCAACGCCAAGCGGTCGGATACGCTGTTATAGCGCTTAGTAACTAAGGACTATCGAAATTTTTTATTTCCTCCATTTGCCTTAAAATTAAAGCCAATCGGTCAGGTATGCTAAGAATGGACCAAAAAACAAGACTCCAGCGAAAAACCGAGTTTTTTAGTTTTGGCAGTCTACCAACGCCAAGCGGTCGGATACGCTGTTATAGCGCTCAGTAACTAAGGACTATCGAAAAATTTTACTTCCCGCATTTGCCTTATAATTAAAGCCAATCGGTCAGGTATGCTAAGAATGCACCAAAAAACAAGACTCCAGCGAAAAACTGAGTTTTTTAGTTTTGGCGGTCTACCAACGCCAAGCGGTCGGATACGCTGTTATAGCGCTTAGTAACTAAGGACTATCGAAAATTTTTATTTCCCCCATTGGCCTTAAAATTAAAGCCAATCGGACAGGTATGCTAAGAATGCACCAAAAAACAAGACTCCAGCGAAAAACCGAGTTTTTTAGTTTTGGCAGTCTACCAACGCCAAGCGGTCGGATACGCTGTTATAGCGCTTAGTAACTAAGGACTATCGAAAAATTTTATTTCCTCCATTTGCCTTAAAATTAAAGCCAATCGGTCAGGTATGCTAAGAATGCACCAAAAAACAAGACTCCAGCGAAAAACCGAGTTTTTTAGTTTTGGCAGTCTACCAACGCCAAGCGGTCCGATACGCTGTTATAGCGCTTAGTAACTAAGGACTATCGAAAATTTTTATTTCCTCCATTTGCCTTAAAATTAAAGCCAATCGGTCAGGTATGCTAAGAATTCACCAAAAAACAAGACTCCAGCGAAAAACCGAGTTTTTTAGTTTTGGCAGTCTACCAACGCCAAGCGGTCGGATACGCTGTTATAGCGCTTAGTAACTAAGGACTATCGAAAAATTTTATTTCCTCCATTTGCCTTAAAATTAAAGCCAATCGGTCAGGTATGCTAAGAATGCACCAAAAAACCAAGACTCCAGCGAAAAACCGAGTTTTTAGCAGTCTACCAACGCCAAGCGGTCGGATACGCTGTTATAGCGCTTAGTAACTAAGGACTATCGAAAAATTTTATTTCCCCCATTGGCCTTAAAATTAAAGCCAATCGGTCAGGTATGCTAAGAATGCACCAAAAAACAAGACTCCAGCGAAAAACCGAGTTTTTTAGTTTTGGCGGTCTACCAACGCCAAGCGGTCGGATACGCTGTTATAGCGCTTAGTAACTAAGGACTATCGAAAATTTTTATTTCCCCCATTGGCCTTAAAATTAAAGCCAATCGGTCAGGTATGCTAAGAATTCACCAAAAAACAAGACTCCAGCGAAAAACCGAGTTTTTTAGTTTTGGCAGTCTACCAACGCCAAGCGGTCGGATACGCTATTATAGCGCTTAGTAACTAAGGACTATCGAAAATTTTTATTTCCTCCATTTGCCTTAAAATTAAAGCCAATCGGTCAGGTATGCTAAGAATGCACCAAAAAACAAGACTCCAGCGAAAAACCGAGTTTTTTAGTTTTGGCAGTCTACCAACGCCAAGCGGTCCGATACGCTGTTATAGCGCTTAGTAACTAAGGACTATCGAAATTTTTTATTTCCTCCATTTGCCTTAAAATTAAAGCCAATCGGTCAGGTATGCTAAGAATGCACCAAAAAACAAGACTCCAGCGAAAAACCGAGTTTTTTAGTTTTGGCAGTCTACCAACGCAAAGCGGTCGGATACGCTGTTATAGCGCTTAGTAACTAAGGACTATCGAAAATTTTTATTTCCTCCATTTGCCTTAAAATTAAAGCCAATCGGTCAGGTATGCTAAGAATGCACCAAAAAACAAGACTCCAGCGAAAAACCGAGTTTTTTAGTTTTGGTAGTCTACCAACGCCAAGCGGTCGGATACGCTGTTATAGCGCTTAGTAACTAAGGACTATCGAAAATTTTTATTTCCTCCATTTGCCTTAAAATTAAAGCCAATCGGTCAGGTATGCTAAGAATGCACCAAAAAAACAAGACTCCAGCGAAAAATCGAGTTTTTTAGTTTTCGCAGTCTACCAACGCCTAGCGGTCGGATACGCTGTTATAGCGCTTAGTAACTAAGGACTATCGAAAATGTTTATTTCCTCCATTTGCCTTAAAATTAAAGCCAATCGGTCAGGTATGCTAAGAATGCACCAAAAAACAAGACTCCAGCGAAAAACCGAGTTTTTTAGATATGGCAGTCTACCAACGCCAAGCGGTCGGATACGCTGTTATAGCGCTTAATAACTAAGGACTATCGAAATTTTTTATTTCCTTCATTTGCCTTAAAATTAAAGCCAATCGGTCAGGTATGCTAAGAATGCACCAAAAAACAAGACTCCAGCGAAAAACCGAGTTTTTTAGTTTTGGTAGTCTACCAACGCCAAGCGGTCGGATACGCTGTTATAGCGCTTAGTAACTAAGGACTATCGAAAATTTTTATTTCCTACATTTGCCTTAAAATTAAAGCCAATCGGTCAGGTATGCTAAGAATGGACCAAAAAACAAGACTCCAGCGAAAAACCGAGTTTTTTAGTTTTGGCAGTCTACCAACGCCAAGCGGTCGAATACGCTGTTATAGCGCTTAGTAACTAAGGACTATCGAAAATTTTTATTTCCTCCATTTGCCTTAAAATTAAAGCCAATCGGTCAGGTATGCTAAGAATGCACCAAAAAACAAGACTCCAGCGAAAAACCGAGTTTTTTAGTTTTGGCAGTCTACCAACGCCAAGCGGTCGGATACGCTGTTATAGCGCTTAGTAACTAAGGACTATCGAAAAAGTTTATTTCCTCCATTTGCCTTAAAATTAAAGCCAATCGGTCAGGTATGCTAAGAATGCACCAAAAAACAAGACTCCAGCGAAAAACCGAGTTTTTTAGTTTTGGCAGTCTACCAACGCCAAGCGGTCGGATACGCTGTTATAGCGCTTAGTAACTAAGGACTATCGAAAATTTTTATTTCCTCCATTTGCCTTAAAATTAAAGCCAATCGGTCAGGTATGCTAAGAATGCACCAAAAAACAAGACTCCAGCGAAAAACCGAGTTTTTTAGTTTTGGCGGTCTACCAACGCCAAGCGGTCGGATACGCTGTTATAGCGCTTAGTAACTAAGGACTATCGAAAATTTTTATTTCCTCCATTTGCCTTAAAATTAAAGCCAATCGGTCAGGTATGCTAAGAATGCACCAAAAAACAAGACTCCAGCGAAAAACCGAGTTTTTTAGTTTTGGCAGTCTACCAACGCCAAGCGGTCGGATACGCTGTTATAGCGCTTAGTAACTAAGGACTATCGAAAATGTTTATTTCCTCCATTTGCCTTAAAATTAAAGCCAATCGGTCAGGTATGCTAAGAATGCACCAAAAAACAAGACTCCAGCGAAAAACCGAGTTTTTTAGTTTTGGCAGTCTACCAACGCCAAGCGGTCGGATACGCTGTTATAGCGCTTAGTAACTAAGGACTATCGAAAATTTTTATTTCCTCCATTTGCCTTAAAATTAAAGCCAATCGGTCAGGTATGCTAAGAATGCACCAAAAAACAAGACTCCAGCGAAAAACCGAGTTTTTTAGATTTGACAGTCTACCAACGCCAAGCGGTCGGATACGCTGTTATAGCGCTTAATAACTAAGGACTATCCAAAATTTTTATTTCCTCCATTTGCCTTAAAATTAAAGCCAATCGGTCAGGTATGCTAAGAATGCACCAAAAAACAAGACTCCAGCGAAAAACCGAGTTTTTTAGTTTTGGTAGTCTACCAACGCCAAGCGGTCGGATACGCTGTTATAGCGCTTAGTAACTAAGGACTATCGAAAATTTTTATTTCCTCCATTTGCCTTAAAATTAAAGCCAATCGGTCAGGTATGCTAAGAATGGACCAAAAAACAAGACTCCAGCGAAAAACCGAGTTTTTTAGTTTTGGCAGTCTACCAACGCCAAGCGGTCGAATACGCTGTTATAGCGCTTAGTAACTAAGGACTATCGAAAATTTTTATTTCCTCCATTTGCCTTAAAATTAAAGCCAATCGGTCAGGTATGCTAAGAATGCACCAAAAAACAAGACTCCAGCGAAAAACCGAGTTTTTTAGTTTTGGCGGTCTACCAACGCCAAGCGGTCGGATACGCTGTTATAGCGCTTAGTAACTAAGGACTATCGAAATTTTTTATTTCCTCCATTTGCCTTAAAATTATAGCCAATCGGTCAGGTATGCTAAGAATGGACCAAAAAACAAGACTCCAGCGAAAAACCGAGTTTTTTAGTTTTGGCAGTCTACCAACGCCAAGCGGTCGGATACGCTGTTATAGCGCTTAGTAACTAAGGACTATTGAAAATTTTTATTTCCTCCATTTGCCTTAAAATTAAAGCCAATCGGTCAGGTATGCTAAGAATGCACCAAAAAACAAGACTCCAGCGAAAAACCGAGTTTTTTAGATTTGACAGTCTACCAACGCCAAGCGGTCGGATACGCTGTTATAGCGCTTAGTAACTAAGGACTATCGAAAATTTTTATTTCCTCCATTTGCCTTAAAATTAAAGCCAATCGGTCAGGTATGCTAAGAATGCACCAAAAAACAAGACTCCAGCGAAAAACCGAGTTTTTTAGTTTTGGTAGTCTACCAAAGCCAAGCGGTCGGATACGCTGTTATAGCGCTTAGTAACTAAGGACTATCGAAAATTTTTATTTCCTCCATTTGCCTTAAAATTAAAGCCAATCGGTCAGGTATGCTAAGAATGGACCAAAAAACAAGACTCCAGCGAAAAACCGAGTTTTTTAGTTTTGGCAGTCTACCAACGCCAAGCGGTCGAATACGCTGTTATAGCGCTTAGTAACTAAGGACTATCGAAAATTTTTATTTCCTCCATTTGCCTTAAAATTAAAGCCAATCGGTCAGGTATGCTAAGAATGCACCAAAAAACAAGACTCCAGCGAAAAACCGAGTTTTTTAGTTTTGGCAGTCTACCAACGCCAAGCGGTCGGATACGCTGTTATAGCGCTTAGTAACTAAGGACTATCGAAAATGTTTATTTCCTCCATTTGCCTTAAAATTAAAGCCAATCGGTCAGGTATGCTAAGAATGCACCAAAAAACAAGACTCCAGCGAAAAACCGAGTTTTTTAGTTTTGGCAGTCTACCAACGCCAAGCGGTCGGATACGCTGTTATAGTGCTTAGTAACTAAGGACTATCGAAAATTTTTATTTCCTCCATTTGCCTTAAAATTAAAGCCAATCGGTCAGGTATGCTAAGAATGCACCAAAAAACAAGACTCCAGCGAAAAACCGAGTTTTTTAGTTTTGGCGGTCTACCAACGCCAAGCGGTCGGATACGCTGTTATAGCGCTTAGTAACTAAGGACTATCGAAAATTTTTATTTCCTCCATTTGCCTTAAAATTAAAGCCAATCGGTCAGGTATGCTAAGAATGCACCAAAAAACAAGACTCCAGCGAAAAACCGAGTTTTTTAGTTTTGGCAGTCTACCAACGCCAAGCGGTCGGATACGCTGTTATAGCGCTTAGTAACTAAGGACTATCGAAAATGTTTATTTCCTCCATTTGCCTTAAAATTAAAGCCAATCGGTCAGGTATGCTAAGAATGCACCAAAAAACAAGACTCCAGCGAAAAACCGAGTTTTTTAGTTTTGGCAGTCTACCAACGCCAAGCGGTCGGATACGCTGTTATAGCGCTTAGTAACTAAGGACTATCGAAAATTTTTATTTCCTCCATTTGCCTTAAAATTAAAGCCAATCGGTCAGGTATGCTAAGAATGCACCAAAAAACAAGACTCCAGCGAAAAACCGACTTTTTTAGATTTGACAGTCTACCAACGCCAAGCGGTCGGATACGCTGTTATAGCGCTTAATAACTAAGGACTATCCAAAATTTTTATTTCCTCCATTTGCCTTAAAATTAAAGCCAATCGGTCAGGTATGCTAAGAATGCACCAAAAAACAAGACTCCAGCGAAAAACCGAGTTTTTTAGTTTTGGTAGTCTACCAACGCCAAGCGGTCGGATACGCTGTTATAGCGCTTAGTAACTAAGGACAATCGAAAAATTTTATTTCCTCCATTTGCCTTAAAATTAAAGCCAATCGGTCAGGTATGCTAAGAATGGACCAAAAAACAAGACTCCAGCGAAAAACCGAGTTTTTTAGTTTTGGCAGTCTACCAACGCCAAGCGGTCGAATACGCTGTTATAGCGCTTAGTAACTAAGGACTATCGAAAATTTTTATTTCCTCCATTTGCCTTAAAATTAAAGCCAATCGGTCAGGTATGCTAAGAATGCACCAAAAAACAAGACTCCAGCGAAAAACCGAGTTTTTTAGTTTTGGCGGTCTACCAACGCCAAGCGGTCGGATACGCTGTTATAGCGCTTAGTAACTAAGGACTATCGAAATTTTTTATTTCCTCCATTTGCCTTAAAATTATAGCCAATCGGTCAGGTATGCTAAGAATGGACCAAAAAACAAGACTCCAGCGAAAAACCGAGTTTTTTAGTTTTGGCAGTCTACCAACGCCAAGCGGTCGGATACGCTGTTATAGCGCTTAGTAACTAAGGACTATCGAAAATTTTTATTTCCTCCATTTGCCTTAAAATTAAAGCCAATCGGTCAGGTATGCTAAGAATGCACCAAAAAACAAGACTCCAGCGAAAAACCGAGTTTTTTAGATTTGACAGTCTACCAACGCCAAGCGGTCGGATACGCTGTTATAGCGCTTAATAACTAAGGACTATCCAAAATTTTTATTTCCTCCATTTGCCTTAAAATTAAAGCCAATCGGTCAGGTATGCTAAGAATGCACCAAAAAACAAGACTCCAGCGAAAAACCGAGTTTTTTAGTTTTGGTAGTCTACCAACGCCAAGCGGTCGGATACGCTGTTATAGCGCTTAGTAACTAAGGACTATTGAAAATTTTTATTTCCTCCATTTGCCTTAAAATTAAAGCCAATCGGTCAGGTATGCTAAGAATGGACCAAAAAACAAGACTCCAGCGAAAAACCGAGTTTTTTAGTTTTGGCAGTCTACCAACGCCAAGCGGTCGAATACGCTGTTATAGCGCTTAGTAACTAAGGACTATCGAAAATTTTTATTTCCTCCATTTGCCTTAAAATTAAAGCCAATCGGTCAGGTATGCTAAGAATGCACCAAAAAACAAGACTCCAGCGAAAAACCGAGTTTTTTAGTTTTGGCGGTCTACCAACGCCAAGCGGTCGGATACGCTGTTATAGCGCTTAGTAACTAAGGACTATCGAAAATCTTTGTTTCCTCCATTTGCCTTAAAATTAAAGCCAATCGGTCAGGTATGCTAAGAATGCACCAAAAAACAAGACTCCAGCGAAAAACCGAGTTTTTTAGTTTTGGCAGTCTACCAACGCCAAGCGGTCGGATACGCTGTTATAGCGCTTAGTAACTAAGGACTATCGAAAATTTTTATTTCCTCCATTTGCCTTAAAATTAAAGCCAATCGGTCAGGTATGCTAAGAATGCACCAAAAAACAAGACTCCAGCGAAAAACCGAGTTTTTTAGTTTTGGCAGTCTACCAACGCCAAGCGGTCGGATACGCTGTTATAGCGCTTAGTAACTAAGGACTATCGAAAATTTTTATTTCCTCCATTTGCCTTAAAATTAAAGCCAATCGGTCAGGTATGCTAAGAATGCACCAAAAAACAAGACTCCAGCGAAAAATCGAGTTTTTTAGTTTTGGCAGTCTACAAACGCCAAGCGGTCGGATACGCTGTTATAGCGCTTAGTAACTAAGGACTATCGAAAAATTTTATTTCCTCCATTTGCCTTAAAATTAAAGCCAATCGGTCAGGTATGCTAAGAATGCACCAAAAAACAAGACTCCAGCGAAAAACCGAGTGTTTTAGTTTTAGCAGTCTACCAACGCCAAGCGGTCGGATACGCAGTTATAGCGCTTAGTAACTAAGGACTATCGAAAAATTTTATTTACTCCATTTGCCTTAAAATTAAAGCCAATCGGTCAGGTATGCTAAGAATACACCAAAAAAAAAAAGACTCCAGCGAAAAACCGAGTTTTTTAGTTTTGGCAGTCTACCAACGCCAAGCGGTCGGATACACTGTTATAGCGCTTAGTAACTAAGGACTATCGAAAATTTTTATTTCCTCCATTTGCCTTAAAATTAAAGCCAATCGGTCAGGTATGCTAAGAATGCACCAAAAAACAAGACTCCAGCGAAAAACCGAGTTTTTTAGTTTTGGCAGTCTACCAACGCCAAGCGGTCGGATACGCTGTTATAGCGCTTAGTAACTAAGGACTATCGAAAATTTTTATTTCCTCCATTTGCCTTAAAATTAAAGCCAATCGGTCAGGTATGCTAAGAATGCACCAAAAAACAAGACTCCAGCGAAAAACCGAGTTTTTTAGTTTTGGCAGTCTACCAACGCCAAGCGGTCGGATACGCTGTTATAGCGCTTAGTAACTAAGGACTATCGAAAATTTTTATTTCCTCCATTTGCCTTAAAATTAAAGCCAATCGGTCAGGTATGCTAAGAATGCACCAAAAAACAAGACTCCAGCGAAAAACCGAGTTTTTTAGTTTTGGTAGTCTACCAACGCCAAGCGGTCGGATACGCTGTTATAGCGCTTAGTAACTAAGGACTATCGAAATTTTTTAATTCCTCCATTTGCCTTAAAATTAAAGCCAATCGGTCAGGTATGCTAAGAATGGACCAAAAAACAAGACTCCAGCGAAAAACCGAGTTTTTTAGTTTTGGCAGTCTACCAACGCCAAGCGGTCGGATACGCTGTTATAGCGCTTAGTAACTAAGGACTATCGAAAAATTTTACTTCCCGCATTTGCCTTAAAATTAAAGCCAATCGGTCAGGTATGCTAAGAATGCACCAAAAAACAAGACTCCAGCGAAAAACTGAGTTTTTTAGTTTTGGCGGTCTACCAACGCCAAGCGGTCGGATACGCTGTTATAGCGCTTAGTAACTAAGGACTATCGAAAATTTTTATTTCCCCCATTGGCCTTAAAATTAAAGCCAATCGGTCAGGTATGCTAAGAATGCACCAAAAAACAAGACTCCAGCGAAAAACCGAGTTTTTTAGTTTTGGCAGTCTACCAACGCCAAGCGGTCGGATACGCTGTTATAGCGCTTAGTAACTAAGGACTATCGAAAAATTTTATTTCCCCCATTGGCCTTAAAATTAAAGCCAATCGGTCAGGTATGCTAAGAATGCACCAAAAAACAAGACTCCAGCGAAAAACCGAGTTTTTTAGTTTTGGCGGTCTACCAACGCCAAGCGGTCGGATACGCTGTTATAGCGCTTAGTAACTTAGGACTATCGAAAATTTTTATTTCCCCCATTGGCCTTAAAATTAAAGCCAATCGGTCAGGTATGCTAAGAATGCACCAAAAAACAAGACTCCAGCGAAAAACCGAGTTTTTTAGTTTTGGCAGTCTACCAACGCCAAGCGGTCGGATACGCTGTTATAGCGCTTAGTAACTAAGGACTATCGAAAATTTTTATTTCCTCCATTTGCCTTAAAATTAAAGCCAATCGGTCAGGTATGCTAAGAATGCACCAAAAAACAAGACTCCAGCGAAAAACCGAGTTTTTTAGTTTTGGCAGTCTACCAACGCCAAGCGGTCCGATACGCTGTTATAGCGCTTAGTAACTAAGGACTATCGAAAATTTTTATTTCCTCCATTTGCCTTAAAATTAAAGCCAATCGGTCAGGTATGCTAAGAATGCACCAAAAAACAAGACTCCAGCGAAAAACCGAGTTTTTTAGTTTTGGCAGCCTACCAACGCCAAGCGGTCGGATACGCTGTTATAGCGCTTAGTAACTAAGGACTATCGAAAATTTTTATTTCCCCCATTGGCCTTAAAATTAAAGCCAATCGGTCAGGTATGCTAAGAATGCACCAAAAAACAAGACTCCAGCGAAAAACCGAGTTTTTTAGTTTTGGCGGTCTACCAACGCCAAGCGGTCGGATACGCTGTTATAGCGCTTAGTAACTAAGGACTATCGAAAATTTTTATTTCCCCCATTGGCCTTAAAATTAAAGCCAATCGGTCAGGTATGCTAAGAATGCACCAAAAAACAAGACTCCAGCGAAAAACCGAGTTTTTTAGTTTTGGCAGTCTACCAACGCCAAGCGGTCGGATACGCTGTTATAGCGCTTAGTAACTAAGGACTATCGAAAATTTTTATTTCCTCCATTTGCCTTAAAATTAAAGCCAATCGGTCAGGTATGCTAAGAATGCACCAAAAAACAAGACTCCAGCGAAAAACCGAGTTTTTTAGTTTTGGTAGTCTACCAACGCCAAGCGGTCGGATACGCTGTTATAGCGCTTAGTAACTAAGGACTATCGAAAATTTTTATTTCCTCCATTTGCCTTAAAATTAAAGCCAATCGGTCAGGTATGCTAAGAATGCACCAAAAAACAAGACTCCAGCGAAAAATCGAGTTTTTTAGTTTTCGCAGTCTACCAACGCCAAGCGGTCGGATACGCTGTTATAGCGCTTAGTAACTAAGGACTATCGAAAATGTTTATTTCCTCCATTTGCCTTAAAATTAAAGCCAATCGGTCAGGTATGCTAAGAATGCACCAAAAAACAAGACTCCAGCGAAAAACCGAGTTTTTTAGATTTGGCAGTCTACCAACGCCAAGCGGTCGGATACGCTGTTATAGCGCTTAATAACTAAGGACTATCGAAAATTTTTATTTCCTTCATTTGCCTTAAAATTAAAGCCAATCGGTCAGGTATGCTAAGAATGCACCAAAAAACAAGACTCCAGCGAAAAACCGAGTTTTTTAGTTTTGGTAGTCTACCAACACCAAGCGGTCGGATACGCTGTTATAGCGCTTAGTAACTAAGGACTATCGAAAATTTTTATTTCCTACATTTGCCTTAAAATTAAAGCCAATCGGTCAGGTATGCTAAGAATGGACCAAAAAACAAGACTCCAGCGAAAAACCGAGTTTTTTAGTTTTGGCAGTCTACCAACGCCAAGCGGTCGAATACGCTGTTATAGCGCTTAGTAACTAAGGACTATCGAAAATTTTTATTTCCTCCATTTGCCTTAAAATTAAAGCCAATCGGTCAGGTATGCTAAGAATGCACCAAAAAACAAGACTCCAGCGAAAAACCGAGTTTTTTAGTTTTGGCAGTCTACCAACGCCAAGCGGTCGGATACGCTATTATAGCGCTTAGTAACTAAGGACTATCGAAAATGTTTATTTCCTCCATTTGCCTTAAAATTAAAGCCAATCGGTCAGGTATGCTAAGAATGCACCAAAAAACAAGACTCCAGCGAAAAACCGAGTTTTTTAGTTTTGGCAGTCTACCAACGCCAAGCGCTCGGATACGCTGTTATAGCGCTTAGTAACTAAGGACTATCGAAAATTTTTATTTCCTCCATTTGCCTTAAAATTAAAGCCAATCGGTCAGGTATGCTAAGAATGCACCAAAAAACAAGACTCCAGCGAAAAACCGAGTTTTTTAGTTTTGGCAGTCTACAAACGCCAAGCGGTCGGATACGCTGTTATAGCGCTTAGTAACTAAGGACTATCGAAAAAATGTTTATTATCTCCATTTGCCTTAAAATTAAAGCCAATCGGTCAGGTATGCTAAGAATGCACCAAAAAACAAGACTCCAGCGAAAAACAGAGTTTTTTAGATTTGACAGTCTACCAACGCCAAGCGGTCGGATACGCTGTTATAGCGCTTAATAACTAAGGACTATCCAAAATTTTTATTTCCTCCATTTGCCTTAAAATTAAAGCCAATCGGTCAGGTATGCTAAGAATGCACCAAAAAACAAGACTCCAGCGAAAAACCGAGTTTTTTAGTTTTGGTAGTCTACCAACGCCAAGCGGTCGGATACGCTGTTATAGCGCTTAGTAACTAAGGACTATCAAAAATTTTTATTTCCTCCATTTGCCTTAAAATTAAAGCCAATCGGTCAGGTATGCTAAGAATGGACCAAAAAACAAGACTCCAGCGAAAAACCGAGTTTTTTAGTTTTGGCAGTCTACCAACGCCAAGCGGTCGAATACGCTGTTATAGCGCTTAGTAACTAAGGACTATCGAAAATTTTTATTTCCTCCATTTGCCTTAAAATTAAAGCCAATCGGTCAGGTATGCTAAGAATGCACCAAAAAACAAGACTCCAGCGAAAAACCGAGTTTTTTAGTTTTGGCGGTCTACCAACGCCAAGCGGTCGGATACGCTGTTATAGCGCTTAGTAACTAAGGACTATCGAAAATTTTTATTTCCTCCATTTGCCTTAAAA
Organism: Pyrgus malvae; assembly: GCA_911387765.1. Classification (NCBI taxonomy): domain Eukaryota; kingdom Metazoa; phylum Arthropoda; class Insecta; order Lepidoptera; family Hesperiidae; genus Pyrgus; species Pyrgus malvae. Next base: position 134,229 of record OU426973.1, on the reverse strand, counting down.
TTAAAGCCAATCGGTCAGGTATGCTAAGAATGCACCAAAAAACAAGACTCCAGCGAAAAACCGAGTTTTTTAGTTTTGGCAGTCTACCAACGCCAAGCGGTCGGATACGCTGTTATAGCGCTTAGTAACTAAGGACTATCGAAAATGTTTATTTCCTCCATTTGCCTTAAAATTAAAGCCAATCGGTCAGGTATGCTAAGAATGCACCAAAAAACAAGACTCCAGCGAAAAACCGAGTTTTTTAGTTTTGGCAGTCTACCAACGCCAAGCGGTCGGATACGCTGTTATAGCGCTTAGTAACTAAGGACTATCGAAAATTTTTATTTCCTCCATTTGCCTTAAAATTAAAGCCAATCGGTCAGGTATGCTAAGAATGCACCAAAAAACAAGACTCCAGCGAAAAACCGAGTTTTTTAGTTTTGGCAGTCTACAAACGCCAAGCGGTCGGATACGCTGTTATAGCGCTTAGTAACTAAGGACTATCGAAAAATTTTATTTCCTCCATTTGCCTTAAAATTAAAGCCAATCGGTCAGGTATGCTAAGAATGCACCAAAAAACAAGACTCCAGCGAAAAACCGAGTGTTTTAGTTTTAGCAGTCTACCAACGCCAAGCGGTCGGATACGCTGTTATAGCGCTTAGTAACTAAGGACTATCGAAAAATTTTATTTACTCCATTTGCCTTAAAATTAAAGCCAATCGGTCAGGTATGCTAAGAATACACCAAAAAAAACAAGACTCCAGCGAAAAACCGAGTTTTTTAGTTTTGGCAGTCTACCAACGCCAAGCGGTCGGATACACTGTTATAGCGCTTAGTAACTAAGGACTATCGAAAATTTTTATTTCCTCCATTTGCCTTAAAATTAAAGCCAATCGGTCAGGTATGCTAAGAATGCACCAAAAAACAAGACTCCAGCGAAAAACCGAGTTTTTTAGTTTTGGCAGTCTACCAACGCCAAGCGGTCGGATACGCTGTTATAGCGCTTAGTAACTAAGGACTATCGAAAATTTTTATTTCCTCCATTTGCCTTAAAATTAAAGCCAATAGGTCAGGTATGCTAAGAATGCACCAAAAAACAAGACTCCAGCGAAAAACCGAGTTTTTTAGTTTTGGTAGTCTACCAACACCAAGCGGTCGGATACGCTGTTATAGCGCTTAGTAACTAAGGACTATTGAAAATTTTTATTTCCTACATTTGCCTTAAAATTAAAGCCAATCGGTCAGGTATGCTAAGAATGGACCAAAAAACAAGACTCCAGCGAAAAACCGAGTTTTTTAGTTTTGGCAGTCTACCAACGCCAAGCGGTCGAATACGCTGTTATAGCGCTTAGTAACTAAGGACTATCGAAAATTTTTATTTCCTCCATTTGCCTTAAAATTAAAGCCAATCGGTCAGGTATGCTAAGAATGCACCAAAAAACAAGACTCCAGCGAAAAACCGAGTTTTTTAGTTTTGGCAGTCTACCAACGCCAAGCGGTCGGATACGCTGTTATAGCGCTTAGTAACTAAGGACTATCGAAAATGTTTATTTCCTCCATTTGCCTTAAAATTAAAGCCAATCGGTCAGGTATGCTAAGAATGCACCAAAAAACAAGACTCCAGCGAAAAACCGAGTTTTTTAGTTTTGGCAGTCTACCAACGCCAAGCGGTCGGATACGCTGTTATAGCGCTTAGTAACTAAGGACTATCGAAAATGTTTATTTCCTCCATTTGCCTTAAAATTAAAGCCAATCGGTCAGGTATGCTAAGAATGCACCAAAAAACAAGACTCCAGCGAAAAACCGAGTTTTTTAGATTTGGCAGTCTACCAACGCCAAGCGGTCGGATACGCTGTTATAGCGCTTAATAACTAAGGACTATCGAAAATTTTTATTTCCTTCATTTGCCTTAAAATTAAAGCCAATCGGTCAGGTATGCTAAGAATGCACCAAAAAACAAGACTCCAGCGAAAAACCGAGTTTTTTAGTTTTGGTAGTCTACCAACACCAAGCGGTCGGATACGCTGTTATAGCGCTTAGTAACTAAGGACTATCGAAAATTTTTATTTCCTACATTTGCCTTAAAATTAAAGCCAATCGGTCAGGTATGCTAAGAATGGACCAAAAAACAAGACTCCAGCGAAAAACCGAGTTTTTTAGTTTTGGCAGTCTACCAACGCCAAGCGGTCGGATACGCTGTTATAGCGCTTAGTAACTAAGGACTATCGAAAATTTTTATTTCCTCCATTTGCCTTAAAATTAAAGCCAATCGGTCAGGTATGCTAAGAATGCACCAAAAAACAAGACTCCAGCGAAAAACCGAGTTTTTTAGTTTTGGCAGTCTACCAACGCCAAGCGGTCGGATACGCTATTATAGCGCTTAGTAACTAAGGACTATCGAAAATGTTTATTTCCTCCATTTGCCTTAAAATTAAAGCCAATCGGTCAGGTATGCTAAGAATGCACCAAAAAACAAGACTCCAGCGAAAAACCGAGTTTTTTAGTTTTGGCAGTCTACCAACGCCAAGCGCTCGGATACGCTGTTATAGCGCTTAGTAACTAAGGACTATCGAAAATTTTTATTTCCTCCATTTGCCTTAAAATTAAAGCCAATCGGTCAGGTATGCTAAGAATGCACCAAAAAACAAGACTCCAGCGAAAAACCGAGTTTTTTAGTTTTGGCAGTCTACAAACGCCAAGCGGTCGGATACGCTGTTATAGCGCTTAGTAACTAAGGACTATCGAAAAAATGTTTATTATCTCCATTTGCCTTAAAATTAAAGCCAATCGGTCAGGTATGCTAAGAATGCACCAAAAAACAAGACTCCAGCGAAAAACAGAGTTTTTTAGATTTGACAGTCTACCAACGCCAAGCGGTCGGATACGCTGTTATAGCGCTTAATAACTAAGGACTATCCAAAATTTTTATTTCCTCCATTTGCCTTAAAATTAAAGCCAATCGGTCAGGTATGCTAAGAATGCACCAAAAAACAAGACTCCAGCGAAAAACCGAGTTTTTTAGTTTTGGTAGTCTACCAACGCCAAGCGGTCGGATACGCTGTTATAGCGCTTAGTAACTAAGGACTATCAAAATTTTTATTTCCTCCATTTGCCTTAAAATTAAAGCCAATCGGTCAGGTATGCTAAGAATGGACCAAAAAACAAGACTCCAGCGAAAAACCGAGTTTTTTAGTTTTGGCAGTCTACCAACGCCAAGCGGTCGAATACGCTGTTATAGCGCTTAGTAACTAAGGACTATCGAAAATTTTTATTTCCTCCATTTGCCTTAAAATTAAAGCCAATCGGTCAGGTATGCTAAGAATGCACCAAAAAACAAGACTCCAGCGAAAAACCGAGTTTTTTAGTTTTGGCGGTCTACCAACGCCAAGCGGTCGGATACGCTGTTATAGCGCTTAGTAACTAAGGACTATCGAAAATTTTTATTTCCTCCATTTGCCTTAAAATTAAAGCCAATCGGTCAGGTATGCTAAGAATGCACCAAAAAACAAGACTCCAGCGAAAAACCGAGTTTTTTAGTTTTGGCAGTCTACCAACGCCAAGCGGTCGGATACGCTGTTATAGCGCTTAGTAACTAAGGACTATCGAAAATGTTTATTTCCTCCATTTGCCTTAAAATTAAAGCCAATCGGTCAGGTATGCTAAGAATGCACCAAAAAACAAGACTCCAGCGAAAAACCGAGTTTTTTAGTTTTGGCAGTCTACCAACGCCAAGCGGTCGGATACGCTGTTATAGCGCTTAGTAACTAAGGACTATCGAAAATTTTTATTTCCTCCATTTGCCTTAAAATTAAAGCCAATCGGTCAGGTATGCTAAGAATGCACCAAAAAACAAGACTCCAGCGAAAAACCGAGTTTTTTAGTTTTGGCAGTCTACAAACGCCAAGCGGTCGGATACGCTGTTATAGCGCTTAGTAACTAAGGACTATCGAAAAATTTTATTTCCTCCATTTGCCTTAAAATTAAAGCCAATCGGTCAGGTATGCTAAGAATGCACCAAAAAACAAGACTCCAGCGAAAAACCGAGTGTTTTAGTTTTAGCAGTCTACCAACGCCAAGCGGTCGGATACGCTGTTATAGCGCTTAGTAACTAAGGACTATCGAAAAATTTTATTTACTCCATTTGCCTTAAAATTAAAGCCAATCGGTCAGGTATGCTAAGAATACACCAAAAAAAACAAGACTCCAGCGAAAAACCGAGTTTTTTAGTTTTGGCAGTCTACCAACGCCAAGCGGTCGGATACACTGTTATAGCGCTTAGTAACTAAGGAATATCGAAAATTTTTATTTCCTCCATTTGCCTTAAAATTAAAGCCAATCGGTCAGGTATGCTAAGAATGCACCAAAAAACAAGACTCCAGCGAAAAACCGAGTTTTTTAGTTTTGGCAGTCTACCAACGCCAAGCGGTCGGATACGCTGTTATAGCGCTTAGTAACTAAGGACTATCGAAAATTTTTATTTCCTCCATTTGCCTTAAAATTAAAGCCAATCGGTCAGGTATGCTAAGAATGCACCAAAAAACAAGACTCCAGCGAAAAACCGAGTTTTTTAGTTTTGGTAGTCTACCAACACCAAGCGGTCGGATACGCTGTTATAGCGCTTAGTAACTAAGGACTATTGAAAATTTTTATTTCCTACATTTGCCTTAAAATTAAAGCCAATCGGTCAGGTATGCTAAGAATGGACCAAAAAACAAGACTCCAGCGAAAAACCGAGTTTTTTAGTTTTGGCAGTCTACCAACGCCAAGCGGTCGAATACGCTGTTATAGCGCTTAGTAACTAAGGACTATCGAAAATTTTTATTTCCTCCATTTGCCTTAAAATTAAAGCCAATCGGTCAGGTATGCTAAGAATGCACCAAAAAACAAGACTCCAGCGAAAAACCGAGTTTTTTAGTTTTGGCAGTCTACCAACGCCAAGCGGTCGGATACGCTGTTATAGCGCTTAGTAACTAAGGACTATCGAAAATGTTTATTTCCTCCATTTGCCTTAAAATTAAAGCCAATCGGTCAGGTATGCTAAGAATGCACCAAAAAACAAGACTCCAGCGAAAAACCGAGTTTTTTAGTTTTGGCAGTCTACCAACGCCAAGCGGTCGGATACGCTGTTATAGCGCTTAGTAACTAAGGACTATCGAAAATGTTTATTTCCTCCATTTGCCTTAAAATTAAAGCCAATCGGTCAGGTATGCTAAGAATGCACCAAAAAACAAGACTCCAGCGAAAAACCGAGTTTTTTAGTTTTGGCAGTCTACCAACGCCAAGCGGTCGGATACGCTGTTATAGCGCTTAGTAACTAAGGACTATCGAAAATTTTTATTTCCTCCATTTGCCTTAAAATTAAAGCCAATCGGTCAGGTATGCTAAGAATGCACCAAAAAACAAGACTCCAGCGAAAAACCGAGTTTTTTAGATTTGACAGTCTACCAACGCCAAGCGGTCGGATACGCTGTTATAGCGCTTAATAACTAAGGACTATCGAAAATTTTTATTTCCTCCATTTGCCTTAAAATTAAAGCCAATCGGTCAGGTATGCTAAGAATGCACCAAAAAACAAGACTCCAGCGAAAAACCGAGTTTTTTAGTTTTGGCGGTCTACCAACGCCAAGCGGTCGGATACGCTGTTATAGCGCTTAGTAACTAAGGACTATCGAAAATTTTTATTTCCTCCATTTGCCTTAAAATTAAAGCCAATCGGTCAGGTATGCTAAGAATGCACCAAAAAACAAGACTCCAGCGAAAAACCGAGTTTTTTAGTTTTGGCAGTCTACCAACGCCAAGCGGTCGGATACGCTGTTATAGCGCTTAGTAACTAAGGACTATCGAAAATTTTTATTTCCTCCATTTGCCTTAAAATTAAAGCCAATCAGTCAGGTATGCTAAGAATGCACCAAAAAACAAGACTCCAGCGAAAAACCGAGTTTTTTAGTTTTGGCAGTCTACCAACGCCAAGCGGTCGGATACGCTGTTATAGCGCTTAGTAACTAAGGACTATCGAAAATTTTTATTTCCTCCATTTGCCTTAAAATTAAAGCCAATCGGTCAGGTATGCTAAGAATGCACCAAAAAACAAGACTCCAGCGAAAAATCGAGTTTTTTAGTTTTGGCAGTCTACAAACGCCAAGCGGTCGGATACGCTGTTATAGCGCTTAGTAACTAAGGACTATCGAAATATTTTATTTCCTCCATTTGCCTTAAAATTAAAGCCAATCGGTCAGGTATGCTAAGAATGCACCAAAAAACAAGACTCCAGCGAAAAACCGAGTGTTTTAGTTTTAGCAGTCTACCAACGCCAAGCGGTCGGATACGCAGTTATAGCGCTTAGTAACTAAGGACTATCGAAAAATTTTATTTACTCCATTTGCCTTAAAATTAAAGCCAATCGGTCAGGTATGCTAAGAATACACCAAAAAAAAAAAGACTCCAGCGAAAAACCGAGTTTTTTAGTTTTGGCAGTCTACCAACGCCAAGCGGTCGGATACACTGTTATAGCGCTTAGTAACTAAGGACTATCGAAAATTTTTATTTCCTCCATTTGCCTTAAAATTAAAGCCAATCGGTCAGGTATGCTAAGAATGCACCAAAAAACAAGACTCCAGCGAAAAACCGAGTTTTTTAGTTTTGGCAGTCTACCAACGCCAAGCGGTCGGATACGCTGTTATAGCGCTTAGTAACTAAGGACTATCGAAAATTTTTATTTCCTCCATTTGCCTTAAAATTAAAGCCAATCGGTCAGGTATGCTAAGAATGCACCAAAAAACAAGACTCCAGCGAAAAACCGAGTTTTTTAGTTTTGGCAGTCTACCAACGCCAAGCGGTCGGATACGCTGTTATAGCGCTTAGTAACTAAGGACTATCGAAAATTTTTATTTCCTCCATTTGCCTTAAAATTAAAGCCAATCGGTCAGGTATGCTAAGAATGCACCAAAAAACAAGACTCCAGCGAAAAACCGAGTTTTTTAGTTTTGGTAGTCTACCAACGCCAAGCGGTCGGATACGCTGTTATAGCGCTTAGTAACTAAGGACTATCGAAATTTTTTAATTCCTCCATTTGCCTTAAAATTAAAGCCAATCGGTCAGGTATGCTAAGAATGGACCAAAAAACAAGACTCCAGCGAAAAACCGAGTTTTTTAGTTTTGGCAGTCTACCAACGCCAAGCGGTCGGATACGCTGTTATAGCGCTTAGTAACTAAGGACTATCGAAAAATTTTACTTCCCGCATTTGCCTTAAAATTAAAGCCAATCGGTCAGGTATGCTAAGAATGCACCAAAAAACAAGACTCCAGCGAAAAACCGAGTTTTTTAGTTTTGGCGGTCTACCAACGCCAAGCGGTCGGATACGCTGTTATAGCGCTTAGTAACTAAGGACTATCGAAAATTTTTATTTCCCCCATTGGCCTTAAAATTAAAGCCAATCGGTCAGGTATGCTAAGAATGCACCAAAAAACAAGACTCCAGCGAAAAACCGAGTTTTTTAGTTTTGGCAGTCTACCAACGCCAAGCGGTCCGATACGCTGTTATAGCGCTTAGTAACTAAGGACTATCGAAAATTTTTATTTCCTCCATTTGCCTTAAAATTAAAGCCAATCGGTCAGGTATGCTAAGAATGCACCAAAAAACAAGACTCCAGCGAAAAACCGAGTTTTTTAGTTTTGGCAGCCTACCAACGCCAAGCGGTCGGATACGCTGTTATAGCGCTTAGTAACTAAGGACTATCGAAAATTTTTATTTCCCCCATTGGCCTTAAAATTAAAGCCAATCGGTCAGGTATGCTAAGAATGCACCAAAAAACAAGACTCCAGCGAAAAACCGAGTTTTTTAGTTTTGGCGGTCTACCAACGCCAAGCGGTCGGATACGCTGTTATAGCGCTTAGTAACTAAGGACTATCGAAAATTTTTATTTCCCCCATTGGCCTTAAAATTAAGGCCAATCGGTCAGGTATGCTAAGAATGCACCAAAAAACAAGACTCCAGCGAAAAACCGAGTTTTTTAGTTTTGGCAGTCTACCAACGCCAAGCGGTCGGATACGCTGTTATAGCGCTTAGTAACTAAGGACTATCGAAAATTTTTATTTCCTCCATTTGCCTTAAAATTAAAGCCAATCGGTCAGGTATGCTAAGAATGCACCAAAAAACAAGACTCCAGCGAAAAACCGAGTTTTTTAGTTTTGGTAGTCTACCAACGCCAAGCGGTCGGATACGCTGTTATAGCGCTTAGTAACTAAGGACTATCGAAAATTTTTATTTCCTCCATTTGCCTTAAAATTAAAGCCAATCGGTCAGGTATGCTAAGAATGCACCAAAAAACAAGACTCCAGCGAAAAATCGAGTTTTTTAGTTTTCGCAGTCTACCAACGCCAAGCGGTCGGATACGCTGTTATAGCGCTTAGTAACTAAGGACTATCGAAAATGTTTATTTCCTCCATTTGCCTTAAAATTAAAGCCAATCGGTCAGGTATGCTAAGAATGCACCAAAAAACAAGACTCCAGCGAAAAACCGAGTTTTTTAGATTTGGCAGTCTACCAACGCCAAGCGGTCGGATACGCTGTTATAGCGCTTAATAACTAAGGACTATCGAAAATTTTTATTTCCTTCATTTGCCTTAAAATTAAAGCCAATCGGTCAGGTATGCTAAGAATGCACCAAAAAACAAGACTCCAGCGAAAAACCGAGTTTTTTAGTTTTGGTAGTCTACCAACACCAAGCGGTCGGATACGCTGTTATAGCGCTTAGTAACTAAGGACTATCGAAAATTTTTATTTCCTACATTTGCCTTAAAATTAAAGCCAATCGGTCAGGTATGCTAAGAATGGACCAAAAAACAAGACTCCAGCGAAAAACCGAGTTTTTTAGTTTTGGCAGTCTACCAACGCCAAGCGGTCGAATACGCTGTTATAGCGCTTAGTAACTAAGGACTATCGAAAATTTTTATTTCCTCCATTTGCCTTAAAATTAAAGCCAATCGGTCAGGTATGCTAAGAATGCACCAAAAAACAAGACTCCAGCGAAAAACCGAGTTTTTTAGTTTTGGCAGTCTACCAACGCCAAGCGGTCGGATACGCTGTTATAGCGCTTAGTAACTAAGGACTATCGAAAATGTTTATTTCCTCCATTTGCCTTAAAATTAAAGCCAATCGGTCAGGTATGCTAAGAATGCACCAAAAAACAAGACTCCAGCGAAAAACCGAGTTTTTTAGTTTTGGCAGTCTACCAACGCCAAGCGGTCGGATACGCTGTTATAGCGCTTAGTAACTAAGGACTATCGAAAATTTTTATTTCCTCCATTTGCCTTAAAATTAAAGCCAATCGGTCAGGTATGCTAAGAATGCACCAAAAAACAAGACTCCAGCGAAAAACCGAGTTTTTTAGTTTTGGCAGTCTACAAACGCCAAGCGGTCGGATACGCTGTTATAGCGCTTAGTAACTAAGGACTATCGAAAAAATGTTTATTATCTCCATTTGCCTTAAAATTAAAGCCAATCGGTCAGGTATGCTAAGAATGCACCAAAAAACAAGACTCCAGCGAAAAACAGAGTTTTTTAGATTTGACAGTCTACCAACGCCAAGCGGTCGGATACGCTGTTATAGCGCTTAATAACTAAGGACTATCCAAAATTTTTATTTCCTCCATTTGCCTTAAAATTAAAGCCAATCGGTCAGGTATGCTAAGAATGCACCAAAAAACAAGACTCCAGCGAAAAACCGAGTTTTTTAGTTTTGGTAGTCTACCAACGCCAAGCGGTCGGATACGCTGTTATAGCGCTTAGTAACTAAGGACTATCAAAAATTTTTATTTCCTCCATTTGCCTTAAAATTAAAGCCAATCGGTCAGGTATGCTAAGAATGGACCAAAAAACAAGACTCCAGCGAAAAACCGAGTTTTTTAGTTTTGGCAGTCTACCAACGCCAAGCGGTCGAATACGCTGTTATAGCGCTTAGTAACTAAGGACTATCGAAAATTTTTATTTCCTCCATTTGCCTTAAAATTAAAGCCAATCGGTCAGGTATGCTAAGAATGCACCAAAAAACAAGACTCCAGCGAAAAACCGAGTTTTTTAGTTTTGGCGGTCTACCAACGCCAAGCGGTCGGATACGCTGTTATAGCGCTTAGTAACTAAGGACTATCGAAAATTTTTATTTCCTCCATTTGCCTTAAAATTAAAGCCAATCGGTCAGGTATGCTAAGAATGCACCAAAAAACAAGACTCCAGCGAAAAACCGAGTTTTTTAGTTTTGGCAGTCTACCAACGCCAAGCGGTCGGATACGCTGTTATAGCGCTTAGTAACTAAGGACTATCGAAAATGTTTATTTCCTCCATTTGCCTTAAAATTAAAGCCAATCGGTCAGGTATGCTAAGAATGCACCAAAAAACAAGACTCCAGCGAAAAACCGAGTTTTTTAGTTTTGGCAGTCTACCAACGCCAAGCGGTCGGATACGCTGTTATAGCGCTTAGTAACTAAGGACTATCGAAAATTTTTATTTCCTCCATTTGCCTTAAAATTAAAGCCAATCGGTCAGGTATGCTAAGAATGCACCAAAAAACAAGACTCCAGCGAAAAACCGAGTTTTTTAGTTTTGGCAGTCTACAAACGCCAAGCGGTCGGATACGCTGTTATAGCGCTTAGTAACTAAGGACTATCGAAAAATTTTATTTCCTCCATTTGCCTTAAAATTAAAGCCAATCGGTCAGGTATGCTAAGAATGCACCAAAAAACAAGACTCCAGCGAAAAACCGCGTGTTTTAGTTTTGGCAGTCTACCAACGCCAAGCGGTCGGATACGCTGTTATAGCGCTTAGTAACTAAGGACTATCGAAAAATTTTATTTACTCCATTTGCCTTAAAATTAAAGCCAATCGGTCAGGTATGCTAAGAATACACCAAAAAAAACAAGACTCCAGCGAAAAACCGAGTTTTTTAGTTTTGGCAGTCTACCAACGCCAAGCGGTCGGATACGCTGTTATAGCGCTTAGTAACTAAGGACTATCGAAAATTTTTATTTCCTCCATTTGCCTTAAAATTAAAGCCAATCGGTCAGGTATGCTAAGAATGCACCAAAAAACAAGACTCCAGCGAAAAACCGAGTTTTTTAGTTTTGGCAGTCTACCAACGCCAAGCGGTCGGATACGCTGTTATAGCGCTTAGTAACTAAGGACTATCGAAAATTTTTATTTCCTCCATTTGCCTTAAAATTAAAGCCAATCGGTCAGGTATGCTAAGAATGCACCAAAAAACAAGACTCCAGCGAAAAACCGAGTTTTTAGTTTTGGCAGTCTACCAACGCCAAGCGGTCGGATACGCTGTTATAGCGCTTAGTAACTAAGGACTATCGAAAATTTTTATTTCCTCCATTTGCCTTAAAATTAAAGCCAATCGGTCAGGTATGCTAAGAATGCACCAAAAAACAAGACTCCAGCGAAAAACCGAGTTTTTTAGTTTTGGTAGTCTACCAACGCCAAGCGGTCGGATACGCTGTTATAGCGCTTAGTAACTAAGGACTATCGAAATTTTTTATTTCCTCCATTTGCCTTAAAATTAAAGCCAATCGGTCAGGTATGCTAAGAATGGACCAAAAAACAAGACTCAAGCGAAAAACCGAGTTTTTTAGTTTTGGCAGTCTACCAACGCCAAGCGGTCGGATACGCTGTTATAGCGCTTAGTAACTAAGGACTATCGAAAAATTTTACTTCCCGCATTTGCCTTAAAATTAAAGCCAATCGGTCAGGTATGCTAAGAATGCACCAAAAAACAAGACTCCAGCGAAAAACTGAGTTTTTTAGTTTTGGCGGTCTACCAACGCCAAGCGGTCGGATACGCTGTTATAGCGCTTAGTAACTAAGGACTATCGAAAATTTTTATTTCCCCCATTGGCCTTAAAATTAAAGCCAATCGGTCAGGTATGCTAAGAATGCACCAAAAAACAAGACTCCAGCGAAAAACCGAGTTTTTTAGTTTTGGCAGTCTACCAACGCCAAGCGGTCGGATACGCTGTTATAGCGCTTAGTAACTAAGGACTATCGAAAATTTTTATTTCCTCCATTTGCCTTAAAATTAAAGCCAATCGGCCAGGTATGCTAAGAATGCACCAAAAAACAAGACTCCAGCGAAAAACCGAGTTTTTTAGTTTTAGCAGTCTACCAACGCCAAGCGGTCGGATACGCTGTTATAGCGCTTAGTAACTAAGGACTATCGAAAAATTTTATTTCCTCCATTTGCCTTAAAATTAAAGCCAATCGGTCAGGTATGCTAAGAATGCACCAAAAAACAAGACTCCAGCGAAAAACCGAGTTTTTTAGTTTTGGCAGTCTACAAACGCCAAGCGGTCGGATACGCTGTTATAGCGCTTAGTAACTAAGGACTATCGAAAAATTTTATTTCCTCCATTTGCCTTAAAATTAAAGCCAATCGGTCAGGTATGCTAAGAATGCACCAAAAAACAAGACTCCAGCGAAAAACCGAGTGTTTTAGTTTTAGCAGTCTACCAACGCCAAGCGGTCGGATACGCTGTTATAGCGCTTAGTAACTAAGGACTATCGAAAAATTTTATTTCCTCCATTTGCCTTAAAATTAAAGCCAATCGGTCAGGTATGCTAAGAATACACCAAAAAAAACAAGACTCCAGCGAAAAACCGAGTTTTTTAGTTTTGGCAGTCTACCAACGCCAAGCGGTCGGATACACTGTTATAGCGCTTAGTAACTTAGGACTATCGAAAATTTTTATTTCCTCCATTTGCCTTAAAATTAAAGCCAATCGGTCAGGTATGCTAAGAATGCACCAAAAAACAAGACTCCAGCGAAAAACCGAGTTTTTTAGTTTTGGCAGTCTACCAACGCCAAGCGGTCGGATACGCTGTTATAGCGCTTAGTAACTAAGGACTATCGAAAATTTTTATTTCCTCCATTTGCCTTAAAATTAAAGCCAATCGGTCAGGTATGCTAAGAATGCACCAAAAAACAAGACTCCAGCGAAAAACCGAGTTTTTTAGTTTTGGCAGTCTACCAACGCCAAGCGGTCCGATACGCTGTTATAGCGCTTAGTAACTAAGGACTATCGAAAATTTTTATTTCCTCCATTTGCCTTAAAATTAAAGCCAATCGGTCAGGTATGCTAAGAATGCACCAAAAAACAAGACTCCAGCGAAAAACCGAGTTTTTTAGTTTTGGCAGTCTACCAACGCCAAGCGGTCCGATACGCTGTTATAGCGCTTAGTAACTAAGGACTATCGAAAATTTTTATTTCCTCCATTTGCCTTAAAATTAAAGCCAATCGGTCAGGTATGCTAAGAATGCACCAAAAAAGAAGACTCCAGCGAAAAACCGAGTTTTTTAGTTTTGGTAGTCTACCAACGCCAAGCGGTCCGATACGCTGTTATAGCGCTTAGTAACTAAGGACTATCGAAAATTTTTATTTCCTCCATTTGCCTTAAAATTAAAGCCAATCGGTCAGGTATGCTAAGAATGCTCCAAAAAACAAGACTCCAGCGAAAAACCGAGTTTTTTAGTTTTGGCAGTCTACCAACGCCAAGCGGTCGGATACGCTGTTATAGCGCTTAGTAACTAAGGACTATCGAAAAATTTTATTTCCTCCATTTGCATTAAAATTAAAGCCAATCGGTCAGGTATGCTAAGAATGCACCAAAAAACAAGACTCCAGCGAAAAACCGAGTTTTTTAGTTTTGGCAGTCTACCAACGCCAAGCGGTCGGATACGCTGTTATAGCGCTTAGTAACTAAGGACTATCGAAAAATTTTATTTACTCCATTTGCCTTAAAATTAAAGCCAATCGGTCAGGTATGCTAAGAATGCACCAAAAAACAAGACTCCAGCGAAAAACCGAGTTTTTTAGTTTTCGCAGTCTACCAACGCCAAGCGGTCGGATACGCTGTTATAGCGCTTAGTAACTAAGGACTATCGAAAATGTTTATTTCCTCCATTTGCCTTAAAATTAAAGCCAATCGGTCAGGTATGCTAAGGCAGGCAGGCAGCAACCCTTTTGCGTCCCACTGCTGGGCACGGGTCTCTCCCCCTTATTGGGTAGGCCTGGAGCTTACTCCACCACGCTGCTCCAATGCGGGTTGGTGGAGATGCGGGTTAGTGGCCAACCCGCTGTCGGATGTTTTCAAACCGCCCATAAGGCCTCCGACAAGGTTTAACGACTGTTATCTATCGACAACAACCGGGACCGACGGCTTAACGTGCCCTCCGAAGCACGGAGACGCGCATGAATTTTTTTGCCACTAGCGGTCACCCATCTCACAACCGACCGCGACCGTTTAGCTTAGCTGCGTAGACCGTTTGCGTTCTACGCTAGCCGCCGAGCCATGCGCGCTTCATATGCTAAGAATGCACCAAAAAACAAGACTCCAGCGAAAAACCGAGTTTTTTAGATTTGGCAGTCTACCAACGCCAAGCGGTCGGATACGCTGTTATAGCGCTTAATAACTAAGGACTATCGAAAAATTTTATTTCCTTCATTTGCCTTAAAATTAAAGCCAATCGGTCAGGTATGCTAAGAATGCACCAAAAAACAAGACTCCAGCGAAAAACCGAGTTTTTTAGTTTTGGTAGTCTACCAACACCAAGCGGTCGGATACGCTGTTATAGCGCTTAGTAACTAAGGTCTATCGAAAATTTTTATTTCCTACATTTGCCTTAAAATTAAAGCCAATCGGTCAGGTATGCTAAGAATGGACCAAAAAACAAGACTCCAGCGAAAAACCGAGTTTTTTAGTTTTGGCAGTCTACCAACGCCAAGCGGTCGAATACGCTGTTATAGCGCTTAGTAACTAAGGACTATCGAAAATTTTTATTTCCTCCATTTGCCTTAAAATTAAAGCCAATCGGTCAGGTATGCTAAGAATGCACCAAAAAACAAGACTCCAGCGAAAAACCGAGTTTTTAGCAGTCTACCAACGCCAAGCGGTCGGATACGCTGTTATAGCGCTTAGTAACTAAGGACTATCGAAAAATTTTATTTCCCCCATTGGCCTTAAAATTAAAGCCAATCGGTCAGGTATGCTAAGAATGCACCAAAAAACAAGACTCCAGCAAAAAACCGAGTTTTTTAGTTTTGGCGGTCTACCAACGCCAAGCGGTCGGATACGCTGTTATAGCGCTTAGTAACTAAGGACTATCGAAAATTTTTATTTCCCCCATTGGCCTTAAAATTAAAGCCAATCGGTCAGGTATGCTAAGAATGCACCAAAAAACAAGACTCCAGCGAAAAACCGAGTTTTTTAGTTTTGGCAGTCTACCAACGCCAAGCGGTCGGATACGCTATTATAGCGCTTAGTAACTAAGGACTATCGAAAATTTTTATTTCCTCCATTTGCCTTAAAATTAAAGCCAATCGGTCAGGTATGCTAAGAATGCACCAAAAAACAAGACTCCAGCGAAAAACCGAGTTTTTTAGTTTTGGCAGTCTACCAACGCCAAGCGGTCCGATATGCTGTTATAGCGCTTAGTAACTAAGGACTATCGAAAATTTTTATTTCCTCCATTTGCCTTAAAATTAAAGCCAATCGGTCAGGTATGCTAAGAATGCACCAAAAAACAAGACTCCAGCGAAAAACCGAGTTTTTTAGTTTTGGCAGTCTACCAACGCCAAGTGGTCGGATACGCTGTTATAGCGCTTAGTAACTAAGGACTATCGAAAATTTTTATTTCCTCCATTTGCCTTAAAATTAAAGCCAATCGGTCAGGTATGCTAAGAATGCACCAAAAAACAAGACTCCAGCGAAAAACCGAGTTTTTTAGTTTTGGCAGTCTACCAACGCCAAGCGGTCGGATACGCTGTTATAGCGCTTAGTAACTAAGGACTATCGAAAATTTTTATTTCCTCCATTTGCCTTAAAATTAAAGCCAATCGGTCAGGTATGCTAAGAATGCACCAAAAAACAAGACTCCAGCGAAAAACCGAGTTTTTTAGTTTTGGCAGTCTACCAACGCCAAGCGGTCGCATACGCTGTTATAGCGCTTAGTAACTAAGGACTATCGAAAAATTTTATTTCCTCCATTTGCCTTAAAATTAAAGCCAATCGGTCAGGTATGCTAAGAATGCACCAAAAAACATGACTCCAGCGAAAAACCGAGTTTTTTAGTTTTGGTAGTCTACCAACGCCAAGCGGTCGGATACGCTGTTATAGCGCTTAGTAACTAAGGACTATCGAAAATTTTTATTTCCTCCATTTGCCTTAAAATTAAAGCCAATCGGTCAGGTATGCTAAGAATGCTCCAAAAAACAAGACTCCAGCGAAAAACCGAGTTTTTTAGTTTTGGCAGTCTACCAACGCCAAGCGGTCGGATACGCTGTTATAGCGCTTAGTAACTAAGGACTATCGAAAAATTTTATTTCCTCCATTTGCATTAAAATTAAAGCCAATCGGTCAGGTATGCTAAGAATGCACCAAAAAACAAGACTCCAGCGAAAAACCGAGTTTTTTAGTTTTAGCAGTCTACCAACGCCAAGCGGTCGGATACGCTGTTATAGCGCTTAGTAACTAAGGACTATCGAAAAATTTTATTTACTCCATTTGCCTTAAAATTAAAGCCAATCGGTCAGGTATGCTAAGAATGCACCAAAAAACAAGACTCCAGCGAAAAACCGAGTTTTTTAGTTTTCGCAGTCTACCAACGCCAAGCGGTCGGATACGCTCTTATAGCGCTTAGTAACTAAGGACTATCGAAAATGTTTATTTCCTCCATTTGCCTTAAAATTAAAGCCAATCGGTCAGGTATGCTAAGAATGCACCAAAAAACAAGACTCCAGCGAAAAACCGAGTTTTTTAGATTTGGCAGTCTACCAACGCCAAGCGGTCGGATACGCTCTTATAGCGCTTAGTAACTAAGGACTATCGAAAATTTTTATTTCCTCCATTTGCCTTAAAATTAAAGCCAATCGGTCAGGTATGCTAAGAATGCTCCAAAAAACAAGACTCCAGCGAAAAACCGAGTTTTTTAGTTTTGGCAGTCTACCAACGCCAAGCGGTCGGATACGCTGTTATAGCGCTTAGTAACTAAGGACTATCGAAAAATTTTATTTCCTCCATTTGCATTAAAATTAAAGCCAATCGGTCAGGTATGCTAAGAATGCACCAAAAAACAAGACTCCAGCGAAAAACCGAGTTTTTTAGTTTTAGCAGTCTACCAACGCCAAGCGGTCGGATACGCTGTTATAGCGCTTAGTAACTAAGGACTATCGAAAATTTTTATTTCCTCCATTTGCCTTAAAATTAAAGCCAATCGGTCAGGTATGCTAAGAATGCACCAAAAAACAAGACTCCAGCGAAAAACCGAGTTTTTTAGTTTTCGCAGTCTACCAACGCCAAGCGGTCGGATACGCTCTTATAGCGCTTAGTAACTAAGGACTATCGAAAATGTTTATTTCCTCCATTTGCCTTAAAATTAAAGCCAATCGGTCAGGTATGCTAAGAATGCACCAAAAAACAAGACTCCAGCGAAAAACCGAGTTTTTTAGATTTGGCAGTCTACCAACGCCAAGCGGTCGGATACGCTCTTATAGCGCTTAGTAACTAAGGACTATCGAAAATTTTTATTTCCTCCATTTGCCTTAAAATTAAAGCCAATCGGTCAGGTATGCTAAGAATGCACCAAAAAACAAGACTCCAGCGAAAAACCGAGTTTTTTAGTTTTGGCAGTCTACCAACGCCAAGCGGTCGGATACGCTGTTATAGCGCTTAGTAACTAAGGACTATCGAAAATTTTTATTTCCTCCATTTGCCTTAAAATTAAAGCCAATCGGTCAGGTATGCTAAGAATGCACCAAAAAACATGACTCCAGCGAAAAACCGAGTTTTTTAGTTTTGGTAGTCTACCAACGCCAAGCGGTCGGATACGCTGTTATAGCGCTTAGTAACTAAGGACTATCGAAAAATTTTATTTCCTCCATTTGCCTTAAAATTAAAGCCAATCGGTCAGGTATGCTAAGAATGCCCCAAAAAACAAGACTCCAGCGAAAAACCGAGTTTTTTAGTTTTGGCAGTCTACCAACGCCAAGCGGTCGGATACGCTGTTATAGCGCTTAGTAACTAAGGACTATCGAAAAATTTTATTTCCTCCATTTGCATTAAAATTAAAGCCAATCGGTCAGGTATGCTAAGAATGCACCAAAAAACAAGACTCCAGCGAAAAACCGAGTTTTTTAGTTTTAGCAGTCTACCAACGCCAAGCGGTCGGATACGCTGTTATAGCGCTTAGTAACTAAGGACTATCGAAAATTTTTATTTCCTCCATTTGCCTTAAAATTAAAGCCAATCGGTCAGGTATGCTAAGAATGCACCAAAAAACAAGACTCCAGCGAAAAACCGAGTTTTTTAGTTTTCGCAGTCTACCAACGCCAAGCGGTCGGATACGCTCTTATAGCGCTTAGTAACTAAGGACTATCGAAAATGTTTATTTCCTCCATTTGCCTTAAAATTAAAGCCAATCGGTCAGGTATGCTAAGAATGCACCAAAAAACAAGACTCCAGCGAAAAACCGAGTTTTTTAGATTTGGCAGTCTACCAACGCCAAGCGGTCGGATACGCTCTTATAGCGCTTAGTAACTAAGGACTATCGAAAATTTTTATTTCCTCCATTTGCCTTAAAATTAAAGCCAATCGGTCAGGTATGCTAAGAATGCTCCAAAAAACAAGACTCCAGCGAAAAACCGAGTTTTTTAGTTTTGGCAGTCTACCAACGCCAAGCGGTCGGATACGCTGTTATAGCGCTTAGTAACTAAGGACTATCGAAAAATTTTATTTCCTCCATTTGCATTAAAATTAAAGCCAATCGGTCAGGTATGCTAAGAATGCACCAAAAAACAAGACTCCAGCGAAAAACCGAGTTTTTTAGTTTTGGCAGTCTACCAACGCCAAGCGGTCGGATACGCTGTTATAGCGCTTAGTAACTAAGGACTATCGAAAATTTTTATTTCCTCCATTTGCCTTAAAATTAAAGCCAATCGGTCAGGTATGCTAAGAATGCACCAAAAAACAAGACTCCAGCGAAAAACCGAGTTTTTTAGTTTTCGCAGTCTACCAACGCCAAGCGGTCGGATACGCTCTTATAGCGCTTAGTAACTAAGGACTATCGAAAATGTTTATTTCCTCCATTTGCCTTAAAATTAAAGCCAATCGGTCAGGTATGCTAAGAATGCACCAAAAAACAAGACTCCAGCGAAAAACCGAGTTTTTTAGATTTGGCAGTCTACCAACGCCAAGCGGTCGGATACGCTCTTATAGCGCTTAGTAACTAAGGACTATCGAAAATTTTTATTTCCTCCATTTGCCTTAAAATTAAAGCCAATCGGTCAGGTATGCTAAGAATGCACCAAAAAACAAGACTCCAGCGAAAAACCGAGTTTTTTAGTTTTGGCAGTCTACCAACGCCAAGCGGTCGGATACGCTGTTATAGCGCTTAGTAACTAAGGACTATCGAAAATTTTTATTTCCTCCATTTGCCTTAAAATTAAAGCCAATCGGTCAGGTATGCTAAGAATGCACCAAAAAACATGACTCCAGCGAAAAACCGAGTTTTTTAGTTTTGGTAGTCTACCAACGCCAAGCGGTCGGATACGCTGTTATAGCGCTTAGTAACTAAGGACTATCGAAAAATTTTATTTCCTCCATTTGCCTTAAAATTAAAGCCAATCGGTCAGGTATGCTAAGAATGCTCCAAAAAACAAGACTCCAGCGAAAAACCGAGTTTTTTAGTTTTGGCAGTCTACCAACGCCAAGCGGTCGGATACGCTGTTATAGCGCTTAGTAACTAAGGACTATCGAAAAATTTTATTTCCTCCATTTGCATTAAAATTAAAGCCAATCGGTCAGGTATGCTAAGAATGCACCAAAAAACAAGACTCCAGCGAAAAACCGAGTTTTTTAGTTTTAGCAGTCTACCAACGCCAAGCGGTCGGATACGCTGTTATAGCGCTTAGTAACTAAGGACTATCGAAAAATTTTATTTCCTCCATTTGCCTTAAAATTAAAGCCAATCGGTCAGGTATGCTAAGAATGCACCAAAAAACAAGACTCCAGCGAAAAACCGAGTTTTTTAGTTTTCGCAGTCTACCAACGCCAAGCGGTCGGATACGCTCTTATAGCGCTTAGTAACTAAGGACTATCGAAAATGTTTATTTCCTCCATTTGCCTTAAAATTAAAGCCAATCGGTCAGGTATGCTAAGAATGCACCAAAAAACAAGACTCCAGCGAAAAACCGAGTTTTTTAGATTTGGCAGTCTACCAACGCCAAGCGGTCGGATACGCTGTTATAGCGCTTAATAACTAAGGACTATCGAAAAATTTTATTTCCTTCATTTGCCTTAAAATTAAAGCCAATCGGTCAGGTATGCTAAGAATGCACCAAAAAACAAGACTCCAGCGAAAAACCGAGTTTTTTAGTTTTGGCAGTCTACCAACGCCAAGCGGTCGGATACGCTGTTATAGCGCTTAGTAACTAAGGACTATCGAAAAATTTTACTTCCCGCATTTGCCTTAAAATTAAAGCCAATCGGTCAGGTATGCTAAGAATGCACCAAAAAACAAGACTCCAGCGAAAAACCGAGTTTTTTAGTTTTGGCAGTCTACCAACGCCAAACGGTCGGATACGCTGTTATAGCGCTTAGTAACTAAGGACTATCGAAAATTTTTATTTCCTCCATTTGCCTTAAAATTATAGCCAATCGGTCAGGTATGCTAAGAATGCACCAAAAAACAAGACTCCAGCGAAAAACCGAGTTTTTTAGTTTTAGCAGTCTACCAACGCCAAGCGGTCGGATACGCTGTTATAGCGCTTAGTAACTAAGGACTATCGAAAAATTTTATTTACTCCATTTGCCTTAAAATTAAAGCCAATCGGTCAGGTATGTTGGTTGGTAGACCGCCAAAACTAAAAAACTCGGTTTTTCGCTGGAGTCTTGTTTTTTGGTGCATTCTTAGCATACCTGACCGATTGGCTTTAATTTTAAGGCAAATGCGGGAAATAAAATTTTTCGATAGTCCTTAGTAACTAAGCGCTATAACAGCGTATCCGACCGCTTGTCGGTCTCTCAAAACTCGGTTTTTCGCTGGAGTCTTGTTTTTTGGTGCATTCTTAGCATACCTGACCGATTTCAGGTATGCTAAGAATGCACCAAAAAACAAGACTCCAGCGAAAAACCGAGTTTTTTAGTTTTGGCGGTCTACCAACGCGAAGCGGTCGGATACGCTGTTATAGCGCTAATTAACTAAGGACTATCGAAAATTTTTATTTCCTCCATTTGCCTTAAAATTAAAGCCAATCGGTCAGGTATGCTAAGAATGCACCAAAAAACAAGACTCCAGCGAAAAACCGAGTTTTTTAGTTTTGGTAGTCTACCAACGCCAAGCGGTCGGATACGCTGTTATAGCGCTTAGTAACTAAGGACTATCGAAAAATTTTATTTCCTCCATTTGCCTTAAAATTAAAGCCAATCGGTCAGGTATGTTGGTTGGTAGACCGCCAAAACTAAAAAACTCGGTTTTTCGCTGGAGTCTTGTTTTTTGGTGCATTCTTAGCATACCTGACCGATTGGCTTTAATTTTAAGGCAAATGTGGGAAATAAAATTTTTCGATAGTCCTTAGTTACTAAGCGCTATAACAGCGTATCCGACCGCTTGGCGGTCTCTCAAAACTCGGTTTTTCGCTGGAGTCTTGTTTTTTGGTGCATTCTTAGCATACCTGACCGATTTCAGGTATGCTAAGAATGTACCAAAAAACAAGACTCCAGCGAAAAACCGAGTTTTTTAGTTTTGGTAGTCTACCAACGCCAAGCGGTCGGATACGCTGTTATAGCGCTTAGTAACTAAGGACTATCGAAAATTTTTATTTCCTCCATTTGCCTTAAAATTAAAGCCAATCGGTCAGGTATGCTAAGAATGCACCAAAAAACAAGACTCCAGCGAAAAATCGAGTTTTTTAGTTTTCGCAGTCTACCAACGCCAAGCGGTCGGATACGCTGTTATAGCGCTTAGTAACTAAGGACTATCGAAAATGTTTATTTCCTCCATTTGCCTTAAAATTAAAGCCAATCGGTCAGGTATGCTAAGAATGCACCAAAAAACAAGACTCCAGCGAAAAACCGAGTTTTTTAGATTTGGCAGTCTACCAACGCCAAGCGGTCGGATACGCTGTTATAGCGCTTAATAACTAAGGACTATCGAAAATTTTTATTTCCTTCATTTGCCTTAAAATTAAAGCCAATCGGTCAGGTATGCTAAGAATGCACCAAAAAACAAGACTCCAGCGAAAAACCGAGTTTTTTAGTTTTGGTAGTCTACCAACGCCAAGCGGTCGGATACGCTGTTATAGCGCTTAGTAACTAAGGACTATCGAAAATTTTTATTTCCTCCATTTGCCTTAAAATTAAAGCCAATCGGTCAGGTATGCTAAGAATGGACCAAAAAACAAGACTCCAGCGAAAAACCGAGTTTTTTAGTTTTGGCAGTCTACCAACGCCAAGCGGTCGAATACGCTGTTATAGCGCTTAGTAACTAAGGACTATCGAAAATTTTTATTTCCTCCATTTGCCTTAAAATTAAAGCCAATCGGTCAGGTATGCTAAGAATGCACCAAAAAACAAGACTCCAGCGAAAAACCGAGTTTTTTAGTTTTGGCAGTCTACCAACGCCAAGCGGTCGAATACGCTGTTATAGCGCTTAGTAACTAAGGACTATCGAAAATTTTTATTTCCTCCATTTGCCTTAAAATTAAAGCCAATCGGTCAGGTATGCTAAGAATGCACCAAAAAACAAGACTCCAGCGAAAAACCGAGTTTTTTAGTTTTGGCAGTCTACCAACGCCAAGCGGTCGCATACGCTGTTATAGCGCTTAGTAACTAAGGACTATCGAAAATGTTTATTTCCTCCATTTGCCTTAAAATTAAAGCCAATCGGTCAGGTATGCTAAGAATGCACCAAAAAACAAGACTCCAGCGAAAAACCGAGTTTTTTAGTTTTGGCAGTCTACCAACGCCAAGCGGTCGGATACGCTGTTATAGCGCTTAGTAACTAAGGACTATCGAAAATTTTTATTTCCTCCATTTGCCTTAAAATTAAAGCCAATCGGTCAGGTATGCTAAGAATGCACCAAAAAACAAGACTCCAGCGAAAAACCGAGTTTTTTAGTTTTGGCAGTCTACAAACGCCAAGCGGTCGGATACGCTGTTATAGCGCTTAGTAACTAAGGACTATCGAAAAAATGTTTATTTCCTCCATTTGCCTTAAAATTAAAGCCAATCGGTCAGGTATGCTAAGAATGCACCAAAAAACAAGACTCCAGCGAAAAACCGAGTTTTTTAGATTTGACAGTCTACCAACGCCAAGCGGTCGGATACGCTGTTATAGCGCTTAATAACTAAGGACTATCCAAAATTTTTATTTCCTCCATTTGCCTTAAAATTAAATCCAATCGGTCAGGTATGCTAAGAACGCACCAAAAAACAAGACTCCAGCGAAAAACCGAGTTTTTTAGTTTTGGTAGTCTACCAACGCCAAGCGGTCGGATACGCTGTTATAGCGCTTAGTAACTAAGGACTATCGAAAATGTTTATTTCCTCCATTTGCCTTAAAATTAAAGCCAATCGGTCAGGTATGCTAAGAATGCACCAAAAAACAAGACTCCAGCGAAAAACCGAGTTTTTTAGATTTGGCAGTCTACCAACGCCAAGCGGTCGGATACGCTGTTATAGCGCTTAATAACTAAGGACTATCGAAAATTTTTATTTCCTTCATTTGCCTTAAAATTACAGCCAATCGGTCAGGTATGCTAAGAATGCACCAAAAAACAAGACTCCAGCGAAAAACCGAGTTTTTTAGTTTTGGTAGTCTACCAACACCAAGCGGTCGGATACGCTGTTATAGCGCTTAGTAACTAAGGACTATCGAAAATTTTTATTTCCTACATTTGCCTTAAAATTAAAGCCAATCGGTTAGGTATGCTAAGAATGGACCAAAAAACAAGACTCCAGCGAAAAACCGAGTTTTTTAGTTTTGGCAGTCTACCAACGCCAAGCGGTCGAATACGCTGTTATAGCGCTTAGTAACTAAGGACTATCGAAAATTTTTATTTCCTCCATTTGCCTTAAAATTAAAGCCAATCGGTCAGGTATGCTAAGAATGCACCAAAAAACAAGACTCCAGCGAAAAACCGAGTTTTTTAGTTTTGGCAGTCTACCAACGCCAAGCGGTCGGATACGCTGTTATAGCGCTTAGTAACTAAGGACTATCGAAAATGTTTATTTCCTCCATTTGCCTTAAAATTAAAGCCAATCGGTCAGGTATGCTAAGAATGCACCAAAAAACAAGACTCCAGCGAAAAACCGAGTTTTTTAGTTTTGGCAGTCTACCAACGCCAAGCGGTCGGATACGCTGTTATAGCGCTTAGTAACTAAGGACTATCGAAAATTTTTATTTCCTCCATTTGCCTTAAAATTAAAGCCAATCGGTCAGGTATGCTAAGAATGCACCAAAAAACAAGACTCCAGCGAAAAACCGAGTTTTTTAGTTTTGGCAGTCTACAAACGCCAAGCGGTCGGATACGCTGTTATAGCGCTTAGTAACTAAGGACTATCGAAAAAATGTTTATTTCCTCCATTTGCCTTAAAATTAAAGCCAATCGGTCAGGTATGCTAAGAATGCACCAAAAAACAAGACTCCAGCGAAAAACAGAGTTTTTTAGATTTGACAGTTTACCAACGCCAAGCGGTCGGATACGCTGTTATAGCGCTTAATAACTAAGGACTATCCAAAATTTTTATTTCCTCCATTTGCCTTAAAATTAAAGCCAATCGGTCAGGTATGCTAAGAATGCACCAAAAAACAAGACTCCAGCGAAAAACCGAGTTTTTTAGTTTTGGTAGTCTACCAACGCCAAGCGGTCGAATACGCTGTTATAGCGCTTAGTAACTAAGGACTATCGAAAATTTTTATTTCCTCCATTTGCCTTAAAATTAAAGCCAATCGGTCAGGTATGCTAAGAATGCACCAAAAAACAAGACTCCAGCGAAAAACCGAGTTTTTTAGTTTTGGCAGTCTACCAACGCCAAGCGGTCGAATACGCTGTTATAGCGCTTAGTAACTAAGGACTATCGAAAATTTTTATTTCCTCCATTTGCCTTAAAATTAAAGCCAATCGGTCAGGTATGCTAAGAATGCACCAAAAAACAAGACTCCAGCGAAAAACCGAGTTTTTTAGTTTTGGCAGTCTACCAACGCCAAGCGGTCGGATACGCTGTTATAGCGCTTAGTAACTAAGGACTATCGAAAATGTTTATTTCCTCCATTTGCCTTAAAATTAAAGCCAATCGGTCAGGTATGCTAAGAATGCACCAAAAAACAAGACTCCAGCGAAAAACCGAGTTTTTTAGTTTTGGCAGTCTACCAACGCCAAGCGGTCGGATACGCTGTTATAGCGCTTAGTAACTAAGGACTATCGAAAATTTTTATTTCCTCCATTTGCCTTAAAATTAAAGCCAATCGGTCAGGTATGCTAAGAATGCACCAAAAAACAAGACTCCAGCGAAAAACCGAGTTTTTTAGTTTTGGCAGTCTACAAACGCCAAGCGGTCGGATACGCTGTTATAGCGCTTAGTAACTAAGGACTATCGAAAAAATGTTTATTTCCTCCATTTGCCTTAAAATTAAAGCCAATCGGTCAGGTATGCTAAGAATGCACCAAAAAACAAGACTCCAGCGAAAAACCGAGTTTTTTAGATTTGACAGTCTACCAACGCCAAGCGGTCGGATACGCTGTTATAGCGCTTAATAACTAAGGACTATCGAAAATTTTTATTTCCTCCATTTGCCTTAAAATTAAAGCCAATCGGTCAGGTATGCTAAGAATGCACCAAAAAACAAGACTCCAGCGAAAAACCGAGTTTTTTAGTTTTGGTAGTCTACCAACGCCAAGCGGTCGGATACGCTGTTATAGCGCTTAGTAACTAAGGACTATCGAAAATGTTTATTTCCTCCATTTGCCTTAAAATTAAAGCCAATCGGTCAGGTATGCTAAGAATGCACCAAAAAACAAGACTCCAGCGAAAAACCGAGTTTTTTAGTTTTGGCGGTCTACCAACGCCAAGCGGTCGGATACGCTGTTATAGCGCTTAGTAACTAAGGACTATCGAAAATTTTTATTTCCTCCATTTGCCTTAAAATTAAAGCCAATCGGTCAGGTATGCTAAGAATGCACCAAAAAACAAGACTCCAGCGAAAAACCGAGTTTTTTAGTTTTGGCAGTCTACCAACGCCAAGCGGTCGGATACGCTGTTATAGCGCTTAGTAACTAAGGACTATCGAAAATGTTTATTTCCTCCATTTGCCTTAAAATTAAAGCCAATCGGTCAGGTATGCTAAGAATGCACCAAAAACAAGACTCCAGCGAAAAACCGAGTTTTTTAGTTTTGGCAGTCTACAAACGCCAAGCGGTCGGATACGCTGTTATAGCGCTTAGTAACTAAGGACTATCGAAAATTTTTATTTCCTCCATTTGCCTTAAAATTAAAGCCAATCGGTCAGGTATGCTAAGAATGCACCAAAAAACAAGACTCCAGCGAAAAACCGAGTGTTTTAGTTTTAGCAGTCTACCAACGCCAAGCGGTCGGATACGCTGTTATAGCGCTTAGTAACTAAGGACTATCGAAAAATTTTATTTACTCCATTTGCCTTAAAATTAAAGCCAATCGGTCAGGTATGCTAAGAATACACCAAAAAAACAAGACTCCAGCGAAAAACCGAGTTTTTTAGTTTTGGCAGTCTACCAACGCCAAGCGGTCGGATACACTGTTATAGCGCTTAGTAACTAAGGACTATCGAAAATTTTTATTTCCTCCATTTGCCTTAAAATTAAAGCCAATCGGTCAGGTATGCTAAGAATGCACCAAAAAACAAGACTCCAGCGAAAAACCGAGTTTTTTAGTTTTGGCAGTCTACCAACGCCAAGCGGTCGGATACGCTGTTATAGCGCTTAGTAACTAAGGACTATCGAAAATTTTTATTTCCTCCATTTGCCTTAAAATTAAAGCCAATCGGTCAGGTATGCTAAGAATGCACCAAAAAACAAGACTCCAGCGTTAAACCGAGTTTTTTAGTTTTGGCAGTCTACCAACGCCAAGCGGTCGGATACGCTGTTATAGCGCTTAGTAACTAAGGACTATCGAAAATGTTTATTTCCTCCATTTGCCTTAAAATTAAAGCCAATCGGTCAGGTATGCTAAGAATGCACCAAAAAACAAGACTCCAGCGAAAAACCGAGTTTTTTAGTTTTGGCAGTCTACCAACGCCAAGCGGTCGGATACGCTGTTATAGCGCTTAGTAACTAAGGACTATCGAAAATTTTTATTTCCTCCATTTGCCTTAAAATTAAAGCCAATCGGTCAGGTATGCTAAGAATGCACCAAAAAACAAGACTCCAGCGAAAAACCGAGTTTTTTAGTTTTGGCAGTCTACAAACGCCAAGCGGTCGGATACGCTGTTATAGCGCTTAGTAACTAAGGACTATCGAAAAAATGTTTATTTCCTCCATTTGCCTTAAAATTAAAGCCAATCGGTCAGGTATGCTAAGAATGCACCAAAAAACAAGACTCCAGCGAAAAACCGAGTTTTTTAGATTTGACAGTCTACCAACGCCAAGCGGTCGGATACGCTGTTATAGCGCTTAATAACTAAGGACTATCCAAAATTTTTATTTCCTCCATTTGCCTTAAAATTAAAGCCAATCGGTCAGGTATGCTAAGAATGCACCAAAAAACAAGACTCCAGCGAAAAACCGAGTTTTTTAGTTTTGGTAGTCTACCAACGCCAAGCGGTCGGATACGCTGTTATAGCGCTTAGTAACTAAGGACTATCGAAAATGTTTATTTCCTCCATTTGCCTTAAAATTAAAGCCAATCGGTCAGGTATGCTAAGAATGCACCAAAAAACAAGACTCCAGCGAAAAACCGAGTTTTTTAGTTTTGGCGGTCTACCAACGCCAAGCGGTCGGATACGCTGTTATAGCGCTTAGTAACTAAGGACTATCGAAAATTTTTATTTCCTCCATTTGCCTTAAAATTAAAGCCAATCGGTCAGGTATGCTAAGAATGCACCAAAAAACAAGACTCCAGCGAAAAACCGAGTTTTTTAGTTTTGGCAGTCTACCAACGCCAAGCGGTCGGATACGCTGTTATAGCGCTTAGTAACTAAGGACTATCGAAAATGTTTATTTCCTCCATTTGCCTTAAAATTAAAGCCAATCGGTCAGGTATGCTAAGAATGCACCAAAAACAAGACTCCAGCGAAAAACCGAGTTTTTTAGTTTTGGCAGTCTACAAACGCCAAGCGGTCGGATACGCTGTTATAGCGCTTAGTAACTAAGGACTATCGAAAATTTTTATTTCCTCCATTTGCCTTAAAATTAAAGCCAATCGGTCAGGTATGCTAAGAATGCACCAAAAAACAAGACTCCAGCGAAAAACCGAGTGTTTTAGTTTTGGCAGTCTACCAACGCCAAGCGGTCGGATACGCTGTTATAGCGCTTAGTAACTAAGGACTATCGAAAAATTTTATTTACTCCATTTGCCTTAAAATTAAAGCCAATCGGTCAGGTATGCTAAGAATACACCAAAAAAACAAGACTCCAGCGAAAAACCGAGTTTTTTAGTTTTGGCAGTCTACCAACGCCAAGCGGTCGGATACACTGTTATAGCGCTTAGTAACTAAGGACTATCGAAAATTTTTATTTCCTCCATTTGCCTTAAAATTAAAGCCAATCGGTCAGGTATGCTAAGAATGCACCAAAAAACAAGACTCCAGCGAAAAACCGAGTTTTTTAGTTTTGGCAGTCTACCAACGCCAAGCGGTCGGATACGCTGTTATAGCGCTTAGTAACTAAGGACTATCGAAAATTTTTATTTCCTCCATTTGCCTTAAAATTAAAGCCAATCGGTCAGGTATGCTAAGAATGCACCAAAAAACAAGACTCCAGCGTTAAACCGAGTTTTTTAGTTTTGGCAGTCTACCAACGCCAAGCGGTCGGATACGCTGTTATAGCGCTTAGTAACTAAGGACTATCGAAAATTTTTATTTCCTCCATTTGCCTTAAAATTAAAGCCAATCGGTCAGGTATGCTAAGAATGCACCAAAAAACAAGACTCCAGCGAAAAACCGAGTTTTTTAGTTTTGGTAGTCTACCAACGCCAAGCGGTCGGATACGCTGTTATAGCGCTTAGTAACTAAGGACTATCGAAATTTTTTATTTCCTCCATTTGCCTTAAAATTAAAGCCAATCGGTCAGGTATGCTAAGAATGGACCAAAAAACAAGACTCAAGCGAAAAACCGAGTTTTTTAGTTTTGGCAGTCTACCAACGCCAAGCGGTCGGATACGCTGTTATAGCGCTTAGTAACTAAGGACTATCGAAAAATTTTACTTCCCGCATTTGCCTTAAAATTAAAGCCAATCGGTCAGGTATGCTAAGAATGCACCAAAAAACAAGACTCCAGCGAAAAACTGAGTTTTTTAGTTTTGGCGGTCTACCAACGCCAAGCGGTCGGATACGCTGTTATAGCGCTTAGTAACTAAGGACTATCGAAAATTTTTATTTCCCCCATTGGCCTTAAAATTAAAGCCAATCGGTCAGGTATGCTAAGAATGCACCAAAAAACAAGACTCCAGCGAAAAACCGAGTTTTTTAGTTTTGGCAGTCTACCAACGCCAAGCGGTCGGATACGCTGTTATAGCGCTTAGTAACTAAGGACTATCGAAAATTTTTATTTCCTCCATTTACCTTAAAATTAAAGCCAATCGGTCAGGTATGCTAAGAATGCACCAAAAAACAAGACTCCAGCGAAAAACCGAGTTTCTTAGTTTTAGCAGTCTACCAACGCCAAGCGGTCGGATACGCTGTTATAGCGCTTAGTAACTAAGGACTATCGAAAAATTTTTTTTCCCCCATTGGCCTTAAAATTAAAGCCAATCGGTCAGGTATGCTAAGAATGCACCAAAAAACAAGACTCCAGCGAAAAACCGAGTTTTTTAGTTTTGGCGGTCTACCAACGCCAAGCGGTCGGATACGCTGTTATAGCGCTTAGTAACTAAGGACTATCGAAAATTTTTATTTCCCCCATTGGCCTTAAAATTAAAGCCAATCGGTCAGGTATGCTAAGAATGCACCAAAAAACAAGACTCCAGCGAAAAACCGAGTTTTTTAGTTTTGGCAGTCTACCAACGCCAAGCGGTCGGATACGCTGTTATAGCGCTTAGTAACTAAGGACTATCGAAAATTTTTATTTCCTCCATTTGCCTTAAAATTAAAGCCCATCGGTCAGGTATGCTAAGAATGCACCAAAAAACAAGACTCCAGCGAAAAACCGAGTTTTTTAGTTTTGGCAGTCTACCAACGCCAAGCGGTCCGATACGCTGTTATAGCGCTTAGTAACTAAGGACTATCGAAAATTTTTATTTCCTCCATTTGCCTTAAAATTAAAGCCAATCGGTCAGGTATGCTAAGAATGCACCAAAAAACAAGACTCCAGCGAAAAACCGAGTTTTTTAGTTTTGGCAGTCTACCAACGCCAAGCGGTCGGATACGCTGTTATAGCGCTTAGTAACTAAGGACTATCGAAAATTTTTATTTCCTCCATTTGCCTTAAAATTAAAGCCAATCGGTCAGGTATGCTAAGAATGCACCAAAAAACAAGACTCCAGCGAAAAACCGAGTTTTTTAGTTTTGGTAGTCTACCAACGCCAAGCGGTCGGATACGCTGTTATAGCGCTTAGTAACTAAGGACTATCGAAAATTTTTATTTCCTCCATTTGCCTTAAAATTAAAGCCAATCGGTCAGGTATGCTAAGAATGCACCAAAAAACAAGACTCCAGCGAAAAACCGAGTTTTTAGCAGTCTACCAACGCCAAGCGGTCGGATACGCTGTTATAGCGCTTAGTAACTAAGGACTATCGAAAAATTTTATTTCCCCCATTGGCCTTAAAATTAAAGCCAATCGGTCAGGTATGCTAAGAATGCACCAAAAAACAAGACTCCAGCGAAAAACCGAGTTTTTTAGTTTTGGCGGTCTACCAACGCCAAGCGGTCGGATACGCTGTTATAGCGCTTAGTAACTAAGGACTATCGAAAATTTTTATTTCCCCCATTGGCCATAAAATTAAAGCCAATCGGTCAGGTATGCTAAGAATGCACCAAAAAACAAGACTCCAGCGAAAAACCGAGTTTTTTAGTTTTGGCAGTCTACCAACGCCAAGCGGTCGGATACGCTATTATAGCGCTTAGTAACTAAGGACTATCGAAAATTTTTATTTCCTCCATTTGCCTTAAAATTAAAGCCAATCGGTCAGGTATGCTAAGAATGCACCAAAAAACAAGACTCCAGCGAAAAACCGAGTTTTTTAGTTTTGGCAGTCTACCAACGCCAAGCGGTCCGATACGCTGTTATAGCGCTTAGTAACTAAGGACTATCGAAAATTTTTATTTCCTCCATTTGCCTTAAAATTAAAGCCAATCGGTCAGGTATGCTAAGAATGCACCAAAAAACAAGACTCCAGCGAAAAACCGAGTTTTTTAGTTTTGGCAGTCTACCAACGCCAAGCGGTCGGATACGCTGTTATAGCGCTTAGTAACTAAGGACTATCGAAAATTTTTATTTCCTCCATTTGCCTTAAAATTAAAGCCAATCGGTCAGGTATGCTAAGAATGCACCAAAAAACAAGACTCCAGCGAAAAACCGAGTTTTTTAGTTTTGGTAGTCTACCAACGCCAAGCGGTCGGATACGCTGTTATAGCGCTTAGTAACTAAGGACTATCGAAAATTTTTATTTCCTCCATTTGCCTTAAAATTAAAGCCAATCGGTCAGGTATGCTAAGAATGCACCAAAAAACAAGACTCCAGCGAAAAACCGAGTTTTTTAGTTTTGGCAGTCTACCAACGCCAAGCGGTCGGATACGCTGTTATAGCGCTTAGTAACTAAGGACTATCGAAAATTTTTATTTCCTCCATTTGCCTTAAAATTAAAGCCAATCGGTCAGGTATGCTAAGAATGCACCAAAAAAACATGACTCCAGCGAAAAACCGAGTTTTTTAGTTTTGGTAGTCTACCAACGCCAAGCGGTCGGATACGCTGTTATAGCGCTTAGTAACTAAGGACTATCGAAAATTTTTATTTCCTCCATTTGCCTTAAAATTAAAGCCAATCGGTCAGGTATGCTAAGAATGCTCCAAAAAACAAGACTCCAGCGAAAAACCGAGTTTTTTAGTTTTGGCAGTCTACCAACGCAAAGCGGTCGGATACGCTGTTATAGCGCTTAGTAACTAAGGACTATCGAAAAATTTTATTTCCTCCATTTGCATTAAAATTAAAGCCAATCGGTCAGGTATGCTAAGAATGCACCAAAAAACAAGACTCCAGCGAAAAACCGATTTTTTTAGTTTTAGCAGTCTACCAACGCCAAGCGGTCGGATACGCTGTTATAGCGCTTAGTAACTAAGGACTATCGAAAAATTTTATTTACTCCATTTGCCTTAAAATTAAAGCCAATCGGTCAGGTATGCTAAGAATGCACCAAAAAACAAGACTCCAGCGAAAAACCGAGTTTTTTAGTTTTCGCAGTCTACCAACGCCAAGCGGTCGGATACGCTGTTATAGCGCTTAGTAACTAAGGACTATCGAAAATGTTTATTTCCTCCATTTGCCTTAAAATTAAAGCCAATCGGTCAGGTATGCTAAGAATGCACCAAAAAACAAGACTCCAGCGAAAAACCGAGTTTTTTAGATTTGGCAGTCTACCAACGCCAAGCGGTCGGATACGCTGTTATAGCGCTTAATAACTAAGGACTATCGAAAAATTTTATTTCCTTCATTTGCCTTAAAATTAAAGCCAATCGGTCAGGTATGCTAAGAATGCACCAAAAAACAAGACTCCAGCGAAAAACCGAGTTTTTTAGTTTTGGTAGTCTACCAACACCAAGCGGTCGGATACGCTGTTATAGCGCTTAGTAACTAAGGTCTATCGAAAATTTTTATTTCCTACATTTGCCTTAAAATTAAAGCCAATCGGTCAGGTATGCTAAGAATGGACCAAAAAACAAGACTCCAGCGAAAAACCGAGTTTTTTAGTTTTGGCAGTCTACCAACGCCAAGCGGTCGAATACGCTGTTATAGCGCTTAGTAACTAAGGACTATCGAAAATTTTTATTTCCTCCATTTGCCTTAAAATTAAAGCCAATCGGTCAGGTATGCTAAGAATGCACCAAAAAACAAGACTCCAGCGAAAAACCGAGTTTTTTAGTTTTGGCAGTCTACCAACGCCAAGCGGTCGGATACGCTGTTATAGCGCTTAGTAACTAAGGACTATCGAAAATGTTTATTTTCTCCATTTGCCTTAAAATTAAAGCCAATCGGTCAGGTATGCTAAGAATGCACCAAAAAACAAGACTCCAGCGAAAAACCGAGTTTTTTAGTTTTGGCAGTCTACCAACGCCAAACGGTCGGATACGCTGTTATAGCGCTTAGTAACTAAGGACTATCGAAAAATTTTTATTTCCTCCATTTGCCTTAAAATTTAAGCCAGACTGCCAAAACTAAAAAACTTGGTTTTTCGCTGGAGTCTTGTTTTTTGGTGCATTCTTAGCATACCTGACCGATTTCAGGTATGCTAAGAATGCACCAAAAAACAAGACTCCAGCGAAAAACCGAGTTTTTTAGTTTTGGCAGTCTACCAACGCCAAGCGGTCGGATACGCTGTTATAGCGCTTAGTAACTAAGGACTATCGAAAATTTTTATTTCCTCCATTTGCCTTAAAATTAAAGCCAATCGGTCAGGTATGCTAAGAATGCACCAAAAAACAAGACTCCAGCGAAAAACCGAGTTTTTTAGTTTTGGCAGTATACCAACGCCAAGCGGTCGGATACGCTGTTATAGCGCTTAGTAACTAAGGACTATCGAAAATTTTTATTTCCTCCATTTGCCTTAAAATTAAAGCCAATCGGTCAGGTATGCTAAGAATGCACCAAAAAACAAGACTCCAGCGAAAAACCGAGTTTTTTAGTTTTAGCAGTCTACCAACGCCAAGCGGTCGGATACGCTTTTATAGCGCTTAGTAACTAAGGACTATCGAAAATTTTTATTTCCTCCATTTGCCTTAAAATTAAAGCCAATCGGTCAGGTATGCTAAGAATGCACCAAAAAACAAGACTCCAGCGAAAACCCGAGTTTTTTAGTTTTAGCAGTCTACCAACGCCAAGCGGTCGGATACGCTGTTATAGCGCTTAGTAACTAAGGACTATCGAAAAATTTTATTTCCCCCATTGGCCTTAAAATTAAAGCCAATCGGTCAGGTATGCTAAGAATGCACCAAAAAACAAGACTCCAGCGAAAAACCGAGTTTTTTAGTTTTGGCGGTCTACCAACGCCAAGCGGTCGGATACGCTGTTATAGCGCTTAGTAACTAAGGACTATCGAAAATTTTTATTTCCCCCATTGGCCTTAAAATTAAAGCCAATCGGTCAGGTATGCTAAGAATGCACCAAAAAACAAGACTCCAGCGAAAAACCGAGTTTTTTAGTTTCGGCAGTCTACCAACGCCAAGCGGTCGGAAAAGCTGTTATAGCGCTTAGTAACTAAGGACTATCGAAAATTTTTATTTCCTCCATTTGCCTTAAAATTAAAGCCAATCGGTCAGGTATGCTAAGAATGCACCAAAAAACAAGACTCCAGCGAAAAACCGAGTTTTTTAGTTTTGGCAGTCTACCAACGCCAAGCGGTCCGATACGCTGTTATAGCGCTTAGTAACTAAGGACTATCGAAAATTTTTATTTCCTCCATTTGCCTTAAAATTAAAGCCAATCGGTCAGGTATGCTAAGAATGCACCAAAAAACAAGACTCCAGCGAAAAACCGAGTTTTTTAGTTTTGGCAGTCTACCAACGCCAAGCGGTCGGATACGCTGTTATAGCGCTTAGTAACTAAGGACTATCGAAAATTTTTATTTCCTCCATTTGCCTTAAAATTAAAGCCAATCGGTCAGGTATGCTAAGAATGCACCAAAAAACAAGACTCCAGCGAAAAACCGAGTTTTTTAGTTTTGGTAGTCTACCAACGCCAAGCGGTCGGATACGCTGTTATAGCGCTTAGTAACTAAGGACTATCGAAAATTTTTATTTCCTCCATTTGCCTTAAAATTAAAGCCAATCGGTCAGGTATGCTAAGAATGCACCAAAAAACAAGACTCCAGCGAAAAACCGAGTTTTTAGCAGTCTACCAACGCCAAGCGGTCGGATACGCTGTTATAGCGCTTAGTAACTAAGGACTATCGAAAATTTTTATTTCCCCCATTGGCCTTAAAATTAAAGCCAATCGGTCAGGTATGCTAAGAATGCACCAAAAAACAAGACTCCAGCGAAAAACCGAGTTTTTTAGTTTTGGCAGTCTACCAACGCCAAGCGGTCGGATACGCTGTTATAGCGCTTAGTAACTAAGGACTATCGAAAATTTTTATTTCCCCCATTGGCCTTAAAATTAAAGCCAATCGGTCAGGTATGCTAAGAATGCACCAAAAAACAAGACTCCAGCGAAAAACCGAGTTTTTTAGATTTGGCAGTCTACCAACGCCAAGCGGTCGGATACGCTGTTATAGCGCTTAGTAACTAAGGACTATCGAAAATTTTTATTTCCTCCATTTGCCTTAAAATTTAAGCCAATCGGTCAGGTATGCTAAGAATGCACCAAAAAACAAGACTCCAGCGAAAAACCGAGTTTTTTAGTTTTGGCAGTCTACCAACGCCAAACGGTCCGATACGCTGTTATAGCGCTTAGTAACTAAGGACTATCGAAAATTTTTATTTCCTCCATTTGCCTTAAAATTAAAGCCAATCGGTCAGGTATGCTAAGAATGCACCAAAAAACAAGACTCCAGCGAAAAACCGAGTTTTTTAGTTTTGGCAGTCTACCAACGCCAAGCGGTCGGATACGCTGTTATAGCGCTTAGTAACTAAGGACTATCGAAAATTTTTATTTCCCCCATTGGCCTTAAAATTAAAGCCAATCGGTCAGGTATGCTAAGAATGCACCAAAAAACAAGACTCCAGCGAAAACCCGAGTTTTTTAGTTTTAGCAGTCTACCAACGCCAAGCGGTCGGATACGCTGTTATAGCGCTTAGTAACTAAGGACTATCGAAAAATTTTATTTCCCCCATTGGCCTTAAAATTAAAGCCAATCGGTCAGGTATGCTAAGAATGCACCAAAAAACAAGACTCCAGCGAAAAACCGAGTTT
Source organism: Pyrgus malvae (assembly GCA_911387765.1). NCBI lineage: Eukaryota > Metazoa > Arthropoda > Insecta > Lepidoptera > Hesperiidae > Pyrgus > Pyrgus malvae. The sequence goes on along the minus strand of OU426973.1, from coordinate 97,954 downwards.
TTTAGTTTTGGCGGTCTACCAACGCCAAGCGGTCGGATACGCTGTTATAGCGCTTAGTAACTAAAGACTATCGAAAATTTTTATTTCCCCCATTGGCCTTAAAATTAAAGCCAATCGGTCAGGTATGCTAAGAATGCACCAAAAAACAAGACTCCAGCGAAAAACCGAGTTTTTTAGTTTCGGCAGTCTACCAACGCCAAGCGGTCGGAAAAGCTGTTATAGCGCTTAGTAACTAAGGACTATCGAAAATTTTTATTTCCTCCATTTGCCTTAAAATTAAAGCCAATCGGTCAGGTATGCTAAGAATGCACCAAAAAACAAGACTCCAGCGAAAAACCGAGTTTTTTAGTTTTGGCAGTCTACCAACGCCAAGCGGTCCGATACGCTGTTATAGCGCTTAGTAACTAAGGACTATCGAAAATTTTTATTTCCTCCATTTGCCTTAAAATTAAAGCCAATCGGTCAGGTATGCTAAGAATGCACCAAAAAACAAGACTCCAGCGAAAAACCGAGTTTTTTAGTTTTGGTAGTCTACCAACGCCAAGCGGTCGGATACGCTGTTATAGCGCTTAGTAACTAAGGACTATCGAAAATTTTTATTTCCTCCATTTGCCTCAAAATTAAAGCCAATCGGTCAGGTATGCTAAGAATGCACCAAAAAACAAGACTCCAGCGAAAAACCGAGTTTTTAGCAGTCTACCAACGCCAAGCGGTCGGATACGCTGTTATAGCGCTTAGTAACTAAGGACTATCGAAAATTTTTATTTCCCCCATTGGCCTTAAAATTAAAGCCAATCGGTCAGGTATGCTAAGAATGCACCAAAAAACAAGACTCCAGCGAAAAACCGAGTTTTTTAGTTTTGGCAGTCTACCAACGCCAAGCGGTCGGATACGCTGTTATAGCGCTTAGTAACTAAGGACTATCGAAAATTTTTATTTCCCCCATTGGCCTTAAAATTAAAGCCAATCGGTCAGGTATGCTAAGAATGCACCAAAAAACAAGACTCCAGCGAAAAACCGAGTTTTTTAGTTTTGGTAGTCTACCAACGCCAAGCGGTCGGATACGCTGTTATAGCGCTTAGTAACTAAGGACTATCGAAAAATTTTATTTCCCCCATTGGCCTTAAAATTAAAGCCAATCGGTCAGGTATGCTAAGAATGCACCAAAAAACAAGACTCCAGCGAAAAACCGAGTTTTTTAGTTTTGGCGGTCTACCAACGCCAAGCGGTCGGATACGCTGTTATAGCGCTTAGTAACTAAGGACTATCGAAAATTTTTATTTCCCCCATTGGCCTTAAAATTAAAGCCAATCGGTCAGGTATGCTAAGAATGCACCAAAAAACAAGACTCCAGCGAAAAACCGAGTTTCTTAGTTTTGGCAGTCTACCAACGCCAAGCGGTCGGATACGCTGTTATAGCGCTTAGTAACTAAGGACTATCGAAAATTTTTATTTCCTCCATTTGCCTTAAAATTAAAGCCAATCGGTCAGGTATGCTAAGAATGCACCAAAAAACAAGACTCCAGCGAAAAACCGAGTTTTTTAGTTTTGGCAGTCTACCAACGCCAAGCGGTCCGATACGCTGTTATAGCGCTTAGTAACTAAGGACTATCGAAAATTTTTATTTCCTCCATTTGCCTTAAAATTAAAGCCAATCGGTCAGGTATGCTAAGAATGCACCAAAAAACAAGACTCCAGCGAAAAACCGAGTTTTTTAGTTTTGGCAGTCTACCAACGCCAAGCGGTCGGATACGCTGTTATAGCGCTTAGTAACTAAGGACTATCGAAAATTTTTATTTCCCCCATTGGCCTTAAAATTAAAGCCAATCGGTCAGGTATGCTAAGAATGCACCAAAAAACAAGACTCCAGCGAAAAACCGAGTTTTTTAGTTTTGGCAGTCTACCAACGCCAAGCGGTCGGATACGCTGTTATAGCGCTTAGTAACTAAGGACTATCGAAAATTTTTATTTCCCCCATTGGCCTTAAAATTAAAGCCAATCGGTCAGGTATGCTAAGAATGCACCAAAAAACAAGACTCCAGCGAAAAACCGAGTTTTTTAGTTTTGGTAGTCTACCAACGCCAAGCGGTCGGATACGCTGTTATAGCGCTTAGTAACTAAGGACTATCGAAAAATTTTATTTCCCCCATTGGCCTTAAAATTAAAGCCAATCGGTCAGGTATGCTAAGAATGCACCAAAAAACAAGACTCCAGCGAAAAACCGAGTTTTTTAGATTTGGCAGTCTACCAACGCCAAGCGGTCGGATACGCTGTTATAGCGCTTAATAACTAAGGACTATCGAAAAATTTTATTTCCTTCATTTGCCTTAAAATTAAAGCCAATCGGTCAGGTATGCTAAGAATGCACCAAAAAACAAGACTCCAGCGAAAAACCGAGTTTTTTAGTTTTGGTAGTCTACCAACGCCAAGCGGTCGGATACGCTGTTATAGCGCTTAGTAACTAAGGACTATCGAAAATGTTTATTTCCTCCATTTGCCTTAAAATTAAAGCCAATCGGTCAGGTATGCTAAGAATGCACCAAAAAAACAAGACTCCAGCTAAAAACCGAGTTTTTTAGTTTTGGCAGTCTACCAACGCCAAACGGTCGGATACGCTGTTATAGCGCTTAGTAACTAAGGACTATCGAAAATTTTTATTTCCTCCATTTGCCTTAAAATTTAAGCCAGACTGCCAAAACTAAAAAACTCGGTTTTTCGCTGGAGTCTTGTTTTTTGGTGCATTCTTAGCATACCTGAAATCGGTCAGGTATGCTAAGAATGCACCAAAAAACAAGACTCCAGCGAAAAACCGAGTTTTTTAGTTTTGGCAGTCTACCAACGCCAAGCGGTCGGATACGCTGTTATAGCGCTTAGTAACTAAGGACTATCGAAAATTTTTATTTCCTCCATTTGCCTTAAAATTAAAGCCAATCGGTCAGGTATGCTAAGAATGCACCAAAAAACAAGACTCCAGCGAAAAACCGAGTTTTTTAGTTTTAGCAGTCTACCAACGCCAAGCGGTCGGATACGCTGTTATAGCGCTTAGTAACTAAGGACTATCGAAAATTTTTATTTCCCCCATTGGCCTTAAAATTAAAGCCAATCGGTCAGGTATGCTAAGAATGCACCAAAAAACAAGACTCCAGCGAAAAACCGAGTTTTTTAGTTTTGGCAGTCTACCAACGCCAAGCGGTCGGATACGCTGTTATAGCGCTTAGTAACTAAGGACTATCGAAAATTTTTATTTCCTCCATTTGCCTTAAAATTAAAGCCAATCGGTCAGGTATGCTAAGAATGCACCAAAAAACAAGACTCCAGCGAAAACCCGAGTTTTTTAGTTTTAGCAGTCTACCAACGCCAAGCGGTCGGATACGCTGTTATAGCGCTTAGTAACTAAGGACTATCGAAAAAATTTATTTCCCCCATTGGCCTTAAAATTAAAGCCAATCGGTCAGGTATGCTAAGAATGCACCAAAAAACAAGACTCCAGCGAAAAACCGAGTTTTTTAGTTTTGGCGGTCTACCAACGCCAAGCGGTCGGATACGCTGTTATAGCGCTTAGTAACTAAGGACTATCGAAAATTTTTATTTCCCCCATTGGCCTTAAAATTAAAGCCAATCGGTCAGGTATGCTAAGAATGCACCAAAAAACAAGACTCCAGCGAAAAACCGAGTTTTTTAGTTTCGGCAGTCTACCAACGCCAAGCGGTCGGAAAAGCTGTTATAGCGCTTAGTAACTAAGGACTATCGAAAATTTTTATTTCCTCCATTTGCCTTAAAATTAAAGCCAATCGGTCAGGTATGCTAAGAATGCACCAAAAAACAAGACTCCAGCGAAAAACCGAGTTTTTTAGTTTTGGCAGTCTACCAACGCCAAGCGGTCCGATACGCTGTTATAGCGCTTAGTAACTAAGGACTATCGAAAATTTTTATTTCCTCCATTTGCCTTAAAATTAAAGCCAATCGGTCAGGTATGCTAAGAATGCACCAAAAAACAAGACTCCAGCGAAAAACCGAGTTTTTTAGTTTTGGCAGTCTACCAACGCCAAGCGGTCGGATACGCTGTTATAGCGCTTAGTAACTAAGGACTATCGAAAATTTTTATTTCCTCCATTTGCCTTAAAATTAAAGCCAATCGGTCAGGTATGCTAAGAATGCACCAAAAAACAAGACTCCAGCGAAAAACCGAGTTTTTTAGTTTTGGTAGTCTACCAACGCCAAGCGGTCGGATACGCTGTTATAGCGCTTAGTAACTAAGGACTATCGAAAATTTTTATTTCCTCCATTTGCCTTAAAATTAAAGCCAATCGGTCAGGTATGCTAAGAATGCACCAAAAAACAAGACTCCAGCGAAAAACCGAGTTTTTAGCAGTCTACCAACGCCAAGCGGTCGGATACGCTGTTATAGCGCTTAGTAACTAAGGACTATCGAAAATTTTTATTTCCCCCATTGGCCTTAAAATTAAAGCCAATCGGTCAGGTATGCTAAGAATGCACCAAAAAACAAGACTCCAGCGAAAAACCGAGTTTTTTAGTTTTGGCAGTCTACCAACGCCAAGCGGTCGGATACGCTGTTATAGCGCTTAGTAACTAAGGACTATCGAAAAATTTTCTTTCCCCCATTGGCCTTAAAATTAAAGCCAATCGGTCAGGTATGCTAAGAATGCACCAAAAAACAAGACTCCAGCGAAAACCCGAGTTTTTTAGTTTTAGCAGTCTACCAACGCCAAGCGGTCGGATACGCTGTTATAGCGCTTAGTAACTAAGGACTATCGAAAAATTTTATTTCCCCCATTGGCCTTAAAATTAAGGCCAATCGGTCAGGTATGCTAAGAATGCACCAAAAAACAAGACTCCAGCGAAAAACCGAGTTTTTTAGTTTTGGCGGTCTACCAACGCCAAGCGGTCGGATACGCTGTTATAGCGCTTAGTAACTAAGGACTATCGAAAATTTTTATTTCCCCCATTGGCCTTAAAATTAAAGCCAATCGGTCAGGTATGCTAAGAATGCACCAAAAAACAAGACTCCAGCGAAAAACCGAGTTTTTTAGTTTCGGCAGTCTACCAACGCCAAGCGGTCGGAAAAGCTGTTATAGCGCTTAGTAACTAAGGACTATCGAAAATTTTTATTTCCTCCATTTGCCTTAAAATTAAAGCCAATCGGTCAGGTATGCTAAGAATGCACCAAAAAACAAGACTCCAGCGAAAAACCGAGTTTTTTAGTTTTGGCAGTCTACCAACGCCAAGCGGTCCGATACGCTGTTATAGCGCTTAGTAACTAAGGACTATCGAAAATTTTTATTTCCTCCATTTGCCTTAAAATTAAAGCCAATCGGTCAGGTATGCTAAGAATGCACCAAAAAACAAGACTCCAGCGAAAAACCGAGTTTTTTAGTTTTGGCAGTCTACCAACGCCAAGCGGTCGGATACGCTGTTATAGCGCTTAGTAACTAAGGACTATCGAAAATTTTTATTTCCTCCATTTGCCTTAAAATTAAAGCCAATCGGTCAGGTATGCTAAGAATGCACCAAAAAACAAGACTCCAGCGAAAAACCGAGTTTTTTAGTTTTGGTAGTCTACCAACGCCAAGCGGTCGGATACGCTGTTATAGCGCTTAGTAACTAAGGACTATCGAAAATTTTTATTTCCTCCATTTGCCTCAAAATTAAAGCCAATCGGTCAGGTATGCTAAGAATGCACCAAAAAACAAGACTCCAGCGAAAAACCGAGTTTTTAGCAGTCTACCAACGCCAAGCGGTCGGATACGCTGTTATAGCGCTTAGTAACTAAGGACTATCGAAAATTTTTATTTCCCCCATTGGCCTTAAAATTAAAGCCAATCGGTCAGGTATGCTAAGAATGCACCAAAAAACAAGACTCCAGCGAAAAACCGAGTTTTTTAGTTTTGGCAGTCTACCAACGCCAAGCGGTCCGATACGCTGTTATAGCGCTTAGTAACTAAGGACTATCGAAAATTTTTATTTCCCCCATTGGCCTTAAAATTAAAGCCAATCGGTCAGGTATGCTAAGAATGCACCAAAAAACAAGACTCCAGCGAAAAACCGAGTTTTTTAGTTTTGGTAGTCTACCAACGCCAAGCGGTCGGATACGCTGTTATAGCGCTTAGTAACTAAGGACTATCGAAAAATTTTATTTCCCCCATTGGCCTTAAAATTAAAGCCAATCGGTCAGGTATGCTAAGAATGCACCAAAAAACAAGACTCCAGCGAAAAACCGAGTTTTTTAGTTTTGGCGGTCTACCAACGCCAAGCGGTCGGATACGCTGTTATAGCGCTTAGTAACTAAGGACTATCGAAAATTTTTATTTCCCCCATTGGCCTTAAAATTAAAGCCAATCGGTCAGGTATGCTAAGAATGCACCAAAAAACAAGACTCCAGCGAAAAACCGAGTTTCTTAGTTTTGGCAGTCTACCAACGCCAAGCGGTCGGATACGCTGTTATAGCGCTTAGTAACTAAGGACTATCGAAAATTTTTATTTCCTCCATTTGCCTTAAAATTAAAGCCAATCGGTCAGGTATGCTAAGAATGCACCAAAAAACAAGACTCCAGCGAAAAACCGAGTTTTTTAGTTTTGGCAGTCTACCAACGCCAAGCGGTCCGATACGCTGTTATAGCGCTTAGTAACTAAGGACTATCGAAAATTTTTATTTCCTCCATTTGCCTTAAAATTAAAGCCAATCGGTCAGGTATGCTAAGAATGCACCAAAACACAAGACTCCAGCGAAAAACCGAGTTTTTTAGTTTTGGCAGTCTACCAACGCCAAGCGGTCGGATACGCTGTTATAGCGCTTAGTAACTAAGGACTATCGAAAATTTTTATTTCCCCCATTGGCCTTAAAATTAAAGCCAATCGGTCAGGTATGCTAAGAATGCACCAAAAAACAAGACTCCAGCGAAAAACCGAGTTTTTTAGTTTTGGCAGTCTACCAACGCCAAGCGGTCGGATACGCTGTTATAGCGCTTAGTAACTAAGGACTATCGAAAAATTTTATTTCCTCCATTTGCCTTAAAATTAAAGCCAATCGGTCAGGTATGCTAAGAATGCACCAAAAAACAAGACTCCAGCGAAAACCCGAGTTTTTTAGTTTTAGCAGTCTACCAACGCCAAGCGGTCGGATACGCTGTTATAGCGCTTAGTAACTAAGGACTATCGAAAAAATTTATTTCCCCCATTGGCCTTAAAATTAAAGCCAATCGGTCAGGTATGCTAAGAATGCACCAAAAAACAAGACTCCAGCGAAAAACCGAGTTTTTTAGTTTTGGCGGTCTACCAACGCCAAGCGGTCGGATACGCTGTTATAGCGCTTAGTAACTAAGGACTATCGAAAATTTTTATTTCCCCCATTGGCCTTAAAATTAAAGCCAATCGGTCAGGTATGCTAAGAATGCACCAAAAAACAAGACTCCAGCGAAAAACCGAGTTTTTTAGTTTCGGCAGTCTACCAACGCCAAGCGGTCGGAAAAGCTGTTATAGCGCTTAGTAACTAAGGACTATCGAAAATTTTTATTTCCTCCATTTGCCTTAAAATTAAAGCCAATCGGTCAGGTATGCTAAGAATGCACCAAAAAACAAGACTCCAGCGAAAAACCGAGTTTTTTAGTTTTGGCAGTCTACCAACGCCAAGCGGTCCGATACGCTGTTATAGCGCTTAGTAACTAAGGACTATCGAAAATTTTTATTTCCTCCATTTGCCTTAAAATTAAAGCCAATCGGTCAGGTATGCTAAGAATGCACCAAAAAACAAGACTCCAGCGAAAAACCGAGTTTTTTAGTTTTGGCAGTCTACCAACGCCAAGCGGTCGGATACGCTGTTATAGCGCTTAGTAACTAAGGACTATCGAAAATTTTTATTTCCTCCATTTGCCTTAAAATTAAAGCCAATCGGTCAGGTATGCTAAGAATGCACCAAAAAACAAGACTCCAGCGAAAAACCGAGTTTTTTAGTTTTGGTAGTCTACCAACGCCAAGCGGTCGGATACGCTGTTATAGCGCTTATTAATTAAGGACTATCGAAAATTTTTATTTCCTCCATTTGCCTTAAAATTAAAGCCAATCGGTCAGGTATGCTAAGAATGCACCAAAAAACAAGACTCCAGCGAAAAACCGAGTTTTTAGCAGTCTACCAACGCCAAGCGGTCGGATACGCTGTTATAGCGCTTAGTAACTAAGGACTATCGAAAATTTTTATTTCCCCCATTGGCCTTAAAATTAAAGCCAATCGGTCAGGTATGCTAAGAATGCACCAAAAAACAAGACTCCAGCGAAAAACCGAGTTTTTTAGTTTTGGCAGTCTACCAACGCCAAGCGGTCGGATACGCTGTTATAGCGCTTAGTAACTAAGGACTATCGAAAATTTTTATTTCCCCCATTGGCCTTAAAATTAAAGCCAATCGGTCAGGTATGCTAAGAATGCACCAAAAAACAAGACTCCAGCGAAAACCCGAGTTTTTTAGTTTTAGCAGTCTACCAACGCCAAGCGGTCGGATACGCTGTTATAGCGCTTAGTAACTAAGGACTATCGAAAAATTTTATTTCCCCCATTGGCCTTAAAATTAAAGCCAATCGGTCAGGTATGCTAAGAATGCACCAAAAAACAAGACTCCAGCGAAAAACCGAGTTTTTTAGTTTTGGCGGTCTACCAACGCCAAGCGGTCGGAAAAGCTGTTATAGCGCTTAGTAACTAAGGACTATCGAAAATTTTTATTTCCTCCATTTGCCTTAAAATTAAAGCCAATCGGTCAGGTATGCTAAGAATGCACCAAAAAACAAGACTCCAGCGAAAAACCGAGTTTTTTAGTTTTGGCAGTCTACCAACGCCAAGCGGTCCGATACGCTGTTATAGCGCTTAGTAACTAAGGACTATCGAAAATTTTTATTTCCTCCATTTGCCTTAAAATTAAAGCCAATCGGTCAGGTATGCTAAGAATGCACCAAAAAACAAGACTCCAGCGAAAAACCGAGTTTTTTAGTTTTGGCAGTCTACCAACGCCAAGCGGTCCGATACGCTGTTATAGCGCTTAGTAACTAAGGACTATCGAAAATTTTTATTTCCCCCATTGGCCTTAAAATTAAAGCCAATCGGTCAGGTATGCTAAGAATGCACCAAAAAACAAGACTCCAGCGAAAAACCGAGTTTTTTAGTTTCGGCAGTCTACCAACGCCAAGCGGTCGGAAAAGCTGTTATAGCGCTTAGTAACTAAGGACTATCGAAAATTTTTATTTCCTCCATTTGCCTTAAAATTAAAGCCAATCGGTCAGGTATGCTAAGAATGCACCAAAAAACAAGACTCCAGCGAAAAACCGAGTTTTTTAGTTTTGGCAGTCTACCAACGCCAAGCGGTCCGATACGCTGTTATAGCGCTTAGTAACTAAGGACTATCGAAAATTTTTATTTCCTCCATTTGCCTTAAAATTAAAGCCAATCGGTCAGGTATGCTAAGAATGCACCAAAAAACAAGACTCCAGCGAAAAACCGAGTTTTTAGCAGTCTACCAACGCCAAGCGGTCGGATACGCTGTTATAGCGCTTAGTAACTAAGGACTATCGAAAATTTTTATTTCCCCCATTGGCCTTAAAATTAAAGCCAATCGGTCAGGTATGCTAAGAATGCACCAAAAAACAAGACTCCAGCGAAAAACCGAGTTTTTTAGTTTCGGCAGTCTACCAACGCCAAGCGGTCGGAAAAGCTGTTATAGCGCTTAGTAACTAAGGACTATCGAAAATTTTTATTTCCTCCATTTGCCTTAAAATTAAAGCCAATCGGTCAGGTATGCTAAGAATGCACCAAAAAACAAGACTCCAGCGAAAAACCGAGTTTTTTAGTTTTGGCAGTCTACCAACGCCAAGCGGTCCGATACGCTGTTATAGCGCTTAGTAACTAAGGACTATCGAAAATTTTTATTTCCTCCATTTGCCTTAAAATTAAAGCCAATCGGTCAGGTATGCTAAGAATGCACCAAAAAACAAGACTCCAGCGAAAAACCGAGTTTTTTAGTTTTGGCAGTCTACCAACGCCAAGCGGTCGGATACGCTGTTATAGCGCTTAGTAACTAAGGACTATCGAAAATTTTTATTTCCTCCATTTGCCTTAAAATTAAAGCCAATCGGTCAGGTATGCTAAGAATGCACCAAAAAACAAGACTCCAGCGAAAAACCGAGTTTTTTAGTTTTGGTAGTCTACCAACGCCAAGCGGTCGGATACGCTGTTATAGCGCTTAGTAACTAAGGACTATCGAAAATTTTTATTTCCTCCATTTGCCTCAAAATTAAAGCCAATCGGTCAGGTATGCTAAGAATGCACCAAAAAACAAGACTCCAGCGAAAAACCGAGTTTTTAGCAGCTTACCAACGCCAAGCGGTCGGATACGCTGTTATAGCGCTTAGTAACTAAGGACTATCGAAAATTTTTATTTCCCCCATTGGCCTTAAAATTAAAGCCAATCGGTCAGGTATGCTAAGAATGCACCAAAAAACAAGACTCCAGCGAAAAACCGAGTTTTTTAGTTTTGGCAGTCTACCAACGCCAAGCGGTCGGATACGCTGTTATAGCGCTTAGTAACTAAGGACTATCGAAAATTTTTATTTCCCCCATTGGCCTTAAAATTAAAGCCAATCGGTCAGGTATGCTAAGAATGCACCAAAAAACAAGACTCCAGCGAAAAACCGAGTTTTTTAGTTTTGGTAGTCTACCAACGCCAAGCGGTCGGATACGCTGTTATAGCGCTTATTAACTAAGGACTATCGAAAAATTTTATTTCCCCCATTGGCCTTAAAATTAAAGCCAATCGGTCAGGTATGCTAAGAATGCACCAAAAAACAAGACTCCAGCGAAAAACCGAGTTTTTTAGTTTTGGCGGTCTACCAACGCCAAGCGGTCGGATACGCTGTTATAGCGCTTAGTAACTAAGGACTATCGAAAATTTTTATTTCCCCCATTGGCCTTAAAATTAAAGCCAATCGGTCAGGTATGCTAAGAATGCACCAAAAAACAAGACTCCAGCGAAAAACCGAGTTTCTTAGTTTTGGCAGTCTACCAACGCCAAGCGGTCGGATACGCTGTTATAGCGCTTAGTAACTAAGGACTATCGAAAATTTTTATTTCCTCCATTTGCCTTAAAATTAAAGCCAATCGGTCAGGTATGCTAAGAATGCACCAAAAAACAAGACTCCAGCGAAAAACCGAGTTTTTTAGTTTTGGCAGTCTACCAACGCCAAGCGGTCCGATACGCTGTTATAGCGCTTAGTAACTAAGGACTATCGAAAATTTTTATTTCCTCCATTTGCCTTAAAATTAAAGCCAATCGGTCAGGTATGCTAAGAATGCACCAAAAAACAAGACTCCAGCGAAAAACCGAGTTTTTTAGTTTTGGCAGTCTACCAACGCCAAGCGGTCGGATACGCTGTTATAGCGCTTAGTAACTAAGGACTATCGAAAATTTTTATTTCCTCCATTTGCCTTAAAATTAAAGCCAATCGGTCAGGTATGCTAAGAATGCACCAAAAAACAAGACTCCAGCGAAAAACCGAGTTTTTTAGTTTTGGCAGTCTACCAACGCCAAGCGGTCGGATACGCTGTTATAGCGCTTAGTAACTAAGGACTATCGAAAATTTTTATTTCCTCCATTTGCCTTAAAATTAAAGCCAATCGGTCAGGTATGCTAAGAATGCACCAAAAAACAAGACTCCAGCGAAAAACCGAGTTTTTTAGTTTTGGTAGTCTACCAACGCCAAGCGGTCGGATACGCTGTTATAGCGCTTAGTAACTAAGGACTATCGAAAATTTTTATTTCCTCCATTTGCCTTAAAATTAAAGCCAATCGGTCAGGTATGCTAAGAATGCTCCAAAAAACAAGACTCCAGCGAAAAACTGAGTTTTTTAGTTTTGGCAATCTACCAACGCCAAGCGGTCGGATACGCTGTTATAGCGCTTAGTAACTAAGGACTATCGAAAAATTTTATTTCCTCCATTTGCATTAAAATTAAAGCCAATCGGTCAGGTATGCTAAGAATGCACCAAAAAACAAGACTCCAGCGAAAAACCGAGTTTTTTAGTTTTGGTAGTCTACCAACACCAAGCGGTCGGATACGCTGTTATAGCGCTTAGTAACTAAGGACTATCGAAAAATTTTATTTCCCCCATTGGCCTTAAAATTAAAGCCAATCGGTCAGGTATGCTAAGAATGCACCAAAAAACAAGACTCCAGCGAAAAACCGAGTTTTTTAGTTTTGGCGGTCTACCAACGCCAAGCGGTCGGATACGCTGTTATAGCGCTTAGTAACTAAGGACTATCGAAAATTTTTATTTCCCCCATTGGCCTTAAAATTAAAGCCAATCGGTCAGGTATGCTAAGAATGCACCAAAAAACAAGACTCCAGCGAAAAACCGAGTTTTTTAGTTTTGGTAGTCTACCAACACCAAGCGGTCGGATACGCTGTTATAGCGCTTAGTAACTAAGGACTATCGAAAATTTTTATTTCCTACATTTGCCTTAAAATTAAAGCCAATCGGTCAGGTATGCTAAGAATGCACCAAAAAACAAGACTCCAGCGAAAAACCGAGTTTTTTAGTTTTGGTAGTCTATCAACACCAAGCGGTCGGATACGCTGTTATAGCGCTTAGTAACTAAGGACTATCGAAAATTTTTATTTCCTACATTTGCCTTAAAATTAAAGCCAATCGGTCAGGTATGCTAAGAATGGCCAAAAAAACAAGACTCCAGCGAAAAACCGAGTTTTTTAGTTTTGGCAGACTACCAACGCCAAGCGGTCGGATACGCTGTTATAGCGCTTAATAACTAAGGACTATCGAAAATTTTTATTTCCTTCATTTGCCTTAAAATTAAAGCCAATCGGTCAGGTATGCTAAGAATGCACCAAAAAACAAGACTCCAGCGAAAAACCGAGTTTTTTAGTTTTGGTAGTCTACCAACACCAAGCGGTCGGATACGCTGTTATAGCGCTTAGTAACTAAGGACTATCGAAAATTTTTATTTCCTACATTTGCCTTAAAATTAAAGCCAATCGGTCAGGTATGCTAAGAATGGACCAAAAAACAAGACTCCAGCGAAAAACCGAGTTTTTTAGTTTTGGCAGTCTACCAACGCCAAGCGGTCGAATACGCTGTTATAGCGCTTAGTAACTAAGGACTATCGAAAATTTTTATTTCCTCCATTTGCCTTAAAATTAAAGCCAATCGGTCAGGTATGCTAAGAATGCACCAAAAAAACAAGACTCCAGCGAAAAACCGAGTTTTTTAGTTTTGGCAGTCTACCAAAGCCAAGCGGTCGGATACGCTGTTATAGCGCTTAGTAACTAAGGACTATCGAAAATGTTTATTTCCTCCATTTGCCTTAAAATTAAAGCCAATCGGTCAGGTATGCCAAGAATGCACCAAAAAACAAGACTCCAGCGAAAAACCGAGTTTTTTAGTTTTGGCAGTCTACCAACGCCAAGCGGTCGGATACGCTGTTATAGCGCTTAGTAACTAAGGACTATCGAAAATTTTTATTTCCTCCATTTGCCTTAAAATTAAAGCCAATCGGTCAGGTATGCTAAGAATGCACCAAAAAACAAGACTCCAGCGAAAAACCGAGTTTTTTAGTTTTGGCAGTCTACAAACGCCAAGCGGTCGGATACGCTGTTATAGCGCTTAGTAACTAAGGACTATCGAAAATGTTTATTTCCTCCATTTGCCTTAAAATTAAAGCCAATCGGTCAGGTATGCTAAGAATGCACCAAAAAACAAGACTCCAGCGAAAAACCGAGTTTTTTAGATTTGACAGCCTACCAACGCCAAGCGGTCGGATACGCTGTTATAGCGCTTAATAACTAAGGACTATCCAAAATTTTTATTTCCTCCATTTGCCTTAAAATTAAAGCCAATCGGTCAGGTATGCTAAGAATGCACCAAAAAACAAGACTCCAGCGAAAAACCGAGTTTTTTAGTTTTGGCAGTCTACCAACGCCAAGCGGTCCGATACGCTGTTATAGCGCTTAGTAACTAAGGACTATCGAAAATTTTTATTTCCTCCATTTGCCTTAAAATTAAAGCCAATCGGTCAGGTATGCTAAGAATGCACCAAAAAACAAGACTCCAGCGAAAAACCGAGTTTTTTAGTTTTGGCAGTCTACCAACGCCAAGCGGTCGGATACGCTGTTATAGCGCTTAGTAACTAAGGACTATCGAAAATTTTTATTTCCTCCATTTGCCTTAAAATTAAAGCCAATCGGTCAGGTATGCTAAGAATGCACCAAAAAACAAGACTCCAGCGAAAAACCGAGTTTTTTAGTTTTGGCAGTCTACAAACGCCAAGCGGTCGGATACGCTGTTATAGCGCTTAGTAACTAAGGACTATCGAAAATGTTTATTTCCTCCACTTGCCTTAAAATTAAAGCCAATCGGTCAGGTATGCTAAGAACGCACCAAAAAACAAGACTCCAGCGAAAAACCGAGTTTTTTAGATTTGACAGTCTACCAACGCCAAGCGGTCGGATACGCTGTTATAGCGCTTAATAACTAAGGACTATCCAAAATTTTTATTTCCTCCATTTGCCTTAAAATTAAAGCCAATCGGTCAGGTATGCTAAGAATGCACCAAAAAACAAGACTCCAGCGAAAAACCGAGTTTTTTAGTTTTGGTAGTCTACCAACGCCAAGCGGTCGGATACGCTGTTATAGCGCTTAGTAACTAAGGACTATCGAAAAATTTTATTTCCTCCATTTGCCTTAAAATTAAAGCCAATTGGTCAGGTATGCTAAGAATGGACCAAAAAACAAGACTCCAGCGAAAAACCGAGTTTTTTAGTTTTGGCAGTCTACCAACGCCAAGCGGTCGAATACGCTGTTATAGCGCTTAGTAACTAAGGACTATCGAAAATTTTTATTTCCTCCATTTGCCTTAAAATTAATGCCAATCGGTCAGGTATGCTAAGAATGCACCAAAAAACAAGACTCCAGCGAAAAACCGAGTTTTTTAGTTTTGGCGGTCTACCAACGCCAAGCGGTCGGATACGCTGTTATAGCGCTTAGTAACTAAGGACTATCGAAAATTTTTATTTCCTCCATTTGCCTTAAAATTAAAGCCAATCGGTCAGGTATGCTAAGAATGCACCAAACAACAAGACTCCAGCGAAAAACCGAGTTTTTTTATTTTTGGCAGTCTACCAACGCCAAGCGGTCGGATACGCTGTTATAGCGCTTAGTAACTAAGGACTATCGAAAATTTTTATTTCCTCCATTTGCCTTAAAATTAAAGCCAATCGGTCAGGTATGCTAAGAATGCACCAAAAAACAAGACTCCAGCGAAAAACCGAGTTTTTTAGTTTTGGCGGTCTACCAACGCCAAGCGGTCGGATACGCTGTTATAGCGCTTAGTAACTAAGGACTATCGAAAATTTTTATTTCCTCCATTTGCCTTAAAATTAAAGCCAATCGGTCAGGTATGCTAAGAATGCACCAAACAACAAGACTCCAGCGAAAAACCGAGTTTTTTTTATTTTTGGCAGTCTACCAACGCCAAGCGGTCGGATACGCTGTTATAGCGCTTAGTAACTAAGGACTATCGAAAATGTTTATTTCCTCCATTTGCCTTAAAATTAAAGCCAATCGGTCAGGTATGCTAAGAATGCACCAAAAAACAAGACTCCAGCGAAAAACCGAGTTTTTTTAGATTTGGCAGTCTACCAACGCCAAGCGGTCGGATACGCTGTTATAGCGCTTAATAACTAAGGACTATCGAAAATTTTTATTTCCTTCATTTGCCTTAAAATTAAAGCCAATCGGTCAGGTATGCTAAGAATGCACCAAAAAACAAGACTCCAGCGAAAAACCGAGTTTTTTAGTTTTGGTAGTCTACCAACACCAAGCGGTCGGATACGCTGTTATAGCGCTTAGTAACTAAGGACTATCGAAAATTTTTATATCCTCCATTTGCCTTAAAATTAAAGCCAATCGGTCAGGTATGCTAAGAATGCACCAAACAACAAGACTCCAGCGAAAAACCGAGTTTTTTAGTTTTGGCAGTCTACCAACGCCAAGCGGTCGGATACGCTGTTATAGCGCTTAGCAACTAAGGACTATCGAAAATTTTTATTTCCTCCATTTGCCTTAAAATTAAAGCCAATCGGTCAGGTATGCTAAGAATGCACCAAAAAACAAGACTCCAGCGAAAAACCGAGTTTTTTAGTTTTGGTAGTCTACCAACGCCAAGCGGTCGGATACGCTGTTATAGCGCTTAGTAACTAAGGACTATCGAAAATTTTTATTTCCTCCATTTGCCTTAAAATTAAAGCCAATCGGTCAGGTATGCTAAGAATGCACCAAAAAACAAGACTCCAGCGAAAAACCGAGTTTTTTAGTTTTGGCAGTCTACCAACGCCAAGCGGTCGGATACGCTGTTATAGCGCTTAGTAACTAAGGACTATCGAAAATTTTTATTTCCTCCATTTGCCTTAAAATTAAAGCCAATCGGTCAGGTATGCTAAGAATGCACCAAAAAACAAGACTCCAGCGAAAAACCGAGTTTTTTAGTTTTGGTAGTCTACCAACGCCAAGCGGTCGGATACGCTGTTATAGCGCTTAGTAACTAAGGACTATCGAAAATTTTTATTTCCTCCATTTGCCTTAAAATTAAAGCCAATCGGTCAGGTATGCTAAGAATGCTCCAAAAAACTAGACTCCAGCGAAAAACCGAGTTTTTTAGTTTTTGCAGTCTACCAACGCCAAGCGGTCGGATACGCTGTTATAGCGCTTAGTAACTAAGGACTATCGAAAAATTTTATTTACTCCATTTGCCTTAAAATTAAAGCCAATCGGTAAGGTATGCTAAGAATGCACCAAAAAACAAGACTCCAGCGAAAAACCGAGTTTTTTTATTTTTGGCAGTCTACCAACGCCAAGCGGTCGGATACGCTGTTATAGCGCTTAGTAACTAAGGACTATCGAAAATTTTTATTTCCTCCATTTGCCTTAAAATTAAAGCCAATCGGTCAGGTATGCTAAGAATGCACCAAAAAACAAGACTCCAGCGAAAAACCGAGTTTTTTAGTTTTGGCAGTCTACCAACGCCAAGCGGTCGAATACGCTGTTATAGCGCTTAGTAACTAAGGACTATCGAAAATTTTTATTTCCTCCATTTGCCTTAAAATTAAAGCCAATCGGTCAGGTATGCTAAGAATGCACCAAAAAACAAGACTCCAGCGAAAAACCGAGTTTTTTAGTTTTGGCGGTCTACCAACGCCAAGCGGTCGGATACGCTGTTATAGCGCTTAGTAACTAAGGACTATCGAAAAAATTTATTTCCTCCATTTGCATTAAAATTAAAGCCAATCGGTCAGGTATGCTAAGAATGCACCAAAAAACAAGACTCCAGCGAAAAACCGAGTTTTTTAGTTTTTGCAGTCTACCAACGCCAAGCGGTCGGATACGCTGTTATAGCGCTTAGTAACTAAGGACTATCGAAAAATTTTATTTACTCCATTTGCCTTAAAATTAAAGCCAATCAGTCAGGTATGCTAAGAATGCACCAAAAAAACAAGACTCCAGCGAAAAACCGAGTTTTTTTAGTTTTCGCAGTCTACCAACGCCAAGCGGTCGGATACGCTGTTATAGCGCTTAGTAACTAAGGACTATCGAAAATGTTTATTTCCTCCATTTGCCTTAAAATTAAAGCCAATCGGTCAGGTATGCTAAGAATGCACCAAAAAACAAGACTCCAGCGAATAACCGAGTTTTTTAGTTTTGGCAGTCTACCAACGCCAAGCGGTCGGATACGCTGTTATAGCGCTTAATAACTAAGGACTATCGAAAATTTTTATTTCCTTCATTTGCCTTAAAATTAAAGCCAATCGGTCAGGTATGCTAAGAATGCACCAAAAAACAAGACTCCAGCGAAAAACCGAGTTTTTTAGTTTTGGTAGTCTACCAACACCAAGCGGTCGGATACGCTGTTATAGCGCTTAGTAACTAAGGACTATCGAAAATTTTTATTTCCTACATTTGCCTTAAAATTAAAGCCAATCGGTCAGGTATGCTAAGAATGGACCAAAAAACAAGACTCCAGCGAAAAACCGAGGTTTTTAGTTTTGGCAGTCTACCAACGCCAAGCGGTCGAATACGCTGTTATAGCGCTTAGTAACTAAGGACTATCGAAAATTTTTATTTCCTCCATTTGCCTTAAAATTAAAGCCAATCGGTCAGGTATGCTAAGAATGCACCAAAAAACAAGACTCCAGCGAAAAACCGAGTTTTTTAGTTTTGGCAGTCTACCAACGCCAAGCGGTCGGATACGCTGTTATAGCGCTTAGTAACTAAGGACTATCGAAAATTTTTATTTCCTCCATTTGCCTTAAAATTAAAGCCAATCGGTCAGGTATGCTAAGAATGCACCAAACAACAAGACTCCAGCGAAAAACCGAGTTTTTTTATTTTTGGCAGTCTACCAACGCCAAGCGGTCGGATACGCTGTTATAGCGCTTAGTAACTAAGGACTATCGAAAATGTTTATTTCCTCCATTTGCCTTAAAATTAAAGCCAATCGGTCAGGTATGCTAAGAATGCACCAAAAAACAAGACTCCAGCGAAAAACCGAGTTTTTTAGATTTGACAGTCTACCAACGCCAAGCGGTCGGATACGCTGTTATAGCGCTTAATAACTAAGGACTATCCAAAATTTTTATTTCCTCCATTTGCCTTAAAATTAAAGCCAATCGGTCAGGTATGCTAAGAATGCACCAAAAAACACGACTCCAGCGAAAAACCGAGTTTTTTAGTTTTGGTAGTCTACCAACGCCAAGCGGTCGGATACGCTGTTATAGCGCTTAGTAACTAAGGACTATCGAAAATTTTTATTTCCTCCATTTGCCTTAAAATTAAAGCCAATCGGTCAGGTATGCTAAGAATGCACCAAAAAACAAGACTCCAGCGAAAAACCGAGTTTTTTAGTTTTGGCGGTCTACCAACGCCAAGCGGTCGGATACGCTGTTATAGCGCTTAGTAACTAAGGACTATCGAAAATTTTTATTTCCTCCATTTGCCTTAAAATTAAAGCCAATCGGTCAGGTATGCTAAGAATGCACCAAACAACAAGACTCCAGCGAAAAACCGAGTTTTTTTATTTTTGGCAGTCTACCAACGCCAAGCGGTCGGATACGCTGTTATAGCGCTTAGTAACTAAGGACTATCGAAAATGTTTATTTCCTCCATTTGCCTTAAAATTAAAGCCAATCGGTCAGGTATGCTAAGAATGCACCAAAAAACAAGACTCCAGCGAAAAACCGAGTTTTTTAGTTTTGGCAGTCTACCAACGCCAAGCGGTCGAATACGCTGTTATAGCGCTTAGTAACTAAGGACTATCGAAAATTTTTATTTCCTCCATTTGCCTTAAAATTAAAGCCAATCGGTCAGGTATGCTAAGAATGCACCAAAAAACAAGACTCCAGCGAAAAACCGAGTTTTTTAGTTTTGGCAGTCTACCAACGCCAAGCGGTCGGATACGCTGTTATAGCGCTTAGTTACTAAGGACTATCGAAAATTTTTATTTCCTCCATTTGCCTTAAAATTAAAGCCAATCGGTCAGGTATGCTAAGAATGCACCAAACAACAAGACTCCAGCGAAAAACCGAGTTTTTTTATTTTTGGCAGTCTACCAACGCCAAGCGGTCGGATACGCTGTTATAGCGCTTAGTAACTAAGGACTATCGAAAATGTTTATTTCCTCCATTTGCCTTAAAATTAAAGCCAATCGGTCAGGTATGCTAAGAATGCACCAAAAAACAAGACTCCAGCGAAAAACCGAGTTTTTTAGATTTGACAGTCTACCAACGCCAAGCGGTCGGATACGCTGTTATAGCGCTTAATAACTAAGGACTATCCAAAATTTTTATTTCCTCCATTTGCCTTAAAATTAAAGCCAATCGGTCAGGTATGCTAAGAATGCACCAAAAAACACGACTCCAGCGAAAAACCGAGTTTTTTAGTTTTGGTAGTCTACCAACGCCAAGCGGTCGGATACGCTGTTATAGCGCTTAGTAACTAAGGACTATCGAAAATTTTTATTTCCTCCATTTGCCTTAAAATTAAAGCCAATCGGTCAGGTATGCTAAGAATGCACCAAAAAACAAGACTCCAGCGAAAAACCGAGTTTTTTAGTTTTGGCAGTCTACCAACGCCAAGCGGTCGGATACGCTGTTATAGCGCTTAGTAACTAAGGACTATCGAAAATTTTTATTTCCTCCATTTGCCTTAAAATTAAAGCCAATCGGTCAGGTATGCTAAGAATGCACCAAAAAACAAGACTCCAGCGAAAAACCGAGTTTTTTAGTTTTGGCAGTCTACAAACGCCAAGCGGTCGGATACGCTGTTATAGCGCTTAGTAACTAAGGACTATCGAAAATGTTTATTTCCTCCACTTGCCTTAAAATTAAAGCCAATCGGTCAGGTATGCTAAGAACGCACCAAAAAACAAGACTCCAGCGAAAAACCGAGTTTTTTAGATTTGACAGTCTACCAACGCCAAGCGGTCGGATACGCTGTTATAGCGCTTAATAACTAAGGACTATCCAAAATTTTTATTTCCTCCATTTGCCTTAAAATTAAAGCCAATCGGTCAGGTATGCTAAGAATGCACCAAAAAACAAGACTCCAGCGAAAAACCGAGTTTTTGAGTTTTGGTAGTCTACCAACGCCAAGCGGTCGGATACGCTGTTATAGCGCTTAGTAACTAAGGACTATCGAAAAATTTTATTTCCTCCATTTGCCTTAAAATTAAAGCCAATTGGTCAGGTATGCTAAGAATGCACCAAAAAACAAGACTCCAGCGAAAAACCGAGTTTTTTAGTTTTGGCAGTCTACCAACGCCAAGCGGTCGAATACGCTGTTATAGCGCTTAGTAACTAAGGACTATCGAAAATTTTTATTTCCTCCATTTGCCTTAAAATTAATGCCAATCGGTCAGGTATGCTAAGAATGCACCAAAAAACAAGACTCCAGCGAAAAACCGAGTTTTTTAGTTTTGGCGGTCTACCAACGCCAAGCGGTCGGATACGCTGTTATAGCGCTTAGTAACTAAGGACTATCGAAAATCTTTATTTCCTCCATTTGCCTTAAAATTAAAGCCAATCGGTCAGGTATGCTAAGAATGCACCAAACAACAAGACTCCAGCGAAAAACCGAGTTTTTTTATTTTTGGCAGTCTACCAACGCCAAGCGGTCGGATACGCTGTTATAGCGCTTAGTAACTAAGGACTATCGAAAATTTTTATTTCCTCCATTTGCCTTAAAATTAAAGCCAATCGGTCAGGTATGCTAAGAATGCACCAAAAAACAAGACTCCAGCGAAAAACCGAGTTTTTTAGTTTTGGCGGTCTACCAACGCCAAGCGGTCGGATACGCTGTTATAGCGCTTAGTAACTAAGGACTATCGAAAATTTTTATTTCCTCCATTTGCCTTAAAATTAAAGCCAATCGGTCAGGTATGCTAAGAATGCACCAAACAACAAGACTCCAGCGAAAAACCGAGTTTTTTTATTTTTGGCAGTCTACCAACGCCAAGCGGTCGGATACGCTGTTATAGCGCTTAGTAACTAAGGACTATCGAAAATGTTTATTTCCTCCATTTGCCTTAAAATTAAAGCCAATCGGTCAGGTATGCTAAGAATGCACCAAAAAACAAGACTCCAGCGAAAAACCGAGTTTTTTTAGATTTGGCAGTCTACCAACGCCAAGCGGTCGGATACGCTGTTATAGCGCTTAATAACTAAGGACTATCGAAAATTTTTATTTCCTTCATTTGCCTTAAAATTAAAGCCAATCGGTCAGGTATGCTAAGAATGCACCAAAAAACAAGACTCCAGCGAAAAACCGAGTTTTTTAGTTTTGGTAGTCTACCAACACCAAGCGGTCGGATACGCTGTTATAGCGCTTAGTAACTAAGGACTATCGAAAATTTTTATATCCTCCATTTGCCTTAAAATTAAAGCCAATCGGTCAGGTATGCTAAGAATGCACCAAACAACAAGACTCCAGCGAAAAACCGAGTTTTTTAGTTTTGGGAGTCTACCAACGCCAAGCGGTCGGATACGCTGTTATAGCGCTTAGCAACTAAGGACTATCGAAAATTTTTATTTCCTCCATTTGCCTTAAAATTAAAGCCAATCGGTCAGGTATGCTAAGAATGCACCAAAAAACAAGACTCCAGCGAAAAACCGAGTTTTTTAGTTTTGGTAGTCTACCAACGCCAAGCGGTCGGATACGCTGTTATAGCGCTTAATAACTAAGGACTATCGAAAATTTTTATTTCCTCCATTTGCCTTAAAATTAAAGCCAATCGGTCAGGTATGCTAAGAATGCACCAAAAAACAAGACTCCAGCGAAAAACCGAGTTTTTTAGTTTTGGCAGTCTACCAACGCCAAGCGGTCGGATACGCTGTTATAGCGCTTAGTAACTAAGGACTATCGAAAATTTTTATTTCCTCCATTTGCCTTAAAATTAAAGCCAATCGGTCAGGTATGCTAAGAATGCACCAAAAAACAAGACTCCAGCGAAAAACCGAGTTTTTTAGTTTTGGTAGTCTACCAACGCCAAGCGGTCGGATACGCTGTTATAGCGCTTAGTAACTAAGGACTATCGAAAATTTTTATTTCCTCCATTTGCCTTAAAATTAAAGCCAATCGGTCAGGTATGCTAAGAATGCTCCAAAAAACTAGACTCCAGCGAAAAACCGAGTTTTTTAGTTTTTGCAGTCTACCAACGCCAAGCGGTCGGATACGCTGTTATAGCGCTTAGTAACTAAGGACTATCGAAAAATTTTATTTACTCCATTTGCCTTAAAATTAAAGCCAATCGGTAAGGTATGCTAAGAATGCACCAAAAAACAAGACTCCAGCGAAAAACCGAGTTTTTTTATTTTTGGCAGTCTACCAACGCCAAGCGGTCGGATACGCTGTTATAGCGCTTAGTAACTAAGGACTATCGAAAATTTTTATTTCCTCCATTTGCCTTAAAATTAAAGCCAATCGGTCAGGTATGCTAAGAATGCACCAAAAAACAAGACTCCAGCGAAAAACCGAGTTTTTTAGTTTTGGCAGTCTACCAACGCCAAGCGGTCGAATACGCTGTTATAGCGCTTAGTAACTAAGGACTATCGAAAATTTTTATTTCCTCCATTTGCCTTAAAATTAAAGCCAATCGGTCAGGTATGCTAAGAATGCACCAAAAAACAAGACTCCAGCGAAAAACCGAGTTTTTTAGTTTTGGCGGTCTACCAACGCCAAGCGGTCGGATACGCTGTTATAGCGCTTAGTAACTAAGGACTATCGAAAAAATTTATTTCCTCCATTTGCATTAAAATTAAAGCCAATCGGTCAGGTATGCTAAGAATGCACCAAAAAACAAGACTCCAGCGAAAAACCGAATTTTTTAGTTTTTGCAGTCTACCAACGCCAAGCGGTCGGATACGCTGTTATAGCGCTTAGTAACTAAGGACTATCGAAAAATTTTATTTACTCCATTTGCCTTAAAATTAAAGCCAATCAGTCAGGTATGCTAAGAATGCACCAAAAAAACAAGACTCCAGCGAAAAACCGAGTTTTTTTAGTTTTCGCAGTCTACCAACGCCAAGCGGTCGGATACGCTGTTATAGCGCTTAGTAACTAAGGACTATCGAAAATGTTTATTTCCTCCATTTGCCTTAAAATTAAAGCCAATCGGTCAGGTATGCTAAGAATGCACCTAAAAACAAGACTCCAGCGAAAAACCGAGTTTTTTAGATTTGGCAGTCTACCAACGCCAAGCGGTCGGATACGCTGTTATAGCGCTTAATAACTAAGGACTATCGAAAATTTTTATTTCCTTCATTTGCCTTAAAATTAAAGCCAATCGGTCAGGTATGCTAAGAATGCACCAAAAAACAAGACTCCAGCGAAAAACCGAGTTTTTTAGTTTTGGTAGTCTACCAACACCAAGCGGTCGGATACGCTGTTATAGCGCTTAGTAACTAAGGACTATCGAAAATTTTTATTTCCTACATTTGCCTTAAAATTAAAGCCAATCGGTCAGGTATGCTAAGAATGGACCAAAAAACAAGACTCCAGCGAAAAACCGAGTTTTTTAGTTTTGGCAGTCTACCAACGCCAAGCGGTCGAATACGCTGTTATAGCGCTTAGTAACTAAGGACTATCGAAAATTTTTATTTCCTCCATTTGCCTTAAAATTAAAGCCAATCGGTCAGGTATGCTAAGAATGCACCAAAAAACAAGACTCCAGCGAAAAACCGAGCTTTTTAGTTTTGGCAGTCTACCAACGCCAAGCGGTCGGATACGCTGTTATAGCGCTTAGTAACTAAGGACTATCGAAAATTTTTATTTCCTCCATTTGCCTTAAAATTAAAGCCAATCGGTCAGGTATGCTAAGAATGCACCAAACAACAAGACTCCAGCGAAAAACCGAGTTTTTTTATTTTTGGCAGTCTACCAACGCCAAGCGGTCGGATACGCTGTTATAGCGCTTAGTAACTAAGGACTATCGAAAATGTTTATTTTCTCCATTTGCCTTAAAATTAAAGCCAATCGGTCAGGTATGCTAAGAATGCACCAAAAAACAAGACTCCAGCGAAAAACCGAGTTTTTTAGTTTTGGCAGTCTACCAACGCCAAGCGGTCGGATACGCTGTTATAGCGCTTAGTAACTAAGGACAATCGAAAATTTTTATTTCCTCCATTTGCCTTAAAATTAAAGCCAATCGGTCAGGTATGCTAAGAATGCACCAAAAAACAAGACTCCAGCGAAAAACCGAGTTTTTTAGTTTTGGCAGTCTACAAACGCCAAGCGGTCGGATACGCTGTTATAGCGCTTAGTAACTAAGGACTATCGAAAAAATTTATTTCCTCCATTTGCCTTAAAATTAAAGCCAATCGGTCAGGTATGCTAAGAATGCACCAAAAAACAAGACTCCAGCGAAAAACCGAGTGTTTTAGTTTTAGCAGTCTACCAACGCCAAGCGGTCGGATACGCTGTTATAGCGCTTAGTAACTAAGCACTATCGAAAAATTTTATTTACTCCATTTGCCTTAAAATTAAAGCCAATCGGTCAGGTATGCTAAGAATACACCAAAAAAACAAGACTCCAGCGAAAAACCGAGTTTTTTAGTTTTGGCAGTCTACCAACGCCAAGCGGTCGGATACACTGTTATAGCGCTTAGTAACTAAGGACTATCGAAAAATTTTATTTCCTCCATTTGCCTTAAAATTAAAGCCAATCGGTCAGGTATGCTAAGAATGCACCAAACAACAAGACTCCAGCGAAAAACCGAGTTTTTTTTATTTTTGGCAGTCTACCAACGCCAAGCGGTCGGATACGCTGTTATAGCGCTTAGTAACTAAGGACTATCGAAAATGTTTATTTCCTCCATTTGCCTTAAAATTAAAGCCAATCGGTCAGGTATGCTAAGAATGCACCAAAAAACAAGACTCCAGCGAAAAACCGAGTTTTTTAGTTTTGGCAGTCTACCAACGCCAAGCGGTCGGATACGCTGTTATAGCGCTTAGTAACTAAGGACTATCGAAAATTTTTATTTCCTCCATTTGCCTTAAAATTAAAGCCAATCGGTCAGGTATGCTAAGAATGCACCAAAAAACAAGACTCCAGCGAAAAACCGAGTTTTTTAGTTTTGGCAGTCTACAAACGCCAAGCGGTCGGATACGCTGTTATAGCGCTTAGTAACTAAGGACTATCGAAAAATTTTATTTCCTCCATTTGCCTTAAAATTAAAGCCAATCGGTCAGGTATGCTAAGAATGCACCAAAAAACAAGACTCCAGCGAAAAACCGAGTGTTTTAGTTTTAGCAGTCTACCAACGCCAAGCGGTCGGATACGCTGTTATAGCGCTTAGTAACTAAGCACTATCGAAAAATTTTATTTACTCCATTTGCCTTAAAATTAAAGCCAATCGGTCAGGTATGCTAAGAATACACCAAAAAAACAAGACTCCAGCAAAAAACCGAGTTTTTTAGTTTTGGCAGTCTACCAACGCCAAGCGGTCGGATACACTGTTATAGCGCTTAGTAACTAAGGACTATCGAAAATTTTTATTTCCTCCATTTGCCTTAAAATTAAAGCCAATCGGTCAGGTATGCTAAGAATGCACCAAAAAACAAGACTCCAGCGAAAAACCGAGTTTTTTAGTTTTGGCAGTCTACCAACGCCAAGCGGTTGGATACGCTGTTATAGCGCTTAGTAACTAAGGACTATCGAAAATTTTTATTTCCTCCATTTGCCTTAAAATTAAAGCCAATCGGTCAGGTATGCTAAGAATGCACCAAAAAACAAGACTCCAGCGAAAAACCGAGTTTTTTAGTTTTGGCGGTCTACCAACGCCAAGCGGTCGGATACGCTGTTATAGCGCTTAGTAACTAAGGACTATCGAAAATTTTTATTTCCTCCATTTGCCTTAAAATTAAAGCCAATCGGTCAGGTATGCTAAGAATGCACCAAAAAACAAGACTCCAGCGAAAAACCGAGTTTTTTTAGTTTTGGCGGTCTACCAACGCCAAGCGGTCGGATACGCTGTTATAGCGCTTAGTAACTAAGGACTATCGAAAATTTTTATTTCCCCCATTGGCCTTAAAATTAAAGCCAATCGGTCAGGTATGCTAAGAATGCACCAAAAAACAAGACTCCAGCGAAAAACCGAGTTTTTTAGTTTTGGCAGTCTACCAACGCCAAGCGGTCGGATACGCTGTTATAGCGCTTAGTAACTAAGGACTATCGAAAATTTTTATTTCCTCCATTTGCCTTAAAATTAAAGCCAATCGGTCAGGTATGCTAAGAATGCACCAAAAAACAAGACTCCAGCGAAAAACCGAGTTTTTTAGTTTTGGCAGTCTACCAACGCCAAGCGGTCCGATACGCTGTTATAGCGCTTAGTAACTAAGGACTATCGAAAATTTTTATTTCCTCCATTTGCCTTAAAATTAAAGCCAATCGGTCAGGTATGCTAAGAATGCACCAAAAAACAAGACTCCAGCGAAAAACCGAGTTTTTTAGTTTTGGCAGTCTACCAACGCCAAGCGGTCGGATACGCTGTTATAGCGCTTAGTAACTAAGGACTATCGAAAAATTTTATTTCCTCCATTTGCCTTAAAATTAAAGCCAATCGGTCAGGTATGCTAAGAATGCACCAAAAAACAAGACTCCAGCGAAAAACCGAGTTTTTTAGTTTTGGTAGTCTACCAACGCCAAGCGGTCGGATACGCTGTTATAGCGCTTAGTAACTAAGGACTATCGAAAATTTTTATTTCCTCCATTTGCCTTAAAATTAAAGCCAATCGGTCAGGTATGCTAAGAATGCACCAAAAAACAAGACTCCAGCGAAAAACCGAGTTTTTAGCAGTCTACCAACGCCAAGCGGTCGGATACGCTGTTATAGCGCTTAGTAACTAAGGACTATCGAAAAATTTTATTTCCCCCATTGGGCTTAAAATTAAAGCCAATCGGTCAGGTATGCTAAGAATGCACCAAAAAACAAGACTCCAGCGAAAAACCGAGTTTTTTAGTTTTGGCGGTCTACCAACGCCAAGCGGTCGGATACGCTGTTATAGCGCTTAGTAACTAAGGACTATCGAAAATTTTTATTTCCCCCATTGGCCTTAAAATTAAAGCCAATCGGTCAGGTATGCTAAGAATGCACCAAAAAACAAGACTCCAGCGAAAAACCGAGTTTTTTAGTTTTGGCAGTCTACCAACGCCAAGCGGTCGGATACGCTGTTATAGCGCTTAGTAACTAAGGACTATCGAAAATTTTTATTTCCTCCATTTGCCTTAAAATTAAAGCCAATCGGTCAGGTATGCTAAGAATGCACCAAAAAACAAGACTCCAGCGAAAAACCGAGTTTTTTAGATTTGACAGTCTACCAACGCCAAGCGGTCGGATACGCTGTTATAGCGCTTAATAACTAAGGACTATCCAAAATTTTTATTTCCTCCATTTGCCTTAAAATTAAAGCCAATCGGTCAGGTATGCTAAGAATGCACCAAAAAACACGACTCCAGCGAAAAACCGAGTTTTTTAGTTTTGGTAGTCTACCAACGCCAAGCGGTCGGATACGCTGTTATAGCGCTTAGTAACTAAGGACTATCGAAAATTTTTATTTCCTCCATTTGCCTTAAAATTAAAGCCAATCGGTCAGGTATGCTAAGAATGCACCAAAAAACAAGACTCCAGCGAAAAACCGAGTTTTTTAGTTTTGGCAGTCTACCAACGCCAAGCGGTCGGATACGCTGTTATAGCGCTTAGTAACTAAGGACTATCGAAAATTTTTATTTCCTCCATTTGCCTTAAAATTAAAGCCAATCGGTCAGGTATGCTAAGAATGCACCAAAAAACAAGACTCCAGCGAAAAACCGAGTTTTTTAGTTTTGGCAGTCTACAAACGCCAAGCGGTCGGATACGCCGTTATAGCGCTTAGTAACTAAGGACTATCGAAAATGTTTATTTCCTCCACTTGCCTTAAAATTAAAGCCAATCGGTCAGGTATGCTAAGAACGCACCAAAAAACAAGACTCCAGCGAAAAACCGAGTTTTTTAGATTTGACAGTCTACCAACGCCAAGCGGTCGGATACGCTGTTATAGCGCTTAATAACTAAGGACTATCCAAAATTTTTATTTCCTCCATTTGCCTTAAAATTAAAGCCAATCGGTCAGGTATGCTAAGAATGCACCAAAAAACAAGACTCCAGCGAAAAACCGAGTTTTTTAGTTTTGGTAGTCTACCAAC
This sequence comes from Pyrgus malvae, assembly GCA_911387765.1. Taxonomy (NCBI): domain Eukaryota; kingdom Metazoa; phylum Arthropoda; class Insecta; order Lepidoptera; family Hesperiidae; genus Pyrgus; species Pyrgus malvae. The sequence continues at coordinate 69,161 of OU426973.1, read as the reverse complement.
GCCAAGCGGTCGGATACGCTGTTATAGCGCTTAGTAACTAAGGACTATCGAAAAATTTTATTTCCTCCATTTGCCTTAAAATTAAAGCCAATTGGTCAGGTATGCTAAGAATGGACCAAAAAACAAGACTCCAGCGAAAAACCGAGTTTTTTAGTTTTGGCAGTCTACCAACGCCAAGCGGTCGAATACGCTGTTATAGCGCTTAGTAACTAAGGACTATCGAAAATTTTTATTTCCTCCATTTGCCTTAAAATTAAAGCCAATCGGTCAGGTATGCTAAGAATGCACCAAAAAACAAGACTCCAGCGAAAAACCGAGTTTTTTAGTTTTGGCGGTCTACCAACGCCAAGCGGTCGGATACGCTGTTATAGCGCTTAGTAACTAAGGACTATCGAAAAATTTTATTTCCTCCATTTGCCTTAAAATTAAAGCCAATCGGTCAGGTATGCTAAGAATGCACCAAACAACAAGACTCCAGCGAAAAACCGAGTTTTTTTATTTTTGGCAGTCTACCAACGCCAAGCGGTCGGATACGCTGTTATAGCGCTTAGTAACTAAGGACTATCGAAAATTTTTATTTCCTCCATTTGCCTTAAAATTAAAGCCAATCGGTCAGGTATGCTAAGAATGCACCAAAAAACAAGACTCCAGCGAAAAACCGAGTTTTTTAGTTTTGGCGGTCTACCAACGCCAAGCGGTCGGATACGCTGTTATAGCGCTTAGTAACTAAGGACTATCGAAAATTTTTATTTCCTCCATTTGCCTTAAAATTAAAGCCAATCGGTCAGGTATGCTAAGAATGCACCAAACAACAAGACTCCAGCGAAAAACCGTGTTTTTTTATTTTTGGCAGTCTACCAACGCCAAGCGGTCGGATACGCTGTTATAGCGCTTAGTAACTAAGGACTATCGAAAATGTTTATTTCCTCCATTTGCCTTAAAATTAAAGCCAATCGGTCAGGTATGCTAAGAATGCACCAAAAAACAAGACTCCAGCGAAAAACCGAGTTTTTTTAGATTTGGCAGTCTACCAACGCCAAGCGGTCGGATACGCTGTTATAGCGCTTAATAACTAAGGACTATCGAAAATTTTTATTTCCTTCATTTGCCTTAAAATTAAAGCCAATCGGTCAGGTATGCTAAGAATGCACCAAAAAACAAGACTCCAGCGAAAAACCGAGTTTTTTAGTTTTGGTAGTCTACCAACACCAAGCGGTCGGATACGCTGTTATAGCGCTTAGTAACTAAGGACTATCGAAAATTTTTATATCCTCCATTTGCCTTAAAATTAAAGCCAATCGGTCAGGTATGCTAAGAATGCACCAAAAAACAAGACTCCAGCGAAAAACCGAGTTTTTTAGTTTTGGCGGTCTACCAACGCCAAGCGGTCGGATACGCTGTTATAGCGCTTAGTAACTAAGGACTATCGAAAATTTTTATTTCCTCCATTTGCCTTAAAATTAAAGCCAATCGGTCAGGTATGCTAAGAATGCACCAAACAACAAGACTCCAGCGAAAAACCGTGTTTTTTTATTTTTGGCAGTCTACCAACGCCAAGCGGTCGGATACGCTGTTATAGCGCTTAGTAACTAAGGACTATCGAAAATGTTTATTTCCTCCATTTGCCTTAAAATTAAAGCCAATCGGTCAGGTATGCTAAGAATGCACCAAAAAACAAGACTCCAGCGAAAAACCGAGTTTTTTTAGATTTGGCAGTCTACCAACGCCAAGCGGTCGGATACGCTGTTATAGCGCTTAATAACTAAGGACTATCGAAAATTTTTATTTCCTTCATTTGCCTTAAAATTAAAGCCAATCGGTCAGGTATGCTAAGAATGCACCAAAAAACAAGACTCCAGCGAAAAACCGAGTTTTTTAGTTTTGGTAGTCTACCAACACCAAGCGGTCGGATACGCTGTTATAGCGCTTAGTAACTAAGGACTATCGAAAATTTTTATATCCTCCATTTGCCTTAAAATTAAAGCCAATCGGTCAGGTATGCTAAGAATGCACCAAACAACAAGACTCCAGCGAAAAACCGAGTTTTTTAGTTTTGGCAGTCTACCAACGCCAAGCGGTCGGATACGCTGTTATAGCGCTTAGCAACTAAGGACTATCGAAAATTTTTATTTCCTCCATTTGCCTTAAAATTAAAGCCAATCGGTCAGGTATGCTAAGAATGCACCAAAAAACAAGACTCCAGCGAAAAACCGAGTTTTTTAGTTTTGGTAGTCTACCAACGCCAAGCGGTCGGATACGCTGTTATAGCGCTTAGTAACTAAGGACTATCGAAAATTTTTATTTCCTCCATTTGCCTTAAAATTAAAGCCAATCGGTCAGGTATGCTAAGAATGCACCAAAAAACAAGACTCCAGCGAAAAACCGAGTTTTTTAGTTTTGGCAGTCTACCAACGCCAAGCGGTCGGATACGCTGTTATAGCGCTTAGTAACTAAGGACTATCGAAAATTTTTATTTCCTCCATTTGCCTTAAAATTAAAGCCAATCGGTCAGGTATGCTAAGAATGCACCAAAAAACAAGACTCCAGCGAAAAACCGAGTTTTTTAGTTTTGGTAGTCTACCAACGCCAAGCGGTCGGATACGCTGTTATAGCGCTTAGTAACTAAGGACTATCGAAAATTTTTATTTCCTCCATTTGCCTTAAAATTAAAGCCAATCGGTCAGGTATGCTAAGAATGCTCCAAAAAACTAGACTCCAGCGAAAAACCGAGTTTTTTAGTTTTTGCAGTCTACCAACGCCAAGCGGTCGGATACGCTGTTATAGCGCTTAGTAACTAAGGACTATCGAAAAATTTTATTTACTCCATTTGCCTTAAAATTAAAGCCAATCGGTAAGGTATGCTAAGAATGCACCAAAAAACAAGACTCCAGCGAAAAACCGAGTTTTTTTATTTTTGGCAGTCTACCAACGCCAAGCGGTCGGATACGCTGTTATAGCGCTTAGTAACTAAGGACTATCGAAAATTTTTATTTCCTCCATTTGCCTTAAAATTAAAGCCAATCGGTCAAGTATGCTAAGAATGCACCAAAAAACAAGACTCCAGCGAAAAACCGAGTTTTTTAGTTTTGGCAGTCTACCAACGCCAAGCGGTCGAATACGCTGTTATAGCGCTTAGTAACTAAGGACTATCGAAAATTTTTATTTCCTCCATTTGCCTTAAAATTAAAGCCAATCGGTCAGGTATGCTAAGAATGCACCAAAAAACAAGACTCCAGCGAAAAACCGAGTTTTTTAGTTTTGGCGGTCTACCAACGCCAAGCGGTCGGATACGCTGTTATAGCGCTTAGTAACTAAGGACTATCGAAAAAATTTATTTCCTCCATTTGCATTAAAATTAAAGCCAATCGGTCAGGTATGCTAAGAATGCACCAAAAAACAAGACTCCAGGGAAAAACCGAGTTTTTTAGTTTTTGCAGTCTACCAACGCCAAGCGGTCGGATACGCTGTTATAGCGCTTAGTAACTAAGGACTATCGAAAAATTTTATTTACTCCATTTGCCTTAAAATTAAAGCCAATCAGTCAGGTATGCTAAGAATGCACCAAAAAAACAAGACTCCAGCGAAAAACCGAGTTTTTTTAGTTTTCGCAGTCTACCAACGCCAAGCGGTCGGATACGCTGTTATAGCGCTTAGTAACTAAGGACTATCGAAAATTTTTATTTCCTCCATTTGCCTTAAAATTAAAGCCAATCGGTCAGGTATGCTAAGAATGCACCAAAAAACAAGACTCCAGCGAAAAACCGAGTTTTTTAGATTTGGCAGTCTACCAACGCCAAGCGGTCGGATACGCTGTTATAGCGCTTAATAACTAAGGACTATCGAAAATTTTTATTTCCTTCATTTGCCTTAAAATTAAAGCCAATCGGTCAGGTATGCTAAGAATGCACCAAAAAACAAGACTCCAGCGAAAAACCGAGTTTTTTAGTTTTGGTAGTCTACCAACACCAAGCGGTCGGATACGCTGTTATAGCGCTTAGTAACTAAGGACTATCGAAAATTTTTATTTCCTCCATTTGCCTTAAAATTAAAGCCAATCGGTCAGGTATGCTAAGAATGGACCAAAAAACAAGACTCCAGCGAAAAACCGAGTTTTTTAGTTTTGGCAGTCTACCAACGCCAAGCGGTCGAATACGCTGTTATAGCGCTTAGTAACTAAGGACTATCGAAAATTTTTATTTCCTCCATTTGCCTTAAAATTAAAGCCAATCGGTCAGGTATGCTAAGAATGCACCAAAAAACAAGACTCCAGCGAAAAACCGAGTTTTTTAGTTTTGGCAGTCTACCAACGCCAAGCGGTCGGATACGCTGTTATAGCGCTTAGTAACTAAGGACTATCGAAAATTTTTATTTCCTCCATTTGCCTTAAAATTAAAGCCAATCGGTCAGGTATGCTAAGAATGCACCAAACAACAAGACTCCAGCGAAAAACCGAGTTTTTTTATTTTTGGCAGTCTACCAACGCCAAGCGGTCGGATACGCTGTTATAGCGCTTAGTAACTAAGGACTATCGAAAATGTTTATTTCCTCCATTTGCCTTAAAATTAAAGCCAATCGGTCAGGTATGCTAAGAATGCACCAAAAAACAAGACTCCAGCGAAAAACCGAGTTTTTTAGTTTTGGCAGTCTACCAACGCCAAGCGGTCGGATACGCTGTTATAGCGCTTAGTAACTAAGGACAATCGAAAATTTTTATTTCCTCCATTTGCCTTAAAATTAAAGCCAATCGGTCAGGTATGCTAAGAATGCACCAAAAAACAAGACTCCAGCGAAAAACCGAGTTTTTTAGTTTTGGCAGTCTACAAACGCCAAGCGGTCGGATACGCTGTTATAGCGCTTAGTAACTAAGGACTATCGAAAAAATTAATTTCCTCCATTTGCCTTAAAATTAAAGCCAATCGGTCAGGTATGCTAAGAATGCACCAAAAAACAAGACTCCAGCGAAAAACCGAGTGTTTTAGTTTTAGCAGTCTACCAACGCCAAGCGGTCGGATACGCTGTTATAGCGCTTAGTAACTAAGCACTATCGAAAAATTTTATTTACTCCATTTGCCTTAAAATTAAAGCCAATCGGTCAGGTATGCTAAGAATACACCAAAAAAACAAGACTCCAGCGAAAAACCGAGTTTTTTAGTTTTGGCAGTCTACCAACGCCAAGCGGTCGGATACACTGTTATAGCGCTTAGTAACTAAGGACTATCGAAAAATTTTATTTCCTCCATTTGCCTTAAAATTAAAGCCAATCGGTCAGGTATGCTAAGAATGCACCAAACAACAAGACTCCAGCGAAAAACCGAGTTTTTTTATTTTTGGCAGTCTACCAACGCCAAGCGGTCGGATACGCTGTTATAGCGCTTAGTAACTAAGGACTATCGAAAATGTTTATTTCCTCCATTTGCCTTAAAATTAAAGCCAATCGGTCAGGTATGCTAAGAATGCACCAAAAAACAAGACTCCAGCGAAAAACCGAGTTTTTTAGTTTTGGCAGTCTACCAACGCCAAGCGGTCGGATACGCTGTTATAGCGCTTAGTAACTAAGGACTATCGAAAATTTTTATTTCCTCCATTTGCCTTAAAATTAAAGCCAATCGGTCAGGTATGCTAAGAATGCACCAAAAACCAAGACTCCAGCGAAAAACCGAGTTTTTTAGTTTTGGCAGTCTACAAACGCCAAGCGGTCGGATACGCTGTTATAGCGCTTAGTAACTAAGGACTATCGAAAAATTTTATTTCCTCCATTTGCCTTAAAATTAAAGCCAATCGGTCAGGTATGCTAAGAATGCACCAAAAAACAAGACTCCAGCGAAAAACCGAGTGTTTTAGTTTTAGCAGTCTACCAACGCCAAGCGGTCGGATACGCTGTTATAGCGCTTAGTAACTAAGCACTATCGAAAAATTTTATTTACTCCATTTGCCTTAAAATTAAAGCCAATCGGTCAGGTATGCTAAGAATACACCAAAAAAACAAGACTCCAGCAAAAAACCGAGTTTTTTAGTTTTGGCAGTCTACCAACGCCAAGCGGTCGGATACACTGTTATAGCGCTTAGTAACTAAGGACTATCGAAAATTTTTATTTCCTCCATTTGCCTTAAAATTAAAGCCAATCGGTCAGGTATGCTAAGAATGCACCAAAAAACAAGACTCCAGCGAAAAACCGAGTTTTTTAGTTTTGGCAGTCTACCAACGCCAAGCGGTTGGATACGCTGTTATAGCGCTTAGTAACTAAGGACTATCGAAAATTTTTATTTCCTCCATTTGCCTTAAAATTAAAGCCAATCGGTCAGGTATGCTAAGAATGCACCAAAAAACAAGACTCCAGCGAAAAACCGAGTTTTTTAGTTTTAGCAGTCTACCAACGCCAAGCGGTCGGATACGCTGTTATAGCGCTTAGTAACTAAGGACTATCGAAAAATTTTATTTCCCCCATTGGCCTTAAAATTAAAGCCAATCGGTCAGGTATGCTAAGAATGCACCAAAAAACAAGACTCCAGCGAAAAACCGAGTTTTTTTAGTTTTGGCGGTCTACCAACGCCAAGCGGTCGGATACGCTGTTATAGCGCTTAGTAACTAAGGACTATCGAAAATTTTTATTTCCCCCATTGGCCTTAAAATTAAAGCCAATCGGTCAGGTATGCTAAGAATGCACCAAAAAACAAGACTCCAGCGAAAAACCGAGTTTTTTAGTTTTGGCAGTCTACCAACGCCAAGCGGTCGGATACGCTGTTATAGCGCTTAGTAACTAAGGACTATCGAAAATTTTTATTTCCTCCATTTGCCTTAAAATTAAAGCCAATCGGTCAGGTATGCTAAGAATGCACCAAAAAACAAGACTCCAGCGAAAAACCGAGTTTTTTAGTTTTGGCAGTCTACCAACGCCAAGCGGTCCGATACGCTGTTATAGCGCTTAGTAACTAAGGACTATCGAAAATTTTTATTTCCTCCATTTGCCTTAAAATTAAAGCCAATCGGTCAGGTATGCTAAGAATGCACCAAAAAACAAGACTCCAGCGAAAAACCGAGTTTTTTAGTTTTGGCAGTCTACCAACGCCAAGCGGTCGGATACGCTGTTATAGCGCTTAGTAACTAAGGACTATCGAAAAATTTTATTTCCTCCATTTGCCTTAAAATTAAAGCCAATCGGTCAGGTATGCTAAGAATGCACCAAAAAACAAGACTCCAGCGAAAAACCGAGTTTTTTAGTTTTGGTAGTCTACCAACGCCAAGCGGTCGGATACGCTGTTATAGCGCTTAGTAACTAAGGACTATCGAAAATTTTTATTTCCTCCATTTGCCTTAAAATTAAAGCCAATCGGTCAGGTATGCTAAGAATGCACCAAAAAACAAGACTCCAGCGAAAAACCGAGTTTTTAGCAGTCTACCAACGCCAAGCGGTCGGATACGCTGTTATAGCGCTTAGTAACTAAGGACTATCGAAAAATTTTATTTCCCCCATTGGGCTTAAAATTAAAGCCAATCGGTCAGGTATGCTAAGAATGCACCAAAAAACAAGACTCCAGCGAAAAACCGAGTTTTTTAGTTTTGGCGGTCTACCAACGCCAAGCGGTCGGATACGCTGTTATAGCGCTTAGTAACTAAGGACTATCGAAAATTTTTATTTCCCCCATTGGCCTTAAAATTAAAGCCAATCGGTCAGGTATGCTAAGAATGCACCAAAAAACAAGACTCCAGCGAAAAACCGAGTTTTTTAGTTTTGGCAGTCTACCAACGCCAAGCGGTCGGATACGCTGTTATAGCGCTTAGTAACTAAGGACTATCGAAAAATTTTATTTCCTCCATTTGCCTTAAAATGAAAGCCAATCGGTCAGGTATGCTAAGAATGCACCAAAAAACAAGACTCCAGCGAAAAACAGAGTTTTTTTAGTTTTGGCAGTCTACCAACGCCAAGCGGTCCGATACGCTGTTATAGCGCTTAGTAACTAAGGACTATCGAAAATTTTTATTTCCTCCATTTGCCTTAAAATTAAAGCCAATCGGTCAGGTATGCTAAGAATGCACCAAAAAACAAGACTCCAGCGAAAAACCGAGTTTTTTAGTTTTGGCAGTCTACCAACGCCAAGCGGTCGGATACGCTGTTATAGCGCTTAGTAACTAAGGACTATCGAAAATTTTTATTTCCTCCATTTGCCTTAAAATTAAAGCCAATCGGTCAGGTATGCTAAGAATGCACCAAAAAACAAGACTCCAGCGAAAAACCGAGTTTTTTAGTTTTGGCAGTCTACCAACGCCAAGCGGTCGGATACGCTGTTATAGCGCTTAGTAACTAAGGACTATCGAAAATTTTTATTTCCTCCATTTGCCTTAAAATTAAAGCCAATCGGTCAGGTATGCTAAGAATGCATCAAAAAACAAGACTCCAGCGAAAAACCGAGTTTTTTAGTTTTGGCAGTCTACCAACGCCAAGCGGTCGGATACGCTGTTATAGCGCTTAGTAACTAAGGACTATCGAAAATTTTTATTTCCTCCATTTGCCTTAAAATTAAAGCCAATCGGTCAGGTATGCTAAGAATGCACCAAAAAACAAGACTCCAGCGAAAAACCGAGTTTTTTAGTTTTGGCAGTCTACCAACGCCAAGCGGTCGGATACGCTGTTATAGCGCTTAGTAACTAAGGACTATCGAATTTTTTTATTTCCTCCATTTGCCTTAAAATTAAAGCCAATCGGTCAGGTATGCTAAGAATGGACCAAAAAACAAGACTCCAGCGAAAAACCGAGTTTTTTAGTTTTGGCAGTCTACCAACGCCAAGCGGTCGGATACGCTGTTATAGCGCTTAGTAACTAAGGACTATCGAAAAATTTTACTTCCCGCATTTGCCTTAAAATTAAAGCCAATCGGTCAGGTATGCTAAGAATGCACCAAAAAACAAGACTCCAGCGAAAAACTGAGTTTTTTAGTTTTGGCGGTCTACCAACGCCAAGCGGTCGGATACGCTGTTATAGCGCTTAGTAACTAAGGACTATCGAAAATTTTTATTTCCCCCATTGGCCTTAAAATTAAAGCCAATCGGTCAGGTATGCTAAGAATGCACCAAAAAACAAGACTCCAGCGAAAAACCGAGTTTTTTAGTTTTGGCAGTCTACCAACGCCAAGCGGTCGGATACGCTGTTATAGCGCTTAGTAACTAAGGACTATCGAAAATTTTTATTTCCTCCATTTGCCTTAAAATTAAAGCCAATCGGTCAGGTATGCTAAGAATGCACCAAAAAACAAGACTCCAGCGAAAAACCGAGTTTTTTAGTTTTGGCAGTCTACCAACGCCAAGCGGTCCGATACGCTGTTATAGCGCTTAGTAACTAAGGACTATCGAAAATTTTTATTTCCTCCATTTGCCTTAAAATTAAAGCCAATCGGTCAGGTATGCTAAGAATGCACCAAAAAACAAGACTCCAGCGAAAAACCGAGTTTTTTAGTTTTGGCAGTCTACCAACGCCAAGCGGTCGGATACGCTGTTATAGCGCTTAGTAACTAAGGACTATCGAAAATTTTTATTTCCTCCATTTGCCTTAAAATTAAAGCCAATCGGTCAGGTATGCTAAGAATGCACCAAAAAACAAGACTCCAGCGAAAAACCGACTTTTTTTAGTTTTGGTAGTCTACCAACGCCAAGCGGTCGGATACGCTGTTATAGCGCTTAGTAACTAAGGACTATCGAAAATTTTTATTTCCTCCATTTGCCTTAAAATTAAAGCCAATCGGTCAGGTATGCTAAGAATGCTCCAAAAAACAAGACTCCAGCGAATAACCGAGTTTTTTAGTTTTGGCAGTCTACCAACGCCAAGCGGTCGGATACGCTGTTATAGCGCTTAGTAACTAAGGACTATCGAAAAATTTTATTTCTTCATTTGCATTAAAATTAAAGCCAATCGGTCAGGTATGCTAAGAATGCACCAAAAAACAAGACTCCAGCGAAAAACCGAGTTTTTTAGTTTTAGCAGTCTACCAACGCCAAGCGGTCGGATACGCTGTTATAGCGCTTAGTAACTAAGGACTATCGAAAAATTTTATTTACTCCATTTGCCTTAAAATTAAAGCCAATCGGTCAGGTATGCTAAGAATGCACCAAAAAACAAGACTCCAGCGAAAAACCGAGTTTTTTAGTTTTCGCAGTCTACCAACGCCAAGCGGTCGGATACGCTGTTATAGCGCTTAGTAACTAAGGACTATCGAAAATTTTTATTTCCTCCATTTGCCTTAAAATTAAAGCCAATCGGTCAGGTATGCTAAGAATGCACCAAAAAACAAGACTCCAGCGAAAAACCGAGTTTTTTAGATTTGGCAGTCTACCAACGCCAAGCGGTCGGATACGCTGTTATAGCGCTTAATAACTAAGGACTATCGAAAATTTTTATTTCCTTCATTTGCCTTAAAATTAAAGCCAATCGGTCAGGTATGCTAAGAATGCACCAAAAAACAAGACTCCAGCGAAAAACCGAGTTTTTTAGTTTTGGTAGTCTACCAACGCCAAGCGGTCGGATACGCTGTTATAGCGCTTAGTAACTTAGGACTATCGAAAATTTTTCTTTCCTACATTTGCCTTAAAATTAAAGCCAATCGGTCAGGTATGCTAAGAATGGACCAAAAAACAAGACTCCAGCGAAAAACCGAGTTTTTTAGTTTTGGCAGTCTACCAACGCCAAGCGGTCGAATACGCTGTTATAGCGCTTAGTAACTAAGGACTATCGAAAATTTTTATTTCCTCCATTTGCCTTAAAATTAAAGCCAATCGGTCAGGTATGCTAAGAATGCACCAAAAAAACAAGACTCCAGCGAAAAACCGAGTTTTTTAGTTTTGGCAGTCTACCAACGCCAAGCGGTCGGATACGCTGTTATAGCGCTTAGTAACTAAGGACTATCGATAATGTTTATTTCCTCCATTTGCCTTAAAATTAAAGCCAATCGGTCAGGTATGCTAAGAATGCACCAAAAAACAAGACTCCAGCGAAAAACCGAGTTTTTTAGTTTTGGCAGTCTACCAACGCCAAGCGGTCGGATACGCTGTTATAGCGCTTAGTAACTAAGGACTATCGAAAATTTTTATTTCCTCCATTTGCCTTAAAATTAAAGCCAATCGGTCAGGTATGCTAAGAATGCACCAAAAAACAAGACTCCAGCGAAAAACCGAGTTTTTTAGTTTTGGCAGTCTAGAAACGCCAAGCGGTCGGATACGCTGTTATAGCGCTTAGTAACTAAGGACTATCGAAAAATTTTATTTCCTCCATTTGCCTTAAAATTAAAGCCAATCGGTCAGGTATGCTAAGAATGCACCAAAAAACAAGACTCCAGCGAAAAACCGAGTTTTTTAGTTTTAGCAGTCTACCAACGCCAAGCGGTCGGATACGCTGTTATAGCGCTTAGTAACTAAGGACTATCGAAAAATTTTATTTACTCCATTTGCCTTAAAATGAAAGCCAATCGGTCAGGTATGTTGGTTGGTAGACCGCCAAAACTAAAAAACTCGGTTTTTCGCTGGAGTCTTGTTTTTTGGTGCATTCTTAGCATACCTGACCGATTGGCTTTAATTTTAAGGCAAATGCGGGAAATAAAATTTTTCGATAGTCCTTAGTTACTAAGCGCTATAACAGCGTATCCGACCGCTTGGCGGTCTCTCAAAACTCGGTTTTTCGCTGGAGTCTTGTTTTTTGGTGCATTCTTAGCATACCTGACCGATTTTAGGTATGCTAAGAATGCACCAAAAAACAAGACTCCAGCGAAAAACCGAGTTTTTTAGTTTTGGCGGTCTACCAACGCGAAGCGGTCGGATACGCTGTTATAGCGCTTAGTAACTAAGGACTATCGAAAATTTTTATTTCCTCCATTTGCCTTAAAATTAAAGCCAATCGGTCAGGTATGCTAAGAATGCACCAAAAAACAAGACTCCAGCGAAAAACCGAGTTTTTTAGTTTTAGCAGTCTACCAACGCCAAGCGGTCGGATACGCTGTTATAGCGCTTAGTAACTAAGGACTATCGAAAAATTTTATTTACTCCATTTTCCTTAAAATTAAAGCCAATCGGTCAGGTATGTTGGTTGGTAGACCGCCAAAACTAAAAAACTCGGTTTTTCGCTGGAGTCTTGTTTTTTGGTGCATTCTTAGCATACCTGACCGATTGGCTTTAATTTTAAGGCAAATGCGGGAAATAAAATTTTTCGATAGTCCTTAGTTACTAAGCGCTATAACAGCGTATCCGACCGCTTGGCGGTCTCTCAAAACTCGGTTTTTCGCTGGAGTCTTGTTTTTTGGTGCATTCTTAGCATACCTGACCGATTTCAGGTATGCTAAGAATGCACCAAAAAACAAGACTCCAGCGAAAAACCGAGTTTTTTAGTTTTGGTAGTCTACCAACGCCAAGCGGTCGGATACGCTGTTATAGCGCTTAGTAACTAAGGACTATCGAAAATTTTTATTTCCTCCATTTGCCTTAAAATTAAAGCCAATCGGTCAGGTATGCTAAGAATGCACCAAAAAACAAGACTCCAGCGAAAAACCGAGTTTTTTAGTTTTAGCAGTCTACCAACGCCAAGCGGTCGGATACGCTGTTATAGCGCTTAGTAACTAAGGACTATCGAAAATTTTTATTTCCTCCATTTGCCTTAAAATTAAAGCCAATCGGTCAGGTATGCTAAGAATGCACCAAAAAACAAGACTCCAGCGAAAAACCGAGTTTTTTAGTTTTGGCAGTCTACCAACGCCAAGCGGTCGGATACGCTGTTATAGCGCTTAGTAACTAAGGACTATCGAAAATTTTTATTTCCTCCATTTGCCTTAAAATTAAAGCCAATCGGTCAGGTATGCTAAGAATGCACCAAAAAAACAAGACTCCAGCGAAAAACCGAGTTTTTTAGTTTTAGCAGTCTACCAACGCCAAGCGGTCGGATACGCTGTTATAGCGCTTAGTAACTAAGGACTATCGAAAAATTTTATTTCCCCCATTGGCCTTAAAATTAAAGCCAATCGGTCAGGTATGCTAAGAATGCACCAAAAAACAAGACTCCAGCGAAAAACCGAGTTTTTTAGTTTTAGCAGTCTACCAACGCCAAGCGGTCGGATACGCTGTTATAGCGCTTAGTAACTAAGGACTATCGAAAATTTTTATTTCCTCCATTTGCCTTAAAATTAAAGCCAATCGGTCAGGTATGCTAAGAATGCACCAAAAAACAAGACTCCAGCGAAAAACCGAGTTTTTTAGTTTTGGCAGTCTACCAACGCCAAGCGGTCGGATACGCTGTTATAGCGCTTAGTAACTAAGGACTATCGAAAATTTTTATTTCCTCCATTTGCCTTAAAATTAAAGCCAATCGGTCAGGTATGCTAAGAATGCACCAAAAAAACAAGACTCCAGCGAAAAACCGAGTTTTTTAGTTTTAGCAGTCTACCAACGCCAAGCGGTCGGATACGCTGTTATAGCGCTTAGTAACTAAGGACTATCGAAAAATTTTATTTCCCCCATTGGCCTTAAAATTAAAGCCAATCGGTCAGGTATGCTAAGAATGCACCAAAAAACAAGACTCCAGCGAAAAACCGAGTTTTTTAGTTTTGGCAGTCTACCAACGCCAAGCGGTCGGATACGCTGTTATAGCGCTTAGTAACTAAGGACTATCGAAAATTTTTATTTCCTCCATTTGCCTTAAAATTAAAGCCAATCGGTCAGGTATGCTAAGAATGCACCAAAAAACAAGACTCCAGCGAAAAACCGAGTTTTTTAGTTTTGGTAGTCTACCAACGCCAAGCGGTCGGATACGCTGTTATAGCGCTTAGTAACTAAGGACTATCGAAAATTTTTATTTCCTCCATTTGCCTTAAAATTAAAGCCAATCGGTCAGGTATGCTAAGAATGCACCAAAAAACAAGACTCCAGCCAAAAACCGAGTTTTTTAGTTTTGGCAGTCTACCAACGCCAAGCGGTCGGATACGCTGTTATAGCGCTTAGTAACTAAGGACTATCGAAAAATTTTATTTCCTCCATTTGCCTTAAAATTAAAGCCAATCGGTCAGGTATGCTAAGAATGCACCAAAAAACAAGACTCCAGCGAAAAACCGAGTTTTTTAGTTTTAGCAGTCTACCAACGCCAAGCGGTCGGATACGCTGTTATAGCGCTTAGTAACTAAGGACTATCGAAAAATTTTATTTCCTCCATTTGCCTTAAAATTAAAGCCAATCGGTCAGGTATGCTAAGAATGCACCAAAAAACAAGACTCCAGCGAAAAACCGAGTTTTTTAGTTTTGGCAGTCTACCAACGCCAAGCGGTCCGATACGCTGTTATAGTGCTTAGTAACTAAGGACTATCGAAATTTTTTATTTCCTCCATTTGCCTTAAAATTAAAGCCAATCGGTCAGGTATGCTAAGAATGCAACAAAAAACAAGACTCCAGCGAAAAACCGAGTTTTTTAGTTTTGGCAGTCTACCAACGCCAAGCGGTCGGATACGCTGTTATAGCGCTTAGTAACTAAGGACTATCGAAAATTTTTATTTCCTCCATTTGCCTTAAAATTAAAGCCAATCGGTCAGGTATGCTAAGAATGCACCAAAAAACAAGACTCCAGCGAAAAACCGAGTTTTTTAGTTTTGGCAGTCTACCAACGCCAAGCGGTCGGATACGCTGTTATAGCGCTTAGTAACTAAGGACTATCGAAAAATTTTATTTCCTCCATTTGCCTTAAAATTAAAGCCAATCGGTCAGGTATGCTAAGAATGCACCAAAAAACAAGACTCCAGCGAAAAACCGAGTTTTTTAGTTTTGGCAGTCTACCAACGCCAAGCGGTCGGATACGCTGTTATAGCGCTTAGTAACTAAGGACTATCGAAAATTTTTATTTCCTCCATTTGCCTTAAAATTAAAGCCAATCGGTCAGGCATGCTAAGAATGCACCAAAAAACAAGACTCCAGCGAAAAACCGAGTTTTTTAGTTTTGGCAGTCTACCAACGCCAAGCGGTCGGAAACGCTGTTATAGCGCTTAGTAACTAAGGACTATCGAAAATGTTTATTTCCTCCATTTGCCTTAAAATTAAAGCCAATCGGTCAGGTATGCTAAGAATGCATCAAAAAACAAGACTCCAGCGAAATACCGAGTTTTTTAGTTTTGGCAGTCTACCAACGCCAAGCGGTCGGATACGCTGTTATAGCGCTTAGTAACTAAGGACTATCGAAAAATTTTATTTCCTCCATTTGCCTTAAAATTAAAGCCAATCGGTCAGGTATGCTAAGAATGCACCAAAAAACAAGACTCCAGCGAAAAACCGAGTTTTTTAGTTTTGGCAGTCTACCAACGCCTAGCGGTCGGATACGCTGTTATAGCGCTTAGTAACTAAGGACTATCGAAAAATTTTATTTCCTCCATTTGCCTTTAAATTAAAGCCAATCGGTCAGGTATGCTAAGAATGCACCAAAAAACAAGACTCCAGCGAAAAACCGAGTTTTTTAGTTTTAGCAGTCTACCAACGCCAAGCGGTCGGATACGCTGTTATAGCGCTTAGTAACTAAGGACTATCGAAAAATTTTATTTCCTCCATTTGCCTTAAAATTAAAGCCAATCGGTCAGGTATGCTAAGAATGCACCAAAAAACAAGACTCCAGCGAAAAACCGAGTTTTTTAGTTTTGGCAGTCTACCAACGCCTAGCGGTCCGATACGCTGTTATAGCGCTTAGTAACTAAGGACTATCGAAAATTTTTATTTCCTCCATTTGCCTTAAAATTAAAGCCAATCGGTCAGGTATGCTAAGAATGCACCAAAAAACAAGACTCCAGCGAAAAACCGAGTTTTTTAGTTTTGGCGGTCTACCAACGCCAAGCGGTCGGATACGCTGTTATAGCGCTTAGTAACTTAGGACTATCGAAAATTTTTATTTCCCCCATTGGCCTTAAAATTAAAGCCAATCGGTCAGGTATGCTAAGAATGCAACAAAAAACAAGACTCCAGCGAAAAACCGAGTTTTTTAGTTTTAGCAGTCTACCAACGCCAAGCGGTCGGATACGCTGTTATAGCGCTTAGTAACTAAGGACTATCGAAAAATTTTATTTCCTCCATTTGCCTTAAAATTAAAGCCAATCGGTCAGGTATGCTAAGAATGCACCAAAAAACAAGACTCCAGCGAAAAACCGAGTTTTTTAGTTTTGGCAGTCTACCAACGCCAAGCGGTTGGATACGCTGTTATAGCGCTTAGTAACTAAGGACTATCGAAAATTTTTATTTCCTCCGTTTGCCTTAAAATTAAAGCCAATCGGTCAGGTATTCTAAGAATGCACAAAAAAACAAGACTCCAGCGAAAAACCGAGTATTTTAGTTTTGGCAGTCTAACAACGCCAAGCGGTCGGAAACGCTGTTATAGCGCATAGTAACTAAGGACTATCGAAAATGTTTATTTCCTCCATTTGCCTTAAAATTAAAGCCAATCGGTCAGGTATGCTAAGAATGCATCAAAAAACAAGACTCCAGCGAAATACCGAGTTTTTTAGTTTTGGCAGTCTACCAACGCCAAGTGGTCGGATACGCTGTTATAGCGCTTAGTAACTAAGGACTATCGAAAAATTTTATTTCCTCCATTTGCCTTAAAATTAAAGCCAATCGGTCAGGTATGCTAAGAATGCACCAAAAAACAAGACTCCAGCGAAAAACCGAGTTTTTTAGTTTTAGCAGTCTACCAACGCCAAGGTTAGGTTAGGTTAGGTTAGGTTAGGTTAGGTTAGGTTAGGTTAGGTTAGGTTAGGTTAGGTTAGGTTAGGTTAGGTTAGGTTAGGTTAGGTTAGGTTAGGTTAGGTTAGGTTAGGGGACGGAGGAGGCGGGCGTATGACCGCCTTCACCTTCCCGATGGTGAGCAGCGGGCGACAGGTGCGGAGGCTCCTCCGCCCGCATTGCACCGCTCACCATCACCGGATACGGGGACGATCGAGCACTCTCGACCGTCCCCGTTGCCCCACCCATCATAAGGGGGGGCGCGAAGGGCTCGCCACATAGGCGAGGCTCGCCGGAGGGGGACTGGATGTAAAGGCTCTGCCAGATTCCCAGACCCTCTCCAGGAGGCGAAGACGGAGTGCCGCTGGGGGTTTTAGTGGGTATACCAGGGGGTATTGCCCCTGGGGAGTCCCACATACCCCTCCGCGGGAGGGGATGCGTAATGCATTTCCCCCAGCGAAACCAAAAAAAAAAAAAAAAAAAAAAAAAAAAAAAAAAGGTTAGGTTAGGTTAGGTTAGGTTAGGTTAGGTTAGGTTAGGTTAGGTTAGGTTAGGTTAGGTTAGGTTAGGTTAGGTTAGGTTAGGTTAGGTTAGGTTAGGTTAGGTTAGGTTTTTTTTTTTTTTTTTTTTTTTTTATTTTTTTTTTTTTTTATTTTTTTTTTATCTGATCCTCCAACATGGTCGGAGCCTATGCTTTGACATTATATATATATATATCCTCTTTCATACCAGTTCTCGCTTTAATGCTTCTCGCACTTCCATTCTTCATACTATATCTTTCTTACATTCATCTCTTTCATTCTTTTCCAGGCCGGGAAAGGCCGTCTACTTTAGTTTTGCCTAATCTATCTATCTAATTCTTATGGTCTATTTGGGAAAATAATTTGGGAAGTTTCTTTCTTTAATTTTTAACAAACAATATTTTTTCTTATATTAACTTAATACTATTTATATTCTACTTATAATATTTGCTTACTACTTTTTACTCTTTTAGCTTTACATTACAACATATAGAAATAACTTATTTCTACTTATGTAATTACACATTTTACTGACAACGAATTAATATATTCCTACTAGTTAACATGTTTATGATTACCTTAATGTATACAATATACAGCGGAATCATAATTTATGTGCTATTTCTCTTATTTACTAATTTAATTATATTTTTACAAAAATCAATGAATTCGTTCCTTAGGTCTTCTCTACTCATTATTTCCGCTATGTTTTCTTTTGTAACATTATAATTTATACTTTGCTCTAAATCAAATCTTAGCCTTGCAAATACAGGGCAGTCCAGCACCAGGTGCAGTACCGATTCATCTGCGTCGGGCTCACACGCACATGAGGGGCTGTCCTTACACCTGAAACGGTGCAGGTATGAGGACATCCCCCCATGCCCAGTAAACAGCTGCGTTGTAATGGCATCCACGGGGGCCTTTTTAATGATCCTGTAAGCAGCTGTAGCGTTTGGGAAGAACACTTTTGTGACCGATGCCGTCCCCTCCGCCTGGTACCTCCCGTTCCAATCCTCGAGGGTTTTGAGGCGGATGTCTCGTTTTATATACGAGATTGGGCATCGGTCATAATCGTGTCTTCTTTTAGACCTCAGGGCGGCCTCTTTGGCCAACTGGTCCGCCCTCTCATTCCCCGCAAGGCCAATATGGGCTTTAATCCAGAATAAAGATATTTCTTTATTCTGGATTTTACAATTTAAAATTGCCTCCCTGGTTTTAATAGCGAGTGGGTGGGGGGAACTTGAGTTTATGACGGTGTCGAGTGCCGCCCTGGAATCGCTCAGGATACCAAATCTATCGGCGCTGAGCTTTCCAGCCGTAATGGCTGCTTCGCTCAGCGCCAGCAGTTCAGCCTGGTAGACGGTGCAGTAGGACGGCAAAGCAAGCTTGCGGGCTTTGGTCTCGGCGCCGCCACTCCAAATGGATAGTGCGGCTCCAACCTTGCCCTCAATCTTGCTGCCGTCCGTGTAGATTCTTACAGGATAGGTTTCTGTAATTTCTGCATGGTGTTGTTCGTCCACCAGGCTCCGGTATCCTAGCGCTAGAGTCTGTGCGGGGTGCGGCATCATTATCGCCGGTGCCATTTTTTCCACTTCTATATCGCCCAAGTCCTCTCTAGGTGTCCCCCTCTTTGCCCGATAAAGTTGGGCCACCTCTTGTACCCTGAGGTCGAGGGGAAGTACCCCACTGAGCAGAAGAGCAGAGTTTAATGACACCGTACGATATGCCTTGCACATTTTTAGCGCAAATCCCCTTTGCACAACGCTCAGCTGCTTACGAATTCCGAGTTTGCGTGCCGCCGGGAACCATGCCGCTGCAGCGTACAGTATTACAGGCTCCACTGCCGCTGTATAGATCGTTTTAATGACCTGCGGATTTAGGCCCCAGCTAACACGCGCTGCTCTTACTAATTGTTTGTGGATGCCTGCAGCTTTCCTGGTGACATTTGCGACGTGGCTGTTGAATGTTAACTTGTTGTCAATCGTCAAGCCGAGGATCCTGATCTCGGGAGACATTCCAATGTCGACTCCTCCCATGCTCAGTCGTGGTGTGTCGTACCGAAGTTTTTTGGTCAGCACCATCGCACAGGTTTTGTGCGGTGCGAACCTCAACTTGTGTGCGTCACCCCACGATCGAACACTCTCGAGGGCGGCATTGGCCTGTCTCTCGATCTCAAGAGCCGTCGACCCATCAAAGACCAACACCACGTCGTCAGCAAACGCTTGGCAATATATCTCCTGTCTCTCTAGCAATTTCAAAAGTGGGTCAATAAGCAGGTTCCACAGAATCGGTCCGCTGATCGATCCTTGAACGCAGCCCTTTTCTGTGGTCCTGGAATGCTTTTGACCAAGGTACCTCACCTCCACAGTTCTCTCGCTGAGGTAGCTGCTGATGACCCGCCTAAGATTGTCTGGGCACTTTTCCTCAGCCAGTCTGACTTTGATAACCGGCCACCACGCACTGTCGAAGGCGCCCTCGATGTCCAATGAGACCATCGTTACCAGTCTTTTTGCCCTGATTTTTTCACGTACGTGGTTCATCAACGTGACGAGGGCGTCTTCGGTGCTTCTTTGTGGCATAAAGCCAAACTGACGAGTACTAATCCTGGACAGCGTGTGGTATTTTAGTCGGGCCACCAGCATCTTCTCATAGATTTTCCCGAGAACAGGTAAGAGGCCAATTGGCCTATATGATTTTGGGGAGGTGTAGGTATCCTTTCCTGGCTTCCTTAATACCACTATTGTAGCGGTCTTCCAGGTCTTTGGGAAGTAATGGAGAGCCAGGCACTTGTTCAAGAGAGCCAGAAAGTGGCCCGGGTTTGCCCCTATTGCCTTCGCGCATATGTCAGCTGTGAGTCCGTCAGCACCGGGTGCCTTTTTGGGGTTAAAGGAATGAGTTGCGACTTCTAACTCCTTTATAGTAAATGGTGGGTCATCTCCATTTTGATCCATTGCGTTTAGCTCATTTGCCCTCCTTCTTAGTTGTTTGTGTGTGTCGTTATCGCAGTTTTCATCGTCTCTTGGATAGAAGACCTCCGCCAGTAGTTTCACGGAACCTTCCTCATCTAGTGCCGTTCCATCAGCCACTAGCGGAAGATCTTCCTCCCTTTTCGATGTCCTCCCAATTACCCTGTATATGCCTTCCCACATACCTTCCCTGTTTTGCCTCCCACAAAATTCCTTCCAGCTATCAGTTATCGCAGTTTGAACCTCTATCTCATACTTCTCTTTTTGTTCCAGGTAACTCAGCACAACAGCATGTCTCCGGCGCGGCGCTGCATTTCTGATCCTGCGTCTTCGTCTATCGAGCTCCTTCTTCGAGTCCGCAAGCTGCTGGGACCACCACGGCACGGTAAGTTTTTCTTTTTGTTTCTTTAGAGGTATTGTTTCATTGCATGTTTTTATTATTGTAGCCGAATATTTTTGTATTTGTAATTCCAAATCTTTTGTGTTTTTAATTTCTTCTATAACTTTTAAATTTAGTTGGTCATCTGTCATAAACTGGGCCAGTTTCTCATGAAACTGACCCCAGTTTGCCTTTTTTGTATTGTATTTCCTAGTTGTTCTTTCTATGTTTATACCTTTTGATTTTTCCAAATTTATTCCAAAATATATGCCGTTGTGGTCCGAGCTTGTGAGACCCTCGACCACTCGCCAGTCCTCGACTAGACTCAGAATATCGTCCGTGCAGGCCGTTACGTCGACATGGCTGCTGTACCGTTTACCTCCGCGGATCGTGTCGAACGTTGGTATGTGTCCGCTGTTTAGTATGTTTAGGTTCATTTCGGATAACCCGCCGTTAAATGCCTCACCTCGGGTGTCCTCTGCTCTGCTGCCCCACCAGGTGCTTTTAGCGTTTGCGTCTCCCCCAACGATTAGGCGTCCTTGTGTCGCATTACTTATGGTTTTTAGCTTCTGCAGATATGGCTCTAAAGGTTGATCGGGTTCAAAGTAATACGACACAAGGGTGACCGTCCAGGCTCTAGTTCGGATCCTGACCACTGTGATGTTGTTCGTGGTCAGTTCTGGGCACTGTACTACATCAAGCGCGTTGTCGAAAATGACGATTGCGGCTTTTACAGTGCCCTCTCCTATACTAGGGCTCTGGAACACTCTCACTCCTACGTAGGCTTTCATCTTTCTTGTTCGGCCCACGTAGGGTTCCTGTATCAGCGCAGCTGCCACCTTCCTCTTCTGCGCTTCTAGTAGGAGCTCATTC
This sequence comes from Pyrgus malvae, assembly GCA_911387765.1. Lineage (NCBI taxonomy): Eukaryota > Metazoa > Arthropoda > Insecta > Lepidoptera > Hesperiidae > Pyrgus > Pyrgus malvae. The sequence continues at coordinate 47,711 of OU426973.1, read as the reverse complement.
GTGGCTAGCTGGCTTCGTTGGAGGTTGGTTAGGTTAGGTTAGGTTAGGTTAGGTTAGGTTAGGTTAGGTTAGGTTAGGTTAGGTTAGGTTCCCAGCCGGCGTCAAGTTGACTCCCCCTAAAACCGCGGCTGTCACCGTGACCATCGTCCCGGAGGCCGCGGAGAGGGGAGAGACGTACGAGTCCGTATTAAAGCGGGCTCGCGCTCATGCCGATCCTGCGAAGCTGGGGATTGGCAGAGTGACGTGTCGCCGGACCGTTACTGGGGCTCGAATTTTCGAGTTCCCGGGGGCCAAGGGAGCGGAAAATGCGGACCTCTTCGCAGCCAAGCTGCGAGAGGGTATCGCGGACGTGGCGAAGGTTGCCAGGCCCACAAAGTCCGCAACCTTGGAGGTGACCGACCTGGACGACTCGGTCACCAAGGAGGAGGTCGTGGTGGCCATTGCAGCGGCTGGAGGTTGCTCACCTGAAGCGGTGCGTGGCCGGGACATTAGGTCTGGTCGCGGCGGACTGGGCACCATTCGCCTAGAGTGCCCAGTCACAGCGGCAAAGGCCGTCCTGGCCAAGGGGCGGCTGCTCGTCGGCCTCAGCTCGGCGTCGGTTCGAGCACTTGAAGGTCAGCCTCTGCGCTGCTTCAAGTGCTTCGGAATCGGCCACACGCGGACCACGTGTCCCTCCCAAGAGGAGAGGAAGGACGCGTGCTACCGCTGTGGAAAGCAGGGGCACCTGGCGTCATCGTGCCAGGCCGCCAAGCCACACTGCGTGGTGTGTGCGGCGAGTGGCCGCCCTGCGGACCATGTCATGGCCGGGAGGAAGTGCAGGCCTCCCACTACAAAGGGAAAGCAGCAGGTCGCAAGACAACCTGCTGCCATAGCCGCCCCTGCTGCTGGCCCAGCAACGGTGGCCGATGAGGGGGGTACGATGTCCGAGTAATGCAGTCCGGATATCGTATCCTTCAGGCGAACACCAACCACTGCAGAGCGGCCCAGGATCTGCTCATGCAGTCCATGGCCGATTGGTTGGTGGACGTGGCGGTAGTTGCCGAGCCGTACTCGGTCTCTGGCTACTGGCTGGGCGACAGGGACGGTTCGGTGGCGATAGTGGCGCGGTCTTCCACAGACTCCCCTCCCCTCTCATTACTAGAGAGAGGACCGGGATATGTGGCCGCCGCGTGGGGAGATCTGGCCCTCATCGGGGCCTACTTCTCCCCTAACCGCCCTCTCCAGGACTTCGAGGATTTCCTTGAAGTCCTGGCCGCCGTGGTCGGCAGGGCAGCGCCGCGTCAGGTTTCCGTCATGGGGGACCTAAACGCCAAATCTGTGGTGTGGGGGAACCCGGCCACCGACGCGCGTGGGCGGGCAGTGGAGCTGTGGGCGGCGTCCTCCGGACTCTCCCTCCTGAATAGGGGGAGAGTCCAAACATGCGTGCGGCAGCAGGGTGGGTCCATCGTGGACCTGACCTTCGCCACCCATGTGCTGGCCGCGCGCGTACGGAACTGGCGGGTGGACATGGTGGAGACATTCTCGGACCACAGGTATGTGCGGTTCGAGATCTCCGCCCAAAGTCCACGGGGGAACGCCAGACCATCCGGCCGATCCCCCTTCCCGCGGTGGGCCCTCACCCGCCTGGACCGGGAGGCCGCAGAGGAGGCGGCTTTCGTCCAGGACTGGCTGTCGCCACCAGTCGACGTCCTGGACGTGGACGCCGCGGCGGCCCAATTGGGAGCGTCCCTGGCCGAGGTGTGTAACTCCAGCATGCCTCGGTCACGCCGCCCGCCTCCCCGACGTGCCGTGTACTGGTGGTCGGGGGAGCTACAGCGCCTCCGTGTTGCCTGCATGGCAGCGCGGCGGGAACACGCACGGGCTCGACGGCGGCGCCGCAGGGACTGGGACGAGGAGGCCCGCCTGCGGGACGCCCTTGCAGACGCGAAGACGGCCCTCAAGGCGGCAATTGCGGAGGCTAAAGACTCGGCGCGGGCCGAGTTGCTGGCGGGTCTCAATGCCGACCCATTCGGGAGACCATACAAGGCGGCGCGGAATAAACTGCGCCCCTCTGGTCCCCCGGTGGCCGAGACCCTCGAGCCGTCGTCGCTGGACGGGGTGGTGCGGTCCCTGTTTCCAAGCAGGGACGTAGACTTCACCCCTCCAGCGATTAATCCCCCGCAGGGGGCGGCTCCGCCAGAGGTACAGCTGGAGGACCCTCCTCCCATCTCAGAGGGCGAACTTGGTGCGGCGGTATTTCGCCTCCGCTCCAAGAAAACGGCCCCTGGCCCAGGTGGGGTCCCGGCTAAGGTGGTCGCGATCGCGGCCTCCGTCATGCCGGGACGGTTTCGGGACCTCTTCGGCGCGTGCCTTGCGACTGGGAGGTTCCCGGGACCATGGAAGGTGGGGCAGCTGTGCCTCCTCCGCAAAGAGGGCCGTCCTGCAGACTCTCCCTCGGCATACCGGCCTATCGTTCTGCTCGATGAGGCCGGTAAGATGCTAGAGGGCATAGTGGCCGACCGCCTCAAGGCCCACTTGCGGCGTGTGGGGCCGGACCTGTCGGACGCTCAGTTCAGTTTTAGAGCTGAGCGTTCGACGGTGGATGCCCTGGCCCGCCTGAAGAGCCAGGTGAGGGAGGCAATGGAGGCGGGGGATGGTCTTTTGGCTGTGTCTTTTGACATAGCCAACGCTTTTAATACCATCCCCCATTCCACCATTTTGGAGGCACTCCGATTTCACGGAGTGCCTTCTTATCTGAGGCGCCTCCTGGCCAACTATTTGGTGGACCGGGAGGTGATACTGGTGGACAAGGCGGGCCAGGTCCGGCGGTACAATGTGGAGGCCGGCGTTCCGCAGGGGTCTGTTTTAGGACCCCTGCTTTGGAACGTCGGATACGACTGGCTCCTGCGGGGATCGCTCCTGAGAGGCACGAGTGTCATCTGTTATGCAGATGACACTCTCCTCACAGCCCGCGGGAGCTTCAGGGAGGCGGCCAGTCTGGCGTCGGCGGGCGGATCGCTGGTAGTGGACAGGATCCGCCGCCTGGGGTTGAATACGGCGCTGCACAAGACCGTGGCCGTTTATTTCCACGGTCCGCGGCGGCGCCCACCGCCGGATGCCCACATCCACGTGGGGGGCGTCCGCATAGCGGTTGAGGCCCAGATGAAATACCTGGGTCTCATAGTCGACAGCAGGTGGCACTTCAGCGCGCATTTTAGTGCGCTGTCGGGGCGCCTGCTGAAGGCAGCGGACGCCCTCTCGTGGCTGATGCCCAATTTGGGAGGGCCCAGCAAGCGGTGCCGGCAGCTGTACGCCGGCACCCTGCGGAGCATGGCCCTGTACGGGGCCCCTATTTGGGTGGACTCCCTTCGTAGAAGGGAGAACGCCGCCGCCCTTCGGGCGCCCCAGAGGGCCATCGCACAGCGGGTGGGCAGGGCTTACCGCTCGGTGAGCTTTGCGGCTGCGTGCACCCTGGCCGGCACCCCGCCTTGGGAACTCGAGGCGGAGGTGCTTTCCAGGGTGTACGAATGGACGGCGGGGCGGAGGGCGCTTGGAGAGCGCCCGGCCCCGGAAGAGAAAGCGGCCGTCCGACAGCAGGCGCGCGATGCCGTCATTGCTCACTGGGCGGAGGACCTCGCCGCCGCTCACTTCGGCCGCCGGACGCTGGACGCCGTCGGACCGGTCCTAAGGGACTGGATCGAACGTGCGCACGGCTTCCTCTCATTCCGCCTGGTGCAGGTACTGTCCGGACACGGTTGTTTCGGATCGTACTTGCACCGAATCGGCAGGGAGGAGGCCCCATCGTGCCACGACTGCGGCGCGGCGGAGGACACGGCGGAGCACACCCTCGAGGTGTGCCCGTCGTGGTCCGAGCAGCGCCGCAGTCTGGTTGCGGTGGTCGGGCGGGACCTCTCGCTCCCCCGCATTGTGAGCGCAATGCTGGAGAGCGAGAGAGCGTGGGCGGCGGTTGCCTCCTTCTGCGAATCCGTCATGTCGCAGAAGGAGGCAGCGGAGCGCGCGCGAGAGGAAGACCCTCTTGCGCCCGCGCTCCGGAAGCGGCGAAGGGGACGGAGGAGGCGGGCGTATGACCGCCTTCACCTTCCCGATGGTGAGCAGCGGGCGACGGATGCGGAGGCTCCTCCGCCCGCATTGCACCGCTCACCATCACTGGATACGGGGACGATCGCGCACTCTCGACCGTCCCCGTTGCCCCACCCATCATAAGGGAGGGGCGCGAAGGGCTCGCCATAAAGGCGGGGCTCGTCGGAGGGGGACTGGACGCAAAGGCTCTGCCGGATTCCCAGACCCTCTCCAAGAGGCGAAGACGGAGTGCCGCTGGGGGTTTTAGTGGGTATACCAGGGGTATTGGCCCCTGGGGAGTCCCACATACCCCTCTGCGGGAGGGGATGCGTAACGCATTTCCCCCAGCGAAACCAAAAAAAAAAAAAAAAAAAAAAGGTTAGGTTAGGTTAGGTTTTTTTTTTTTTTTTTTTTTTTTTTTTTTTTTTTTTTTTTTTTTTTTTTATGCATCTACCTCCAACATTGTCGGAGCCTATGCTCGCTATTATATTTTATCTTTCATTCCAGTTCTCGCAAGTATTCCTCTCGCACTTTCATTCCACATACTTGTTCTTTCTCTCATACATCTCTTTCACTCTTACGGGCTGGGATAACCCGTCTATTCCAACTACTCTAATCTATCTATTCTTATATTTTATTTTGGGTATAATACAGTACACCAGCTTCTTTATTTATTTCTGCATAATTTCCTTATTTCTATTTTATTTCTATCTTACATTATTACTATGCTATCACTATATATCTATACATAATGCAGTAAGTGGGTACACAGAGGTTTTTAATTTATTTGTTACATACTAACTTATACTTTCTATTTCTACGGTTAGGTTAGGTTAGGTTAGGTTAGGTTAGGTTAGGTTAGGTTAGGTTAGGTTAGGTTAGGTTAGGTTAGGTTAGGTTAGGTTAGGTTAGGTTAGGTTAGGTTAGGTTAGGTTAGGTTAGGTTAGGTTAGGTTAGGTTAGGTTAGGTTAGGTTAGGTTAGGTTAGGTTAGGTTAGGTTAGGTTAGGTTAGGTTAGGTTAGGTTAGGTTAGGTTAGGTTAGGTTAGGTTAGGTTAGGTTAGGTTAGGTTAGGTTTGCTGGCGGGTCTCGACGCCGACCCATTCGGGAGACCATACAAGGCGGCGCGGAATAAACTGCGCCCCTCTGGTCCCCCGGTGGCCGAGACCCTCGAGCCGTCGTCGCTGGACGGGGTGGTGCGGTCCCTGTTTCCAAGCAGGGACGTAGACTTCACCCCTCCAGTGATGAATCCTCCGCGGGGGGCGGCTCCGCCAGAGGAACAGACGGAGGACCCTCCTCCCATTTCAGGGGCCGAGCTTGGCGCGGCGGTATTTCGCCTCCGCTCCAAGAAAACGGCCCCTGGCCCAGATGGGGTCCCGGCTAAGGTGGTCGCGATCGCGGCCTCCGTCATGCCGGGACGGTTTCGGGACCTCTTCGGCGCGTGCCTCGTGACCGGGAGGTTCCCGAGACCATGGAAGGAGGGGCAGCTGTGCCTCCTCCGCAAGGAGGGCCGTCCTGCAGACTCCCCCTCGGCATACCGGCCTATCGTTCTGCTCGATGAGGCCGGTAAGATGCTCGAGGGAATTGTGGCCGACCGCCTCAAGGCCCACTTGCGGCATGTGGGGCCGGACCTGTCGGACGCTCAGTTCGGCTTTAGAGCTGAGCGTTCGACAGTGGACGCCCTGGCCCGCCTCAAGAGCCAGGCGATGGAGGCAATTGAGGCGGGGGATGGTCTGTTGGCTGTGTCGTTTGACATAGCCAACGCTTTTAATACCATCCCCCACTCCACCATCTTGGAGGCACTCCGATTCCATGGAGTGCCTTCCTATTTGAGGCGCCTCCTGGCCAACTATTTGGTGGACCGGGAGGTGGTCCTGGTGGACAAGGCGGGCCAGGTCCGGCGATACAGCGTGGAGGCCGGCGTTCCACAGGGGTCTGTTTTAGGACCCCTGCTTTGGAACGTCGGATACGACTGGCTCCTGCGGGGATCGCTCCTGAGAGGTACGAGTGTCATCTGTTATGCGGATGACACTCTCCTCACAGCCCGCGGGAGCTTCAGGGAGGCCGCCAGTCTGGCGTCGGCGGGCGGATCGCTGGTAGTGGACAGGATCCGCCGCCTGGGGTTGAAGACGGCGCTGCACAAGACCGTGGCCGTATACTTCCACGGTCCGCGGCGGCGCCCACCGCCGGATGCCCACATCCACGTGGGGGGCGTCCGCATAGCGGTAGAGACTCAGATGAAATATCTGGGTCTCATCGTCGACAGCAGGTGGCACTTCAGCGCGCACTTTAGTGCGCTGTCGGGGCGCCTGCTGAAGGCAGCGGACGCCCTCTCGTGGCTGATGCCCAATTTGGGAGGGCCCAGCAAGCGGTGCCGGCAGCTGTACGCCGGCACACTGCGGAGCATGGCCCTGTACGGGGCCCCTATTTGGGTGGACTCCCTTCGTAGAAGGGAGAACGCCGCCGCCCTTCGGGCGCCCCAGAGGGCCATCGCCCAGCGGGTGGGCAGGGCTTACCGCTCGGTGAGCTTTGCGGCTGCGTGCACCCTGGCCGGCACCCCGCCTTGGGAACTCGAGGCGGAGGTGCTTTCCAGGGTGTACGAATGGACGGCGGGGCGGAGGGCGCTTGGAGAGCGCCCGGCCCCGGAAGAGAAAGCGGCCGTCCGACAGCAGGCGCGCGATGCCGTCATTGCTCACTGGGCGGAGGACCTCGCCGCCGCTCACTTCGGCCGCCGGACGCTGGACGCCGTCGGACCGGTCCTCAGGGACTGGCTCGAACGAGCGCACGGCTTCCTCTCATTCCGCCTGGTGCAGGTACTGACACGGTTGTTTCGGATCGTACTTGCACCGAATCGGTAGGGAGGAGGCCCCATCGTGCCACGACTGTGGCGCGGCGGAAGACACGGCGGAGCACACCCTCGAGGTGTGCCCGTCGTGGTCCGAGCAGCGCCGCAGTCTGGTTGCGGTGGTCGGGCGGGACCTCTCGCTCCCCCGCGTTGTGAGCGCAATGCTGGAGAGCGAGAGAGCGTGGGCGGCGGTTGCCTCCTTCTGCGAATCCGTCATGTCGCAGAAGGAGGCAGCGGAGCGCGCGCGAGAGGAAGACCCTCTTGCGCCCGCGCTCCGGAAGCGGCGAAGGGGAAGGAGGAGGCGAGCGTATGACCGCCTTCACCTTCCCGATGGTGAGCAGCGGGCGACAGGCGCGGAGGCTCCTCCGCCCGCATTGCACCGCTCACCATCACCGGATACGGGGACGATCGCGCACTCTCGACCGTCCCCGTTGCCCCACCCATCATAAGGGGAGGGGGGGGCGCGAAGGGCTCGCCACATAGGCGAGGCTCGCCGGAGGGGGACTGGATGTAAAGGCTCTGCCAGATTCCCAGACCCTCTCCAGGAGGCGAAGACGGAGTGCCGCTGGGGGTTTTAGTGGGTATACCAGGGGGTATTGCCCCTGGGGAGTCCCACATACCCCTCTGTGGGAGGGGATGCGTAACGCATTTCCCCCAGCGAAACAAAAAAAAAAAAAAAAAAAAAAAAAAAAAAGGTTAGGTTAGGTTAGGTTAGGTTAGGTTAGGTTAGGTTAGGTTAGGTTAGGTTTTCCCGCGGTGGGCCCTCACCCGCCTGGACCGGGAGGCCGCAGAGGAGGCGGCTTTCGTTCAGGACTGGCTGTCGCCACCAGTCGACGTCCTGGACGTGGACGCCGCGGCGGCCCAATTGGGAGCGTCCCTGGCCGAGGTGTGCAACTCCAGCATGCCTCGGTCACGCCGCCCGCCTCCCCGACGTGCCGTGTACTGGTGGTCGGGGGAGCTGCAGCGCCTCCGTGTTGCCTGCACGGCAGCGCGGCGGGAACACGCACGGGCTCGACGGCGGCGCTGCAGGGACGTTGACCAGGAGGCCCGCCTGCGGGACGCCCTCGTAGAGGCGAAGACGGCCCTCAAAGTGGCAATCGCGGAGGCTAAGGACTCGGCGAGGGCCGAGTTACTGGCGGGTCTCGACGCCGACCCATTCGGGAGACCATACAAGGCGGCGCGGAATAAACTGCGCCCCTTTGGTCCCCCGGTGGCCGAGACCCTCGAGCCGTCGTCGCTGGACGGGGTGGTGCGGTCCCTGTTTCCAAGCAGGGACGTAGACTTCACCCCTCCAGCGATGAATCCTCCGCGGGGAGCGGCTCCGCCAGAGGAACAGCCGGAGGACCCTCCTCCCATTTCAGAGGCCGAGCTTGGCGCGGCGGTATTTCACCTCCGCTCCAAGAAAACGGCCCCTGGCCCAGATGGGGTCCCGGCTAAGGTGGTCGCGATCGCGGCCTCCGTCATGCCGGGACGGTTTCGGGACCTCTTCGGCGCGTGCCTCGCGACTGGGAGGTTCCCGAGACCATGGAAGGAGGGGCAGCTGTGCCTCCTCCGCAAAGAGGGCCGTCTTGCAGACTCCCCCTCGGCATACCGGCCTATCGTTCTGCTCGATGAGGCCGGTAAGATGCTCGAGTGCATAGTGGCCGACCGCCTCAAGGCCCACTTGCGGCGTGTGGGGCCGGACCTGTCGGACGCTCAGTTCGGTTTTAGAGCCGAGCGTTCGACGGTGGATGCGCTGGCCCGCCTGAAGAGCCAGGTGAAGCAGGCAATGGAGGCGGGGGATGGTATTTTGGCTGTGTCGTTTGACATAGCCAACGCTTTTAATACCATCCCCCATTCCACCATCTTGGAGGCACTCCGATTTCACGGAGTGCCTTCCTATCTGAGGCGCCTCCTGGCCAACTATTTGGTGGACCGGGAGGTGATACTGGTGGACAAGGCGGGCCAGGTCCGGCGGTATAGAGTGGAGGCCGGCGTTCCGCAGGGGTCTGTTTTAGGACCCCTGCTTTGGAACGTCGGATACGACTGGCTCCTGCGGGGTTCGCTCCCGAGAGGCACGAGTGTCATCTGTTATGCGGATGACACTCTCCTCACGGCCCGCGGGAGCTTCGGGGAGGCGGCCAGTCTGGCGTCGGCGGGCGGATCGCTGGTAGTGGACAGGATCCGCCGCCTAGGGTTGAAGACGGCGCTGCACAAGACCGTGGCCGTATACTTCCACGGTCCGCGGCGGCGCCCACCGCCGGATGCCCACATCCACGTGGGGGGCGTCCGCATAGCGGTAGAGGCCCAGATGAAATACCTGGGTCTCATCGTCGACAGCAGGTGGCACTTCAGCGCGCACTTTAGTGCGCTGTCGGGGCGCCTGCTGAAGGCAGCGGACGCCCTCTCGTGGCTGATGCCCAATTTGGGTGGGCCCAGCAAGCGGTGCCGGCAGCTGTACGCCGGCACCCTGCGGAGCATGGCCCTTTACGGGGCCCCTATTTGGGTGGACTCCCTTCGTAGAAGGGAGAACGCCGCCGCCCTTCGGGCGCCCCAGAGGGCCATCGCCCAGCGGGTGGGCAGGGCTTACCGCTCGGTGAGCTTTGCGGCTGCGTGCACCCTGGCCGGCACCCCGCCTTGGGAACTCGAGGCGGAGGTGCTTTCCAGGGTGTACGAATGGACGGCGGGGCGGAGGGCGCTTGGTGAGCGCCCGGCCCCTGAAGAGAAAGCGGCCGTCCGACAGCAGGCGCGCGATGCCGTCATAGCTCACTGGGCGGAGGACCTCGCCGCCGCTCACTTCGGCCGCCGGACGCTGGACGCCATCGGACCGGTCCTAAGGGACTGGCTCGAACGAGCGCACGGCTTCCTCTCGTTCCGCCTGGTGCAGGTACTGTCCGGACACGGTTGTTTCGGATCGTACTTGCACCGAATCGGCAGGGAGGAGGCCCCATCGTGCCACGACTGCGGCGCGGCGGAAGACACGGCGCAGCACACCCTCGAGGTGTGCCCGTCGTGGTCCGAGCTGCGCCGCAGTCTGGTTGCGGTGGTCGGGCGGGATCTCTCGCTCCCCCGCGTTGTGAGCGCAATGCTGGAGAGCGAGGGGGCGTGGGCGGCGGTTGCCTCCTTCTGCGAATCCGTCATGTCGCAGAAGGAGGCAGCGGAGCGCGCGCGAGAGGAAGACCCTCTTGCGCCCGCGCTCCGGAAGCGGCGAAGGGGACGGAGGAGGCGGGCGTACGACCGCCTTCACCTTCCCGATGGTGAGCAGCGGGCGACGGATGCGGAAGCTCCTCCGCCCGCATTGCACCGCTCACCATCACTGGATACGGGGACGATCGCGCACTCTCGACCGTCCCCGTTGCCCCACCCATCATAAGGGAGGGGCGCGAAGGGCTCGCCATAAAGGCGGGGCTCGCCGGAGGGGGACTGGACGCAAAGGCTCTGCCGGATTCCCAGACCCTCTCCAAGAGGCGAAGACGGAGTGCCGCTGGGGGTTTTAGTGGGTATACCAGGGGGTATCGCCCCTGGGGAGTCCCACATACCCCTCTGCGGGAGGGGATGCGTAACGCATTTCCCCCAGCGAAACAAAAAAAAAAAAAAAAAAAAAAAAAAAAAAAAAAAAAAAAAAAAAAAAAAAAAAAAAAGGTTAGGTTAGGTTAGGTTAGGTTAGGTTAGGTTAGGTTAGGTTAGGTTAGGTTAGGTTAGGTTAGGTTAGGTTAGGTTAGGTTAGGTTAGGTTAGGTTAGGTTAGGTTAGGTTAGGTTAGGTTAGGTTAGGTTAGGTTAGGTTAGGTTAGGTTAGGTTCCGGGGGCCAAGGGGGCGGAAAATGCGGACCTCTTCGCAGCCAAGCTGCGAGAGGGTATCGCGGACGTGGCGAAGGTCGCTAGGCCCGCAAAGTCCGCAACCTTGGAGGTGACCGACCTGGACGACTCGGTCACCAAGGAGGAGGTCGTGGCGGCCATTGCAGCAGCTGGAGGCTGCTCGTCTGAAACTGTGCGTGGCCGGGACATTAGGCCCGGCCGCGGCGGACTGGGCACCATGCGTCTAGAGTGCCCAGTCACAGCGGCAAAGGCCGTCCTGGCCAAGGGGCGGCTGCTCGTCGGCCTCAGCTCGGCATCGGTCCGGGCACTTGAAGATCAGCCTCTGCGCTGCTTCAGGTGCTTCGGAATCGGCCATACCCGAGCCACGTGTCCCTCGCAAGAGGAGAGGACGGACGCGTGCTACCGCTGCGGGAAGCAGGGGCACCTGGCGTCGTCGTGCCAGGCCGCCAAGCCACACTGCGTGGTGTGCGCGGCCAGTGGCCGCCCTGCGGACCATGTGATGGCTGGGAGGAAGTGCAGGCCTCCCACCACTAAGGGAAAGCAGCAGGTCGCAAGACAACCTGCTGCTATAGCCGCCCCCGCTGCTGGCCCAGCAACGGTGGCCGATGAGGGGGGTACGATGTCCGAATAATGCAGTCCGGACATCGTATCCTTCAGGCGAACACCAACCACTGCAGAGCGGCCCAGGATCTGCTCATGCAGTCCATGGCCGAGTGGTTGGTGGACGTGGCGGTAGTCGCCGAGCCGTACTCGGTCCCTGGCCACTGGCTGGGCGACAGGGATGGTTCGGTGGCGATTGTGGCGCGGTCTTCCACAGACTCCCCTCCCCTCTCACTACTAGAGAGAGGACCGGGATATGTGGCCGCCGCGTGGGGAGATCTGGCCCTCGTCGGGGTCTACTTCTCCCCCAACCGCCCTCTCCAGGACTTCGAGGATTTCCTCGAGGTCCTGGCCGCCGTGGTCTGCAGGGCAGCGCCACGACAGGTCTGCGTCCTGGGGGACCTGAACGCCAAATCGGTGGTGTGGGGAAACCCGGCCACCGACGCGCGTGGGCGGGCAGTGGAGCTGTGGGCGGCGTCCTCCGGACTCTCCCTCCTGAATAGGGGGAGAGTCCAAACATGCGTGCGGCAGCAGGGTGGGTCCATTGTGGACCTCACCTTCGCCACCCATGTGCTGGCCGCGCGTGTGCGGAACTGGCGGGTGGACATGGTGGAGACCATCTCGGACCACAGGTATGTGCGGTTCGAGATCTCCGCCCAAAGTCCACAGGGGAACGCCAGACCATCCGGCCGATCCCCCTTCCCGCGGTGGGCCCTCACCCGCCTGGACCGGGAGGCCGCAGAGGAGGCGGCTTTCGTCCAGGACTGGCTGTCGCCACCAGTCGACGTCCTGGACGTGGACGCCGCGGCGGCCCAATTGGGAGCGTCCCTGGCCGAGGTGTGCAACTCCAGCATGCCTCGGTCACGCCGCCCGCCTCCCCGACGTGCCGTGTACTGGTGGTCGGGAGAGCTGCAGCGCCTCCGTGTTGCCTGCACGGCGGCGCGGCGGGAGCACGCACGGGCTCGACGGCGGCGCCGCAGGGACGGGGACGAGGAGGCCCGCCTGCGGGACGCCCTCGCAGAGGCGAAGACGGCCCTCAAAGTGGCAATTGCGGACGCCAAGGACTCGGCGAGGGCCGAGTTGCTGGCGGGTCTCGACGCCGACCCATTCGGGAGACCATACAAGGCGGCGCGGAATAAACTGCGCCCCTCTGGTCCCCCGGTGGCCGAGACCCTCGAGCCGTCGTCGCTGGATGGGGTGGTGCGGTCCCTGTTTCCAAGCAGGGACGTAGACTTCACCCCTCCAACGATGAACCCTCTGCGGGGGGCGGCTCCGCCGGAGGAACAGCAGGAGGACCCTCCTCCCATTTCAGAGGCCGAACTTGGCGCGGCGGTATTTCGCCTCCGCTCCAAGAAAACGGCCCCTGGCCCAGATGGGGTCCCGGCTAAGGTGGTCGCGATCGCGGCCTCCGTCATGCCGGGACGGTTTCGGGACCTCTTCAGCGCGTGCCTTGCGACTGGGAGGTTCCCGAAACCATGGAAGGAGGGGCAGCTGTGCCTCCTCCGCAAAGAGGGCCGTCCTGCGGACTCCCCCTCGGCATACCGGCCTATCGTTCTGCTCGATGAGGCCGGTAAGATGCTCGAGGGCATAGTGGCGGACCGCCTCAAGGCCCACTTGCGGCGTGTGGGGCCGGACCTGTCGGACGCTCAGTTCGGCTTTAGAGCTGAGCGTTCGACGGTGGACGCCCTGGCCCGCCTTAAGAGCCAGGCGATGGAGGCGATTGAGGCGGGGGATGGTCTTTTGGCTGTGTCTTTTGACATAGCCAACGCTTTTAATACCATCCCCCATTCCACCATCTTGGAGGCACTCCGTTTTCACGGAGTGCCTTCCTATTTGAGGCGCCTCCTGGCCAACTATTTGGTGGACCGGGAGGTGGTACTGGTGGACAAGGCGGGCCAGGTCCGGCAGTATAGTGTGCAGGCCGGCGTTCCACAGGGGTCTGTTTTAGGACCCCTGCTTTGGAACGTCGGATACGACTGGCTCCTGCGGGGATCGCTCCTGAGAGGCACGAGTGTCATCTGTTATGCAGATGACACTCTCCTCACAGCCCGCGGGAGCTTCAGGGAGGCGGCCAGTCTGGCGTCGGCGGGCGGATCTTTGGTAGTGGACAGGATCCGCCGCCTAGGGCTGAAGACGGCGCTGCACAAGACCGTGGCGGTATTCTTCCACGGTCCGCGGCGGCGCCCACCGCCGGATGCCCACATCCACGTGGGGGGCGTCCGCATAGCGGTTGAGGCCCAGATGAAATACCTGGGTCTCATAGTCGACAGCAGGTGGCACTTCAGCGCGCATTTTAGTGCGCTGTCGGGGCGCCTGCTGAAGGCAGCGGACGCCCTCTCGTGGCTGATGCCCAATTTGGGAGGGCCCAGCAAGCGGTGCCGGCAGCTGTACGCCGGCACCCTGCGGAGCATGGCCCTGTACGGGGCCCCTATTTGGGTGGACTTCCTCCGTAGAAGGGAGAACGCCGCCGCCCTTAGGGCGCCCCAGAGGGCCATCGCCCAGCGGGTGAGCAGGGCTTACCGCTCAGTGAGCTTTGCGGCTGCGTGCACCCTGGCCGGCACCCCGCCTTGGGAACTCGAGGCGGAGGTGCTTTCCAGGGTGTACGAATGGACGGCGGGGCGGAGGGCGCTTGGAGAGCGCCCGGCCCCGGAAGAGAAAGCGGCCGTCCGACAGCAGGCGCGCGATGCCGTCATCGCTCACTGGGCGGAGGACCTCGCCGCCGCTCACTTCGGCCGCCGGACGCTGGACGCCGTCGGGCCGGTCCTAAGGGACTGGCTCGAACGAGCGCACGGCTTCCTCTCGTTCCGCCTGGTGCAGGTACTGTCCGGACACGGTTGTTTCGGATCGTACTTGCACCGAATCGGTAGGGAGGAGGCCCCATCGTGCCACGACTGTGGCGCGGCGGAAGACACGGCGGAGCACACCCTCGAGGTGTGCCCGTCGTGGTCCGAGCAGCGCCGCAGTCTGGTTGCGGTGGTCGGGCGGGACCTCTCGCTCCCCCGCGTTGTGAGCGCGATGCTGGGGAGCGAGAGAGCGTGGGCGGCGGTTGCCTCCTTCTGCGAATCCGTAATGGCGCAGAAGGAGGCAGCGGAGCGCGCGCGAGAGGAAGACCCTCTTGCGCCCGCGCTCCGGAAGCGGCGAAGGGGACGGAGGAGGCGGGCGTATGACCGCCTTCACCTTCCCGATGGTGAGCAGCGGGCGACAGGTGCGGAAGCTCCTCCGCCAGCATTGCACCGCTCACCATCAGCGGATACGGGGACGGTCGCGCACTCTCGACCGTCCCTGTTGCCCCACCCATCATAAGGGGGGGGCGTGAAGGGCTCGCCATATAGGCGGGGCTCGCCGGAGGGGGACTGGATGTAAAGGCTCTGCCGGATTCCCAGGCCCCCTCCAGGAGGCGAAGCCGGAGTGCCGCTGGGGGTTTTAGTGGGTATACCAGGGGGTATTGACCCTGGGGAGTCCCACATACCCCTCCGCGGGAGGGGATGCGTAACGCATTTCCCCCAGCGAAACCAAAAAAAAAAAAAAAAAAAAAAAAAAAAAAAAAAAAAGGTTAGGTTAGGTTAGGTTGGATCACCGAAGTGAGGCAGAAGCGGGCCCTCAACGGTGGTCTCCTACTGGAGGTGGCGGGGGAGGAGTGCACCGAAAAAGCCGTCGCACTAGCCACTAGGTTGCAGGAGGCAATTGGGAACATGGGCGTGCGGGTGGCGCGACCCATAAAACTCGGGGAGGTAAGGGTGACAGATCTCGATGACTCTGTCACCCAACAGGACGTCGCCGCTGCCATCGCCGATGCCGGTGAATGCGGCATCGGCGATGTCAAAGTGGGAGAGATCCGGCGACAGTCCTTCTCTCTGGGAACGGTGTGGGTGCGCTGCCCTGTAGCAGCAGTCCGCAAGCTGGCCACCGCAGGCCGAGTTAAGATCGGGTGGGTGTCCGCCCGTGTGGTCGCTCTAGAGGCGCGGCCACTGCAATGTTACCGGTGCCTGGAGTCTGGACACGCCAGGCACCAGTGCAAGAGCACGGTGGACCGTAGCGCGCTGTGCTACGTTTGTGGCGAGCCTAACCATACGGCTCGCCATTGCGTAGTACAGACGCCGAAATGCGTCGTTTGCGCGGAGCTCGGCCGGAAGTCTGACCACCGGCTGGGCAGCAAACGATGCACGCCTCCAAAAAGAGGCCAGAAGAGGAGCGATCGGGCGAACGCCCCCGCATCGAAACGGGTTGATGGGCCTGCGCCGGCTTCTGCCAGCGCTTCGTCCCATCCCCCGCCAGAGGAAATGATGGAGACCCAGCATGCATAGGTCTCCATCATTTGCAGTTATTCAGGGGAACCTCAACCACTGCCGTGGAGCACAGGATTTGCTCTTGCAGACTATTGCAGAGCGTTCTGTCTCCATGGCGGTGGTTGCAGAGCCCTTCAATGTCCCCGACCATCCGCGTTGGTTCGGGGACATTTCCCGGAATGTGGCAATATATTGGGGAGGCAGCAACGGGGATCCCCCGTGCACCCGGCTTCACGCGGAGCCTGGCTTGGTCGCGGTGGAGTGGGGGCCCCTAGCAGTCGTGGGCTGTTACGTCTCCCCAAATTGCAGTCTGGCAGCCTTCGAAAGCTACCTCGACAGGGTGGGAAGCTGCGTTCGCGGTTGCCTTCCTCGTCCCGTGCTAGTGCTCGGCGACTTTAACGCTCACTCGCGGGTCTGGGGAGGCGGCCGCGACTCCGTCAGGGGTGATACCACCCTGGAGTGGGCTGCAGGTCTGGACCTTCGGCTTTTAAACCGTGGGGCTGTCAGTACCTGTGTTCGTTGGCAGGGGGAGTCGGTCGTGGACCTATCATGGGCGACTCCAACTGCCGAGCGCTTCGTGACTGGCTGGAGGGTGGCGGAGGATCTGGTAACACTGTCAGACCACCGCCACATCTTAATCCATTTGGCTTTCGACCTGCTGAACCAGCCAGGTCACCGAAGGGACGGCCCCCTGCGACGTTGGGCGTTAAAACATCTTAACCGAGATATGCTTCTCGCCGCCGCCCACGTCGCAGAATGGAACGGACCTGACGAGCCGAACTCACAGCGCAGCCCAGACGAGGAGGCTGCTGGACTGCAAACCGAAATGACGGTGATTTGTAACATAGCCATGCCGCGGGTTTGTCCCGGCCGCAAAGGCCCAGCCTATTGGTGGACGGGACATATTGCCCAGTTGCGAGCGGCCTGCTTGCGCTCCCGGCGCCTTTATACACGCGCTCGAAGGCGTCGTACTGCCGGTGCCGAAGAGAGGGAGGAGCGATACCGGGAGTACCGGGAAGCAACCATGGCACTGCAGGCCGCGATCGCAGACAGCAAGGCCGGCAAGTGGAAGGAGCTGCTGGAGGGACTCGACAGAGACCCCTGGGGACGGCCTTACAAGATGGTGCTGAATAAGCTTCGCCCATGGGTGCCCCCACTAACGGAGACGCTTGACCCCGTCTTCGTAACCACAGTGGTGGGCACGCTGTTCCCTGGGGTCCTGGACGGCCCTGGCGGTCCTCGACAACCGCCGAGCCCTGCTGACTGGGCAGACGAACTGGCCGTCACGCAGGCGGAGTTGGAGTGCGCAGTCAAGCGCCTGGCCGAACGCAACACCGCCCCGGGTCCCGACGGAATCCCCGGACGGGCGTGGGTGCTGGCGCTAACGGTCTTGGGCGCGAGACTGCAGCGGCTGTTCACCAGCTGCCTTCGTTTCGGCCGGTTCCCCGCGGCATGGAAGACTGCGAAACTTGTGCTTCTGCACAAAGTGGGACGACCGGAAAACTCGCCAGGGGCATATAGGCCTATATGTCTGCTGAATGAGGCCGGCAAGCTCTTTGAGCGTGTCTTAGCGTCTCGTCTCAGCGGACACCTGGCGGGTTGCGGCCCGGACCTGTCCGACTGTCAGTTCGGCTTCAGACGGCAGCGCTCGACCCTGGATGCCATCCTTCGGGTTCGAGCGCTAACTGAGCAGGCCGTCTCCCAGGGCAGAGTTGTCTTGGCTATAAGCCTTGACATCGTCAACGCCTTCAACTCTCTGCCCTGGGAAGCGATAAGGGCGGCACTCGATTATCATCGGGTGCCCGCCTACCTTAAAAACGTGCTGGCTGACTACCTGTCGGACAGGAGCATTTGCTACCCGGGCCGCTACGGGAGCATAGAGGAGAGGGATGTGGTGTGCGGGGTGCCACAGGGCTCGGTCTTAGGGCCACTCCTGTGGAACCTCGCCTACGACGCGGTGTTGCGGACGACGCTTCCACCAGGTGTGAGCATCGTCTGCTATGCCGACGACACCCTCGTCCTCGTGGAGGGGGAGTCCTTTCAAAGGACTCCCAGACTGGCGGAGCTGGCAGTGGCACGAATCGTGTCTGCCATACGCGGGCTAGGGCTTCGGATAGCGCCTCAAAAGACCGAGGCGCTATGGTTCCACGGCCTCAAACGGCATGAGGAACCCCCTAGCGTGTCGGTGCGAGTAGGTGACGCTAGTATTCAGCCGGGCCGGTATTTAAAATACCTTGGGCTGGTGCTCGACAGCCACTGGAGTTTCGACGAGCACTTCGATCGTCTCGTCCCCCGGATTCATAAGGTGGCGGGTGCTATGCACAAACTGCTGCCGAATCTCGGGGGACCAAGGGAAGAGGTCCGCCGCCTGTACGCAGGTGTCGTGCGCTCTATCGCGCTCTACGGCGCGCCCGTATGGTCGCAAAGACTATCGGGTTGCCGGCGCCGCGCGGCGAAACTCAACGCCGCGCAGCGTATGATCGCGATCAGAGTCGCACGAGGGTACCGGACCATCTAGTACGAGGCGGCCACAGTCTTGGCGCGGTTTCCGCCCCTAGACATCCTGGCGGATATGGACGCAGAGGTCTTTAATAAGATCCGCGTCCTCCGCCAGGGGCCCGAACCCTCGAATGAGACGGTCGGAGAGCTTCGTCGGAGAGCCAGATGGCGGGCTCTGACGCGCTGGCGCGATAGGCTGCGGGAACCCCAGAACGCGCGTCAACGGGCCGTCAGCGCCATTTTGCCCAACTTCCGGGCCTGGCTGAGGAGGAGGAGTCGCGTCACCTACCGACTGACTCAGATACTCACCGGACATGGCTGCTTCGGTGAGTATCTGAACCGCATTGGAAGGGAGGTGTCTGCAGAGTGTCATCACTGCAGACACGACCAGGATTCCGCGCAGCACACGCTCGCAGACTGCCCAGCTTGGGAGTCCGAGCGGCGGATCCTGGTCCAAAACATCGGACCAGACTTGTCCCCGGCGGCCGTCGTTGCAGCAATGGTGCGCTCCAGGGACGCGTGGGACTCGGTGACCTCCTTCTGCGACAGTGTAATGTGCGCAAAGGAGGAAGCCGAGCGAGCCCGGGAGCGCGAAGATCCCGCTCGGCGAAGGAGCCGCCGGGGCAGACGTAGATAACGTCCCCCGGTGCGAGTCCCTGTAGTTTCGGGAGTAAGAATAGAGCTACGGTATCCCCTGCCTGATCGTAAGAGGCGACTAAAAGGGGGCTTCCGGGGTTGCGGGCGGGGAGAGTGGGAGCTCGAACCGTCCAGCCAGCAGCCCCGGGAAGGACGGCGGTGTGTGCGTGGCCGCATGCCGCCGTAAGCATCGGAAGGTGCAGGAGAGCAACACTAAGCTCTCCCGAAGATGGGCCCATCGTGGGCGCCGCGCGTGGAGGACACCGGTGCGTTCAGTCTGAGATCCCGGAGTCCTCCCCAAGCGCAGAGGCAGGCCACCGAGGGGGTTTTAGTGCGGTCAAATCCCACATAACCCGGTATTCTCTCCCAAGGTGCCGGGTACCTTTTGAAGGTTTCCCCCCCGACACCAAAAAAAAAAAAAAAAAAAAAAAAAAAAAAAAAAAAAAAAAAAAAGGTTAGGTTAGGTTAGGTTAGGTTAGGTTAGGTTAGGTTAGGTTAGGTTAGGTTGGGGGTCCCCCGCAGTGCTGACTTCCTCGTAGTGACCCCTGGGCAACGTCGTGTCTGACCACCGTAACGGAGTGGCAGACCGGCGGCAAACGAGCGCTGTGCGTATTTGTGATTTTGAGGGCGAATACGATTGTTTTGTGTGTCGACCATGTCGAAACCCTTGCGGGATGCCTCTGGGCGTTTCGCCAAACCGAAAGGCCCTTCTCAGGGCCAACCAAAAGGCCCTTCTCAGGGCCAACCAAAAGGTCCTTCTCAGGACCAACCAAAAGGCCCTTCTCAGGGCCAACCAAAAGGCCCTTCTCAGGGCCCCCGAGACGCTTCGGTGTCGGAGGCAAGCCGCGCAACATCTGCGGCTAGCCTGTACAGTGCGGCAGCCGACTTCTCGGACTCTGACGTATCCATCTTGGAAACGGCAGCGTCCGAAAGCAGCCTTAAGCGGTCGTACTTGACTCGCAAGTCCGAGGGATCCTCGGGCTCGACGTCCGGCAAGGCGAAGAAGAAGACCAGGAAGACCTGCTCTTCTACTTCGTCTGCTACTGAGGTGGAGGCTGTTCGCCTGGAGCTGTGCTCTTCGCGTCAGCTTGACCTGACAAGGAGGGCGCAGCTGCAGGTGGACCTTGAGGAGAGGGTCGCTGCTAAAGAACAGCAGACGCGCACCGCTCGGCTCAAAGCCGGATACGGGACGGCTGTCCTAAAACTTGACAGCCTTTCCGTGGCGGAGCTGGAGCGCATAGCCAAAGAGGACAAGGAGGAGATCTGTGAGGTCGCCTCCAAGTCCTCGAACTTGAAAGGGACCTTTCAGAAGGCCCTGAAATGCCGTGCGGCCAGCCTGCACGGCATTGTCCTCGAGCTGTTGCAGCGTACTGCAACAGACGAGACGCGGCAGCTGCAGGCTAGGGTGGACAGCCTGCAAGCGGAGGTCAGCCAGCTGCATACAAAGCTGGCTGAAGCCACGGCCTCACCCGCCAAGGCCCCGACGGCAGAGTCCCTCTCCTGCTCCAACCTTGAGGATATCATCCGCAAGGTTGTCATGGAGGAGAGGGCCTTCACCCGAGCCTGCTTCGCGGGCATAGAGGACCGGCTCCTGCCGGAGAAACGTCTTCGTCCACCGCTTGCGGCGGACAGGACCTCCGGTGGGCCACCTCAGGCCCCGAAGGCGTCCAAGGGCAAGGGAGTGGGCAAGACCACGAAAGCGGCACAGCCCATCCCTAGCACAAGCGCGTTGCCCAGCTCTGAGGACGCCCTCCTTCCCTCTTCCACTCCGTCCAACATGCCGTGGACGGAGGTTGTGAGGAGAGGAAAGGGCAAGAAAGGGAAGGGGAAAGGAAAGGGTGAGGGCAAGGGACAGGAGAAGAAAGCGGCCTCCTCCTCCAAGCCCATGCAGGCGCCCTCCACAGCAGTCAGGGCCCCAGCCGGCGTCAAGAAATTGACCCCCCCTAAAACCGCGGCTGTCACCGTGACCATCGTCCCGGAGGCCGCGGAGAGGGGAGAGACGTACGAGTCCGTACTAAAGCGGGCTCGCGCTCATGCCGACCCTACGAAGCTGGGGATCGGCAGAGTGACGTGTCGCCGGACCGTAACTGGGGCTCGAATATTCGAGTTCCCGGGGGCCAAGGGGGCGGAAAATGCGGACCTCTTCGCAGCCAAGCTGCGAGAGGGTATCGCGGACGTGGCGAAGGTCGCTAGGCCCGCAAAGTCCGCAACCTTGGAGGTGACCGACCTGGACGACTCGGTCACCAAGGAGGAGGTCGTGGCGGCCATTGCAGCAGCTGGAGGCTGCTCGTCTGAAACTGTGCGTGGCCGGGACATTAGGCCCGGCCGCGGCGGACTGGGCACCATGCGTCTAGAGTGCCCAGTCACAGCGGCAAAGGCCGTCCTGGCCAAGGGGCGGCTGCTCGTCGGCCTCAGCTCGGCATCGGTCCGGGCACTTGAAGATCAGCCTCTGCGCTGCTTCAGGTGCTTCGGAATCGGCCATACCCGAGCCACGTGTCCCTCGCAAGAGGAGAGGACGGACGCGTGCTACCGCTGCGGGAAGCAGGGGCACCTGGCGTCGTCGTGCCAGGCCGCCAAGCCACACTGCGTGGTGTGCGCGGCCAGTGGCCGCCCTGCGGACCATGTGATGGCTGGGAGGAAGTGCAGGCCTCCCACCACTAAGGGAAAGCAGCAGGTCGCAAGACAACCTGCTGCTATAGCCGCCCCCGCTGCTGGCCCAGCAACGGTGGCCGATGAGGGGGGTACGATGTCCGAATAATGCAGTCCGGACATCGTATCCTTCAGGCGAACACCAACCACTGCAGAGCGGCCCAGGATCTGCTCATGCAGTCCATGGCCGAGTGGTTGGTGGACGTGGCGGTAGTCGCCGAGCCGTACTCGGTCCCTGGCCACTGGCTGGGCGACAGGGATGGTTCGGTGGCGATTGTGGCGCGGTCTTCCACAGACTCCCCTCCCCTCTCACTACTAGAGAGAGGACCGGGATATGTGGCCGCCGCGTGGGGAGATCTGGCCCTCGTCGGGGTCTACTTCTCCCCCAACCGCCCTCTCCAGGACTTCGAGGATTTCCTCGAGGTCCTGGCCGCCGTGGTCGGCAGGGCAGCGCCACGACAGGTCTGCGTCCTGGGGGACCTGAACGCCAAATCGGTGGTGTGGGGAAACCCGGCCACCGACTCGCGTGGGCAGGCAGTGGAGCTGTGGGCGGCGTCCTCCGGACTCTCCCTCCTGAATAGGGGGAGAGTCCAAACATGCGTGCGGCAGCAGGGTGGGTCCATTGTGGACCTCACCTTCGCCACCCATGTGCTGGCCGCGCGTGTGAGGAACTGGCGGGTGGACATGGTGGAGACCATCTCGGACCACAGGTATGTGCGGTTCGAGATCTCCGCCCAAAGTCCACAGGGGAACGCCAGACCATCCGGCCGATCCCCCTTCCCGCGGTGGGCCCTCACCCGCCTGGACCGGGAGGCCGCAGAGGAGGCGGCTTTCGTCCAGGACTGGCTGTCGCCACCAGTCGACGTCCTGGACGTGGACGCCGCGGCGGCCCAATTGGGAGCGTCCCTGGCCGAGGTGTGCAACTCCAGCATGCCTCGGTCACGCCGCCCGCCTCCCCGACGTGCCGTGTACTGGTGGTCGGGAGAGCTGCAGCGCCTCCGTGTTGCCTGCACGGCGGCGCGGCGGGAGCACGCACGGGCTCGACGGCGGCGCCGCAGGGACGGGGACGAGGAGGCCCGCCTGCGGGACGCCCTCGCAGAGGCGAAGACGGCCCTCAAAGTGGCAATTGCGGACGCCAAGGACTCGGCGAGGGCCGAGTTGCTGGCGGGTCTCGACGCCGACCCATTCGGGAGACCATACAAGGCGGCGCGGAATAAACTGCGCCCCTCTGGTCCCCCGGTGGCCGAGACCCTCGAGCCGTCGTCGCTGGATGGGGTGGTGCGGTCCCTGTTTCCAAGCAGGGACGTAGACTTCACCCCTCCAACGATGAACCCTCTGCGGGGGGCGGCTCCGCCGGAGGAACAGCAGGAGGACCCTCCTCCCATTTCAGAGGCCGAACTTGGCGCGGCGGTATTTCGCCTCCGCTCCAAGAAAACGGCCCCTGGCCCAGATGGGGTCCCGGCTAAGGTGGTCGCGATCGCGGCATCCGTCATGCCGGGACGGTTTCGGGACCTCTTCAGCGCGTGCCTTGCGACTGGGAGGTTCCCGAGACCATGGAAGGAGGGGCAGCTGTGCCTCCTCCGCAAAGAGGGCCGTCCTGCGGACTCCCCCTCGGCATACCGGCCTATCGTTCTGCTCGATGAGGCCGGTAAGATGCTCGAGGGCATAGTGGCGGACCGCCTCAAGGCCCACTTGCGGCGTGTGGGGCCGGACCTGTCGGACGCTCAGTTCGGCTTTAGAGCTGAGCGTTCGACGGTGGACGCCCTGGCCCGCCTTAAGAGCCAGGCGATGGAGGCGATTGAGGCGGGGGATGGTCTTTTGGCTGTGTCTTTTGACATAGCCAACGCTTTTAATACCATCCCCCATTCCACCATCTTGGAGGCACTCCGTTTTCACGGAGTGCCTTCCTATTTGAGGCGCCTCCTGGCCAACTATTTGGTGGACCGGGAGGTGGTACTGGTGGACAAGGCGGGCCAGGTCCGGCAGTATAGTGTGGAGGCCGGCGTTCCACAGGGGTCTGTTTTAGGACCCCTGCTTTGGAACGTCGGATACGACTGGCTCCTGCGGGGATCACTCCTGAGAGGCACGAGTGTCATCTGTTATGCAGATGACACTCTCCTCACAGCCCGCGGGAGCTTCAGGGAGGCGGCCAGTCTGGCGTCGGCGGGCGGATCTTTGGTAGTGGACAGGATCCGCCGCCTAGGGCTGAAGACGGCGCTGCACAAGACCGTGGCGGTATTCTTCCACGGTCCGCGGCGGCGCCCACCGCCGGATGCCCACATCCACGTGGGGGGCGTCCGCATAGCGGTTGAGGCCCAGATGAAATACCTGGGTCTCATAGTCGACAGCAGGTGGCACTTCAGCGCGCATTTTAGTGCGCTGTCGGGGCGCCTGCTGAAGGCAGCGGACGCCCTCTCGTGGCTGATGCCCAATTTGGGAGGGCCCAGCAAGCGGTGCCGGCAGCTGTACGCCGGCACCCTGCGGAGCATGGCCCTGTACGGGGCCCCTATTTGGGTGGACTCCCTCCGTAGAAGGGAGAACGCCGCCGCCCTTAGGGCGCCCCAGAGGGCCATCGCCCAGCGGGTGAGCAGGGCTTACCGCTCAGTGAGCTTTGCGGCTGCGTGCACCCTGGCCGGCACCCCGCCTTGGGAACTCGAGGCGGAGGTGCTTTCCAGGGTGTACGAATGGACGGCGGGGCGTAGGGCGCTTGGAGAGCGCCCGGCCCCGGAAGAGAAAGCGGCCGTCCGACAGCAGGCGCGCGATGCCGTCATTGCTCACTGGGCGGAGGACCTCGCCGCCGCTCACTTCGGCCGCCGGACGCTGGACGCCGTCGGGCCGGTCCTAAGGGACTGGCTCGAACGAGCGCACGGCTTCCTCTCGTTCCGCCTGGTGCAGGTACTGTCCGGACACGGTTGTTTCGGATCGTACTTGCACCGAATCGGTAGGGAGGAGGCCCCATCGTGCCACGACTGTGGCGCGGCGGAAGACACGGCGGAGCACACCCTCGAGGTGTGCCCGTCGTGGTCCGAGCAGCGCCGCAGTCTGGTTGCGGTGGTCGGGCGGGACCTCTCGCTCCCCCGCGTTGTGAGCGCGATGCTGGGGAGCGAGAGAGCGTGGGCGGCGGTTGCCTCCTTCTGCGAATCCGTAATGGCGCAGAAGGAGGCAGCGGAGCGCGCGCGAGAGGAAGACCCTCTTGCGCCCGCGCTCCGGAAGCGGCGAAGGGGACGGAGGAGGCGGGCGTATGACCGCCTTCACCTTCCCGATGGTGAGCAGCGGGCGACAGGTGCGGAGGCTCCTCCGCCCGCATTGCACCGCTCACCATCAGTGGATACGGGGACGATTGCGCACTCTCGACCGTCCCCGTTGCCCCACCCATCATAAGGGGGGGGCGCGAAGGGCTCGCCATAAGGGCGGGGCTCGCCGGAGGGGGACTGGACGCAAAGGCTCTGCCGGATTCCCAGACCCTCTCCAAGAGGCGAAGACGGAGTGCCGCTGGGGGTTTTAGTGGGTATACCAGGGGGTATTGCCCCTGGGGAGTCCCACATACCCCTCTTCGGGAGGGGATGCGTAACGCATTTCCCCCAGCGAAACCAAAAAAAAAAAAAAAAAAAAAAAAAAAGGTTAGGTTAGGTTAGGTTAGGTTAGGTTAGGTTAGGTTTTTTTTTTTTTTTTTAATTCATATCCTACCTCCGGCTTATGATGCCGCAGACTTTGTTCATCTTTATTTTCATTCATACAAATTCTCGCAATTATCCTTCTCGCACTTCATGCTTCATACTAAATACTCTTTCATTCATCTCTTTCTTTCTTCCGGGCCGAGTGGGATGTTCGGCTTCTGCTACTGCTTTTTCCTTTATTTTATTAAGTAATTTTTTTTTTTTTTTTTTTTTTTTTTTTTTTTTTTTTTTTTTTTTTTTTTTTCTCTATGGTAGGGTTGCAGGCCAAGTTCTTTTGTTTATATAACTTTTAGTTAACTCTATCTTATTTATTTGCTTATATAGTTTATACATATAATTCACCATATATATAAACTACTTAATACTTCTTTTTCTATGACATTTCTTTATTCCATTTCTTGTTCTATTTTATACACTATGTTGGTCACATTTATATTAATTATATATGTGCCAGCATATAGTTCCTCAACTTATTTATTTCTTTTTATAACTTTAGTTGCAATTTTATTACAATACTTAAGGAATTTAGATCTTAGATGTTTTTCCTGCATTATGTCCGCGATTTTATCGGTGCTAAGATCTATACCTATGTCATTTTCTATGTGGTACCTATCGTCTATAAATACTGGACACTCCAGGAGGACGTGCAGTACTGATTCCTCCACCCCGGGGTCACAGATGCACGACGGGTTCTCCTTACACTTGAACCGGTTCAGGTATTCGGAGAATCCACCGTGCCCCGTCATAACTTGGGTCATAACACTCCCCATCTCGAGTTTTCTCACTGTCCTGTACGCGTCAACGGCATTTGGGAAGAAGACCTTTGTCACAGAGGCCGTATCCCCGGCCCTATATCTCTGGTCCCATTCGGCAAGCGATTCCAATCGGATTTGTCGCTTGACGTATGAGACTGGCACGAGATCATAATCCGGCCTCCGCCCCTTCCTCTTCGCTGCTTCCTTTGCCAGTTTGTCAGCGCGCTCATTTCCCTCCAACCCTGCGTGTGCCTTTACCCAGTACAAGGAAATCTCCTTTTCCTGTATTGCGCAAGTTTTTATATTATGGCGCGCCTTCACCGCCAAGGGGTGGAGGGAGTGAGCGCTTATGACGGTTTCCAGGGCCGACCTCGAGTCACTGTAGACTCCAATACTAGAGTGCTTGCTCTTGACTGCCTCTTCCGTTGCCTTATATATGGCCAGTAGTTCCGCCTGATAGACCGTGCAGTACTGCGACGGTGTAGGTATGAGGACATCCCCCCATGCCCAGTAAAAAGCTGCGTTGTTAAGGCATCTACGGGGGCCTTTTTAATAATTCTGTAAGCAGCCCTGGCGTCAGGGAAGAACACTTTCGTGACAGACGCCGTCTCCTCCGCCTGATACCTCCTGTCCCACTCTTCGAGGGTTTTCAGGCGGATTTCTCGCTTTATGTACGAGATTGGGCATCTGTCGTACTCGTGCCTCCCCTTGGATCTCAGGGCGGCCTCCTTAGCCAGCTGATCCGCTCTCTCGTTCCCCGCATGGCCAATATGAGCTTTTATCCAAAATAAAGAAATATCTTTATTTTGGATTCTGCAATTATAAATTGCCTGTCTGGTTTTAATTGCGAGTGGGTGGGGGGAACTCGAGTTAGTGACGGTGTCGAGTGCCGCCCTTGAGTCACTTAGGATACCTAAACTGTTGACACTGAGTTTTTCGGCTGCTAAGGCCGCTCTATTCAGTGCCAACAGTTCAGCCTGGTAGACGGTGCAGTAGGACGGCAAAGTAAGTTTGTGGGCTTTAGTCTCGACGCCGCCTCTCCAGATGGATATCGCAGCTCCGACCTTGCCCTCAATCTTACTGCCGTCCGTGTAGATCGTTACAGGGTGATCCCTTGTAACCTCTGCGAGATGTTCTTCGTCTACCACGCTTTGGTATCCTAACGCCAGCGCCTGTGCAGGGTGCGGCTTCATTATCGCCGGTGCCATTGTTTCCACCTCTCTGTCGGCTAGATCCGAGAAGTGTGCCTCCCTCTTGGCCTGGTACAGCTGTGCCGCTTCTAGCACCCTCAGGTCAAGGGGGAGTATGCCGCTGAGAATGAGAGCAGAGTTCAATGACACCGTGCGATACGCCTTGCACATCTTTTGCGCAAAACCCCTTTGCACGGCGTTTAGCTGCTTACGAGTCATGAGCTTGCGAGCAGCCGGGAACCATGCGGCTGATGCGTAGAGCATTATTGGCTCCACCGCGGCGGTATAAATGGTTTTTATAACCTGCGGGTTTAGGCCCCAGCTAACTCGCGCTGCTCTAACTAATTGCTTGTAGATGCCCACAGCTTTCCTGGAGACATTCGCGACGTGGCTGTTGAAGGTCAACTTACGATCGATGGTCAACCCGAGTATCTTGATTTCGGGAGACATGCCAATGTCGACCCCACCCATGTTAAGCCGTGGTGTGTCGTACAGGAGCTTATTGGTGAGCACCATTGCACAGGTTTTGTGCGGTGCAAACCTTAGCTTATGTGCGACACCCCACGACCGTACACTCTCGAGGGCGGCATTGGCCTGTCTCTCGATCTCAAGAGCTGTTGACCCATCGAATATCAACACCACGTCATCTGCGAACGCTTGGCAATACAATTGTTGGCTCTCCATCAATTTGAGCAGAGGATCGAGGAGAATGTTCCATAGGATCGGTCCACTGATCGATCCCTGGACACATCCTTTCTCGGTTGCTCTCAGGTGTTTTTGCCCTGCATACCTGACCTCTACACTTCTCCCACTGAGGTAGCTGCTGATGACCCTCCTCAAGTTGTCCGGACAATTTTCCTCAGCCAGTCTAGTTTCTATTGCCGGCCACCAGGCGCTATCGAAGGCGCCCTCGATATCCAGTGAGACTAGTAGAACTAGCCTCTTGGCACTTATTTTATCACGAATATGCGTCATAAGCGTAACAAGGGCGTCTTCGGTGCTCCTCTGTGGCATGAAACCAAACTGACGAGTACTAATCCGTGGCAACATATGGAAATTGAGGCGGGCCACCAGCATCTTCTCATAAATCTTGCCGAGAACCGGTAACAGCCCAATGGGCCTGTAAGACTTGGGAGAAGTGTAGGTGTCCTTCCCCGGTTTTCTGAGGACTACCACGACGGCTGTCTTCCAAACCTTGGGGAAGTAGTGGAATGCAAGGCACTTGTTGAGAAGAGCCAAGAAATACCCCGGGTTCGTCCCTATTGCCTTCGCGCATATGTCTGCGGTGAACCCATCCGATCCGGGAGCCTTTTTTGGGTTTAATGGTTAAATCCTTTGGCGTAAATGGCGGGTCGTCATTATGACTCACCACATCATTTAACGCCTTTGCCTTTGATCTTATACGGCGGTGTACGTCATTGTCGCGGTCAGGGTCGTCCCTTGGATAGAAAGTTTCCGCTAGTAGCTTCACGGAGCCCTCCTCATCCAACGTTCTTCCGTTAGCTACTAGCGGAAGATCCTCCTCCCTTTTAGCTGTTTGTCCTATCACCCTGTAAATGCCCTCCCACATTCCTTCCCTGTCCTGCCTCCCACAAAATTGCTTCCAACTCTCCGTTATCGCATTTTCCACCTCCTTTTCATAAATTTCCTTCTGTTTCAGGTACTCCAGTACAACAGCCTGTCTCCGGCGCGGCGCTGCGTTCCTGATTCTGCGCCTGCGTCTGTCAACTTCCTTCTTCAGGCACGCGAGCTGCTCGGACCACCACGGTACGGTAAGTGTAGTTTTTCCTTTTTTAGTTGGTATAGTTTTTTCACATATAGCTGTTATTACATTATTGTACTTATTTATTGTTATGTCTAGTTCATCTATTGAGTTTATATTTTCTATTTCGCCTAAATTTAGTTTTTCATCTACCATAAGCTGGGCCAGTTTTTCACAAAATTGGTCCCAGCTTGCCTTTTTTGTATTATACATGCGGGTTGTTCTTTTAATATTTGAGCCTATGGATTTTTGTAATTTTATACTAAACATTATTCCGTTGTGGTCCGAGCTCGTTAGGCTCTCTACGACCCTCCAGTCGTCAACAAGACACAGGGCATCGTCAGTGCAGGCCGTTACGTCGACATGGCTGCTGTACCTTTTCCCTCCTCGCACGGTATCAAAAGTAGGGACGTCTCCAGTGTTCAGCACATTCAGCTCCATTTCATGTAGACCACTGTTCATTGTCTCGCCTCTGGTGTCCTCTGCCATGCTGCCCCACCAGGTGCTCTTGGCGTTCGCATCACCTCCAACGACTAGGTGTCCTTGTGTCGCACTACTTATGGCCTTCAGGTGGTCTATATAAGGCTCGATGGGTTTGTCCGGTTCGAAGTAGTACGACACAAGGGTGATCGTCCATGCTCTAGTTCGGATCCTGACCACTGTGATGTTATTCGTGGTCAGTTCTGGGCACTGTATTACGTCGAGCTCGCTATCGAAGATGACGATTGCGGCTTTTACAGTGCCCTCTCCTATACTAGAGCACTGGAACACTCTCACTCCTCCGTAGGCTTTCATCCTTCTTGTTCGGCCTACGTAGGGCTCCTGTATCAGCGCAGCTGCCACCCTCCTCTTCTGCGCTTCTAGTAGTAGCTCATTCGTGGCTAGCTGGCTTCGCTGGAGGTTCGCCTGTATGAATTTGTACCTGTGGGTGATGTCAGGGTTGCCCTTAGCAGTAGGACACCGAGTCCCTGGCTATTGTGTCCCATCTTCTTCGCGTTGGACAGTCCGAGCTGAATGCGTTGTGTCCGCGGTTGTCTAATTTTGCCCTTTTGCAGTTTATACACTGCGGTGGTACCTCCAGTTCTTTGTCTGGGCATTCCCTGCTATGGTGTGGACCACCGCAGTGACTGCACAGTTCCACCTTTTCTTTACAAAAGCGGCGGCCATGTCCATACCCAAGGCATCCAGAGCATTGGATCAGGGGCGACTGGTCTTCTACCTTCACGCGCTGAAGGTCTATGTACACTGACCCAGCCTCCAACGCGCGTCGCCATATCTGGGGGGACACCCTTAGTGCGACATGGCCGGCGTGAGGGTTTCTGGTCCTCTTGCGGAAGCAAACCTCCATCCTCACGTCGGCCGCATCGAGATCCTTGAGCAGGGATCCGTTCTGCCTCCTCAGTGCGCTCAGGATGTCTTCATCCGTGTTGTATGACAACACGCCTCTGAGGAGGAGGAGCGGATCTCTGTTTTTCATCTCTTCGACCTTTAGGTGTCCCCCTGCGTTTCTAATCTTAGCGACGACCCTGTCCCTATCCGCCTCGGTGCCGCAACTTACTATGACCTTTGAGTCTTTGGTTTTCTTGACTCTCTCAACCTTTAGACCACCCTCTCGCGCCCCCAGGGAATGTCTCAGTTTTGTGAGGACCTCCTCACCTGTATCGGTCTCGCTCTCGGACGTTACGGCTATTGAATGCAGTGGTGCTTTCCGATCGGGTATATGCCCTTTCGGTTGGGCAGCCACTACATTTGCGTATGTCCTACTCGCTCCGACCAGGTGCGAGAGGTCCTCACTCTGCTTCCTCAGGTTTTGTTGAATGTCCATCAGCGTTTTATTGTTGTTTTCTAGTAGAGCGTGCATTTCATCCAGTTTTGTTGTTGTTGCCTGGCTTTCTTTCTCGCTTGTGTTCTCTGTTGTTCTATTCTCCCCTATTTCTGGGTTTCGGCATTGTTCTGCCTCCTTCACCAGCTCGTACAGTCTCTGGAGAATATTTGAGACTTCTGTCTTTATTTCAGTCTTAATGTTCCGGGTTAGGTTAGGTTAGGTTAGGTTAGGTTAGGTTAGGTTAGGTTAGGTTAGGTTAGGTTAGGTTAGGTTAGGTTAGGTTAGGTTAGGTTAGGTTAGGTTAGGTTAGGTTAGGTTAGGTTAGGTTAGGTTAGGTTAGGTTAGGTTAGGTTAGGTTAGGTTAGGTTAGGTTAGGTTAGGTTAGGTTAGGTTAGGTTAGGTTAGGTTAGGTTAGGTTAGGTTAGGTTAGGTTAGGTTAGGTTAGGTTAGGTTAGGTTAGGTTAGGTTAGGTTAGGTTAGGTTAGGTTAGGTTAGGTTAGGTTAGGTTAGGTTAGGTTAGGTTAGGTTAGGTTAGGTTTTTTTTTTTTTTTTTTTTTTTTTATATATTCCCGCTAGAATTCCTCCGGCATGGGGGCAGGAGACCTTGTTATTGCTTGATCAGTGGTTTGCGGTGTGTTTAAATGTTGAGGATTTGTGTGGGGTGGTGTGTGCGTAAGTTATATATAATATTACTACTTTTTGTTTTAAACTTTTATATATATACAATTATATATATTGAAGTTTTGGTATTGTATTGCTGTTCTTTTTATTATTACTATAATTGCTATTCTGTTTATTGTCTTATTTCTGTGCCTTATAATATATGCAAAGTTTATGCTTATGATACTCTTTCCATATAACAAGGAAATACTTGTATTTTTACTCCCAGTATTATTTTCTTTATATGTATCAAAAATTTTCCACAAATTTCTCTTTGTACTTCTTAAATTTTGTCTTAATTTATTATTTATTATTATTTTTAATTTTATTGCTATACTTTCCCTTATTACTTGAACGGATACCTTCCATTCCGGCATGCTCGACTGGACCTTCATAGTGTTTATTTGTTTTATTTTAAAACTTTTGAAGCTTTTGTGACAAATTTGTAATTGTTTACTGAAATTGTATAATTGTATGTCAACTTTATTTTTAATTCTATTTAATAATTTAGCTTTGATTGTTGTGTCCTTAATTATTTTAGTTTGTTTTGAGTATATTTTTTTATGTTTTATCCAAATTTTCAAGGTGTTATTTATGTTATATTTAATTATTGGATTTGTAATTTTTACGTATAAGTTAATTTTGGGATTGCTTGCGTTTTGATCTGAGTTTGTGTTAACAAACTCTGAATCAAAAGCTAAATATTTACTTTTATTGAAATTGGACGATTTTTTGAAAAATTCAGTTGAGCATGCCCTAATTTTTGTTGTTTGTCTTCGAGTGGTTGAAGAGCTGGTGTAAAGGCCAAAGTCATCCTCAACAATAGGCTATTGATGCCCGAGCCAAAGTGTCCCAATTTCGGCGGACCGGGCAACTCTCGCTGAAGGCGTTGTGTCCAGTGTGCTCGTTTTTCGCCTTTGTGCAGTTGCAGCACGTAGGCTCGAGACCCGCCGCTAGGTCGCTGCATTCGGAACGCGTATGCGGTCCGCCACAGTGGCTGCACTTCTCCACCTTCTCCGTGCAAAATCGCCTACTGTGGCCATACCCCAAGCATATCGAGCACTGGATCAGGGGTGACTGGTCTTGAACTTTGACACGTTGCAGGTCAATGTAGACCGCCCCTGCCTCCAGTGCTCGCCGCCATATCTGGGGAGACACTCGTAGAACGACGTGGCCGGCGTGAGGATTGCGGGCCTTCTTACGAAAGCGGACCTCCATCCTCACGTCGGTCTCGTCGAGGTCTTTAAGGAGGGAGCCGTTTTGCCTCCTCAGTGCGCCCAAGATGTCTTCATCTGTATTGTAAGACATGACGCCCCTGAGGAGGAGAAGCGGATCCTTGTTTTTTATTTCTGTTACTTCCAAGTGTCCCCCCGCGTCCCTTATTTTTGCAGCTACCTTGTCTCTGTCAGCCTCTGTGCTGCAACTAACAATGATTTTGGCGCCCTTTGCCTTTTTCACGCGTTCTACGTTCAGTCCGCTCTCACGGGCCCCCAAAGAGTGCCTGAGCTTGGTGAGGACCTCCTCGCCAGTATCGATGTCACTTACGGACGTTACCGCTATCGAGTGCAGTGGCTTTTTCCTTTCGGGTATGATCCCTTTAGGCCCGGTCACTGCACTTGCGTACGTTCTCGTAGCTCCGACTAGGTTTTGGAGGTCACCCGCCTGCTTCTCCATGGTCTCTTTTATATGTTGGAGAGCTGCATCATTACTCCTCAGTAGCGCATGCATCTCCTCCAATTTCTCGTTGTTTGTTGATTTCAACGGAGGCGGAGCAGAGGGTGCGTTATCTTCGGCGGCGAGCGCATTTGGCGGCTTTTGGCTGGTGTCTCCCTCCTTAACCAATCCGTAAAGTCGGTCAAGGATCTGCATGACCTCTGTTTTTATTTCGGTCTTTATATTCCTGGATTGGTTAAGGAGTGTCTTTGCCTTAGTGAGGCAAGCCCTCGCTTCCGCAACCCTTCCGCCTGTCGTAGGACGGACTTCTCCGCCAGTCCGGAGCTTGTGCTGCCCAGATGTCGTGGGAGCAGGGGATTGCCTTTTGGGCAGCAGGGGAGAAACCGACGGTGAATTGGTTTTCCCCGCTTCCCATTCCCCAATGCTTCTCCTAACGGAAGCGCTCCGGACCTGCGGTACCAGCTCGGGGGTACGGCGGGTATGTTCCGGTTCTACTGACTCACGCCGTGAGGTCCTAGCGGGCGTCCGGTACATAATGTTGTTCCTTCAATTACACGATAGACTTTAGTTAGATTATAAGCTGCACAGCAGCAGTCAGGGTACCGGAGTAGTGTAAAGGGCTACTACCGGTGTTTGTCGTAATATTAATTAAAAACTAATATCTATTATATTGTTTTTACACCTAGATAAAATTATATTTTATAATATAGTTTCTAGGGTCTAGACGTCTAAAAGTAAGCGGTTTGGTCGCTGTTTTTGGTGAAGGAACTATTTCCGGAACGTCTACAATAGCCGCACAGCAGCCACAGTCAGAAAGGAAAAATTTTGTTTTGGCCTTGACCGAATCCACCTAAGCAATATAAGAAAATAAGGTGGGCGGGAGGGCCTGATTTTTTTATTTTCGGCCGGAAACCAGGTGGAGTGGTGTCAATGGATGCGGGGGCACGAGATAATAAGTTTCCAGTGAAAATTTTCCGAAAAGACGCGAAAATGCCGGATTTATAGTGAATTTAAATTTTTCAAAATTTCGATGATTTTCCAAAAAGTATTAAACTGATTTCAAAATTTTTTATGCCAAATAATAGGCCGCGTCAGTATTGATTTTTCGAATACCAAAAAGTGAAAGATTTGTACAAAATTTGATAATTATAGCAGATTTTTAATTTGATATTTGTTGAAATTTAAAGTATCTATATAACCAAAAATGTGCAATTTATTTGAGTGGAAACTGTATATAATCGTGCGTTTAACAGATCCGAATAGTAAAAGCCGAAAAATTCAGTCGGGAAAAGCTTTAAATCAATAAAATAAAGAAATTTCTTTACGGTTAGGTTAGGTTAGGTTAGGTTAGGTTAGGTTAGGTTAGGTTAGGTTAGGTTAGGTTAGGTTAGGTTAGGTTAGGTTAGGTTAGGTTAGGTTAGGTTAGGTTAGGTTAGGTTAGGTTAGGTTAGGTTAGGTTAGGTTAGGTTAGGTTAGGTTAGGTTAGGTTAGGTTAGGTTAGGTTAGGTTAGGTTAGGTTAGGTTAGGTTAGGTTAGGTTAGGTTAGGTTAGGTTAGGTTAGGTTAGGTTAGGTTAGGTTAGGTTAGGTTCTTTTTTTTTTTTTTTTTTTTTTTTTTTTTTTTTTTTTTTTTTTTTTTTTTTTTTTTTTTTTTTTTTTTTTTTCTGCATCTACCTCCAACATTGTCGGAGCCTATGCTCGCTATTATATTTTATCTTTCATTCCAGTTCTCGCAAGTATTCCTCTCGCACTTTCATTCCACATACTTGTTCTTTCTCTCATACATCTCTTTCACTCTTACGGGCTGGGATAACCCGTCTATTCCAACTACTCTAATCTATCTATTCTTATATTTTATTTTGGGTATAATACAGTACACCAGCTTCTTTATTTATTTCTGCATAATTTCCTTATTTCTATTTTATTTCTATCTTACATTATTACTATGCTATCACTATATATCTATACATAATGCGGTAAGTGGGTACACAGAGGTTTTTAATTTATTTGTTACATACTAACTTATACTTTCTATTTCTACTAATAATCTTACAGTAACTGTACTATTTATTACATGTTTTACCTAACTATATATGTATGATATACAGGGTATTTTCAAAATACTTTGCTATCATACCTTTTAAATCTTATTTCTATTTACAACATCTTTTATAATTTTGCGACCAAATTCAATAAATGCACTTCTACTCGTCTCATTTAATATAATATTTGCTAAATTTTCTTTTACAATGTCAATTCCTATATTCTGCTCTAAATCGAACCTCTGCCTAATATATTTAGGGCAGTCCAGTAGTAGGTGAAGAATTGATTCGTCGGATTCGGGTTCACACACACATGCGGGGCTGTCCTTACACCTAAAACGGTATAGGTATGAGGACATCCCCCCATGTCCAGTAAACAGCTGTGTTGTTATGGCATCCACTGGGGCCTTTTTAATGATTCTGTAAGCAGCTCTGGCGTTCGGGAAGAACACTTTCGTGACAGACGCCGTCTCCTCCGCCTGGTACCTCCTGTCCCACTCTTCGAGGGTTTTCAGGCGGATGTCTCGTTTGATGTACGAGATTGGACATCTGTCATAATCGTGCCTCCTCTTGGATCTCAAGGCGGCCTCCTTGGCCAACTCATCCGCCCTCTCGTTCCCCGCTAGGCCAATATGGGCTTTAATCCAAAATAAGGAAATATCCTTATTTTGGATTTTGCAATTATAGATTGCCTCCCTAGTTTTAATAGCGAGTGGGTGGGGGGAACTCGAGTTTGTGACGGTGTCGAGTGCCGCCCTTGAGTCGCTTAGGATACCTAAACTGTTGACACTGAGTTTTTCAGCTGCTAAGGCTGCTCTACTCAGTGCCAACAGTTCCGCCTGATAGACGGTGCAGTAGGACGGCAAAGTAAACTTTTGGGCTTTGGTTTCGGTGCTTCCGCTCCAAATGGATATGGCTGCACCCACCCTGCCCTCAATTTTACTGCCGTCCGTGTAAATCGTTACAGGGTATTCCCCTGTAATATCTGCAAGATGTTGCTCGTCCATCAGGCTTTGGTATTTTAACGCCAGCGCCTGTGCGGGGTGCGGCATCATTATCGCCGGTGCCATTGTTTCTACCTCTCTATCGGCCAAATCTGGGATGTGTGCCTCCCTCTTAGCCTGGTACAACTGTGCCGCTTCTAGCACCCTCAGGTCAAGAGGGAGTATGCCGCTGAGTATGAGGGCAGAATTCAATGACACCGTGCGATACGCCTTGCACATCTTCTGCGCAAATCCCCTTTGCACGGCATTAAGCCGCTTACGAATCCCGAGCTTTCGAGCAGCCGGGAACCATGCGGCCGCGGCGTAAAGCACTACTGGCTCCACCGCGGCGGTATATATGGTTTTTATTATCTGTGGGTTTAAGCCCCAGCTAACCCGAGCTGCTCTAGCTAATTGTTTGTAGATGCCCACAGCTTTCCTGGAGACATTCGCGACGTGGCTGTTGAAGGTCAACTTACAGTCGATGGTAAGTCCGAGTATCTTGATCTCGGGAGACATGCCAATGTCGACCCCACCCATGTTTAGCCGTGGTGTGTCGTACCGAAGTTTATTGGTGAGCACCATTGCACAGGTTTTGTGCGGCGCAAACCTCAGCTTATGTGCGACACCCCACGACCGCACACTCTCGAGGGCGGCATTGGCCTGTCTCTCGATTTCAAGAGCTGTTGACCCATCGAATATCAACACCACGTCATCTGCGAACGCTTGGCAATACATTTGTTGGCTCTCCATCAATTTGAGCAGTGGGTCGAGTAGTATGTTCCAAAGGATCGGTCCACTGATCGACCCCTGGACACATCCTTTCTCCGTTGCTCTCAGGTGTTTTTGGCCTGCATACCTGACCTCTACACCTCTCCCACTGAGGTAGCTGCTGATGACCCTTCTCAGGTTGTCCGGACAATTTTCCTCAGCCAGTCTAGTCTCAATTGCCGGCCACCAAGCGCTATCGAAGGCGCCCTCGATGTCCAGTGAGACTAGTAAAACTAGCCTCTTGGCACTTATTTTATCACGAATATGCGTCATAAGCGTAACAAGGGCGTCTTCGGTGCTCCTCTGTGGCATGAAACCAAACTGGCGAGTACTAATCCGTGGCAACATATGAAACTTGAGGCGGGCCACCAGCATCTTCTCATAAATCTTACCGAGGACCGGTAACAGTCCGATGGGCCTGTAAGACTTGGGAGAAGTGTAGGTGTCCTTCCCCGGCTTTCGGAGGACTACCACAGTGGCTGTCTTCCAAACCTTAGGGAAGTGATGGAATGCAAGGCACTTATTGAGGAGAGCCAAGAAATACCCCGGGTTTGTCCCTATTGCCTTCGCGCATATGTCTGCGGTGAACCCGTCCGATCCGGGAGCCTTTTTTGGGTTAAAGGATTTAACCGCGACGTCCAATTCCTTAGGCGTAAATGGTGGGTCGTCATTATGACTCACCACATCATTTAACGCCTTAGCCTCTGATCTTATAAGGCGATGTACGTCATTGTCGCGGTCAGGGTCGTCTCTTGGATAGAAAGTTTCCGCCAGTAGCTTCACGGAACCCTCCTCATCCAACGTTTTTCCGTTAGCTACCAGCGGAATATCCTCCTCCCTTTTGGCTGTTTGTCCTATCACCCTATAAATGCTCTCCCACATTCCTTCCCTATCCTGCCTCCCACAAAATTGCTTCCAGCTCTCAGTTATCGCTGTCTCCACCTCCTTTTCATAAATTTCTTTCTGTTTCAGGTACTCCAGCACAACAGCCTGCCTCCGGCGCGGCGCTGCGTTCCTGATTCTACGCCTGCGTCTGTCGACTTCCTTCTTCAGGCACGCGAGCTGCTCGGACCACCACGGTACGGTAAGTGTTGTTTTAACTTTTTTAATTGGTATTGTTTTTTCACATGTGGCTGTAATTATACTATTATACTTATCAATTGTTATATCTGGTTAGGTTAGGTTAGGTTAGGTTAGGTTAGGTTAGGTTAGGTTAGGTTAGGTTAGGTTAGGTTAGGTTAGGTTAGGTTAGGTTAGGTTAGGTTAGGTTAGGTTAGGTTTTTTTTTTTTTTTTTTTTTTTTTTTTTTTTTTTTTTTCCCTACTCTACCCTCCAACGTGGTCGGAGCCTGTTTTCGCTAATATCCTCTTTCATACCAGTTCTCGCTTTTTTACTTCTCGTACTTTCATTCAACATACTATATCTTTCTATCTTCCATCTCCATTCGTTCTATTCGGGCCAGGTTGGGACCCGCTACTCATATCTATATATCTACTCTACTTTCATTTATTTTATTTTAATATTTTCTAATATTTAAACATGGGAAAATAAAGGAACAAAGGGTTCAGTACATTTTAATTATCTTTTTTACATTCCATCTTACGTCTAGTTTTTTAGTCTCCAGTGTTCAGCACATTCAGCTCCATTTCATGTAGACCACTGTTCATTGTCTCGCCTCTGGTGTCCTCTGCCATGCTGCCCCACCAGGTGCTCTTGGCGTTCGCATCACCTCCAACGACTAGGTGTCCTTGTGTCGCACTACTTATGGCCTTCAGGTGGTCTATATAAGGCTCGATGGGTTTGTCCGGTTCGAAGTAGTACGACACAAGGGTGATCGTCCATGCTCTAGTTCGGATCCTGACCACTGTGATGTTATTCGTGGTCAGTTCTGGGCACTGTATTACGTCGAGCTCGCTATCGAAGATGACGATTGCGGCTTTTACAGTGCCCTCTCCTATACTAGAGCACTGGAACACTCTCACTCCTCCGTAGGCTTTCATCCTTCTTGTTCGGCCTACGTAGGGCTCCTGTATCAGCGCAGCTGCCACCCTCCTCTTCTGCGCTTCTAGTAGTAGCTCATTCGTGGCTAGCTGGCTTCGCTGGAGGTTCGCCTGTATGAATTTGTACCTGTGGGTGATGTCAGGGTTGCCCTTAGCAGTAGGACACCGAGTCCCTGGCTATTGTGTCCCATCTTCTTCGCGTTGGACAGTCCGAGCTGAATGCGTTGTGTCCGCGGTTGTCTAATTTTGCCCTTTTGCAGTTTATACACTGCGGTGGTACCTCCAGTTCTTTGTCTGGGCATTCCCTGCTATGGTGTGGACCACCGCAGTGACTGCACAGTTCCACCTTTTCTTTACAAAAGCGGCGGCCATGTCCATACCCAAGGCATCCAGAGCATTGGATCAGGGGCGACTGGTCTTCTACCTTCACGCGCTGAAGGTCTATGTACACTGACCCAGCCTCCAACGCGCGTCGCCATATCTGGGGGGACACCCTTAGTGCGACATGGCCGGCGTGAGGGTTTCTGGTCCTCTTGCGGAAGCAAACCTCCATCCTCACGTCGGCCGCATCGAGATCCTTGAGCAGGGATCCGTTCTGCCTCCTCAGTGCGCTCAGGATGTCTTCATCCGTGTTGTATGACAACACGCCTCTGAGGAGGAGGAGCGGATCTCTGTTTTTCATCTCTTCGACCTTTAGGTGTCCCCCTGCGTTTCTAATCTTAGCGACGACCCTGTCCCTATCCGCCTCGGTGCCGCAACTTACTATGACCTTTGAGTCTTTGGTTTTCTTGACTCTCTCAACCTTTAGACCACCCTCTCGCGCCCCCAGGGAATGTCTCAGTTTTGTGAGGACCTCCTCACCTGTATCGGTCTCGCTCTCGGACGTTACGGCTATTGAATGCAGTGGTGCTTTCCGATCGGGTATATGCCCTTTCGGTTGGGCAGCCACTACATTTGCGTATGTCCTACTCGCTCCGACCAGGTGCGAGAGGTCCTCACTCTGCTTCCTCAGGTTTTGTTGAATGTCCATCAGCGTTTTATTGTTGTTTTCTAGTAGAGCGTGCATTTCATCCAGTTTTGTTGTTGTTGCCTGGCTTTCTTTCTCGCTTGTGTTCTCTGTTGTTCTATTCTCCCCTATTTCTGGGTTTCGGCATTGTTCTGCCTCCTTCACCAGCTCGTACAGTCTCTGGAGAATATTTGAGACTTCTGTCTTTATTTCAGTCTTAATGTTCCGGGTTAGGTTAGGTTAGGTTAGGTTAGGTTAGGTTAGGTTAGGTTAGGTTAGGTTAGGTTAGGTTAGGTTAGGTTAGGTTAGGTTAGGTTAGGTTAGGTTAGGTTAGGTTAGGTTAGGTTAGGTTAGGTTAGGTTAGGTTAGGTTAGGTTAGGTTAGGTTAGGTTAGGTTAGGTTAGGTTAGGTTAGGTTAGGTTAGGTTAGGTTAGGTTAGGTTAGGTTTTTTTTTTTTTTTTATTATAAATTCCCGCTAGAAATCCTCCGGCATGGGGGCAGGAGACCTTGTTATTGCAAGGTGCATGTTTTGCGTTGTTGGTATATGGTTGAAAATTTGGGTGGGGTGGTATGTGCGTATTTTATTTATTTTATTACAATTTTTATTCAAAACTTTCATATATACAATTATATATATAGTAGTTTTTGAATGGTATTACTTTCCTTTTTATTATTGCTGTAATTGCTGATCTATTTATTTTCCTATTTCTATGCCTTATATTATATGCAAAGTTTATGCTAATGATACTCTTCTCATATAACAAAGACATACTTTTATTTTTATTACTGGTACTATTTTCTATATGTGTATTTTTTAGCGAACTTCTTAAATTTTGTCTTAATTTATTATTTATTATTGTTTTTAATTTTATTGCTATATTTTCTATTGTTACTTGGATGGATACTTTACATTCTGGCATGCTCAGCTGGACTTTCTTATTGTTTATTTGTTTTATTTTGTGACTTTTCAAGTTTATGTGACAAATTTGTAATTTTGTACTGGAACTGTATAATTGTATATCAACTTCATTTTTAATTCTATTTAATAATTTTGCTTTGATTATTATTTCCTTCATGATTATAGTTTGCTTTAAAAATAAAATTTTAAGTTTTTTCCAAATTTTCATCTTGTTATTTATGTTATTTTTAATTATTTGATTTGTTATTTTGACGTGTAAGTTAGTTTTAGAATCGCTTGCGTTTTGATCTGAGTTTGTGTAAACAAACTCTGAATCAAAAACTTGATATTTGCCTTTATTTAATTTGAATATTTTTTTGAAAAATTCAGTTGAGCATGCCCTAATTTTTGTTGTGTGTCTTTGAGTGGTTGAAAAGCTGATGAAAATGCCAAAGTCGTCCTCAACAATAGGCTATTGATGTCCGAGCCAGAGTATCCCAATTTCGGCGGACTGGGCAGCTCTCGCTGAAGGCGTTGTGTCCTGTGTGCTCGTTTTTCGCCTTTGTGCAGTTGCAGCACGTAGGCTCGAGACCCGCCGCTAGGTCGCTGCATTCGGAACGCGTATGCGGTCCGCCACAGTGGCTGCACTTCTCCACCTTCTCCGTGCAAAATCGCCTACTGTGGCCATACCCCAAGCATATCGAGCACTGGATCAGGGGTGACTGGTCTTGAACTTTGACACGTTGCAGGTCAATGTAGACCGCCCCTGCCTCCAGTGCTCGCCGCCATATCTGGGGAGACACTCGTAGAACGACGTGGCCGGCGTGAGGATTGCGGGCCTTCTTACGAAAGCGGACCTCCATCCTCACGTCGGTCTCGTCGAGGTCTTTAAGGAGGGAGCCGTTTTGCCTCCTCAGTGCGCCCAAGATGTCTTCATCTGTATTGTAAGACATGACGCCCCTGAGGAGGAGAAGCGGATCCTTGTTTTTTATTTCCGTTACTTCAAGGTGTCCCCCCGCGTCCATAATTTTTGCAGCCACCCTGTCCCTGTCAGCCTCCGTGCTGCAGCTAACAATGATTTTGGCATCCTTTGCTTTCTTCACGCGTTCCACGTTCAGTCCGCCCTCCCGAGCCCCCAAAGAGTGCCTGAGCTTGGTGAGGACCTCCTCGCCCGTATCGATGTCACTTACGGACGTTACTGCTATCGAGTGCAGTGGCTTCTTCCTTTCGGGTATGATCCCTTTAGGCCCGGTCACTGCACTTGCGTACGTTCTCGTAGTTCCGACTAGGTTTTGGAGGTCACCCGCCTGCTTCTCCATGGCCTCTTTTATATGTTGGAGAGCTGCATCATTACTCTTCAGTAGCGCATGCATCTCCTCCAATTTCTCGCTGTTTGTTGGTACCAACGGAGCAGAGGGTGCGTTATCTTCGGCGGCGAGCGCATTTGGCGCATTTGGCGGCTTGTGGCTGGTGTCCCCCTCCTTAACCAATCCGTAAAGTCGGTCAAGGATCTGCATGACCTCTGTTTTTATTTCTGTCTTTATATTTCTAGACTGGTTAAGGAGGGTCTTTGCCTTAATGAGGCAAGCTCTCGCTTCCGCAACCCTTCCGCCTGTGGTAGGACGGCCCTCTCCTCCAGTCCGGAGCGTGTGCTGCCCGGATGTCGTGGGAGCGGGGGATTGCCTTTTGGGCAGCTGGGGAGAAACCGAAGGTGTATTGGTTTTCTCCGCTTCCCATTCCCTAATGCTTCTTCTAACGGAAGCGCTCCGGACCTGCGGTGCAATCTCGGGGGTGCGGCGGGTATGCTCTGGTTCCGCTGACCCATGCCGTGAGGACTTAGCGGGTGTCCGGTACATTATGTTGTTCCTTCAATTACACAACAAACTTTATGTAGATTATAAGCTGCACAGCAGCAGTCAGGGTACCGGAGTAGTGTAAAGGGCTACTACCGGTGTTTGTCGTGATATTAATTAAAAACTAATATCTATTATATTGTTTTTACACCTAGATAAAATTATATTATATAATATAGTTTCTAGGGTCTAGACGTCTAAAAGTTGGCGGTTTGGTCGCTGTTTTCGGTGAAGGAACTATTTCTGGAACGTCTACAATAGCCGCACAGCAGCCACAGTCAAAAAGGAGGTTAGGTTAGGTTAGGTTAGGTTAGGTTAGGTTAGGTTAGGTTAGGTTAGGTTAGGTTAGGTTAGGTTAGGTTAGGTTAGGTTAGGTTAGGTTAGGTTAGGTTAGGTTAGGTTAGGTTAGGTTAGGTTAGGTTAGGTTAGGTTAGGTTAGGTTAGGTTAGGTTAGGTTAGGTTAGGTTAGGTTAGGTTAGGTTAGGTTAGGTTAGGTTAGGTTAGGTTAGGTTAGGTTAGGTTAGGTTAGGTTAGGTTAGGTTAGGTTAGGTTAGGTTAGGTTAGGTTAGGTTAGGTT
The DNA here is from genome assembly GCA_911387765.1 of Pyrgus malvae. NCBI lineage: Eukaryota > Metazoa > Arthropoda > Insecta > Lepidoptera > Hesperiidae > Pyrgus > Pyrgus malvae. The sequence goes on along the minus strand of OU426973.1, from coordinate 4,673 downwards.
AGGTTAGGTTAGGTTAGGTTAGGTTAGGTTAGGTTAGGTTAGGTTAGGTTAGGTTAGGTTAGGTTAGGTTAGGTTAGGTTAGGTTAGGTTAGGTTAGGTTAGGTTAGGTTAGGTTAGGTTAGGTTAGGTTAGGTTAGGTTAGGTTAGGTTAGGTTAGGTTAGGTTAGGTTAGGTTAGGTTAGGTTAGGTTAGGTTAGGTTAGGTTAGGTTAGGTTAGGTTAGGTTAGGTTAGGTTAGGTTAGGTTAGGTTAGGTTAGGTTAGGTTAGGTTAGGTTAGGTTAGGTTAGGTTAGGTTAGGTTAGGTTAGGTTAGGTTAGGTTAGGTTAGGTTAGGTTAGGTTAGGTTAGGTTAGGTTAGGTTAGGTTAGGTTAGGTTAGGTTAGGTTTTTTTTTTTTTTTTTTTTTTTTATTGTTCCCGCCAGGGTTCCTCCGGCATGGGGGCAGGAGACCTTGGTTGCTTTAAGAATTCGAATGCTAGTTTTGTTAAAAATTTTGAGGTGGTTGGGTGGGTACTTCGAGCATATATATTTTTAAAATTATTTTCTTTATTTTTGTATTACCTGCATATATATTTCAATATATATAGTAGAATACAAAATTTTACGCTTTATATTATTATTACTTATTTTACTGTTTATTTTATGTTCCCTATTTGTATCTGTGTATTATATGCAAAGTTTATACTAAATATATACTTTCCATATATATTTATACTAAATTAAGTTCCAAATAATATGCCAAATATGTCTTTAATTTTTTAATATAATTTTCAAGCATTTCCTTCGTCATCGGCGTGCTCAACAAGACTTTTTTAATTTTAATTGATTTTATTTTATTTATTTTAGAATTTGAGTAGCATTTCTGATTGTGTATTTCAATTTTGTTCCAGAACTTTTCGCACAATATAATTTTGTTATATATCTTAACTTTAATAATTAATTTATTGATTTTGAATATTCTAATAATTTTGGAATTGGATGCACATTGGTCCGATTTTGTGTCAACAAACCCGGACTCAATTGCTAAAATTTTGAATTTAAGTATGTTTACATTTGTGTGTGGTTTTGCTGAGCACGTCGAGATTTTTAGATTTCGTCTCCTGGTGTTAGAGCGGACATCCTTAACAATACGCAATGGACCTCCGGGCGAGAGCGTCCCATTTTCTGCGAATTTGGCAGTGATCGGCGAATGCGTTATGATCTGCCTTTTCCAGTTTCGCGTGTGTGCAGTTGCAGCACGAGGGCTCCAAGCCGTCCGCAATGTCGGTGCAATCCGAGCGCACATGGGGCCCGCCACAGTGGCTGCACTTGTCCACCTTCTCGGTGCAGAAGCGCTTACTGTGGCCGTACCCCAGGCACCGCGAGCACTGGACCAGGGGCGATTGGTCTTCAACCCGGACCCTTTGTAGGTCGATGTAGACCACCCCTGCGTCCAGTGCTCGCCGCCAGATTTGGGGAGACACCCGTAGGACGACGTGGCCAGCGTGAGGATTTCGTGTCTTCTTGCGAAATCGAAACTCCATCCTCACGTCGGCCTCGTCGAGGTCTTTAAAGAGAGAGCCATTCTGCCTCCTCAGAGCGCCCAATATGTCTTCGTCCGTGTTATAGGACAGGACGCCTCTGAGGAGGAGGAGTGGGTCCCTGTTTTGTATGTCCTCTACTTTAAGATGTCCCCCTGCGTCCCGGATTTTCGCAGCGACCTGCCTCCGTCCTGCCTCCGTGCTGCAACTGACAATCACTTTCGCATCCTTCGCCTTTTTTATTCTCTCGATCCGGAGGCCCTCCTCTTTTGCGCCTAGGGACTGCCTCAGCTTGGTGAGGACCTCATCACCTGTATCGGTTTCGCTACACGAAGTTATCGCCAACGAGTGCAGTGCCTTTGGCCTTTCGGGAATATTCCCTGTAGGTTGAGAGGTCACTGCACTCGCGTAGCTCTTCGTAGCTCCAAGCAGGTGTTGAAGGTCCTCACCCTGCTTCTCGACAGTCTCCTGTATTTTTCGCAGGGTTGCGTCGTTGCTCCGCAAGAGGGTATGCATATCCTCCAGCTTTTCATCGGATGTTGTCGGGGCTGGAGCCAAAGGTGCGTCCCTCTCGGCGCCGAGGGCAGTTTTATCAGTCTTTTTTAAGGAGGTATTTTCCCCCTCCTTGACCAGCCCGTAGAGTCTGTCCAATATATGCATTACATCATTTTTTATCTCTGTTTTAATGTTGCGTGACTGGCCAAGGAGGGTCTTCGCCCTAGTCAGGCATGCCCTCGCCTCTGCAACCCTTCCGCTAGTGGTAGGGCGGCCCCCTCCACAAGTTTGAAGCTGCTGCCCAGATGATGTGGGAGCAGGGGATCGATTTTTTGGAAGCAAGGGAGAAATAACTGGTGAATTTTTTCTCCCTGCTTCCCACTCCCCGATGCTTCTGCGTACGGAGGCGCCCCGGACCTGCGGCGCCATCTCAGGGGTGCGGCGGATGCTATCGAATTCCAGTGAGCCGGCTTTTTGGGAGGTCTTGGCGGGCGTCCGGTACATCCTGTAAGTTCTAGGGGATATAAATTAATTAATTAAGTAGGTTTGGCCGCACAGCAGCTGTCAACGTTTATGGGATAAGACCGGAGTAGTGTATAGGGCTACTCCAGACAACAAAACAAAATTTAAAATTTTTTATAATTAATTTAGTCAATTAAAATCGTATTACGTAAGACCTACGTACTGTCCTAAATTCTGCTACTGGAGCGGTCAAAACAGGATGTGAAAAACCACCCGGACGTGTATATAAGGCTGCGCAGCAGCCACGGTCAATAAATAAAATTTTTCTTCTGACCTTGGCCGAAGCCTAGGTGGTTAAACCAAGACAATAGGGTGGGCGGGAGGGCCTAATTTTTTATTTTCGGCCGGAAACCAGGTGGAGTGGTGTCAATGGATGCGGGGGCACGAAATAATAAGTTTCCAGTGAGAATTTTCCGAAAAGACGCGAAAATGCCGGACTTATAGTGAATTTAAAATTTTCAAAATTTCGATGATTATCCAAAAAGTATTAAACTGATTTCAAAATTTTTTATGCCAAATGATAGGTCGCGTCAGTATTGATTTTTCGAATACCAAAAAGTGAAAGATTTGTACAAAATTTGATAATTATAGCAGATTTTTAATTTGATATTTGTTGAAATTTAAAGTATCTATAAAACCAAAAATGTGCAATTTATTTGAGTGGAAACTGTATATAATCGTGTGTTTAACAGATCCGAATAGTAAAAGCCGAAAAATTCAGTCGGGAAAAGCTTCAAATCAATAAAATAAAGAAATTTCTTTACAAACTAGAACGCGTGGCGCGATCGCTTAGGAAACCTCGGTTCGAATGTAATGTGACGGTTAGTTGTAATTTGAACTCTAAGCCAACGCAGTAAGGTTCTTTTGACTATTCGTTTAATAAACAATGGAAAGCTGCGAAAATACGGAAAATTATTACTGCCAAATTATACAGGTGGCCAAAAGGAATGTTTTTGATGTAATTAAAATAGTATGCAGTTTTCCGAAACTATTTAAAGAATTCTAGGAATGTTCTGATATTTAGTATGAAGATTTTAAAGTTTTATTCAAAATAAAGATAGTGATTTAGAATTTGTTTTTAACTGTATATTACAGCGTTACTGGCTTAATAAAGCAAAAATAATGGTCTATTTCGATCGTCAAAATAAGTCAAAATATAATTTACGTAAGTAAATTGAAAAGATAAACTTTTTTATTTTCGGCCGGAAACCAGGTGGAGTGGTGTCAATGGATGCGGGGGCACGAAATAATAAGTTTCCAGTGAGAATTTTCCGAAAAGACGCGAAAATGCCGGACTTATAGTGAATTTAAAATTTTCAAAATTTCGATGATTATCCAAAAAGTATTAAACTGATTTCAAAATTTTTTATGCCAAATGATAGGTCGCGTCAGTATTGATTTTTCGAATACCAAAAAGTGAAAGATTTGTACAAAATTTGATAATTATAGCAGATTTTTAATTTGATATTTGTTGAAATTTAAAGTATCTATAAAACCAAAAATGTGCAATTTATTTGAGTGGAAACTGTATATAATCGTGTGTTTAACAGATCCGAATAGTAAAAGCCGAAAAATTCAGTCGGGAAAAGCTTCAAATCAATAAAATAAAGAAATTTCTTTTAGGTTAGGTTAGGTTAGGTTAGGTTAGGTTAGGTTAGGTTAGGTTAGGTTAGGTTAGGTTAGGTTAGGTTAGGTTAGGTTAGGTTAGGTTAGGTTAGGTTAGGTTAGGTTAGGTTAGGTTAGGTTAGGTTAGGTTAGGTTAGGTTAGGTTAGGTTAGGTTAGGTTAGGTTAGGTTAGGTTAGGTTAGGTTAGGTTAGGTTAGGTTAGGTTAGGTTAGGTTAGGTTAGGTTAGGTTAGGTTAGGTTAGGTTAGGTTAGGTTAGGTTAGGTTAGGTTAGGTTAGGTTAGGTTAGGTTAGGTTAGGTTAGGTTAGGTTAGGTTAGGTTAGGTTAGGTTAGGTTAGGTTAGGTTAGGTTAGGTTAGGTTAGGTTAGGTTAGGTTAGGTTAGGTTAGGTTAGGTTAGGTTAGGTTAGGTTAGGTTAGGTTAGGTTAGGTTAGGTTAGGTTAGGTTAGGTTAGGTTAGGTTAGGTTAGGTTAGGTTAGGTTAGGTTAGGTTAGGTTAGGTTAGGTTAGGTTAG